>JAWNOI010000145.1:0-1331571 GCA_035046045.1 Zaprionus bogoriensis
AAATCGTCCAGCGCGGGATTCGAACCCGCGACCCCCTGCATTTGAAACTTGCAAGCCAACCATCACGACCACACACAGTTACACAGTGCGATCGGCAAATGAGATTTTTATTGATGCCGGCCCTCTGCTGCGTCAGTTCAACATTTTAGTTGAAAATTCTAAGCGCCCACAACTTTAACTTCTTTATTTATTGTCCGAACGGATTGTAATATATACTTTGTCTGGTCTGCCACGCCTTCTTCTGCATGTTACATACATTTTCACAAAGTTAATATACCATTTTTTACCCATTTTCAATGGGTAAATGGTATAAAAATTAAAGAAAACTACAGTCGAGTGCACTCGACAGTAAGTTAAGTTAAGTAAGTTAACAACGCATCGCATATTTCCGAAATTAGATACACATTGACGCTAATAGCACATGCCGACTGCACGGCGACTGTGCGTGCGCGGCGCAAGCATTGACGCCGAGCTTCTACTGTATGAAAAAATTTTCGCGCTTAAAACATGCATACATAAACACAAACATTGTATGTATTTACTAGAAACAGACAATGCGCCTCAACTGAGATATTAGAACGAAATTTGTAACCGGCAATTTGATTGCCGTCGGTAGCTTGGTGTGAGAGTTGTCGGCTCCGTGACATTGAGTCCCAGGTTCGAATGCCAAACACAACTGATTTTTTTTATTTTTTTTGCAACATCCAGTAAGATATATTTTAATATTAATTACTTTTATTCGTCGAACTAAAAACAACGCATCGCATATTTTCTAAGTCAAATAATACACATGCATGGACGCAAATGGCACATGCCGACTGAACGCTGACTACGCGACGACTGTGCCTGCGCAGTCGGCGTCGGCGTCGGCGTCGGGCCTCTGCTGATGTAAGGGAAACTTCTCGCGCCTATAACTTCTTTGTTTATTGTCCGATCGGATTGAAATTTATGGGGTAGATCTGTACTATGGTAAGCTACAAGAGTGGTAAAAAAAATGTTTTGTTATTTCCCTACTTTTCTTAAAATGCAATAGTTTGGGGGCGGTGGGCGTGGCATCCAAAAGTTGAAAATCAAACATTCTTCGTAATGTTAACAGGCACCTTACTTTCAAATTTGGCGCTTCTAGCTTTTCTAGTGTTCTTTTAAACTATAAAAATGTGTTTTTTAGAGGCGGTGGGCGTGGCATCCAAAATTCTAAAATCCAACTTCTGCATAATGTTGCAAGACACCCTCCTACCAAATTTGGTGCGTTTATCTCTTTTCGTTATTGAATTATTTGGAAAAAATCGAAATACGCATTTATCGATTTGCGGAGGCGGTGGGCGTGGCACATCAAGTTTGAAATAAACTTCTTGTGTGTATTGAATACACGCACACTCCCACCAAGTCTGGTGCCTCTAGCTCTTTTAATAGCTGAGATCTGTGTGTTCATACAGACGGACAGACGGACAGACGGACAGACGGACAGACGGACAGACGGACAGACGGACAGACAGACGGACATGACCAAATCGACTCGGCTATTGATGCTGATCAAGAATATATATACTTTGTATGGTCTGCCACGCCTCCTTCTGCCTGTTACATACATTTGCACAAAGTTAATATACCATTTTTTACCCATTTTCAATGGGTAAATGGTATAAAAATAAAACAAACTTCAATACAAAAATAAAGATTTCCGCATTGAAGATTTAAAATTTATGCGCAGTTTGACCAACTACTATTACCCTAAGGGCGAATAATAAAGATGAGAAAATATTTAAAATAATATTAAATAAATAATTGTAATAGTGATTATACTATTTCATCTATTGAATTTGAGTAAGTACTTAAATATACTAGTCTAATGTAATTATTAATTAAAAAATAATTATAACACTCTCTTGCAGCTCTCACCAACTGCCTGACATAGTCAGCATGCCCCACCGCATTGAAGCATTGAAATTTTTGCGCAGTTTGACGAACTACTATTACCCTAACAAGGGTAAATAAGGTAAATAAGAGCGAATGATAAATATGAAAAAATATCTAAAATAATATTAAATAAATAATTATAATAGTGATTATACTATTTCATCTATTTAATTTCATTAAGTACTTAAATATACTAGTCAAATGCAATTAATTAATATATTATTATAACACACTCTTGCAGCTCTCACCAACTGACTGGCATAGTCGGCATGCCCCACCGTCCCTGCACAATAACTAAGCGAACTGACGAAGCGCAGAAAGGACAAGGCCCTGAGCTGCTGCTGAGCACAGCGGGCCCGGCGGCTTAACGACCTTTACAAGGCGGGCGGCACAGACTGTCAGTGTCAGTCAGAGCAGGCACTTGCAGCAGCGAGAGAAACAGAGAGAGAGAGACAGCTAGAGCGAGGGAGGGCGAGGAGCTAATCAAAAGCAGAGTTGCTGCAGCGGCAGGCACAGGCAGAGCGCAGATCGTGCGAGGATTACATGCAGGGGGTGTGACGACAGCAAGGCGAGGCGAAGCAGGGGGAGTGGGAGCGGGAGTTTGAGGCAGAGTCATTCAGAGATCGTGATGCTGCGGCCTTTAATGGCCACTACGTGATATGTGAGCTGGGCGTGGGCGTGGCACGCAGAGCCAAGAAATTGAAAGTGTTGCAGAGACGATGTTCTGGCAGTTGTTGTTGTTGTTGCAGTTGTTGCTGCTGCTGTTGCGACTCTCTAATTAAACGCAGACGAGCTGCCAAATTAGCTAATGACGAGACGTTGCGCCTGTGCAATTGCAGAAATCAGCGGAGCCACAAGTGGAGCTATGGCCAAACCTGCCACATGGGACAGACAAGCATGCAGGCAGGCAGGCCAGCACGCAGGCAGGCAACTAGGCAGTTAGTCAGTTAGGCAGGCCGGCAAGCCGACATGCAACATGCGGCACCGCAAATGGTCAAAACTCTGACAAATTTGTTTTGCAACTTGTTGTTGTATATGGTTCGCGGCGGCAGGCGCAACAACATGGCCACTGGGGCATTGTCGTCGTCGGCGGCGGTGAAACGGCTTTGGTCGGGTTGCAGCAGCTGCTGCTGCTCGCTAGCAACCTGCAACTGGCCCAGAGCCAAGCGTGGCCAAGCCTGGCTCTGGCTCTGGCTCTGGCTCCGGCTCCGTTGCAGCCCGCGATAATAATTCAATCGAGAAATGTCGAAGCGTGCAAATCGGCCGTTTGATTTGTGTCTGCCTCGCGGTGGCATAAAAGGCGCTTGGAATTGATTGGAGCTGCATGTGATTAGTGGCAACAACGCAACGTGGCAACGTGTCGGACGAGCTGGGAACAATGCCAAATGCCACAAGACTGCCACTGCCTGCCTGCCTCCCTCACTCCATGTCCACCTGCCATACATATGTTGCATGGAAAGCTGCTGCGGCTGCTGCTGCTGTTGTTGCAACAAAAAAAGATGAACTCGTCGCAGCGAAACTCGACTATGGGAAATGAACTCTCGACGAGATCAGCTGCGGATAAAGTCGGCTGACAAATGGCTATAGCACTGCGATTCCCTCGCACTAATAAGATAAAAGCATTTTAATTGCAACTAAACATGGCATGCAGCACAAGCAAGTGCAGATAGACGACGGCCAGCGTCGCACCACTGGCAGTTCCCCCACTCTCTGTCAAGCATCTACTCCACTCCATCCCTGCCTGCCCTGCTCCCGCTGCCGCGACTGCCTCTTCAGACAGAGTGTTGGACCTGCGCTCTAGGCCAAGCAACTGTAAAATGGCAACACGTCGAAATGGTCAAGTCGCGCAACGCATCGTTAGAATGTGCTAATTGCAAGGCAAACTCGAGTTGTGCATACCCTGCAATAGTGTATTTATTAATGCTGGTAAGTTTTAATTTGAGCGAATTGCTTTATAGCCCAGTATTTGAGTTCTAACTGCCCAGGCATACCTTACCTCAAGCACGCGCAGTATGTGCAAGCTAAGTGCTCGACTAGCAGATACCATGCAGTAGTAAATCTTCAATGTAAGTGAATTTTAAAACCTGTGAATTGCTTTACAGCATTGTATACTATGCATTTGTATATTAAGTATATTCTGCATGCTGGTAAGCTGTCTGCTCGACTAGCAGATACCCTGCAAACTGTTTTATAGCCTTTACAGCATTGTTTATTATGCCCAACGTCTACTTAAGTTTTTAGAGTTCGTTAGCATGTGAAAATTGCTAAACACACTCGACTAGCAGATACCCTATAAATGTTTAACTTAAACTTCGTTAGGTTTTATTGACTCTAAACTGCTTTATAGCCCTTGTGCATGCTAAATAATGCATTTCTAGCTGTTCGAACAACTCTAACATCTTAAGATCCTGCCCAGGCATACCCGAGCTTTACGACTAAAAGGTACAAGCGACACGCACTCGCATTTCATTATGCAAATTGATACGCAATACTCTCGTTTTCTATGTAGTCCTCTATCCTTATTTTCCTCTCTCTCTTTCTCTCTCCCTGTCATGCTCTTTCTTTCTCTCTGCTCCCAGCTAAGATTGCGCAGTAAATTAAAATGCTGCAGAGGCACATCAAAACTTTAACGGTCGCTCCACGCTCCATAAAAATAAGCCAAACTACAAGTCGCAACACGCCGGGGACAAAGCTCATAAAATGCAGCATAAAGTTGCTTGATTGTCAGATTGTCAGTTGCAGCACACACACACACACAATCCTTGTTGACAGAGGGGGAGCTGTAGACATGCGTTAAGCAGAGTAACACCGCCACCGGCCTCTCCTCTCCCCTTGGCGGCTGCAGCGCCATGAAATGTGCAAATTTATGCACGAAATAATTTACACAAATTTGAGTTTTTTAGCTTTTCAATTAGCACGCATCATGTTACCTGCACAGGGGGGACTGGGGGACTGACAGTCGACTACTTAGGCCAATTTTATGCCTTTTTAATGTGTTGTTGCGTTTTGGGTGGCCGCAGACAGTTCAGAGATTTCAATAGGTGCGATTTCAAAATGCGATCAAAAATCAATTTGAATTTTTATTGACACACACAAGGAGTAGTCCGGCTCTGGCATAGGGCCTGAGCCTTAGCCGGGTATGCTGCTGCTTCTTCTACTCTTGCAGCAACTGGCCATGGTGATAAAATTTAAACGTTGCTTTGTGGCATTCGCTGCGCTGTTTGTGTGTGTGTTTCTCTCTGTGTGTTTTAAGCGCTTTTAAATATTTATGGGCCCATTTGTGGCATCGCTTTGCCCCTTCCACAGCATCCACACACAAAATTATGATTTTATGGCGCTAATAAATTTAAATGTTGTGGGTTAAGACTATTGTTGGACCCTTAACCGACGTGCCCAGCGAGAAAGTTAGCCAAAGTTGGCCGTAAACACCTTCTTGAGCCTTCTCCTTTTAACAAGTTCTCCCCTCGCTGAGCTGCTTAAGCAGGTAAGCAATGCTTTTATAGGGAATTTTAAAGATATTTTTAATAACAATTAAAGCGATTTCAAAACTCAATAAAAAGCGCGATAGTAATTATATTAAAGTTTTATGTGGAGATACATAAAAATCGACAGAGGTAAGAGAAAACAAAACTTTAAAGCCAAAGACAGAGAAGGAGGGGGGCAAAAGAAGAGAGAGAAGGCGAGAAGATAGAGAGACAGAGAGAAAATAAGCGAGGAGTAAGATAAGTAAAGCTACTACTCACACTGACAAAGAGACAGAGAGAGCGATAGTGAGCAGGACGGCAGTAGTGAAAGCGAGCCAGAGCTCAAGGACAAGCCAAGAGAACGGCCGGCAAGTGCGTATTTAGAGCTCAATGGCCAACTTGGAGTCGAGAGTGCTCCATGCCAGTCCATGTACATATGCTTGATGACCGAGGCCAAGGCGGGAGCAAACCAAAATCAAGTTAACAAAAGACAAATGCGGCCAGGCGAAGCAAGGGCCAGGGAGGTGGAGCAGCTGGAGCAGTAGCTGAAGCGACTGTCATGATAAGCGTCAAAGGACATGGAACTCTGTGCGTCTCCGGAGCAGCGCAGCGCAGAGGTCACACAAAAAGCAAAGCGAAACATTCCATAGAAAAACTGAAATGGAACGTAAAGCGAGGGTACAGCAGAGCAGGCGCACAAGAAAGAGGAAGCAGGGGGGGGGGGGGAGAGAACATCAACATCAAAGCAGCAGGCAGCGAGTGCTGCGGGCGGGATGCAAATTGAAATGTGCTCCAGCCCCAAAGCCAGCAGGAACAGACCCGAAAAATCCCGAACCTAACCCAACGAATGGCATAGAAACGGAAACGGAAACGCGCACAACGCATTTGATTTGCTGCTGCTGCTACTACTGCTTCTGCTGCCCACGATGCGTAGGGCGGGGCGGGGAGCAGCAGGCATGCGTGTGAGATTGGGTGCTCCTCCGCCGTCAAGAGTCCACTTTGCCCTCTACGGCAAATATGTCCTCAAGTGTTGTTCAGCTTGTGCCGCAGCAAAAACCTCTCAAGAATCTGCTGCCAAACCGAAGTCAGTCCATTTGTCGTTTGCCTCGCTCGATGCAGCTGCAGACGCGTGACGTGACACGAGCAGGGATATAAAAGACTTTGCTTATTTTTTAAGCGTTGAGCTCCTCGAGCTCATCTCTGCTGTCTCCTATGCAGCTCTAGCTTTAGCTCGTGTCATTATGCTCACATCTACTGTATGCATTTTCATTCGAATCTCACGCTCACGCTCTCATCCCTACTACGTGCTCAAATTCTCAGCTTCGCAGCTATAGCACTTCGTGCTCTAATGCTCTCATCTCTATTACGCGTTCGTGCTCTCCGCTTGCACTTCGTGCTCTAATGCTCTCATCTCTAGAACTCTGGCTCTCATCTCTAGAACTCTGGCTCTCATCTCTAGAACTCTCATTTTAGTACTTTTGGCTTTTAATTTGCGTGTTTCGACTCTCTAGATTGAACTTTGCATTCTCACGCTCTCATCTCTAATATGCGCTCTTAATCTCAGCTTTTCTACTGCTCCAACTTGCACCTCTCGCTCTCACGCTCGCATCTCTAGTGCGTGTTCGCGTTGCATTTCCTGCTCGTGCCTTGTCGATGCCATCTCTCACGTAGTCATCCATACCTCCCTCCCTCTATTCTACACCCCCGCCCCGCCTTCTCGCTCCAGCACATTCTATGCCTCATTCCCCTAGCTTTGATATGCCGCGTGCTTTATTAAAATTTCATTGTTGTTGGAGACTGAAATGTCCCTTTGGAGCGAAAAAAAAAAAAATAGGAAGCGAGGGAAGGGCGCAAGACTGGGGCAGGACATTGTTATAAATTCCAATTCCTTTGGCTGCGAGAAATGTGAAAAATGCGCTATGTAAATTATTTCTGCGTCCTGAACGCATTTTTTATTGTGCATGATAAATTTTTATTGTAATTGGCTGTTGATTTATGGCCAGCAGCGGAGAAGACATCGGGGCTAGATAAGCTCGATTTACCAGTATCGTTTTGCATTTTTCGGCAGGCCTGTTGGGCCATGGCTAATTAGAATTGAATCCCTACAAAATGCCGGCCGGGCATAAAAACTAATCGACGCATTACTGAGAAGCATCTCTATGCAACGATGCGTAACCTGAGTGTCACGCCCAACGCCTACTTTGGCAGGCCACCCAAGCAGCAAGTGCAGGGAGGAGCCTCCCTCCCACTCTGTCGCTCTGCCCTCGTCATGGCTAACATGGCGAAACCAACGCGCGCAGTCAAACACCATAAAACTTTATGGAAAACGAGGCTGGAACTGATTGGGAGGAGGAGGAGGTGGGGGAAGACGCAGCAGCAGCAGGCGTAGCAGCAGCAGCATCGGTGGCAGCAGTAGGCACCTCGCTCGCCAAGTGGCAGATTTCGTAATGCTTTGTGAAAGATTTCATGGTAATTTCACCGGGTTATAACAATTTACAAATTATGTAATCGAAATTTATTACCCCAACATCGTTGCGAATCCCCCAAGGCACACTTTCGAGATTCTCTCGCTGTGTCTATTCCCGCGATTCTCTGCTCTCTCCTCTCTTTCTCTCTCTCGTTATTCCCGCTGCTATTCTATATTCCATTCTAAGGCGACTTTGCTGTTGGGTGGGCCCAAATGGGGGCATACCACCATACGCAGGTGGCTTTGATGGGCAGCTGATGTGCAGCAAAAAACAACAATAACAACAACAACTACAACAATTTGGCTGTAGGCCTCGACGGCCACTTCAAGACCGCGAATTCTCAACTCTCCGTCAAGATCCCGACGAGAGATAAGGCTGATGTGGCTGCAGGCTCAAAAGTAGAGAGAAGAGCAGCAAATTGTCGGTTCTTTGAGCTAAGCTTCGTATATATATATGCTATATGCTATATACCTTATATACTATATTTAATTTTATGACTGAAAAGAAGAGGCTGACTTCCTATATATACCCTATATATTTATTTTTATAATGACCTTAACTCACAAAAAGAGAAAACCCTGCTTGACTCATTAAAAAATAATTTTAACGCATTAGTATACCCTGTATAATTTATTTAAGTAATATTATAAATCATATTTCATTTTATAACTGAAAATAAGAGCCTAACTTTCTATATATACCCTATATATTTCAGCTATGTATGTTTATATAATGACCTTGACTGACAAAAAGAGAAAAACCTGCTTGACTCATTAAAAAATAATTTGAACGCATTAGTATACCCTGTATAATTTATTTAAATAATATTATATATCATATTTCATTTTATAACTGAAAATAAGAGTCTAACATCCTATATATACCCTATATATTTCAGCTATGTATGTTTATATAATGACCTTGACTCACAAAAAAAAAAAAAAAAAAAAAAACTGCTTGACGCATAAAAAAATACGTTTCATACATTACTATGCCCTGTATAATTTATTGAAATAATATTCTAGCCTTTACCCAAAACAGAGAGACACCTACATAGAACAGAAATACTCTCTGTCAGAGAAACGATGTAAATCTCATCCATATAACATCATCCATTCTTTAAACTAAATTTCCGCCATGTACCCTTTTTATCTCATCTATATACCATAATATTAAGTACTTAACCTCCTGGTAAAGCATTTAAAAATCTTTTATTCGTTGATTTTCACTTGAGCGTAAATCAATTGTTGGCCCAACTTTCAGCCACTTACTCGCTGCCCTGCCCTTCCTATTTCCCCTACTTCGAGCTGATTCCCATCGCATCCAAGCAGCGTGTCCCATTTGTTTGGGCACTTTCCGAAAACTCCAATAATACAGCCATTAAATGCCAACTACTTGGCCATCAAGTGCTTTAGTTTGGCATAAATCCCCCAAGTAGAAGCTCAAGTAGCAGGCAGCAAAAACTTTGCCACTGCCACGCCCACAAATCTGCGCTCGCCTATTGCACACACACACACACATACGCGTCCTGTTCGTGTTATGGCTTTAATTAACGCCAACTTGTGATTGCGCTCAGCCACCCACAAATTTGGCCGCCAACAGGTGCACAAAAGTTTGCTGGCCCGAACCTGCCACTAAATACCCGGCACCTGCCACACCCCGCTCCTTATCAACTACAACTCGCTGACTCCCGCCCAGCGCATTTTTATTTAATTTAGAGTCGTGTAGAGTTGGGGGCGTGTGAGGGGGGAGTAGCAGTTTCTGTCCTGGGCAGGACTTTCCATGTTGTAATTTCCGAAAATTTACGAGTTTGCCTAGACCGACAGTTGGACATGGAATGAGACTCGCTGCAGCAGGCAGAGGGAGGCAGTGCGGGCTAGTAAAAGCTGCGCACTTGCTGGATTTACGGCCTGGTTAGGGGTTTAGCTTTCGGCTTAGGTTTTAGGCCGTTTCACTTGGGTTGCCGCTGCGCCGCCGTCGTCGTCGTCGTCGTTGTCAGCGCCTCGTTTTATAGGCAACATCCTACTACAGTTTCCCCCTTGGTCTCTACCCTGCCCCCGCTCACCCACACAACTTGCCTCGTGCTGTAAATGAGCAACTTTTTGCTACTTTTATACACCTCTAACTCTGTGTGTGTGTGTGCGTGTGTGTGCGTGTGTGTCTGTGTGCTTTTTGGCAATTTCGCATGCAGTTTATGGCTGAGCACAAGCAACAACAGCAACAACAACAACAACAGCATCGCAGCGCGAGCTTACAACAACTCGTGCAGCTGTTAGTTGCCACATGCAGCATGGCTTAGCCGCCTGCTGCCTCCGCTTATAAAAGTTGATCAAAATTATAACTACCGCCCGTACAAACATTTTGGCATTGAGGCAGGTTGCTCGTACCCCACCCCCTTCTCTCTCTCACTCCCCTACAGCCGCTGTGTTGCGCCCTGGTCGGCATGTTTTGGGACAATTAGAGTGCCTCATTGGCCATAAAGTTATAGAATTCATGGGGCACGTAGCGGGCCGAACGCATTTCCACTTTACTTATTGCCAACTGCAGCAGTTTATCCGGCTAGTTTTGGGGGCGCGCGTTTCATTAGCCGGGATTACGGGCAGATTGAGAGTAGTCCAGACGAGGGAAGCTGCGGCCCCGAAATAGCAAGAGCGCATGGCTAGGGATATACGCTTTTATGGCTGACCATGCGGGAACGTTCGCTTATTAAAAGCACATAAAACAGACGCCGCTTGATTGAGGAATAAAAGGCAATATTCTCGTATAGTGCTTCTATTTGATTATGAATTTGATTGAGGGATGTGAGCGAGGCATTTGCTTTTAATTATGATTGCTGCATGAAGTTGTGCGTGATCTCTCGAGTTTTTGGCACTCGTAAGTTCTTGGAATTATAATTGTGATTAGAGCAAGAGTTTCGATGATATATTTTCATAATAATATATTTTTTGGGTAGTTATTTCTTACCACTATTGGGGGCTATGATAATATTTCTGTTATGATAAGATTCGATTTATTTTTCAGAAATAGATTAGATGCTGATTTCCTATTGTTACTATCTATTCTAAGTCTATTACTACTTACTGGATCTGTTAGTTTTTTTTTAGTATTAAAATTGTGACTATAACAAAAAGTTATGGGATATTTTAAAGTTTCAACTTTTTAACTATTATATATGGTACGAGGGTCGTTCAATAAGTCCTTAGAAAATCCGAGTGAAGAAATCCGAAATCCTATTTTTTGGACGGGATAAAAATGTTGGAAAACGATTGGCAAAGTGTGTAGAGCTAAAAGGGGACTATGTTGAAAAATAAAAAAAATTTCTGCAAAAAACAGTGTTTTTATATTTATTATTATTATTTATTTTTTCTAAAGACTTATTGAACGACCCTCACAGTAGTATGGTATTTGTCTGGCCTCTTATCAGCTGTCTATTTCCCTTGCTCTGGAGTATACTCTTAATTTTTTATCCCATCATTATATCTTATTTTATATCTTTCTCTTTCATCATTCAGCAACACTCTTGCAACTCTCTTCATATTGTCATCACATCGTAAGCAAATGAAATGGAAACCAGTTTTGCAATAATAGTAATTGCGCTCAAGTATGACTATTATTATAAATATGTGCACAACATCGAGTGGCATAAACAAATGCAGATAGATCTGTGCCGTTTCCGCATTTCGAGCTACTTGCATAAAGCTGAGCTGAGCTCGGCTGAGAGATGCCAATGCTATATGATATATATATATATATATATGGTATATATTGTTGGGATTACAATTCGATTGGAACTTCGCTTGGCTGAATGTTTGGCATTTTGCTGCAGCGGCCGCCTGACGGGGCACCCGTTTCCGTTTCACCGTGTTGCATGCCCCCGCAGCAGAAGCTCAGAAGCGCAAATTGTTCGATTGTTGCACGTTGCACACACACTCACAGCCGCGCCCAATTTTATGGGCGCACAGAAAGTAACAAGCGCGGCAACAACTTGTTAATAATAATTAGACACATGCAAATGCGGCAGGCCATGGAAGCTGCAACAAACGCGGCTGCCTCAGCGCGGCCACATCAAATGCAATCGAATCGAGACTCTCTAATAAGTTGGCAGCAACGCGCACCACATGCTGGTGCAGCACCAGCACGGTGCACTGAACCTGTGCCCAGCCACGCAGCCCCCATATAAAAGCTTGAGCGCTGACAGCGCGTCCAGACAGTTTGCAACGCGAGCGTGCCACAAACGGTGGCAACGACGTCAAAAGGGAGTAGCTTAAGGATTAAACAGTCCAAATAAAAATAAAAACGACCAAAGAATGACACAAGTGAGTGCCAAGTAAATGCATAGTGAATGTGAATGAGCAACCAAAACTGAGTGTAAAGGGAGAAAGTGCGAGAGAGCTTTAAAAATATACGAGGGTCGTTCAATAAGTCCTTAGAAAATCCGAGTGAAGAAATCCGAAATCCTATTTTTTGGACGGGATAAAAATGTTGGAAAAACGATTGGCAAAGTGTGTAGAGCTAAAAGGGGACTATGTTGAAAAATAAAAAAAAATTTCTGCAAAAAACAGTGTTTTTATATTTATTATTATTATATATTTTTTCTAAAGACATATTGAACGACCCACGTATATAGCAAATTTTTCGAAATATTCAGTGAGGGTATCCATTCCCTACTTTTCTCTTAAATTAATTCTTCATAGTCTTCTGCATGGAATAATCTTCACTGATTGAATAATCTATCTAATAATTCAATCTCTCCCTTCCTGCTTGTCTCTCTTCACCTTGCAGCCTGCCGCCCAACGCCTGACTGCGTGCAACGTGTTGACGCTGCTACTGCTGCTGACTGCTACGCTGCTGCAGGCGCGTCGCATCTCCGGCCGCCGACTGGTCATCCATGTGCCCGTCAAGATGAAGACGCACCATCACACGCATACTGTCTACAAAGTGTTGCACGGCTCGGGTGGCAGCAGCAGCAGCAGCAGTGGTGGCAGTCATGCTGGCGCTGTACACGGTGGCAGCAGCGGAGATCACGGTAGCAGTGGCGTTGGCATCAAGCAGACCATTTACAAGCTCGTAGGCTTCTCCGGCGAGGAGCGCGGCGACGCCAGCAAAGGTCACGGCGTGCACAGTTACAGTTCGAGCCCCGTGATGAGTCACAGCTTTAGTCACGGCTTGGATCACGGCGAGATCACGTACGAGGACAAACACGGCTGCGAGAGTGGCAAACTGATGCCAACGCATCGCGATGTGATATTCAATCATTACGCACGCCATGACCAAGAGGAATCGGAGGCCACGGATTTCGCCGAGGAGCAGGACGAGTTCATTGATGTCAGGGATGCCTGGTTGTGAATAAAGTCGTGTGAAAACGTTGCCGATTAATTATAAAATTCCAGCAGCAGCCCCAAGCATCGCATACTCCCAGCTTCAACTTCATTCACTGCATTTGCATGCGCCTCAGAGTAATTACAAAATTGTTGAAGCCATGTCGTACTCCTGCTCCTGGCCATTCCCATACCCCCAGCGGCATTCCAGGCACACAACAAGCTCGCCAGCTATGAAGTTGTCTCCTTGTCGTTGTCGAAATCGAAATCCGAAACGGATTTGGACTCTGTCTGCCTGCAGACCTTGTCTGCCGAATTCTCCTTTTTCTGTCTACTGTAATTGGAAGGGGTCCGGGGGGAAAGGAGTATCGTCAGGCGTGGGGAGCCAACTGCGGTCGGTCGCGCACTTGAAGCTCAACTTAAAACATTTGCATAGCTCTCGACTCGAGAGCCGCAGCCTTGGCATATTTTTAATGGACAATTAAAAGTAACAAAGGGAAAGATGAGACTAGAAGCGCAGAGAGTGCGAGAGAAAAGAGACTAGGAACATATACTTAGATTGAGTATGTTATAGAGAATATTATGGAGAGCCACAATTTTGAACTAATAGGAATAGCTTTAATTTACGCAAGAAAGAAAGGAATATATAAACTAATGTGGGCAAAAAAACACTTACATCGCTCTGAGGCATAGTACTACTGTGAGCAAAAAGTAAGGTGAATTTGTTTGTTAAGTGAAAATTCTTTATTTATTCACCTGAATCAATTTCATCCCCTTCAAAGTAATCCCCTCCCGATAAAATAGACTTTTGCCAACGTTTTTTCAAATCCTCGAAAGAGGCCAAATAGTCCTTTTCTGGTGTAGCCATGAGCGCCTTCGTCGATTTTTCTTTTATCTCTTCAATCAACTCGAAACGCGTTCCCCAGAGTGGTATCTTGAGTTTACGGTGGTTGCGGAACGATATGCGTCAAATTTTTGGCGAAATGGTCACGAAAAACGAGTGCAAAACCATCATACTTAGTGAAAATCGAAAGACTTCACTCCTGATCTTTGGTTGTGTTTACCAAATAAATATAGTACCGTAAATATAGTACTGATACTGACATTGACATGAAATTACCGCCAATTGTCATCAACAGTCCTAGCAACTCAAGAAAAAAATGTTAAATTGAAAATTCACCTTACTTTTTGCTCACAGTAGTCTATCTATTTTGGAGAGCTATCAATATGAACTGTACAAGTAGCATCTTTATTTATTTAGATTGGAAAAAAGGCATAAATTGAGTGTTATATATAGTGTTAATTGTGCTATGATTAAAAACAACTACGAATAGTTTTAATTTTAAGTAGTAAGAAAGAATTTTCAAACTTTGTCAAGAGGTTTCCCGCTTTCCCTTTATATTTCTCACTCGCTCTTCGCTATATAAATTGATTTCATAAAGCTATAATTTGAAAGAGAATAGAGCATTCGACATAGATTGGCTAAGCTCTAGAGCGTTCATTATGCTATGATTAGAAGCCAATTGGAACAGCTTAAAGTTCAGTTAAGCAAGAAGGAAAGCAAAAGAAACTGCAGCCAACAGACAACTTGGCTACTGTTTGCCCTACTCCTCTCTATCTCTCTCACCCTTCTTACCTATCTTCTTCTCTGTCTGCCTGCCGCTTCCCTGCTCAGCTGACCCGTAATCAATTTAAAGTGTCAGCGGGCAACACGAGCCAACTGCAATTGGCCTTAGCATCGGCCACGGCTGACATAAGTTGGATTGATCACTCACTGGACACGGGCACAGAGTCAGGTGGAGCAGCTGTCCATCTCTACACACACACACACCACCCCCCTCTCCACCATACCCTGTCTTTGTGCCAGGTGCCAATGTCGAGTGCCACTCGCTGAGCACGCAAATAATTTGCCTTTAATCGAAGCCTACAGCGTGTCAGGGGGCGGCATGATGAATGCGACGGCGGTCTGCAGTCGACTCCGACTTCCAGACGGACTACGCGACGGGTGGCCTGGCGCCAAGCGTGGCCAACTGATATTATGAATGTGGGGCTATTTAAAGGCATTTAGCCGGTAATGACATTCAAGTCCTGCAACAAACTTGCTCGATAATCCGCTGCAAAAGCCCCAAATACAGACCAATTTCGACAAAGCTGCTGAGCTGCTTACAGTGGACCAGAGACGGGAGAGGAAAGAGGTTAGTCGTCTGAACAGGACTGGACGGAACTGAAGTGGAGTGGCGTGGTGGAGGAGCTTGCCAGGCTGATGAGTTGAGCGCGCGCGGCTTTGTCCGTCAACTCTGGCGACTGTTATTAAAGTTTTTAAGCCTTTGCGCAAACACATATTTGCCCACAGGCAACAGCACATCCAAGCACTCAGGTAGCACTGGCAGCGAGACAGTGTAAAAAAGAGAGAGAGAGAAAGACATATGGAGTGAGTGAGTGCGCTAAAAGCCCTGCCCAATTTTGTGTCCGGGTTCGATCTCGTACTCGGGATGCGCATTCATTCATTGCGCTGGCCTGCGGTCTAAATAAATCTATTGGTTTTCCTAAATGGCTTTTGTGTCGTTGAGCCCCGCCCACAGTGCACCGCCTGTAGGGCGCTTTAGGCCAGGCAAATATGCCCAGGCAATTGGCACATTTCCATGAAGTGCTCAAAATTGTTTTGCTCTGAATTGGGGCTTGGGCATATTAAACTAACTACTTTAATTGGAGTGCAGGGTATCAAGGAGCTGGGAGGAGAGGTCGACTTTCTAATTAATGGCTTCAATCAATCTAAGAACTAAGTATGTGTCAAATTGAATTATATGTGAGTAATAATACCCTTACCCTTAGCAGCCAATGTCGCAAGTAGTCTACGCAGTTCACAGTTAAGGCCTTAGACTAAGATACAGTGTCAGTAGATTTTCTGAACGTAATAATAGCACCCTCTAAGGTTGACTAGTTCGCCTTGTGCCCCATCAATTTTCAGTTCATTTTGTCAAGCAGTTCTGTAGCGGATTCAAAAGTCGTCTAGCTGCGCACTAGCATCACCCTGCTGATATGTTTCATTTTGTAATTGAATCGGGCATCCCTGAGAGCTGTATGGAGGCAGCATGTTTACCCTTTGTCTAGCCTTTGATATTTCATTTCATCGGCGCAAAGAGTTACAACAATCTGAATGTCTGGCTGTTTGCCTAATTGGTTTCATTACGGTTATATGGAGTACCTTGTGCGAAGTACCTCTATCTCTCTCCTTTTCTATCTCTCTATCTCTTTCAACGGATGCTGTCCACTTACCGTCTTTCCTTTTGCCGGCGCGTAGAATGCCAAAAAAACGACGTTCCTGTGTAGAAATGGAGGCGGCAGCTGCTGCAAGGGATACAAAAGGAGAAAAGTTGAAAATAAAATGGAAACAAGTAGTGAAACCTACAGTCGAGTGTACTCGATCGTAAGATACCGTTTATTATTTGGCCGTTAAATACTTTTATTCAACGAATTAACAACAACGCATCGCATTTTTAACAATGATATAAAAATTATGTTTCAATACTGTCACGATTGAAAGAAAAAGCAATATTCTGTTCTACTACTCTCCGATTGAAAGAAGAAGAACAGCTCCGACACTGCACTCGCGCAGTTTCGGAAAATGCGCTCACGATTGAAAGAGAAAGAACACGACTGATGCCGAACGAGCAGCTCGGGCCTTTACTCTCCTGATTGATAGACGATATACTACTCTCGCGATTGAAAGAAGAAGAAAAATTCTGTTTTTACTACTCTCGCGATTGAAAGAAGAAGAACACCTCGGAGTGCTATGCTCTCGTACCGCCTCGGCTGCTGTGCTCACACAGCTTCGGAACAGGCGCTCACGATTGAAAGACTTTAAGTAGAGCCGTCAGTCAAGCATTTTCTTCAGTTGACTTTTAAGTGTAGTGCAGTGCAGACGTGTTTAAATAACTCTTCCTCTACCTCGGGATGAGATCGGATACCTTCTTTGGACTCTGCTGAAAACGATGTTGAACTGTTCCTCATTTTCGTTGCAGTAAGTTAAACTCTTTCTCGTTTACGGCTTCGACACTGCGCTCACACAATTTCGGAAAATGTGCTCTCGATTAAAAGAGACACGACTAAAGCCGGAAGAGCAGCTCGTGCATTAGGTCTCATGATTGAAAAACGAAGATCAATTCGTCTTACTGCTCTCGTGATTGAAAGAGGAAGAAAAATTCTCTTTTACTGCTTTCGCGATTAAAAAGAACAGCTCGGTGTGCTATGCTAAGATTGAAAGAAATAAACAAGTGTAGTCGAGTGCGAGCGCCTGTAACACATAATTTTTTGATTTGCGGAGACGGTGGGCGTGGCACATAAAGTTTAAAATAATCTTCTTATGTGTATGGCATACACGAACTCTCCTACCAAATTTGATGTCTCTAGTTCTTATGATAGCTGAAATCTGTGTCGCCATAAAGGCAGCTAGACAGAAGGAAAGACAGTCGGACATGAATAAATCTACCTGTTACATACATTTTCACAAAGTTAATATACCATTTTTTTTTACACATTTTCAATGGGTAAATTGTATAAAAACAAGGAGAAAACTTAAAAGATATTCTGAGAAAGTTTTGCATGGCCAAGGTGCGAGAGCCACTTAGAGAGATACGGTTACACGTGTCGTATACGCAATAACAACTCTGACTGTGGCTGTCCAGTGGGACGGCATAATTTCCACAAAGTGACAAGCAAATAAACAGGGCCAAAAAGGAAAAGTTTCAACAAGCAGGCAAGGCGTACTCTGGCTGTCTGTCTGTCTGTCCGTCTGCTTGGCGCGTAGAATTTGTCTATGGTACTAATTTAAACGCCATTAATTTGCAAAGGGACGCACAGGTCGAGACGTGATAGAAACCAGCAGCCGAAGAGAGAGAGGGAGATAGAGTGGGAGCGAGGGCGAGTGAGAGAATTTTAAATTAAATGGACACAACTTTTATTGAATTGAGTGGAAGCGCAGGCGGACTGAGGAGCCAAGTGCTCGTGCCGCAAACTGTGGCATGTGGCCAAAGCCGGGCAAATGGCAAGCCGGAAACGGAAGCGCATTACTCAGCTTCTTTTTCGAGTGCTGCCGGTGCTCAGCACGCAAGCCTGTGATTGGAGCGAGACGGGAGTAGAGACGTACGTAGAACTTGGTGAGCTGTGGGCGTACCACCAATCAAAGGGAACACGCTCTGTCAAAGAACCGGAGCCGCAGCCGTAGCCATAGCCCGTTCGAATTCGTAGCTGTAAAAGTTGCGGCAAAGTTTTTGATTTCATGATATATTTATGGGCTTCTTCCGCAGCTCCTTTGGGTAATAAACTTTTTGGACCACCCCCGCAGAACCTCATACTGCTACTACCACGTTTTTTGCTTTTTTTTTTAAATTTCCGTCAAAAGGATTAAGTTGTTAATGCCGTCGAGGGAGCCGAACACAAACATGCTTCTTATACAGAAATCGCCATACAATAATATAATCTATATAATCGACTATCAAACACGCACATAACTCTCTCCATGGCAGCTTAGGCTTAGGCTTTTGTTAATACTCGTATATGCCCGCTTTGTTTGGACTCTGCTTTTGTTCTGCTGCTCTAAAGCTGTTTCGTTAATTATGTCAACTAACAAACTTATCAGTTAATCCCACTTCACACACACACACACACACACGCAGACACGCATGCATAAAGAGAACTTCAGCTGGAATTGGAACTTTGTGGCAGGCTAATGGGAAAAATCGCTTGGGCATAAAATCAATTAAATATTAAATAAACGCCATCAGCAAATAGCAATCTACCGTGGCAGGCTACGCCTCCGCCACCTGCCGCCCTACACCAACTGAAGCGAAATGCAAACAGCAAATGTGCAGCGTGCGCAGCGGCAAGTTTATGAGGCAATCCGTAATCCTGGCAATTATGAGAGCCTGCCTCCTGCTCTGGGCGCAAACATTATCTCAATATTGTATGGAGAAGAGCTTGAAATGAACCAATAAGCAAATGCTGAGCCCCAGCTGGACCCAGATAACGGAGAGTACACACTCACACACATATACACACACACATGCAAGTGTGTGGATGAAGCGTGCTGCTGCATGTTGCATGCAAAATTCATATATGCAGGGATTTAAGCAGGTGCACAAGAGCAGCATGTGTGTGTGTGTGTGTGTGTGTATATGTGCGAGGGTGTGTGCCTGTCCGTAAGGTTGAATGCTTGGCAAAAAGACTAATTATGTATTCATTAAAATGGCAAATGCCAACAAGAAGAGCCTCATTCTTATTCTCCCATGCACATCCTCATCTCGTGCTCATCCTATGAAATATTTGGCCCTAAAAAAATCTGCCAGCTGCAGCTGCAGTTCAGCGCAGAGTGTGAGCAGGAGGAGCAGGTGATGAGCAGGGGGGCTACATTTTCGGCTGGAACAGCAGCTGAATATGATTTTGCATAATGGCCGACATTTGTGTATTCAGATTTTGATTAAAATGTTGCGAGTTCATTTGTAAGCGAATTTCATGTGCAAATTTGTGTTTTACGCCCGAATAAACGTGCACATCACGAATAAAAAGCTTTAAACGTGGCAAGAAGCAGAGCATGAAGATGCTTTCCAGAAACGTATATACGGAGTAATATATACATGTATTAGCAGACAGATGTTTCATGCAGACCTTGCACCAGGGATCATTCTATCTCATGATTTCCTTTATAAAAATTTAAGCAGGGAATATACATAAATTTGTCGAAAAACATTCTTTAATATGCGCAGTTCATAAGAAGTTAACTTAGATCTATATCGAAAGACGACATTAAGTCATATTGTCGATGTTATTAAGAGTAGTTCATTCCATTCACGTTTCTAGTAGGAGAATACACCGAAGACGGATTTGAAGAAGCGATAGATGGGCTTAGGTATCTCCACGGCGAAGAGCACAGGACTGTCTTCACCCTCATTGGCAGATTGCGAGCGCTGTTGACTCGACGGATGCACCAGGTGAAGACTACGGTAGAGCTCGTTAATTTTATGAGGATTAAAGTTGGCGGCGATCTGAGAGTTCTTCGTTTGCGGAGGATAAATGACGGGTTGCAGCAGGAGTTGAGGCTCCTCGACGGGTTCCTCGATCTTAATGTCTGGCTGAGGCGAGCTGTTGATCTCCTTCTCGTGCTGATTGTTCGTTGCATTGGCTTCAGGTTTCAAATCCTCAGCATGGGACACAGTGTTGTTCAAGCGCTCACCCTTGTGATGCTCTTGATTCTTGTGCGCCGATTGGGGCTTAATGTGCAGAAAGATGTGACCAATTAGAACAAGACCCTGTTGCTCAGTAGATCCTTGCTGATCTCCGTCCAGACGTCTCTCGTTAATGTAGATCGGAGGGTACTTGCTTCCATAGGCATAATATGGCTTGTAGTTGTAGAGCTGATCGTCGTTGTCGTACTTGTTATGAGTTGAGTCAGAGCTAGAGCTGGAGCTGGAGCTAGAGCTGGAGTCGGAGCCGGAGCTGGTGTAAATCGTCGGCTTCCAGAAAGGAATGGGCAACAGGGGCAAGTATCCAGAATTGTGATAGTTGTTCGATCCCGATGTGTATTTATTGTTCGAGCTCGAGCTTGAGTATTTGTTGCTCCACCCCGAGGAGCTGTCTGAAACAAACACTGGAGGGAAGAAAGGAAACAGTGGTGGCTTGTAATAGAAATGCTCGTGCTCATGCGTATGCTTATGGGAATCCGAGCTATCTGAGGGCTTCTTCGTTGTCGTCGTAGTGGTATGCTTTTTGGAATCAGAGCCATCTGAGGGCTTCTTCGTCGTCGTCGTACTGGTCGTCGTGGGTTCCCTATTGATGATAATAACTTGGGGGATCTTTATACGCCCCTCCGCCTGTATTCTGTGTGATACATTTTGCTTGAGGCCCTCGAGTTTTTGTAGCACTTCCTCCTTCTGCTCCGCAAATGGTTTCTCCTCTAGTTTTGAGATCACTTTTTCAGCTGATTCTGGGTTCTGAGGCTGTTCCTTGTGCACAGCAGTCTCCTCTTTGTCGAGCACATTGGGAAACTTGGGATGCAGAGGCTTGGGCTTGTCCTCCACGGGTTTGACAGCTCCTTCGGCGGTCGAATCGTCTTTGACAATCACATTGGGCAACTTAAGCAGCTCAGGCTTTGATTCTGGTTCTTCAGGCTTAGCTGGTTGCTTTTGAAGCGGAGCATCTCCGGCTACGATAAATTCCTCCTTAGCAATCGCATTAGACAGATGAGCGTCGGGCTTTGGCTGGGCATCATTCAGATTAATCGGCTGCTTTTGAGCAGCAGGGAATTCTGCATTGTCGACTACATAAGACAACTCAGGCTGAGCATCAGGCTTCACCTCAGACTCCTCCGGTTTTGCGATGGCCGGGACTTTTTCCGGGACCGGTAGACTTGGCAGCTTGGGCAGCTGAGAATCTGGCTTAGGTTTAGCAGCCGTTTCTTCTTTCACAGGCAACTTGGGGAGCTGGGCGCTAGGCTTTACCTTAGCAACCTCTGGTTTAGAGGGTTGCTTTTGAGCTCCAGGAGAATCTTCTTTGCCAGGTGGACTGGGCAGCTGAGCGTTAGGCTTGGGCTTGGATACAGCTTCTTCCTTGACAGGCAACTCAGGGAGTTGTGCGCTAGGCTTTACTTTAGCTGGAGCTTGCTCCTTCACAGGCAACTTAGGAAGCTGAGCGACGGGTTTAAGCTTAGCGTCTTCCGGCTTAACAGGTTGCTTTTGGACAGCGGGGACTTCTCCTTTGGTGAGATGAGAGTCAGGCTTGGGCTTTACCTCTTCAAGCTTCACCGGTTTCAATGGAACTGCGGGCTCAACTTCCTTATTGACGACTTTGGGGTTTTCAGGTTTCGCAACGGGAACATCCTGAATGACCTCGTTTGAGACCTTATGTTCCTCCAGTTTTGCTGCCTCGGGCTTCAGTTGCTGCTGCTTTACACCATCTAATTTAGGCACATCTTTGGGTACATCAGGTAATGACTGCACAGCCGGCTCCTTCTCTTCTGAACTCTTAATGGTGTTTCCTTGGGCAGTGAGCACCAGTAAGAGTAGAACCACAAATCGTAGCTTCGGGATGAAGAATACCTTGTAGAATACACTTTCGAGTAAATTGAGAACACTGAAACTTACCATGTTGAGTGCTTTAGTTGCACAATTGAACTGTGTCTAATTTCGAATATTGTAGCAGTATTTATACAGAATGTTTCAAAGGAACAAGCGCCCGACATTCCAATGCCATTAGATGACAAATAGTTTTGTGATAACAATCCTCGGGCAACTTTTTCCTTATGTATTTTTATCGCTGGTAATTTGTGGTTTTCTTAGTTTTCCCCATCATTGTTATTACTGCGGGTCACTTAGGAGGGTGTCCATAACGGAAAATATCGGAAAACTATGATAATGCTAATGGGGCCCCAAAGCTACCTTCAAAAGTTGGCCACTTTAGACATTTTGTCTTCGCTGAAATTGACGCATATTTTTTCCTGCATTTTAAAATTAGCAAAAATTTTAAGAGTCTACAAACATTTTATTATATTTATGTTAGTTTCAAAACAATTCTTTTACAATTGATCATGTACACGTTTTTTCGCCTAAATTATTTGAAATTTTAGAACTTAAGTTTTAATAATATTCGAATATTCAAGTACTACTATGGACAAAAAGTAAGGTGAATTTTCAATTTAAAATTTGCGGGCTTGAGATGGCGAACTAGTTCTTTTTTTTATCGAGTTGGCAGGACTGTTGATGACATTTTGCGGGAATTTCATGTCAATGTCAGTATGAGTACTATATTTAGGCTTTTGTTTACCAAACGTTTAAAGCAAAAATATTTAGAATGAGGTATTGGTATATGACCAGACTGATATTATAAGACTGTCCATTATAATTCTCATTTTCATGGAGGACAACCTCAAACTTTAATTTAATAAAGGCTTGAAGCGATGATAAAAAGCAAACAGGGATTTCGACTTCTTCCTAAAGAATGGTAAATAGGTGCAATGTATTAAAGTAATATATGAAAAGTCTTAAGCTTATCTTTAATAAATCAGGATATCTGAATTTATGAATAAACCTCGCCATTTTCCTTAAAAAAATCCTTACACGAATTCTCTACAAATCGCACGACTCTTAATGCCAATTTTTATTTACCACAAGCACTAATCCAACTCCAACGCATTCCAATTCTTTTTCAGAAAAATATTTATTTAAATTGAGCAGTATTTAAAAACTAATATTACAAGTATATATCGAGAGCTTGCATTAACTTATATTCTCGCTGTTGATGTTGTCATTGGGGAAGGTAAAGATGATTGAGTGCAGTTCGATTGTGGGTTGCGTTTCTAGTAGGAGAAGACACCGAAGACGGATTTGAAGAAGCGATAGATGGGCTTAGGTATCTCCACGGCGAAGAGCACCGGGCTTTCTTCACCCTCATCGGCAGATTGCGAGCGCTGTTGACTCGACCGATGCACCAGGTGAAGACTACGGTAGAGCTCGTTGATCTTATTTGGATTGAAGTTGGCGGCGATCTGAGGGTTCTTCGTTTGCGGAGGATAAATGACGGGTTGCAGCAGGAGTTGAGGCTCCTCGACGGGTTCCTCAATCTTAATGTCTGGCTGAGGCGCACTGTTGACTTCCTTCTCGTGCTGCTTGTTCGTTGCATTGGCTTCAGGTTTCAAATCCTCAGCATGGGACACAGTGTTGTTCAAGTGCTCACCCTTGTGATGCTTTTGATTCTTTTTGTGTGCCGATTGGGGTTTAATGTGCAGAAATATGTTACCAATGAGCACAAGACCCTGTTGCTCAGTAGATCCTTGCTGATCTCCGTCCAGACGTCTCTCATTAATGTAGATCGGAGGGTATTTGCTTCCATAGGCATAATACGGCTTGTAGTTGTAGAGCTGATCGTCGTTGTCGTACTTGTTATGAGTTGAGTCAGAGCTAGAGCTGGAGCTGGAGCTAGAGCTAGAGCTGGAGCTGGAACCGGAGGTGGTGTAAGTCGTCGGCTTCCAGAAAGGAATGGGCAACAGGGGCAAGTATCCGGAATTATGATAGTTGTAATCCTTATCTGACGATGAGGATTGACCGTATTTGTTGTAGTAGTTCGATCCCGATGAGTATTTATTGTTCGAGCTCGAGCTGGAGTATTTGTTGTTCCACCCCGAGGAGCTGTCTGAAACAAACACTGGAGGGAAGAAAGGAAACAGTGGTGGCTTGTAATAGTAATGCTCGTGCTCATGGTTATGCGTATGCTTATGGGAATCCGAGCCGGAGTCCGAAGCTGACGGCTTCTTCGTCGTAGTGGTCGTTGTGGGTTCCCTATTGATGATAATAACTTGGGGGATTTTAATACGCCCCTCCGCCTGTATTCTGTGTGATACATTTTGCTTGAGGCCCTCGAGTTTTTGTAGCACTTCCTCCTTCTGCTCCGCAAATGGTTTCTCCTCTAGTTTTGAGATCACTTTTTCAGCTGATTCTGGGTTCTGAGGCTGTTCCTTGTGTACAGAAGGCTGCTCCTTGTCGAGCACATTGGGAAACTTGGGATGCAGAGGCTTGGGCTTGTCCTCCACGGGTTTGACAGCTCCTTCGGCGTTTGAATTGTCTTTGACAATCACATTGGGCAACTTAGGCAGCTCAGGCTTTGATTGTGGTTCAGACTTAGCTGGTTGCTTTTGAAGCGGAGCATCTCCGGCTACGATAAATTCCTCCTTGGCAACCGCATTAGACAGCTGAGCGTCGGGCTTTGGCTGCGCATCATTCAGATTAATCGGCTGCTTTTGAGCAGCAGGGAATTCTGCATTGTCGACTACATTAGATAACTCAGGCTGAGCATCAGGCTTCACCTTAGACTCTTCTGGTTTTGCGATGGCCGGGACTTTTTCCGGGACCGGTAGACTGGGCAGCTTGGGCAGTTGAGGGTCTGGTTTCACCTTAGCTTCCTCCGACTTCCCAGGAAGCTTTTGAGCAGTAAGCGATCCGTCCTTAACGGGCTGACTTGGTAGCTTGGGCAGCTGAGAATCAGGCTTAGGTTTAGCAGCCGTTTCTGCTTTCACAGGCAACTTGGGGAGCTGGGCGCTAGGCTTTACCTTAGCAACCTCTGGTTTAGAGGGTTGCTTTTGAGCTCCAGGAGAATCTTCTTTGCCAGGTGGACTGGGCAGCTGAGCGTTAGGCTTGGGCTTGGATACAGCTTCTTCCTTGACAGGCAACTCAGGGAGTTGTGCGCTAGGCTTTACTTTAGCTGGAGCTTGCTCCTTCACAGGCAACTTAGGAAGCTGAGCGACGGGTTTAACCTTAGCGTCTTCCGGCTTAACAGGTTGCTTTTGGACAGCGGGGACTTCTCCTTTGGTGAGATGAGAGTCAGGCTTGGGCTTTACCTCCTCAAGCTTCACCGGTTTCAATGGAACTGCGGGCTCAGCATCCTTATTGACGACTTTGGGTTTTTCAGGCTTCGCAACGGGAACATCCTGAATGACCTCGTTGGAGACCTTATGTTCCTCCAGTTTTGCTGCCTCGGGCTTTAGTTGCTGCTGCTTAACACCATCTAATTTAGGCACATCTTTGGGTACATCAGGTAATGACTGCACAGCCGGCTCCTTCTCTTCTGAACTCTTAATGGTGTTTCCTTGGGCAGTGAGCACCAGTAAGAGTAGAACCACAAATCGTAGCTTCGGGATGAAGAATACTTTGTAGAATACACTGTCGAGCACATTGAGAACACTGAAACTTACCATATTGAGTGTTTCAGTTGCACAATTGAACTGTGTCTAATTTCGAATATTGCAGCAGTATTTATACGGAAATAGGACAGAGGTTGCCTCTGGTTATCTTGCAATGTTCGAAACGAATGAGCGACCGACATTCCAATGCCATTAGATCACCAATAGTTTTGTGATAACAATCCTCGGGCACCTTTTCCTTACGTACTTTTATCGCTCGTAATTCGTAGTTTCCTTTGTTCTCCCCGTTGTTATTGTTGCTGCTGCTCACTTAGGAGGGCGCCAATGGCGGAAAATATCAGGAAAAAATGAAATTGCACTTAAGTTCTATGGTGCGAGTGCCTGCTGCATTGTTGTTGCTGCTGCTGCTGCTGCCTCCGTGCAACATGAAAATGCCATTGTTTCGCAGCGCAGCAAAACGGAAATCTATGAATCGTTTTCTATGTTTTTCTTTGCCAACGACCGAAAACAACAAGAACAAACATACACAGCGACAAGTGCAAAAGACTGTCAACTGCAAGAGTGGCAGGGACGTGACAGAGGGGCTGCTGAGGTGGCGTGGGGTTTGGCCTATTCGCCCGCATAAAAAGTGCACATCGCTTGCATATTCCACTAGGGACTTTGTCGCCACGCTTCCCTGCAATCCCCTACCCAACGGCTGACATCTCTGCCAGGTGAACGATGAGCTGGATGAGAAGCTGGTCATTGACATGGTAATGGTAGAGTGGAGGAGAATGGTAGGGGCAGGAGACATGGAGACAGGCAGGGGGCATCTCTTGCTGGGCTTAGTAATTGAATCGCATGTTGGAGACTATTCGAAGGCCCAACTATGCCCAACTTCCATTTGATTGAAATTTATGTAGAATAGAAGCATTTGCAACTGACAGTAGAGGGAGCGAGAGAGATAGAGAGAGCGAGAAAGCAGTACTATTTG
Source organism: Zaprionus bogoriensis (assembly GCA_035046045.1). NCBI lineage: Eukaryota > Metazoa > Arthropoda > Insecta > Diptera > Drosophilidae > Zaprionus > Zaprionus bogoriensis. The sequence goes on from JAWNOI010000145.1 coordinate 26,823, forward strand.
ATAGTGAAATACTGAAAAACGGAATTCGGTTAACCATTGTAAAGTTCGCAACCAAACGCAGGCTTATGTTCCTGTTTCCCTTCAAAATATCAGACTCTGGGCTGACAACCCGAAAATTAGGAACTCAACACAGCTGAAACTGAAAATGCCAACTGCCAGAGCAGTAAAACCAACACTCGAGGATTGCAACAAAACCGAAGTTGTGAAAAGAAAAGGAATACGAAGAATAAGAGAAACACATGGACAGCTGCCACACGAAACGAAATTGTTTTGCGCAGCGGCAGATGAGCTGTTGAAATTGCAAGTGCGGCACTTGCTCAATTTTTCATGAGCCTCCCACAAGCTCGAGCTGTGAAAAAAGGAGCATTAAGTGGGCAGAAAAGCTAAGCTAGCGACGAGCGAAATACACTATCGGGTAAGTTGAAGCTTGGAAATAATGTAACGAAACCGAAGAGAAGAAGCGTCTGAATAGTCCCTATTCAACGACCTGCATCGATAAAAATTTTATCATCAAAAGCTACAGCTTGGCAAAAGAACTTGAAACGGAAAGAGAAACCTGCCTTACAACTAGAAAGAAAGTGAGATTTTTCCCTTGGTCATGCTCGCATACTGCCCCAGCTAATCAATAGTCTCTACCTTCTGCAGCGTATTCGATATCGAGCCAGAGCCCGTGCCTGAGCAGCAACCCACACACAAATTGAAGCTCAGCGCGAATGCCAAAAGGAACCACGCGAAATCTGTGAAAAGGTGAAATTAGCAGGCAACATCCTCGTCGTACCGCACCGCCCCCACCTGCAGGCCAGCCAGGCCTACCCTACACTGGCTCGCTCGCACTGCTCCGCATCGTGGCCAGACAATGAGGCGAGCTGCGGCCCTTGACTTGGCGTTGGAGGTGAGACGCAACGAGGCGAGGCAGGGCAAGGCAGGGCAAGGCAAGGCAAGGCAAGGAGTCTCAAGCGCAGCAGCACAGAAATGTATGTAAATAAATGGCCAAGAAAAACGACAAGCAGAAAGCAGGAAAGCTGAGGCCCAAGGCCAAGGCAGCGCAGGCAGAAGCTGCCGTTGCAGCCGGCATCCAAGCATCCAAGCGTGGACTCCATAGACTCGCATCTCCAGATAAGGCGCATCGCAGACGCAAACGCTGGCAACGTGTAGCACGGCAGTCGCCTGCTCGCGTCGAGGTTCTTTATTCGGTTTTTATTTTCAGATGATTTTTCTCTCTCTCTCTCTCTTTCTTTCTACTCTACTCCTTCTGCTGCTTTTTTTGGTCGCACTCTTTCAATTTGGGTGTGTGCGGCGCGATAAGATCAATGTGTCAGTGTGTGTATGTGTGGTGTGTGTCTGTGCCAGCGAGCTCCAACTGACTGTGGAATCTGCAGCAGGTGTTTCACTTGCAACACACACATACACACACACACAGCCAACAATATGGCCCCCAAAACTGGCCAAGTTTATCGCCACATAATTCACACGGCCCGCTGCGAGGCAGATGTCGATGGATGCGACTGCCAGCGATTTGATTGACTCACTCGTTGTGAGTGTGTGCGTGTGTTTGTGTGTGTGCACTCAAAGAGTGCGCGAATAACAGGCACAGTCACAGTCACACACAAGCACACACTCCCTCCCACACACACAGACACTGACACTGGCCAATAGCTGCAGGCGCTGAGTGCATTCCCAGTTAAACATGTGCCACACGTTTCGCTCAGCATCAGCGTCAGCGCCATCACATCCGCATCCGCATCAGCATACAGCACGTGTAGCACCCGCTTAACCCCATCAGCCCCACTCCTAGCTCAGTGCACTCTAGTACTATCCTACCCTGCTTCCGGCTTGCCCCTATTCAGAGCGTCAGCTCTACTCTCGCAACGTTTAGAATTCAAAACATTTCAGACAAATTGGCGTCGCTTTCAGCAACGTGTGACAAAATGCAATGCAAACAGAAGACTGCCAAGCAGCTTCAGCTTCCCCTTCTGCCACTGGCTGGCTGGACAATGCAACGACATGCACGTACCCGAAGTGCCCTTCTTTAATTTATGCCAAAACGCTGCCCGAGCGACGTTGACGACGTCATTTACCAGCAGCAGGACAGGCAGCAGGAGCAGCAGCAGCAGCAGCAGGGAGTGCTAAAGTTGGAGTACGAGAGCAGGTCGGAGGTGTCGCTTTATATGCAATAAATAAGATGCACGGGCCAAGGTATTGCATAGTCGAAGAGTGCCCGAACAGCAGCAGCAGTGCCAGCAGCCTGTGGGAAAAATGTTAACGAGGCAAGTAGCTAGGCAGAGGGCGGGCCTAGAAGCTGTGATGGCGGGTGGGGTATCATCTCGGATACCATGGGTTGCCTTGCATATGCATTCCAATGAGGATTTGTTTGGCATTTACCGTACTTATAGATTATGATGTTTAACATGCTGGCAGGGCACACTTGCGATAGAACTATCGGTTGCACTATCGCACTACAACAACTTCTCTCTAGTTTGCTGCTAGTGATAGTTCCTAGGATAGCTCCCACGATATTTTTTTTTAGCAGCTATGGGCATTTTCTTGCCCTTTAAGTTATATATTATGATGCTAAACACGATAGAGCAGAGCAGAGTAATTAATGTCCTAACTATCGCGTTGACTCTCGTCTCCATATAAGAGAATCTTAAATAAAGACTTCAGTTTTCCTCTTGAAAAAACCTTGGTTAACTATTGGTATAACTTTTACTTCTACTATCGCTAGAAGCTAACCAGAAAACACTCAAGTTTCTGTCAAGCTTTTTCGCTTCACAGAGACTTCAGTTAAACAACAGCTAACTTATGCGATAGTTTCAGCGATAGTTTTCCGCTCGGTTAATAAGAAAGTACACGAACTGCCTAGAAAAACGTTCTGTAACAACTTGACACTTATTTCCAGCAATTAAACCCTCGTTTGCCACAGTACACACAATGCAACAATGGCAGCAGGCGAGTGTGTGTGAAGAAAGACGTTGTGCTTATGACACAGTCCCCCGGCCCAAGTGACAACGCGCCAGCCGCTTTTCTGAAGATGCCCCCAACTCGCTCAGAGGCGCCACAAACGGTGCGTTCATTCATGAGACAAGAATGTGACCCATTTTTCGTTCAGTAGCTGCAGCAGCTCCTAAGTCGCTCCCTCCCCTTTTCGCTCACCTTCCCCTCTTTGTTGTTTCCTACAATGTTTGCCTATATATGGCGGAGACAGCTACATAAATATGTGAGCAGCTTTTAACACCTCGTCGCTGTCTCCGCGCTCGAGTGGCAGGCACCTCGAGACCGAGACTGTCAGACCGTCGTCCCGTCCCGGACGGGTGCACGTGCTTCGGGTAATTGTGCCGTCTTTTCAATATGAAATTTAGTCGTAATACTTTTCCAATAACTTCGAGATCTTTTCCAGCAGCTGGCGCTATATCTTTCCCGCTTTCTCCCTCTCCCTCCCCTCTCTCACTCTCCCACTCTCTCTTTCAGTCGCTCTTTTGTCCATTTTCAATTAAGCGAAATTAAAAATTTATTACGAGCAACGGCCAAAAGAAAACAAAGCCACCGTTGGCAAATAGAGAAACTTGGGGTAAAAAACGAGAGAGAAAGAGATTGAGAGAGAGAGAGAGAGGCAGAACGTGCAAGACAAAGACAGCAATGTTTATGTTTTCATTAAAAAAATAACGTAGATGAGCTGGGAGCAAGTGCGTCGGTGGATGATTGAGCTGCCAGGGGATCAGCAGGATGGGAAGAGACAGCCCTCGGGGCGAGCGGTCCGGTTAGTCGACTCCTTTGGCGTTTTATTTGCGTTGAAATTTTAATCATTGAAATGACATTGACAGCCCGACAGACAGACTCACGACCCGGGACGAGTGCAAGAGGGCAAATGCCTGCAGGCCATAGCGGAGGACGAACGGACGGGGACAGACCACAAAATGAATGCCTTTTTATTGAAAAACTCCGCACAAAGTGAAAAAATTTATGAGGTTTAAGTGATTATTGAATTTAATATGCTTCGTTCGAGTAATGTTGAAAGTTTGCGCCATAAAAAAAATGAAGGATGAACCGAAACGAGGGCAGAACTTAAAGTATTGCGGGAAATTATAAGATAAGACAAGCGAAATTGTGCAATTTATTAAGAAGTAGATGCTATTAAAAAGAAATAAAAATCTATTGAAATAAATATGATCTATTTTAGGTATAAGAACTCGGAACCATCAAGCGCTTTTAAAGCTGTGATGACAGACCTTAAGGTTAAAACCAGAAATTGTAGCTTAAATTAGGCAAAATTTGGAAATTTTGAAAAAGTTCAAGCTAAAGTATTAATTGGAAGTTAGAATATAAGTATATACGAGGTCTTTCCGAAAAATATCTGACCTGATTTTAAATCTTGGTTTGAGAAATTTTAAGACCCAGCGTTAGCCGAAAAATAATTGCAGATACTTTTCGGACAGACCTCGTATATTTACCTATAAGATTTAGAGCCTACTGAGCGCTTTAAAAGAGCAGCAAGAAATCAACTTAGAAAATTTTAAATTAAATCATACAGAATTTCGTAAATTACAATGAAGTAATTTTTATTAAAAAAAAATTAAATCATTCAAAATAAAAGTCGGATTCAGCATTATTAAACAGAGCGTTTTAAGCGTTAAAGTAACCGCCCGATAAATGCTGAAATCAAACAGAACCGCAAAAAAGTAAAAGCTATTAAAATAAGACGAAGCTGTGTTAAAATCCAAATGATCTACTTTAGCTATACGAACTCGATCCCAAAGCAGTGTCATTAATCAAAGCTCGTGCCAGTTAAACCGCCTAATGCTAGCGATTAACTAACTATTAACAGCGGTTCGGTTGCGGTCGATTTTGTGGTGAGAATAACTTTTTAATTGACAAACCTTTTTTAACACCTTTCTCCTGCCGCGCTGCTCTTTAACTTTCTTGCCTCTCCTTCACTCTTTTCTCTCTCGCTCTCGCTTCCACTGGCGGGTGCCTGTTACAGTTGCCGTCGTTGTAATTCAATTAGCATAACGAACATTTATGCATGTAACTTTGGCTTTTCGAATAAGTTTTCTTCAATTAAAACTTTTGACAACGCGCCTCGCACACTCACACACGCTCCGCACACACACGCACACAATCCGCCGGGCGTATGTAGATTTTTTCGCCATAAATTTGCATTAATTTGATTTACTTTATTGCGGGGGCGGACGCAGCGCACAACTTGCCGCCGAAGTCGAGTACATTTGAAGTAAATAAAATTTACCGTTGCACTAATAACACACTTCCGTTGCGGCGCACAACAATGGCGGCTACGCGGACTTCCGCTTACAATCACACACTCGCCGCACGCACACACACACACACACACACACACACACAAACACACTTAAATGCGAGCTTTAACGGCAAAAAATACGTCACTTTTTATTCCGCCTGCTTTTGTATTTGAATTGCAATTTTATTATTTTTCGATTTTTATTTGCCCTTTTGCGAATTGTAAAACAAAAGTCGCAGTTCAACGTACGCTTAAGGCGCACAGATGGGGGGTACGAGCGGTACGGGTGGCAGGCAGGATCAGCCGGCGACTGACTGTTGAGTTGTAACTTTAGGCGTAAATATTTGTATTTGCAGCTAGAGCAGTATCTCAGTATCTCATAGTATCTCGGAATCGGACTCGGAATCTCTCGATGCGCGCTGCGAACCACCCGCTAACGACAACAAGCGCAGACTGAGAATAACTTTTTTGCAAACTGTTGAAAAATCGCACGGAAAATGTAATGAAAACGGCGGCAGCAGCACCACCAGCAGCAGCAGCAGAGGCAGCGACAGCACACGAAGCGAGCAACACACGAAGTTGCAGCCGAAGCAAGCGCCAACAACAACAAATGTATCTCGCAGATACAAGCGCGCCAGCATCCAAATGTTGCCAATGGGGAATGTTGCTGCATGCCACAAACGTGCGCATGAGAAAATGTTGCTGAGCTTGTGTTGCTTGTGTGTGTTGCTGCTGCTGCAGTTGCTGTTGCTATTGCTGTTGCTATTGCTGCTGCTGCTGTTGTCGGACTTTTTGTTGCCAGCCTCAGTGTTGTTGGCTTTTTTCGTTTAGGCGGGAAAATATGTGTGCCGCTTGTTGTTGTTATCGTTGTTGTTGCTGTTGCAGCGGCTGCTGCTGTTGTTCTTGTTGCTGCTGTTGTTCTGACTGTTGTAAGGAGCGTGTAGCTACAAGCCAAGCTGCATGTCGCAGTGATTATTTTGTCAATTGCAGTGACACAAAGGCATCTATCTATCTTTCTATCGAGCTTTGTATCTTTGTATCTCTGTATCTGCTTTGTATCTTTGTAACTGTATCTATCGGCACTAATGCCACGGCTATTATTCCGTTGTTGTCTTTGCCCGTGTCAAACGAAGTTGGGCAGACACTTAGACAAAGCGAGCTTAAGTAGTTGCAGATTGTATGCGACTGCGTTGGAAGTGAATGACGCGTTAGATACCCTGTAGTCAGGCAATTTTTGACCTATGCTAAAGATATATTTATGCTGTTCAGTTCAGCAGAATATGTCATATGCTTAGGTATCTAGCTATATTAGGTATATATTTAGCTATAGTCTAGAATACCTCTTCCGCATTACCAACTACAGGGTATCACAAAGTTCGCTACTTTGTTGTCAAAGCTCAAAGCGCGCTTTGTGCACCTTAAAGCAATTGCAAATCGAACTCTTTCAGCCTGCAGTTGATATGGTTTTGCTTTTTCCGCAATTGTTATCAACATTCGCTTAGCAATTGTTTACTCATGTATTATTCACGCAATTGATTAGCCCTTAAGCTGCCTGCCGTCCACTCTATCCTGCCTGCCTGTGCACTTATTTGCCATATAAATTCCACTCTATAAACACAATTATCGAAACTGAGCGCCAAATTGAATTGTTTGCTCGCATGTGCATAAAATATGCAAATTAAATTTTCATAAAACACACACACATTCACACATATTAAATCAATTAAACACACACACCTACACCTGCTCACACAGCCACCACAATTTAAGTGCGGCCACAAATTGAAATGCATTTAAATAAAACGTTTCGAGGCTGCCAACCACAGTGCAAAAACAACAGCAATAACAATTGGCATGCAAATATCCTGCGGCTATTTATAGTTAAACTTAGTACAGTAAAAAAATGCTCTTGTTATTGTCACAATGCTCAATAGTTTTTTTTTAGCCAAATGTAATGGCAATTTAAAAATTAAAATTCAATTTGTGGTTGGTATTACCAAAGCCCATAACAAACTAAGGTTTTCAATTTGCGTATACATTAATCTCCACTTGTGCAATTTACATTCTCCTTATTAGTTTGCAATCGATAAATAAACACCGCCATTATTCAAGCTTGTAATTTGTCAAGTGGGCCGCAGACATTACTTATAGCGCCTACAGGGTATCCCCCTAGCTGCCACTCCTCTTGCTTTTGCTCCTCCTTTCGCCGATTTTCGACGCTTTAAAGTTCACATTAAATTGATTTGCAGCACATCAAAGTGTTCTCCCCAGTCTTTTCTCCTTTCCAGCGTAAAACTCTTGCATTGCGAATGGAAAATTAGTGAAAATTAATTCGAGTGCGTTTTACTCAAGCCTCGCGTTGTGTTTGTGTTGTTGTTACTGTTGTTGCTGTTGCTCTTGTTGGTGGTCGGCCCGCAGCGTTGGCAACCATCGAAATGCTGGTAATTAAGCGCGCTACGCAATAAGTAAGAGGAGAAGCAGAAGAACAGCAGAAGATGAAGTAGTGGAGGAGGGAAAGAACGCAAGCGAAATTCGCAACAAATTAAAATGGAATTTAAGAAAACGAACGAAAAAATGAATGAATAGGAACGCCGCGTGGGCGTGGCAGTCGACTGAGATGCCATTAAGCCGGCAGCGGGCGGAATTCAAACAAGTGTTGCCCGCGCCACAAAAGCAAAAAGAAGAGGGGCATAGAGGGCCACAGAGGAAGGGTGGAAAATGCTTTAAGCTGCCAGCGTCTTAGAAGCAACTTCCGCTGTGCGTCTTGCCTGACAGTCGAACTGCAATGAGACGAGCTTACTGCCTTAATTTAGTAGAAGATAAAGCTGCTTGGAAGTAGTAAGTATTTTATCGGGAGGGGTTTACTTTGAAGGGGATGAAATTGATTTAGGAGAATAAATAAAGAATTTTGACTTTACAAAAATATTCACCTTACTTTTTGCCCACAGTAGTAGCTATGACAATAGAGAACATTTATAGTAGAGAGAGAGATTTAATGTTAAACTGATCTACATTTCACATCAAGAACATATTGCATTGAGTGCTTTAATGTGCTTATTGTAAATCAACGCACATAATGGTTTAGTAATAAATTAATCATTTTGTTATTACTACCCCACAACTTAAATATTTTATTGCACTTAAAAAAACCTTTTTCCAATAAACTCTACTCTACTCTCTTAATTATTATCACATTAACACCTCAACTTCCACTTTCAGCTCGTGCCATTGCGCAAAATCAACTTGTCGCACAGTCCCAAAAGTATGCAATGAAATTTTGCAGCGTTGCTAACAGCCTCCCACCCACACAGCAAACCACCAAGCACCCTCACGCCCACACGCAGCACACAGCAAACACACGCCCATACGCACGCAACAAAACGTTGCGTACAGCAGCAACAACAACAACAAGAACAACAAATTTCTTTATAATTCACAAAGGAAATGCCAAGCTCGAGGAGTAAAGTGTACTCAGAGCAACCCCCTCTGCCTCCCTGCTCCTCCTCCTGCCTCTCCATTGCTCCTTTGGCAAGCGTAGAATATGTAGTCCAAATGTGACACAAACATGTGTATGCTCAGCTGGTGCCAGGTCCTGCCAGCTACAAAGGCAGCAGCAGGCAGGCAAAAGGATTACAGGGAGGCACCCGTGCGCGCGTACTACGTGCGTTTCTAATACGCAGCGTAGTACGCGCTGCCTGCTACGTCCGCCTGCCATACATCATACGAGCAGAGGAGCAGCAGCAGCAGAGGCTTCTGCTTCTGCTTCAGCTTCTGGCCTCAGGGCAACGTCAACAAGAAAGGACCGAAGACGACACCGTGGCCGGGCCTGACCTTGATTGCGTTTGCAGTCGACTGACTTGGCCGAAGTTGGCAAACTTACTCCGCTCTCCCCCCCCCCTGTCCCTTGCGAAACGCATAAAATGTATTTAACACACAATTTATGTCTGCACGAGGCGTTCAAATTTAGAGGCCAGAGGCGGAAAGGAGTCGTCGCACAGCACGTTTACACGGGTTTATTTTATTAGCGGAGCCGTCTTCCACAGAGCGAGCAGGACCCAAGTACTAAGTCCCGGTACTGGTGCCGTGCTCCGCTCTGCCTTTGTTTTGCCATTTGTTCTAGACAGCAGGAAATTGGCCCGCGGGGCCATCGAGCAAAAATCATATGTTTTATACATGCCCAAAGTTCCACTCTCCCTCCCGAAAACAACTTTTGATGTGTGTACACGGGTGTGTGTGCGTGTGTGTGTGTGCGTGCAAGCAAAAAGTTTAATAGACTTTACTTTAATATTGCAGATTCTTTTTGGCAAAGTTTTTATTTTGATTTTACGACGCTGAAGTCGAGCTCAGAACGTGCCCCCCGGAAAGTAGTAAAAAGTCCTCGCACAGCGCAGGCGATGGCAATTTCTATCATTACGTATGATCGCTCTTTTTTCTCTCTTGACGCTGTCGCCACCTAGCGACGCGCATATGCAAACTGCTGGAGTTTATAGATGGCGCCACTTAAGAGTGGAAAGAAAAACGGGAACAAATCACAGTAGTTTGCAAAGAATTCGAGTAATGCCTCAACTTACAGCTGGGAAAAATGGAAATGACAGCGGAGGAGTAGACTCCACGCCCCCCACCGCTTCCCCTTTGGCCACGCCCCTTGTCACAATGGAAACTCATTTAAAACTTGAAAAACTTGCGAACAATTATGTGTAAGACCCTGAAATGCCCAAATGTTTCGCACATGTGACATTTTCCCAAGCAAAATGGCAAAAGAAAACTTTTAATTTTCCGCAAACGCTTTGACGGCAGAGCAGCGGGGGCGGGGGCAGGTGCAGGCAGTGGAAAGGGGGCGACCCTTTTCTTAACAAGAACTTTTCATTTTTAATTAAATAGAAACCACAGACGCTCAAACTAACCATTCTTCTCTCTTCTCTCGCACTCTCCCTCTCTCTGCGGTCTCTCTCGCTCTCGCTCTCGTGCAGCAAACAGGAAACGTGTCTGCGGCAGGCAAAAGTTAGGTTAAGTTAGGAGCCCGCCTCCTACAATGAAGCTCAATTAGTTAAAGGCAGCGCGCGCGCGCTTTGCTCAATCAAAGGCCAACGAATAATTTCTTAAGCTGCAGCTCTGCCTCGGCCCACAAATCGTGCATTATTATTTGTTTGTTTGGGCTGCTTATCAGCTGCGGCCCAGGGCCTCAGCGGGCGCAGATCTGATCCTCAGCGTGTGCACAGTGGCGCAAAACTCGTGGGAGAGCAATAAGAAATATAATGTTGGATCTCGATCTGTCCACGGAGTACTTCACTAATCTGAGGCTTATCGAATTATATATTTTATATAATTATATTTTATATATAATATTATATATTTATTATATCTTAGATTATTTCTAGTTTTTAAACTTTGTCCCATAGTGTATAGTCGAGAATATCAATCAGAGCTTTAATGCCTTGGGGCTTAAGAAAGCTTTGTATAAATTTATTTTTATTTTTTTATTCATTCTTTACATTTTTTTCAATTTTTTCCCACTGTACGATTGCAGTAATGCAACTCTAAGTTAAGAAATCAATATTTACTATATGTTTAACTTATAAACTTTTTACATCTCTGTTTCTGCTCTTTTAATATTTTGTTTTCTTAATTTCCAGCACACTTTGCTCCACTGTGAATAGTTCGAGCCCAGGCGTAGGGGCAATTGCAGTCACGCATCTCACGATTGCGCTATTATATTCTCACCTTATGATGACTGACTCCGCCGAGGCTGCAGCCGAAGCTGAACTTGGAGCCGAAGCTGTAGCTGAAGCTGAAGCTGTAGATGAAGTTGAAGCTCACAAGGCAATTGAAAAGCCGCAAACAATAATTGCAGTTGCCGTGGCCGAGGCCAAAAAAATAAGCGAAAAGCCAAAAACAAAACAGGCAGGCAGCGGCCAACACTCTGCACGACTAGCAAATACCCTAGAGCGGCGAAACTGGAAAAACGAATGCGTTTTAGTCGCTACTCGCTGTTTAAATAAGACCTAAACGGTAAAAGCTCTTCTACATTTCATTCTTTTGGCTCTGCTCTCACCCTTTACACATTTTACAGGGTATGCCAACCGCAGCAATTTGAGCACCGCGAGAGCCTCATCCTGTGCGAGTGCATGGTGCGGGGGTGCGCAGCGCGCATTAGGCAAATTGTGTGCAATTTTTGTGAGTTCCCCCCTTCGCATTTCTTGGGCCTGGTAACGCGATTGATTGACTCTGCTCGTTTGGCTGGTTTTAAATGCTCGTTTTGGGGGTAGGCGTGGAGGGGAGGGGTATACTCCTGCTGATACGCCTCTCCTGTAACTGTAACTGTTGCGGTGCAACTGTAACTGGTAACTGTGTTAAGATTCGCATTGCATTTCATAACCTGCCTCTGCCTGTCCCCCACGCGAGTTCACGGGTTCAGCTGGGAGCAGCACTTGTGTGTCATCCGTCTCCGTCTCCGGCTGCAGCAGCAGCTTCGTCTCTAACGCTCTCGCCGCTCTCTGTCGACGTTTCCATGCATTCTATGCCCCGTAGCCATTTTGAGCAACAGCAACAGCAGCAGGACGAGCAGAACAACAACAACGCACAAGCCGCGCTGAAGCACCTTCATTAACATACCAACTGCAGGAAAAGGGGCCAGAAACACAGCCAAGAAGAGGGGGGAGGGGGGGCTCACTGTCCCCGCCCGTGGAGCTGTAGCTAGAGCTGGAATTTTAGCTTCATGGCTTGGAATTTGCTGTAATCCGATACAATTTAGCGGCTTAAAGCTTCTGCCTGCTTGACGCTCAAGTTTCTCATCATCTTTTGCAGCCTTCCTCCCTCTCTGTCTCTATCGCTCTGCTCTGCTCTATCACTCCTGCCGGGGCAGGCAACGCAGTGAGGCACGCGCTTGTTTCTTTTATCCGCCTTCGCTTTTGTTTCTCGAGGGGAGCGCACTACACACACACAGCCCAGCGGAGTGCCGAGTATGGCATCATAGTGGGTAGCAGCTGGGCGAGTGCCAAGCGGGGTGTGCGGTTACTCCCTGAATGGTGATTAGACGCCACTTCAAAGGCCTCACAAGCATTTACATTTAAAGCGAAAATTTGATAGTTAATGCCATCGAGAACCTATCGAAGGTCAAAGGCAAAGGTTCAAGTGGCCATCGAAGAGCGTTTTATAGATACTACGCGTTGTTAGGGAGAATACAGCAAAGAGTAGCATAGGTCGCAAAACTCCCCACAGTTAATGCTCTTATGATGCTTCGATAGCAACTCGCAGCTGCTAGTGAAACTTGTGTGGCATGCTGCCAAGCATATTTTAATATTTATAATGTAATATATACTTTATATAATTTATGTATATTTTATTCCTAGAAACCACAACAATTATGAGTACTTCCTTGGAAAAAACAACAAACTCTACAAACTGCTGTTCATTTCACAGTCTGAAGCATCTTTTTACGAAAAGTATTTACAACTTGTAGGTGGTTCCACGAATTCCGTGGGGTCAGCTTGTCTCCGTTGGAGAACGCACAAACTCTGCTCATCAAATATGCCACGAAATCCGCTTTGCTTACTCCCCTCCCTGCCCACTCCCTGCTCAACAGCTCCTGCAATGGCAGCAGCACTCAGAAAACAGAAAACACAAATCCAACGTGGAAAATTATCAAAAATAAAAGCAAAAAGGCAAGAAAAAAGAGAAGGAAAGAGAGAAAGAAAGCGTGAGGTAAAGTGTGAGACAGACAGACAGAGGGAGGACAGCAGGACATACAGATGAAGGCATACAAAATGCATGTGGCAAAAAGGAATCTAAACAATTTTTGCGCAGGCTGCTCGAAAAGGATTATGCGGTGTCTGTGATGAGTGTAGAGTAGAGGCGACTGCAGGCATATGCTGTTCTGTGGTGTTTGGTAATTGTTTTTACGACACGTTACCAAATCCACTGCAGGGCCAGAGTCAGAGCGAGAGAGCAGACACGCGCGCTGTGAGCAGGAGTACGAGGCGTGGAGCCGGAGCTGTAGCTGGGGCCATTTAGTGCTGCAGTGTGGCGTCCTGCGAGGGTGCATAATTATGAGGGACTCGCAGCAGTCGCAGCAGTGCCAGCACCCGCTGCGGGTACTAGCTGAAGCGTTAATCTACACCTGGTCGTTAGCCAAATTGACTGCTGTCGGAAGCTTTCTCAGCGTATTTTCCTATACCTATACCTATTTTTTCCCCCCTCCGTTTATTTTTCACTTTTTCCACTCGACGATCCATTAAATTGTTACATTTCCTTCCTTTGTTCACGCAGCGGGCGCACGAGCACGAGCCGCGTACATTTTATTCAATTTAATATTTAAATTCAGTGAAGGGGCGTGTTTTCAGGCTGGCTTTCGGGTCAGAGTTGAACATTGAGGCAAAGCTCAAATATTTGCTTGATTGGTTTAGCTGCAGCTGCGTCACAAATACGACAACGAGAGAACGACTAGGAGCGCCAGTATTCATGCTAGTATTCAGTACTCAAATTCATACTCACACTCACACGCTTACACTCGTATTCGTACTCATGGTCGACTAGAGCCGCCCACAAAGTCTGTTTGCGGTTCCTGCTGCCGGCATAGAAATCGGAATATGAAATATTTATCTTATGTGAGCGAAGGCAATGAATGTGCCCCGCACACAGGGCAAATAACATTGTGAAATTTCCAAGATGCAAACTGCAGCTCCCAAAACGTATTTGGCGAGTGGTCCAGTAGGCAAATACATAGCCTAAATATGCTCGAGGAAGAAAAGCACAAGGAGCAGCATGTAAGGAGGGCAATAAAAGACATAATCGGGATTGCTCAGCAGCTGGAACTTTAGGTATCATATATATCATATACTATGAACGATCTTGAAACTTATCCAAGCTCTCTATATCTGTTCTGTAACTTTATAACTTATTCAAAAAACTCACTACATAAAACATATCTCCAGCTACTCCCCAATCCCTCTACCTCATATTACTTATAATGACTTTAACAAACTTCCGATCTCTCTTTAATGTAATACAATACACTTCAGTTTTTAAAAAAAAATCTTAAATCATTTCCCCAACAAATATGATATCAAATCTCTGCAAGCAACACCTGCTCGTGCCCAAAGTCGACAAACGACACTTAAATGAAGTACAAACTTCAGCTGGAAATACGGAAAATCAATATACCAAGAATTGACAGCGTTTTTCAGGGGCTTCCACCTGTCATTTTTTCAATTAAATTATCAAAATTACCAACCAGGAAAGGCACAAAGTTACACACACACACACAGGCGTACACGACGACGACACTGGCAACTTCAGCACGTGCTGTCAACGCAGGGGCAACAAGAGCGAGCAGCGAAGGGAAGACGGAGACGCAGAGTGTGGAAGAGAGGAAGCTACATGACGTTGTTGGCTTCCAGTTCCGAGCGTCTGCTACCTTCACCTTGGCTGCAATTAATTCTGGTAACATAATCTTCACTTACAGGTTTGTATGACACTAAATCAGCGAGGCATGTGGCAAGCAAGCAGAGCGAAGGGAGGGGAGGGGAAGACTCAACGAGGGATGTTTTAGCGTGTGCGCGTGTGGGCGTGCCAAACTGATTTGCAAAGCCCCCAATTATAGGGACCAGAGCTCTACAACTCATGCCAAAACATATGAGGCAGGACCACGACGACGACGACGACGACGCTGAGAACAATGAAATTTAACGCTTTCTGCACTAAATTTAATTAGTTCCATTTCAAGTCCAAAAACGCAAGTCGCAAAGCCGCAACCGAAAGACAAAGCGAATGCTTTCCGCATATTTGCACGCCAGCCGATAATTATCGCCTGAAATTCGGTCAGAGGTTGACCAGACCGGACGGCCCAAAGCAAAGCAACAGAGTAAGGCATAGACAGAGAGAGAAAGAGAGCGAGAGAGAGATGCTTCTCCTCCAGAGATACTCCCGCAGCTGAAGCACGTTCCGTTCCGTTGCGATCCGTTCAGTTGGTTTCAACTCGATTCGCATCTGCATGCGGCGCGATTGTTTTGTGAAACCTTAAACACCTGATATATAGCTCTTGGGCCGAGGACGAGCGGAGGGGATGCACTGCACAGCATACAAATCACGGTGATAATTCACAGTGATTTGTCACTCAAGTGATTTACACACAGAAAGCGAATTGTGCCTGCTCTATTGGCTTTCTTAACAAATTTTATGCTTGTTTTGTGAGAATTTCATTGCAAATGTCTAAACCATTAAACCATTAAATTAAAAAAAAAAAGTTTATAATTATTCTTTAAACTGTATTATTGTTTTTGTGCAATATTTCAAGCTCTATAAATTAATTTAATCAGTTTTTTAAAACCTTCTGCAACTGTTTATTATATCATTTCTACTTTCATTTTCTAAAGCGAAACAAATAATAAAGTAATTTCACGAAATTAATTATTATTAAATTTTAAAAAACTAGTGTTTATAATTTTAACAATTTTAGGAATTTTTCAATTTTAACTGTATTATTGTTTTTGAGCAAAATTTTCCAGCTCTATAAATCAATTTAATCAGTTTTTTAAAACCTTCTGCAACTGTCTATTATATCATTTCTACTTTCATTTCCAAAAGCGAAACAATTAATAAAGTAATTTCACGAAATTTATACCTTTTTGTTGAACAATGTTGTTAATAATAATTTCTATATATCTCTCATTGATTTATCAAAAATTCAGCACGGTAATCACAACTTTTCTACGGCTTATGCAGCGCTGTGTGCGTGTGTGTGGTGCCAGCCCTGCGCAGGTGTGATCAAATCGATAACCAATGAATGCACCGCCCGCTGTGCGGGTACCAACAACGTTTTCGTTTAGCCTTTTTGTAGCTGGTGCTGGGAGCTGAAGCTGGAACTGGAACTGGTGGATGCAGCGCGTCAATTCGCTTAACTTTTCGACATGTTGTGCATGTGATGAAGATTAAGTAGAAAATAATTACAAGCTCTCTGGGGGCAGGTGGGGCAGCAATGCGAGTGCGATTGCTTTGTGATATGTTTTGCCGGCAAGCGAGTCTGTTTGCGAGTGTGTGTGTGTGTATGTGTGTGCGAGTGTGTGCGAGCGTGCGTAATTACATAAATGGCTGTGTCAGTGCGGTGACAGGTCGGCGTCATCGCAACTGTCAGTCCATCAGTCCGACCGTCCGGCTGTCCGTTTGTCCAGCCTGTTGGCCTCTCCGTCTGTCCGGCTGTCGATCATCAATCGTGCGAACTTTCCAGCTCCATTTGGCCCGCCCACTTGCTGCAGACGAGGCGGTCTTCCAAAAAAAAAGGAAGAGTCGGTGAATTCGACTAGTGCATACCCTGCACCCCTTAAACGCGTATTTTTTCGATATTCTTAAGAATTTTACTAGGAAACCGCTTTTGAAACGAATTTAATACTCAATTTGACTTGCCTAAGCGATTGAAAGCTAAAACTACGATTTTAACATTTTTCAATTTTTTTCAAAATTTGCAAAGGGGGTAGCATGGAAAAAGTTGAAAAATATTGAATTTTTTAAAAGTCATAAATTCTGATGCTAAATCAATAAACAGTTCGAACCATGAACAAAATGACATTCCATGCTAAAATCTGAGCATTTTTGACCAAGTTATGGGTGCTGCAAGTCCGGAAAAAGGTCAAAAACGGGCACAGGTAACATATAGCGAAAGCTACCAAACAGTCTAAAGAATATGCTTTTCCCATTCTACCACGCACTTTACGACTGTTAAATATACACCTCATATACCCTTTCACGGGCGAGAGAGAGAGAGAGAGCTACAGAAAGAGTGAAGCACGTTATTTGCGAATATCATTGCCACGCATTGCTGGGCATAATGTTGCATGCCGCATAAGGCACATACCCAGCGTTTGGTTACCTGTGCGTTCTCACAGCCTGCACATAAATCGCGCAAAATAAAAAGGGCCAAATCAGCGTGTAACGATACACGGCTAAAGGGCTGTGAAAGAGAGGCGGGCAGGGGCGCGCAAGAGATCGCCATAAATTTTAAAGTAATTTTCTCCATAATTTATGGGAAAATATTAAAGCTGCCCCCAAAAAAAAACAAAAAACAAAAAGTAGTTGCAGCTGCAGCACGCCGCAACTAGTTGCTTGGCTTGGCCCAAAAACTATGCCAAATAGAGTAATTAAATCGATGTGTCATGATATACGAGTTCTCTAAGAGAACCAAGAACTGAGAACCGAGAGGTAGAGACGAGGCAAAACTGCCAAGAACTGCAAGTAAAAGCTCAAAATTGCCGTAACGATGCTCTTGAACTGGCCAAGAACTTTCGCACAGCAATTTACTACGCTTTGGTATTTGGGCTGGTTGAGTTATTGGCCTGCACCCAGGACCTGGTAACGTCTGCAGCTTAATCCCTCTATCTGTCTGTGCCCGTGTCTGCGTCGAGTGGAGCAGCAGGTCACGATTATCTGCATACGCAGCCGCCAATAATTTCAAAATTGGCGCACTTAAGCGCAGTTTGAGGGAGGGCCAGGGGCAGGGACAGTGGCTGAGAGCAATGAAGGAGAGCGGAAGGGAGGGCAGAGAGGACAACACGTAATTTTAAAGTTATTTTGGTTGGATGTTCGAGTAAAAATTATTGAGCAATATGCTGATCTGTAAAATCATAAATAAAAATATTTGTACTTAGCCCCGACTAACTGCCGGCCCGCCCCCCTTTCAATCTCTCTCGCTCTCTCTCTCTCTCGCCTGCTTTTGGCATTTCGATAACTTTTATGTTATTAGGTGAGAGAGTTGCTTCCAGGCCAAATTGCTTGACTCTCTGCTCCTCCGCTTCGATCGGGTTCTGATCGGGATTTTGGATACGCTGGTCGATGCGCCGCGGGCTTAACGATTGATAAAGTCTTTTTATTTACAAGCTGATAATGATGGTGTAGGCGCAGCTCTTTTGCCATTGCGACGGTTTCGTCTTGTAATTTATGAGCAATTTGGATGTACAGTAAGAAGATTGAGAGGATCGGCGAGAGAAATGCAGCAGATACAGATGGAAGTTGGGAGGCAGAGACAGATAGGAAGAGTCCAAAGCAACTGCCCAAGATGAAACTGCGTATTCTTAGAACAATTTTGTTGCTTATTATGAATGATCATATACGACTTAAATACCTGCTTTCGTCACGTCTGTAGGAAAGACTGTTTCACAGTTCATTTGTTTTTCTTTTCAGATCAACCTAAGCCGCTCTATCAGCATGGTATTTTGTAACGACTGATAAGGGAAATGTTCCACAAGAAACTCGTAAAAATGTCACAACAAAACGCTGAACTCATTTTTTTTCTTGTGCTACGCATATCGAGCCTCGTTTTACGATGCACATAAACCATGCAACTTGATGGCGTTTCGAAAATGAAAACAGAAGACTCAAGACACGAACTAGTTACAAGAATGCCTAGTCAAAATGGTCAACCGAAAAGTGTCAAGCGCGAGGAGAGAGAGAGAGAGCTGCGGGAGCAGGAGGAGAAGACGCTGACGCCGTGAGCATACCCAAGAGATAGACAGAGTGCTCGCGCTCTCTCGCTCTCTCTCTCTCACACACTCTCTCATACCTAAGCCGATTATGAGGGGGACATAAAAATGTCGCTGGCCGGCGCAAACGATGCGGCGATCTACTAGAATCGTGTTAAGTATGAGGGGTTGAGGGGAGCGGAGCGGAGCGATACGGGGCAGGGTTTGCTGGTGCTAGTGTCGGTTTCGATGTCGCCGCTGCTGCTGCTGCTGCTGCTTGGCCGCTTCTTCGCTTGTGTCGCTGCTGATGAGTGTCATTAACATCAAATTACCACAAGTCAAAGTCATGATGTTGACCAAAACAAACGCAAAGGGCCAGGCGAAGGTGGTAGGAATACCAGAATGCCAGACAGACGCGACAGTTAGTTGAAAACTTATGGTACACAAGTGAAACGAAAACCACAAGCAGCGCGTACGCTCGCACCACTGTGGTCCACACATGTCCAAGCAGCGGCAAATCCGAACTGACACTTGCGTCGAGCTGAGAGCGAGAAAGAGATCGAGACACAGCGAGAGAGAGACACTGAGCTTGAGCTGTAGTCCTATGGGTACTCGGAAGGTATTTTTTTTTAGCCCATGATTATCTGCGTCCTTCTCTTCTACTCCCACTCAAATCGAACATGATATATATGTGCTATAATACTGGAAATTCCCTTGCGATCCGCACTTCTGCTAATAAATTGCTCACACAATCCAGTTCTATTGAGATTGATCTTGTGGATCTTAATCGTGAGCATGCTTCGAAGATATCCATGCATAATTATGTTAAACACGCCAAGCTCATTCATAAATCTTTTGGCAACACACACACCACCCAGTGAGTGCAGGGCCCAAGACAGTGGAGAGGAAGAAGGCTCAGAATCAGAATCAGAGCTGTATAAAGGCAATATTTACATACAAGATATTATTCATTATGCTCAATGGGATGAGCTGCTTCACGCATTTGTCCGTCCGTCCGTCCAGTGTCTTTTGTAGGTGATAAAATTTGATAGTAATTTATTATGCGACGCGAGACAGCATGGGATAGAGTGCGAGAGCAAGAGAGAGGCAAAGACAGGGACAGGCACTGGCACTGGCAGCGAGAGGGACTGAGCGCGACTGCGCAAGGGGCATTAATATGGGCTCAGGGTCTGCTAGACTACAGACAGAGTTCAGTCTGGAGCTGCGAATGGCGAACGAAATCACAAAATGAAATCAATAAACCAGTCAATAAAAACAGAAACCGAAACAATTTTAAGATGCAAATTATGCAAATGAGGCGCACGGATTTCGTGTACAGCGATAAAAATACGAAAATCACACAAAAAAAAAAAAAAAAAACTTAATAAATAAATGAACTAAAAATATACACGAAAAAAATCAAATACCGTAACTAAAACTTAAACCCAAATAGATACATATTTTGTCTCTTTCACAATTTGGGGAGCTTGTGCGCATATTAAACACCTGTGCCCAGGCGCCGCGTGGGCGTATTTAATGAGAGGGGCGTGGCCAACTAGCGAAATATATGTAAAAAGTAAACGATATGCAAAACTTACGTCTGCGCCGAGCCGAAGTCGATGTTGATAATGATGATGTTGCCGCCGTTGTTGAGGATGACGACGCGGCCGCTGGTGGCTCGCCTTGGGGCCGGCAGAGACGCTTCCACAGCAACATCTTAAAACGCTGCTGCTGCTCCCGCTACTCCCGCTGCTGCTGCTGCTTGTGCTGATGACGAGCGCGATAAGCCAAGCGCTTAGATTATGCCGTGGTGAATGCGGGTGTTGCTTTATTGCGAAATGTTGTTAACATTTGACACACGGCACATTAATTCAAATTTCATTTGCATAAAATTATAATAACTCGAAATGTTTTGATCGCAATTTGTATGGCAGTGTCAGGGAGGGGGGACTCCCTTGCGGCTGAGAGCGAGATAGAGAAAGAGAGCGCGATAGAGACGCCTTCGCGCACGCGCCGTCTTAACAGGAGTGCGAGTCGAAGTCAGAACCGAAGACGAAGTCAGCGCACGTGCTGCACGCTCAACTGCAACTGCGAGGCAGACAAAAACGACAAAGAGTCAAAAGCGACAGCTACGTCGACAGCGACGCGAGTGTCACAGCGCGGTGCCACCACAGGTGGTGGCTCTCGGTGGCTCACGGCGGCTCCGCTTGCCTCGCTAGAAATCGGCTTCACTTTTTCGAGTTTCCGCAAAAGCTCTGCGCTTACAGCTGGACTTCCGTTAAGCGGGTTTCACGCGCTCGGCCACTTCTGCGCCGCACGACGGTTAATTAACGAATAAAAGTCGGTTTTGTGAGCATGGCTTAAACGCGGCGGCGTCGGCGGCGGTATCGCTCCGCTCGAAGCGCTGCTGCTCGCTCGAAAAAAAAATGAAATGAAAAAAAAAAAGAAAATATGTTACACCCAAGCGGAGACGCTGTCGACGGTGGCGTCGCGTTGGAGTTGGCAGCGGCAGTACCAGCACACACACACACAAACACGCGCGCACAGAGCCCCAGAGCCCAGCGCACATTGGGGCCAGTGGAAGCATAAAACAGGTGTAAAAACGATATGAATGAACGTAAAAGAACACGCTCGATACACAAACATATGCATACATACACTCACACACACACACACACACACACACACACACACACATGGTTGCTGCATATGTGCGATATATGCGAGATGAACTTGTAGCCGTTAAACTTTACGATCTCGAGGGTGTGGACAATTAGAAAATCGTAAAATACAGCCAATTAAAAGATTTATAGATGCATTTCTGGTGCGCGTCGATAGCATTAGATGACATTTCAGATTCGACGCGCTTGTCGCCTGCACTCAGCACAATAACAAACTAGAACTACACTCTGCAGCTGCACTAGCTTTCGTTTTTATGAAACACAAAAAAAAAATTAAAAAATAAAAAAAAAATGTATACTTTTTGCACACGATTGCGAATGCCTGCATAAAATGCAGTTAATTGTTCCCTCTGTAAGTACATAAAATATTTACTTAATTATAAAATATCAAATTTAATTTCCAACTTAAATTTTGCAATCTCTAAAACAAAATTTCTTTTAATTGCAGCAATATTTCAAAGCTAAACTTTTGTTAGAGCGTTTCTATTATAGTTATCAGACTTCATAGAGCTTCAGCCATGATATACAATGGAAATTGATCTTATGATAAGCTTTAGAGTTAAGTTTAAAAAAAAAAATTTCAATGTTTTCGATTTTTATTAATTTTGGATAAAATATATTAAAAATTTTTAATTAGAAATTTTTAATGTTTTAGGTTTTTATTAAATTTGGATGAAATATAAAATAATAATATATTAAAATGTGTAACAAAAAGATTTTTTTCAGTTATTAAATATTGAAAAGTGGAAAAAATCAGCAGTTTTTATTTTTAGCTATATTTAGCTGTATTTAGTAACATATATTTAAGCGCTGCAAACAGCTCGCCAGGGTATATAAATATTCCAGCTTACCCTTGGGTTTTTTTTATAAGTTAAGAGTGCAATTGCAGCGTTGCCAATTTATTTGCAGCTCGAAGCAGTGTGCGCTGCGCTGTCGCCGTCGACTGCAGCGCCGCTGTCCGCCATTTGCCGCTGCTGTTGCTGTTGTTGTTGTTGGTTTTTGCCCCAAAAGTGTAACAAGCGGGCGCATTTCTTGCCTGCGCTCTCGCCCGTGCAAAGTTCATAATGCACGCAAAGCGACAGCAGCAGCAGCAACAGCAGTTTTTTTTTTTGCATTTTGTTTGCCTGCACATTTATTGCTTTACGCTCGATGCGTTTATATCGCAAACGACGGCGACTTTATATTTCTCTGCTGCTGCGCTGCCGCTGCTGACCAACATGCATTGCGGAAAGCTTGAAGCTTCTTCTTTTCACTTCTTGTCTGTCTATTTGACATATTGCACTTGCTTCGCTGACGACGCTGCCGCTGCCGACGTCGCCGCCCGCGTCGCTGCCTGTTCATTAAGCGAATCAGCGTAGCGAAGCATAAAGGCAAATTAACATAAGACAACTTCTTTTTCGACTTCTGTGGCGGAATTAAAGACCCTTTCTATTGCGCCGCGCATGTGTGAGTGAGCACACACACACACACATACACACACACACATGTGAGCGTATGTGTGCATGCTCTGCGTCTAATTGCTTTACAAATTTTGAACGAAACTTTTTTGTGACAGGTCACAGCACGAACTAGTATTAATGTATGCGTAAGTACGTATGTGTGTGCGCGTGTGTATGCATTGTATTGTTTGTATGTTGTTTTTGCTGCAGTGCGGCGGCTCGCGGAAGTTTGCTTCATTCACAACACACACTCGCGCACAGTTTTGAATGCACTGCGAGCGTCTGTGAACCATGCAATCGCTCATTATAATTATATTTTCAAATTCTTATGCTTTTCCCCGAGGCACAATCCGCTTTGTCGCCATGTTTGCACGTGTTAGCGATGGAAAGAACTAATTGTACTTGGTATTTTCTGTAGAAACTAAAGCTTTGCTACTATCGATAGTATATTACATAAATGTAGGTCAGCGATAACAGTCGTGAACGCATTTCAATCCATTGATTCTCTAAAGACTTTACAACTATCGATAGCGCGCAAAAAAAAATCAACACAACCACATAAGTGGATTGCATGTGGAACTTGTCTGCGATTACTTATTAGTTATTACGCTTATCGATAGCACACCAATATAGATCAATGCTGTGCAACTTCACGATAGCTATCGCAAAACGGATCGTATGTGTATCATTTCGCACAAGTGGATTGCAAGTGTATCCTGTATTCTTAGTTCCCCTTATCGATAGCAATATGCATACCGTCTGCGACTATTTAGATACCGCACGATAGTTATAGCGAAGTGGATTGAAAGTGGATCCTGTCTGCGACTATATTTTAGTTACGCTTATCGATATCAATACGCATCCGGACTGAAACTTTTTATAGATACTGCACGATAGTTATCGCAAAGTGGATCGCATGTGGAACCTTCGGCAGCAACCGTTTTGAACCACTTTCAAAGGGTATTTCCGCTGCGACCTGCTGCAAGGTGTTGCTCTGCGCTTGCGTGCCTCGAAACTGTTTTCGATATGAATATTTATGTGTGCAGATGCGCAACAATATGCAACATTACCGCATAACAAGAGGCGCGTGGTTGTGGCAACGACGGGCGTGTTGCTATGGCAGCCTGCAAAAAACAAACGTGGCAAACTGATTACGACCAGGCCAAGTCGAAGCCGAAGATGCCGCGGACATTGTGCAAGGATTATCGCGCTGCCGATTTCCAGCAGCTCAGCGAGCTGATCAGGCATCATCCGCTGATGCAGTCCGAGCAGCCGGACCAACTGCAGCTGCAGAAGCTGCGCACGCCCGAGTATCGCACCAAGTGCGTGATGCGCGCTTCCCTGGATGACATTGCGCAGGGCGTGAGCAGCACAAGATTGATGCACTTAGCGCCAACCGAACTCCAACTGCTTTATGTTTTCCCTTACAGATCAATCTCTACAAGCTGCAGCTGGGCGTCGAGAAGCCCGCAACCAAGATAGAAACCACTAGCCTTACTCCTGCTGCTCCTGCTCCTCCTTCCAAGCAGCCCGACACGCCCTTCATCAAGGTGCTGCTGCGCAAGACGCCCATCGAGGTGCTCTTCGAGCGGCACAGCATGACCGCCGAGGTGGACAGCCAGGAGGGCCGCCAGGTGCTGGCGGACAACCAGCGCTACGAGGAGCTGCTCGCCGGCACCGACAAGTCGCGCCGCACCGTCGACTCGGACACGCAGACGCTGACGGCGCTCAAGAAGTCGCGCCTGGTCAACACGGAGCGCCTGTGCACCGATCACATTGGCTCCTACGTGTCCAACTTCGAGATGTTCGACACGTACAAGGATCTCGAGGCCTCCACTAAGAGTGTGCAGGTGCAGGGCGAGCAGCAGATGCAGGTGACCACCTACAAGGTCGGCGGCATCGATCAGTTCGCAACGATCAATAGCCTGCCCAGCTTCCGGCTGGCGCTCATGCTCACCATGCGCATCCTGGCGAGCAATGTGTACGAGCCGCAACAGCGTCGCTACCGCAACATGACGCCACCGGATCCGCTGGCCGAGGATGTCCGATTCAAGTACCGCCTGAGTCTGCTCTGGCGCCTGAGTGCGCCCTCGCCGCTGGCGTCAGTGCGTCAGGCTGTGACCGCTGTCAGCTTTTGTCCCAGCAACGGTGACATCCTCGCCATCTCCTATGGCGTCTATACCTTTGCCCAGTTGAAGGCACTGCCACGCTGTGGCTACGTCTACGTGTGGAACATTAAGAATCCGGTAAATCCCGAGCGCTGCTACGACTACAAGGTGCCCGTGGTGACGCTGCAGTTCTCGCCGAGCACGCCGCAGCTGCTGGCCATTGGCCTGCACAATGGCAACATCGAGCTGCGGGACATCTCGCAGCCGGATCAACCACCGCTGGCCATATCGCAGCGCTGCAGCTCGCCGCACTTCGAGTCCGTGACGGCCATACAATGGATACAGCGCAGCGACGGGGATGTGGGCGGCGACGTGGACATCACGCCATTTCTGGCCGTCTCACAGTCGGGCGCCGTCACCAAGTATCAGCTCATCAATAGCCCCTATCTGCTGGGCTTCGAGCATCAGCGTTTCCAGCGCTCCGAGGGCGAACTGGAGGGCATTCCGCTGCAGCGTCCGGCACCCTCGACGCAACTGCTGGCCAATCGTCATCCGCAGTGCCTGGAACTGGTGCTCGATCCGCTGCACTCGGATCTCTACTATGTGCTGACCGACGAGGGTACACTCTTCAAGTGCTCCACCAACTATCCGCTGCAGCATCTGGAGCTGCGTCAGGTGCACGAGGCGCCCGCCGTTTGCATGGACTTCTCGCCGTGGTCGCCCAAGCTGTACCTGACCTGCGGCAGCGATTGGTAAGCGATTGGAGTTGTCTTCAGGTAATCTTCCCTTACTCTCGTATCTTCTCTTCTACCCAGGTGCATACGCATCTGGCTGTCGGGCATTATACTGCCCCTCATCGAGCTGCATCATCATTTGTCGCCGGTGCACTGCGCCCGCTGGAGCCGCACGCACTCGACCATTCTGGTGTCGCTCAGTCACAGCGCCATTGACATCTGGGATCTGCGCTACAGCACACTGAAGCCCGTCTCCTCCACCACAATCGATGCCAGGATCTGCTATACTACTTTTCGGTTAGTTGCAATTTTAAATCTGGCAATAGCTTGCTTAAATGCTTTCCAATTCTCTCTTTGTAGTTTCACGCACTGCGGCCGCTCCATGGCCGTGGGCAACGAGGCGGGCAACCTGCTGATGTTGGCCTTCGAGGACATGCCCTTTCCGCCGCACTTTCAGTACAGACAGTTGAAGCGCGCCATCTACAAGGCGCTGTCGCTGGAGCCGGCACTCAAGCAGCAGGTCAAGAGCGTGGGACACTTTGGCTATCCCGGCGGCAGAAAGGAGACCCAGCAGCAGTCGAAATGAGCTGCAAAATAGGGAATATATGGGAGATAGATATAGTATGGAAGTATACATAATAACTGACTGCTAAAGAATTGAATTTAACTTGAGATAATTTTTATCTATTCTCCATTTTGCATTTCTCTAATCTATAAACAAAGCACTTGATTTCATTTAATTTTGATACATCTTGGTATCTGTATACCCGTCACTTAAAAAACTAAATAAATGTCCAATAGAATATAGAAGATAAAGCATATCGCTTAAGATACATAGCTCTAGGCAGAAGACAATTTGTAACTTATAATTAAATACACGATATTCGTATAAAAATTTAACTCATTTAATTTAAATATAAGAAAATTATGATTATATCTAGAAATCTGTCTTCTAGCTCTTATACTCCAAGTCTACACGAATTTACAAAGCAGGCAGAAGATAAAGCTATCGAAATGAACCGAGGTAATAGCTATATTTGAGATAAACTCTAATTTACAAGATACAAGCTTTAAGATAACAGATACATTTGAGATAAGCTCTAAGTTACTAGCTATAATATAATAGATACATTTGAGATAAGCTCAAAGTTACAAGATACAAGCTATAAGATGATAGATACATTTGCTCAAAGTTACAAGATACACGCTATAAGATACAAGAAAGAATTTCCAATAATTGGAACTAATATATAGGCACAAAAAAATTAAAAAATTGAAAAACTATCTTTCTATATAAAAGTCTTGCTTACTTTTTTAATTCAAAAACTAGATAAATTTCCAAAGAAAGGAATATAAAAGCGAGTCATAGCTATAGTAACAAGCTGCTATAAGTGTGTGCTGTAAAAAGCAGAAAGATCATTATAAATAATATGAATATGTTAAAAAGAAGGTGCTTAATTAAATATACCTTTCCCTCCAACTGTACGTCTAGCATGCCTATATAACTTTCGATCCAACCGGACATCTATTACGCTCATCTTTCACTTCAAAATTAAACGAAATTCCAATGAAAAAATATTATATATAAGATTAAGTGGAAATAACTGAAATGATAGGAATATATAAGATAAGTATAGCTATAGATAAGTATTGAATATTCTAAAAATTCAAAGAACTTTACAGAAGCAAGAGAGCTTACTTTTCCAATTTCAAAACTAGATAAATTTCCAAGAACAGAAATAAAAGTGCGAGTCATAGCTATAAGTGTGGACTGTAAAAAAGCAGAAAGATAATTATAAATAATACAGATATGTTAAAAAAAAGCTCTTCATTAAATATACCTTTCCACCCAACTGGACGACTACCATGCTTATATAACCTTCGATCCAACTGGACGTTTATCATGCCTATATACCCTGCTGAACAAGTAGACATCTATTATGCTCATCTTTCGCTCCAATATTAAACGAATTTCCAATGGTAAAAAATTATATATGAGATTAGCTCGAAAGAACTGAAATAATAGGAATATATAAGTTGAGTATAGCTATAGATTTTCCAATAATTCCAGACTATACAGAAACCGTTACTCACAGCGAAATACTCGATATTTGCATTAACAAAACTTTCCAACATGTTTTAAAGTAGTAAAAATCTACAGTCCGTCTAGCAGTCTACCTCGTAGCGCTCCCACTCCAAAAAGGCACGTTTTTCCCATGGAAAATCCCTGCGCGAGCTTGAGCTCTATTTCACACTGCTATCGCGTGTAACCCCGTTCGAAGGCTCCCTTATCCGCCGCTGCTCATTTGCATGTGGCAGCAGCTTGCCTTGGCTGCAACTGATAGCCGCCAAGTTCAGGCCTGTGGTTTGTGGCTACACTCGCTGTCGAGGGGGGGTTGGCGTCGTCGTTACATTTCCACCTGCGCCGCATCAGTCGAGAACGCAACGTTGAGCGTTGAGAATGGCCCAAGTACTGCGCCAGAGCTTGCTGCAGCCTCCGCTGGCGCCCAGCGTGACCCCGCACGATCCGCGCACTCAGCTGCGTCGCATGCCGCCCGCCTACAGCAGCGCCCAGACGCCGTTCAGTCGGGACAAGGATTTCGCGCCGCAGTTGCGCTACCAGCTGGAGGCGCCGCACAGCAAGCCGAAGCTGCGACCCTGCAAGGTCATCTTTGTGGGTGACTGTGCCGTCGGCAAGACGGCCATAGTGAATCGGTGAGTGTGCAACGAGACGGGCGTCTGCTTGCTCCGAGTAACTGCTGATCTTCTGCAGCTTCTGCTACGACAAGTTCCAGTCGAACTACAAGGCCACCATTGGCGTGGACTTCGAGCTGGAGAGCTTCAGTATACTGGGTCACAACTTCAACCTGGAGATGTAAGTGGTGCAGTGAGCTGCGACGGCAGTTCAATGGAGCTCATGGCGCTCTCTCTCTTTGCAGGTGGGACACGGCGGGGCAGGAGCGCTTCAAGTGCATTGCGGGCGCGTATTATCGCAATGCCAGCGGTGAGTTGGACTGTGCTCTGTTGCTGCTGCTATTAGACTCTTCCTCCCCTCTTAGTAATTGTGGCCACCTTCGACATGTCCAAGCGAGATACCCTGGAATCCGCCAAGAAGTGGCTTGCCAGCGCGCTCAACTACAACACGGCACAAAAGCCACTGGTATTTCTCGTGGGCACAAAGGCGGATCTGTTGGTAAGCAATAAATAAATTAAATATATATATATATATATTTTTATTCGTATACCCTGCAAACAGACCAAGGAGGAGTTCATGCGCATGGAGCGCAGCGCCGGCGCCGCCGCCTCGGAGCTGCAGGCGGAGTACTGGTGCGTTTCGGCGCGTTCTGGTTACAAAGTTACTGAGTTCTTTCAGCGCTTGGCTGCACTGGCCTTTGAAACGGCCGCGCAGCAGCAATTGAAGTCTCTGAGCAACGCAAGAGTGGCACAAACGGCACAAATAACTGAAAAATCGCAAACTTTTGGTAACATAACCTCAAACTTTCAAGTTGCTAACAAATTAAGCACTTATATACTTTACAGATTTACGCAGCTTTTTTGGTCGCCGTTCCGACAAGCAAAGAAGTGGTTGTGCCTGCTGACTTGTTGTCTAAATATTTTTATAATTACATTTTGCTTGTTAAGTTTACTACGCACAATAAACCGCTTATTTTTCAATCAATGGCCTTGCCACACTGCCTCATTTTTATGCTACGTCGCTGCCATACGTTTTAATATTAATGTAGGCCTTGCCACTCGCTGTAAGCGCTGCCATTTAATGAAAAAGCTGCCAACTTACTTCATTTGGCGTTGCCACTCACCGTGACGTCTGGCCACGCTACTGTCAAAATCGGTTTCCGCTGCTCTGACAATGCCCCTTAGTTCTCCTTTTCATTTCTTTTTCTCGTAGAAATGCCACCTAAAAAGCCAACCGAGAAATCCGGTAAGGATTTTTCATATAAAAATGCATTAAAAATGTCTGGAATAAACACGAAAAGCAAGCCTAAGGCAACAGCAATGCACAGCAATATGTGGAAATGTGAAAAGCAGCGAATTTAAAGCAAAATTAATAGAAAATGTGTCGCCATGTTTAGCGCCACGTGCGGTGTGGCTGCGCCTCGCCATCGAAAACAATGTTAAATGAGTGTGCACGGATGCAGAGTATTTACCTCAATCAGAATATGCATACAATAACTTATTCAAGTGCAATTGTTAGTAGTAGCTGTGACGAACGTGTGTCTGCCTGCCGCAGCGTTGCTTATTCGTGTTTAACCCAACTTTTTTGCTGCTCTGTTTACTGCTGTGTTAATGCCGTGATATTGTCTGATTTCCAGCCAAGCCCGGCGATAAGAAGCCCGAGGCAAAGAAGGCCGCTGCGGCGCCTGCTGCTGCCAAGAAGGAGGCCCCAGCTGCCGCTAAGCCTGCGGCTGCTGCCCCCAAGAAGGCTGCTGCTGCTGCGCCCGCTAAGAAGCCCGCAGCCGCTGCTGGTGCCGCCAAGAAGCCAGCCGCTGCTGCCGCTAGCAAGAAGCCCGCGGTGAAGAAGACTGTGGCCAAGCCCAAGGCTAAGACCCTGGCCAAGAAGGCCGCTGCTGGCAAGAAGCCCCAGTCGGTGCTGGCCAAGCTCTCGGCCAAGGCACGTGCTGCTGCCAAGGGCAAGAAGCCCGCCACCAAGGCTGGTGCCAAGCCCGCCAAGGGAACTGCCAAGGCCAAGGCTGTTGCCCTGCTGAACGCCAAGAAGGTTCAGACCAAGGTGCGTAAACAGTAGCAGCCATCCAAATAGTTGGCGCAGTTAGTTTACACTACGTTGTTTATTCTCTGCAGATCATCAAGGGTGCTTTCGGAACCCGCACGCGCAAGATCCGCACCAATGTGCACTTCCGTCGTCCCACAACATTGAAGTTGCCCCGCAACCCCAAGTACCCCAGGAAGTCGGTGCCGACCAGGAACCGCATGGATGCTTACAACATCATCAAGTACCCGTTGACCACGGAAGCAGCCATGAAGAAGATCGAGGACAACAACACCCTGGTCTTCCTGACACACCTGCGCGCCAACAAGAACCATGTGCGTGCCGCTGTCCGCAAGCTCTACGACATCAAGGTGGCTAAGGTTAACATTCTGATCCGGCCCGACGGACAGAAGAAGGCTTATGTGCGCCTGGCGCGTGACTACGATGCTCTGGACATTGCCAACAAGATCGGCATCATATAAACAAACAAATGGGAAACGTACATTATAGTTTTGTTCACTAAGCTGACACCATAACAAGAGCGCGAGAGGATGATGAACGTTTCAATGTTGTCTGTGGATATAATAAAAAAAACAACTCAAAAACTATAGCACAAGGGGTTTGCTCTCTGCGGGTTGGTATTATGTTTTCTTTTATCTTTTCAGCGTAATTGCAGCGGAGCAGTATGGAAGCCTGGCAAAAGGTAAATATTTAAATAAATTAAATATGACATTTATTTTAATTAATTAAATTTATTTTTACCTACAGTTTGGGCCAAATAACTGCAGCTTGTAACTCTGCTCTGCAAGGTGTGTATAGTATTATAATTAATAATAATTATATATTATAATTAATAATAATAATAATTATATATTAAAATTAATAATAATTATAATTATATATTAAAATTAATATTAATAATAATTTAACTGATGATATTTCGAGTAGGAATCTCATTGAGCTTCAGTCATGCGTTGCTATGAAATCAACTTAAACTCCCTGATTAGATCACTTGTAGTTAACTAATTTTAATTTATTTAATTTCCTAACTAATCGCAGTTTCTACTATGTTTTTCAGGGCTGCTAGCATTACTATAAAACTATGGATATCTTCAAGGTGTGTATATAAACTGGTTGGACTGCTTGTGCGCTCATTATGATGATATTTTGAGTAGGAATCTCATTGAGCTTCAGTCATGCGTTGCTATGAAATTAATTTGTCTCTCACTGAACAAGGCTTTATAATTAATTTATATGATTTTATATTTATAATTTATGCTAATCAATATTTAATTTATCTCTTGCAGTTACTGGTGAGCAACGGGCTGCAATGGCATACCTCATAAATATTTATAAATAAATGTAATATTTATTTATATGATTTTTACTAGGCATTAAATTTCAGCGTGCAAAATAAATATAATAAATAATAATAATTTTAAAAACATTGTACTTTTTATTTATATCTTAGACTATATTTATATATATATTTTTTAATATCTGCGAAATTGTTTGCGGAATTTATCGTAATGATAGTCGTCCGTCGCTCGCTTGACGCCATTGGGATTGGTCTGATGCTGCGCGGGCTTGTTGCCGCCTTCCTTGTCCTCGCGCTTGCGCCTGCGCTGCTCGTTGTTGTCCTCGATGTTGACTGCAATGGGCATAGCAAAGGATTAATGATTGCAATTGGCATAGAGTAGTGTTGGCCAGGCTTACAGCGATTGTGCTGCATGAAGTTAACGGCCATGTTGGTGGGCACAAACTGCGAGGGTCCGTCCTTCTTGTTCTTGGCATCCTGCAGCAGCTTCTGCTTGGCGTCCTCCGTCGCCTCGATGTTGCGTATCTTGGCGTGTATGCCCAGATCCACCTCGGGTATGCCGTTCAGCATTTGGTTGGACAGCATTTCCTCTGATCGGTGGGAGGTGGACTGGCGTAGGTGGTCGGGCAGTGCGTAGAGTGCGGCATCCTCGGGCGTAAGGTACTTGTGCACATCGCCGTCGTCCTGATCCGCTGACTTGTCGGCACTGGCGCCGCCCTTGCGCTTCTGCAGCTCCTGCTCGATGTACTTCATCATCTCCTCGTCCTCGTCGCGCTTGTTGGTCTCCGCCGAGAACTGTGTGCCGATGCCCACGTCGTAGGCATCGTCGGCCTCCTTCATTTTGCCCGACTTCAGTGTCTGCATGTTGACCAGGCCGCCCATCTTGACGTTGAAGGGATCCTTGATGGCCAGCTCCTCCTCGGGTGCGATCTTCTTGCCGAGCGCCAGACCCACCAGGCTGACGCCATTGGGACGCTGTCGCAGCTTCTGTCGCTCCTTGATTTCCTCCAGCGTGAGTCTTAAATGATAAATACTCAATTAATTAAGTATTTAAATATTTTCCCCAAGTGCTCACTGCTCCTCCTTGTCCTCGTCGTCGGAGTTCTTGCGCTGGCGCAGGTTCTTGCGTGACGATTTCTTGAAAACTACTTTCGTAGGCTCTGCAGCGGCGTCTGTGTTGTCCTTTGTCTCAGTTTCCATCTTTTATTAATTATGTTTAATTTAAATTAAGTTTTTGTTTACAAATTTGCTGTAGCGTTGCGGTGTGCAATAGCGATGGCAACTATTTCATATGTTAGCATATCGATAGCTATCGAAATGTTACAGCTTAGAGCAATATGGCAAGCATATTAGTGGTATCGATAGTATCACTATCGATACCTACTGTAGCGCGAAATGGTATGCGAATGCTTTTGAGCGTTGGTCACACTGCTCAGCAGCTTGTTGAAAATGGGCAAGGAACGTGGTCGTGGACGCGGACGGGGACGAGGACGCGGCGGAGGACGTCATAACTACCTTTCGCAGCCCTACAACAAGAACAACTGGCGCGATCAGAAGAAGGAGCATGCCCGCAGCAACAATGGCATCGGCCAGTCACACTTCACACGCAACAAGTAGCTGCCTGAACGCACACAATGTACTTCCACTCACTCATGCCGGCGCTTCTTCCTCTCTCTCTCTTTCTCTCTCTCTCTCTCTGTCTCCCTGTCCGCATTGCAGGCCACCGCAGCAGAAGTGCACGCTGCGCGAGAACCAAGTGGGCATCACGGAGTTCACCAATCCGGAGCTGGCCGGCTTTACGGGCATACTGAAGTCGCGCTTCTCCGACTTCCATGTGAACGAAATCGACAGCGAGGGGCACGTGCTGCAGTTGAACGACCTGAAGGTGCCCAAGCTGGAAATCGAACGTGAGTAGTTGTAAATAGTAGTAAATAGATTTAACTGTTATATGTTAAAGTGTTATACAGTAAACTGCTCCACTGTAGTAAATTGTTATACTATAGTTGACTGTTCTACAGCGGTAAACTGTTCTACAGTAAAGTTTTCTACTGTAAGAAACTGTTCTACAGTAGTTAACTGTACTACATCAGTAAATTGTTATATAGTAGTAAACTGTTCTACATCGGTAAACTTCTTTACAGCAGTAAACTGTCCTACAATAGTAAACTGTCCTACAATAGTAAACTGTTCTACAGTAGTAAACTGTTCTACGTCAGTAAACTGTTATATAGTAGTAAAGTGTTCAACACTAATAAACTGTTCTACAGTAGGAATCTATTCTACAACAAATTGTTTTACAGCAAAGTGTTATACATCAAACTGTTTCACAGCACACTTTTCTACACTACATTGTTCTACAGCAAACTGTTCTATAGTAAATTGTTATACAGCAAACTCTTCTGCACTAACCTCTCCACAGTATTCTGGTTATACAGTTAAGTGTTCTACAGCAAAGGTTTCTTCAGGAAACTGTTCTACAGCAAACTGTTCTACACTAAACTGTTCTACAACAAACTGTTCTACAACAAACTGTTGTACAACAAACTGTTGTACAACAAACTGTTCTACAGCAAACTGTTCTACAGCAAACTGTTCTACAGCAAACTGTTCTTCAGCAAACTGTTATACAGCAAACTGTTATACACTGAACTGTTATACTTGCAAATTTAAACTTGCATATTAAACTCTACAGCTGTGGACGCCGCTCAACTGGACGAATGGCGCCAGAAGCTGGAGACAATTATCGATGAGAACCTGTGGCAACAGATCTCGAGCCTCTCGACGGCCAAGTACGATGCCAGCAGCGAGCAACAGGTGGACGTGCAGGTGGACAGCCTGGACAAGGAGCAGCGCACACAGATACATCAGCTGATCAAGCAGCTCTATCATGGCAAGCTGATATCCAAGACATGCGAGCTGCCACAGCAGACAGAGGCAGAGGCGTCGGCAGAGACGGAAGCGGAGGTGGAGCAGCAACAGGTGCCGCCCAAGAAAATCATACGCATCTCCAAGCCCAAACCGGGACGCTGTAAGTTGCCCAAGAGCATGTCCAAGTGCTTCACTAATCTCCTACTGCTTCTGCCCGCAGCGGACAATCGTTGGAAATTTCCGGCGGACTACGTCAACTTTGTGGTGCACAAGGTGAACATGGACACCAGCGAGGTGGCCGCCACCATAGCCAGTCGACTGAGGTGAGTTCATTGAACTGCAGTCTATTGGTTTGCCAACTAATTCCTATTCCTGCTCCTGCTGCAGCCTGCGTCCCTCGCAGGTGAACTACTGCGGCACCAAGGACAAGCGCGCCAAGACCACGCAGAGCTTCTGCATCAAGCGTCGCACGCCGGAGGCCATTGCGCACGCGGCGCGCATCTTGCGCAACGTCTACGTGGGCAACTTCAGCTTCCGGCCCAGCACACTGAAGCTGGGCGATCTGCAGGGCAATCGCTTCCGCATCGCGTTGCGTCACATCACGCAGCCGCGCGAGCACATCGAGCAGGCGCTGGCAACGCTGCGGGAGCGCGGCTTCATCAATTACTATGGCCTGCAGCGGTTCGGCAACAGCGCCAGCATACCCACCTACGAGGTGGGCGTGTCACTGCTGAAACGCGACTACAAGCTGGCCTGTGAGCTGATCCTGAAGCCGCGCGACAACGATGTGGAGTTCATGCGCTCCATACGCGCCGCCTGGTGGGAGAGCAGAGATTCCGCTGCCGCCGCCGCCAAGTTCTACCACAACAATAGCAAGTACATTGAGAAGAAGCTACTGGACGGTCTGGCCACGTACGGGGAGCATGACTACGCCGCTGCACTGCGTCAGATACCGCGCAACATGCTGCTGCTCTATCCGCACGCCTATCAGAGTCTGATCTTCAATCGCATTGCCTCGCGGCGCATCAAGGAGTTCGGACTGCGGCTGATACCCGGCGATCTGATCTACGTGGAGGAGGAGAGCGCACAGCCGGCGCCAGAGGCGGAACCAGAGGCAACATCGGCCGACGAGAGCATGGAGACCGTGGAGACCGTGGACAACGCGGAGACGGCGGATGAGGAGCAGGATGGCAATGCGGACACACTGCTCGCCGAGGAGTCGATCTTCAAGCGCAAGGTGCGTCCACTCAGCGCCGAGGACATTGCCAGCGGCAAGTACAGGCTGTCGGATGTGGTGCTGCCGCTGCCGGGCTACGATATCACCTATCCGAGCAACGAGTGCGCCGCCTGGTACGAGCAGCTGCTCGCCGAGGAGGGACTCTCCTCGGAGCTGCTGCGGCACAAGGAGAAGACGTATGCGCTGGGCGGCGCCTATCGCAAGCTGTTGATACAGACGCAGGATCTGAAGTGGAGCTTCCGGCGCTACAGCTCGCCCGAGGACACGCTCATTGCCTCCGACTGGGAGCAGCTGAAGGGCATTGCAGTGACGCCGGAGCCGGCCGAGGGCGAGGGCAATTATACAGCGCTGCTGCTGGAGTTCTCGCTGCCCACCGCTGCGTACGCCACCATGTTTCTGCGCGAACTCTTCAAGCAGGACACCTCGACGGCCGCGCAGATGCAGCTGGAGCAGGCGGAGCTGCTCAAGAAACTGGGACAAGACTCGCAGGAGGCAGCGGCAGTGGCAGCGGCAACCAGTGGGCAGGAGGCGACGGCGGGACAGGAGCAGGAGCAAGAGCAGCAGCAGCAGGAGGCGGAGCAAGTGCTGCCAGGCGAAGTCGAAGCATAAAACCAAAATCAATAAATAAAATCAATTTACGCGCGCTCAACACGACTGCATGGGCAGCTGTGTGTGTACGTGCGTGTGTGTGACTGTGTGCGTATTTAAACTTCAAACCAACCACAACAATAACAATGCGCACGTGAGTGCAAACGCGCTCTCTGCTCTCTCTCTCCCTCTTTATGCTTGACGCGCGCTGTCTGCCACTCTTTATGCTTGCTGACGCGCGCTCTCTCTCGCGCTCTGGCGTCGCTGCTCTTGTGCTCTCTCGCGCGCTGCGTCGGCAGCCAGGACCAGCGTTGAGTCCTACCATTAGTACGCTGACAAGCGAGAGCTTTGGACGCGCTGCGCAGTTAGCAGCAGCAGCAGCAGCATTAATAGTGTGCTTAAGTGTATGCGTGTGCGTGTGTCTCTACATAAATGTTGTAAAAGCAGAATAACAATAACAAATAACAACAGCCGAAGGCGAAGGCAGACAAAGGAAAGCAAAGATAAGGTGAATCATTTACTAACTTACACGCACGCACACATACATACATATATTTGCTCACACACACACAGCGCAGAAATGCATTTGAGTTTTGGGCGCGTAGTTTTATTTCAAAATGTGCAAACTTTATTGCAATAATAATAATAACAATTAAAATGGCATTAGTGTGAGAAAACGAACAAAGAAAATTGAAATTAAACATTGAACATTAAATCGAACTGTACACTGCGTGCCTCGCATTTGGCTCTCCCTGCATGTTTATTGATTTTTGTGCGTGCCTTCGCCCAAATCAATCGATAATGTGGTGTTAATGCGCTACAGCGACTGCTTGGGCAAGGGCAGGCAGGGGGGGGTGCGACGGCAGTAGTAAGAGTAGGAGTTGAAGTAATCATAGTAGTTGTTAGTCAAACTGGCAGGCAGCGGGAGCGGGCAGGGCTTATCAATTTCTAATTTATTTATCATTTTATTATTATTATTATTATTATTTATTTATTTATTATTATTATTATTATTATTATTATTATTATTTATTTATTATTATTATTATTATTATTATTATTATTATTATTATTATTATTATTATTATTATTTATTTATTTATTATTATTATTATTATTATTATTTATTTATTTATTTATTATTATTATTGTTTTACTATTATTATTTATTTATTTATTATTATTATTTATTATTTTATTATTATTATTTATTTATTATTATTATTTTTATTACCACTGTTACTACTGTTGCCTTGTCGCTGCGCGCAACCAAATGCTTGTCCGAGCAACCCCACCGCGGCAACTCGCCTCCGCCCACGCCCTTTATTGCACATGTTATTGCTTGCGCGCGCACTCCTTGACCATCGTACTGCGTCATAGTGCGTAAGTCCCTGGCAGTTGTTAATAGCGTTACTCTGTACCAATCTCTAGACGAACACATCGTCGATCTGCTCGCCGTTGAGCGCGCGCAGCAAGCTCTTGCACAGATACGCTTGGATTTTATTCTCCGCCTTGGCGCAATTGGCGCCCAGACCCTGCAGCAGGCTGTCGATGAGCTTGAGCACCTCCTCGCGGAGCTTGAG
Organism: Zaprionus bogoriensis; assembly: GCA_035046045.1. Lineage (NCBI taxonomy): Eukaryota > Metazoa > Arthropoda > Insecta > Diptera > Drosophilidae > Zaprionus > Zaprionus bogoriensis. Next base: position 64,804 of record JAWNOI010000145.1, read on the forward strand.
CACCTCCTCGTGGAAAAGCAGCAAATGCTTATTATTATTACTATTATTGAAACATGCAAATTATAGCGGGACGCACACACACAAACAATTAGACAAGAACGCTGCGCGCGCAACTGATCGAGCGAGTTCGATAGCTTGATAACAGTGCAATAACAGCGCGCTCGTTGTGCTGAAATTGAATAGTGAAAGTGTAATAAGAAATGAAAAATAATTAAATAAAAAAGATAAATAAAAAATAAAACAAAATAAAATTACAATAGAAAATTTGAAAATAGCAAAACAAAACTAATGCAACAATGCGACTGCATCAAAACAAGCACAGTACGTTAACTCAATAACAGTGCGTTAACATAAAAACAAAACAATTGCATGAGAGCGCTGCGAGTGCAACAGAACAAGCACAGTTCGATAATTCGATAGCAATAACAGCGCGCCTGTTGAGTTTGTATATATATATATTAGTGTAAATGTAAAAGCAAGCAGCGCAATTTGAAAATAGATAAAACGATTGCAAAACAAGCACAGTACGATAATTCGATAGCAATAACAGTGCGCCTGTTGAGTTTGTATATATATATATATAGATTAGTGTAAATGTAAAAGCAAGCAGCGCAATTTCAAAATAGATAAAACGATTGCAAAACAAGCACAGTACGATAAGTCGATAGCAGTGCGTTAACAGCGCATTGAACTTAATGCGCAGTGTTGCAAAGCGCCGCCACTGCTCAATTTCGTATTTGCGCGCCACTTATCGATTTTCTTTATTGATTTTGTTTTGTCGTGCAGCAAACGGGTTCAAGCAAATTGGCCGCAGCGTTGCACGCTGCCGTGGCGCCGCTAAAATGGCCGCCGAAAACTACCACCTGAAGTGGGACTCGCATCTGTCCTACCTGAACACTTCCATAGCCACACTCTACAAGTGAGTACAACCGACTAAAGCTTGGTGCAGGTGCGCAATTAATTGAGTCTGATTTACGCCCCATAGGAATGAGAAGTTCGCCGACGTCATGCTGTACAGCTCGTACAGCAGCAACAGCAGCAGCAGCAGTGGCATCAGCTCGGACATGCCCACGGTGGGCATATCCGCACACAAGTTCATACTGAGCTCGTGCAGCCAGTTCTTTGCCACGATGTTCGAGACGGCGCCCATCACGGCGCCCAACGGTGTGCTCTACATTGTGCTTCCGCCCGATCTCAGCCATCGCGCCATACAGATACTCGTGCAGTACATGTACAGTGGCGAGGCGACCGTCTCCAACGACATACTCAACGAGGTGCTGCGCGGCGGTGAGATACTCAAGATACGCGGACTTTGCCGCACCAGCAGCAGCAACAGCAGCAGCAACGGCGGCAGCGGTGGCAGCGGCGTGGTGCAACATCATCTGCATCATCAGCGGGAAAGGGAGCGGGAAAGGGAACGGGAGCGGGAGCGGGAGCGTGAACCTAGCGCGCTCTATGTCTCCAATGGCACACGCTCCACACTGGCGCCGCCGCCACCGCCTCCGCCGCCTTCGACCATGTCCACGCAGCTTCCCAGTGATATCTACAGCAGCAAGCCGAGCAGCAGCAGCGGTGGCGTCGGCGGCGGCAGCAGCAGCTCGGCGCGCTACACGCTCGAGCAACATCATCCGCATTCGCATCATCATGCACATGCCCATCATCTGCAGCAGCAGCAGCAGCAGCAGTTTCGCGGCCTCGGCGCTTCCGTAATGCCAAAGGACAGTCCCGTCATAGTCAAGTCCCCCAAGCTGGCCAGCCACACGGGTCTGCTGGCCGTGGCGAGCAGCAGCGGCAGCAGCAGCTGCGCTGGCAGCAAACTGCATCCTGGCGGCATCTCTGTCAACAAGGAGGTCGCCATCGATCCCGAGGACAAGTGCTGCTATGCGCCGTCGTCCAGCCAGGTGGAGAGCAGTTCCTCGGCTGTGCCGCCTGTCGCATCCACGGCGCCTGCTCCCATGTCCATCTGCACAGAAGTTGGCTGCAGCAGCTGCCCGCTGGCTGTGCCCTCCACCGAGCCCACGGAGTCCGCGCTGCGCCGGCCGACGGACTACGGTGAGGAGCAGGAGCGCGACGACGTGGGCCTGATCTTTGAGCGGCGTCTGCAGCGCGAGCGTTCCTGCGAGCGAGGTAATGTCCAGCACACACACACACACACACACGTATACAGCTTTGCTTAAACCTCTACACCTGGCAGCTGGCACCACGCACGAGTACTTCCCGCACGAGGCGCCGCACTACGAGCATGTGGTCAAGTCCTACGAGCTGCCCGCAGCAGTTGCGCCACGTCTGGCCACACCGCCGCATCCGCACAGTTTTCTCACCATCAAGCAGGAGCCAACGGATTGGTCGAGCAGCGCCGCGAATCACCACCAACAGCAGCAGCAACAGTCGCAGCAGCAGCAGCAGGCGTCGGAGGCGGCGCTGTCGCCCAAGCAGCCGCTGGATTTTAAGATCAACAGCGTCAAGCTGGAGGCGCAGCTGACGCCGCACGAGGAGGCCGAGGAGCATACGCTGCGCGACTACAACAACTACAAGCTGCTCGTCTGCGAGATCTGCCAGAAGTCGTTCGAGGATACCAAGACGCTGGTGCGGCATCTGGGCACGCATGCAGCGGAGCCCGCAGCGGCGGGTAGTGCGGGTACTGCTCCAGCCGTTGGCGGTGCCACTACCAATATCAGCAACAACAACAACAATAACAACAGCAACAGCAACGGCAGCAGCAGCATGGCGCTGCGCGCGCTGAAGACCTACGTGCCAAAGAAGCGACGCCGTGTGTCGGTGAGTGTTGGAGCAGTTGGCGCACATCTGCTGGACAAGAGCCTAACACTTCCCATCCCTCATTCGCATGCACAACAGCAACAGGAGAACAACATGGACCACGTGACGCTGCTCTGCGATCTCTGCGCCACGTAAGGCAAACGCTGAGTAGCAGCAGAGGCATCAGACTAATCTCTCTCTCTCTCTCTCTCTCTCTCTCTATCTGTCTCTCTGCTTGCAGCTCCTTCGAGACGCCCGCGGAGTGGGTGCGTCATATGAACAGCCAGCACACAGAGATCGAGCTGGCCATGTTCAACAGCAAAAAGGATGGCGAGCAGAAGGGCTGCGTGTCCTAAGCAGCGCTCCTGGTGACCAACTGAGGAGCTGAGAAGCAACAGCTCCAAACTCTAAACTCCAAACAGCACAACGAGAACAAAACCAAGAACAACAACAAGAACAACAAGAACACCCTTCAGTCAGGCCACGAGTGAGAGCAGCAATAGCTTGAGACTAAGAGATTCAACAATTTTCGAAGCATTTTCGAAGCGAGAAGAAATCAAGTCGTTCCAGAAATCAAAAGACAAGAGTATAAACTTCTAGATATATACACACACACACACACACACAAAGAACAACAACAACAGCAAGAACCGTGATCAAAAAAGCAGCAAAAGACACAGCGTATTTTATAGAGCAGCGAATGCAAAACTAAACTGAAAACTGAAAAACTTAAAAACTTAAAAAAAAAAACTGAAACCACAACTAAAAAAAAAATAAGAGAAGAAACGTAACAAAACGAAAACTGTAAACGAAACGAAACTTTTAAGTGGAATCGTCAGGCAACGATGCAAAACAACAACACACAAACAACAAAAACAAAAAAAAAAAAAAAAACAGAAACCAAAAAAACGAGAAACCAAATTAACTCTCTGTAGTATTTTAAAATCTATGTAGTTTTTAGACTGTATAATCCTAACCCTCCAAACGAAAATGAAAACGAAAACGATAACTCGCTAAATCATACAAGTTCGATTCGCAGCAGAAACTCGTGCGCATAAGTTTGGAATTTTCGAAGTTCATGACAAGCGAAAACTCGAAATTGTACGATTCGAGCTCAACGATATGCCAAAAATCGAATTTCGGAGAACTTCAGTGTAATCCAAAAAAGTAACTAGAGCTATTCAAAATTCAAATTAAGAAAAATAGCTTAAACTTTTTTTAAAATTTCACAATAAGCGAAAAATCGAGCTTTTCGAACTTCAGAAAGATAAAAACTTGAAACTTCTAAGATTTGAGCTTCACAAAAATAAGCGAAAAATCGAGCTTTTACAGTTCGAGCTCAACGATATGCCAAAAATCGAATTTCTGAGCACTTCAGGATAATCCAAAACGAGAACTAATGCGATAAAGAGTTCAAACAAGCAAAAAAAAAAAAACAACGTACAAGCTAAATTTTTTTTAAACTTCACAATAAGCGAAAAATCGAGTTTATACTATTCGAACTTCAGGAAAGTTAAAAACTTCAAACTGCTAGGATTTGGACTTAAAAAAAAAGCGAAAACTGGAAACTAGTAAAAACTTGAACTTATACGATTCGAATATCGTTCTCGTGCGATTCGAACTTCAGTATTCGATTCAAAGTTACCGTTGAGCTAAAATTCGCATAAGTCTGAATCGCTTCGAACTTGACAATTAAATACTCGAAATTCGAAGTTCGATTCGATTCGAAGTTTACGTAGAGGCAAAGCTCCCATAAGTTCGAATCGTTTCGAACTGGACTAGTAAAAACTCAAAATTCGAAGTTCTCAAAAGGCGAAAATTCATAATTTTACGTTTGAAATTTCACAAAATATAAGCGAAAACTTGAGCTTGTACGATTTCGATTAGTAAAAATCGAGCAAAAATTCGAACTTGTGCGATTCGAGGTTCACTCGAACTTAGAAAATTCCAACTTGTACGATGCGAGCTTATCGTGAAAGCGAATATCAAATACGATTGGAATATGCTGGAAGACGCAGCGATTCGGCGTAGAATGACGATATAAAACAGAAAACAGAAGGCGAAATTGCGTACAGTCATCGCTAATCGAGGAGCTTTTCGGCGCAGACAGGCAGACGTATTAAATGTTTTTTGTCCAGTAATTATCGATTAAATGATGATTTCAATTGCATGTTCTATTTGCTTTTCGAATAGTTGCCGTTCCTTTTTAGTTATTCTTTTCTCTCGCTTATACGAATATTTTTGTATTTTTATACATACGACGATGTAACTTGAATTTGTTTTCGGGAATAAGTACTGTTTTGTAAATAGCATAAGTTCCACATACATTTACATACATCAATTTTTTTATGGTCGCCATTTTTGAAAACTATCTGAATGTGTGTGTGTGTGCGTGTGTAACAATTAATATCGCAAAGTTGTAAAAGAGAACAGGAATTTGCCCCCATACACCTCCTTAAACTACATACTACGTGCATAAAATACATATATACATACACACATCTAAATATATATATTTACAAATCCGCGTGATTCTTACTAAACTAAGTAACACACCGACACACACACACACACGGACAAACATACATACATGTTTACAAGAACTAAAAATCGAATATGTAGCAAAAAGCGTTTTATTCGCAAAATAAACAAGATGAGAAATCGTTTTTAACTAAGCGAAGAGAGTGGAGTGCAGTACAAGGCAGAGCGAAGAGCATAGGGTGATAAGAGCTTTCGCGCGGAGCTTTTGCAGAGGGCCCCAATGCCGGTACATAAGAGAACGCCTTCTCTTGCGATAGTTCACAGTTGTGCGACGACATTCACTGGCGAGCGGCGGCTGCGTGTGCGAATCCACAGAGAAATCGAAAAAGAAAATTGAAAAATTGCTAATTTTTCCAAGACGAGTTACTTTGGCAGAGTTAAATTGCAAACAATACTGAAAATGAGTTCGGGCAAACACTTGGCGAAAGGTGAGTCAGAGCGTGGGAAACAGCAGTGGCAGCAGCGCCAGCATGCGAATGACGCGTGCAAAAAAACGCCTCGATTTGATACTTCAAAGCGAAACTAGTTTTTTTACTGTGTCTGCAAGAGAGTAAGATAATTATGCACAGATATTTGCGAAGCACAACGACGCTATATGGTATAAATGTTAATGATCAGCATTTAGTAGAGTAGACGGGATCTAGCCGCTCTGTCCGTTTGGCTGTCCGTTTGTCTATTGCAACGCAAACTATGCGCTTAGTTTTGCAGCTAACTTGACTAAATTTAATGCAACAACTTGTTTCTACTGCACGCTGTAAATAAGTCGGAATGAGCCGTATTGTATCGATGTATCGTATAGCTGCCATGGAAACTATCGGCCAATTTTGGTTAATATTATAGATATTGTAACCAAACTTGGCACATCTAGTTTTTAAAAGGCACTTAAAATTTTCTGAAAATTTCATGTAAATCGGTTCACTATAACATAGAGCTGTCATAGGAATAAGTAGTCCGAATCGGAGGTTTTGGTTGACAACTTAAATAATTTGGTGTTTAATAATATCGGACGATGAGACTATACTGACATTGGAGTGATTTACAAAAATTTAGTTTTTTTTTAAAGAAATTCAATAAAAAGGGTGCTCGAGTTTGAAAAAATAAATGTCTAGAAGCAACTTCACATAACTGAATATCAAGGTGTATGTAGTAAAATAAGGAACAATCGGAAATTGCAGAAAGTGTATGAGAACTTCGGCACGCCGTAGTCTACATATTTTTTTCGAGCTACTATACATACCATAAAGTCTGAGAATGCATAAATAACTTGCTGCGGGCTCTGCTTATCGCGCGGTTTACTCATGACGTTAATCATCTCTCGATTGTGACCTCTCTGGTAGGTTCCCCCAAGCCTGTGCTGCCGGATGACGGCGTGCCGCGTCTGTACTCCATGCGCTTCTGCCCCTTCGCGCAGCGTGCTCATCTCGTGCTCAATGCCAAGAAGGTGCCATACCACACAGTCTTCATCAATCTGACGGAGAAGCCCGAATGGCTGGTCGAGTTCAGTCCCCTGCTGAAGGTGCCCGCCCTGCAGCTGCTCGCTGAGAAGGATCAGCCCTCGCTCATCGAGTCCCTGATCATAGCCGAGTATGTTGACGAGAAGTATACGGAGAATCCTCTGCTGCCCAAGGACCCAGTGCAGCGCGCTCTGGACAAGATACTGATCGAGCGTTTCAGCCCTGTGGCTGGAGCGTTCATGAAGATTCTGTTGCAAGGCGCCAACGGTGATGATCTGTGGCCCACGCTGGACATATTCGAGCAGGAGCTGGCAAAGCGTGGCACTGCCTACTTCGGCGGCGATAAGCCCGGCTTCGTCGACTACATGATCTGACCGTGGTTCGAGCGCATTCTGGCGCTGCCGCTGTTCCTCAAGGAGGGCTACAGCTTCGATAAGCAGCGCTTCGCCAAGATCAGCGGGTGGATCGAGCTGCTGCTGAAGGATGAGGTCGTCAAGTCGTTCTACGTCACGCCCGAGCAGCACGTGGAGTTCTGGAACAGTCGCAAGACTGGCGCGGCCAAATACGATCTGTTGGCTTAACTCGGCTCTGGGTTGTCTTGAGATCCAGATATGGATGGTATTATAATGCATTTCGGCTACAAACACAAATTGTCCACTTCAATTAAGATTTAATCGTATCGCATTGAAGGCCAGAGTCGACTTTTGTATACACTGCACTTGTGCCTTAATAAAAACGATGTTTATTTGTTTGCGCTTTATTTGTCTTGAAATCATGCGTTTTTTTATTTTATTTCCACTAAAATGATTCGCAATTTTATCTACGATTTTATACATTTTGAATTTATTTAGTATTTTATTTATTTTTGAATTTTCTGCGTGCTTTATTTCGCTCCAATTCTCAGTATTTATTTTTTTCTTGTTTATTTTGAGCTATTTCCTATTTGATGATGACTTTTGTTTAAAAAAAAATTAAAAAGGGAAGAAAAAAATTATGAAAAAATATTAAAAGTTTTAAATTTTAAAAAAAATTCTAGAGTTTAAAATATTCTTTTATTTTTTGGAGATATTGCAGATAAAAACTTCATTTCAACCAAACAAACAAACAAAATTCTGTTTTGTAAGTGTTTAAAAGTTCGAAAAGATTATCATTTTTGTGAATAGCACGTTTTCATATCAATTTGGACTATGTTTGTATAGTATTTTCTCGCTACGTGCAAAATGATATGGGGAAAAGTGCTGATTTCTTATCAGTCAATGACGATGACAAGCGGGAATAAAACTCAATGATTGCCCAAGCCCATCAATTGAGTCGGATGTACCCCATTGAAGGCGGGGTTTGGTTCCACTGTACGCCACAGCATGCTTGCCACACGCCGCAGAGGTTAACGCGGACACGGCCGCCAAGTTCAGCGGCAGGTAAGCCACACCCGCCTCCAAGGGCACACAGCTGATCTCAGCGGGCACTTATAAAGCCACTGGAGCTGGCGCAGCATCGCAGTAGTTGACGCACAACACACAGCATGAGCAGCGGCAGACACTTGGCTAAGGGTAAGCACTGCTGGGAGCTCCAGCTGCAGAAGAATTACCTAGCAACTTCCTCTCTCTTGACAGGCTCACCCACGCCCGATGTGCCCGAGGATGGCATACTGCGGCTCTACTCCATGCGCTTCTGTCCGTTCGCGCAGCGCGTGCACCTCGTGCTGGATGCCAAGCAGATACCCTACCACAGCATCTACATAAATCTGACAGAGAAACCGGACTGGCTGTACGAGAAGAATGCGCAGGGCAAGGTGCCGGCACTGGAGCTGGTGCGTGAGCCTGGTCCGCCCGTGCTAACCGAATCGCTGCTCATCTGCGAGTACCTGGACGAACAGTACCCGTTGCGTCCGCTCTATCCGCGTGATCCGCTCAAGAAGGTGCAGGAGAAGCTGCTGATCGAGCGCTTTGGCGGCGTGCTGAGCGCCTTCTTCAAGGCGTCCGATGGCGGCGAACTGGAACCCTTCTGGGCAGGCCTGGACGGCTATGAGCAGGAGCTGAGCCGGCGTGAGACACCCTACTTTGGCGGCGAACAGACGGGCATACTCGACTACATGATCTGGCCGTGGTGCGAGCGACTGGAGCTGCTCAAGCTGCAGCGCGGCGAGGACTACAACTACGACGAGCTGCGCTTTCCACAGCTGGTGAGGCAATCGGTTAGGTCTTTGACCAGTTCATATCTTCCTAAGCCCTATGCTTGCTACCCCACAGACGCAGTGGCTGGAGCGCATGCTGCGCGATCCCGCCGTCATGGCATTCTACATGGAAGCCGAGGTGCAGGCCGAGTTTCTGCGCACGCGCAGCTCCGGGCAGCCCAATTACAATCTGCTTGTCAAGGATGCCTGAAGCGCGCTGCCAGTTTATTGTCCCACGACATCAATAAAGTGTGTTTAGGCTAATCCTTGGAATGCAATGTCATATTGTGGCTTGCCCAGCGTCTTGGACTGCTGGAACTTGGCATGCAGCTGCTCATCCAAGGCAGTGGCCCGCACAGCGTCATCCTGCGCCATCAGCTGGCGCCACTGGAGCTGCAGCAAGGCGAGAGATTAGCGAGGTAGGGTAGAATTACATGATGCTACTTACGAGCTGCGCGTAGCGCTTGGCGTCCAGCTCGTAGCGCTTCGCTGTAGTATATTTGAGACTGGGGAAGCGCTCGAACCACGGCCAGAGCATGTAGTCCACCATGCCGATCTGCTGGCCGCCAAAGTAGCGCGTGCCGCGCTTCCGCAGCTCCTGCTCGAACACATCCAGTGCCAGCTCGAAGTGCTGCAGTGCATCCGCTGGCGCATTCGGATTGCAGGTGAGCACGGGATAAACCGCACTCACCACACCAGCAAAGCGTTCGATGAGTATCTTGTCCAGTGCCTTCTGCAGCGGGTCGGCGGGAAAGAGCGCCGGCTGCGGGTACTGCTCGTCCAGGTAGGCGGCAATGATGAGCGACTCGACAAGCGCCGGCTGCTGCTGCTCCCCGGTGAGCTGCAGCGCGGGCACCTTGCCCAGCGGACTGTACTCGCGGTACCACTCGGGCTTGTCGATCAGATCGATGTAGATGGTGTGGTGCGGTATGCGCTTGGCCGCCAGCAGCAGCTGCACGCGCTGCGAGAAGGGACAGAAGCGCATGGCGTAGACGCGCAGCACGCCATCCTCAGGCAGCTCGGGCCTGGCGGAACCTGCAGAGAAGCAGAGAGATTAGCGTCGGGGTAGACAACAGCAGACTTAGCTGGTAGGGATGTGGTGGTATTGATGCTCAAACACATGCAGAGGATTTGGTTTCAAGGGAGTATTTATTTTGCTATATAATCCAAAATTCATGGAGGCTTCAGACCGGCTCGAAGGCCACATCGTAGTTGGGCTTGCCCTCGTGGCGCGTGAACATGAACTTGGCATGCACGCGGCTATCGAGTGCCACCTGCTTGACAGCCTCGTCCTGGGCGACGAGTTCGCGCCACTTCAGCAGATTCGCATAGCGCGTCGCGTCCAGCTCGTACTTGGCCGCCAGCGTGATCTTGAGTGCGGGGAAACGCTCGAACCACGGCCAGATCATGTAGTCCACCATGCCGATCTGCTGGCCCCCAAAGTAGGGTGTGCCGCGCTTGATCAGCTCCTGCTCGAAGACATCCAGTGCCGTCTCGAAGTTCTGCAGCGCATCCGCTGGCGGATTGGTCGTGAAGAAGACGGGATAAACGGCGCTCACAGCGGGCGCGAGGCGTTCAATGAGTATCTTGTCCTGTGCCTTCTGCAGCGGATCAGCTGGGAAGAGTTTGCGCTCCGGATACTGCTCGTCCAGGTACTCGGCGATGACGAGGGACTCGACTAGCGCCGGCTTGCCGGGCACAGCGGTCAGCTGCACGGCCGGCACCTTGCCCAGCGGACTGTAGTCGGTGTACCACTCGGGCTTCTCGCTCAGATCAATGTAGACCTTGTGGTGCGGCAACTTCTTGGCCGCCAGCACGAGTGCAGCGCGCTCCGAGTATGGGCAGAAGCGCATCGAGTAGAAGCGCAGGACTCCATCGTCGGGCAGCTCCGGCTTAGGGGTACCTGTTGATGATGTATGCGCATGGGTACAGTGTGTGTGCGTGTGTGTGTTTGTGTTTGTGGCAGAGCAGAGACAATCAGTAGGCTGTGACGTCAAACTACGCGAGTTTATCGCTCTCGCTCTAAATATTATTTATATCGCAAGTGGAATGTGATGCCGGGCCGTGATAGTTTTCAAGGTCTTCCAGGTGACTTTGAAGTCGCAACTCACCTTTCTTGAAGTGCTTCAGCGGTAGGCTCATGCTGCTAATGCTACGTCTGGCCAATATGAATGATTTGCGTAGCTGCTCCGTGTTGGTGCAACGGTCTGCCAAGTGTTTCTAACGCACAAGCGAAAATTGTCAACAATTTTCAATCTTGTTAGCGTAAAAACCGAAGCTTTTATGTTAAACAGTAATAAGCGCTGTTAGTGTGCTGTTACGTGTGACAGTGTTATCGATAGGAGTGTTAAGAACTGTTGAATGGAAATGCATGTGCTGTTAAGTATTGTTCAGTCTGTTAAGTGAGTTAAGACTGTTAACAAATTTCAAATTGATGCGTCAACGGTTTTTAATCGCAAAAGAGAGGCTTCTATTTTGTGTTTTGCGCTGTAATGGAACAGTTAACTAAAAAAAAACTGTTCTTCGCAAAGGTATTGCCAACTGCTAAGTCTGTTAACAGCTTTAAAAGCGATAGCAAAGGCAAAAGGGAAACATGTACGTTTAACAGAAATAAATGCTGTTAAGCTCAAACGTGTAACAGTGTTATCGATCGACAAGACTGTTATAAACATTTAAATTCGATTGCCAACGGTTTTTGTATCTTATCTTAACCGTTTGCCAATAAAAAACTGTTATGTAGTACACTGTAAACATAATTTATATTTGCGTTAATTTCTTTTCGTATTTGTTTATATGACAAACTTATGGATTTATTTTGTTTTGTTTTGAATTTTAACTAAAATTTAACTACCACAGATAGGTTGCAATTACATATAAAATGTATACATAATATTTATATATGTGTGTATTTCATAGATACATACATCCAAACATACATAGTTTTTTTTTTCGATTTTCGATATTTGTGTATTACACATTGTAGTTGTATTTGTATTTGTATATATAGATTTACGTTTTATGCGCAGTAGCTGTAACTGTTGTAGACACACGTACAAGTATACAAGTATATATTTATATATATATTGTGTGTATATAGAAATGCGATACGTTTTCGACTATAACGTTGAGATTTACACAAAGCATACACGTTGGACATCGCACGATCTTGTAAGTATTTCATGTATGTAGATATTTGTAGGCTGAGCGCTTGATCTTTATATATGTATATATATATATATATATATTTTAAATGAGGTTTTCCCAACTCTCCCGGTACGGAGCTGGAGAGAGAGTCGCGAAATTGCCACTTAACTAAATACATAACTCTTGCACTAGGCTAAAAAACTAGACAAAATGATAACTAATTAACAATTAAGGTAAACATTTATTGGAAATCTTGCAATGTGTTCGGAGTAGTTTTCACCGGTCCCCGGGGCCCCGATTAGACCGTCGTATCCGGTGGCGGCGCAATCGGTTGCTTCGACTCGGACACATCGAGCCGTGTGGCAGCACCCGCCGAGCCTGCCGCAGCACTCGCCCCCTCCTGCTGATCGGGCGCAATGTCGATGCGATGCGCCTTGCGCCAGACGACCAGATCCATGAGGAACGCCAGAAACATAATGCCAGCCGTAATGCCTGCCGAAGAAGTTGATCTAGCAACTCAAATGGATCAAAGCTTTGTGTGTCTGCACTCACCCAAGAAGTATTGCCGGAAGGTGTCCGCGTCGTAGAGCGAGCAGGCGCCGTGCTTGCCGCACACAGACTTCCAGAGCAGGCAGGCCGAGTCCACGACGGCGCCGTAGATAATGGGACAAGGAACATTACCGAACAGCCCGATGGCCGACTGTATGACACCCATGGCCATGGCTTTATCTGTGGCAGGGAGAGAGAGTTAGAGGCAAGAAGAAGACAGGGGGGTACAGAAATGGGCAGAGACAACATTATGGGGGGATTAAAATATAAAAAGAGAGTGTCATAGAGATTAAGGGAGAGAGTACAAGACAAAAAAAGGAAGTACAAGAAAAAAGAATAAAAATATAAAGAGAGTAAGAGGGAGAAATAGAGATATTGGGAGGGAGAGCGAGATCAAAAGAGATAGCAAAAGAGAGACAGGTAGAGAGTTAGAGAGAAGCAGACAGAGAAATAAAAATATATTAGGGGATATTATTATAAAAAAAAGAGATAGATATAGGAAGGGAAAGAGATAGAGAAATAAAAATATATTACAGGATATTGTTATTAAAAGATAGAAATCAAGATAGGAGGGATAAAAAAAAACAGAGAGAGAAAGTTATAGATACAAATAGATACAGGAGAGAAAGTTATAGAGTGAGAAGATTGTGGGTCACTTACCTTTAGGATGAGTACAGCGCATGACGAGCAGCATGCTGCCCACCTCGGAGGTGGAATGCATAAATACGCAAATGGCAAAAATCAATATAAAGTAGATAAAGTTCTTGCAGTTATTATCACAGTAACCATTGACCGCCTCAGCAACTGCAAGGGACAAGAAAAGAGTGGAGAGCGGAGATTATGAAGGTTACAAGCAAACTGAACTGATTGCCAAATATGGGTATACTCGACTAAACGATACCATGCACATAACTCTGAATATAATGGGTACAGTAAGTTTCTTTTATAATATAGTGCTGTTTATCGTTAAAGCAACTTCTATTTTCTTCTATTTGAAGGGTATGTTTAGGCTTATAATTATATTCGACTAAAAGATACCATGCACATAGCTCAGAACACAATGTGCACAAATTTTCGTTAATTTTTTTTATAAATGTATTTATGCATAATTCCTTAATACTATTTATGCAATTATTTTGTTTTATATTATTGGTCAAATTTATAAACCTATATAGTTGACTGTTGCTCTTTAAAGTAACTTCTACTAAAGCTATTTTCAATATTTCAAAATAATACAATAACTAACTGGCAAAGTACTTTCTTGGAAGAACATTTATATTTTACTTTGAGCTTGCATTTCATTGTTTGTTATTTTTTTTTAAATGCATACTACTGTGGGCAAAAAGTAAGGTGAATATTTTTGTAAAGTCAAAATTCTTTATTTATGCTCTTAAATCAATTTCATCCCCTTCAAAGTAATTCCCTCCCGATAAAATACATTTATGCCAACGTATACTGCTCCCAACTACGACTTCCAACTAGCTTAATAGCCAATTTCTGTATTTTATAATCTCCAAATTTTATTTATTTTTATATAAGATTTCATTCTATGTCTATTTTTGAAAATTTAATAAATATCTCCATATAAACACGAACTCCTATCAGCCTTACAGACATCCTGGCGCCCACATCGGCTCACCAGCCCTAATGGAACATGAATATATATAGCTATATTAAGCGATATTTATTTGCTGGCAACTGCTGATCATGAATTCAATCAATACCCCAATACAATCAGAATTTCCTATAGTCTTACCCTCAAATCAGCGCACATGCGCGAACGGAACAAGAATATATATAGTCGCAGCGTTCACTCACCATCTGGAATGCAAGCACAGTGGGAGTAGAGTGTGCGATTGTCGCTGGCGCGCAGCGCGGAGCTGCTGCAGCCGGCATGGCAGGCCGAGATGTACATCTTGCCGTCGGTGCCGCAGATGGGCGCGAAGTTCTCCTTATCACAGGTGCAGTTGACGACGGCGCTGCAGGCGGGCTCGATCATGGTGGGACTGTGGAAGAGCATACACATTAGATCTAACTGCTTCATCCTCCTAATCCTCTCTCTCAAGTGGAACTGCAACTCACCCGTTGGCATCGCCCGGCCTGTAGCCGGCAAAGTCGTTGGTGCTGCAGCCGATGAACATGAGCACGATCATGCCGGCGGAGTAGACGAGCGCCGTGAAGGCGATCCATGCGGCCACACCGCGTGCCGTCGGCTTGCGCTTGAGGATGAACAGACCCGAGATGACAATGCCAATGCCCATGACGAGGATGCCGCAGAAGGCGGCGATCATGTTGGCATCGTACGTGGCCAGCCGGAACTGTGTCTCCAGATACTTGGGCAGGAACGTGTACAGGCCCGCGATGGGCAGCAGATGGAACACGCACGAGGCCGTGCGGAACATCAGGATGTCGTTGCTCAGCTGACGGCGCACGGTCTTGGGGAAGTCTGCAGGGGATCAGAAAGAGAGAGCAATCTATCAATTGAAGCCTGTAGTTGGGCAAGCTGGACTCACCCTTCAGCTTGGGCTTCTCCTCCGCCTCGGCTGCAGCGGCTCCAGCGCTGGCCGCAGCTGCCGCTGCCTGCGTCTGCTGCTTGCCGCGCAGCTGCTTGGGGAACGAGAACATGGCAATGGAGGCGAGCAGCATGAGGCTGCCGATGGCAACGGGCCCCAGCCACCAGGCGCCAATCCAGCGCGGATCGCTGGCATCGAAGCCGGGATTGGCGAAATTGACGTACCAGCGCGTGCAGAAGCTGCCCACAATGAAGCCCGAGGCGGGGCCCAGGATGCGCATGCCAATGGTGACGGCCATGTACATGGGCGACTGCTTGCTGCCCACATTGTCGTCTATGTAGGGTATGCCCAGCGTCGCTACGGCCGTCTGGCCAATGCCCGAGCTGAGCAGGCTGCCGAAGAAGATGCACAGCACAATGACGGTGATCTTGGAGTGCGAGGCCTGCTCCAGCTGGCGCTGCTCGTTGCACTCGCTGCCCGCCAGCGTGCCGTTGCCCTCGAGCAGGCAGAGATTCGGATCGCTCGCATTGCTCAGCGCGCTGAGCGTGGCCTGCGGCTTCAGAAAGACGCTCGACTGCATCAGCTGCTCGCCGAAAATGAAGTGCGGCAGGGCGCAGGCGAAGGCGGCGATCGAGAACAAGACCATGCCGCACGCGATCCATCTGGGCCGATGGCCACGCCCCGCGAAATATGTGAGCAGCATGGCGGTGCTGATTTGGCCCATTTCGCTGGCGCTGAGCAGAAAGCCCGTCGTCTTGGACTTGATCTGGAAGAGCTTCTCGATCGTCGTGATCACCGAGACGAAGTACGTCATGTACATGCCCTGCAGTATGTACGCCAGCAGGAACACCACCATGAAGATGTGCGTCGACGCGAAGCGGCGCGCCCAGCGCGGCCGACAGCCGAACAGGCCGCAGTTGGAGCCATCGTCGCCGCCGCCATTCAGATCCGAATCGAAGTCGGACTCCTCGGACTCGCTGCCACGCGGCGGCAGCTTGTAGCCGCCCGTCAGTGGCGCCTGCTCGTGCGCGTACTTCTCGCGCAGACTGTGGCCATTGTGTCCGTTGTGGCCGTGTCCGTTTCCGTGTCCGTGTCCGTTGCCATTGTTGTTGCTCAGCAGCCCGTTCTTCAGATTGTTGATGTCCTCCGAGGCCTTCCACTCGTTGTTGTTGCTCGGCGCACTCTCGTACAGCACTGTGTTGGGCGTGGGCGTGGCACTGGGCGTTACGCCTCCATTGTTCGACTCGCCATTGTGCTGGGCGAGCAGCGGTGTGAAGGCCTGCGTCGAATCGCGTCGTCCACTTGCGCCGTTCTGATGATAACCATTGCCATTGGCGCCATTGGGCGTGCTGTGGGCGTGGCCATTGCTTGGCTTCTGCTGGCCATTGCTGGGCATGCCGGTGCCGGCATGGGATGCGCCCGGCGGCGCCTCCACATCGCTCAGACTCTTCAACATGCTGCACGCGGCGTATACGTAATGTGAGGCAAGTTGTTGCTGGGAAAGCGGAAAAGCCTGCGCGCTCTCAATTCGAGTTGCTGGTAAGTTGGAAATTATTCCAAATTTATCTACTGCTTCTGCGTTTGCTGCTCAAGTTGCCTTCGAGATTTGTTGTTCCATTTTCCCCCAGTTGGGCGAAGGGCGTGGCTACATTGGGAAATGCGTTCAGCTGCTCAAGACAAAAATGCGCTGCAATTCGAGTGTGTGTGTGTGTGTGTGCGTACGCTTGTGTGTGTGTCTGTGCGTGTGTAAATTGTGCTTGGCCAGCAACGAGGTAGTTTCGGTTGTTGTTGCTGGTGTTGTCAGTTACTTCTTTGTTGCAATATGGCAGTGTTAGCTGAAGAAAAAAAAAGAAAGAAAAGTGGAAAATTAGTAGTGAAATTTTATGCGAAATTCAGGCAAAATAAAAAAATAAATTGTATAATAATATAGTTATATAATAAATATTTATTAGTACTGAGAAATGCTTTCGAAAATTTATTAAAAATATGCCATGAGCTAGACTTTGATCTAGGAAAAAATATATATTAATAAAATTAAATTTATATATATTTAAGCAGATTCTGCTTTCAGCTTAAAATGTTCATCGTATAAAATTTTGTCTGGCATGCCTGAAATAAGCTTGAAACTACAGACTTTGCTCCTGGGAAAGCCGAGCGAAAATTTAGTAGTAAAATATATATATCTACTTTCGCCAATTTCTGCCTTAAACTTTGGATTTTGTATTTCGTAATAATATGCAATTCTCTAAATTAAAGTGGATTTTTCTAGTAAAAATACTTTAAGCCATAAACTTTGAGTATAGACTTTGATCCGGTCTCAGCTTTGCATAACACGCGCGCCTTTTGGATAGGCAACAACATATTTGCTTGCATAAATTTGCAATGCTCAAATGATTTTTAAAACTTGCTCAAATCATGAATATGCATATAACACATTTTTATAGCACTTGTATGGTACAACTAAATATCTTTATATATTTTTTTCATAATTTTTAAAGCACTTTAAATCGTTTTTTATTTTTTAAGGAATTTTATTCTTACAACCTCACAAAAATTTTGTCGGTAGCTTATGAAATATCTATATTTATATATATATATATTTTTATATATTTTTTTGTTATTCAGTCCGATGCGCGTCGCGTTGTCTACGAGCTGGAAAAAGTAACTAAGCGAGCAAACTGAAGCGCAGACTGCAAAAAGCGCAACACACAAAAAACCAATTGAAAACACGTACAACGCAAACACAGGCGGCTTATCAGCGCACACATACACTCACACACACACACACACACACACACACATACGGGGAAAGAGAGCGACGGCAAAGCGCAGTCCATATATATGCAAGCTATATACTAGTATATGTAGTATCAAAAATACAATAAGAAGCAGTTGCAAGCGATTTTTTTTTGGCAATTGATAAGGCAGAATTCAAGGTTAATTGATTAGAATTATTTTTGGGGGAGAAACACGCTGAGGGCGCGCTATAAATATAGCTTAGTGGAGATCTATGAGGATCGGTGTAGGAAGCAAATTTAATTATAATTGCAGCTAAAATGATACTATAGAGATACTAGCGGTTTAGCTGACTTTTTAGAGATAAATGAGGATCGATATGATAGATGATGATGCCATAAATGCTATAAAGCATGCTAGACTTGAAGAGGTTTTTAAAGATCGCTATAAATAACTATAAAGTATGCATAAATGAAATAATATGTCGTATTTATTTATATGTTTTATAGCATTTTTATTGACAAATAAAAGGCTAAGAGCGTGCTATAAGTAAGGCCAACTAGAGAAATTAAATCGGAAGATCGCATCGGAACAGCTTTATAATAAATAAAGTCTACTATAGAAAGCAAAGATTTAGCTTGCTTACGAGAGATCTATAAGGATGACTGCAACTGTATAGTATTATACATACCAGTAAGAACATGCTATAAATATTACTAGATACTATATATAATTATATACGTTTATATTTTTATATATATTACTCTATGCCCGGCGCAACCAGTTCTGCTGCCAAAATGCTTATCAACTCGAGTTTATATAGAAAGCTTAGATTATATTTACTCTAGATTATATATACTATATATCAATTGACGGGGATTTGCATGTGAGCTGACATTATGATCTCATCTGCCGTTTATTGCACATTGTGCTCGTTCTGGCTTAGATCAAATATTAGAACAGTTTGCACCCACTAATTTTGCCAGTCTGAAATTTCAATGTCAGACCAAATTTTCGCATTATATTCTATATTTTTTTCGGGTCTGGCTGTTGTTGCTGTTGTGTTTTTGTTTTTTGGTTCTCTCAACTTTTTATTGCGGCACTTTCACAAGTTTGCGGCATGGCATACTATATAATACTATATAATATATCATATATGCGAGCGGGTATACTGCACACACTTCTGTATATAGACCTATGACACAATCAAATTTCGCTTTTCGGCACTTTTGCTCTCGTCTCACCCCTCTCTCTCACTCTCTCTCTCTCCCTGTCTCTATCTCTCCCTCGCTGTATCTGCGCTCGGCTGCAAACGCAGTGGCTGCAGTCGCAAATCTTATCAGAAAGGCGAGCGCAAACCTCGCTGATAATGAAAGTGAAATGAATTCTTCGCTGTGCGAGCGAGATGGCAATGGTTTCTCGAGCACATAAGCGCGCGGGAAGAAATGCAATAACAAAGTGAGTACTCTACAATGGCCAAGGCCTTGAAATTGCGTTGAATACCCTGGAATTCGCAGGCAGGTGGGGTATATAAACTGGCTGGCAATTATAGCTGAAAGTTTTAGGTTTTTTAGGTAAATTGAAAATTCCAGCCTGAGGCTGAATGGGGTAGCTTAACTAAATAAATTAATTTTTAGACTAAATAAAATTATAAATGCTTCTATAAGTTATAAATGCTTCTATATTTCTCTATAAATGATAAGGTGTAATAATGTATATAGTATTCTCTATAATATCAAAAGATATTATATATAAGATATAAAAAAATACTTGCATTATCTGTATACAAGGTGAATTTAGGCTGCTCTATAGTATTAAAAGATCTAAAAACCTTTGCAATATAATATAAAACATAATATAAAATACTTTAAAAGCACTTCAATACCCTGTATGCATAGGATATATAGGCTGCATATCCAATAGAGTTTTATAGACCAGTTGGAATGAGTCTCTGACCGTTGACAATGCTACAGTCTCAGTAATACCCTGTAAAATGACGTTTGGGTCATATACGCTTTATAGACCACATAAGACTCAAGCTTAAGCTGACATGTTATATTCATTTTAAGCGTAAATTATATTACAGGGTATATAGCAGCAGGGTATATAAACACACACAGCACATACGTCTTCAAAAGTGTTGCGCAAATTCGCAATTTGCGTTTAACCCAAGAATTTTCCTTTGCAATGCGCAAAAAATTCTAATTTTTTTTGCTAATTTGACGTGCGCGTGATGATTACGCAGGCTGATAAGGTATTCCTCTCTCTCTCACTCTCTCCCTCTCTCTTTTGCTCGCACTGTCTACAAAATCTGCAAGATCAACGGAAAACTGTTTGCAGGGTATCAATCGACAGCTGGAAATAAGTGGACTGCAATTTGTTGATTACACTTGATGATGGTCAAGCATCTGGAACTTCGGGTGCTTTCTGCGAGATGGGAGAGTGCAGAGGAGTGAGAGTGAGAGCAGGAGAGAGAGACAGAGACAAGAAGCTCAGGAGAGTGATAGCTAAAAGTAGACAATGGCAGCGGTAGATAGAAGCAGCAGCAGAGACAAGTAGAGTGAAGAGAAGTAAAAGCGAGAGAGGAAATGTGATGTAAAAAAAAGAGAGAGAGAGAGAGATAGATGAAGAGCAGCAGAGCGAGTGAGATGGAGCTGAAATAAGAATGGGTAGAAGAGAGAGGGAGAAGAAGCGCTGGAGACAGACAGAAGAAGAGCAGGACAGAAAGACAGTTGAATATAAAAAAGATGCAGTAGAGTGAGTAGAAGAGAGTAAGAACAGTAGATGAAGATCAGCAGTGTGAGAGAGATAGAGCTGGAAAAAGAGTGAGAAAAAGAGAGTGGGAACAGTTGAGTGAGGGAACAAGAGAAAAATAAAGAATGAAAGAAGAAGAGTAAGAGAGACAGGGCCCAGAAGAACGACAGAAGAAATACAGAGCAGGCTGGAAAGGGATCACCGAGAGAGAGAGAAGAGGTAGCATGTGAGAGAGAGAGAGTAGGAGATAGACGCAGCAACTTAAGGAGGGAGTCTCAGAGAGTGAGAGAGTAGAAGTGAGGGAGCAAAAGGGAGCCTTAGCATGAGAGCGAGAGGAACACAGATCGAGTGAGCAGTGTTAAGCAAGCGAGTGAGAGAGACAGACATTGTGCGAAGACACAGCAGAGAGCAGGAGCAAGCGAGAGCGAGAGCGCAGAGACTCAGACAGCAAATGCTTATGCAAAGTAGATTCGAGCTCGTTCAAATGCTTCGTGGCCTCGTGCACTTGGCCAAGGGCTGACTGCGTCGACTCAGGCCTCGACTTGGCCAGCTGCCCAGTTACCAGTTCTGCTGTGCTGCTGCTCCTGCTTAGAGAATGCTGCTAAGTACCTGACCGCAGAGGACAGGTAAAGCACATTGAACCCGGGGTGGGTTACTGAACGGACGCCCGCTTTTTGCAGCATTTGTGGCTGCTGCCTGCCACTGCTGCTGCTGCCACTGCTGCTGCTGCCACTCCGCTTGCTCTTGCTCTTGCTCTTGCTGCTCCGCACATGTGCGCTCGCTCTGAGCCATCGATATTGTTTTAAATTTGTTTGATTAGAACGTTAATTGCTGCTCAATTTGTTGCTTACATAAGCAGCGTTAGAAATGGAGAGAGCGAGCTGCAGGGAGGGAGGGGGGCGTGGCGTGGCAAATGTCAGGCTGCGACGAGTGTCAATCACAATAAACGCAATTAGAAACGCGCGCGGCTCTCTGCAGAGGTTTCCATTTCAATTGAGCGCCTCGTAAATATCGTGGAAAACTAAGAGTTATCAATGCCTAGAATCGATAGTGGGGGGGGAGGGGTAGCTGCAGTGGCAGAGGTAGGCACTGGCGTGGCAGAGAGGCGAGCAAGGCTGTGGAGCGGGCGGGGCGGCAAGCGCGAGGCGCTGACTTCGCGTTTGCAGTGCGTGTCGTTTTTCCGGTTTTTCGGCCAGTTGCAAGTTGTTGTTGTTGTTGTTGCAGTTGTTGCTGTTGCTGCTGCTGCTGGCAGTTGTTGCCACATCTTCCGTCTTCCGTCTTGGCCAAGTCGACGACGTAACTGCCGCCGCTGCTGCTGCTGCTGTTGGCTGACTAAGTTATTACGCGATCTTGTTTGGCACAGGTGTGTCTGTGTGTGTGTGAGTGTGTGTGTCTGTGTGTGTGGCTATGCATTTGAATTGCGCAAGCGCAACTATTGCAAATTGCATACCAAGCAGCTCAGTTACTGCTGCTGCTGCTGCTGCTGCATGCCAACATGCAACAAACCAGACACACGGGCAACATGCCCAAGTGTTGACTAGACGCTGACAACAGCAGCAGCAGCAGCGGCAGCAGCAGCAACAAGTGCAGCAGCAGCAGCAGCAGAAGAAAGCAACAAAGCAGCAGCCGCAGCAACAATTGCCAACGGCAACTACAACAACTGCGCTTAGAAGCAGCATTGAAAGTAAATTGCAGACAGGCAGCAGCTATGGCCAAAGCAGAAGACAAGCTGAAACTGAAGCCTCAGTCGCAGCTAAAGTCCCCCCTTCCAGCTCTACCACTGCCATTGCAGCTGATCTTGGCCAGAGCGCAAACGTATCGCGCGATCTTCATGATGTGCTGACAAAAAGCGGTTTGGCCACATTTCACTTTTAGCATAGAAATCATTTAGAACTTGTCGGACTTTGGCTATGGACGCGGTTTTGACAGTTGGAAAACCCTCAAGCAGCGTAGAAGAGAGAAGCGAGAGAGAGAGAGAGAGAGAGAGAGAGAGAAGCTGGAGCAGCAGAGTAGAACAGATCAAAAAGATCAGAAGCAGAGACCAAGCTTAATATAGTTTAATAATCAAATTATTAATTTATTTTTTTTTTTTTTTAATAAAATTTAGGAAATATACGAAGTTTTAATGTATAGAGGCAAATGGAAAAATGCTCAAATTTAAAGACAAGGAAAATATGTTGCAAAAGAGTGAATCGCAGGCTATTATACTCATATGAATATTAGTAAACTTTGGAGAGAAATTTAAAAGTTATAAATTGGTAGCCCTTGTAGAAACATCAGGCATAAAAATCAAAAAAGAATTCAAAGAAAAATACAAAAAATTAAATAGTCAAAAGCAAATGGAAAATTTTCAAGAAATTTTAGTTATAAAAAGCTAGAGATCACCTAGAAGCAGCAGGAAAACTCTCAAAAAAAACAGAGTGACAAGAAGTATTCTAGATAGGCTCAGATTTGATGACACAAAAACCATATAATAGTAAAGATTTTTATACGATCTTCAATATTTGTGAAACTAATTAAATAAACAAAGATTCATTTTAAATGTAACTGGGAGATGCTCAACTCAAAGAGATGAAATATAAAGTTAGATAAGTTAATTATTGTAAGTACTATAGGTTATACAACTATAAAAGTTGTTTTTTCAATCTATTTAGGTGGAAAGAAGAAAGGAATATGGAGGAATTGTAGGGGGGATTGTGGATAAAGAAGCATATAATACTATAAGAGTTGGTTTTATTCATTCTATATGGCAGAAAAAAAAGATTGTAGAAGAACTGTAGATGGATTGTGTTTAAATAAGCCGTAAAAAATTCTTCAAGAGAATCAATGAAAATAATTATCGGAGAGTGAAAAGATCAGATGAGGTCAAAAAGTTATTTTTAGAATGATATTAATATCTTCTAGCTGTAAAAAATGTGTATTATTATGTACGATTCTTCGGTTGTTATTTTTTCTAGATTTATCTACAATTATTATACAATTTACGTCTCCCCATTTAATATCAATTAGCTCGTCATACGCTGCACGAATGATACTCTATACTCTAGACTCTAGACTCGGTTGTCGTGTCGAATTCGAGTTCGATTTCGATATGCGTCACACTCGCCTATCGAAATCAGCAGTTTCTACCGCAGCTGCCACCCCCCCCTGAGCGTGCGCCGTCGCCTTGACTTTGACCTTCACACTGAAAACCGAATTTAAAACCAACTCAAACGCGACAGACAGAGAAAGAGAGGGGGAGCGAGAGGGCAGATACTTTTTATAAACAAATTTTAGACAGACAAATTTGTTTACCACATTTACATATGCATGGTATACATTTATTTATTTTTTATTTATATATAGACGCTCGTATATGGCTATTAATATGTATATCTGACTAATTGAAGTCGCGCTCGCCAGCCCAAAAAAAAAAAAATGATAATCTTTTATAATACACTTGAGCTTGCGGAGTGTGATTCATTGGTGCGCTCTCTTTTTCTCTCTCAGTGTAATTCCCTAAAAGGCCAGACATGCAAATAATTTCGAAAAGAGATTATAAAAACTTATATTCGAACAGTTTTGGAAGTGTAGCGATTACCAGCAGCGATTACGATGGTGTTTTTGGGGGATTGCGAGCTGAGGATTACCCGGACTTATATAGTATGTACGATACATTCGGCTTGGGCAAAGTGGAACACGCATGTTTTCGCGTCATTATATGGCGACTGTTGGATTGTTCAGGTAT
Source organism: Zaprionus bogoriensis (assembly GCA_035046045.1). Taxonomy (NCBI): domain Eukaryota; kingdom Metazoa; phylum Arthropoda; class Insecta; order Diptera; family Drosophilidae; genus Zaprionus; species Zaprionus bogoriensis. Next base: position 89,152 of record JAWNOI010000145.1, read on the forward strand.
TTACATATGTATACATGATTCATGGGCAGCGCGACAAAAGGTGCGGCAAAAGCGAGCGAAAAAGCAGAATAAACATGCAGCGAAAATAATTGTTTCACACGCGTCGCGCAGTGTATACACTTGAAACAAAACTATAATCATTTAGGAAATTATTTTGAATTTTTTGCAATTATTTAAAAATATTTATTTTGGTATTGGATACAAATTGTTAGAGCGTTTGCCCCGAATATTCCAATAAACATGCAAATAAATTATTTATAATTATTTGAAATTATTTGCAATTATTTTCATATGATCTTTAAATTTTGTGGATTTTTTTTTAATTCTAAAAAAAATGTTAGCAATTTTTCCTCCTTAATTATAAACAAATTAGAGCGAATTCTTCGGCGATCGCCTCACTTGATATACCCTAAGTGCCTGCAGAGTACACAGCGTACTCGCCGCAGATATTCGTTGAACCGTTTTTTTGCACTTGGCCCCAGTGTATATATTTTATTTATTTTGTGCTTTTCTTTATGCGCACTTTCAACACAAATACACACACACATGCGCAAAAACCCAAAAAACGGCCGAGCGGGAAAAAAAACAAACTTCCTTTTTGACGGCGCTTGTTAAAAATGCCAAAAGGCCGAAGAAATGAAGCAAAAGAACGAACGATTCGAACGCGACGCATGAAAAAAACATATACGAACGAAATTAACAACCTCAAAATGGCAGCGAAGTGTGCATAAATTTTTGAAATGCCCGCAACAGGCCAAAAAAAAATAAAAACGATGGGAGAAAACTAAAAGCGAAAAGTACGAAACGAAACAAACCTAATGAAATGCAATCAAAAATGCATTTTAAGAGGACTGCATTAAGTCGGCAACGGCAACGGGAGCTGGAGTCGGAGCTGGAGCTGGAGCTGGAGCTACTTGTGCCTGGTGTTTGCAGTGAACCGTTCCAATTCGGTTTGCTGCTATCTGCTCTGCAGATCTGACGTGCGCTGCAGCAGCAGCCCCTCCTCCCCTCCCGCCAGAACATGTTCAAATTTATTTAAGCATATTGCGAAGGTAAAAAAGTAATGAAAATGCGAAATAAATTCAAGCGATTGCCTTTTGCTTGCTCTTGCCACACTTTACATTTGTCATTTCTGTTAACAGTGGTTCAGGCTGTCAGCAAAAGCACCAAAACTTGATAACAGTAATGTCCTTTTCAACTAGCTGGCAACGCTCAAATGGCAAGCTGTTAATAAACATTTTGTTTAAATGTTATCGCCAAGTATGGATTTAAAATGCGATTAAAAGTTGCATTTATATTTAAATCGTAAGAATTGCCCCACTGTGCTGCCGTCATGCGCTTTACGATCGTCAGTCGGCATGCTTATAAGAAATATGCTTAATTTAAGCAGAACCTTACGTCTGATTGATTGAGCTGCTGATTTAAGCGGCTTTTTTTTCGGCAGGTCCTGGCCCCGATGATTGGCCCAAATGCGGTGCGCTGAGGTGTTAACTTGCCTTAAATGTTCATTTCGGGGCTGACAGTAAGAGAGAGTACCGTTATAACGCTAATTGAAGTATTTTAAATCACCAGGGGACAAGATTCTCGACGAGTTCGTTTTTTTGTCCCTGCGCAGAAATTTAGTCGATTACGTGCATTGATTTTTGCACTTAACGCCCAATTAGTTTTGATGTATTCAGGCGTAAACAGACGCTACATATTTATTTATTCAGCGGCGATTCTTGTTCTAGAGTTTCGCTCATTTGCATAATGCGTGTACACCGCAGCGATTTCTACTCGAAGTGTCAAGTGGCAATAACATAGCTAGTTCTCTCTCCTCTCTCTCTCTGTTAATCATCGCTGTTATTTGTTTATGAAAGTACTTAACAGTTTCTGCGCCGCGCTTTTTCGGCTACCTCAGTGCCTTTACCCCACCCCGCACTCTATTCAAGTAAAATACTTCAGCTTTTTCAATTGTTTAAAATTCTATGCATAATTTTTGGTTGTGCGTGAGTATGTTAATTTTTTGCGTTTCTTTTTTTGTTGGGGTTTTTTGCTTTTTTTTGTTTTGTCTTCTTTGCTTCTTTCTTCCTGTCAGGTCTTGTGACTCTAAGCGCCAAGTGGCTTTTTTTGGCGTTACATTTTAAATGAAGTGTTGACTTAAGGCTCGGCTCGGCTCGCTCATTTTTACTTACTTATTGTTCATTGTTTGTTGGCAGCTCGCGCCCAGAATTGTTAACTGCAAAGGAAGCAGAAGACAGCAGCGGTTAGTTTATAATTTAACACAATAATCGATATCGTTTTGCGGGCAATTAAATGTTATTAACATATGCTGCGCACTGTAAACAAGCCTAAGGCTCTTAGCATTACTGTCTGCATGTGTGTAATGTTAATTAATTGCTGGTAGCTGTGCGAAGCATTGCAATTGCATTTACAGGCAAAATTCTTGCCATAAAAACGCCATAAATATGGTACAACAACAGACTGCACGTTTAGCTAGCCCATAACAATTACAGCAAAAGTGATTAACAGCTATAAAACAACGACAACAAGAACCAGAGCAACAACAACAACTACGAGTTGTGCTCGATCGGCGAAACGAGTTTGTGTCGTTGCGTTGCGTGTGAAAACAATTTATGAACGAGCATTTAAACAATGTTTTTTTCTTCTTCTTCTTTTTTTTGCATTGCAACAAAAAGTAATATGCAATAAAAAACGCATTACGAGGGGGCAAAGTGTACAATGCGAATGCAAATGTTGTCTACAGCGACAGCAATAACAGCAACAACAACAGTGACTGCAATCGCTGTGAACGGGCAGCGACAATGGCTGCACGCCAGCGCAGGCAACAACTACAAGCGCGACGACAACAGCAACAGCAACAACAACAGCAATCAACAGTATAAAAATAAAAGATAAATGAGCGCAACTGTCTGACAGTCCGTTTGGGTCTCTCCCTCTCTCTCTCTCTCTCTATTTGTGTGTTTGTGTGTGTAACAAAAGCAAGCGCTCAAGCAGCATTGCATTGAGATAGGTCAGTCACACACAAAAACACAAATACACGCACACACACACACACATACATACGAGCGTGCGCACATAAATGCAACGCTGCACTCGCTGCCAAAGCTTAATATGCAGTTACAGCTACAGCGCTGCCGCAGCGACGCCAGCGTCAACGTCAGCGTTAACGCCAACGGCGACGTCAACTGCTCTAATTACTCTGTTCGTAAATCGTTGCTAGGGGTGGGGCGCTGCACCGCCTCACGCCCCTCGCTCTCTCTCTCTCACAAGCGTCCGGGAGGCATGCCAGTGTTGCATCAACTATCAGCATAAAACAAGTTTTTGAGTTAATCTCAGTCTCAGTTTCAGTTTCAGCCGCAGCTGCAGCTGCAGCGCTGCTTGCCCCATGTAAAAACTTACACAATCGCCGCGACAGCGCAGCGCCGCACGCACACAAACGCAACTGCAGCAGCAGCAGCATCTGTGCGCAGCTTCCCGCTCAACGATTCACTTTTCTTTGTGCAATTTCAATAATTTTTCGCCCGACAGAAAATGAGAGAGCAAGCGTGAGAGCGAGAAAGAGAGCGCGCGCAGCGCACAGAGAGCGCGAGAGCGCGCGAGCATATAAAAAAAAGCTCGGAGAGCGTAACTTGCACTTTCTGCTGCACTTTTGCAACGACTGCAAATAGTAGTAGATTTTGCGCGTGTTTTTTTATGAATGAAAATTAAATGCAAATAATTAAAAATATTTGTAAATAATATTTATGTCGCTTATAGCACGCAATAAATTTATTTATAGCAATTTATTTTTATTAAAATTATATATATTTATTTTAATACGAACTGCGACTGCGACTGGGACTAGCACTGGGACCTACGACAACAGCAAAAGTAGTGCGCAATAGACGCCCTAGAAAACTTCAACCCCTAAAGCAAAGCTCGCGCTGTCTGCCTCCTCCCTTGCCTGAGAGAGAGAGAGGGGTTGCCAGACTGTTGCGCAATTGCCGAAAATCGCAAAAAAAGCCAGACGTCTGTCTAGACAGACGAGCGCTGCAGGCGCTCTGCTAATAACATTATATGCAGCTACATACACACATACATACATACGCCATGCAATGCTAATGTTAATTTGCTGTTATTGTTGTTGTTGCTTTTATTGTGACATAATTAGTGAAAGTGAAATTGATCGGCCGCTGGAGCAGCCTGCAGTCACTCCGCTGCCGCTGCTGTCAATAGACAACGCAGCGCAGCGCAGCGTGACGCCAGCGTTGACGTCGACTGCGTTGCGAGAGCGGAGAGTGCGCGCAGCGAAATGAAAATGAAATTAAAATTCAAAATGAAAACGAAAATATTGCAAAACTTAGGCACGCACACAGGCGAGTCGCTGACTGTGTGTGTGTGTGAGAAAAGTGCATTGACTCGACGAGCCTACCTTGTGTGAGAGAGAGAGAGGCAGAGAGAGCAGAAGCCTATTTGTGTTCTCTGCTGCAGTTTATTGCTGTTTGATTATCGAATGCAATTTATTGCTGCAGCTAATGTGTTTGCTATAAGCTTTGATACTTAGACTTGATACTTAATTTTGCTATTTGCTGTGATGCTATAAAAAAACGGCAAATAATAAATTTAAATTTAAATTATGCTGCGTAATTTGATATTTCATTTTTCTATTTGCTATGATGCTAAAAAAAAACTGCAAGTAATAAACTTAAATTTAAATATTGATATGTCATTTTATATTTAATTTTTCTATTTGCTCTGATTCTATAAAAAAAACTACTAATGATAAATTAAAATTAAAATTTAATTTAATTTTTCTATTTGCTGTGATGTTAAAAAAAGCTGCAAATAATAAATTTGAAATTAAAACGTTGATATCTAATTTGCTATTTAATTTTTCTATTTGTTGTGATGCTATAAAAAAACAATAAATAATAAATTTAAACTGTGATATTCAATTTGATATTTAACTTTTCTATTTGCTGTGATGCTATAAAAAACTACAAATAATACATTTATTGGCTGTGAAGCTAAAAAAACCTATAAATAATGAATTAAAATTCTTTAAAGGCTTTTGCGTTACCGGTTTTTGCCTACTAAAAATATATAAAAATTTACAATAATAAATAATACGTTGAAACGATTTTCGCACAAAATTATTAACCATTTTCAACGCATAAAATGCCAGCCTTAATGCACTTTATTTATTTAACAATTTATTAACTTACTCATTTGTTTACTTAGCTGAACTTGCGCTGCGACTTTAATGCTTTGCGCAGTTAAACGCGAATGCAAATGTATTTCTTAATTGCCTTGCAGTAAATCAGGCAAAACGCTAAAGTGTTGCACATGGCGTATGCGCAATATACGCGCCCGGCCCACGTCGCGTATACGCCGCGTCGTACGCAATTGGAGTGCACAGTGCGGTGACCACGCCCCTTGGCACAATTAGCGTGAAGCGCATAAATAATAAATAATAGCAAGCAGGCAGTGCATATAATCAAGAGCGAGTGCAGTTTACTGCACTTTGTCGCTCGCTGCACGCGCAGCCACACATTTCGCGCCGCCGCGCTTGATTCGCCTCATTGTGCCAGCAATTTGCGGGCGCATTCATAGTTGTTGCTAGCTGCTAGCTGTGCAACAATGTGGCAGGCACTCAAGTAGCAGAACGATAAGCGCAAGTGACGAAACTAGTTTAGTAGGAATTCTATGCGTTCAATTGATTAAGTGACAGGCATGGGGCAGGCTGGGAGAGACACCCACCCGCCCCCCCTTCCGCCGAGAAATGTGTGCTAAATTGAGCCCGAAAACTGCGATGAAACATAAGGCGAGTCTACTTAAAATTGCATTTCGCATAATTTTCACAAAAATCAAACGCGAGACGCAAGCGAATGCACAAAAGCGACGCAAACGCAGACGAAGACTATGAAAAGCTAAAACTGGGTCAACCTGATGCAGCTGCCTACGCAGCGAGCGGACCTCGCGACGTCGTCGTAGTCTCCGTCGTCTATCCGGCCGCAGACGCTACAAATATGTAATTCAAGAGATATGCAAGCTGTAGCCAAATTGTATCTGTATCTGCGCCAAAAAAAAGGAAAAATAACAACAAGCAGAAAACAAAATGTTCAAAGGTGCTGCAGGTTAACTGATGACACGCGGGAATACCCTGTAAGGTACGGTTGAAAATCAACAAATTAATTATTATTTTTTGGCTTTCATTATTATGATTACTTTTAGCTATGAAATCATCTCTTATTTTAAATCATCTCTTTTATTAAATTGGCATAATCTTTCATAGTTATGCCTTCTAAAACCCCTGTAAAAAATTGCAAGAATAAAAAATAATAGAAAATAATGGTGCTAGAAAGAGTCTTTAAATCAAATTCAGCTTTAGTTCTGTGCATTTTTTTAATTTCTTTTATTCTGCATAGTCGTTCATAGCTAAAATACCCTGTAAAATATACTACGAAACATCAAATGGATTGACTTCTTCTACAGAGAGTATAATAACCACGTGAAATTTTAATTTAGCTCTTCTTTTAGCCTTCCCAATTGGCATACAAATTTATAGCTAACTATAAACATACTCTGCATAAGGTATCATTAAGAAACAGTGGGTAAAATGGCTTATTCTATCAAGAGTCCTATGATCAAATCAATGTGTTACTACGCTTTTTATTTTAGCTCGCTTATCACTATAGCCTTTGACAACCACAAATACACTGTAAAAAATACAATAAAAAATATTAAATAACTTATTTAAGCAATAGTTTAAAAATTGAGACAATTTGTAAACTTCTCAAAAGTTTTTGGTTAGATGTTTACAGCTAGAAATATCCTGTAAAAAGTAACAAACAGCTACAATAGAAGTTAATTCTTCAGTTTAGCAAAAATACCCCATAATTATTATCCTATAGAAATCTTCAAATGCAATGATTTCCTCACTACACTGCAGCTACTCTTTCTAACCTCTCCACTAGTCATACCCCCGCACAGCGCACAGCTTTTTATACAGGGTATAGCAGCACATAAAAAAAGCTGAGAAAAAAATATTATAAATCATTTGTTGGCTGCGCGTTGGAAAAGTAAAAACAGCAGCAACACGATGCCAAAAATTTATGTATCTCTTGAATTTCACCCACGCCGCCGACAGCAACAACAACAACAATAACAACTCCAACTACAACAACGTGGGTCAAGTTGCAACTTGTTTTTTGGGCTGGTTTGCTCAGTGTGCAATGCAGTCGACATTGCGTTTTGGTAATCGCCTTCAGCCTCTTATCAGACTGCACCGCAGACACGCGACAACAACACAAACAATATTGTTTGCAAATGTGCAAATGCTTGGCACCGAGTTATTTGCATTTCCATGGCACTCGCACCACTGTGCCGGCCCACAGGGGTGTCTGCCTGTCTGCCTTGTCTACGAGTCGTGATTCCGATTCCGCCTGCGCACACACACGTTCACTTTCAAAATCAGTGAAATGTAACCGACAAATGTAAAGAAAACGCAGAAGTGAATTGTCGCTGTTGTTGTCGCTTTTGTTGCTGCTGCTGCTTTAGATATTTGGCTTACAAATGGAGGTTAATTTATTGTGACTTGATCAAATGGCAGCGCAGACAAAGAGAAATGCTGTGCGATAGTTGCAGCCTGTTATCGATAAGTGCGATTTCTAAGCCACGCCGCCAGCGTTGCCAACCCGTGGCACTGCAAATGTAAACAAAGCGTACGAAGCGCGTAAACTGCTGCGTCATGTTGTTGTCGCTGGCAATTAGTTGGCGGTTTGGTGTGATTTAAATATTATAATACGACTAAAATGTGAATGCAGGCAGAGCCTGAGTTGCGAGTCTCTGTCCGCTGCTGCTTTATCGTGTTTGGCCCTACCACAACGCAACAACGCAAGTCTCAATGTCAAGTTGGGGCCATGTTATTGAACCAATAACACAGAGATTCATTCAGCAAGCAGCAGCAAATACATATATCTATAGACAGCTGTGTGTGTGTGTGTGTAAGATGCAGCAGAGGCAGATAAAACTGCAAGTGAAGAGAAAACAGCAGCAGCAGCGGCGGCGGCGGCCTTCATTTGCAGATCTGACATTGACATGCTGACGACTCCAACACAGACATGCAAATGTGAGTATGCAACAGCAGCCAGTGTATACGTATGTGTGTATGTCTGTGTGTGTGTGACGTTGACATAATTCATCAAAGTGCATGCAAATTGTTTGCCACGCTTTTCTTGCCAATTAACGTCAAATGCCAAATAAGTCAGCCGCTTGTGGTCGTGTGGCAAGCGGCATGTGGCATGTGGCAAGTGGCAGTCGATGACGCGCCTGCGCTTGCATTCCACGCAAGTTTCTGACCATAAAGAGACCGCAGCGCGCTCGGCCTGCCTGACTGCGTGCTGCAACTGCACTTGACTTACATACGTTGTGGCTGTATGTGTGCGTGTGTGTGTGTGTGTTTGTCTCTCTCTCTCTTTCTCTCTCTGCCTCTGCATCTGGTAACTGGCAGCAGCGTCGCCATCTGCGCAATGCATTTCACTTTCATTATGATGCAGTCGCTTTTTGCCACTAAAAATGGCAACGAGCGCGGTTTTTCCAAGCCGAAAATGAAAACCAGTTAACGGCATACGGATTTTCCCATTTGCTTCTGTCTCTGTCTTACGGCCGCTCTCGCTCTCGCTCACACTCTGATTGGCATCAGCTGACAGCAGTGCTGCCAGCAAGTTCGTGTTATAAAAGATGCTAATATCACATTGAAAATAAAGCCAAATAGCTGCAAAGCTGTAAAAAAAAGCTAGGCATTTCGTGGTGCGTAAAATAAATGTTTCTATAGTAAATAATTGGGTAATTATTATTTTTTTTTTTTAGAATTAATCTCATAAAAATATATTTATTGGCCAAAAAAATATTAAATTTCACAATACAAATATAAATATTAAAGCTTGCCATTTTCTGAGCACTTGTTGTAAAGAAAATATTACATTTAAGTGTTTTAAAATTTGCATATGGCTATAACATAATTTTTTTATGCAATTTGGCTGACAAATACATATAAAAAAAATAATTTCTACATGTTTCACAATTTTTTAATGCAATTTGACTGAGAAAAATATATAGAAAAAATAATTTATCGACGTATAAGAATTTTTCAATGCAATTTGGCTGACAAATATACAAATATGTATAAAAAAATAATTTGTCGATGTATCACAATTTTTTTAATGCAATTCGATTGAAAAAAAAATTTAAATAATTATTTATTCATGTTTAATTTGCAATCAAATCTAATCTTTAATTTTTGTAGCGAATAATTTAGCCATTAATTTTTTTTATAGAAAACAATAGAAAAAGTAAGCTTCAGATAAATTAAAATAAGTCGAATTTTCTGCCATCCGCTATTTTTTTCAAAAATGAACTAGTAATGACGGTAAAAAGGCTAACTTGGCAACACTGACTGCCAGCACTTGGTCCAGCGTGCTGTGTGTAGGAGGCGCCTGCCTCTTTTGTCTTTTCATTGTGTTTCGTTAGTTGTTTTTACTTTCTTCTAATAGATCGTTAGCTTCGCTTTGAACTTGCAGCCAGCGCCTCGAGTTGTTGTTGTTGTTGTTGCTGTAGTGCTTGCAATTGATTGCTTATTGTTAAATGAAAATGGAAAGTCATTTTCCATGCAGCTGACGCTGACTCTTTTTCGTGGGTTTATCCAAACGAAAACCCTGTCGCTGCCCTCCCCTCCCCTATCTAGACACACACACACACACACACCTTTTGTGCGCGCTTTCCCAAAATAAACGAAAGAATTTCCAGCGTGGGTCGTGAGCACAGGGTCAGCCGGAGGAGGGCGGGGCGGCGCAGGGGGGAGTGTTTGGTCAAGCGCTGTGTACATTTCGTTGCCCTCGCCTATTCCTCAATGAGTTCTCGTTCTCGTCTTGTGCTTCGTTTTGTTTTATTGATTTGCCAGCTGAGCAAACGGAAAGCGAAAGTAATTACAGTTAGTCATGCAATCAAATGGCAGACGTAGAGCGCGCCCTCCTACTCTCGCTCTCTCTCTCTCTCTCTCTCTGTCTCACACGCAGATAAGTTTCCATTTCCATTCGCAGCAAGCGATAAAAGCGAGTGCATAAAATGCAACCCCAAACTGCAGGCCGGCGACTTTCTCACAGTGTACAAGAGACCCTCGCTGCCCCTTTCCTTCAACTCCCTCTCTCCGTGGCTCTCTCTCTCTCTCTCTCTCTCTGTGCTCTGCTGATCCTCGCACCGCTTGCACGCAACAGAATCAATTTTTATTGGTTACACAACGCCAACAGCGCCAGTGGCAGAGTGCATTGAACCCAACTGGGACTCATGACTTTTAGTACTTCTTCGCATGCTTAACATGCGCTAACAACGGCGGTGTATATTAGCTGTCAGCTGCAGTTGGTAACAGTAGCTGAAAGCTTGCTTAAACCTGTAGAAAGGCAGCCTGTTGCGCATATAAGCTAACAGCAGCAGCAAGTAACAGCTAAAAAATTGTTTAAAATTCTGAAAAATAACTGAATAAATTTTAGCATTTTAATTTTATTTAATTTGTAAAACAGCACTAAGTTTTTGGTAAGAGCAACTGCCGCGCGACTTGCCGCCAGGCAAACTTTCAATTCTTCTGTCGTGTTTGCTGTAGCTTCCCCCTTTTTTTTGTGTGTCTTGCCTTGTTTTTGTTGCTGTTGGCAACTACTCTTGAGCAAATAGCCACTGCATTTTATTGACATGTCTTCACACACACACACAGCCAAACGACTGCAGTCGTACAGCGACAGTTGCACTTGTCAAAGACCGTAGACTGAAACAATGCAAGCAAACGTATTGCTCTACAGCAGCTTCCCAGTTCTGAATCATTATCTAGAGCACATATAGTATTTTAGTAAACTCGCTATCAAAGTTTGTGGCCCGAAATGTATATAGTATTCAAGCCAAATGTGCGCTAAAATCTCTCAACATATTCTTAAAATTATAAAAACCCCTATAGTATTCTAGCAAAATATGCTCTAAATTCAATTGCCAAAAAAATATTTTAGTATTTTTATAAAATTTCACAAATATCGCTTAAGTTTTTATTCTGCTGCTCTTTTAAAATTATAAAACCCCGATTTATTTTTTTGATATACTAATAAAATAAGCACTAAATTCGATTGCCTAAAATTATTATAATATTTTTATAAACTCTCACAAATTTCGTATGTTTTAGTTTTTTATTCTGCTGCTCTTTTAAAATTGTTTTCAACATTTTTTTTTTTTAATTATAAAAGCATCTATGCTCATCTCTTTATAGTATTCTAGTAAAATGTGCGCTAAATTCTATTGCCTAAAATTATTATAATATTTTTAAAAGCTCTCACAAGTTTTGTTTTTTATTTTTTTTAGTTTTTTATTCTGCTGCTCTTTTAGAAATGTATTTTTCCCTGTATGCCAACACCGACATTATTGCGATTTGTATCCCAGTTGCGTTGGGCATTCGCGTAGGCATCGATGGAGCCACGCCCATCGCGGCTGGTGTACAGATTGTGATTATATTGCACGCTCGCCTGACGTCCCTGTTCCCTGGTCTTGCTGCCCTCGATGACCACAGATCCGTGCTGCGGGGAGCGAACTTGCCGCACATGCGGCTCCACGTTGAACTGCGCCGACTCCAGGTTGATGGGCACAACAGATGCCGATGCAGCGCCGACCACAAAGAGGCAGCAGGCGAGCACTAGCAGAGCGTGGCACTTGCTGGAGAACATCTTGGAAATACTTGAGAATTGCGACTGTTGCTGATCTGCAGCCGAACGGCGGGTTTTATAGCTCCCACAGTGGCTGCTGGGATTCACTTTGGGGGAAATCAGAGCGCCTGATCTTTACATATTGATAAAGACACTGACCTCATAGCTGAGCTGAGATCTTTTGCAGCTGCCGTGAATCCCCTTGGCTGGCTTATCAGCCGAAGCGCGGAGGTACGTACGTGTATATAATGTATTTAGTACTCTATATATATTTTTTATGTATTGTTCTGGATGCTAAAGCATATCAAAGTTCAAGGTGTACATTTTGGAAAACATCACATGTTTTCGTAGAGTATATAACATAAGGTATATATATAGTTTGTTGTGACAATTCGCCGAAAAGCTCTAAAATTGTGCAATCTCTTCTTTATAGCGCCTAGACCCCACATCTCATTTTCTTAGTGGAATTCGACGAAGTGAGTCGAGGATGCTGCGCTGCGGCATTTTCTAAGTTCGATTCCGACTAAGGCCTGCCAGCAGCTGCTTATCAGGTATGTAAAATTATATAGAATATATATATATAGATAATCGTATAAAAGGAAGCTCAGCATATACCAAATATATAATTCCCCATTCTCTATGTGACCTCTTGACCTGATTCCGCAATGAGATCGCTGCGTCTTCACTTTCTCGGTTCGACGCTGTGGCTAGAAGGGGAAATTTGTCATAACTTTTCTTTTCTAGCCTACGCAACAATCGCGCGAGATAACACGCCAACGCCACGCACCGGCAGACGCAAATAAAAAAAAATAATAAAAACAAAAAAAAAATAAACTAAAAATTAAATAAAAATAAAACAAAAGCCAATAAAACTAAGCATCATAAAAAGAATTTAGTTCAAGCGAGTTCATTGACACACAAAAAGAAATCAAAATATTGTAGCATGTGTGTGTGCCGGTATCTCCTCCTCCCCCCCCCCCCTCCTACTCTACGGCCAGCTATCCGTAGCACTTGTAGGCGCCCACAATCTATGCGTATCCGTATCTCACGCACAATTTTCACTCGACTTTTGGTTAGTTTAGTTGTTGCCTAGTCGCACTTATCGTGGCCCGATCGCCGGCACGACGTCATCGATTATAGTGTTATATGTAGTATAGTATATAGATCTATATGGAGGTACCCTGGGCATACCTTGAGAATCGCCAATCGACTTTTGCCATGAACTTGAATTTCGATTTTGTGAAAGTAAATCGAGCGTGAAACTAGATTCTGATTGGATTTCTAATCAGTAGTGCCTGCTCGATCGGGTACGACAGATCGGGCAGGGGCAGGGGTACTGCTACGGGTACTTGTGTAGGGTCGCTATAGCTGCTCAAGTGCCGTAATTAGATGTGCGTTGCGGCGACTGCCGCGTCGTTGTCGTCCGATTTGAATGCGAATACGAAAGTCGAGTCTTCAGTCTTCAGTCTCGAGTCGCGGGTCTTGAGTGTGCGAGACGAGGCTTTTGTCTGTGTCCATAGATCATTTGCGGGTGAAAGTTTTTTTTCGACTCGCTCGAAAATTGTACACAGTCTCCGAGGTAGTGTGTGTGTGTGTGTGTGTGTGTGCGAGTGTGTGCTGCTGTGTGTGTGTGTGTGTAGGTTTCATTTACTTTTATTATTCGAGCAGCTCTGGAGCAGCTTATCTATTGAATATCAAGTTATGCATTTGAATTTCGTTTTGTCACCTGCGGCTATTTATCTTCTTCTTTGTCTTTGTGCCTCGCTGGCTCGGGCTCTGCCCACGGGGCGTATGCGTAGCCGATCTCTGGCCATATGGGCAATCATATTCGAGGCGGCGTAGAAAACCGAAAGCATTGAGAAACCGACACGTGTAGCGCCAACTTTGCCGAGTCATAATTGAATTTTTATAAGCCTGCTCCAGCTACAGGCACAGTCACAGCCACAGCCACAGCTTTTCTCGATATAAACACTTCACACATACACACACACACGCACTTGCACAGCCATTGAGGCGCAATGAATGAAAGGTAGCATATTAGATACTCAGCATAGATACATAGATACAAATGTATCTGCAGGCGTTGTTCCAAAATGCGTGGCGTACGCACGCTTTCGAAATTAATTATAAATGCTATACACATACACACACACAAATAAACGACTGTGTGTGCGTGCTCTCAAGATTTATTTGCCGCAAAATATGACGACAGCAAGATTAACAGAATGAATTTTGCGCTTTAAAGTCGCTGCCACGCCTGCTCTACCGTCCACTCTCTCTGTCGCTTTGTACTGCCCGCTCTGTAGCATATTTGGGCAGATCCAGACTAAGTTGGCAGCTTTAGCCGATCTTTGGCTATAAAGAAATCCAATTATAATCGTATTATATCACAGTCTTTTCCCTGCCTTCCTACTATGTGGGGGCAACGCAGAACGCGCCACGCCGTTTAAAGACGCATAAATTAAGAAAAGACAGCGAAAGAAGATGGATAGAGAGAAGCAGCAGTACGAAGAGGTAGAGGTAGCGGTAGAGGGGGCTGGCGGCGCATAACGCACGCACAAATAACATTTATTTGATTTTTCTTTTTTTTAGCACTAGAGGCTTTTGAATAATGGATGGAGCGTAGAAGAATTGGCGTAGCCGAGTGCGAAGAGCGAGTGCCAGAGAGCGCAGAGCGCTCAAAACTTTTGACAATTGGCGAGAGGCTGTTGAGCGGGGCAAGCGGAGGGGGGAGCAAAGGCTGAGGCTGTGCCGGTTGCTAGTTGTTGCTGCTGCTGCTTGTGTTATGCTTGCGTTTAAGTCAAGTTCAAGGACTGTCAATTAAATTGAAATCACTTGCTAAAGAGACGCAAACGCGACGCCGAGCGCTGCGAGCGTAAACAAGCGTTGCTCAGGCTGCTGCTGCTGGGGGCAGGGGCGGCGGGCGTGCTGAAGGGGTGTGGCCGTGAGTACAAGTTGTGTCAAGTTGTGGCTTATTTTGAAATCACTTAAGTAAGGCATGAAGTAGGCAACTGTGCGATGCGAATGAGTGTGTGTGTGTGTGCGTGTGTGTGTAGGTCTGAGTGTGTCGTTGTTGCTTTCTGCACGCAGCTTCGTTTACATTTTGCTCTGCCGCCGGATGCTGCGTAGTTACAGCTTCTCAAGTGAGCCACAGATACAGAGACAAGCCACAAATATAGCTACAAGCTACAGCTAGAGTTTGACGTGTAGATACAGATAGAAGTAGATACAAATTCAGCTATAGTTTGGCATGAAGATACAGTTAGAAATAGATACAAATACAGCTTTAGTTTGATATGTAGATACAGATAAAAACAGATACAAATATAGCTACAGTTTGGCATATAGATACAGGTAGAAACAGAAACAAAAATAGCTCCAGTTTGACATATTCATAGATACAGTTAGAAGCAGTTACAAAAACAGTTACAGTTGATATATAAATACAGATACATTTGCCAAAAAAGAAATAGATACTAATACAGGCATAAATGCCTATGAAAGATACATATACAGTATTGATACTGTTGTAGCTACAGCTACAGTACATATGCCGATGTACTTATAAGGGCAGATGAAGCTGCAGATACAACTAAAATGTATCTTAAAACTTAAAATGCCAACAAGAAAATATTTTAAGCTATTATTAAATATATTTAAAAATACAGAGATAGATACATGTTATAGATACAAGCTAAAGATGCAGCTACAAGCTACACAAACAGATAGAAGCCAAAGATATTTATTGATTTACGTATTATTATTATTATATATTATTATTATTATTATTATTATATATATATATATATTTATATATTCGTATAGAGCGACAGATAGCGTAACTGTGGCAGATACTTTCAAGGCATTTGTATCTGATGCAATAAAAGTATCTAAAGCTCGTCTCTATAAATCTCCAATGGAAGTTTCCTATAATAGAAAATACTCCATAATCTGTTATATATATTCCTCGTCCATCACATGCTCAGTTCACGCCACGCCCCCTACGCCGACGCAAGTTCCTCGCCCCCTTTCAAAACGTTTTCCAATTCTAAGCACACCCAGCAACTGGCACAGACACACAGATAAAACGCTCGATACCAATTGGAAGCGTGTTTTTAGGCCAACTTTCAGTTTTCAAAAGTGACTCGAGGTTTTCGCACAGAGTATAGACCATATATATATATATATAGCCATACATATGGCTACGATCTGGCGCTACGATAAAATTTGGTCATAGCCCGCAGCGCTTGATACGCTTTAAATAAATGCATAATTAATGCCGCATTTTGTTGTTGTTTAGCAAATTAGCATAATAACACGACGGCATGCACAGAATGTAGTTTGTTTGATTTGATTTTATAACTCGAATGGGCGCAACGGGTGTACCGGGGGGGATGGATGCGAGCAATCCGTGAAATGCGAGAGCAAAGCGAGCAGACTGTGCACGTGCTCGGCGCGTCGAGTAAGCCGCGTTAACTTTTGGCTATTTGTAAATAATGACCAAATCGCTTTTAGCCCAGCAAAAACAAACATATATCGGCGTTCCATATATATAGATATATAGATGCTATAGCTGCCATGGCACTATGTGTCAATCTATCAGCGAGGAAGCGCCGGAAACTCGCGGCGTTTGTCACGCACAAATTTAGCGAGACAGCGCGAGTGAGAGAGTGAAAGAGAGAGAGAGAGGGAACTGATAGAGACAGCAATATTATGCTATATGCCAATGTCCAGCCAATACTTTGCCAATAAAGCCATTTCGCTGCGTTTCCAAACTCAATTTGAATTTGTTGTTGCTGTCGCTGTCGCTGTCTCCGTCCCTGTCGCCGGCTCTGTTTCTTTCTCTTTCCCTGTTGTTGTTGAAGAATTTTGTATGCCAAGAATTTAAATTAGTAGCAAATCTGGTTTTTGTTTTCGATTTCGGGTTCGCTGCGGCTCCGTCTGTCTGCCGGTGCGCAGCTCTCGATTCTTGTTTCGTGATGCTTCTTCAGTTCTGAGTTCTGAGCTGCTTCTGCGACGTTCTTACAGGTGGAATTCCGTCTCTCTCACTCACTCTGCCTGCCACTCACTCTTGCAGAAAGCTTAGAACGCTAGAGCTTCAAGCAATGCCAGCAATATTTTGCCAGCAATTATATTCATAGCCGCTTCAATTGGCTTTCTCTGCACTGCACTCGAAATCGAAAATTGTATCTTTATCTCTGGCCCTTGATTTACGATAATCTGCCGCCGATGTGGGTCATATTTCTGTGCGTGGCCAGAACTTGTGTAATCTCTCGTGCGGGCTTTCTTCTCGGCGGCGCACCGAAAAGTGAAACTCGCCAAAAAAAAAAATTAAAAAAAAAAAAATAAATAAAAATCTGGCCTAAACAATTGGCGCGCGTTTAAACATTTACGTTAATTAAACGTGCCTTTATGGCTTTTTGGCCCATTTCCAGTGCGAACAAGAGACTTGAGCGCAGTGCTCTTGTCGCATTTGCATACGAGATATATGGGGTATATAGCTGTATATATCTTTTTTTATGTGTGTGTGTGCGTGCATCTGCAGCGCATCCGCATGCGTATGCGTATCTGTATCTGCATCTGCAGTTGCATCTTCAGCTTTATCTGTGCGTATTTATTTTCGCCTTTACATGTTCTCTCTCTCTCTCTGTCTTTCTGCCCTCCCCCTGCTTACTGCGCTGCCCTCTGCCTGCGCCGGCTTGTAATTACACAGAAATGAGGCGAGCAGCAGCAGAAAAAAGCGAAGAAAAAAACGAAAACGAAAACGGAATGTATTTCATGTTCTTCTGCCGCTTTGGTTTGCTTTTCGAATTTCAGTTTCTGTGTTTTTTTTCCGATTTTTTTTTTTTTTTTATTTATTTTCTTATCATTATTTTGTGATGTGCGCTTTCAGCTGGCCGTCCATCCGTCCGTCTGTCCGTGCGCAAGGGACAGTCTCGCATTTAAGAAATTTCTTAACTCATTACGATTTCACTCAATACGCCGTATAATTGGTTTGTAGGCCGATCCACACACACACACACACACACACACACACACACAGACGCACAGACAGACACGCGCACTCAGACACAGAAAATTACATGTTTCACTTTCTCTGCGCATCCATGAGATACAAAAAGTTTTGGAAAATATTCTGATAGACGCGCCGCAGCCGAAATCGTAAACAATTATTATCAATTTGGATGCGATCTTTTTTAAACCAGTTTCGCTGGCAGATAACACCAGACTATAGGCACAGACATATGGCAGCGCTAATGGGGCAGATATACAACAATATATAGATATATGTGCATGTATAGGGGAAGTTGGTGCAGAGTTACAGCTGTACTTACATTTATCGCCCGTATGCCTCGAAGTTTTTCATTCAGAACTTTTGCTACGCAATTTATGCGTGTAATTTAGCTGCCTCTCTCCCTCTCGCTCGCTCCCGCTCTACCTCTCGCTTACTCGCTCTTTGTACGCTCTGCTGCCGTCGTTGTTGTAGTTGTTTTAATTTACACAATTTAATTTGTTGTAGATTATTAAAAATTTATTTAGTAATTGCACACGAATTTTTTATTTCTATTTTTTTTTTTTTTTGTTTTTTACACGCACATAATTTTCCGTATTTGTCGGCTTGTTGTTGTTGCTGTTGTTGTTGTTTCACTTGGTGAACACGTAACGAGATTGCATTTGAAATTTTCGATTTGAATGAATTCTCAAATATTTCTCTTGTGTTTTGTGTTTCGTTTTTAAAAATAGAACAATTTTTCGCCGTTGTCTGAGTGTGTGTGCGTGTCCCGTGTCCCGTCAGGCGCGTCAGTGCTGCACTTGTATCTCTCGGATACACAAACCGAGCGAATCTGTGTGTGCGTGCGTGCTACCCTGTACGCAGCGCAGCAATCGGGTCGTCGCAAATACAAAAATCCAAAAATTAAATATATTAATAACAATTCAGTTGGTGCGCGGGTCAAAGGCAACAGGCAAACGACAACAACAAATGTGTGTAGAACGTGTGTGTGTGTGTGTGAAAGAAACGCGACGCGTGCGCTGCGCTGCTCGGCGTGCAGTTACAACGACGACGACTGAGCGGCAAAAACTCGAGAATAAGCAAAGTGCGGCTCAATTTATACGACAGACACACAACAAGAAGATACACACGAATGCGCGACGGCGACGGCGACGCTGCTGCCGCCGGCGCTGCTTGTGTCGCTGCTGCTGCTGCTGTTGCCAGTGCTGCTGGCATTTGCATTGGTGTTAGTGTTGCTGTTGGTGTATCTTAAAGATACACACGATCGGCAGGCCAACAACAGATAACAGCGGCGTCGCCGTCGCCGTCGCCGTCGCTGTCAACAGCAGCGACGCGCACGCAATTAGAACGCTGCCAAAACGACGCTGCCGACGTCGCCGTCGACGCCGGCGTTCATACATTGAGAGAGCGCAAGAGAGAGAGGCGCACGCAAGCCGGCTGCGAGCAGCGCAGCGAGAGTGAATTTTTTGTACGTTCTGCGCTGCGCTCTCTTCGCTGCCCGAGGGGGTGGTGGCGGCGACAGCGCTGTCGCTGTTATCGCAGGCGTAGGCACTGTCTGTCTGTGTGTGCGTGTGCGTGTGTTGTTTGTTTTCGTGTGCGCTGCTCCCAAATAGTAGTAGACGCGCCGTAAAAAACGTAGTAGCTTTTTGGTAGTAGCAGCAATGTCTGTTTCAATGGGCCGCTGCCGCTGTGTGCGTGCACGTGTGTGCGTGTGTGTGTTTTATTTGCATATATTAAATATGCACGACCTACATTGTTGTTTTTCGACGAGCGGAGCGCACAAACAAAAACGAAAATACGTACGTAGAGCTACAGATACAGCGAGAGCAGCAACAGCAACAGCAACAGAAACATGTGAAGGCAACGCACAAAATATACAAAACGGCACAAGGCGCAGCGAGCAGAGCGGCAGAGACGAAGCCCCGCACAGCGCGCATATAAATAAAAACACACCAAGTGTACATATTACCGCTGCCAGCGTCGCTGTCGCTGTCGCTGCCCCACACACACACACACAGAGGGACTCACACTGGCACTCACTCACATATGCAGCTACTCAGTACTGGCGCCCGCATACAGTGGCAAAGCGTAGGGGAGACACACGCACGCATCACACAAACAGACAGCAGCAGCAGCACACACACACACTCACACACACGCAAACGCACACGTACATGCACTGAGCGTCAGTTCAAGCCGAGCAAAACCAACAACAACTCGCTGGCGTCGCCGTCCGCACGCGGTCAAAGGCAAGTCCAAACTGAAAACGCTCGAAAAAGCATTTTTTCGTCTGGCCCCAACAGCTGCTCGCTGACGGCCTGCTGCTGCTGCTGTCGACGTCGCTGTCGCTGTCATCAGAGTCAGCTGCGGCAGCGCGCTGCGCTGCGCTCGCACACAGTTTGGAGCTGTAGGCGACGCGACGCTCTTTGCATTTGACTTGTGTGCTGTTAACAGCGCGTCGGAGCTCTGTTATTGCGCGCGCTGTTAAAGCGCTCTGCGCTGCGCTACTCTGTTAAGCAGTTCTTTGGCCAAATTGTTGTACATTTGCGCTATTATCTGTGCCGCTCTTGACAGCTGTTCGTCTGCGCAAGCTTATTAATTATCCTAATTGGGTTACTTTGCACAGTAGAGAGAGAGAGAGAGAGAGCAAGAGAGAGAAAGAGAGTGTGAGAGCTTTTGCTGCCTGCCAAACTGACGTCATTGGCGAGCAGTCATTAAGATATTAAGCCCTTTTGAAGCCCGGTAGCCTGATGAGCTTTTGATGATGATAAAGACGTGCAACAATGTTTCTGTTAAATTTCGGAAAATTTAAAAATGTTTTTATTGTTTTTTAATAGGCAACAAAGTTAAGAAAAATTAGTATAAATTTTCTGCTGCATAGATAAATTAATTTTGATTTTATATAAAAATTAAATATGTGTATAAAATAATACATATGTTTGTGGTGCAGCATTTTTATTGGTTTTTAATTGGAATTAAAGCTTTTGAAAGGCTCTCAAAAATTGCAAAACTTTATAATATATTTTTTTTGTTTTAATAATTCGTTTAAATTATTTTATTTTACAAAATATAGAATACATTAAGTGTTAATTTTCAATATTTATAATATTATATGCATGCAAATTTCAGTAGCGTAGCAGAATTTTTATTGCTTTTTAATTGCAATCAGAGCTCTTAAAATTCGCACAAAATTAGAATACATTTTCTATTGCTCTGCTGAGTTTTCATATGTGCATGCGATATTTGTATACATTTATATACATATAAATATATATAAATCTATGCAGTATATATAGCTACTCGTATATCAATTACACATTGAGCGCAAGGCCAGGCAAGTTGCGAGCTGCGAGCTGCGACTTTGTTTCGACTTATTCGAATGCATTAATGAATGATCAAAACGAATTGAATGCACGGCGCGGAGAGACTGAATGAGACTATGAATATGTGAATATTTATTCACATTTAGTGGCAGTCTAGCATTTGCTTATCGGTCGAAAAAATGCCAAACGGTTTCGGTTTCAATTTCGGTTTCGATAGGCGATTTCTTGGCTAATTACGTGACATGTCAGAGAGTCGAAAACGAGTTAAACGCGATTGCAAATTCGCGATTTGCGATTCGCAACGCATTCACCTCGAAGTGTGCATTGAACTTTTGTAACAATTATTAGAAACAACAGCAATAACGACAGCAACTGATAGCTGTAGCTACTGCCCAGTAGTAGTAATTGATGGCTTCGCACTCTATTTATATTGGAATTCGATTAAAATGCAACTTAAATGAGGGAGGGAAGCAAAGGAAGAGAGTGAAAGAGACAAATAGTGTAAGATAGACAGAGAAAGAGTGAGGTTCAGATATAAGTTCAATTAACTAAGAGAGAAAGATAGATAGAGACTTAGATATATGAGTAGAGAGATAGATATAGAGATAAAGATACAGAGCGACCAATAGATACTTTTAGAGTGTCAGATATACAAATAAACAGATACAGATAGAAAATAGAGCGGGGCAGATATATAGAAAAAGATAGAGAGACAAAATATACATAGAAAGAGATAGATATACAGAGGAAGATATACATAAATAGAGAGAAATAGTTATAGAGAGGGTTAAATAAATAGAGAGAGATGAATATACAAGGAGAGATAAAGATATAAAAAAAAATACAGAGAGAGCGGTATAAATATATAGAGATTGATATATACAGAGAGGGATGAATATATAGTGACAGAGATAGATATAGAGGGAACGATTAATATAAAGAGATAAATATACAGAGAGCGGGATAAACTAATAGATATATTTATTTAAAAATAAAAATGATAAAGACAGTTAGATACACAGTCAGAAAAATAAAAAGAAATATATATATATACACATGTTTACAGACATAAAGAGGACTTTAGAGCGGGGGAGAGAGAAAGATACAAAAAAATTGAGAGTGAAAGAAAGAGTGGAACAGAGAGATAGAGAGAGAGAGAATGAGTTCTAGAGAGTGTGATAGAGAGAGTTAAAGTTAGAGAGTGCAACAGCCAGGCATACCTCTCTCTCTCTCTCTCTTTCTCTCTCTCTCTCGCTCTCTTCAGAGGTAGCTCTGCTGCTCTATCAGCAACTGTATCTGTGGCTGAGCGCATGTGCGTGTGTTTGTGTAACTGTTTCGGCGTGTAAACAAATGACGAGCAAATACTACAAAAGAATTCCCAAATTCTTGTATTTGTTGTATTGACAACATCGCCGGGCTTATCTGACAGTTGAGTACTGTTTGACGAGCACACGTTAACGTGCACGTTAACATGTTTCTGGAGAACATACTATATAGAGGCTATATATTGGCTACATATTCGAATTCATTCAAATCATTGGAAAGCTCTCACGTAGGCATTGCAGTCACTGTAGCCTGATACTTTACTTTAAGTAGAACTAGACTTGGTTGAGTCTGGCAGAGCAGGAAGAAAAAGCGAGAGAGGTAGAGAGACAGGGAGCTCAGGGCGCACAGAAGCTGCAGAGGCTGCTTATCTGCCTGCACACAATGTGTGTCAGCTGTGATAAGAATTGTTTTATATACCATATAGCATACACAGCTAGACATCTGCGCGTGCATGCGCCATACACATACTATACATATACATATATGCCCATATATATTTTCTCCTGCTACTCGCATGACTAATTAAGCAGGCAAAACGCAATTTCTCAGCATAAAAACGCGCCGACAACTTTGTAAAAAGAATTGCCAAAAAAAAAAGCTAAAAAAAAATAAAGAAGTCGGTTGCGCATTCTTCTGCTATAGGGTATAGTTGGGAGTGCGCAGCTTGTAAACTTTCGACTGAAAGCTCGGCGCGAAATTCGAAGCTTTTAACTATTGTCAAAGCTTCTTACTGCTGCTCGAAAGCAAAGCTCGACTTTGTATTTTAAGCAGATAAGAATTTGTTTCATTACTTTACTGCATATATATCTTGTACTATACTAAATGCAGCTTATTCTTGTTCATATTTATTTATATTATTTTGCAAAATTATTTAAATATATATACAGTATATTATAATATATACTTCGCACATGAGTGCATTATTATTATGCATTTCATGTATTTAGCGCTTTTATTGAAAATCCAAAAATCTGTTCCATTCATTGAATTTTACAAAAACTGCTTTTTACTATATACTTTCAAATAAAGTAAATTATTCCTATAAATTAAATTCCCAAGTTACTTTATAGAATATTTTGAGAAACCAAAAAACTTTTTCTTCATGCCTATTTATTTTATTTATTTTTTTTAGCTGCTTGAAAAGCCGAAAAGCTTTTTTAGACAATATAGAAAATATATTAAACTATACATTTTATTGTATCATTATATCTATTATTATATATGATATATTCAACTTATATTCAACTTTTTTCAAATTTCGCATCCACATCACTTTATAGAAGTTCTTGAGAAGCCGAAAAATATATATATTCATGTTCAAGTATATAAAACATATACTGCACTAAATACTCGAAATTTTCCGTCTATATGCCTTTATCGCACTTCCTGGGAAGTCATTAAAAAGCACAGGCCAAGGAACAATTAGTGCACGAATGTATTTCAAGGATATACACAGTTCAGCATGCCTGCGCGATAAGGTGCTGTTGATGTTGTTGCCTTCTTTGTTTCGCCACATTTTCGATTTTTGTGCTTTGCGCGTGTGAATCATGAGCATTAAGCATAAAACCGACATTTAGCTGATTGATCTTAATAAGAATTCCTTGGCCCTTGCATGGCGTGGAGCAGCAGCGCCCAAGCGGCCAAGCGGCCAAAGTCGTACGCTAACGGATCCCGGCGAGCGGGTCAATAACATTTCGGGGCCCCGAAAGACCGTTGAGGGCGTTACTGAAGTCGGAGCTGGAGTTGGAGTCGGGGCTGCGCCTGCGCAACATAACAAACTTTGTGTTTGTTTTTTTTTTTTTTTTTTTTTGGTTTTTGTGTGTGTGCATTTCCTTGTGCACTTTTAATAACTCCAACGCCTCTCCCCGAGGAGGCTGCCAGGCCTGTCGGAAATTGAAGTTTTGGGCCTGACTTGAGTTATGTTTCTGCAGCGCGAACTTTGTCTGCCTGCCGACTGCGACTGCTGCTGCTGCTTCTTCTTGCCTTGGAATTGGAATTTCATGTATCTGTATCTGAATTTTAGAACGAAATTTGCAAGCTCAAACTCCGGCCGGCCGAGGCGGATGTGGCATGGAAATTGTCGCCAAAAGTGCAAAATTTGCAAGGCAAATGCGTGCGTGGCTAATGCTCCAATTGCAGATCAGCTCGATCACACCCGATCTGCCGTTGTATGTAAATCTTATATATATTTTATTTATTTTTTACATATATTTTATTTAATTTTTGAATATATTTTATTTATTTTGTATATATATTTTATTTTTTTTAATATATATTTTATTTAATTTGTATATATATTTTATTTATTTTGTATATATATTTTATTTATTTTTTATATATATTTTATTTATTTTTTATATATTTTATTTATATTTTATATATATTTTTTTATATTTCTAACGAGCTTTTGCGCCTTTTTTTCGGCCAATAATTCCACGCAACCTGCCAATGGAATCCAATCAACTTTGTTGTGACTTTCAAACTGCATTCGCCGGCACAGGGGGCGACGAGGGGAGGGGGCGTGGCATGTCCAAAATTGGCGACATACGTTACGCAACTGGCGTCTGGCAATCGAATTAAATCAAATGCAATCGAAATCGAAATGAACATTTTCGCTCGGTCTGCAGCTCGAATTGAGTGCAATTAAAGTAAATTTGATTGGAGCGCGCTCCACAGTGCGCTGCTGTGTGTGCATGTGTGTGCGTGTGTGTGTGTGTGCTTCACTTGACCAGACTCCATACGCTTGCCGGCACTGCCAGCGGATAGCCTTGTCGCTGGTGCCCTTTATTACGCTTTTGTGTGTTTGTTTATCTTCTTCGCTTTCGCTCGAGGCAAACAAAAGGCGTCTAGATTACGTCTACGTCGCCCGGCCTGCCCTCCCGCTCTGCCACTCTCCCGCTCTGCTCCTGCCTGCGCCGTCTGGCATAGGGTTCGCCTTGTCTGCGCTTTGTCTGCGGCTGCAGCTTCCCTTTCGCTCCCCCCCTGCTGCTCGGCCTGCTCTGCTGCTTTTTAGATGTTTAGTCAAGTTTTTGCTTTTATTATTTTGATTCCTTCTGCCTTTTTTTTTTCATTATTTGGGTATTTGGGTTGTGCGGACGAGCTTTTTGTTTGGGTTTCGCATTTGATATCAGTTTTCGGCACAGTGGGGCAAAGTGCGTAGCAAAAAGCGCATGAGCATTAATTGTTTAATTTTATTAGAAATATTTTTCGTCTTTGTAAAAAGTCCAATAATTTTCCATTGTCGTTGGCGTCTGCTCTAACTCTCAGTTTATGTCTAGTTTCACTCAACTTGCCACACAGTTGCCGAAAAAAGTAGACGCACACACACACACACACATAGACAGACTGATATGCCCACAAATCATGTCTGGAACTTTATTGTGCGACTGACCTTGAATTTATGCAAATTGCGCAAGCGGGAACACAACTTTGTCAAATTGAGAAATCAACAACAAAAAGTCGCACACACACACACACAGAAATATATATAGACCTTGACATTGAGCTTGCCAAAGGGCCCGCCATTTGCTGAAATTTATGATATTATCGCAGTTTTTGGCAAGATTTATGGCAGCAACAGAAATAGAGCAAGTTTTTCGCTAGAACTAGAGCTTAGGCAATTAGTTCTGCACTCAGGCCGAGCTTTAGCTGCCTTAAGCAGCTTTAAGCGGCTTTAAGCTCTACTTGCATAAGAGGCACGATTCCAGTTTCCAAATTTGTATGCTTCCGCCTTTGCGCAAATCATTTACAACTCACGCATAACTTACAGCAAATAATAAGCGAGTTGGGCTCGGTCGGATCGGGTCGCGGGTATCGATAACCCTTATCAAGTGTGCGGCATCTCGCGATGCGAAAATACAAATTATGCTTACCAAAAAGTATACAAATTGTATGTGTGTGTGTGTGTTCGCCCTCGGGGGCCAGTGCACAGTGGGCGTGACGCATTTAAATCCCGCACGCCCCATCAAAATGCTGCGATGCAAATTTCGCGATATTGAAAACCCGCACAAATTGCAGTAATTTCTCCCTGCCGCAGAGTAAATAATGTGCTCGAATCGGAGATCGTTTTATTAGGAAGCCGTCTGGCTAAATGGCTTTTTAGCCCTGATTGTTATGGGGCCAGCACGTGCGAGTTTCGACTATATAGTGATTTTTTGAATTTTAAATAAATACATTTATTTTACTGAAAATTACCAAGAAATTCGGCTAAAATATATGTTCTACATTCTTTAGAGCTATAGATTTTGAAATGCCTATTTATTTTACTGAAATTGGCCAAGATTTTCGACTATACTTTTTTTTCAAATTGTTTTGTATTTTCGAAAATTTGACCAACATTTTCAAGTTGATAAAATGTTTACACATTTTCTTTTATTTCGCTAAAATAGACCGCAGTTTCCCACTATATAAAAACGTTCCGATTTTTTTTTATACTACATAAAAACGTAGTTTTTAGACTGCGACCGTTTTTTCAAATTTTTATATATTTTAACGAAATTTTGAATTATATATTTGACTGAATTTAATCAATATTTTTAATAAAATGGAATTTTCAAAATTATTATATGTTTTATCTAAACCGCTCACAATTTTCGACTTTGTTCTAGAATTCCCCTTATTTCAATATAGTGGTTTCATTTCCATTTATTTTACTGAGTTTTCCGACGTTTCTCGCTTTCTACGCTAGCCTTGCTTTTTCTAGTTACATTTTCAGCTTGAACGGTAATCGTTAAATTATCAAAGTATAACATTTTCACACATTTACACAAAGCTTGATTTTCGAACTGAACCCCCAAAATTTTCAAGAAGTGTATGCAAAATTCTCGATAGAGCTTTCCCCCTTTTGCTTTCTTGATATTCGAGTAATTCTCTCGCCCAACGGACCAACCGGACCGAGCGTCAGACCAACCGACCAACGGATCGACCAACCAACCAATTGACCAACGCCATGTCAACACGGGTTGCACGCTTGGAGCAGGAGATCAACCTGCTGAGACAGGAGTTGGCCCTGGTGAAATTGGGTCGGCAGGAGCTCTACCGCAAGCATGGCGGCCACCTCAAGCGGTGCGAGGGCGGCGATTGCTGTCGGGCCAACAGTTGCAGTGGAGCTGCGGCGAGGAACCAGGAGTTGTACATTAGCTTTCTGGAGGAGCAGATCAAACAGACGCGCCAGAAGTACCAGAGGCAGATCGGAGACGTCAAGCAGAGCGCCAGCGCGCTGGAAGAGAAGCTACGCTGCGTGCACCAGGAGATGGCCTGCATCACGGCCAAGGCCCAGCAGGTTAGCAAGCTGCAGAAGTGCATCGAAGCGCTCAAATCGAAGCTGGAGCGACGCGATATCACCATCGCGCGCTTCAACCAGCAATACACCACGTTCATGCACGTAATGCGACGCAGCCTGGAGCAGCGGGAGCGAGCCGAGCTTAGGCCGCAGCTGAAGCAGAGTATTGTGAGTAATACGAGTTCTACACCCCAAAAGGCCATTCGATCCCGGGAGCGTTACACGGCTGCTGTACCCGCATCTGTACCTGTTGCTGTCTGTGACAGCGACAGACGGGCGACTTCCAAGATCGACTCGGAGAGCACTCCCGAGCTAATTTCGAATTTCGCCTTCCTGGGCGAGGCACTGCAAAGAAAACTCAAGCAGGGCTGGAAATTTTCCCCAACGCACTGATCGAACGAATGAAATCGCACAAAACCCCACAAAAAACAAACGAAACAAAAAAAAACAATCGCGTGATACATAGATGCTATATATATATATATATATGTACATATATATATTTAATATATATATATGTATATGTACTTAAGCATATCAAACTTTCTGTTTTGTTATAAATTTTTTTTAAAAATTTTTGTAATCTTTATAAAAAACAGTTTATATAACGCGACGATTGCCTTGATGTCGTTATTATTATTTTTATACCATTTACCCATTGAAAATGGACAAAAAGTGGTATATTAACTTTATGAATATGTATATACCACACAAAGTATATATATTCTTGATCAGCATTAACATCCGAGTCGATTTGGTCGTGTCCGTCTTGATGTGCCAGCCTCCTCAAATCGATAAATGCGTTTTTCGATTTCTTGCAAATAATTCAATAACAATAAGAGATAAACGCATCAAACTTGGTAGGAGGGTGTCTTACAACATTATGCAGAAGTTGGATTTTAGACATTTGGATGGCACGCCCACCGCCCCTATAAAACGAATTTTTTAAATTTTAAGTACACTGGAAAAGCTAGAAGCCCCAAAGTTGTAAGTAAGGTTTCTGGTTACATTACACAGAATGCGGATTTTCAAATTTTGGATGCTACGCCCACCGCCCCTAGAAATCGATTTTGTAAATCGATAAATCGAGTTATAGGAAAAGTAGAAAAGTTACAGGATTTTTTAAGGTATAATTGTCAATAATAATAATAATATCGAGCAACCCTATAAATTTAAATCCAACCGGACAATAAACACAGATGTTATAGGAGCAAGGCCCGACGCCGACGCCGATATGCGATGCGTTGTTATTAGTTCGCCGAATAAAAGTAATTAATATTAAGAATTATTTTTAACCAAAGGTAAATGGTATCTAAGTGTCGAGTGCAATCGACTATAGTTTTCTTCACTTTTTTTTTTGTTTGCTTTTTTTTGCGGAACTGCGGTCAGCAATTCGCTGCGTTTCCCAGAAATTTCCCAGAAGTTCATTGACAATATGGGACGAGCCCCGGGAACTTATCGTGCGAGAAGCCTGGCATAATATTATAGTATTTCGCCTGATTTCGTGCAGTTTGGGTTTTTCGCTGCAGTCGAATTGTCACGTCTGCGAAATACTTCGCATCCTAATGCAAAATTCGCCCACTATGGCACGTAGCACATTTCCCATAAATACTACTAAGACTCTGGTCTCCAGTCGGCGGGCATGGAGGAATGGCGTAGGTCACGCCTGTGGCGCGTCTATTGAATTCTAATGGGCGGCACCAGGAAGTGCGTGCTGCAGTCGATCGTCGCTCAATTGCAGTTGCAGTCCGAGTCGGAGTCGGAGTCGAAGACGAATTGAAATTGATTGAATGGGAATGTTGTGTGTCGTGGAAGATATGGGCCAAAAGTTCAACAAGTCGCGCGACTATCTTATCGCCTGGGATGGGCGTGATTCAGGCGCGGTAACATGATGAAATACGCAGCATTGGGAAATGTTCAAAATTTCTATATTTTTTTTGGGGGGCTGCCAAGCTCGTTCAATCGGCCTTCAGCTACAATTAGTATGCATTATGCCTGTACAGGTACACAGACGTTTAGCCAGCACTGTGGCGACGCGTCGACCCTGAACCGTTGCTTTGTTACACGCAAACACTGTTTGCGTGTGTGTGTGTTTGTGCGCTTGTGACGTCACTGCTGCTCCGCTCTAAGAATAAGAACAAGTTGAAGGTGAATTCTATTTGATTTTTTTTTCTTTGTTTTTGTATTATTAATGCTTAACTAAATTGCGTACATTACATTTATTTATCGTTTATGAAATTAAGCAGCTCGCCTATGTGCCCGAAAAGCTGCGAAAATTGTTTTTCAGCAGCAGCACCACAAAGAAAATGCCCACGGCGATGGTAAACAACTGCACGTTGATCACTTTGGAGTCGACTAGCGCCTGCAGCATGTTGTAGATGCTCTCGCTGCGCACCTCGCCGCCGCAGCAGTCCATTGCGTAGTGGTAGTAGTAGTAGTGAGTGAGCGCGTCAATTGTTTCAAAATAATTAACTAAATGCTTGCAGGTATTAAAAAAAACGCACGTCTTTTTGTTTTTGGGCAATGAACAGCTGTGCGCGAGACGTCACAAGTGCTCGATAAGCCAATAAGTTGTCTCAGTGTTGCAAAGTGACAGATATGTTTGCACATATGGCAACGCTGCGCACAGCTGTTTGGCTGCACATTTGAAAACAAATACAATACACACACACACACACAGAGCAATGTTATGCAGACAGAATGCAAGGACTTTTACAAACATTAGGCTATACCAACTGCTGCATACTCTACATTCAGAACACACACACAACTCGCTTGAACCATGGCTCTCGTTTTATTGTTTAGCTTAACAACACTAAAGCGCTAAAGTACGCCGCACGGCCGACAATGCGTCTATTCATCGTTCGCGAAGTCAGCGGGATTCTTGCGCAGCAAAGCGGCATGCTTGCGCTCGGTCAGATCGTAGATCAGGTATCCCACAATGAAGGCTGCAAAGCAAGTAGGGAGAGCATTAGGTATAGCAATACGAACACGAGAGCACCTCTTCACTACTCGCTACTTACGTGGTGTCACGCGGAAGATGTTGGAGCGTATGCGGCGCAGCATGTTGGGCAAACCCTTGCTGATGGCTCCGGCAAAGGCGCGCTGCTCGAAGGGCGACAGCTTGTAGGTGACAATGCCGTGCACCTTGGCCAGGTTGCCGAAGTGGGCACCGTTCAGTATGGAGGTTAGACGCATGTTTTAAGCTGTGTGGGTAGAGTAGAGTAGAGGTTGCTATTAGAGACTGCAGAGGAAGTTCACAATGATTTGTATGAAGACACAAATGGTTATTATAAACATTTTGCACTTAGCCTCAAAGAGGTTATGTAATTCGGCACTGGGAGCAACGTCTGCAACTGTGGCTAGTTTGTTGCAATTTGGCCAGCCAATTATTGCACATATTTATAGCGAGCCCAGCGCGCACTTGGCAGCCTTTTCGCATTTATTATCTTCGATTATTACCTTGAGTTGTCGACAATTGCGTGCCTTAAATTAGAAAACCTACAAACGACGTCCGTCCGTCTCGCCTGCTGATTGCCAGTACGGGGATGAAAGTATCGATTGTCGACGGCAAAAATTTCGATTATACAAATTATCACACTGTTAAATTTTATTTTACAGCTTATGTTAGGCTGTTGGCTGCTTTGTGATTTCCGACAGTGTGGCAACGCTCGTAGTCGTCATTTAGCTGCTCTGTTTCAACGCCAACTGTTTGTAAAATTCACAATTAATTTATTAAAAACGCATCAAACACATTAGCCATGGCCGCCAAAGTAGCAAGCAGTACAAACAAAGTGTTCCAGAACGTAAGTGCGCGTCTGCCATAGAGCCGCACGGCAAAGTAACCTCACTTCTGCTGCTGCCGCCTGCTGCAGTCGCCCCGCCCCCGCTGCTGCTCCAGGCGTGTCTCCCCGCTGACTAATTCCATATTTCTTCTCCTCTGCCTGCAGCACGATGATGTGCACATCTCCTTCGAGGATCAGCAGCGCATCAACCGCTTCGCCAAGCACAATGCACGCATGGACGACCTGAAGATGGAGCTGGAGATGAAGAAGAACGATCTGAAGTGCGTGGAGGAGGCGCTGGAGGAGATCGAGCTGTTCGACGAGGACGAGGACATTCCCTTTCTGATTGGCGAAGTCTTCCTCTCGCACAAGCTGGGCAAGACACAGGAGCTGCTGGCCGAGACCAAGAACCAGACGCTCGGCGAGATCGCCAACATCGAGGCCAAGGCGAAGGTCATCAAGGCCGAGATGGACGAGCTGAAGGCGCATCTGTACCAGCGCTTCGGCAGCAACATCTCGCTGGAGAGCGACGACTAGAGCGATAAGAGTGCAACAACTGCCCGAACTCCTCGATTACAATAGAGAAAACATTTAATTTAAAACTCAATTACGGATGCGGAGAATTTGGTTAGCGTTTCACTACAGCACCAGGAAATAGTATATGATCAGTGCGATGATCAGCAGCGTGACCACTGCGCCGCCCACAAAGATGCGTCGATCCTCGACAAGCCGGCGCTCGATCAGCTTCATCGTGTGATTGGACAGGCCGAGCGTGCTGCCAATGGCCTGGATGCGCTTGTGTGCGCCGCTCAGCGTCATGCGCTGTGATATGAGACTCTCCAGTATGCCGCTGCCGGAGGCGATCATGTCGTCCACGCCGCGATGCGCATTGCCCATCTGTGTGTGATGCTGCAGCTCGTAGTCCAGCTGCAGGCAGGTCTCTGCCGGCGCCGTGCTGTTCGCAGCGAAGCGATGATTGAGCAGCTGCTCCCGCTCGCTCTGCTCCTGCTGGCGACGCTGGCGGCGCTCACGTGCATGCTGCAGCGATGTCTGCAGATGCCGCAGGTCGTACTTGAGCTGATCGATGCGCAGCTTCGAGCTCTGCCGCTGCGACGGCGGCACCTTGAACAGCAACACGTCGAGCCGGTCGCAGTTGCTGTGAAAATAGTGCAATTTAAACAGCTGCTGTGCAGGTGGGGGAGGGGGAGGGGCTTGCGGCAGTGGCCTTGGCCATTGACTCACGAATTGGCCTGCGTAATTTTCATTTGT
The DNA here is from genome assembly GCA_035046045.1 of Zaprionus bogoriensis. Lineage (NCBI taxonomy): Eukaryota > Metazoa > Arthropoda > Insecta > Diptera > Drosophilidae > Zaprionus > Zaprionus bogoriensis. Next base: position 121,866 of record JAWNOI010000145.1, read on the forward strand.
ATCGCATTCTCCACTTCGAGCGCCTCCTGCGGCCCAATCTGGCCGAGCCGCTGGAAGCATTGCTCGATTTCCTTGACGGTGCTGTTGGTCTGATGGTACAGCGTTTCCATCTGGCAAGGTACAACAACATGCAACAAGCTGCTGGCTGCTGGTTCAATTAATAAATTAACTACGAATACGCGAATTTGTCATTCGTTTCAAAAAGCTGACGCGTTGCAAATGCTTCCAATTGTCGCTGGCCTGATGTTACGATAACGTGCTATCAAGCTATCGATTTTAGTGCGCTCTGTTCGGCCGTGTCACCTGCCGTCGAAAGTCCGGCAACGCTGGCGCATACGAAATGTGCTAATTATGACCGCAGGCAAGTGTGCGAGCCAAGAATGTGCTAAAATAAGCCAAAAGACACACTCTAGGATTAACCACAATGGCGCATACATCTAGTACCGGCGTTGGTAAGAATTTTATTTGTAAAATTAACAATTTGACCAGCAATTTGATGGCCAAGCACGTGCCAGCGCCTACGGCCAAAGTGCAGGCAACACAACGCAGCCGAAAAATGTGCAAAACTGCAGCTGGAAAACGTGTGCGCGAAGGCTACACACACACTTTTTTTTTTTATTGAACGATGACGACGGGCCGCAGCAGTGCTGCCACTGCGCCCCGCTGCTGCTCTGCTCGCTGTGAGAAAATGGAAAAGAAAGCAAATCGCAAAAGAAAAAAAAGAAAATAATAAAACCGACGACCGATAAAACGCGAGCAGTATAATTTATAATGGAAAACAACAAGCGAATTGCCAGGTACAACGCCGCCGCATTGATCCGTCGAAACTGCAGCAATTTTTCTTCGTGACTTGACAATTTCGGAGGCGCCCGCACCCCCCACACTTGCACACACGCACACACATACATGCACACCCCTGGCCCGTGACTGCTGTGTGTCCCTTTTCACGCGTGTGTGTGTGTTTTTCTTCTTTTGGTATGCTTTATGCTCTTCGCCTTCGCTGCGCTGTGCTGCTGCAGGCCAAAGTGCTTTAATTTCTAATTAAATTAGCTGCAAATTCATTTTGCTCCAGCAGCAGAAAATTATGTCTCGCGTCTGTTTGGCTGTGTGCGTGCGTGTACGTGTGTCTGTGCCTGTGCAGTGGCTTGTAAAGTGGTATTGGAGCAGTGGCACTAGTGCTCCCAGGCAACGGAGCAGCTAACCAAATCAACCAATACCACACCCATCATCATTCTCGCATTCCACTTGGAACGTACGAAAGTGCGTGCAAAGTCACACGAGCAAAGGAAAAACAACACAAGACGCACGGGCCAATAACAATAACAACAACAACAGCAGCAGCAAAGCGAGCAAGAAGAGGAAGAGCGAGCAAGAGAATCAAGTCGGAACACATGACCCCGCGCGGAGCATGCTTCACGTCTTAATCACAGACTTTAAGCGTAATGCCATAGACTCCACTTTAACCTTGCCTACTCCGCTTTTTTTTTTTTTTGCAGTGGTGCCACGAAATTTCCGCTTACTGGAGGAGCTGGATCAGGGCCAGAAGGGCGTGGGCGATGGCACCATTTCGTGGGGTCTGGAGAACGACGATGATATGACGCTAACCTATTGGATTGGCATGATCATTGGCCCCCCTAGAGTAAGTTAAAAAAAAATGTAAAAAAAAAAAAAATTATTTTTTATTGGCCCCTGCCAAATCCTCTGATAAGCGAGCTGCATTATAGGCATTATATCGTTACGATTGCGTAAATCGAAAGCCCAAGGCAAACATGCCAGTGCAAATTATGCAGAATGCGAATTAAATTTAATAACATTCTCTCGCGCTGTTTGTTTATGCAGGGAGTAAACAATTGATTGAGTGAATTGTGCTGAGAGCACTGAATAGTCTCATGATTAATAGTAAACAGCAAGGTTCGATGGGCAAGCAATATGGGCGAGCGCTTAGTAGAAGCCACGATGATTGCCACAGCTTTTGTAACATACAAACTCGCGCTGTTCTACAGCTCAGTTAAGTCTATAAAGTGATATAATATATAGTTAGAGGCGTTTAGAAAATAAAAGCTGTAGAGTTTGCTAAAGCTTTAATATCATACGATAATTTAGTAGTCAATAGAAAATAAAAGTTGTAGAGTTTGCTATAGCTTTAATATCATACGATATTGGGGCAGTCAATAGAAAATAATATAGAGTAGCTCTTAGTTTGTAGAAGTTGCATCAACGCTTATATCACACAATCTATTGCTATTAAATTAAAAAAAAAAAATAGCATAAATTGTATAGCTGTAGCAGCGCTTATATCATACAGGCTTGCACCTATACCACATATCAGATTAGTTAATAGAAGTTGCTATAGCTTTAATATCATACTATCAATTAATCAAGTCTGAAAGTCTTAATAGCATACGATATTGTAGCAGTCAATAGAAAATATTATTTTCTTATTTATTTTTAAAATAATATAGTGTAGCTTTTACTTAGTAGAAGTTGCAACAGCGCTTATATCACACAAACTCTTGCTATTTAATTTAATAGCATAAATTGTATAGCTGTTGCAGCTCTTATATCATACAAGCTTGCACTATTCCACATAGCAGTTTAGTTAATAGCAATCGTTATGTATGAGTTGCTATAGCTTTAATATCATACTATCAATCAATCAAGTCTGAAAGTTCCAACAGCTTATCATATATTTCTGCGCTATTTTGCATATCAGTTAAGGCAATAGAATATAGCATATAGAAGTGCTTAGTGAAGTTTTGAAATCCAAAAATTTTTTGCCTATTATTTTGCATGTCAATAGAATTTAATATAATATGCTCATAGCTAGTAGAAGGTAATAGAAGTCTGAAAGTTCCAACAGCTTGTTTATCATATATTTCTGCATATCAGTTTAGTCAATATAAATTTATATAAATTAATTAATATACATTTTTAGTGTTATCAAACTATTTCGCCTGTCAGTTTGCTCAATGGAATTTAATATAATATGCTCACAGCTAGTAGAAGTTAGTAGAAGCTCTGCAGACTGCAACAGCTTGTGTTTCATGGACTTCATGCGAGTTATATAATATAGATTACAGACAGATGCCATTGGGAGTGCTGATAAGCCGACAGTGTGCCGCGATAAGCACTCGAAAATGACGTCAAAAAAGCAAAAAAAAAAATAGTCGTATGCATATATTTGTATGCAAGTGCGAAGCGAGGAATTCGGCTGCAAATTCAAATGCTGCAGCAATTGCACAGTGGAATGTTGAAGCGTGCAGCATGATGAATCATATGTGCATACACCATGCTCTGTTGCAGTGGGGCACGCCCCGCACTGAGTCAGCACAGCTGAGCAGGAGAGAGAGCGAACGAGCGAGCTGCTCCGGCAATTATTGATAGCTTTAGTATATTTCTCTATAATCGACAACTCATTAAATTCAGTTTTATAATTCGCATGACTCGACTGCATTTTTTTTTTCTTTGTAGACACCATTCGAGAATCGAATGTACTCGCTGAAGATCGAGTGCGGCGAACGCTATCCGGATGAGCCTCCGACGCTCAGATTTTTAACTAAAGTTAATATAAATTGCATTAATCAGAATAATGGCGTGGTGAGTATATAAATAAATATATATATACATATATGCTTGCCAGTTTTATGTAAACTAACTGCTGTTTTGTGGCCGCAACAGGTTGATCATAGATCAGTGCCCATGTTGGCCAGGTGGAGTCGCGAGTACACCATTAAAACGATGCTTCAGGAAATACGTAGGATTATGACCATGAAAGAGAACTTGAAATTGGCACAACCGCCAGAAGGTAGCTGTTTTTAGTCGGCAACGGCAGCAGCAACAACAACAGCAGCAGCAGCAACAACAACAACTACAACCATGATAACAACAGCAGCAGCAGCAACAACAGCAACAACAGCAGCGGCAACAACAGCAACATCAACAACACGAACAACAACAGCAGCAGCAACAATTGCACTCAGTTGAGTGTGCACCGTCTCAATGCTCGAGTGTTGTGGCAGTAGCTGTAGCTACATTGTTGTTGTTGTTGTGTGTGTGTGTTCGTTCCTGTTGCTTGTCTGTGTGTGCGTGTGTGTGTGTTTGCGTTGTGCTCTGTGCGTGCGCGCGCTCTGCAACGCCTTGGGCAGCAACAACTTCAAACTAAAGCAAAATATACTATAAGTGTAACAACGGCAACAGCAACAGCAGCAACAACAACAACAACAACTGCAACGGCAACAGCGGAAGCAGGAGCAGCAGCAGTAGCAACAACATCAGCACGCGCAGAGCTTCTAGCCGTTCTACTGGAGGAGCCGCAGCAACTGGTCGTTGTCCCTTCCGTCATCGAGCGTCGTACGAATGTCATCATGTTTGGTTATCACATTCTGCAACAAGAAATAAAACAAAAGAAAACGAAACAACAACTGTAACTGCAACTCAATGAAGCATGCGAAAATAGAGAGAAAGAAAAGAAAAGTTACATTTATAATTTTACTCACGCAATTTAAAACAAAAAATTCAACAAAAAAAGTCCGTAAACTAAACCACATTATAAACAAGTTGAGTGGCAGCAGAGCTAGCGAGAAGAACCGTAATTATTGTTTTGCATAACTAAAAAATTTATTAATTATATATATATATACAAATTTAAGAGAATTTTTTGTAGTAAAGCAAAAGCAAAAACAACAAATGAAAACAATGAACCGAACCGAGGCAATTGTAACAATTTAATTAGTTTTCCTTCCTTTTACTCAATTTTGGGACGTCGTGAGACACGATCAATAAACTTTGAAAACAGATTGCGGTAAAGATATATATATATATATATATACATATATATGTAAACAATTATACAAACACACACACACACTCTCTCTCTCACACACACATACACTAAACTGATGAAGAAATCGAACGGGCAGAACGATGAAAAAATGATTAAAATAATATTTTAATTTAAGCTTCTAAATAAAACAATTAATAATCCAATAAAAAGAAAAGCCAAATGCCGTGCGGATTGCCTTTTTAGCTCGAAATGGGTCTGAGAAGTGTTAAAGCAACTGAACATTAATATTAATAATACTTTTAAGAGCCTCAAGAATTTTTCAACTCTTCGCTGAACTGAACTGCAAATCCACTTGATAATATTTCTGAGAGCTGTACCATCTGAACCTTAGACAAAAGTCCAATGATGCAGCAGAGCATTGTTAATATTATGAGCGTTTTTATAGCTTAAGTCTCAAGAGTTAAAGGATTTCTGCAGTTAACTTCAAAACCCTGTCGACTGATCCACCAGGAAATTTTTAATAGAATTTCTGAGAGCTTAAAATGCTGAAAGATTAGAAACTCGAATTTTTAATAATATTTCTAAGAGCCTCTAACGTTAAGGCATCTCTGAATGGAACTCTAAACCCAAGTCAACTGATCCATCAGAATAATAATAATAATAATATTTCCGAGAGCTTTTAAAGCATGAGTTTAAAGAGAATCTCTCGACTAATCCACCAGAGAATTATTTATAATATTTCTCAGAGCTTATATATATATAATAGATTAGGAATTCAAATTTTTAATAATATTTCTAGAGCCTCTAGCATTAAAGCATCAAGGGAACTCTAAACCCAAGTCGACTAATCCGCCAGAATAATATTTCCGAAAGCTTTTATAGCATGAGTTTAAAGAGAATCTCTCGACAAATCCACCAGAGAATTTTTTTCTAATATTTCTGAAAGCTTTAAATTCTGAAAGATTAGAAGCTCAAATTTTTAATAATATTTCTGAGAGCCTTTAGCGTTAAAGCATCTCTGAACGGAACTCTAAACCCAAGTCCACTGATCCATCGTAATAATATTTATAATAATATTTCCGAGAGTTATTATAGCATGAGTTTAAAGAGAATCTCTTACTTTCTTCTGCCAGAGAATTGGTAATAAACTCTCTAAAGACTTCTACAGATTAAGTCTGAGCACTGGAAGAATCTCTCTAATGTCTCCACTAAAGAATTGTTAATGTTTTCCTAAAAATAGCTGTAGTGGAAGAATCTGTCGCTTCTCCAGCAGATCGTGACGATATCTATCTACAGATTGAGCCTCAAGAGTGGAAGAAACTCTCCCGCTCGCGCTTCTTCTTTTCAATTGTTTATTTAAATACATAATTTGAATTATAGATTTTTATACATAGCAAATGTAACATTATCCACGATTCATTTCTCTAGGCTCTGTGCTTGATTTAGATTTAGATGGTAACTCCCCGTTTCGCTAATCATCCCGTTTGGTGTCGTCCTCTGATCTGCGCGTTTCTGGCTAGTAATTGTTGTCGATCGATCGGTGATCTCAGTAATATAGAGTAGAATATCTGTTCTGTATCTGCTTCGGTTTCTGTTCTTCTGCTTGCAATTGAATTTTAGGTATTTTTGTGGTTTGGTTTTCATTTTCATTTCATGCTTAAAATTGATTTATTTGTATTAGTCGATAAAGCCGCGGTAACACTGCATTCTTCACGATTCTTCAAATCAAATTCTAAACAACTCGCACTCTACTTCTCCTTGGGCACGAAGACGATCTTTCGCGACTTGAGCGATGACCACTTGTGTCGCTTAATGTAATACGAGATGGCAGTCAGGAAGCCGAGAATGCCAATCACCTTGATCAGCAGCTGCTTGCGATCGTCGTGCTCCGGCTCGGACGTCCACTTGAGGAACGTGGCCACATCCTTGGCCAATTGACTCTGTGTCGGCGGTGTGCCGTCCTCGTACTCAATGACCTACAAAGAGTGGAGAAGAGAGTAGCATTAGTACTTCTTCGGGAATTCGGTTGGGCATGCTGTGCCACGTACCTCGTTGTACAAGACCTGAGCCATGGAAATGGCACCGCCCGGGAAGTACGGATTGAAGTACTGACCCTCGCGCAGCACCACGCCGGCCGGTGCGTCATGGTAGCCGGTCAGCAGCGAGAAGATGTAATCCTCGCCACCCTTGCGTGCCGACACAATGTAGCTCAGATCCGGTGGATAGGCACCATTGTTGGCGGCACGTGCAGCCTCCTCGTTGGGGTACGGCGACGGGAAGTAGTCCGACAGCTTGCCGGGGCGAGTGTAGTAGTTGCCGGTATCGTCGGGACCGTCCTTCACCTGCAGTTGACATGGGGATCAGTGCGAATCTAAAGCATACTTTCGAGCGTCTCTCACCGTAATCTGCTCGGCCTCGGCCTTGGCTTCCGCTTCGGTATGGCTGACGCCAATCAGGTTGCGGTAGGCAATGTATTGCATCGAGTGGCAGGCGGAGCACACCTGCTTGTACACCTCGTAGCCGCGACGCACGCTGTGAAATGGAGAAATCCATAAATACAGTGGAACACTTCCAAAGCACCAACTGATCGCACTCACCTCTGGTGATCCAGCGAGGAGAACAGACCCCTGTGGCTCCAGGGCTGGGCGGGCGAGTGCACCTCGCTACCGGAAGCCTCCACGGATTGCTCCAGGGCGAAGAGCAGGGCGCCCACACCGCCGGTAATAGCTCCCACGGCACCGATCAGCTGTTCGCGACACGCACACAACGAACCAGCGAGCGAGCGTCGAGCGTTGGCGCAGGGAGGTGTGAGAGAGAGAGAGACAGAGAGAGAGAAGTAAACGCGTTTTGAGGTTAGGTACGCTCGGCTATTATGAAATGCTTGGCAGCAACGTTTGCTGACTAGTACTCACCTTTTTGTTGTTGTTCGCCCAGCTCGAAGCCGTCGACAGGTTCTTGGCCTGCAAGCAAAAAGGATAATCGATTAGCCAGCGTCTGCAGTGGTGCCACAAAGTGCACGTATGAATTTTGCACGGAGTTACATAATTGTGGGGTCGGACTGTAATCTACGCCCGCCTGCACGGGGGCGCCCGCAATGGCCAATGATGTGCACTTTGCGTGCCCTCCGGCGGAATTTCACTCAAGAAACACGCACATTACGTGCGCAAATTATTGCACAAATTCATTTGTATACGGACCGCAGCTCTGCGGGGCCTCGGGAAAATTTTGCGCTTAAGTCTTTTCGACGGCGTATTCATTACCTGTTGCAGATTCAGTGCTGGCGTAGATTTCAGCAATCTCAAGCCATTGAATCTTCGCAATGTCGCTGCCATTGTGGCCGGAGTACAATTTTCTGCGTCTTGTCGTGTAAGGAAACTTAAAGGGCAGCGCGAATCTATCTTTTCCCACTGGCTCTGGGTCGTTCGCTCTCGCTGGCAGATGTTTACTCGCTGCGTGTGGAATTCGTTGCGCTTAATGCAGATTGCTCCTCACTCTGCAGCAATTGCTCCACACGTACGCCCACACACAGGCTGCTCGTCAGCTAACAGCAAGCGCTCCACACTTAACAGCAGCTTCTGCGCGCTTAACAGCTGCTTCCACATACTTAGCAGCAGATTCCACACACTTAACAGCAGATTCCACGCACTTAACAGCAGCTTCTGCACACTTAACAGCCTCGCCTCACTTAACAGCAGCTTAATAGCAGCTTTTGCGCAATTAACAGCAGCGTCCACATACTTAACAGCAGCTTCTGCGTACTTAACAGCAGCGTCCACGCACTTAACAGCAGCTTCCACGCACTAAATAGCAGCTTCCACACACTTAGGGCAGTTTCTTCGCACTCAACAGTCGATTTGCTGTGCAGAAACAGCGCATTCACTCCATTAAAGGCATACACTGCTATTAAACACACTCTTCGGCCGCATAACAGCAGCTGCTGCTCAGCTATAACAAATTGCAACGCCCCCGCTCAGCTGTAGCGTAACGTACGGTCACACCTAACACACTTAACAGCAAATGCTATGTGCAGAAACAGCGCATTCACTACCTTAACAGCCTACACCACTGTTCTGCATACTGTAAAGCCGCCTAACAGCAACCGCTGCTCAGCTGTAACAAACTGCAACGCCCCCGCTTAGCTGTAGCCTATTGTACGGTCACACTTAACAGCAAATGCTCTGCGCAGAAACAGCGCATTCCCTGCCCTAACAGCCAACACCACTGTTATGCACACTGTACAGCAGCATAACAGCAGCCGCTGCTCAGGTGTAACAGTCTGCAACGCCCCCGCTCAGCTGGTGCGCAATATACGGTCACACTGCTTTGCAATTTGCAATAATTACTCGCAGACGAATCATAGCAACGGGTGCAATAAACAAATGCAAAGAAAAAGGCTTACAATTAATTAACGTTAAGTGCGCAGCGAACAAAGAGCAGCCAATACGAATCCCAGCAAGATGCCGCAGGAGCAGGCAACAGCGTCGCAGGCGTCGCAGCAGCTCGATGACGAAATCGAAAATGTGCGTGTAGTGGTGCGCTCCAGGCCCATGGACAAGGCCGAACTGGCGTCGGGGGCACTGAGCGCCATTCAGGTGGACAAGATCAATCGTGCCATCACCGTGATGAAGCCGAATGCGACGGCCAACGAGCCGCCGAAGACGTACTACTTCGACAATGTCTTCGACGGCGCCTCCAATCAGCTGGATCTGTACGTGGACACCGCTCGGCCCATTGTGGACAAGGTGCTGGAGGGGTACAATGGCACTATTTTGGCGTACGGCCAGACGGGCACCGGCAAGACCTACACCATGTCGGGGAATCCGGACTCGCCGCAGACGAAGGGCATCATACCGAACGCCTTTGCGCACATCTTCGGGCACATTGCGAAGGCGCGCGAGAACCAGAAGTTCCTGGTGCGCGTCAGCTACATGGAGATCTACAACGAGGAGGTGCGCGATCTGCTCGGCAAGGATGTCAGCAAGAGTCTAGAGGTCAAGGAGCGTCCCGACATCGGGGTCTTTGTCAAGGATCTCAGCGGCTATGTGGTGCACAATGCCGACGATCTGGAGAACATCATGCGGCTGGGCAACAAGAATCGCGCTGTCGGCGCCACCAAGATGAACCAGGAGTCGTCGCGCTCGCACGCCATCTTCTCCATCACGGTGGAGAGCAGTGAGCTGGGCGAGGGCGGCGTCCAGCATGTGCGCATGGGCAAGCTGCAGCTGGTGGATCTGGCCGGCTCGGAGCGGCAGTCCAAGACGCAGGCCAGTGGCCAGCGGCTGAAGGAGGCCACCAAGATCAATCTGTCGCTGTCGGTGCTGGGCAACGTGATCAGCGCCCTGGTCGATGGCAAGAGCACGCACATTCCGTACCGCAACTCGAAGCTGACGCGCCTGCTGCAGGATTCGCTGGGCGGCAACTCGAAGACGGTCATGTGCGCCACCATCAGTCCGGCGGATGTCAATTGCATGGAGACGATCTCGACGCTGCGCTATGCGAGTCGCGCCAAGAACATACAGAATCGCATGCACATCAACGAGGAGCCCAAGGATGCGCTGCTGCGGCACTTCCAGGAGGAGATCGCCCGGCTGCGCAAGCAGCTCGAGGAGGGCAGCTTCGAGGATGAGGTGCAGCCCAGTGGCGAGGAGCTGGACGACGACGACGAAGAGGAGGAGGGCGACACATGCGACGATGAGCTCGGTGCACCGCTGGAAATCGAACTGGAGTCGGCTGCGCCGGCCGCCTTGAGTCCCAAGAAGCCGCGCAAGAAGCGCGAGAAGACCGACGAGGAGAAGGAGGAGCTGGCCATGCGCAAGAACGAGCATCTGCGCGAGATCGAGCACGCGAAGAGCGAGCAGGAGCAGCTGCGCAACAAGCTCGTCTCGCTGGAGGGCAAGATACTGGTCGGCGGCGAGAATCTGCTCGAGAAGGCACAGACGCAGGAGAAGCTGCTCGAGCAGTCGATTGCCGAGCTCGAGGAGCGCGAGAAGTGCGAGGAGGCGTTGCGCCAGACGCTCCAGCAGAAGGCCACCGAGCGCATCGACATCGAGGAGCGCTACTCGTCGCTGCAGGACGCCAGCACGGGCATCACCAAGAAGATCCATCGCGTCATGCAGATGCTCATGGGCGTCAAGTCGGAGCTGGCCGACCAGCAGCAGGAGCACCAGCGCGAGAAGGAGGGCATCTACGAGAACATACGCAGCCTGTCCCGCGAGCTCGCCCTCTGCGAGCTGGTGCTCAACTCGTACGTGCCCAAGGAGTACCAGTCCATGATCAACCAGTACACGCACTGGAACGAGGACATCGGCGAGTGGCAGCTCAAGTGCGTCGCCTACACCGGCAACAACATGCGCAAGCACATCGAGCACAAGGCCGGCGGCAAGGAGCCCGACTTTGTCGATCTCTCGCACGTGTATCTCAGCTACAACACCGATGGCGTCTCCAATCCGCTGCGCGCCAAGTCCGCACGTCCGCGCACCTCCGGTGTGCCGCGCCCCACCACGGCGCGGCGCTACTGAAGCAGCGGCGCGGGTGGAGTAACACCTCTAGTCCCAGTACCGGAAGCAGCTGCAGTTCCCGCAGCTCTCGCAGTTCCCACAGTTCTCGCCGTTCCCGTGCCAGTTCCATTTCTGGCCGGGATGCGTGCACAGTTTTGGTTTCTTCTGTTGTTGCTTTTGCTCTTCTACGGCTTGAAATACCTTTGCTCAGCGCATTTCAGTTCTTGACTCTGTATTATTATTATTATTTGTTGTTAATTTATTCGATAGGTGAGCGATACTTTTAGGTTGAACCATGGTGCAATATGTCTATGTCCGTCTACCCTTAATTTCTAGTATTTTATTTATTGTATCTCACTAAGCTAAACGATTCGCTTAAGGAATTCCCGTGCTTTCGGCTTTTAAAATAAAATTAATACTCAATATACAAGAAGATAATGTTATGCTATTTTCCTATCGGATCGGGCGTAACGGGAAATTCACGCTGGGAACTGTGCTAAGTAATTCTCTCTGTGCAGGCGTGCCAATAAAACTGTATTTTAGCAGCGCGCAGGACAACTGGTTCCATAGTGTAGCGGTTATCACGTCTGCTTTACACGCAGAAGGTCTCCGGTTCGATCCCGGATGGAACCAGAGTTGGAAATAAAGTTTTTTTTTTTTATTTTTAAAATTATGTTTTATATATTATCAATAAAAAAAATTAAAACTAAACAGCAAATTTAAAATAACATGGTTTTCTATTGTGTAATAGTAATTTTTTTTAGCAATTTAACTAGGGGTAGTACAAAATAAAATATATTGCTAACAATCTATGTTTACAATCAATGTTTTTATATTAATAAAAACTAAACAAATAATATATTAATGCCTATAATACTTTTACACTGCAATAAAAAATAGTCAACACGAAAAAAAGGAAATCTACATCTAAGTGTAGTACAAAATACCATATATTGCCTGCAATCTACATGTTTTTATTCATTTTCTGTTTATTTGATTCATTAATAAAAACTAAAAAATAAATTATTAATGCTAATAATAAATATTACTTATTTACTTTAATAAAAAAAAAGTCAAATCGAAAAAAAATAATCCACATGGTTCCATCCGGGATCGAACCGGAGACCTTCTGCGTGTAAAGCAGACGTGATAACCGCTACACTATGGAACCAGCTGAAAGCCGCTTGTCTAAGTTCAAACATAAGACAACTGCACGAATTGTTGTTATATTAGAATTGAAAGCTGGCAACTGAGGGATGCTACCAAAATAATACTCTTCATATCGTGAAATGCGGAAATGATATGACTATATAATAATTATATATATAAATATTATATATAACAATGCAGAGCAAGCAAAGACTGGGATGCTGAAAAGGTTATCGCCTGCCTACAGGCCATATACAATTTGCTCTGCCGTGATTCATTTCGTTTGTGGTGGTTATTTCGCAATGCGGCTATGAGCTCACACACTTCCTAACTGACTATGGTACCTGTGCCTGCGGTGATAATAACTGTTTAGCTGTAGCTAATCACGTTTTGTTTACACATTTCCATGGGACTTTGCGGTACTTTCATCGCGTTCGCTCTCACTTGCTGCAATTGGCGGGGAATTTCACTCAATTCGCAAGCGAGTGTCAAGTGCGTTATCAGTTCGCCTGCCTGCCTGCTGCTGACGTCACAAATAACAGTAGAATATTTTACATAGAGAGCGCCTGTTGCTATGACACTGATTGAGCGCTCGATCGGCCATTGAATTGACAGTTGCAGCAATAAAGAGAGGGAGAGAAAGAGAGTGAGAGAGAGTGACATTTCAGTTGAGTCGAAAATTGTGCTCAACGTGCAAGCTAATTGAGCGTAAAGTGCAGAGCGCGCGAGAGAGTGCAACACAGCGCAACAAAAACGTTAAAGATAAATAAAATTGTTGCTTAATTTATAAGCGAAAATAAAAATATTTAAATAATAAATAATAATTAATTAGCTGTATTTGTTTATATTTTACAAAATACATGCTCTTCGTATTGGATTTCCATTGCATTATGTTTTTGTTCACCAGCTCATCAAACTTGTAGCGCAGTGTACTGCGAGAGCCAATGAGCGCGTCGCTCAGTTGGATTTCATGCCCGATCTGGTTGGCTTTGTGCGCTGCTCGACGTCGTGTTCAGTTCAAAATCGTCGCTCGACGTCGATCGTAAAACTTGGTCTACGCCTCCGTCCCATAGGGTATACTGTTGCGAGTCTTCTTCGCTCACAAAGAGAAAAAGTGTGTGTTCGTAAAACGTGAATTGTGTTTCGTATCGTCGTTGTCTCTTTCAATTTCACTTCAATGTGCAATTGTGGCCGCCACTAAAAATACAAAAATATCAAATAAAATAATAAAATCGGTGTAAATAACAAGTAAAGCGAAACAAAAGTAAAAGGCCAGCAGAAAACGCCACGTTCTCGCGTTCTACAAATACACACAGCAGCACAGCGTGTACTCTACTCGACACATAATTAGTTACTCGCTTCGACGCACCGCATAGCAACAGACTAAAGCAAAAAAAAAAAGAAACAAATATACATATATATTGCACAATATATACGATTTAAAAAACATAAATCTATTGCAAATCTCGAGAGAGCGGCAAACGCAAAGAGAAAAACCCAAACTCCCAGTGCGTTTCCAATGTAGCCCTTCATGGATAATTAACACGAGCCCGTTGTGTGACTATATAGCAGTTTCGTGTTAAACCCCCACCCGCAAAAGTTGGAGTGTGAAAGTGCAACTAGTAATCCTCGTTTATCAACTGACAACACAACACTATTTCATCAGACAAATAGCGCAGTCTACGCGTGAATCACCGACAATTCAAATTTTCCGGTGAGTCTCTAAATATACTCGATAAGGGGGGCCGGACCGATCTACACACACAAACAAACACACACACACACACGTTGACCCTATAAATAGTGTATGGAAATACCCGGACACTGCGTAAAAAATCAGGTCAACATTTCGCTATATAATTTACACTTTTCGCATGCCGTCGGCAAATGCACAACTTGATAATGGACTCGTTGGGATCGTTACTTCTCGGGGGTTGTTTTCCGAGCAGCTCAGACGCATACCTGTTCTAGATAATTCCAGGCTGTACAGTCTGATGCAGCGCTGATGGGCGTCGGGAAACCCACTTCGCTTGATGTATGACATATTTACGTACTTCTTTTTTGGGCAATCGCATTAAGTTGATTACGTTTGATTTGATTGGAGGCCGTAATTGCCAATTCGCAAGCGAGTCGGAATTCGCAGCCGGAAATCTGATAGTCAAGGCATGCCCAGAGCGATGAGTGTTGCGACGATCGTCGTACTGTCGTCGTGAGACCTTCAGGCTGGTTGGTTGTTTCGGCTCGACTACTACAAGTCGGGACAAGTGAATGGGGTCACATGAGCGGGCGTTTGCTTTTCCAGCAGTTGACAGATGTTTGTATGTACTATATGATATGGTCGGTTCCGGGCCTTATCTGCGGCAAATACACAAAGTGGCATCCAAAAATAAATGAAGTATTTACGCAGACAGCTCTAGGTTATCTCTCTTTTCTGCGAATAATGCTTATCTCTTTCTCTCGCTCCGCGAGCTAGATAAGAATTTGCAGTTGGCGTTGCGTTGAAGGTGGATATTAATATTAAATTTAGTTTAAATTTCGCTCTGAAGCAGAGCAGATTATAATAGCAGACTCTGAGCATAAAGAAAGATTGAACTGGAACAAGATGTTAAATTTTAGGTAAAAAACCAAACGATTTTTTCACGTACAGCAAAGCAAAAGTAAAAGTACAATGGCCTAGAGATTGTATGGAGCAGAGCAGACCACGATGATAAATCGTCTTGAATTACGAGACAAGAGGCAAGTTGCCCTGGCAACAGACAGCGCAAGATTCCCGAAGTACCCGAAGAACTCGAGATCGAGATTCTCTCACACAATGCGCATGCGCGACGTCTGAGCTTGCAAACAAACACAAATGAAAGTCGTACAGATTATAAGAAGCCTATCAAGCACTGAGGGGTGAGGTCTTCTAGCGCACACCGAAGCGAAGAAGGGGGCAGGTCTTTTTAACGAGAAGTTGCCAAGCGGCTTCTGCAGCAGACAGACAGACGAAGAGATGAACGAACGCAACGATCGACGCGATCGCTTTGTATCTCAAAGATATGCAGACAAATGAGGTCAAAATCCTTGAGGTTCTTGTCCTTCTGTCGACCAACGAAGAGACAGTGGAAAGAGCATGGGAAAAGAGACGCTTACGCTTACGTGTGCTCTTCTACTACGATTCTGCTACTCTTCTTCTGCTTCTTCATTGATATTGAGCGACAATTGTCAATCAATTAATGACTTTGCTGTATCCGATTCCATTTGCGTGTGTTATGCAAAAAATCGGACAATTTATCAAGTTCCTCACTTTAATAAGTTCGTAATTGAGGACACTAGGAAATTCCATGTCAATTTAAAGACCCCAAACGATTGACCCAACCAGCTTGAGCGCAATTTATTGGACTCGGCTAAATGATATATGGCGTATGTATAGCGCGCCTTAGCCTTTTTCTCATGGGAAAATCGTTGAGGCATTTCTCCATAACTGCGCACTAAACCGAATGTCAATTTCAATTGCATTCATGGATTGTAGTAGTACCGAGTAGGGGGCACTGGCAGCTTCAACTATGCGGAAAAGCGCATGAAAGTCGATCGTATTCAAAGCCAATTGACAGCAGATTTACATGGAAATGACGCTAAATGTGCATAATGAAATAGTGGAAAATAACATATTAATTGCTTAAAATAGCAAGTGAGTATGCTGAAATCGTGAGCACTGCGTAACGATATGCAGGCTGTGACTAAGTTTTTCAACACAATTCAATTACGCTTCAGGCAATCGGAATGCCAAAATTCAGCTTAATCGCACAAAGAATTCGCAAGTTACAAGCTGCCTATAGTCATATATTTCAAATACGTGCAAAGTAATTGCAGCTCTCTAAAAATGTATAGTTAGCTTTTGTCTTAATTATTCTTTGTAGCAAATTTCAGCTTAATCGCTCAATGACTTGCTGAGTTACGAGGCTGCAATGCCAGCTCCCTAGCTTTTACAGGGTACTGCGCGGCTGAAAACCTGCTGTGATTGAAGAATTTGCTTTCTGACGGTCACGTGCCTCGTTTAGCCTCCAAGTCAGAGCTGATAAGTGCAGAGGTTGTCAGAAATACATGCGCAGCGAGTGTCAATCAAGCGCTTGAGCTCTATTTAGTTCTTGCCACATCGCAGCGAACGCCACCTGCCACGTGGCCAGAGTGAGTGCAGCTGATCGAGCAGCAGACGCGTAGCTACCGTGTTCCGAGGGCCAAGTTCAATAGAACTACTCTCGGAAAAGTGCTCGGGTTTTTCAGCAACGCAAATGGCAACAATATTTTTTTTTTCATTTTCTCTTTTTATTTTATTTTTTTTTTGTTTTTTGGCGTTGTCGAATTTTCCGCTCGTCGCTCAGCGAATTCAACGCTGGCAGTTTTGGTGGGAGCGTCAAGGCGATCGGACGAGATCGCGCAAACTATACAACAAATTTGTATTTCTACATTTTCGCATTGACGTAAGGATCCCGTTTTATCTGAGAGATACTTTCGTGCGTTGAGACATTATTGTGGGCGTAATCTGTGCTGATTTTCCGCTCGAAATTCTCGTTTGGCCCAACAAGATTAAGTGACAAAAATAAATATTAATATTAATAATAAAAGCATTTGAAATATTTTTGGAAAACTAATCGACCGTCGAGTGCTTTCTGTCTGCGAGATACTTTATCTATAGATGTCGGCAGTAAATTGAAAGAGGTAAATGAACTGCTTGAACTGATTATAAAACCGATCACGAGATGGTTCGCTGTAATATACAGTCATGTGAATGGTATATCTTTTTCTGTTTTTCTGAATAATCAAAAGTGAGTTGAGGAAAGCAATGTAAATTGGCATTAACAGCCAAAACAAGCCGAGAGAAAACGCTATATAAAAGACCAGTTCGTTTAAATAATGGGAAAATAAGTGAAAAGTATATGCACCTGCATATAAGGTAAAGTTTTCTCCGTTTACGTAGTGCAAGCGGAAATGTTGATCGCAATAGACTGTGCAGTGTCGGCAAATTAAAATCACAATGCAAGTCTCTTCATCTAATATTTAAATATGGGGGGAACTAATTACAGCGAGAACTGAGAAAATTACTAATCAGAATTCTTGATTATAATTAAATGAGATAAACAGTTCAGTGGAAAACTTTACTTGGATTCAGTGTAAATAATATTGATGGGTAATTAATCTTTAATCGCGAGTAAACAAGTCGAAGCTAAGGGTGAACTGTAGACTTTACAGTCGTATGTTTCTTTTTTCCTTGCGATTATAAAAGATGCTCAACATTTCAAAAAGAATCTTGATTTAACTGCGCATGGGAACAGCCTGTAAATATTTTTTAGCAAGTAGAACTGAAGCTTAAAACCATTCTCAGCGCATTACTAAATTTGCTATCTTTCCAGTTTTTTCTGATTAAAAAAGTTTACTATATTTCATTGACAGAGTCGTGCTTAGTGATGTCAAAAAAAATTCATTAATCGATTATTGAATCATATGATTAATTTTAGCCAATCCGATTTTTAATTGCAATTAATCGAAAAAAATGAAAATAATCGATTAATCATATGATTTTTTGCACTAAGTCTTGTAATTTAAATCTTTAATCCAAATGCCGGGATTACAGAAGAAAATTATAAATACATAACTCTTTTATTTATTTAGTATAGAACTCAAAAATAATAATTTACACAGACGCGGGGTGGTCAATCTGTTCCTCTTTTCGGTGGCAGTTGCTCCCGCCTTTGAAAACAGACGTTCTGCTGGTACTGAAGTACCTATGAGAAAACAATACCGACGAGCTATAATATAAAGCTTTGGTTATACTACACACATGTCATCCCAGGCATTGACGACGTTGCATTTTAGTTCAAGGACTGGAGCGTTCAGGAAAAAACTGAGCTCGTCCTGAACAAGTGATGGGTCATCGCCTACTTTGCGGCGTTTGTGCGCCAACGACTTTTGGTGTGCTCATGGATCAAACTCAATTTCACCAGTGGATGATGCATCACTTGCGCTTTCCAGACTCTCATTCCGTTGTAAAAGATCCGCTATTTCTTTCCGAATATTCTTCATGGTTATGGCCAAGGCCATTGGATCATGGAAATGATTTTTTTTTTAAAACGCGGGTCCAGCAACGTTGATGCACCAATAAAAAAGAGCGCTCTATAGCTCCAAATCTACGTTCAAACTGTCCCAGTATAGTTGATTTCAGGTGGCTTGCTGTAGCCGACTTTCAATATTTGTTGGCGTCCGCAATGTGCAATTGCAAAAATATTTCCAAACTTTACAATAAGTTGTTGCCATTATAATTTGTTTGCCAATTTGTATTTTGCCGCAAAAAGTAGTGACGTGATTATTTTAGTAAGTAATCGATTATAGATTCAATTAATTGCAACTGTTTTTTCGATACAATTAAATCGTAAATTGAGTCCAAATAATCGATTATTGTGTATCATATGATTAATCGTGCCATCACTAGTCGTGCTCATATATGTACTATATATCGATGCAATGCGACTTATTGCGTAGATCTGTTGTCATTGGGCGTGACTCGGTGTCTAGACTTGACTCAGAAATTCCCGCATTTAAAGACTGATTAGAAGATGATCAGCGATTCATTAACAACTCTCATCAGCTGAGCACAATAATATTGATTCTCTGTGGGGCCTGTTCAGCCATTAATTGCGTGCTGTGCTCAGTCCATAAATACGACGATTATTTCGATCCCGCTAAAGTGTTAATCACGCGACAAACTGTCGGCGCATGCGTTCCCCTAATGCATGCCGCGTAGATCAGATCTCAGATTATGCGCTGCGCTGTGCCACGTGTGCCCGATAATACCAAACAAATATATATATCGTATAGAGTATATAAGGAACCAGACTATTACAAACGGTAGATAAAAAATTAAAAAAAAAAATAAATAAATAAAAACGATATTGTATAATGGGAATTTGCATAAGACTATCCTCGTTTCGGCTTGCCCCACGTTTCTCTACTTTGTTGTCGGCTTCTCCATTTTCCATTCTCCATTCCCTGCTCGTAACTCCGATTACAGTTTACAGCTGCATTTGCTTATCGGGCACCTGACGACGACGCGTGGCAGCCGTCAAGTTAGCACTTTTTACGGCATACTATAACCGCCAGATATGAACTCGTAATTGATTGACAATACAGTCGGTCCAGTGTATAGTGGCTTTAAGTTCTTTCTACAACTTTTGCCAGCCTAGCGATTTCTTCATTCAGCATAAATTGAGGTTCCCACGTCAGCGTCAGGTCGTGTTTTTCCTGTTGTTGCCAAGTGAATAACCGCGAAGCTCGCATTGAATTATTTATAAGTTCGTGTACATACATGGCAGAATATCTGGCTCAAAGCCCCAACTCATCGGCTGGAGCACGTGTTCGAGGGGCTACACTACCAACCAACCTACCGCCCCCAGTCGAAATTGACCGCATGCGGCGTTATGTGATTTCGACTTTTGATTACGATCACTTCGGCGCCTGCTTCATATTTTCCCTGTTACCACCTCAGATGAAACATATTCCCCCCCGAGTTCATAAACTTTTATGGTTGTTGTGGAAAATTCTTGAAACGTATTTAATTTATTGCTGTTTATGAACAAAAAGTGATGATTTGATGAAGGAATCGTTTAGCGGAGCGGTAAAAAAAAACCTGTTAATCGTGCAGAAGATATGCGTATAAATTATATTAACTGTTCGATTTTGGAAAAATCCCTGGTACGCAGCCATGATACCATGCGTAGCGCGACTGATACACAGCAATCTTATCGGCTTTACAACGCCGTTGGAAACAGTCGCGACATATTGGGAGCGAAAGTTTATGAACAGACGACGCTATCGACTAAGTAAATCAAATATTTGCCGGCGACTAAGTAGATTGATTGGCTGCGCCGGGCGTACGGCGATAAACGCGCGACTATCTATACTATATATAGTATTTATGAGGGGGAACTGCCGTTACTACTTACCATACATATAATCACTGCTAACTGTTACTGCTAGAGTTCCTAGAATTGTCGCTCTCCATAAATCAAAGTCCATCCCGGCTCGAGATCTGTGGTAAGTGAAAACACAAAACAACTGTGTTTGTGGCATCCAAACAAGATGATAACGTTAATCAAGTTAATTAGCCAGAGTTTGCTGCAAAATACTTGACGTCTGTTCGGGGGATTACGTGAATTAGAGAAGCTCTGTTTGGCCTGTTTATTGTGCGGGTTTTGCAACCGTTAGTTATTGACGTCATTTCGCATTCGCTTCTGGGCAAGATCTGCGTAGCGTGTCAGCCAATTGACAGATTCGCGTGAAGCCCATTGACAGACAACCTGAGATCTCGCAGTTGCCGTGGCCTTAAGACAAGCCTTCACTTGCAGTGCGGATATACGGTATTTTGAGTATATTATCAACATCATCATCTGTGTATACAATATCTGGGCGCCCTGTGGCAAGGTGTAGGAGGGTGTGCATAAGGTCTGCAGCTGCTTTTCGCTTTGTTTGTTTCCATAAGTCGCAATGGAATTGAAATTAATTTCATTTTGGCTCATTGCAAGGCAAACAATTGATTATGAGCCACAGTGCCGTGAATCAGTTAACGTCCAAACGTACATACAAATTACCCATGAATTATGAAAAGCTGTCCGTAAATAAACTAGATTTAACAGTTATTACTCTGTCCGGACATTGCGGACATTGCGATTTTTTACGATTTCCAGCGAAATGCATGAACGATCGTCGTTCATTTGTCGGTAGCGTGTGCACAAGTCCAGGGGGAACCCTTCAAACGTATTGCATAATATACCTATTATTAAATAACCGTTCAGTTGCAAAAAATTAAATGAAATAGTATACGGTACTATAAAAAAAAAATTGCAATTTAAATGCTGAGCACGTTTAGAAGCTTGTCAATTTGTTTAAGCGAAAAATATACTATAATAAGTAGGAAGAACTTAACTGAGCACTCGACATATTTAAGTAATTGTGAAATTGGTTAATAATTAGCAACTTACTGTTGCACACGGTCAATGATCTATTAGTCAGATTTGTTGTTCAAGTACGCATTACTCTGAACTCGATCAGTTGACTCGAGCTACGATCGCGTCCCGTCGTCTGTCTGCCTGTCGAAGCAATTGCTCGAGCTGGCGTTTCCAGTTCATTCGAATGCGTCATGAGCTTTAACATCACAAGACACTAAATCAGAGATCGGTTGTGGACTGTGCGCCAAATTGATATGTCTGGGTCGTCAGTTGACAAGCCCAGACGTCAGCAGACGTAGGACCACCAATCAATTGGTCGTCCGTCTCGTATATCACATATCACACAAACAAATGCAGCATAAGTGCAGAAAGCCTGACTGATTTCTACCCGGTATATTAGACAACTCAAGAAAAAAAAAACTCTCATGGCAGTAATTTCTACACTAATTTTGAGTAGCTTTATCGATTTAAAAGGAAAAATGTAATTTAAAATTTTTTAAAGAAACTTATATGGATGTTGACTGATTTCTACCCGGCATATTAGACAATTCAAGGGAAAAACTCTCATGACAGTAATTTGTATACTAATTTGCAGTAGCTTTATCGATTTAAAAAGAAAAATGCAATTTAAAATTTTTGAAATAAACTAATATGCCCTTATTTAAAAATTTTAAATGGGTACGGGTATAGAAAGAATAATCCAAACGCGTGCGCATGTGCAGCGTATTAAAAACACTTGGAGAAGTAAAGAAAACAAACATAGTCTGCATACTTAGGTCTGCACTTGGGTATTACGATCGAGCTAATGATCATTTGGACCCAATACAATTGTGGACAAATCACCAGACGAGCTGAAACAATAAACACGAAACGTTGACCGACTGAATCGAGTCTGGATTGCTTTATGGGTGTTAGGCGCCGCTTTGTTAGGGTTATTGCCACCAGACTAATATCGTTCTTGCTCTCTCTCTCTCTTTCTATATATTTCCAGTTCTTCAAATGGGTTGACTTGTGACATTTAAGCTTCCTGGACCCGGGAAACAAAAGGTAAGCGAATTGTTCACAAATAATCAACTGAAAAAAATATATATATAAATCTTGCAAAAATACACAAAAGATTTCTAACCAAAAGCTAGAAATATATTTCGCTATTCAATTGTTTTTGCGCGTTGACTGATTGATCTCCTCGCAAGAATCGCAACACGCTCCGTTGGAACTCACAGAGGCGTTTGCATGTATCTCACGGCTACGCTACGCTCAATGTAAAACAGAATCCAAATCGACTGAATTAATTCGCTTGCATTACTTTTGAAATACACACATAGATGGATATTGGGCTATTCCACGTGCCGCAGACCGCAGATTTCCGCAGATCGAAAACATTAAACGGCATTTGTTTATCTTGTCGATTTGTAGTACAAGTTCAATCTCAATCGGAAATTCTAATTACAAGTTGTTCGCATTGCGAAGTTAAGCATTATAATTTGAGCATATTAAAAGAGTTTCGGGCAGACCTTGATATTATTTATGGCGGGGCATATGCTCGCCAGAAAGGTCTGACTTTGATTGGTTTTCATATAGGAAATTCCACAGCCGAAAGGGGGCCATAAAAATAATTTATAAGTCTGGCAAAAAGATGCTTTCGCATTGTTTACGAAAGAAAAGCTGAATACTAGATAATACCATATTTGATGGGCACTTCCAGATGAATTACATATCGCATGGTGGCCCAAAAAAAACTCATAAATATAATGAAGACAAATTACAAAACGATTGTATATTTTAATAGTCTTCGCGTAAATATTTAGACTAATCGAATAATAATGGGCCTTTCGCGCCGAAGACGTCATAGCAATGGCGTAGAATTGTAGCTATATGAGAGACTGATATATATACGATACTATATATTTTTGCGTATATTTGAAATGTGTTTAAAAATGCCTTTCTCTTTGTCTTTTTTAGGGATACAATTTGAACGTATTGCAAAAGACACAAATACACCTACAGACTCTCACATACACACACACGCAAATTTAACACATACACTTACACAGACACACAGCCCACTGCAATAGCCCGTTCTATCCAGAGTACGAGAGAGTCGAAGAGAATATTGTGAAAGTTCCATCGATACCGAATTGAGAACCATTTGGAAATCTGCCCCCGCGCAGCGACACCTCCACCGATGAACCAATTGGCCGTTTCGCTTGACAGCGCGGCCATCTTCAGCAGCAGCAGCAGCAGCACAGCTCCACATCCTGGCGTAATCGGCCTACCGATTGCCATCAAACTGGGCCACTCCTACGCCGTTCGTGCCGATCTCAATTATTGCGAGTGAAGTGAATCCCATCAGAGCCGAACTTGAATCCTTGAGCGCAACTTGACAAAGATCCCAAACAGTATCGGAATATCCCTTGGCTGTGCAGTCCCGTAGCGGCTTCAAGACGGACGGAACCATGCTGAAAGTCGTTGGTGCATCATGGCAGAAAACGCGGATAGGGACGTACATATTGATCGGAGCCGGTTTGCTGGTGATCGGCGCCTTCTTCATCGGCTACATGGAGCGTCCGGAGTACGATGGCACTTACTGTGCCACTGCATTCTGGACCAAGAAGGTCGGCTTTCAGATCGAGAACTGGAAGCAGCAAAACGATCTGGTCAATATACCCAAGGGTGTGGCTAGAATATGCTACAAGGATTCGGTCTACGAGAATGGGTGAGTAACTGGCAGGGGCATCTCTGTGTGTGCCACATCAGACTAAAGGTTCATTCTCTGCTGCAGTTGGGCACAAATCGAGGTGGAGACGCAACGCAGTTATCCGGACTGGGTGCAGGCCTATGCAGCTGGCATGCTAGAGGGTTCGCTCACCTGGAAGAACATCTACAATCAGTGGGCCAAGTGAGTGTCGTCAGCGCTTAGTCTTACGCTCGAGGAGCATTTCAATAGGTTTCTCCTTTCTCTCCTTTTGCTTTAGCACCATCTCCTCCTCCTGCGAACGCGACGAGAGCTCGCAGAAGTTCTGCGAGTGGCTGCGCGAGCTGCTGACCCGCAACTACGAGTACCTGAAGCAGCAGGCGCACGCCAAGTCCGAGCACGATCACTACTGGCATCAGCTGCACCTGATCCTCAATCAGCTGGAGGGCATGGAGACGGGCTACATACGCGGCGCGACGCGTGCACGCTCCGACCTGGAGGAGGAGATTCCATTGTCCGATTTCCTGCTGATGAATGCCGCGGCGGACATACAGGATCTGAAGATCTACTACGAGAACTATGTGCTGCCCAATGGCACCGCCGAGGCGGGCAGCAAGAACTTCTTTCTGCCCAGTGCATCGATGCTGACGCGGATCATGCCGCAGGAGTCAGCCCAGGCGCCACAGTCCGCACCGAGTGCAGGACAGCAGGCACGATCGCTGCAGCTGCTCTTTGGCCACAGCACGGCGGGCAGCTACTCGTCCATGCTGCGCATCCAGAAGCGCTACAAGTTCCACTATCACTTTGCGCCGGACACGCGCAGCAACACGGTGCCCGGCGTGGACATCACCTTCACGGGCTACCCGGGCATACTCGGCTCCACCGATGACTTTTACGTGGTCAAGGGTCGCCAGGTGCAGTCCATCGTTGGCGGCGTCTGCATCAAGAACGAGAATCTGGCACTGTGGAAGGATGTGAATGTGGAGCAAATGGTGCCACTGGTGGCGCGCGTCATGGCGGCCAATCGCATTGCCCAGAATCGTCGCACCTGGTCGCGTGCCATGGCGCGTCATCCGTACACGGGCGCCAAGCAGTGGATCAGCGTCGATCTGAACAAACTGGGCGCCCAGGACAATCTGTTCAATGCTCTGGACGCGGATGAGAAGCACGACGATGCGGCGGTGGTGCTGAGCGAGAAGGATAAGGCTGCCATCAGTGAGCGCCACGATCAGCTGAAGAACATGGTGTGGATTGCGGAGCAGCTGCCGGGACGCATGCACATCAAGGATGTGACCGAGGACTTTCTGGTGGCCGGCAACACCAGCTGGCTGGCCAACGGTGTGCCCTACTTCGCCAAGATACTCGAGGCGAGCGGCATGGCGTATCAGGATCAGGATCTGACGCCGGCGGAGGAGGCGGAGCTCACGAATCTGGAGGCGGTGGACAAGTTTCTGCGCAAGCATGGCTTCCGTGGCGATCTGCTAGGCGAGCAGTCCATTGCCTACGGCAACATCGACCTCAAGCTCTTCTCGTACAATGCCAGGCTGGGAAAGAGCGATTACCAGGCCTTCGCCGGGCCCATCTTCCTGCGTGTGCAGCACGCGCAGCCACGCACGGCGGACGAGACGGCGACGCAGGCTCAATCCGATCAGGCCGTGCCGGCGGCCATTGGCGATGAGCGCTTCAGCGTGACCATCGATGATGCAGCTGCTCCGGCGGAGCTGGAACTGATCACGGAGCGTCGTCCCGTGCGCAATGATCTGCGTGCGATCGCCATGCGCCGCATTGGCAGCGGGCCGTTCAAGTGGTCCGACATGGTCAGCCAGGACGATCATGGCAATCACGAGGGCCATCCGGACGAGTGGAACTTTGACAAGGTGTCGCCCAAGTGGGCGTGGTGAAGCCGCCGCCGCTGCTGCTGTGTTCGCATATCCCAATCGAATTTTGCAGATTTGTCACTTGTGTGTTCCTAGTTGCTAGCGAAAACAATTGTCTTGCGTCCATTTTAGTCGTAAATTTTGAATTGTGCCCCTGAACAGTGTACTTCCCCCTCCAACGACCCTCTTTTTAACAGTGTCGATTATTGTGTCTTCCAGTGGGTAAACTTCTTTGAAATTGTAACAGTCGTAGCCTCAAATTTTAGTAAATTAACAAACTGTATTGAAATAAAACGATAAATTTGTATGCATTTACAAATTTATAGCGAAAACTGCGTGTTTTTTTTTGCAAATAAATTAGGCAAACTTTGAATTTTGAACCGATTAACAGCATGTTATGCTACGCTGTTAAGAGTGAGTCGTGAACCGATTGGCGTGATCGTTGCTGGTTCAATTGTGAACTACTGTGGAACGAAATGAGTCAAGCAATCGCGCAGTGTTAGCTAAGCGCTTCAGAGCACTTTTCATTGATGCAATTTAAAAATAGATAAAAGTAATGTATAAAATATTTTTAATCAATTACAAATTATTAATTGTAAGTTATTAGCTGTATACTTAGTTCGCATACCAACACACCTATCGCATTAAGTTGCTATCGATATATCGATAGCGCGCTGCATAACAGCGCTGCAACGCCACAGTTGTGATGTTATTGTTCTGTTATTGCATACAGTTTTAGCCGCATTGCTTAAATTCTGTCGTTCGGTAAGGTTGATTTCGTCCACAAATAATTAATATAATTTATTTATTGTGGCAAAAACAAAAACAAATTAAGTGGCGAGTGGCAGCGTCAGCATAAGTACGTTAGCAGCGCAATGAGTGCACAGCTGTTGCGAAAAGCGAATTGAAATTAATACCGCAGCAGTTGTCATCATCCAATTGCGTGCTTCACTGTTACGGCAAAAGGAAAGCGCAAATGAAAAAATATATACACACAGGCAGGCGAAGGCAGCAGCAGCAGTAGCAGCAGAACGGAGCATCGCAACAAGAAGGCAACTTTTCTGCTGGCGTTGGCGGCGCATGCTTATCAAGGCGGCACTACGCTACGCTCGCAGCGCGTGAAATTAATTGCGAAACGCGAAAAGAGTGCGTTGTGCGTGCGGTGAAATGACAAATTAATTGTAAAAAGTGCAGACAGCAGGCAAAATATTGATGTAGATGCGTGTGTGTGTGTGCGGGGGGTGGGGGGTAACGCGAACAATCGACCAGTCAAGAAATCAACAGTGCTGTGAAAAAATGAGCGGCACAACTAGCGCTACGCAACACTGGCTGCATATGGCCGTCCCGCTCAGACGCATGCGGGCGGCCGTGTTTGTTTGTGGGCTAGTTTAGCCATCTGTTTTGATTTTCTCTTCTTAAAATTAAGCGCGCGAAAGGGGTGCGCGTGTACTTTCTTTCTCTCGCCTGCACTGTGCGAGTGTGGGTGTGTGCACCCTGCGCTAGTGTCTGTGTCTGTGTATCGCAATTTACTCCGCGCGCGCTTTTGATAATTGATAAGCCGTGTTTATGTATCTCAAATAACTCGACAATAACAACGCACACACACACACACACGCACACGCACACATGTTGCACACGTTGTTTTTTGCCGCCATTATGCCAGCGTTTCGCTACATATGTTCTCAGTCGCGTGTGAATTCCTAGATTAAAAATTAATTATCGTTTTGCAGTTTGCGAAGAACCTGCCAAGCAACAGGAAGCAGCGACAAAAGACGAAGCAGCAGCAGCAGCAGCGACGCCCCAAGGAATTGTCTTCATCTTGCAGAAAGCCAAGTCTCTACCACGCAAGCATACATAAATGGTTTCTACTTTCATTGGCCTATTGGGTACGTATGGTGCGCCGAGTAGGACTTTAGACTCTACTCTACTCTCTACTCTCTCTCTCTCTCTCTCTCTCTCTGCAGACATACAATCATGGTGGGAGATACCGTGTATTTCGCATTTCTGTTCATTGTTTAGTTCTGCCTTTGATTTGCCCGACATTGACATTGAGGTGGGTATATATTTAAATACTATATTTAACTTACTAAACTTAACTCTTTTTGGCATCCTCTGCAGGACCTCGAATCGGCGCTGCTGTCCGATGGTACCAGCGAGGAGGATCCAGTCGCCTTAGTGCCCGAGCTAATTGTCCGCCTGCTGACGGGCTGCGATGCGCTACAGTCGGTAGCCAAAGAGATTACACACAGCAACTATCAGATGTTTTTGCGGCGTTTCCTGCGTCAACAGTGCCGCCTGCATCAGACAGAGAATCACTTCGATACGGACATCGATTTCCAATCGCTGCCGGTGCGCAAGCGTCTACAAATTCTGCACGATCTGTGCCACTTCCGACTGGACTCTGTCGATGTGCAGGTCATACTCAGCAATCTAGAGGCGGACAGCTTGCGCGTTGAGCCGCTCGGCTACGACGCCAAAAACTCTGGCTATTGGTATTTCTACGGCACGCGTCTCTATCGCGAGGACAGGGCGGCGACGGGCACAGCTTCTGGATCCGGCAAATCAGCTGCAGCTGCATTGCTCGGCTGTGGCGCCGGCTCAGCTGGTGGTCACTCGGTCATCGGCAGCAAGGACACCATTTGGCAGGTCATCTGCTTCACCGAGGAGGACTGGCAGAATCTGGCTGCGAAATTCAAGACATCAACGAATGGTAAAGAGCGCGAACTCTTCCAGATACTTGATGAGAACTTCTTGCCCAAATTGCCGCAGCTATTCCGCGAGCGTGAGCGTCTGAGACGCAGAAAGTAAGTGCCAAGAGCTTGATGTCTGCAACAGCTTATGAGGAGAGAAATACTTGATAATATTCTGAATAATTCACGTTGCTTTCATGTTCACAGATTGCTGCAGGTGCGCAACTCCAGCCGCATACGGAATCTGGCCGAGCTGAAGGCGCGCCAGGAGAGTGAGCGTCTGAAGCGGGAGCGTGAACGCGAGCGCGACATTATACGCCACGAACGACAGAACTCGGCGAATTTGGCGCCTCCGGCGGTGCAGCAACGCTCACGCAGACGGTTAGCACGTCCAGTATTTTAAGCCGCAGCCGAAGAGATCTCGAGAGAAAGAGCTAAAGAGCTACAACTGGCGAGCATTTCACAATCACAATCACAATCATATTACATTGCGATCATACGTTGCAAACAGACAGCAAACAGAATACAATCAGCAGCAACAGCAACATCAACAGCAACATCAAGAGCACAGCTTACAAATACCTGCACTCACACATCAAAGCCATTGTTTAAGTTGATTACAAATTCATTTTGTTTCAATTTGTTTTCTTTGGTTTCTTAAGCGAAATTTGCTTGCAATTTGTGTTGAGAAATTGTCATTAAAAAACCTCGAACGAATCGTAACGTATCAAAAAATCCCATAATCATCATCGACGCTTGCAACTGGAAGCAAAAGCGAGAGACTGAGCAGCCACGTAGAGACCAAAACCCACAGAGAGGACCAAAAGGAGAACTGCACTTAATTTGAGTTTTGCCCATAGTTTAATTTTATGTGCGACAAATTGGTTGGATTTCGTTTTCAAAAAACACTATGAACAATTATGTAAGCATGCTTTATATGATACTCCTATATTTGATATATATTCTATATACTTGGCAATTTTTTTTATGATTTCTTAACTTACGTTCTTGAGTTATTCCACATTTTCCATCTGCCCATCATCCGTTCAGCTTTAACATTCACAAAACAATTACACACAGTTCTCAAGATACTCACAGAAGAAATCGGATTAATCGTCAAATCGAATAGTTAAAATATTTCATTCGCATTTCTGTATTATAATTAATTTTCCTAACAATTTAAAGTTGTACATATTTTTTTTATTATTTTCGTATTATAGCTTATGCTCTACGAAGGTTTATTAATTTTTTGTTATATATTCTCTTGTTCTTTTTGATACAGATCTCAATCCACATCCACGGCTAGCGGTATTTCCACTTACGCAAGCTCTCTCAGACGTACAACAACAACTAATTCGAGCGAATTTCTGTGCCACAGGGAAACCTTCTGTCTCTCGCCAGAAGACGATGAGAACGACGACGAGGACCAGACACAAGAGCAGCAACAAGACGAACAGCAGCGCCAACAATTAGCGCAGCAGCAGCAGCAAGACCAACAGCAACACGAAGACTACGAGGAGCAGCAACAGCAAGAAGAAGATCAGTTAATTGCCGAATCAGCAGCATTATCTGATCAATTTCGTTCCCCACAAGTGCCGAGCGAAAACTCACAAACGCCAGCGAAATTCAAGAGCAAGAGCCACCACCACCACCATCATCATCACCACCACCATCACCATCATCATCATAAGAAGAAAAAGTCTGGGAAGAAGCAGAAGAAACGCTCGCGCGAACATCGGGATCGGGATAAGGATCATCATCATTATCATCATCATCGACGGCGACACAAGCATGCGTCTGACGTCGACGAAGAGTACGAGGACGCCAACAACAACAACGACAACCAAAGCAATAGCAGCAGCACAGGCGCAGTGCGCAGCCACAGTCACAACCACAACCACAAGCGTCGCCACAGCCGACAGCGTGTTGCGGTGCGAGATCCAGAGTCGCCCGAACCACTGCACGGCAGCTCGCTCAGTCCCGAGGACAAGGAGAACTTCTGCCGTCAGCTGCAGTTGCTGGATGCGAACTCGGCGGCAATTGCAGTTGCCACAAGCATTGCGGATCTGAGTCTGCCCTCGCCGGTGGCGCATGACAGCGAGGAGCAACAGCAGCCCGAGCAAACAGCCGCACCGCCAGTTGTTGCCAAACGCGAGGAGCAGATGGCGCCAGCGGCAAATGTTAAGCTGCCCGGCAGGCAAACCAACAATTCACTCAGCTCGCTAACGGGCAACATATTCATACCGACAGGAGCTGCAGCGGCAGCAGGCAGCACGCACCACCAGCAGCAGCAGCAACAGCAGAGCAGCACGACGACGACGACGACGACGGCGACTGCGACGACGACGGATACAGCGCCACGCTCGAAGAAACAAAAGGCCAGCGCCGTGAGCACCTCCAGCAAAACGGAGCGGAGCAAAGCGGAGGCGATAAAGAGCAAGAAATCAACAGCAGCAGCAGCAGCAGCAGCAACAACAACGCCATCCTCGGCGGCGTCAAGCTCGTCCACGTCCAGCAAGGCGGACAGGCAGAGTGGCGCCTACTCGGACAAGAGCGCCGATGAGTAAGTGCATCCACCACCAACCAAAAGCTAACCAAATCAGTTCGGAACAATGCACAGTACACAATTTATATACTACGCCTCAGCTATATATCATGACTAGTACTTCTTAGAGCTGAGAAACTGCTCAAGTAACTTGCATCATTAGCCAAATTCATATCCGAGTCACAGTATTCAGTTCATCTCAAATGCCATTTGTAACTACTATCGTAACTATCGCAACTATCGCGACTAACCTGACTATTGTGTACTGTCCCCCAGATTGTTGCCTTCACGTAAAGCTCATTGCACGTTTAGTTTGTTGTAATTATTTATTTTTATTTTTTTTTTTGCTGCTAATCTTCACCTACTGACACATCCATCATATCCATCAAACTGTATATAATATATCAATTGATTAACAATTTTTACCCATTGTTATTGTAAACTTTTGTACCTACCACTCAACTAAACAACCAACCAAACAAACAACCAAACAACCAACAACATTTTGACTGTTCATCATAACCAAACTACAACCACAACAACAACAACCACAACAACAATTTGTAGCCATGTAAATAGTAGCAGTACCAACCGTAGCACCACCAACAACAAAAGCAGCTTTAACAACAACTACAACCACCATAAGCACGCCGCCGCGCACCACAATCACAACAACAACAACAACAACAACAGTAATAATAATCACAACCACTCTACGACGGAAGCAACAGCAACAGTAACAGCAGCAAATGCAACAACGTCGCACGGAGTTCATACACAAACACAGCAAAAGAACAACAACAACAACAACAATAATCACAACAAAAACACACACACCACCGCACAGCAAACCACACCTCATAGTCATAACAGTCACAGTCACAGTAACAACAATAACAAACACAAGTCAAAGTCCGATCACTCACATGTAACACACACCAACACAACAGCAATCACAAGTACAACAACAACAACAACAAGCACACACTCGAACCCAAACATAACACATAGTCTAACAACAACGAAACCCCAGAACCACAACAACCACAACCACAACAACAACAACAACAATTCAACGTACAACTCCTCAAATCATGCGAATATTCTTAGCTTTACCGAAACGGAGGAAGTGCTACAAATCGGCATGCACAAGGTGCTCGTCTACGTCAAGAACCATCGGGATGCATGGCCCTTCATGGATCCCGTCGAGGAGGATATAGCGCCGCGCTACTACTCCATCATAAGAAGGTCAGTGCTGCGTGACAACCTCAACTATTAGCCTATATATATATATACTATATTAACCAATGATCTTTTAGGCCCATGGACCTGCTGAAGATGGAGGATAAACTGGACAGTGGGGAGTATCACAAGTTCAGCGAATTTCGCAATGATTTTCGGCTGATTGTGAACAATTGCAGACTGTACAATGGGCACAATAATGGTAAGTAATACTGAGTATCTGCTAGAAATATCGCTCATATGTATTCTCACAGAGTACACGGAGATGGTCAATAATCTGCAGGATGCCTTCGACAAGGCGACCAAGAAATATTTCGATAATCTCTCTGAGGACGAAGACGACGATCCGAATTTAAGTTACCCCGCCGCCGATTCGAAAATGAATGTATTTCGCGAGAAGTACTTCAAGAAGAAGGTGAAAGACGAGGACAAACAGGAGTCCTCGGCGAACTCGAACTCGGCGACCAGCAAGCGTCTGCCGGACAGCAGCAGCGAGGGCGGCGAGCACAGCGACATGGAGGAGCTGGCAGAGGCCTCGCAGCATGCGCAGAAACGCAAGCGTAAGGAGAAGGATAAACGGCGCAAGAAGAAGACCAAGAGCAAAGCGGATCGTAGTGGTCACATGGACGACATGGATACGGATGAGGAGGATTTGGAGGCAGAGCCACCACCACCACCACCGCCACCGCCGCCAGCAGTAGCAACAGCAGCAGCAGCAGCAAAGAAAAGCAAAACCAACAAAGTACTTAAGGAGAAGGCTAAAGATAAGGATAAGGACAAGGACAAAGAGCTGGCATCTTCGGGCAAACGTGGACGCAAGGCGAAAGGCAGCAGTAAATCCGCAACGGCAAACAGTTCCTCCAAATCCACCAAAACGCAAAAGACCAAAAAGCCAGGCAAAAAGTCAACGGCCGAAACGGAATCGGAGCTCAGCGAACCCCCCGCGGCAAGTGAGCCCGAGTCTAGCGATGATGAGGAACTGGCACTGGCCAAGGTCAAGTCGCTGGTGAAGCCCTCGGCGCGTACGATAGCAGCACAGAAGAAGAAAATGGTGCCGGCGGAGTCGAAAGTGAAGACTCCGACGCCGGTCAAGCGACAGCCAAAGACCAAGAAAGGCGGACGTAGTCGCGCCAAGGGAGATCGCAGCATGGAGGACCTGGACGATGATAGTTCCATGTCTGATCTGAACGTAAAGAAGCAGCTGCCCCCAACAGCTGCAGCGGCACTGGCCGAATCTGCCGGAGATCTGGAGGAGGACGACAACGACGATGATGCGGATGACGATGATGTCTCAAGATCGCGCAGCATGTCCCCCTTCAAAGTCGATCTCCACAAGAAATACTCGAAGAGTGCGCTGAACGATGATCTCTCCGAGCTGCTGACGACCGTCAAGAAGGTGACAAGCGCCGAGACGACAAAGCTGAGCGCACGCCACGAGGGCGACCGGTCGGATCAGGACTCCGAGTCGGACTTCATGTCGCTGGCCAGTTACAGCAGCTCGGACGAGCGTCGTCGTCGTCCCTCACCGCCAAACACAAAGCGTGGCAAGAAAAACGAGTCGCCCTCAACGAAAAAGGAGAAGGACAAGGACAAGAAGCGACAGCAAGACAAAGATAAAGAGAAGGACAAGGAAAAGGACAAGGAGAAAGACAAAGAGAAGGAAAAGTCACGCAGTGCCAAGCACAAAAAGACCGCGGCGGAATCAGCGGCTGCACTGGCTGCGGCCGAGCAGGCGGAACTGGAGATGCTGCTGCCTTTCATGGACAAGTACGATGTGATCAAGTATCGGCGCAGTCGTGCGGCTCTCAGCGGTTCCAGTGCATCCAATTCGATGGCGCCATCCGAAGATTCAAAGTCGAACAGCGTCAAGGGCACAGCCAGCTCGAAGAAGAAGCGCGAGAATCCGCCAGATCCGCCGACGGAGCACAAACGTGGACGTAAAATCAAGGAGCCGAAGCATGCCAAGGACAGCAGTCGCGACGCGGAGAAGCCAGCGAAGCTCGAGAAGGCGGACAAGGCCGAGGAGAAATCCAAAAAGGCAGAGACTCCAAAAAACGTTGAGAAGCCGCAGCGGGAGCTGACGCCGCCGCCGCCGCCGTCTGCTCCACAAGCGCTGCCGGCGCCAACGTTGCCCGTTGCGAAGAGCGAGGGGGCAGCTGGCAAGGATGCGGCGAACAAGACGAGCAGCACTGCTGCCAGCAGCAGCAGCAGCAACAGTAACGCGAACAGCGGTGGTAAAGCAAAGGAAACAACGGCAAAGGCGAACAGCAAAAAGCGCCCCGACAAGCAGATGCCGCCGCCGCCAAAGCCGGCGGAGAAAGGCGAGAAACCCGCTGGCAACAAGAAGCTGACGGGCAAGAAGGCAGCAGCCGCAGCACAAAAGGCGGCATCCACCAGCAATGCGAATCTGGAGGCGCTCGACGTGGAAACGGAGCAGACGCTCAAGGACATCAATCGTTGGCTGGAGCACACGCCACGCTTCTCGGAGTTCAGCTCGGCGAGCAACTCACCCTCACGCTACAATCTGCTCGATGACTTCGATTCAGGAATTGGCAGCAAATTGGACGCGGCGGATTTCAGGCGACCGGTAGCACTGGCTGCACCCAAAGCAGAGCTGGTGCCCACCAAACTGGCGGAGGCGCTCAACGAGCTGGTCACCAGCGATACGGTGCCCAAGACGGGCATCAAACTGGAAGCGGATACGCTGCCCACGGGCAGCAGCGTCAGCAGCAGCTGCGGCACACCGCCGCATTCGATGCACTCGGGCAACTCCATTGGCAGCACATCCGCCACAGCGGCCAGCTCTAACTCCGCCTGCTCCAACAATTCGGTGGTGTCTGCTGCGCAACCTGCGACAATGCCGCCTATTGCCGTCGTTGCACCACTGGCAAGCACGCTGCCCGTTAAGCCCAAGGAGCCGAGCACCACGCAACTGCTGCTGAATCCACCACCGCCGCCGCACATCAAGCAGCAGATGGCCAAGGAGGCGAAGCGCAAGTCCATCAAGGAGAAGCTGGCGGTGACGGTGCAGGCGCAGCAGGCCAAGGCCAAGACGAATGTGATGCGCACCATCGAGCGCCTGCAGCCGGGCAAGGCCAAGGGCAATCTCATACAGAACGTGACGAAGGCGGAGGCGGAGGCGGAAACGTTGCTCTGCCCGGTGGCCAACAAGGCGAAGGATGCCAAGAATGCACTCACCACGGAGACGGTCGATGGTGCACCCAAGCTGAGTCTGGGCACAGTGATTAAGACGCAGGACTTTGCGCTGGGCAAGACGCTCGAGGAGCTGGCGGGTAAGAATCAACTGCAGGAGAAGGACAATGCGGCGGCCAAAGAGAGCACCGATGAGGTGGAGCCGGAGCCCCTAAGTCCCACCAAGAAGCCACCGAAACCCTTCGAGGCGCTGCTCGAGCTCAGCAAGGCCAGCGAGTTGCCCGCGAAGGCGGCATCTGCGGAGGCAAAGGAGAAACCGAATTTGAGCGCTTGGCTCAAGGCCTTCGGTGGCCCAAAGGTCAACAAGAAGTCCAATGAGGATGATAAGCAGCAGACGCCGCCGGCGCTGGCACAGGATGACGCACGCGTGGCGCCGCCGGCGCATTCACCCGCTGCCGCCGGCGAGAACAACTTCTCGCTGCCCGTTGTGATGCGTGCCCGCAAGCCCAGCACGGGCAGCACCAACTCGGAGCGCAGTTCCTTCAGCCAGGATCCGGACTCGCCGCGCATCGCGATCGATGAGCGTTATGGCTCCTATGCCGCCGGCTCGTATACCTCGCCCATTTGTGCCTCGCCCATTGGTGCCTCGCCCATCATGGTGTCGCCCAAGCCGAACGATGACATGGGCAAACCCGCATCGCCGTACACGCTGAATGGCGCCATCAAGGTGGGCTTCTACCAGGACACCACCACGAAGAGCAGTCCGGACAAGAGCTGCAGTCCGCGCGAGATGAACTCACCGTATCCGCAGTACTCGCAGCACATCTATTCGTCTGCCTCCTCGCCGAATGTCTCCACGCCGGAGCTGAGCGGCACGTCGCCCTACGGCGGCGGCAACAGCTACAATCCCTCTGGCTCGGAGGCCTCCAAGACGCCGGCGTATTCCTCCACCTCGCCGCTGCCCATTTACGATCAGTACAAGCAGCCGCGCTCGCAGGAGTCCGACTACAACTCCTCGATGAGTCCGAGCACACCGAATCCGCATTCGCCCTATCAGCAGCCCCAGAGCTCGCCCTACACCACCAGCCACTCGACGCAGCTGTCGCCGTACCACGCACAATCGCCCTACCATCAGGCCACGCATCCGCAGCAGCAGCAGCAACAGCCGCAGCAGCCGTCGCACAGTCCGACGACGCAGCAGGCGCTCAGTCCGATGCCGAGCAGCGTGGATTCACCCGCCTCATCGGCGGCCACGCAACCGCCCACACCGCTGGCGCAGTCCCCGGCAGAGCAGCAGCATTCGCCGTACCAGCAGCCCGTGCTGTCGCCCTATCAGCAGCAGCAGGTGCCGCCGGCGGTGGTGGCGGCGTCGTCGGCAACAACGCAACCGCCGGCTGCTGCGGTGCCACTGACGGGTAAGTTCCATACGCGCTACGCTGTGTTTCGAGATGTATTCAAATTTGACTTTGATTTGCTTGCAGCTGCCATGGGCAACAAGGGCTACACGCCCACACACGACGGCTATCAACAGCAGCAGCAGCAGCAGCAGCAGCAACGCTCCATCTACAATCCCGCCACGTTGATCAATCCGCTGCCAACTGCTGCGCCTGCTGCACTGCCCACAACGGCTGCAATTGCCAAGCCCAGCAACAGCGATTGGAATTTGGCGCACAGCCTGTTGCCGCCCAACATCAGCAGCAATCAGGTTGCACAGCAGCAACATCAGAGCCAACAGCAGCAACAGGCGCTGGCACATCAGCAGCAGCAGCAGCAGCAACAGTTGCATAGCATGAAGCCAAAGTATCCCACATATGCGCAATATCAGTCGACAAATGCGGCGGCAAATGCAGCAGCAGCTGCCGATGTGGTCGATCCACAGCAGCAACAACAACAGCAACAGCAGCAACAGCAGCAGCAGCAGAAGATTGTGCCGCCAAGTTATGGCAGTGATATGGCAACCTTTATGCAACATCAAATGCAGCAGCCCGCCAAGACCGAGACGCTTATCAATCCCTTGAAGCGACCCAATGAGGAGCCCAGCATGGACTATAGCAGTGTGCCTGGCAGCAAGATGCCCAAGCTGGACGAGAATCTGGCACAGCAGCAGCAGCAGCAATTGCACGCACTACCGCAGCAGCAACAGCAGGCGCCACAGCAACAACAGCAGCCTCAGCAGCAAGCACAGCAACAGCAGCAGTCGCAGCAACAACAACAGCAACAGCAGCAACAGCAACCGCAGGCGCAGTCGCAGTCGCTGATGAACAAGCAAATGTTCAACAGTTTCTTGGGCTCCATGAACTTCTGCAAGTTGGGCACCATCGCGTCGGACAAGGCCTTTGAGATGTATAATCGCGCGGCGGCCATGGGTTTTCCTAAGGAGTTTACCAAGGACAATAGTGCCTGTAGCATGCAGCAGCAGCAGCAACAGCAACAGGCTGCTGCCAACAAGCAACAGGCAAGCCAGCAACAGCAGCAGCCTCAAGCGCAGCCGCATCTCACGCAGCTGCAGCCAGCACAGCACAATCTAAACTATCAACAACAACAGCAGCAGCAGCAACAGCAGCAGCAACAACAACAACAACAACAGCAGCAGCAGCAGCAGAAATTGCCGCTACAGCAGCAGCAGCAGGCGCCGCACAAGCCGCTCAACTATGGCAACAACAGCAACAATCTACAACAGCAACCACAGCCCGCACAACAGCAAGAACAACAACAACAACAGCAGCAGCAGCAACAACAACACACCCAGCAGCAGCAGCAGCAACAACAACCACACGCCTACCAGCAGCAGCCGCAGCTCAACCACAACTATGCGCCGGCAACACAGCAACCCACAGCCGGCAAGCCGACGGCAACACAAGCCGCTGTCACGGGCAACAACAACAACAACAACAATAACAATAACAGCGGCGAGAACAACAACATGTTGCATCTGACGGCGAGCGCGCATCAGCATCATCTCAGTCAGACGCATCATTTGGCTGCCTACAACAAGCCGACGCCACCGCCGCCGCAGACCTACAGCAATCCGCTGATGCACACGCTCACCGAGTCCATGTTGGCTTATCCGGTCAACTACTTCGACAAGAACATGCCGCCAGCGGCGCACATGTTCAGCGCGTCGAGTGCGGCGACGGCGTATGGCAATCCGGCGCAACAGTTGCCCGGCAACTATGTGCCCGGCAGCAATACTGCAGCACAGCAGCAGCAGCAGCAGCAGCAACAACAGCAGCAGCAGCAGCCTGTTGTTGTGCCGCCGGCTGAGGTGAAGGCGCCGGCGAAGCGTGGACGCAAGAAGAAGACAACGCCAACAGCAGCGGAAACTGCCAAGCAGCAGCAACAGCAGCAGCAGCAGCAACAACAACAGCAACAGGCAGCAGTACAGCAGCAGCAGCAGCAACAACAACAGCAGCAGCAACAGCAGCAGCAGCAACAACAACAGCAGCAGCAGAGCCAACAGCAGTCCATGCCGCAGTACAACATGCCACAAATGCCTGCGGCTGTAGCGGCAGCCTCCTCAGCAGCGCATCAGCTGCAGGCACACGCACAGGTGCTGCATCAAGGCTTCCAGCTTTATGCCGGCTTGAAATCCGGTGGCGTTGCCTCGCCTGCCGCCGGCAGCGCAGCCACAGCAGCGTCTGCCGCTGCAGCTGGCACCACAACACAGACCGCTGCAGATGCGGCGGCCATTTCGCTGAAGACCTCAACGGGCGGCATGGTGCCCGGCAGCGCGTTCAACTTTGCGCCCACGCCCGGCGCACTGGGACTCTATGGCGATCAGTCGGCGGCGAGCAGCTATTTGGATCAGTTCCGCGATGCGCCCAATCCCTACTATATGCCACCAGCGCCGGCGCACAGTGGTGCGACAGCGAATCCGGCGGCCAATGCGGCGGACAAGGCGCAGAATCCGCTCAATACGGCCGCGAGTTCGTATCCCTTTCTGGCCGCAGCACATCCGTCGACGCGTGCGGCGGCTGCAGCTGCCGCATATCCGTTTGCTGCCTCCCAGCTGGATCCCAATTCGCAGCTGTATCAGCAGTATCTGCGGCGCGATGACTTCCATGCGCGCATGATCTTCAACCAGAGCCTGCTGGGCGGACCGGCTGCAGCGGCTGCCGCTGCGGGCTATGGCCAGCCGCCGCCACCGCCGGCGGCATACCGGCCCTCGGCGCTGGGCATGACCAAGCCGTATGACATCAATAGGCAATCATGGTTTTAGCAGTACGCCAGTGCCGCCAACGTGGACCTGCAGGGAGACGATCTGAATGCAGCGTCTACTGCCACGGCTACGACGGCGGCGGCGGCGGCGGCGGCGGCGACGGCAACAGCGGCGGCAGCAGCAGCAGCAGGTGGCAATGGTGCAGCGGCGGTGCCGGCGGCAGCGACAGGTGCGGCGACGCAGCAGCGATAGCGACAGCGACAGCGACAGAGCAGACGCCCAGAGCTCGCCTTATTTAATTCTAATTCTAATTCTAATTCTAATTTGTCCTGATATTATTTATGTAGTAATTTAGTTTACGCTGACTCGAATTCTATGACGACTGTGCGGAGCGTGTGTGCGTGTGTGTAACGCCCCTTTCCCCCCTTCCAACGTGCTCTTTTGTGCTTATTTCTATTGTGCAATGTTTCGAACAGGCTCCTCCCTCCTCCTGCCTCCAAGCACCACCATCAGTCGCACACACACACTTCGCACAATTTGAAGCGTTTTTGTTAGGCAGTTAAAGTTAGTGCTACAGCTACAGATCTATATATATATATATATATAGACGGATATATATGTTTATGGTATTTAACGAGAAACAAAAAAAAAAAGGAAAGATTCTTAGAATTGTTTCGTTAGCTTCCGACTAAAGTAAGTGCTTACTTTTCGGATGGAGAACTAAGCGTTGTACATTTAGCTATTATTAACTATGATTATTATTATTAATATTATTATAACTTTTATTATTATTATTACTATTATTACTATTACTATTACAGCTATTATTAGTGACTATTAAATTTATTATTAGTTCTTTTGTACACTTATCGTGCAGCGGGTAATTTGTTGAAACATATTTATTGATAGATTCCAAAAACAAAACAGAAACAAAAACAAAAACAAAAACAAACAGCAAAAAGTTGCAAAGAATTTTTTTTAGTTCGTAGCAAGCCAAACAAGTTGTAAAAACTTTTGTTAATTATGCTAAGTAAGCAGTACGGTCTAAACTTAAACCCAAAGTAAAATAAACAATAATGTAACTACACACACACACATACAATCACTTTCACACACACACACACACAGAGACATACACTCATACATACTCATAGCTCGCATGTGCAACATTCCGCCATGATTCAGAATCCTTTCCGGAATCATTTTCGCTGTACATACACACACACACACACACACACACACAAACCAACAGAGAGCGTTGGAACCAGAACAAGAACAACAAACACACATCTCAAAACGTAGCTTTAAACGCTGTAAAAAGAATTCAAAAGTAATTTCAATGCAAATGCAAATTTATGAAAGTAAATGCAAAAAGTGTCTTAGTCGCTATAAACAAAAAACAAAAACAAAACAAAACAAACAAAAGCAAAACGAAACAAAACAAAAGAAGGAAAGGCAAGCAAAAACAAACAAAAAGAGAGCCCTTAATTATATACATATATATATATATATATATATATATATATATATATATATATATCTATATATATGTGGAGTGGAGTGGCAGTAACACAATAAATATAATAAATATAAATAAAATTAATTATTTAAGTTGTTAACGCTTATGTTTTGCAAAGGTAACTTTTAAATTTTATATGAATAATGCTAGTTGATATGGTAAACGATAAACAATTAAACAAATCTGTACCTAGAGCGTAAAGAGCAGCAACAAACATATTTAATGAACGAACCACAAGCTAAATATTAAATATACTATATTATATTATATTAATAGATAACAATACGAGCCGCATGGATGTACATATACATAGAGCCGATCTATGTGCTGGTATGCGTGTGCAACAAGTGCAGCGGTGCACCAGAGACAGAGAGACACAGATACACCTACCCACACACACAGACAGATGCAGATACATATGTAGCTATACGTGAAAACAAAGTAAAATTACAATAAAGAATTATATTGCATATTGTACAAAAAAAAAAAAAAAAGGTGAGCAATGCGATTTCGTTTTGGCCAGCTCCCGCTTGCCCCCGGATTTCCCGTCCCCGCACCCGATTTCCCGGCCCGCTTATTATGCAATTTCAGCGCACGCGTTCATTTGCATACAATCGGAGTTGCGGTACAGGTTCTACCTTGATCGCCAGCCCCTCGCCGTGGCTATTACAGGTGAAACGACAGACAGTCGGTCGGAGGGACGGACATGCTCGTGCCAGAGCAGTTGCCAGTGGCACTGGCTGCGTCTCTTCTAGAAGAACACGATTCACGCTTCAGGCATGGCATTTGGTCGAGCGTTTCGATTTGCTTGTTGAAAGCAATTGATCAGCTTTAATTATCGCCGTATGTAATATTCATTTAGTTCGAGTTGTTAGTTTGCTTTCGCTTTGTCGCCCCGCAGACAAAAGACTTAGGAAACGAACTTTTTTTTTTTTTTTTCGTGGAATCTATGGCATCTCGTCGGAGTTGAGGCACCCTTATTAAATGTAAAGCGTGCAAGCAATTAAACGTACAAATTATATAGACGCTGTAGACTAGCTGTCAGCTAAGTGATCACATATATATATATGGTATATAATATATAGATCCGCAGCTAAGCGGCAGCTTTACGGAAGCTCAGGTTATCAAATAGATAATGCAGCTGTGATTAATTACAGCGATGATCTGTTTACGATTTGGTTGCGACGGAAGACTATGTTAATTATGGTATTATCTCAGCGGAAAGTTTGATCCGCATTTAACGCATTTTACGCTTATTTTTAGCACCTTTATAGACGCATGAATCACGGGGCAATCCACGGGCTGGCGGGGCACAGCGACTGACGCATTACAAGAACGGAACCATTGATTAATGACCCACATGTCAGTCATACGGCAAGCCATAAAGTAGTTCCACTTGTAGTTGTAGTTGTTGTTGTAGTTATGCCCGGGTTTTTGTTCTCGGCTCGCGCTTTGTTCGCCCGACTTCATCCGGTTGAAACGGTTCCAATATTCCAATTACCTTTTGAACTCCTTCGTGGGCGGATTTCGATAATTTCCATTTGATCTTTGCTTTTGCATATATATGTCAATTGCATGCATATACATAGCTCGCCACGCTCTTCACATGGGATTTTCATTTGCTTTAATTATATGCTTCATCTGCATAATTTAATTCTCGATTCTCAACTTAAGTGCCGGCAATTACGTAACGTTCGGTGTAGTACATGCAAACCGAAACACTTCGCGGCAATAATTCGATTTTAATGGGAATTTAAAAAATGCTAATTGGTGCTAACGAAAATTATTTAAGACTTAGTCGGCACGGCCGGAGGGCGCGGGAGGGAGCGTGGTAGTGGGGCAGGGGCTCTGGCGGCTCGCGGGGGTGTACGATAGTCACGCAGCGCTTTTCACGTGCCGTGAAAAACTACAACAGCGGCAACAAAATGCGAGCCGTAGAGCATTCTAAAATAGCCTTCCGCTTAGATTTATGTGTTGCAATATCGCACAATTAACGAGCTCGCCAAATCGCACAATAATACATAATGATTAGCTAAGAAATCGAAACCAGCTACAACAACAGAGCAGAGCCCACGATAAAGTTATAAATATATATATATATTTG
This sequence comes from Zaprionus bogoriensis, assembly GCA_035046045.1. NCBI lineage: Eukaryota > Metazoa > Arthropoda > Insecta > Diptera > Drosophilidae > Zaprionus > Zaprionus bogoriensis. The sequence goes on from JAWNOI010000145.1 coordinate 165,257, forward strand.
AGTATTATATTGTGCGTCGACGTCGTCGTTACGTTGTTGACCAAAAAGGTCATTCTATTTATATATCTTGATGCAGTTGTTGTTGTTGGAGTTGTAGTTGCCATGCCATATGCCAGATCGTATTCAATTACAGTCTAGTCAAATGCACGTATTGCTTAATCTATGAGATTGGTGTTTGCTCGCAGCAGACTGAGCCGTCAGAGCCGTCACAGCCGGGAAGGTGCTTTGAAGAACGTTCTCAAGAGAAAACATGAGCGCGCCCGGCAACCGATCGTTATAGTTGCTTAATATGCACATATATATCTGATGATAATGTGTGCTTAATGTATGCCATAGTTCTCTAGGGTTCAGTTGGCATAGCGAGAACAGCTTCATTTAGTCGGAGGCGCTCGTATAATGTGGGTTACGGGGTGAAGCTGTGTAAAGTCATATTGATTTTACTTGCATATATCTATGGCTTTATGCTATGAAAGATGTTTAAATCGTTGTGAGTGAAAATTTTAAAAAAACGTGCAGTAGTTGAAAATATTATTTAATGATCAAAGAAGCGGGATGTTTTTTTTGCCATTTTTACAGAAATATTTCAATTAAATTTATTTTAATTATATAGTTTTTGCATTAATACTTAATTTTTAAAATATAAATTAGTATTTCAATAATTATTTAAAATTTAATAAATGATTTATTTTATATTGTTTAAAATATGTAAATATATTTTTTACATTACTAATTAATTTTGAAAACTAAAATAATTACTTAAATTACTTACTTGAAGAATGCCATATCTGTGTAGGAATCAGTTATAGTTGAAAAATTTATTTGATACCTTTAATGCTTGAAAATGCGAACCATATTTTTCCCATATTCTTTTCATAATTAATTTCATTAAATTAAACTTCAATTAAATTTCATTTGAATATATTTTTTTCATTGCTACTTAATTTTAAAATTAAAATTAATATTTCAATTAATTTTTAAAATTTAATAAACGATTTTTTTATATTGTTTGATTGTAGAATCCTATGATAATAATCATTGCTACTTAATTTTAAAATTAAAATTAATATTTCAATTAATTTTTAAAATTGTATAAACCATTTATTTTTATATTGTTTGATTTTAGAATACTAAAAATGTGTAGGAATCAGTTTTAACCGCTAGCACAATCGAATGTACTTGTAATAATAATAAACTAAACAATAAAGTTTATTTAATTTTTACAGACTTTGATTTTGTTTTTTTTTATTGTTTTTGAAAGCATGCAGTATGTTGTTGCTAAATATATATGTTTTCTCTCTTTAGTTTTGGGTATACTTTTTTAAGATTGTATTCCCTTAGCCAATCCCTAGAAATTATCTTACCAAGCGGATATCTAGCTATTTTTAAAGCAATCTTTTACTATCGCTTGCCTCATCATCTCCATAAGTACATGTATTATTGATTGGGCTTACTTCAGCCCACCCCAGACATGGCTTGTTAAAGCATCTCCCGCTTGCAAATTACTATCGACTTGTCTTTAATTATCGCATTGCAATCGTAATAGGCATGTTAGATGCGAGTGCGGATTGTCTGTAGTATTATTTCGTGTGTCGTTAGTTACGGCATAAATCAAGATATGACAGGCCAGCGCGCATTTCAGCCTGTAACTTTGTTTGTTTGCCGTGTTGCTGCTGTTGTTGTTCTCGTTGTTGTTCTGATTGTTGTTGTCTTTGCAGTCACTTAATCAGAACGGCATGCTTTTACTTTCTAAATTTAAATGACCGGTATTACATGTGTGTATATGTGTGTGTGTGTGTGTGTGCGAGGTTTATTTACAAGAATTTATTTAGTCACATCTGTTGTAGACTTCCGTTTGTGATTCAGCTAAAGATACAGATACAGGCACATATATAGAGGTATATATCAGCCAATTAATGCAAATAAATTAAATTAAACGGGCTTAAAAATAGCGCTCCTTCTCCTTCTCTTTGGCAGCTGCTGCGAACGCGGGTCTTTGAACCCCGATCGAAATTTGAATTTGCTGCGACCTTAGAGTGGTTCGCGTTGCGGTTCGCACTGCGCTACGCACCGCCCTCACTGTATGCGTATCTGTGTGTGTGTGTGTGTGTGTGTGAGAGTATAGCGGGTGTGGTTTGAACTTGGCCCTGGACAATTGATTGATGGTGCAATTACTCAATGCTGGCAAAACGTAACTTTAATGCTCTGTCATCGGTGCGATTGGCGCTGCGAGCGATAGTTAATGCACTCAGATCGCGAACATAACTCCCGCTCCCCCTAACTCTCCCGCACTCTCTATTTCTCGCTCTCTGCTCAGACTATGTATTAATTTGTAACATGCGCCGCGCATCTTTCGCACGCGCTGATTAATGAGATGCCGAGGGATTATATCATTATCGTGTACGCTTTGTAAGTTGTCACGTAGACCAGTTAGCCGGACTTACTAAAGTGGCGGAATTTGTCGGCATGAGCGCGCTTTATTTCATATTTCCGACAGCGGCAGCATCTGTAACGAAAGACTTAAGCGACAAACTTGATTTCCTGCAAGCCCCGAAAATGTGCTCAAGTTCAACGGAATGTGAGCGCACACACACGACTATATAAACATGTATATATTAACGACAATGATAATAAAGATTTGTATTTTTAGCGCAGCAGGCTGCAGCACTTTGCATACATATCTCATCTCGCAATTAGAGAACGAAAATTGAATACTCAATCGAATCGCGAATCGCGAATCGGAATTCATATGCACATTCATATTGACATCCAATTAGCCGTTATATATCTGTTAGATCGCCTAGTTATCGTCTTGGCACCTGGGCGTAGCGCAGCTAATGAAACTGTTTAACTGTGTTAATTTTATGAGCAGCTGTGCCATAAAATTGTAATTTATTTTAATTTGCACAGTAGTCGCTGCTGCCACCGCTGCTGGCCGTAAAAACGGTCTCAGCATATTGTTCGTACTCAGCGTCTATATAGTATTAGTATCTAGTATCTGGCTAAGTATATACTTACTCGGCTCAGGCGTTTGGTCTTAGAAAGTGCAACTGCGATTGACCTTCGCGCGGCACGCAACGCGCCGCGAACTACATACGCTAATCCCCTGCTCTAGAATATTGCTCCGTTCGCGGTTCTCGATTTTTTTGAATTTTGATTTTTGATTTTCGACTTTTCGACTTTTGATTTTCGGCTTGTCGGTCGAAGTCAAAGCCAATGCGCAAATCGTTCGCCTTGGCGACAGACAACAAGAAGCTGACAGTCGAACAATTTACATAATCCTATGTATGTATGTACCGAGAGGGGCTTATCAAACCGAATCAAACACAAAAAACTGGGCGTTAAGTGGAGTGTGCTAAATACGCCTCACTACCATACGATTATTATATTATTATTTTTATTATTATTATTATTATTTGTTGTTGGGTGTGAGCATGCAGCAACGGTTTAGAATCGGCACAAACCTGTTTGTCGGCTTCGAAAAGCGCGAGCAGAAAGCCCCAAAAATGATATATGCACATGTTGAGCTCTATACTATATGGCAGACATAGGTCTGTCTCTCTGTCTGTCTGCCTCTTGACCGGCTACATTGTGTTCTAAACGTTTCCTAGGAAACATTTGGCACACAGACTTATGCAAATCACCATGAAAATACCCAATTTACCCATTTACCTTCTGATCTTCCCTTTTGTTTTTCGCCAGCGACCGCAGCATTTCCGATTCAGTTTCGTCAACAAATTAGCAGATCTCGGCGAGATCATTTAGAACGTTCAGTGTGCGTTCGTCGGCTAAAAAACCCCATGTAAGTGGGAAAATTTATTCGAAAGTATCTCGCTGCGAGCGACCATGACTCAGTTAGTTGCAATCGTCGCCTCCTCCATGCGTTTCTGTGCTGCTGCGGTGCGGCGCTCTGACGTCGACACAATGTGGGGAAGACCGGCCAAGATTGGTGGCCGGCTCTGGACGCGGGCCATCAATTAAAATGTTTTGGCTTGATGTGCGTAAAAAATAACTACAAGATTCGCGCTCGCATTGGGAATTTGCCAGTTCTGCTTAAAGAGCGTGGTGGAAAAATACAAATCAAGTTTTAAATTTCCACACAACTCATGGCTGATTCCAAATGTCAGCGGCAGGTGAAAACACTCAAGAGGCGGTCGGAAGTATTGGGCAGCTTCACCAGAGTTTTGCTGGCTCTTTGCTTTTGTTTGTGGCCTGTCAACGGCAGACAGTATTGATTTTTCGCACAAGGACATATGCACACACACATCTCTCTCTCTCTCTCTCTCTCTCTCTCTCTTGCTGAACTGTCGGGCTAATCGGGTCAGGTGGCAAAAAGATGTCGAGTGGCCAAAAGGGCCCGTCAGCTGCATGTCGGGCGCCGGCTTTAATAGGCATTTCAAAATGTACGACAATAAAAAGTTTATAGCAAGTGCATTTGCCGCCGAGATGTGCGCAGATACCGAGCCCTGTGTGTAGACCCCCTCAAACGTATATATGTATATATATTTATATTTATATATATATCAGTACGCATTTATTTATCGGCTTTTTAATTTTAACTTTCTTTGTGTAGTTGGCGCTTGGTTCGTTAAACTGGTTCAGCTCGGCTCAGTTGGCTGGCCTGCCCGCTTTGTTCGCCCCGTTGACAAAACTTTGGGCCAAAGGACCAGATTTCTGTCGAATTTCAACGATAAAATTATAAGTATTGATGAAATTATTCGCATACATATTTTCGGGGGCTCGTTCCTTCGGTAATTGCTGGTGATTAAGAAGCTTTTAATATATGCACCATTCACCATCATCATCATCATCATCATCATCGGGGTATCGGCTTTGGCTTCGGTATTGGTCGAGGTATCACCGCGTTGACACGCCTCGCAAATGTAAGGCAAAGCCGTTAAGTCCACCGGGTCTAAATATAGAGCAGACTGCCGATTGAAGACGGCAGCAAGATGAATCTTAGGAAATTTTTGGAGTTAGCCGTTGCCCAGTGGAATCTTTTGTATGCCAAGCGGAAAGTTTTCGGAATAATTTCGCCAGGGATCACAGGTATTGTAAAATGGAATGAAAGTCTTTGATTAACATTTTTATAGATAATGCGAAACGTTTTTGGAATAATTTATATAAATAATAATTTTTCTAGGAATTTTATTTAACATCTGGAAACTTTTTAAAGGGCACAAAAAAAGAAGGAAATATTTTTTTAGGCTTAGCAAAATCAACGAATGAAATAATTAAATATTGTATATGGTATTATATTATTAAATTTTATATATTTACTATATAACTATTATTTTATATACCATCGAAAAGTAATTAGTATACAAATTTAAGATCAATTTAAGTTCAATTTCTCTTTAATTTGCGGCTATCAAAGTCAAAGGAAATTTTTGTCTTACGTTTTCGAAAGGCATCACATATCTTAAATCTATCGCTGCCACATGCTGAGCTCATGTCAATAAAACAATAATCATATGATTAGATTATACTATGCTAAATTGTTCTTGGTAATTTCATTCGCAATTTATTTTAAGTGCATTCGAGAATTCCAGCTAATTATTGGGCTGGGTCTGTGAGAGGAATACCTAATATATTGCACAGTTAGCACATCTGATTAAGGCTAATGACTCGATTGCCCTGCCACTCACTCGCACTCTCCCACTCTCTCATTCTCTCTGTGAGCTGGATTCCCCTCTTGGGAACGTTACTCACAGCATTTCACCAGTGATCGTACGCACGTCAGAGATCACGAGCTGTTATGAGTGATAAACTGGGTCTTGGTTGGAGTCAGTCGCACCAAAAGATCACCGTAAATCCCCCATGCATGCGGGCCAAACATTTGTTTATGTTTTTCGATCACGATGACTGTTGACTTTTTTTTGGCGGGGGGGCGCCGCTCGTGATTGGCGCACGTGACGCAAAACGCTTGAGAGAAATCCCAGAAACAGAGCGCAGCAAAAGGCAAAACAAACAAAAAAGCAAAAACCAAAACCGAAATACAAAATACAAAATACGCGCGCGCGTTGCTATTTTGCATATTCAAATTATTAAATGAATTAACGGCCGGCCGAAAAAGCGAGACAAAATCACGCTAAACGCCGTCATCTTTGGCTGTGAATCAGCCGCAAATTGACGCCGTTTAGCAGGGGGAGGGCAGTTGGCAGTTGGGAGTATTTAGAATTGAGAACAGAGAATTGATTTACCGGCCCGCTCGATCGGACCGATCGACAGCCCACTCAAGTGTTGGGGCTATTTGGGAAAGCAAAACTCCGATATTATACAATAATTAGCAACAAAAATGATTGCCGTGCCGTAATTAATGCACATAATTGCGAGCCAGATCGATTAGAAATAAGTCTAATGGGAAAAAATTGTAAAAATGCTGAAAATGGATTCGTAATTGTATTATTAATTGCACCTTATTAAATTATGAATAATATTTGATTCATACTATACAAGAAGGAAAAAAATAGCTGCCAGCCCTAAGCCAAGATTCGTTCTAGGAAGTTGCCAGAACAAGGGCAGCGCGCTGTGGGAACGCAGTGCAAGGTTTCCTCATAAAAATGTTGGCATAAAAAAGGTCTACAGTACGTTTGAAACAGCACGCTCAAATCTGTACTGAGAGTAGGAAAATAGCTGTAATTAGACCTAATTTGTAGACCTTTTTTAAATGGGCATAAACTGGTGTAAATTGCGTTTGTTACAACTCTAGTGGAAATCCCTAGAGTCAACTTGAAATTTTATATTCGACCTATTTTTTAGACCTTTTTGGAAAGGCATAAATTGGTAAAAGCGCCTTTTAAACTATTATATGTAAATATATTAAGCATATTCAGACAAAAACTTAACCTATACCCACAATTATAATTCATTAAATAGGCATAATTTTCTGTACGTACTGAGAACAACTTTCTCGTCTCTTTATGCCACTTTCTCAATGTCAATTCGCAACGAAACGGAACTGCTTTCAGTGATCTGATCTGATCTGTGATTGATTACTATATAATCGAGCCGCAACTGTACCTTTTTGTCGCACTGTCCAACACAAGAGTGGACTACGTGACCGCAGCAGATTAGTATGGTGTAGTCACCATGATCATGCGTATGCGTAAGTGTGAGTGTGTGTGCATGTGTACGAATTTGATTGGACCTTTGATTAGAACAAAAGTATCGTACAAAAGTTTAGAGCTCGTGGTTGATTTTTTTTAGCTCTTGCCCGATCGCCTTGTTCGTACATTTTAATTATAGAACCTAATTTGCGCGAGCGCTTTTTTATATCATGATGATTGATCATTAGGTCGAAAAAAAAGAAACAACCGAAAATAGTAAATTTTTGTCTTATGTAACAAAAGTTAAAAATTGCAAAGCGGAGCTAAAGGCCAACCTTCAATTCTTGCAGGAGTTCAAACAATTAAATAAAGCTAATGAGAGAGAGAGAGAGATAGAGGGAAAAAGAGATAGAGGGGCGGAGAGAGCGTCAGTTGGAGAGGGGCGGCGATCGGCGCATAACTTCACTTTGTTTGGATTTGTTCATGAAACTTCAATAAAACAATAAAAAAAACAAAAGAACACAAACAAACAAACTGGTTAATCGGGTTGCATGCGTTGGCCAGGGCCGGGCTGAGGCGTGCCGAGGGGCGGGAAGGGGAATGGAGGCGCTGCTTAGAAGCTGCGACCAGTCAGCCGTTAAAGGGTCATGGCCAAGGACAAGGAAATCCCAGTGAATGGGTCTGCCTACGACAAGTGAATCACGATCGAAATGACTGCGACTTCTACTTCTACTCCGCTCAGTATCTCCGGCTCCAGCTCCAGCTACAGCTCCGCCTGCCTCTCCGTCTCCGTCTCCGGCTGTGTATCCGCCTCTGGCTCCGCTTGCGTCTCTGCGTCTCTCAAGTTCTCTGGCAAAACTGCTCGGCAATTTTGTTACTTTTGAAACCTTGAGTCTACTCTATGCTTGTGCATTATTGTTGCTCGTGTTGTTGTTGCTGTTGCTGCTGCTACTGCTATTGTTGCTTTTGTCTGCTGTTTAATAACACTAGAATGAACAAAAACCTAGCAAAACAAACGCCGTGCACAATTAAATTTAAATATTAAATAAAAATTAAATAAAAACCAAGCAAAGCAAAGCAAAGCAAAACAAACTAAACGCAGCATTTTAAAATGTTATGCCTTAATTATGCGGCCAGCCCGGGCCGCACAGCAACAACAATTGCAGAAAATAATGTCGGAAGAAAAGTTGGCCAAAAAGCCGTGGGGGCAAGCACAGAGCGCTGCTGCGGCGACGGGCGGTAGATTTATGAATATGGGCAGCAGTTATATGACACATATTAAACGGTTAATCAATCAATTGCATAAGAATTGCAAGACAGTGGTAGCTGAACTGAGAGTTACCCTGTAGGCAAGTTGAAAGTGTTGGTATTAGTTTCAGATCAATTTCATCATTCAATTTACAGATATAAATATGACAGGTGAATTTTGGCATTAGTTTTGGAAAGGTTTTAATATCTTTTTTTTTCAATTATACACATCGTTTTATGTACAGATATAAATATTGCAGGAGAATTTTGGCCTTTTTGAAAGGTTGAATATATATATTTTCATCTATTATATACATCATTCAATATACAGATATAAAAATAACTGGCCTTTTTGAAAGGTTTAACCATATATATATTTGTATGTATTACACAAACTAAAAAAATAATAATCAGAGCATTAGTTAAAAAACTTTCGTATAAACATATATATTTTTTTCTCGTATGGCATGTTTTAGTCGAGTATATGCAATGAGGCCCTACATTGATTCCATTCTTAAAATGCAATATATCTTCATTATTCATCGATCGATGTTTCAGCATAAAATATGCCGCAGACTTAAAGGCTTTGATACTTTATAATTATATATGCATACCCAACTAATTCTCTTAAATTTACCAGAACTTTTCAATGTCAAAAAATGCCCATTAAATTTGCAATAAAAATGGCACATACTATAGCGAATCCACTCAGAGCACAACAATCCAATTCTATACTATAAATTCCTAAGAGTTTCTCATTTGCAACCGGATCACCATTCCCACTAGAACTAAGACTCTGCGTCAAGCTTGATTCGCTGCACTCATTACAGGGTATAAACCACAATTGAATGCACATTAAAATACAGTTTTATTATTCAACTTTTCGGTCAATCGCAGCGGCAATAACATACAGAAGATATATATGATATATAGTATGCATGTTCTATATGCCAGATCTATCATTAGGAGCGCGTTGATTAACCGCTCGCAATTAGCTTATGTAAGCTGGCAAAATTGATGTCAGGTGCGCCCTTTCTGAATATCGCGCTGTAAAGTACCCCCGCTGCATGCCATATGCCATAGTCTATCTAATCGTGCATGATACTGTTACTACAATGTGTATAACTATACAACTATATAGTATATGTTTGTGTGTAATTGTGTAGCTGCCACATACTTGTCGAGTGCTACAACTCAATTTGAAGCGATCAAAGGGGCGCGCAGCTCATTAGTTAATGGCTCGTTAGCAGTATACACACGTCTATATATACACACACACAAATTTATATATATATATATACTATATATATAGATAATCTGGCGATCCGATCGCGGCGCAAGGATGACCACATTGGCAGCGATCGCCACAAGTGCGCCGAATGTAGATCAATGGCAAAATGGCGAGCGGCGCGCGCTGAATTTGGTTAAATTGTGCTGAAAATGAGCTAAAGCCGCAGCTAGAACTAATGCTAAAACTAAAGCTAAAGCTAAAGCTAAATGTCATTCAAATGATCTAGAAGACCAGAGCAGCTACCAATTAGAGCCTCGTCAGCCTCGTCGACTTAATTGTGTCGCTGTGTTGTTATCAGCGTACAGCGTACAGGAATTGCAATTACACCAACCATACACAAACAGCAACAGATCTAGATACATATGTAAATATATATATATATATATATATATAGTATAGCTTGATCGGTGGAGTTGTCTGCCAGCTGCATATTGCATATGCAAATGCGCCCGGCCAATTTGCCAGATGTGTGTTTTGACGGCATTTAATTAGAGCCGGCAACGGCGCGCCATCTGTATAAATCTATCATATATATATATATATATTTATCTATATCTCCAGCTCGATTTGACTCTAATGTGTTGGATTAACGCATGCAAATGCGTGCGTAATTGATCGATTAATTGCGCTGCAGTTCCTTGTTTTGTTTTGCTTGCTACTTTCCCTTTTGCCACTGCGGATCAGCCAACTATAACTATTTGCTACATATATAAATAAATAAAAATAAAAATATAAATATAATAAAATAAAATATAGTTAAAATTATAGCTATATTCTCTCTCTCTTTATTTGTCTTTGTCGCACGCGGCGTATGCGCAATTTATGACTTGTTTAGGCTTTTTTAATGACGCGCCGAGACCGCGACAATTCCAAACGCGCACGCGCGCTCTGGCTAAACCCAGGCAAACACTACAACAACAACAGCAACAGCAACGGGCAGCAGCAACAACAACAACACACAGCAATGCCAAGCGTCGTTCTAGCCGCCGCACTTGAACTTGGTCGCGTCAGTGCGCCGTCGACCCACTGCCAGCTGTGGGCTTTTGGTGAGAGGAAACCCCACGACGTTACTACATAGTATTGCCAACGGCAGCAGCAGCAGCAGCAGCAGCAGCAACAATAACAACAACAAGAGCAACTGGCGAGAGCAGCTACGTCACAGCCGCGTCATGCGAAAACCTGTCGTCGTCGCTCGCGCTGTCATCGGTCTCGGTCTCGGTCGTCGTCGTCGTCGACGTCAGCTGCGAGCAGCGAGCAGCAGCTTCAGCCGGGGGTATTTAAGTGCTGGCAACCGAGTCTGGAGCATGCATTGATTCGCTAACCATCGCTCTAAAGACTTGCCAGCCTTCTGTGGTCAAGTAGTTTGCTGCTCTGTTTGTTGTAATAAAATCTTAGCTGAAAGGATAAACATAATCACCGTACAACGAGTCCAACGATCGCGTTCGAGTTTAAAATAAATCCATAGAAAGAACGATAAAACGCGTAGTGCTCGCAGCTCAGCTAAATTCTAGACGCAAACAGTTCAGTTCAGGAGCGTATAAGCAGTGAAAGTGTACATTTCGAGTGCTTATTCCAGCCAGAAACACACACCATACACACACACACAAATAGTATTCAAAGTGCGCACACTTTGTTTAAATTTTTGAGTAAAATCCAAAAAGCAGTTTAAACACAAAACACAAGCAAAATGATGGCCGTTGCAGCTGCCCAAAAGAACCGCGAGATGTTCGCCATCAAGAAGTCCTACAGTATTGAGGTGAGTGCGAAAACTATACCAAAAAAAAAAAAAAAAAAAAAAAAACTAGTCGCAAGCTATACGAAAAATGTTGTCCGAGTTGCTGCCGTTTGTTTTGGTCTACGTGACCGCTCAAAGGTCTTCAAAGTCCGTCGAGAGTTTCCCAATGCTTTTTTTTCGCAACTGACCTACTACGTACCACTGTGCGCACCCAAGAACAACAAAAAAAAAATATGCGGTAAACATGGCAGCAGGTGACAAGTGATTATTTAACAAACAATGTGTCTCAGCTGCCGGAGGGAGAGTGAAAGTGGCCGACGCCTCATTTGCCCTGCACTCACAGACAGCGGCGTCTCATTGTTGAGCCAACATGCCAACATGTTGTTGTTTATGTTTATGTTGTGCTTGTAGCCGAATATGAAATCAATAAAGATGATTCAATGGCTCGCCAGCTCTTTCATCAGCAAGAGAAACTGTGAAAAGCTCGAAAAACTGCAAGCCATCGCCGGACTGGCTGTCCGGCCGTCTGTCTGTCCCACTGTCCGCCTGAGCTGAGCTCAGCTGCAGCTATAGAATAGCCTAAAGTCGATGTCTTTATGCGCGCAGCTTATGTCGCCCCTTTGTCTGTCACTTTCACGCACAGACGCTGATTTTTCACTTTCCATTGCATAAGGCCAGCGCTCAGAGCGCTCAGCAGTGGCAGAGGCAGGCGCTCCGACACTAGCTAATTTCCGGCTAGCAGTTAAAAGTTTTAAATTTTCCCATTTTCTTAATTTTGCAGAATGGCTACCCGTCGCGTCGCCGCAGCCTCGTGGACGATGCACGCTTCGAGAGCATCGTCGTCAAGCAGAACAAACAGACGGTGCTCGAGGAGGCGCGCAACAAGGCCAACGGTGAGTGGGCGGGCTCAAATGTATATCTAAACATATATTTTCGGGCAATAGTTGGCTTATTATTATTTTTTATGATTTTCTTAATTTATTTATATTTTTTTTTATTTTTTTTTATAATTTTGCGCTGCATACAGACGCCTCGTTGGAGGAGTGCATTCTGCAGGCCAAGGGCGAGCATGTGCCCGCCGAGCAGAACATCGAGCTGCAGGACGAGCAGCCCAATCTCGAGAATCTGGACAATCTGCCAGTCGAGGATGAATATGTTGCAGGTGCTTATTTCAAAAATTAAATTTATTCTTCATTATTATTTTTATTTCTTTTGCTTATGATTTACATTTTGTTTTTTATTATTTTCCTTTTTTTGATGGCCTTTAGTTGAGCCTGTTGAAACTGAGGCAACAATTGAAAGCAGCGCTGAGCAGCCGGCTGACAATGCTGAGAAGCCCAAGAACGGTAAGTGGGCGTGGCCAACCGCACACGCACACTCTCACACACGCACACACACGCACACAGTTGACAGGAAGCTAAGTGCTTAATATGATAAAGTGCCAGCACTCAACGCGCAACGCTGATGGTGCTGCCAGTGTGTGTGTGTGTGTGTGTGAGCGTGCGCTTGCAGCTGTCTGTGTCTGCGCCTAAAAGGCTACACCCACACACAGGCAGCGCGACAGTAACTCCGGGGTAAATGGCGCATTTCCCTTTTTCATTTTTTACGCTCGACTTAAGCGACGACTTCAGTTGCCTGGCAACCATAAGTCCCAGGGGGTGAGGGGAGGGTGAGCAGCATGTGGGGGCACTGCTGCTGCCGCACGTCTGCCACTTATCGCTTACGTGACCCTTAAATCGGCTTGCGCGCTGAAATCTGATTGTGATGCTGATGCCATGATTCTGATTGCCTCCTTGTGGCACCTTTGCGCTGTAATTGCAGATTATGGACTCACCGAGGACGAGATTCTGCTGGCTAATGCCGCTTCGGAGTCCGCCGAGGCGGAGGCGGCCATCCAGAGCGCTGCACTGGTGGTGCGCCTCAAGGAGGGCATCTCCTCGCTGGGCCGCATACTCAAGGCCATCGAGACGTTCCACGGCACCGTGCAGCATGTGGAGTCGCGCCAATCGCGCATCCAGGGCGTCGATCACGATGTCCTCATCAAGGTGGACATGACGCGCGGCAATCTGCTGCAGCTGATCCGTTCGCTGCGCCAGTCGGGCTCCTTCAGCAGCATGAATCTGCTGGCCGAGAACAACATAAGCGTGAAGGCGCCATGGTTCCCCAAGCATGCCTCCGAGCTGGACAACTGCAATCATCTGATGACCAAGTATGAGCCCGATCTCGACATGAACCATCCCGGTTTCGCCGACAAGGTGTACCGTCAGCGTCGCAAGGAGATCGCCGAGATCGCGTTCGCCTTCAAGTATGGAGACCCGATCCCACACATCAACTACACCGATGTCGAGGTGAAGACCTGGCGCTCCGTCTTCCGCACCGTGCAGGATCTGGCGCCGAAGCACGCCTGCGCCGAGTACCGTGCCGCCTTCCAGAAGCTGCAGGACGAGCAGATCTTCGTCGATCACCGTCTGCCCCAGCTGCAGGAGATGTCCGACTTCTTGCGCAAGAACACCGGCTTCTCGCTGCGCCCCGCCGCCGGCCTGCTGACCGCTCGCGATTTCCTCGCCTCGCTCGCCTTCCGCATCTTCCAGAGCACGCAGTACGTGCGCCACGTCAACTCGCCCTATCACACGCCCGAGCCGTAAGTATCTACAGTGGGAATAGCAGGGTGGGGGAGGGAGGGAACTTTACATCAAAGCTGCTCTAATTGCATTTGTGTGCCGTCTGCCTGCCTGCCTGCCTGCCTGCTGCCTTGTGCGCAGCTTCCGCTTCCGTCCGCTTCCGCCTGCTTCCTGCCGCTGGCAACTTTCATTGTGTGGCAAATTGGTTTAACGGCACTTTGCCGGGTCCATTCTGGGCCACGCCCACGCAATTATGTGTCGCCTAATTGCCTTATGCTAACCGAGCGAATTTCCCTTTCCCTTTCTGCCTTCTCTTGCAGTGACACCATCCACGAGCTGCTGGGCCACATGCCGCTGCTGGCCGATCCGAGCTTCGCGCAGTTCTCGCAGGAGATTGGACTCGCCTCGCTGGGCGCCTCCGATGAGGAAATCGAAAAGCTCTCCACGGTAAGTAGCAGCAGCAGCAGCAGCAGCAAATAATCAAATTTCGACTGAATTTTCATTGGGATTTTCTCGCCTCTTTGCTCTCTCTTTCTGTCTCTCAGGTCTACTGGTTCACCGTGGAGTTCGGTTTGTGCAAGGAGCACGGCCAGGTCAAGGCCTACGGTGCTGGTCTGCTGAGCGCCTATGGCGAGCTGCTGCACGCCATCAGCGACAAGTGCGAGCATCGCGCCTTCGAGCCGGCCGTCACGGCCGTGCAGCCGTACCAGGATCAGGAGTATCAGCCCATCTACTACGTGGCCGAGAGCTTCGAGGATGCCAAGGACAAGTTCCGTCGCTGGGTCAGCACCATGTCGCGTCCGTTCGAGGTGCGCTTCAACCCGCACACCGAGCGCGTCGAGATCCTCGACTCCGTCGACAAGCTGGAGACATTGGTGCATCAGATGAACACGGAAATACTGCATCTGACCAATGCCATTCAAAAGCTGCGGCGTCCGTTCTAAGGCCCCCTGCCCTCGCTACATAACTCCTTGCCGGAACTTAGCAACCTCCCATGCACACACACACACGCAAACACACACACAGGTGCAACGGTCTCATTTTATTACAAATTAATTTTAAATTGACATACCCCACATACAACCACATATAGATCTAGGGAAACCTCTTGAAGCACCTCGAGTTTTTTGTTTTTCTTTGTCTCACTTTACGTTTTTATTTATCCAACACATTTGTTGTTTCTCCACGCCCCATACCCGCCCCCTTGCATTCCCACTCACACTTATGCATTGCATATTTATTTAGCCCCTTCCCTGCCTCTTCACACCAACTAAATATTATTGGACCAAAAAATCTCTAGACTTTTAAGTGACGTGTGACACACACACACACATTAGTAGAAAGTATCACACATACACACACCTTCACGCACACATACAGACACCAACCCACAACCGCTGTATACTCAGCCACGAATTTGTTTTTGTATTATTCTTTTAATGTTTAATAATTACATAAAATCCATTTAAGTGAACGCGACAAAGTATTCAATCGGTAACTGAACAGTTGGCCCTATATAAACATACATGCAATAACTATATATAGCTATGTGAGCAGACGCACATATACATGATATAAACCTAAACATATACACATACATATACTATATCCTCTTAGAGTGTGATGTGGAACACAAGCAAGATTTCTCTCACATTGTACAATAACTGGAAGCGACAATATTACAATTGTGTACTATTATTATTATCTATTATTATTATTTGTATGACTATTATGTATTGTATTGTAGGTATGTAGAGTTTATTATTATTTTACTTAAGTTTTGTGTATTAATAAAGTTTAAAATACAATGGAAAAATAAAACTTATGCGACTTTTCATTTATTTGCTTAAAAATAATTTTTTTTTTTTATATATATTTTTCAGTTTTGTTTTTTAATTATTTGCTTTGTTTTTTAAATTATTTCTTTATTTCATATTTTTTTTAATTCATTTTTTATTTAGTCTTAAAATTAAAAAATTTCTTGTTTATAGTATGAAAGATAAACCTACTACTATTATTACACTCTGAAGTCTGATTCAGTTTAGGGAACTTTTGTGACATGATAAGGGAACAATGTAAAGGATTTTAGAAAGATTGACGCATTAGGGAATTTTAACAAAAATATATATATACAATATAGAAAAGGAAGAGTGGGTCCAATTGATTGATCCTGTACCAAAACATTAACTTTACATCATTTAAATACTTGTAGGTTGATTTAACTTTCCTATTTTTGGGTAAGCGCAAATCGGAACGGACAAAGGCAAAAGCACATACATACATATATGCTAGCTATATATATTCTAGTACAATGCTAGCTGTTTTAAACATATATAATATATATAACATATATGATATATCAAATACTTTAATCAATTTTATTGCTGTTTCTTGTTGCAAAAGCGCGCGATATTGGAACTTAGACAAATGTTAACATTGAACAATTTTAAATATTATCCGAATACTACAGATATACTACTATTAATCAAAATTTTAGGCGCAGCGGTTGGTCCCCATGCTTCTATAGCGAGCTGCAAAATAATCGAAAATAATGTTATTATACACACAGATTATTCGATATACTATCTTATACCATATTTAACAAGCTACCATATACAATTGAATTCTTTTCAAATAAAGTTGATTCTTTCGAGTTAATGCATATGGGAGCTTTGGGAAATTCTAGGCGGGTTCCACTTGAGTTTACTGAAATGCCAGCTGATTGTTTTACATGACCTACCTCAGCGTGTAGAACGTATGGCATTAGCCAGGCAGACACCTGTGAGCAGAGTTATCAGATGCCAATTACAACAAAAAAAAAAAAAAAAAAAAACAATAACAACAAAAAACACAAGCTTTATGATAATTGAGCGTGTGAATAGAAATCGAATGTGCTAATTGCCGGCAGCAGAAGTAGCTGATCGGATGTGGGCGATATGAAACCGGGTCCGGGTAATATAAATAAATCTGATTTATGTGTAGTAATAAGCAGAGACACGCGCATGCTGTATGCTAGACTAGAATATACTCATTGCACAGTCTAGTATTATTTCGAGTTGGATAAGTCGAGTTCTCTGATGGGAAATATAGCTTCCAAATTTATACTTTTATATTTAATAACCATTATAATACTACATAATTATCTTCACTGTATATTTAGACCTATATACCCTTACAGCTTTTAGCCCTTATGCCTTTAACCAATTATATTTTTATGCCTTTATACGTTTAATATACGTTGTAGGCCAACATCCACAGTAGAGTCCTTTATACCATTTAACTCTTATAGCTTTATGACTTTATATGTTTATATCTTTATACTTTAACTCATAACGTATAAATTGTATGTCAGCATACGTACTTTTTACACGTGTACTTTTTGGCTATTATGCCATACTAAATTTATGCCTATATATTTTTATACCTTTATACTTAAACTCATTACGTATAAATTGAATGCTAGCATACGTTTAGAGCCCTTTTGGCTTTTATGCCTTTATGTTTTCATGCGTTTATGCCTTTATACCTTTATGCCTTTATACCTTTATGCCTTTTTATGCCTTTTACGATTTTAGCTCGTTTTTTTCTGCATATCTCACCACCTGCATAATTTTGGGTATACCCCACTGGCAAATTCGAATGACAAAAGGTTATAAAACAATATCATACGATTAAAGCGTTTGTTCGCGCTTAATAAGTCTTAGTTATTGTTGCTCATGCCCGATTCTAATTATAGCCGCAGATGGATTAAGATGACATTTTGATAAATCTCGAGACATTTGAGAGCTGTGGACGTGTGAGAGAGCGTGAGCATTAATTGGGCTCTAGACCTTAAGTGTGTGAGTGCTGTGTGGGGCTGGCCGCAGGAATAATCGGTCTTGTCTGACTGATTTGGGTCAAAACAGTCCATTGGCCAGTGCAGTGCATAATGGATTACGTGCTGTCAGTCAGGCTGATCGGTCTGCACGGCGATCGACGATCGACGATCGCTTGGTCTTCTGTCAAAGTCAATGATTATTTGGGTTAGGGTTGCAGGAAACGCTCTGGGACACACAGACACGGGCTCTGAACGGGGTTCGAACTGGGCTGGGACTAAGACTGAGGCTGAGAGAGGGTACTGCGGCTCTATGGTAATGGTAATTGCCGGAAGCCGAATGCACTTTGCAATTAAAAACAAAAAACTTTTGCATTAATTGTTCGAGTCGCCGAGCTAAGAACACACTGAGAGCTGTAAACGGGCAGCTTGTTGAACACGTTTCGTTTACAGTGGATACAAGTGCGAGTGTGAATACGAATACGAATACGAATACGAATACGATTACGAGTGCGACTGTGAGTACAATTTTGAAATTTCAAATTTGGCTAATTAAAGGCGCATAAAAAGCCAAGGCCCGGCCCGGCGTCGGCTTTGACAGCGGCCAATCGAGCGGGAGGCAGTGCGAGCGAGAGAGCAGTAACTAGAACATGGCCCGGCTAACTACGAGTATTTGGTATTTAGCTAATTGAATATCAAAGTCAATGACTTACACCTTGTCTCGGCCAATTCGCTTGGCATTGCGGCCGCCATTTCGGGCCAATTATTCGCAAGTTTTCAGCTCGTGCTTCGCTTTTGTTTTTGTTGTCTTTTATTGCTGCTGTTCTTGTTGTTGTTGTTACCTGTGCTTTTGTTTAATTATTGTGCATTTTGTTCTTTAGTTTAGTTTAAAGTTGTGAACTCTGGCGAGGCAGGTGTGATAGCTAAACGCTATACAAACGATCTGTCTGCATATATATATATATATATATATATTTGGATCGCAGTGCCCATAGTTTGGGCGTTGCTTGGCACGGCCAAACCGTTAGGCTGTTCTTTGAGTACTGTCGCTGTCGACCACTGACTGGGGGCACACCTGTTGCAAATTCTAATTTCAATGATCGAACAATATAATTGGCATAGCGATCGCAGCTTAATTAGCCCGCAAACTGGTTGACAGGGCAAAGGAGAGAGCGAAAGGCAGTGGGAGGAGCAGCAGCAGTCTGCAGAGCTGCCACGAGTGTTGCCGCTTGCTTGATGGGGTTATCAAGCCAGTTAGCTTTACTTACCCGCAACTGCAGGGTATGCCATAGTCGTGTCAACTCTATACTCTGCAATTCTGCACTGCTTAGCATATCAAAGTGTTGACTTTGCATTTCTAATGCCAAACTAAGCCGACCTTGAGGCTGGCCTGCCAGCCAGCTTGCCAGATCCAGAACATTATTATGCCGATTGGGCCATAATTAAAAGTTATTACAGCACCGATTGATTGACCATACGAGCGGGCTAATTGCCCAGCAACAACAATAACAACACTAACAAGCCGTTGCACCTGTCTGTCTGTCTGTCTGTCCGTCTGGCTGCACAGCTGCTAATCAGCTCCACAAACGACACCTGGCCCAGACCCAGACCCAGACCCAGTGCCATAGCCGGGCAAATAGAAGGGCCGCCCAGTTGCCAAGCGCGGCTTTCGAACATAAATTAACATTAGAATTACAAATGTGCTTGACTAATTAGAAAAACTTGTGAGATTTCATGCCCTCGAGTGGCTCCGGCTGCTGCTGCACCACCAGCTGCTCCAGCTGTTCCAGCTGCTCCACCTGCTCGGCAATTACAAGAAAATTGTGCATATCATTTCTCTGCACAGCATTGTTGCCGGGTAGAAGCCGCACCCCCTTACCCCCCTCTTGGCGCACTCTTACAGCTCTGCAAAGTGCGCCTAATGGGGCCAATTACACAATGTCTGTGTGTGTGTGTGTGTGTGTGTGCGGGTGTGCGGCCTATGCTCATCGATTTGCAGCTCGCTTTGTCTGGCCGTCGCGCGTGTGTCGTGTGTCGTCTGTAGTCTGTCAATATTTTGGTTTTAGTTGAGCAAACAACAACAACAACAACAGCAGCAACAACAACAAGAGATGATGAAATGTCCACAGAAAATCTGGCAGTACCGGATGTTGTCAGAAAGTTTCGACTTCGAAGTTTCGTCTCGTATATAGAACGGCAAATCTTTTCTCCCCGTACTGAGTAACGCTGCTCCGTTGGGGCTATTGACTTTGGCTAATTAAAAGTTGCGTCTGCTGTGAGTGTGGCGCGCACACCTGTTCAAAGTTTTGCCGCCCAACCGATCAGAGGTCGGGGAAGGTCGTCGCAAGCAGCCATCAGTTGATCGGGTCAGTAAGTGCCCTGTAAACTGCTGCATTGACCCAGGCTTTGTGTTACTGTAAATTAAGCTTTTGTGTCGAGTTTTCCCAAGTCGTTGGGGTTCATTCAGAAGTTTGTTAAACCTGCTTAACTACTATTAAAATACAATTTAAGCAGTTTGTAGAGTAAATGTAAATTTTTAAACATTTTAAAGTTTTTTAGAATTTTATTTTGTATGTATTTTTCTAATTAATATTAATTTAATTTAATTTACTTTTTGCATTAAATATGCAAATATAAATTTGACAAATATTTAATCTTTAACTTTATTTTTTTACTTTTATTTATTTATTTTTATTACTTATTTTATAATTAATTGATATAATTTATACAGTTACCACATTTTTCGTATTGAAATCAATTTCTAAATTAGACAAATGTTTTATCCTTATCTTTTTTCTATGTTATTTATTTATTTTTATTACTTATTTTATAATTAATTTTTGTATCTTTAAATTAAAGCAGTATCTAAATTAGACAAATATTTTATCTTTAATTTTTTTCTACATTATTTATATATTTTTATTACTTATTTTGTAATTAATTGTGTTTGTTAAGATATAAAATGCTTGCAATTTCTATTGTAATTTAAATAGTAACCGCCTTTTGGCTTTTAAGTGGCGCCATCTATTGCTCAGTATACACCAGAGACTAACAAATTGTTGCTATTACAATAAAGCTGACTGCTATACAACTACAGAGCTTGTGCGGCATGAGTCCGCAGCACAAGCTTTGCCCATTTAAACGCACGCCGCAAAGTATGCAATGGAATTTAAATTGCCATCATTTTAGCTCATTTACATAGCCGCATACCCTGTAATGACAAGACACTGCGGCCGCTCACTATCTTTATGCATTAAAAAAACGTTTATTTAAACAAATGGAGATTTCAGTCTTTTGGCAAGTTGCTGTCGCTCTTTCCCCTGCTGTAGGGTCGTGTGCTGCCCAGCATGCGCTCGAGCAGGCTCTGCTTGGACTTGCGCTTGCAGGCGAGCACCTCCTTGCAGAGCTCGTTGAACACTTCGGCCACCTGATCGACATGATCGGCCGCGGAGACCTCACTGAATTTGCACTCAAAGTCTTTGGCGAGTATCTCGCCCTCATCGCGACTGACCTGACGCAGATGGACCATGTCCACCTTGTTGGCGCACAGCTGAACGGGTGTATCGGATTGCAGATCGGATTTGGCACGGCGTATATAGTTGAAGCTGCGCCGATCGGTGATCGAGTAGACGAGCAGCAGGCCGTCGGCCCACTGTATTAGCTCGGCGGCATTTGGATACTCGTCGTCGGCCTGCCGAAGCAAAGAGAGTGAGAGCATATAGCATATAGATATAGTTTCAGCTACAGGTTGGATCTTACCTTCGGGCAGGTGTCCAGTATTTCGAATAGCACCGGCTCGCCATCGACCATGGACTCGTGTTTGTAGCGATTCTCAGTCTGGTGATCGTATTCGCCTATGTAACGCTTTGTCAGGAAGCGCACAATGAGCGCTACAGCGTCGCGCGGAGTGGGGGGGAGAAATTACAAAGGGGAGGTACAACGTTTAGACATAGGTATATCTATCTCGGATCAGGTGTGCGTTGTTTGTCAGCAGGCCAACAACCCTCGCCGGATTGTGGGTCAGCACTTAAGCGAGCGTAAACGCGGAAAACCCTGCGAACTGCCGGCCTCCTGAGGCAGGTGGAAAACGCGCCTAGCGGGGTTAATAAACCCGACCAGGGGCCAACAACAACAACAACTAGAAGACATTTAGGACGTTGCGTGTTTGCTGCAAACAAAGCAAGTCGTCGGAGTGGACAGAGAGCGGGGAGCGAAGGGGGGGGGCCCTAGGAGCTGCCTGCTTGAGGCTTATGTCAGCGCCCTGGTCATTTGCATGGCGAGTCCTCAGACTTGAGACTCGGATAGCATACGTTGTGTGACCAGTCTATCTACCTACCCATCCCTCCCCCTCTCCCCTACCCTTTGACATTTTGCATTCTGCTCATTTATTTTTCTAGCAGCCGCACATTTCACTTGTGTTTAATTTATGCTATCTGCCATGTTTTATATTTGTTTCTTTATACATTTTACGAGGTCAACATTTAAATTCTGTTCGGCTCTGGCGACCGATCTCTGGTCCCATCTGCACGTTGCGGCATTAATTCAACGTGTGGGCGTTTTAATTGCCCCACACGCACGCCGCAATGCCCCACTGGCCACGCCCCCGAGCAGCACCCCGTTCTGTATGTGCATTAAATACTATATATATGCGCGCCCAGAGACTGTGGTTGAATGATCTTTGGACAGATCAACAAATACTATATATCATATTAGATACTATATGAATGTCTGCCTTATGAGTGCTTCGCTTGATTTGTTGCGAAATTCTTCGAGAGGGAGGACTGTGGGTGGGGGGATTGGAAACGCTTCATGGCAAGTTCGCTTTGCGCTAGAATCGGATCATAAACTGAGTTGACAGTGGCATTTAGAGCGGTTGCGGATAGATAAGCCGCGCAGCACTACGTGAAAGCCTTTTAATCTTAGACAACTTTTCATGGGACTTGAAATGCTACTTGGAAGAGGTATACATATATATATACTCTATAGATCATACTACTAGAATATGTATTGAAATCATTCATATTGATCACTTGGTAGAGGCATAAATATATCCTCTATACATTTTTAAGTTATTCATTGAGATCATATATAGCTCATGGATTGAGATCACTCATATCGATCATTTTCTGGCTTCTATCGAATTAAGTAATATATAATAATAGTAAGTATGATTTCTGTAGTGTAAGCCTCTAATTTGAATTCATAGATTATTAGATACGATTTACAGAATTTTATTTGTAAGAATCTTACATCTGCATCTGGTTTCTGGAGAGTGTAGATCAATAAGCTATATAGATCAGTATCTAGAAACATTTATTTCTCTTCAATTCGAGCAGTTAAATTTCTATAAGCTAATTTTTTTCTTTTCTTGTAATTTTTTAATATTTTTTTTTATTAAGATAATATTTGATACATGGATTTATTAATATTCTTTTCATCTAGAAGACTTTCTTTGACAACGATTGCATTGCATAGGAGAAGCGAATTTATTTGATAATATTGTGAGGTATAAAACTAAAAAATTAAATTATCTGTAAAATACTGTAAGTATCTGTAAGATACTTTTGTATACATAAGATATTTTCTCATTTTGTATCTGTTAGATACTTTTTTAACTGTAAGATACTTTTGTATCCATGAGATACTTTCGTATCTTTCAGATACTTTTGTATCCATGAGATACTTTTGTATCTTTCAGATACTTTTGTATCCATGAGATACTTTTGTATCTTTCAGATACTTTTGTATCAATGAGATACTTTTGTATCTTTCAGATACTTTTGTATCAATGAGATACTTTTGTATCCATGAGATACTTTTGTATCCATGAGATACTTTTGTATCTTTAAGATACTTTTGTATCTTTAAGATACTTTTGTATCTTTAAGATACTTTTGTATCCATGAGATACTTTTGTATCCATAAGATATTTTCTCATTTTGTATCTGTAAGATACTTTTGTATCTGTAAGATACTTTTGTATCTGTAAGATACTTTTGTATCCATGAGATACTTTTGTATCTGTAAGATACTTTTGTATCCATAAGATATTTTCTCATTTTGTATCTGTTAGATACTTTTGTATCTGTAAGATACTTTTGTATCCATGAGATACTTTTGTATCTTTCAGATACTTTTGTATCTTTAAGATACTTTTGTATCCATGAGATACTTTTGTATCCATGAGATACTTTTGTATATGTAAGATACTTTTGTATCCATGAGATACTTTCGTATCTTTCAGATACTTTTGTATCAATGAGATACTTTTGTATCCATGAGATACTTTTGTATCCATGAGATACTTGTAAATCCATGAGATACTTTTGTATCCATAAGATACTTTTGTATCCATAAGATACTTTTGTATCCATAAGATACTTTTGTATCCATGAGATACTTTCGTATCTTTCAGATACTTTTGTATCTTTCAGATACTTTTTTTCAGATACTTTTCTATCCATGAGATACTTTTGTATCCATAAGATATTTTCTCTTTTTGTATCCATAAGATACTTTTGTATCTTTCAGATACTTTTGTATCCATGAGATTGTTTTGTATCTGTAAGATACTTTTGTATCTGTAAGATACTTTTGTATCCATGAGATACTTTTGTATCCATGAGATACTTTCGTATCTGTAAGATACTTTTGTATCCATGAGATACTTTTGTATCCATGAGATACTTTTGTATCTGTAAGATACTTTTGTATCCATGAGATACTTTTGTATCCATGAGATACTTTCGTATCTTTTAGATACTTTTGTATCCATGGGATACTTTCGTATCTTTTAGATACTTTTGTATTCATGAGATATATTTGTATCCATGAAATACTTTTGTATCTGTAAGATATTTTTGTATCAATGAGATACTTTTGTATCCATGAGATACTTTTGTATCCATGAGATACTTTTGTATCCATGAGATACTTTTGTATCCATAAGATATTTTCTCTTTTTGTATCTGTAAGATACTTTTGTATCCATAAGATACTTTCGTATCTTTCAGATACTTTTGTATCCATGAGATACTTTTGTATCTTTCAGATACTTTTGTATCCACGAGATACTTTTGTATCCATGAGATACTTTTGTATCCATAAGATACTTTTGTATCTTTCAGTTACTTTTCCATCCATGAGATACTTTTGTATCCATAAGATATTTTCTCTTTTTGTATCCATAAGATACTTTTGTATCTTTCAGATACTTTTGTATCCATGAGATTGTTTTGTATCTGTAAAATACTTTTGTATCTTTCAGATACTTTTGTATCCATGAGATACTTTTGTATCTTTCAGATACTTTTGTATCCACGAGATACTTTTGTATCCATGAGATACTTTTGTATCCATAAGATACTTTTGTATCTTTCAGATACTTTTCCATCCATGAGATACTTTTGTATCCATAAGATATTTTCTCTTTTTGTATCCATAAGATACTTTTGTATCTTTCAGATACTTTTGAATCCATAAGATATTTTCTCTTTTTGTATCTGTAAGATACTTTTGTATCCATAAGATATTTTCTCTTTTTGTTTCTTTCAGATACTTTTGTATCTGTAAGATACTTTTGTATCTGTAAGATACTTTTGTATCTGTAAGATACATTTGTATCTGTAAGATACTTTTCAAACAGTACTATATGTTAATCTGGTAAGTTTTGCCTTTCCAGACGGTGTGAATAGCTATTCTTTCTATGAGAACGAAACTGTCACCTCAACCACTAAGTTCTATGCATATTGATGGTTTTCTATGAATTCTCCTGCCCTTTAGCATCATATATCTGGCGATAAGAATTTCAGGCAGCAACATAAGGGATAAACCCGAGGCAGCGGGTCCCAGCAAAGTGCTACAAATTAAGTTCCGGCTACGGCGACGGGTCGCTTCTACGTGTTGCTTGACATCGTTCATCAATTTGCGCTAAGTCAGGCTGCCTCACTTCTAAAATATGAGTGCCAGTCTGTGGTGTGCGAGAGTGTGAGTGCGTGTGTGTGGGTGTGGGCGTGTCTGCTGCATGCGTATCGTAAATTAGTGCATGATGCCCCCGCGCTGCATGCTTGTCAAATCAAACGGTGAAAACGATTACGATTACAGCGCAAAGAGCGAGTAGAGCGGAGAGACACAGGCAGCTGCCGATCGCGCCAGCTACAAAAAGAGATACTCACACAGACGCACACTAGCACACACTAACACATACACACACACACACATAGAGCGGACTGTATGTACGTGCGCCTGCCACTTTATAAACAAAACAAACAAACAGTCTAAATATATACGAAGAATCGGCGATTGCTCAACTAATTTGCTGTTGCTGTTGCCTTGCTGCAAAGGCTACTCGTTCTAGAGTGCTAGAGTAGTCTGGGCCCCTTTGGCCCTTTAACCAAGTCCGGATCGTCAATGGATCTTACCACTCTTGCCGACGCCGGGCGAGCCGATAACGGCGATCTTCAGCTCCGTCAGCGTCGACTTCTTGCGCCGTATGCCGCGCGTCGTCATCTCCAGGTTTCGCAATCGCCCAGTTTACTTCTGTCCGAATCCGCCGCAAATCGGTGTTCTATATAGTAATCGTATCGAACTGTTGTTCCCTCTCTCTCTCTCTCTCTCTCTCTCTCTCTCTCTGTCTCTCTAATTTTCCGTATTGCTATCTGTATGTCTGTGCGCGTTCAGGTTTTTCGTTTTCGTTTGCGTTGGCTTTTGTTTTTGCGCCACGGCAATATCTATATATCCGTTGGCGTTTGTCCGATTCCGTTACCGATTCTCTGTCTGTTTTCACGTTGGATATATGCGCCGTACGCTTTCATCACAACAAACGCAAATATCGGCCTAGAGTTACAGTTACGCAGGTCTAGGGTTTCGCGGCACTTATCAGAGCGTATGAGCGATATATATATAATGGTATATATAGTATGTAGTATGGCAAAGAGTTTAAGGTATTTTATATATATTCATGTATTCACGTATTCACACACAGCGCACTGTTCCATGAGGTCTTTAGCGTAATTGCTTGTATTTATTTATCTGAATGTTCCTGCAGCTGATCGCGCTGTCCGATCGTCGTTCCGCCCGTCCGACTGTCTCTGCTGTGGTGTCTTTTTGCCACGCGATTTGTACGACCAACGAATTTGTACTAAAGCCCCAAATCTCTGTGCTACGCCGGAGCGTGGAGCGTGCAGCGCATGCTGTGTGCCGAACCGAATGGATCGCGAAGGCGACGGCGTCGGCGAACGCGCACGGACACGATCGTGCATGGCAGTGCGCGCGCGCTTCTGCTGGCTTTTTGCGAAAGAGCATGCGAGCGTGCGTCCAAAAATAGCTGCCAGATAGAGAACGAAGCAGCCAGCCGGACAGTCGGCTAGTCGGACAGATCAACAGAAAGACGGACAAGCAGACGGACAGACAGACGGACAGACAGACTGACAGACAGACAGACAGCGAGTGAGTGGGCCAATTCGAGCAAGTGCCCGTGCTCCGCAAAGGGTTAAAGCACAAAGCCAAAGGCTAAACGGAAAGATCAGAAATAGCGACCAACTCGACCGACTCCCCATCGGATCGCAGTGAATCAGTGCGAACGCAGGAATCTCGCTGACGCCGCTGAAAGTCGCCCTAAATTAAACTTAATGGCGCGACAACTGTTTCTGGGCGAGAATAGACCTTGAAATAGCTGAAAGCGAGAGTGGGGATTTTTAAAGTGCCGACTTCCATATAGAAAGACTTTCATTAAAATTATTGGAAAATCAATTGGGAATCGCTTGAGTGCTCTTCTAGAAAATCCTAGCATTTTTACAAATACCAGAGTTTTTTATTTTCAGCTTGCAACTTCTTTTTAGTAGAAAAACTATTATTATTTGAAAATAATTTAAGAATCTTTCCACATCAATTAAATTGTGTGGAACATAACTTTAAATTATGTTTAAGATTATTTTGTAATCACGCAAGAAATTTTATGCATTTCCTCAGACTAATTCAATAAGGAAACACGGAAATTATTTACAAGTAATTGGAAAATAAATATTCAAGCTATTTTAAAAAAGGAAAGGAAAGAAAGGGACAATTTTTATTTGCAACTAAAATTATTTACAAATGGAATATAGTAGAGCAAATTTGAACTAAAACTATTCACAAATGGAAATAAAGTAAAACTTAATCAAAATTTAAAATTCTAGCGATTTTCAGAAAGGAAAGGACAATTTTTAAATGCAACTTATATTATTTACAAAAGGAAATATTCTAGAATTAATTCGAAATATAAAATTTAAGAGATTTTTAGAAAGTCAAGGAGAATTTTTAACTGCAACGAAAATTATGTACAAATAGAAATATTGTAGAATTAATTCGATATTTACAATTAAAGCGATTTTTAGAAAGGAAAGATGAATTTTTAACTGCTACTAAAATTATTTACAAATGGAAATGGAAATTTAAAATATTTAAAATTGGAAATGTTGTAAAATTTATTCTAATAAAGAATCAATTTATAAATAAAATTTTTACCTGCAACTAATATTATTTACAAATCATTCGAATTATTAAAATACTCGCCTTGATTTTGAAATTTGAGCAATTTTCAGCATCAAAAACTAGCAAAAACTCTTAGCTGTAACCGAAGTTATATGGAAATCATAGAAAATCGTTGACATACTCCCCCCGAATTGGAAACTCGAGCGTTTTATTTAAATTGACTGAAAATGTCTGCTCACACAGTCGCCCCTAAAAGTAAACAGCACTTAATAAACGCAGACTTTAAAGGGCTTTTAGTTATGCGTTTTGCTTAATTAGGGAAATTGCGCCCCGACATTATCAATCATAAATGTTCTAGCAGCATATAGCAGACACACACACAGACAGACAGCGACTTGTATGCATATGAGAGTGTTATGTGCAAACGGAATACACCCTCAGTGCGCAGTGGACTGGCGTGCAAGCTGCACGTGAGTTGCTGAACGTGCGTTACGCGTCGCGCGGGGGTGCGCCGGTACGTCTGTTCGCCTGTCCGTCTGTCCGCATGTCCGGCTGTCTGCCTGTCTCTATCGCTAAGGGTTGAAACTGTAGACAGTACGTTTTGGTCAACAAGCATTTCGCTTGCCGGAAAATCTTTGCACTTGCCGTGGAAACCGTGACAACACACACACACACATACACTCATGCAGACACACCTACACACGCAGACATTTGAAATTGTTTTATGTCAATGCGCAATTCTCTCGTGTCGCTTGTCACACTGTGCGACAGTGTAACTTAAGTGGCAAAGTCATTGAGCAAGTTGAGCGATTGCTTGATGGAAATTTGCTAGCTCGCTTGCTTATTAGTTAATATAATATATTAATATATTATGACTGTAGCAGAGTGATTGATTTTCCACATGTAATCAAAGTGCTCTCAAACAAAACTATGTTCTAAGCCAATTAATCACGCCAAGCAGGCCTATATATATTTTTATAAATATATTTATATATATACTCTACTAAAGCTGGCGTATTTGTAGGCCATAGTCATTAATAAAAGCAAAATATTGTAATAATCAAGCAGCTTGTTTTGCTTTCGCCGGCACGCAAGCATTTTTTGCCTACTTCTATAGGTATGCAATAAGTTTATAGAGCAATTGCCTGCTTGCCGCCCTGCTATTCAGACACTCAGCGGGGTTTTGACTCTTCTGCCAGCTGTATATATTTATAAAAATGCGCAAAATACTACATATCTATAACTTCTTTCTTATTTTTAAAGCATTGTAATAAATAATGATAAAATATTTGTATAACTTCCAAAGCTCCCCTTGGTTTGCTTTGAATTCAGCGGCTCATGAGCAATTATAGCTGCCGCCTGAAAGTATGCTAGAGTTTTGCGTTTAATGACCAGCTTGCCTCAGTACTTCTTTCACTCTTATACTCAATTCATATACATATTTAAAAGCATTTCTATATGTTTTGCTGTGTCTGTAATGTTTCATGATTAATTGCCAATATTTTTGCTATTTTATAATTTATTTATTAAGGTAAGTACCAAAAAAAAAAAACAAAGTAACAGCATAATAATAGCAAAAAATGTTTCAGGTTTCTCATAATTAATAGATACGAAGAATATGAAGCGGTAGACGGCTAACCGTCTTATGCCTTACAAATAAAAAAAAAATATACTACGGTCACAAAGAGTGTCTAGGTATCCCTGTCTACCTTTTTAAGAAAAAGTAATAATAAAATACAATACAATAAAATAAAATAATACAATGACTTTCAGCAGCCGCCTGTAAGTATGCAACAATTTTGTCCGATCAATTGCCTGCGCGCCCCTAACTAAAATGAGAAAGAGAATCTCCCACTCTTATACTCAAGTCACATTGGCCGAACAGCTGGCGGCTCTGCGACGCGCTGGTGGTTGAGGTGGTTGTGCGCTATGTGCACGGTGTGCTGTGTGTGGTGCCAGTGACACTCGCTTGTGTTTCTTCTGCTTGGCTACTCGAGCGCTGCGTTTAGTTTTCACTCGAACAGCGTTGGGAGCGCACGCAGCACACGCGGCACGCGGCACACAGCAGTAAAGAAAAACCAAATCCGAAACGTAACGAGACGAGGCGAACGACGACGAGGCGAGGTTTCGGCTTCTTCAGTGCTGGCAGCTGCCGCCAAAAAAACATTTTAAAAAAAAATATACAAAAAGAAAAAAACAAAAAAAAAACGATTTTGAAATTGTCGCGCGTCGCGAGCTTTACGGTGTGTGTTCTTCTTGTTGTTGTTGTTATTGTTGTGTTTGTTTTAGCTTTAGTTTTGGTTTATGTTTTGGCCGGGATTGTTTCGTTTGGGGTTTTCGAAATTTATTTTTGTAGCGCTTACATATAGCACTTGTTGTTGTTGTTGTTGTTGTTGTAGTGGCTGTGCATCTTCTTCTTCTTCACTGTCAACAGTGTTGAATTGAAATATGTATGTATTTTCGGCGAATATCGGACAAAAATACGCACTGCTTGCGACAGTCGTGCTCGAATCCGCGCGCTTGTGGAATTTTTACATTAAAATTTGAATGGAAAATACAGATATACATATATATATTTGTGCATATGTGTGTATACATATGGCAAATTAGCATAAGAATCGATCAAACAGTGTGTGCGAAATGTATACGTACAGCTTAATTATAGCTATGTGATTCATGGCGCTTCGATTCCGTTCTAAATCGAGAAATTCGAGCATCTAAACTATTTGAAACAAAAGAACAAAAAATAAAAAAAAACAAAAAGGTTTTTGAAAAACTTACGAGTGCTTTTTCGATACGATTTAAACTGGTGGAACTATGCAAAACTGGAATTAAACCTGATCTGCGTATTACGTGAGCCTACACACACACCTAATTTGATATTCCTAACTGTTCCACTGTTCGCCGAGATCAAGTCGTTGCCACACTATATAGTATATATGGTATATATATGTACACTCGCACACTGACACAGACACAATTGGGGCCCACGCAGAAATTGTGATGTCATATTTTCGGCTGACTTTCGAACGAAATGAAAAGCGAACCGAAAAGAATAGCGCGAAGCACAGCCGAAAGGCAAAAACTCGAACAAGCGACCAAATCACGGTCTTATCGACATTGACGCCGAACTCGTTTCCAGTTCGGAGTTGTAGGGGCCGCGGGGCCGGGGGGCAGACGAAGCTTAAACCCATTCGCATGTTGCACTCGCTTGAAGGATATTCAATACACACACACACACACTCACACACACAGAACCCAATAGTAAGCAAACAAGAACAAACGTATGAAAGACATGGGAATGAAATCATCAGCTTAAGTAGTGCAGAGCAGGCGCAACGACAGCAACGACCAGCGAATACCCTTCAGCTAAAAGAAACTAGAGTTCAGCTGGCATGGAAACTCTGTAGCTAAATTTCGACTAGTGCTTTATAGCACTTTGCATACAAAAATCAATAAAATATATATATAAAAAAAAATATATATATATATAACTTGATACGCTGCTACTGACCCCACTGTAGTTGGCGCTTTTCGAGTTTTACGCACTGTAAAATGCAATTTTCCGCGGCGACAGCCTGGCGACACGTTCAACTCGGGCAAATCACTTAATGCATCCCTTAACCCCGTTTCCGCCTGCCTGCATTGTCTCTGCCTCTCCCTCTCTCTCCTCCCTGCCTCTGTCTCTTTGTGACTGCCTGTGAAAATGCATTGTGCTGTTTTAAAACTTTTGCACGCCATTTGCCTGGGTAATTTAATTAGCCCGACGCGCAAATATAAAACTCTATTGACGCAAGGATAACGCAGCAGGGGAGTTAGGAGAGCGGGAGGTACGTACATATAGCCAGCGTATAGGGACTGTGGCAGTTGGTCGGGAAACCTTGGCAACTAATTGCAGACAAACGCTAGGGAATCATTAAACGATGCGTGTCACCAGCGTCGGCGCCCTGACGCAAGCCGCGCAAGGCCAACGATTTTACCTCAATTATATTTACTATATACCCTCGAAAGGGCTGTGGGGGAGTCAAGCGCAGAGTGACAGTTATATGAACTAAAGTCTGATTCGTTTTGTAACTGAATAGCTCGTAATTTAAACGAGTAAAGGTTTTTAAATTATTATTTTCACATATATATTTCTTTTATTGCGGTTTTTATATTTTTTTTTATAATTTTTCTCTTTGCAAGCTCTTCTAACGATCTGCTCAACTTCGACTGTGTAGGATAGTTATTTTTCCCATAGTATCAATGCAACTCGGTTTATAACTAAATAAATCATAGTTCAACCCAACTATAGTCTAAAATTTTTAATATATATATAAAATTTTTAATATAATATATATACCTATATAAAACGCAGTCCACGCCTACTATAAATCTGAAATTTGAAATATGCTTGCTAAAGAGTCTCCTTCGACTGCTTGATAAATTTTACTTTTGTACACCTTCCAGGATATCAGTTAGTCAATCAGCTACAACTTCAGCTAGTTTTGATTTTAATGGCATTTTTATTTTTCGCCGATGACGTCGACTTTGCCACATTGTTGCATTAACTGAGCGGACGCCTATGTACACATGGCACAGTTTCTGTGCCGGTTGATCCCGTCTGAATAGTAATCGCGGGTTTGTAGGTCTTGCGTGTCAGTAGGGGGTTGCATTAGGGGCACTTTAAGGTCGCAGCTCTTACGTTTTTGATTTCCCTACTTTAATTTCACACAAATTGAGCAATTTTTCTTGGCCGAGCTGAGTTTTCCTTTTCTTTTTATTTGGGGGATTAGCGCGATGAATAATTGAAAAATATAAGGGCAAATGCCGCTAGTTGAGCGAAAGTGGGGCAGCGCGAACCAACCCCTTTTTTGGGGCTATCAAAACGCTCGTTTGCCACCAGGCGTGCCATCAATAAATATAAGAAATCCTGCACAGGAGTCTATTTCGCTGCTAGAAAATAGAAGAAACCACCCCGTGAACGATAGACCGGTGCGTGTGTCCGTCTAAATCCACCCCTGATGGCGAAGTGGAACCACCCCGAGCCAAGATGCCGCATATCAATCTTAAAGACACCTTTAACACGTTGCGGAATTTCGAGGGAGTTACCAAGGTGTGCATGTACAGACGGTTAGGGTATGCGCGTTTCGACTTTACAAACTTGCGAGTTGAACTTGAATTTGCTAAGGTAGCGCAAGCTGCTCGATCTGCTCGCCCCACAGGCAAACCAGACAAACAACTCGCCAGACAAGACATTCTAATGGCAAACAACAGACGAACGACGGTGCAGAGCGGGTCAGACCCAGCGAATCGATAGGGCCGACTTGCGAAGGGAGTTGCAAAGCAAAGCTCAGAGAGAGAGAGACAGCGAACTGAGGAGTAGGAAAAAAAAAACATAATGAACAAAAAACTGACAAAACGAAATTTAAATCACAAAGACGAAACGATGCGAAGCGTTGGAGTGTGTCCGCTGCATATGACATCATTCGGCGGCGTGTCTCGTTGTTTATACCAACAACGCGTACAGCCGCTGCGGCTAACACTGGGCCATTAAAATCATGTCGGCTATAGCAAGAGATATATGTGTGTATATATATATATATGTATATATGTATATAGTATGCTGCGATATGATGTACAGCGTTTAGGCTTTGCCTTTGCGCCTATCAAGAGCTCGGCATCCGCTCGCACATCTGTTCGCGACTCGAAAATGTGGTGCAAATGACGATGGGCTAATTAACCAGCAGTCGCTTCAAGAAGTATGCTGGCAGAGTGTATAAAGCAGGAATCAAAGAGGCATCAAGATAAGCACATAACATAATGGAGTAGCGAGAAACGAGACATGTTGCTCCAGCGCGCACCTTTTGCATGTGGTTAATGGAGCTCATTACGCTTATGTGGCTTAAAAAGCAGTACAGAAGTACAGACTTCCTCTGTACCAATATAAGACAAGGCGAGAAGGCATACCATAATTCAGTCAATGTTGTAATAGATGCTGTGCCATTTATTATGGCTAGTTTTGTAAGTGTGTCACAGTCGCAGGCCCAGGAATTCGATGAGTCAGTGAGAAAGAAACTACAGCGACAACTAAAAATACAGAGGCAGAGGCAGAGGCAGAGGCGGAGACTGTGGCAGTGACAGTTGCAGATACATTTGCAGATACATATATAGATACAGATACAGCTACAGATACAGATACAGATACAGATACAGATACAGATACAGATACAGATACAGATACAGATACAGATACAGATACAGCTACAGCTACAGCCACGACTCTGGAGTTCGTTTGTTTATTTATTTTCTTTTGCGCCGAAATTAGGGCAAAGTTTTCTGGACGCCGAGGGTTTTCCCAGTATTACGAGCTTGTTATTGTTATTGGACTAGACTATTCAATGTCACGTTGTGTTAGACAAGACAGCTTAAGTCCCCCCGCAATGCATAGACAGCGAGTAAGTGGCCCGACAAGCAATGGGCGCCAGTGCCTCACAGACTTGCTGGACTCTGCGAATTATCGAGAATCGCAGCAACGATTTCCTGTACGTTCGCCTTGACTGACAGCTAAGTTGTAGCTACAAATGTAGCTTTGTATCTGGCTTGTTTCTTGTCTCTCAGGCTCGATCCTTTTGTGTTCTTGTGCTGCAGATGAAGTTGAAGTTGCAGTTGAACTTGGAGTTTGGCTGCGGGCCGGTTAGACGGCATTGTATTTCTTCTAGTTTTTCTCTCTTTGCCAAGTTGTAATCAAGTTTTTTTTCTAGCAAACGATTGCAATGCGTGACTTGCCCGTGAAAGATCGTTGTTGATCGTGTCACTGCCATTTCTATCGCTGGGCCCGCAGTCGTGGCTCGCTTTGGCTATGGAGGCGCCTCTTCGATGCTCTTTCTTTCATTATTTTGGTGCTCCCGTCGGCCAAATCGACGTCTATTTTCGGCTCTGGGCAATTAACGAACGTGTAATTAATGCGCAATTGAACAATTACACTTCAATTGGCTACGCCGCGCGTTGCGAAAGACGAAACTGAAAATGAAATGTTGCATTCGGACACTTTCGACAGGCGGCAAGGCCACAATCGGTTGCACTTGGCAGCCAGCTCGAGCGGAATATGCAAATCTAAAAAAAAAAAAAAATAATAAATAGATATATATATAATATTTCACAGCCCGTCGTGATTGAGTCAACGGTGACTTCATAACTGTGACTTCATAGTTCGTTTTACTTAGTACACGTATAAAAATAGAAAATGCAAACAATTGCCAAGTAATGAAAGCGCAAGGCGAAGCTAGTCGACTCCTAAATACTTTAACCACCTTTGAGTAATTATATTAAATATATATATAAATATAAATAATTTCTTTAATATTATTTTTAGCAAAAACCATATATAAATTATAATTAAATGCTCGTTTTAGCTGGCTTAATCGAACAACAGCAGAACGTGGAGATTTTAAATTTTTTTTTACTCGGTTAAAATGCAAAATTTTGATGATTATTTTAATTGGCTTAATGAAGCAAAAGCTTGCGATTTTAATTGTTTTATTTTGCCACTTTCAACAATTTAAGTCTGAAATGGTTGATTTTAGAAAAAGTAAGCTTCTAAAAAATGTAGCATTGTTTGATATCATAATTTTTCAATTTTAAATAAATTTATAAAGCAACAATTTTTTCTTAGAATATTTTCAAAAAAGTTTGAAATTTAAAAAAATAGATTTCTACTGCTTTTAATCAAGTACTGCCAAAGTTATGTTTGTTGAGGATACGAAAATATGCTCGAACACGCTTTTGCACAAAAACTATAGACTCTTCGGGTCTTCACTTTGCCTTGAGCTAATAACTTAGTTCTATTTGCTATACACTCCCCCAACCGATCCCGAAAAGAACTGAAATTTCAAAGAGTTTTGACAGTTCGCTAGAAATAAATAAACTGAAGAAAACTCTGCAAACATTTTTGTTTTGGACGGATCACCTTTCGCCCCCTTCGGCTTTATTTATATAGATCACCGAAAAAACATATTACATCACGTGCTGTGCGCCAGTACAGACGTCTGTTCGCACATGATGTCATCCACGCATCGATCCACATAGCCGACTAGCTGCGTCATCTGAGTGGGTCTGGGGTCAGGCCTCGGCGAATTGAGGCTGAGATACGTTTCGGACAGCCTAATGGCGGTCGATGTAAATTAAAGATATCAATGAATAGTTCTATATACTCGATATGTGGTTGTAATTTGGGCTCATGGCTGACCGCAGTCCAGATAAATAAATAGGCGGCATTTGCAAATGGAGCTGCAACAAGTGGCATGCCCCGCGAGGCGCGTGTAAACAAGCGATTCTCCTATTTGTTTATTGCTCTATCCGAAATTTGTTTTCAAAATGTGCGCACTTCTCTTTTTAGTCTGATTTCGACATTTTGTGACCCAAAAATTAAAAATAAAAACAAAAGTTGAAACTAGGCTGATTAGAGAATTTCAGCAGCACTCGATTAGCAGATACCCCGTAAGCAAATTTATCTATTAGATGTTGCAAAGATTTTCATATTTCAGCTAGCTTATAGAGTTTATGGACAGTCGTGTGGGATACCCTGTAGAAATGTATCTAAATGTATTAAGTATTATATTCTGTGTGTATCTCCACTTTACCTATGCAGGGTATATTACTACACATACCCAGCTGTCTTTACACTTGCACGAGTTTTCCAGGCCACACACTAAAAGCAGCATGCCGCAACATTTTTAATTTCCCTCGCCCGCTCTGCTGCCATGCTGCTCGGTCCATTTTCCCTGCACTTGCCGTGCTTTTCTTTGTTGCTTTGACCCAATTTATGGTCATTCCTAATTAATTAGCCCGGCGAGCGGCACGAACCATGAATCGCAACCCCCCAACTATGCAGTTTTATAGGTGCTTTGGGGGCGAGCTCTGCCTGCCCGCTTGGCCGGGATTCCTGTGTGTGTGCGTGCAGCCGCCTCGGGGCGTGTCATGTCGAATGATTATAATTCAAGTAAATGTGTTTTAGAGTGCAGGAACGCGCCTAAATATGTAGTTGCAAGTGTGGGAGACCCGACATATATAGCAGGTCTGGGACCACACTATCTGAGAGTTGTCATCACGCCGGCTTGGCAATTGAATCATAAACAACCCACTCCACAATCACTCCTAAGGTGAGTCGAGTTATTGCGCAATGCAGCAGAGAATCGGGCGTAAGGTGCAACGGAAGCGGGCTTCATAAACCGCACAGCATTTGGCTGGGGATCATTAGCAGCGCTGCGTGCAGTCCACTTCGTTCGAAATATACTCTATAATTGCGGGAGCTGCGAGGGAATCGTGCTCATTTGTATGCGATAGTTGAGTGATAGTTGTGCGTAAATGGTTTCCTCTATTTTCCTATTTTTTTCTCTTTTTCCGATGATTTTCTTGCTATTTATATGTTATGCGATAGTTGAGCGATAGGTTAGTGATATTTTTGCTTATTACTTAAGCGATTGTTGTGTTTAAATGGGCTTCTCTGTTAAATTTCCCATGCTTCTTAAAAGTAAAATATTCATGCGATACTTGAGCTATGGATAATTGAGAGTGCTGCTCATTTGGATGCGATAGTTTAGTGATAGTAGTTTTAAAATGGAATGGTCTCGATCTTATTTTCTTTTATAACTCTGATTATTAATATGATTATCTTACTATTGAACTACTACTATGATTATCTTACTATTGCACTTCTATGCGATAATTGAGCAATAGTAGTGTTGGAATGCTATTTCTTCCATGCTATTCTCATAGTTGAAAACCCATGCGATAGTTCAGAGATTGTAGTGTTAACATTGCTATCTTCC
The DNA here is from genome assembly GCA_035046045.1 of Zaprionus bogoriensis. Classification (NCBI taxonomy): domain Eukaryota; kingdom Metazoa; phylum Arthropoda; class Insecta; order Diptera; family Drosophilidae; genus Zaprionus; species Zaprionus bogoriensis. Next base: position 203,291 of record JAWNOI010000145.1, read on the forward strand.
TATATATTCATATATACTCCTCACTCAAAGTGTCAAAGTTCTACCAAATCTAACTCTATCTCTCTCTCAATCACGCTGTCTTCTTTTCACACCTTTTCCCCCGTGTCACGCTGCGATCTCTACGTGGCGGTGTAACTGTTGCGGCATTGAATCGTTTGATTCTGTGGGCCGCTGCTCGATCCATAAAAATCCGTAATTAAAATACGTAGTTCGAAACAAAAGTACGTGCTGAATTTGTAAACAAACAGAATGCGGTCGCTGCCTTCGCCCCGAATCTCAATTAAGCATGCGGCTTTATGGGGCATGCCAGCACACCGAGCGAGCGAGGGCTTTCCCCCCCACTCCGTGATAAAAACATACTCATATGCAGAGTCGATTATTGTGACACGTACATCGCAGTACATCGATAGCGGCTCCAACTTCGGCTCTGGTTTTGCGTCATATCGTCAATTCCGCATTATATTTTGGATTCGCCAGCTGTGAGCTACGTACGATTTCGGGGCACTTCAGGAAGAAACCGCGTAGCGCCCATTCAAATGTCAAAGTTGCCGCCAAATGTCAGTCGGGTGTGCGAGGCAAATAAAGCGAATCCGTACAGCAGTCGGACTGGCAGGCAGACAGGCAGGCAGGCAGTCAAATAGAGACAGACAGGCAGACAAACAGATGGACAGGCGAACAGGCAGTCGGACAGTAATTCAAAGTACAAATTTTGAATTAGACTGTGTATTTAACATGAAATTAACATTTTGTTGTTTTTGCGTACGCTCGAGCGAATTTGAAAACAAACCCAAATTACGAAAAATAAAATGATGTAGCCAGCAATACCCTGGATGGCTGGATTTGTTAGATACAAATTTCAAAAAGTGTTTTGCGGGCATAGAAAAAGTAGTAGTAGTAGCTTTAATTAGTATGCAAGCTGTAGATGCATCTGAGAGTTGTATTTGTGAAAAGTATCTTGCAGATACTTCTTATATGTGCGACCTAAAAATTAATTTTTTTGTGTTTTTTTTATGGAGATGTTTTTAAACAATATGCATAATGTTAATCTCATAGATGTATTTAATTTTATTTATGCTGTCACTTGCAGTTTATGTTTAAAAATGTATCTTTAAGATATATTTGTTATATGCAACTAAGAGAATTATAAAATTTTTGCTATATTGTATGTGTGTGAATTTTAAATCAGTTGCCTTATCAAAAAGCATCTCCTAGATATTTCCTATGGCAGTATCTTTCAGCACTAACTTATAAAAGTATCTCAAAAAGTATCTTTCATAGTATAGAAGCCATGTGAACGCGTCACAGCGAGCTCATTCAAGTGTTTCCCTTGCACTCGTCAGTTCCAGCCATTCATTCACTTATTCATCTGGAGATTTAAGTGAATACTAGCTGCGTTTTCGCCTTCATTGATTTCCGCTGTCGCGTTACGCATAATTAAACGGCGACTTGTCATGCGCCGCGCTGTCTGGCGGCAAGCCCCAAAAAAGCTGTTGACCCACATTGTGCACACTCAACAGCAACAACAACAACAAAAACAACAATAACAGACAACTGCAACTGAAACTGCAATTATCAGGCAGGGTGTAGCACTGTGTGTGTCTGTATCTGTGTCCGTGTCCGTGTGTTTGTGCCTGCCCACAGAGGTGCGAAAAAGTGTTTGGCAAGCAGCTCGAGCAAATTATGTACACAGTCAGTTAGTTAATCGTGGCTGCCAATTGAATCCCCGCTTAAACAGCGCCTGCAATTAAATTTCCAGCATTTTGTCTAATTGCGAGTACCGTTAGACGCACCCTGTGGCCAATTTGCTCGCCGCATTTGCTGGGCTCTGTGCGTGAGGTACTTAGCGCCCCTGCAATACTTCTTCAGCAGACTTTGAGTTTATAGCTGACAGTTTTATAGCCTGCTTCGGCTATAAACTGGCTAATCCGGGTCTCAGTGAGTTGTGCTAGCCCAACGAGGCCATCACAGCTATGCCGGGGCCCAACTCAATGCTTGATTTACAGCAAAAGTGATCAGAAGTTGTCACTTATTTATGACTTTTGTTTTCGTCTCTTTTCTTCGTTATTTTAATCGGCTTTATCTGTGGTATCTTGTAGACAATATCTTAACGATTGTCTGCTAGATAAGGTAGGAAGTTTATATTTCATTTACGATAAAGTGACCGAAAGCTGTTAACCAAATTTTTATTATTGAATATTTTATTTTTTATTTTTTTATTCTCGATTCTCGAAACAGTATCAAGCAGTTTTTTATGGAGTCTGTACTACTCTTTTTACTCTTAATATTTAATAGCTTGGACTTTACTCTCTACTAAGTTTACAATGTAAGCGCTCATAAGTTGTCCATAGATTTTCCAATTAACACTAAATATAATAAAGAAAACACCTATTAAAATAATAAAGAAAAATTAAGTGAACAATTAACACTAAAATTAATACTTAATTGTCCACTTAATTAAATTCTTTAAGCTGCTTTTCTTTATTATTTTAATAGGTGTTCGATTATGTATTAAGTTCTATTATCCCACGGATGTTGGACAAGTCTAAATTAAATTAATTAATTTAATTCATTAATTAATATTTTTAACTTATTAAATTAAATTAAATTACTATATTTATATTAAAAGCAGTAAAACGTTGCTTAAAAACTACTACTTTGTGCTCTTGAAAGCGTTTAATAGACTTACTGAAAGTCTATAATTAACGGGCTTTTGCTCGATTTGCCATCAACTTCTCAATAACATACTGCGAAATTCTTGTCAAATTATCAATCAATTATTAATAGAGCATCTGCTAGTTCATCAGCTTTTAGTTTCCCAAAGCTGATTCATGTATTATATTCTATATATACACTTCATTCGTTTTTTTTTTTAATTTCATTAAATAATTATATGTGTAGGTGCATTATTAGTCCATCAATAGTTTCTCACTGCTGATAGAATTTTCCAATTTTTTTTTAAAGAATTATATGTAAATAGAGTATACGTCATTCCATACAATTTTAGCATCTTATTGCTGAATCATAAATAATGCTTGAATTTGTGTAAATCAGCTGCAGACGCTGACTGTCAAGGTTCTCTGGTTCTCATCGATTCTCTGCTGAGCTTATCAGTTGTCAAGGTTATCTCTCAGCAGCCCATATGCGCTCTCGTTGCTATTTACAGCTCGTAGTGCCTGTAGTCGGTGCAGAGAACATTAAAATTCCTCGCACACAAAGATTTGTACGCTCGTAATCCAAACAAATGTGGCGCGAGGTGTAAAGAAACAACAAGTTTGGCCTTGTCTTCTGGTTGCTTGCAGCGTGTACCAAACTTAATTGATGAGTATTTCCTTGTGTAATGTTGCAGCTGTTGTTTCGTACTCCCCTCTCCCTAGGGGCTTAGTTAACATAAAGTGTGCTCTGCCCACTCTGGCGACGGTTCTGTTGGGCTCGACAGTTGAGCGCGCGCTGCTGATGATGTAATTACGCGCTGGCAGCTTAAGCAACCGGTTCGACGGACACGCTGAGCCATTCGTTATTCACTCGTTATTCACATTCGTTATTCGTACGTTAGTCGAGTCTTTTAGCGGAAAAATGCGACGACGCGCATCTCACTTTCCATTTCCAGTGGAGTCTCGCCCATGCTTGTGCCCATCATAATGTCACATCAAGATCTCTGCTAACTTCACTTAAGAGTCTCACAAATTGCAGTGGGAAGAAGGGAGGGAGACAGACAGACAGACAGACAGCCACAACGTGCCACAACGTGGGTGCAGTCCATCAACCTCAGTCGCACAATCTGCACAGTCTGTGCGTCATTATAAAGCAATTTGCCGGCTGAAGTGCATGCTGTGCTCCATTGTAGGCTGCATAAAGCCCACTGTCGGCAACTCCCCGAGCACTTAGGCTCCTCCCCCATGGCGGAGAATTGCAGTTCTTATCGCTGGAACAACAACTGTAACTACAAAGCGATAACATTGACAATTACGTTGACAGCTAATTTAAATTTATGTCTAGGGCAGCCACAAATTCTACATATATTTCGCTACTATATGTACGATAAGTGCGCATCGTCGTGGTTATACCCTGTGATTTAGTTGCGTCTGCAGTGGGGTATATTGGGCTTGTTTGTAAAAATACAAATTGAGTTGGACTTGTTGACTGACTTAGGCTTTTTTATTTTACTTACTTCTCTATACCCTGTATTAAGACAGTGGGGTATGATAGACAATTGCTTGCTTGAAGTATCAACTAGCCTGTCAAAACTCTTATTTTCTCATGCAGTAATTTACCACTGCCTGTAGGGTGTCTTGTAGTCGCGCATACCCGCCAGCGCGCACAATTAAAGTGATATTTTATTTCATTTGTACGCCGCGACTGGCCTATTGCCCATTGACACTTGTTTATTTTGACACTCTATCGGCATTATTTGTGTCTATTAACGTGTGCTTGTTTGTGTGTGTGTGTGTTTGGATATATGTACAGTGTTGTTTGAATATCATCAAAAGTAAATAAAACTGTTTTCGGCTGCTTGCGTGGCCTTATTGATTATCTAATTGCAATTGATATAGGTACAGCGGGGTTATAAGTTAATAGATGAAAGGGAATGTAGCCTGTTAGTGATTTACAGGGTGTTTTTTATTTGTATGTAGCTTACTTTCAGGTTTAGAGCGGCATTAATAGTTTTACCTACTCCTAGGCATATGTTTTTCAGCTAAAACTGTTATAAATAAATTTACAGGGTATCTGTAACTTAATGAGTATGCGTTGGTAAACATTGAGTGATTGCTTTGATTCGTTTAAGCTATAAAAAAATATTTTCATTCATTTACATTCTCCTAGTAAAACTTTTTTCTAATAGTTTACAGGGTATTTGCTAATTACAGGGTATATTTTGCTAATTATTTTGGTTTATTTTTAACTATGCGAAATACAATGTTGCTGACGTGGCCAGCTGAAACTATAACAACAACTACAACTTTACAGGGTAGCTTCTTATCGCATTAAATAGCTGTTACAGGGTATATTTTGATCACTTTTTATTATTATTTTATGTTTTACGTAGTATAAAGACTTTTCTTTACATTTCCCAGCAGCAGCTTTTTTGTGCCACTTTACAGGGTATCTTTCGCTTGCAAACATTGCTTGGCTTCACTGTGTTTGCCATGTCGCTTGCGGTAGCGACATTAGGCGTTTGTTTACCCACTTCACAAGGTGTTTGCAGTGCGATTGTATCGCGCGGGAAGCCAAACGTACCCTGTCCCCCCTCTATATAGACATTAGTTGGGGCTTTTTGTATGTCTAGTGGCAATTAGCGTTACGATTTCTGCAACAAATGTAATAACTGATTTTTTTTTGCCACTTTACACAGGCTCCCAGTTCAACGCAACGACTGAGGGAAAAGGAAACCGTCAGATAATTTGGAATACCCTGTAGATTTATAGGCGAAAATGGGTTACCAGGCCGGACGCATGCCGTGCGTCAACAAGACGCTAATATCGCTCAAGGTGGTCGTCTTTCTGGTCATCAGTGGTAAGTTGGCCATGTCTGATATATATATATACATATACATATATATATATATAAATACATAAATATATAAATATACAAAAATATATAAATATATAAATATATATATATATATAAATATATAAATATATAAATTAATAAATATATAAATATTTAAATATATAAATATATGCAATGCAATTCTACACTCTGCTCAGGTCTGGCTGCGCTGCACTTGCTGCACGCATCGATGCCGCTGCTGTTGGGCCTGATCTTCACGGAGCATCGCACACTCTGCATTATTGCGCCCTTCGTCTCGATTTTGGGTCCATTGATCTTCGGGCCATTGGCCGATCGCCTGGCTGCCAAGAACCCGAACACATTCGGCCGCACACTGCGCACACTCACTGCCGTCTGCCTGCTGCTCACGGCGCTCATCTACAGCGGCCTCTTCTTCGTGCCGCGCACGGAGCGCGAGAAGGCTGCCAAGCCGCAGGTGAGCTTCGGCTGTGACGGCAACGGCGCCTACATCTTCCAGAAGCTGTGCCACGCCAACGCCAGCTGCAATGCCTGGGAACGCAAGACGGGCAAATTGAATCTGACGCGCTGCACCTACAGCTGCCTGAATCCCAATTTCCATGAGAACATGTACCAGTTCTGGATGGGCGAACTGCCCACGGCGGCGCCCTCAACGGAGGTGAGCTCCGAGTTCGACTACGAAGAGGAGCAATCGACGGCGACAACGGAGCGCATACGCAGACGCCGCCAGCTGGAGGCGGCGCCCATGGAACTAGCCGCCGACAGTGCGGGCATCGAGTCCGTGAGCGTCGAGCTGATACGCGAGAAGCGTGAGTCCAAGAAGGCGCCATCGAAGGTGTACGTAGAGCCACCGCATCTGTGCGTGACGGAGAACAAGCAGGTGAAGAGCTGCCATGTCTACACGCAGGACACGCACAGCATTGTGCTCGGCACCGTTATGGGCGCCTCGATGTCGGTGCCACAGACCAATGAGACGGCCGGCTGGTGCCAGTATCCGCTGGGTAAGCATAGTATGAGTCCATCAGTTCTTCACTAACACATGTCTTACCTACTGTAGAGGGCATACAGTGCAACATACCCGATCAGCAGGTGAACTACATGAAGGATCTGAGCGGCAAGCACTGCAAGCCCATCATCGAGTGCCTGGTGGTGAATCCCTACGATGGCGATGGCTCCGTGCTGACAGACAGTGAATGCATTAATGTAAGTTTACCAGAGAGAGAGGGAGGGGAGTGTGAGTGAGAGAGAGAAAATAACACTGTTTACTCCCTGAACAGACAACTGGCGATGTGGAGGACACGATACTGGGCTACGCCGTCGTGCGCGTGCTGGGCGACATCTTTGCCTTGGCGTCGCTCACGCTGCTCAACACGGCGATCGTGATTGCCGTGCGCGAAACCTCGGAGGGTCGCGGCGAGGTGTGCCGCCAGTATGTCTGGGGTGCCATAGGCTATGCACTGTTCTTCGTGGATCTGCTCAGCATAAATACGATCGATCCAAGCGTCGAACCCGAAGCGAACACAAAGCTTCTAGATGCCCTGACAGAGCAGAACCTAACCGCTGCGAGTAAGACGGCAACGAACGCAACGCTGGCAACTCTGGCCGGACTGCGTATGATTCCCAAGGCGGATATTGGACTGATCGCACTGATCGTGCTGCTCGTCTGCCTCATACTCGCAGCCATTGTGCTGCTGTGCGCCTCCCAAATGCCACTCAGTCCGCCCGAGTGGTGGTGGCACACCAAGACCGGCATGCTGGTGGTGCCCATGTCGGCCATACGCAAGTATAGTCCCGAGATTGTGGTGCTCACGCTGGTGGCCACCGTCTTTGGGTTCTTCCTGAGCAGCATACACTCGTTCATCTTCTGGAACTACACGGATTCGGCATGGCTTCAATACCTGCCAGTGCTCTTGGTGCTGGTGCTCTTCTTCAACGTGGACAGGTTCATCGAGTATTGCGGCCACTCGAACATCTTCATCGCCGGCTTCGCTCTCTTCATTATACGCTTCACTGTGCTCACCGACAGCAGCGTCGAATGGCTCAGCATACTGATCGAGTGCCTCGAGCCGCTCATCATTGGCATCGTCTGGATTACGATCATACTGTACATGCGGCATGCCATGCCGCGCAAGCTGACCGCCACCGGACAGGCCATTGCCGTGGTGGCCTTCTTCGGACTGGGTATGTCGATGTTGTAGTCAAATGTAAGCGCGCCTCTCTAATCCCTGCTGCTTCCAGGCAAAGGCTTTGGCGCACTGGTTGGACTGGCACGCGAGGAGCGCAGTCCCAAGCTCGAGTACTGGAACTGCACGTACGAGTGGCTGGCCATTGCCGCGTGCATCATCGCGCTGGTGTACTTCGTTAGCTACAACCTGATACTGGCACCACGCTGCACCGCCAAGCCGCAGCATGCCGAGGAGCTGATCTCGGGCTCCGCCTCGCAGAACTTTGGCCAGAACGGCGGCACGGGCAACGGTGCGGGCAATGGCGCCGGCAATGGAGCTGGAGCTGCTGCCGGCGTCGGACCGGCTGCGGGTGCCTCCCTGAACGGCAATGCCAGCAATGGCAGCTACTCCCCGCTGCGTGTCTACCACAATGAGCGGGGGAAGAAGGGTCAGTTTAGGTACTAAGCGAGGCGAAGCGAATTTCGAGGCGATTTCAGTAGCTTTGCAGGGTAGTAATACCTGTAATACCTATGTAGAATTTTGTTCTTGATGTGAGGCACACACACGCGCGCGCACACACACACAGACACACTCAAGTTTTCATACCCATTCGAGGGGCTATTTTTGCTAAGTGTATACACGCAACAGAGCAGAGCAGAGCAGAGTTTTTTGAATTTAGAATCTCTTGTATTTGTTATTTAATGCAAACTAAGCGTGTTCGTAATATTAATTTAATATCTACGGTGTAATTAGTTACACCAACAAACTGACTACAGAGAACCGAATAATGAGAGAAAAAATAAAATGAAAAAAAAAAAAATATATACTGAAAATAGAAAGCAGCAGACTTTAATCAAGCATGCAATTTGACGCCCTGTTCTTATTTTATGAGGTTTCATAATGAAAGCAACAAAAATTAAATAAACATTTGCGTGATTTTACCGAGCTGACGGAAATATATACTCGTAATTGTACACATACACACTCAAACACACATACATGCATACTATATAATGTAACAGCAATGTAATTATACCAAAATAAAATTAATGATAATTTTATGTTTTCAAATTAAGCGAAAACGCCGCGGCGAAAGCCGCTTTCAATCTCTTTTTAAATATTTAACAACTGCAGATCTCATTACGTCGACAATTTTTAATAAGCCAATTAGCTTTTAGTTGTGCGTTAAAAATATTTTAGTTAAATATTTTTTAAGACCTTGGTGGGAATATTTTTTTTAGTTTATGCTTGCAGCTGGTAGTTTGAGTCTGCTTAACATTTTTACTGGCGCCATCTAGTGGTAACTTCTAGCAATTACTTGAGCAGTGGCAACTAAGGTGGGTGGAAAAGCTTAGAGTGAGGGTAGGGCAGAGCTTTTGCTCAGCTTAGCTAAGACACACTCAGTTAAGCTTTTCAGTTGATTTTTTTTATCTTTATGCGTTTTATGAGCTGCGCGCAATTTGATGGACAGCCGGACGGACGGACGAAGGGACAGTGCGTTGCGTTGCTCTGTCACTTGACCCTTTAATAGTCGCCAGCTAATAGCTGATAAGTGGCTGTGGCTTGGAGCAGGGACTCGACTGGTAGATACGCTGTATACGACAGTGGTTTTGAGTGTAATTGACTGTGGTTGGTCGAGTGCAGGTCTGACTGAGCTTAATGCTCGACTAGCAGCTACCCTGCCAGGCGTATATTCTGCAAATAATAATAATAAGAGTAGATATGCTAACTAGCTGCAGTTAGGCCTGTCTCTGCGACTCAGCTGGCATACACCCTGTAAAAATATTAGCAAAATGCCTAGAAAATAAAAAATTTTAAGATTTATGTGCTGTAGGTTAAAGTTAGTTAAGCTTTATTATTCATAGTGTGTATATTATTGTAGATTCTATTTTTATATAATTATGTTCAGGTTAGTTAGGCTTCATTTAAGTCCGCTTTACAGGGTATATTATTATAGAATTTTCTTATACTATATATTTCATTATTATTAAGTAAAATACAATATACAATTTTGTTGAGGTAAGTAAGGCTTTAGTTAAGCCTGCCTAATAGGGCTTGTTACTATAGAAGTTTTTATTCCTTTTATTATTTTATTATTAATTAAAATACAACCATTTTTTTATTCGATATATTTTATTATTATTTAATAAAATACAATATAATTATGTTGAGGTTATTTATTTATTATTATTTATTTATTTTATTTAAGCCCGTTTTTACAGGGTATATTATTATAGAATTTTGTATTTTATATATTATATTATGATTAATTACAATACAATCATGTTTTTTTTTATATCACAGTTAATAATTTCAAGTTCAGCACGCTAGCAACAGCGCTTGCCACGTTACAGGGTATACCAAGTGTGGCAGTGGACATTTTCGAGGGCATAATGCGGCCATCTAAGGCCAGCGCTAAATGAAAGTAAACAAACACACTTACACAAATGGCCATTTACGTAAGAAGTGCGGAATTTATGATGCACCGCTACACAGCATGGGAGTGGAAGAGAAATAGGGAGATGTGCGAGAGAGAGAGAGAGAGAGAGAGAAAGGCAGACATGTCGTGGCGTCTTTCGGCTTGGGCATTGACTTAACACACTCACACACGCAACTATAAGTGCTCTCACATGCGCGCTGTCTCTCGCTCTCGCTCTCTCTCTCTCTCTCTCTCGCTCACTCGGTTGCTGCATCTCGCTCGCGCTGCTTGTGTGCTCAAGTGACAGTAAGCCACTTAAGGCAGCGCGCATTTCATTAGTTTCCTTTATTGATATTTTCACAGCTACACAATTATGAGTAACTGTGTGTGTGTGTGTGTGTAAAGGTTTATCCATCCGCTAGATACTTATTGTCTGACTTTGATGATTCAATAAAAAGCTGCTTGATTCGGGGTTGTTGCATTTAAGGACTCTGTGCTCTTTACGAGTGGCTGAAGCGCAACTGATTTATATAGCATACACATACATATAAAGTATACACATACATATGTAGTATGGCAATACATGCTAACGGTGTGTAATCATATGACAATAACGGCGGATTATCAATTTGTGCAGCGGAACAAAGGTTGTCGCACAATATAAATATTGTTGAGTTTACTATATTGTACAGATAGGGTTGCCAACTTTTTTTTACAAGAAAAAAAGTTTATTTCCATCTGATAGGAATTTTTAAACAGTTATTTGTGCAAATTAACAGTACTTCATTTATTCATTAATCAAAATATATATATTTTTAGAGCTTTTCGCACAATTTATTAATTTATTGAAGTATATTTCCATCTGATAAGAATTGTAAAAAGTATTTTAGGTAAATAAACATGGTACTTCATTTATTCATTAATCAAAAAATATATTTTTTAAAGCTTTTCGTACTTCATTTATTTGTTAATCAAAATATATATTTTTTAGAGCTTTTCGAACAATTTATTAATTTACAATTATTTTTAAAAATATATGCTTCTCCACAATTAAAATTAAAATATATAAGGAGCTCCTTTTTTTATTAAATTTCTTTGTTTCTTATTTCTAATTTATATCAATATCGATAGATTTGAAATATCAGCAATCCGAATTTATCTTACAACATTGTCATTAATTTTTTTATTCTTTTTTTTTTGTTTTTTACTGTCATTAATGAACTGTCTTAAGTAAAAATATATACATACTTAAAGTGTTAAGATTTCTTAAGCTGAAAACAGTATTTTGTATACTTTTTTTGTTCAACAGTAAAAGAGTATAATACTATTTTTAATAGTTTAGTTGGCAACCCTACGTACAGACTACATATATGCCCAGTTGAAGCAGCAAATACCCTACATAAGCCCTTGCACTTGCTGCCATTGCGCTGAGCTGCATTAAAACTTGGCGCAGATAAATGATATTATCACGAGCGAAACGATGCGAATTTCTTATGGCATTTAAATGCCTGCCACGGCAAGTACCACAAGTCGTATGCGTAATAAACCGAAACGGGCTGCATTTACATGGATTTCTTGTGCTGCTGCTGCCTCCGCTTGACACTCAAAGTCTTGGCAATTAGGCAAGAGCTGCAAAACAAAAGCCTCGACCGAGTGCGTATGTGGGTGCAAGTGTGAGCATGTGTGTATGGGTGTGTGTGTGTGTGTGCTGTGAGTAGACAGTGAAATTATTGTCACTTGCCACCTAGCTGAAGCTACAACAACAGCAGCCGGAGCCACAGGAGCTGTAGCTGCACCACAGGAACCGTCGAAGCGAAGCGTTTGCTGCAGTTTGGGAGCGCTTTGGCCCTATGAAAAATAGCTGTCATTTGCACAGCATAAAAATGGGAATGCAAAGGGGTAGTACGGAGTGAGGGGGGGGGGTGAAGGGGAGTGGAGACAGCGACACGCTGGAGACATACAGACTACTAACCATAAGTTAACCAAGATCCACACACAGCCACATGGCCGCATGGCCCCATATGGAGGCGACAGCAGCTGCAGAGCATGTAGGGGGTAGGGGTAGGGTGCAGGGGGCACGGCTGGGTGATAGCCTGGAGTTTGTGTCGGCTGCAAAGCACTTGTGAAAAATAACTTTGCACATCGTTGGATTTGGTGTGCAATTTTCTCGCACTCACTGTGCCGCCGACGCCTGCTGGCCCCTGCTCTCAGCATTTCGTCGTTTTCTTTATTCCGCTCGCTCTGTATAGATGTGTGTTTGTGTGTGTGTGCGAGTGTGCGGGTGTGTGTTTTTTTGCAGCCGCAGCGCTTACTTTTAATTTTGTTTGTAAAGAAAACTCATTTTCATCATTTTGAAGTTGCGACTGCGCTTGTCTTTTGTGAGGCGCTGCAGAAAACAAAAACAGAAGTGGGCGGCAGCAGTGGCAGCGGGTGGAAGCAGAAGTGATAAAGTAGGAAGGGGAGGGGGTTGGTTGCAGGGGTTGGAGTAACACAAACTGCCGCTTCATGTAATTATTTTGATCATTTGCATGGCTGGCAGAGAGACCGACAGATGCAGATACTAACGACTTTGTTTGCCACATGCTGCAGCCTGCCACATCTCCGCCATTTTAAATTCAAGCGCAGCTTTAATGCCACGCCTACATGTGCGCCCCTGCCCCCCCGCACAGTTGCTCGTTTTAATTGTCAGTGAAAATTCATAAGCTTGTCGGGCAAGTTGTGCGCTCGGCTTAAAGTCGACGTGCGAAAGTTTTCCCCGAGCAGGTGAGGGCAGTGCGCTCTGGCAGTTGGGCTGGTGGTAGAGCGGGGAGGTAGGGTTTTGGTGTTCGTAGTTCTGCTGCAGCTGCTTGAAGGTGTTGCCCGCTGATTAACAGATTGTTTGGCAAATTTTTAGCATTTTCAGTGGATTTTTGTAAAAGATTTGAGTGAGAAGATTTTTAAGATTTTAACCAGAAATTCGGTATGAGAAGACCAAGTCCTACTGATTGATACAATTCGATGTGCTGTTGAATATATATTAAAATTAATTAATAAATTTAAAAATATGTATACAATACAATACAATTTAAATTATATTCTTAAAATTGTTATATTAACTTAAAAAGCATTGAAATTAAATAAATAAGACAAAACAATTTTTATATTAATTTTAAAGGTATTGAAAGTAAATTAATAAAATAATATAATTTAATTAAATAAATAAAATAATACAATTTATGTATTATTTTTAAAAGCATTGAAATTAAATAAATAAAATAATAAAATTTGTAAGCAGGGTCTACAGACTTTTTCTTTGGGTTTTCAGAAGTTATCAAAATTTCAGATTTGCGCAAGTTTTTTATATAAGTTAAGATAAAAATATATATAGTATTTACTTAGGTTTTCTACTTAGCTAAAAAATGTACTAAAAGTTCAGTATTTTATTAAGTTATGGAGCTTGAACCCTACCAAATACAAAGATTTTTCTTTTAAATTTTTTAATGTTAACATAAAATAAATAAGAATGGGGTTTCCCCTAGCCTTTTTACTTTATTAAAGTTTACTTGCACCTTTTAATATAATATAAATGATATAGAAGCAAAAACTGTATGCTACTTTAACTTCTATCAAAGCCATGCAAATTTGCCTGCTCCTTGGGCTTCCTCACACATTTGGCCAGCATTTAATTTGATTTCGGGACTGGCTGACACTACTAGCTGCTTGCGCTGTTTGCTGCTATCATTTACGGCAGGCGACCCCCAGTGTTTTTCATTAAAAAACCCCCACTGTATGCCGTGGCGGGCAGGTGGAAGGCGTGGCGGGCGTGGACAGGATACGCGCAAGGCGCAAAACTTTGCTAATTACTGGGAAAATTTCCACAACGTGCATGCTCAACTTTTTTCGCCTGTCTCTTTTAGGACGTAGCGCTGCTTTGTTTGCTTTAGTTGCGAATAGGCGGAGTGAGAGAAGAGGAGACAGAGAGACATAGAGAGAGAGAGAGAGAGCGAAGCACCCAAAAGTGTAGCACATAAGTTGGCAGGCCGGGCGACACAGCTGTGTGTGTGCGTATGTGTGTGCGAGTTCAATTTATGGTGTTGATTTTTTAATTGTACGCGAAAAGCAGCAGCAGACCGCGAGTCGATGGCGACGCTTAATTGGCTTATGCAATTAATGAGGCACTGCAAGGTGCACGCACGCTGCTGCTGCTCGGGATGTCGCTGATTGACGCAACTTATGTCTATATGCGCTGAATTAAAGGACAATTGCGTGGGCGAACAGACGCTCGGAACGTCTGCTGCTGCTTTATTTGGCCAGCACAAAAGGAGACTGAAGGAGACACACACACGTGTGTGTGTATTTATTATATATATATATCTGCGTGTAATCTGATATATAGCCAGCTGTAGTGCTGGGGTAATTGCAGCGCTCGGCTTTAAGTTTTAATGCCAGTTAGTCGCCGTAAACGTTGCTCATACGCCCCGTCAGCCGCAGCAGCAGGACTTTCTTATTAGCTGCTGACCAGCCTCAAGTTTTTCGCTGCCCAATGCACTTTTCAGCGTCAAAGGCTAAGCCATAGAGCAGTAGATGATAGCTATAGGGGGATAAGAGTGCAGAGAGAGAGTGAGAGCGAGGGGGGGGGGGGGAAGGGAGGGAAGGTACGCTGCACGCTGCTTGCATTCAAAAGCGCGAAAATCGCATTTTCTTGAGAGAAAATGTTGCTTCATTTGTGCCGTAGAAAAATGTTTGAAAGGATTTCTGCCCCCTCTATCTCTTCTTTGTGTGTGTGTGTGTGAGGGAAGATGCTGCGCGGTAAATTGCATGTGCTGAATGAAATAAAAGTGGAGAGAAAGCCATAAATGCAATTTGGCTGCAACTTGGCAACGCGCAGTTTCCCTTTGAGCATTGCTGATATAGACATCAATTGATTTCAGCAATTGTTTAGCTTTAGCTTTGGCTTTGGCTGTAATACATATATACCTAAATATATACCCATTGCTATCAGGTGCGCGCTGATCGGGTTAGCGGGCAAAGCCCCTCGGCGTCATGATATCCAGGCTTGGGCAAGTGCTTCACCTCGCTTTAAGTTCATGTTGCAGTCTTTTTTTTTTTTGGGAGGGGGCGGGCTGCAAACTGCTTACGGCTCACTTGAAAAGTTTCGAGAGCGAAATAAACGGCCGCCATTCACGTGTAAGCGCAGAAATATGCTAATAATGACCATTCACAACGGTAACTATGCAGCAAATCGCTTAACCGACAACAACAAGAGGCACGGCAACAGCAACAACAACAACAACAACAACTGTTGAACTGGCCAATTGCACTTGGCTTCAACAAGTCAGCGCGCTTGCCAGGGGTATGCTGTGCGTGGGAAATGTCCTGTAGCAGCAATAGATACTAATACTAATAGATTATCATTAAGTTATGATTAGGTATGTTTGAGTTGGGCAGGCTGGACTATTAGATACCCTGCAGCTGCGATTTGTCATAGCTACAGCTTACTTTGCTTTTTTAGCATAGAGTGCTTTTTTATGTAATTCGCACGCTGTTGTGCGTGTATATACCCTTTGCTAGAATATTACAGGGTATTTTTTATTGCATATTTAATAGCTAAGCAGCGATTTTAGCAGTCTGCTGTGCCTGTAAATACTTTAAATTTCTGACACTAGGCAAAAGCTGTGTTTGTTCTGCTTTTACAGGGTATCTTTCACATTTTTTTTTAAAGAAATTGGCATACTTTTCTGATATATTGCGCTTAAAAATACTTACGAAAATTAAAAATATATACATATTAATAAACTTATTCTTATGCTACCTTTACAGGGTATGCTTCAGTACTTCTGCACCTTTTCCTCTGCAGGGGGTCCATACTCAAAAATTTCCATACTTTCTGTGGCAAACTGGCGCTTATTTATAAATCATTTGATTGTCGGATTTTATTTGGCATCGGACGAGCGTGGAGCGTTGGGCGTCGGGCGTCGGAATTTCTATGCCAATAAGCAGCTTACCGGAAGTTGTAAAGCTGCAAATTTAGATTTCCGGCCGCAGCGGCAGCGGCAGCCGAACCGAACTGAAGCTGCAACGTTGGCTGAGCAACATTTTGTGGCACAAACTTTTGCCACATTTTCATTGAATGCAGCTGTAGAAATTATGCCCCCCTGCCACCCCTGGCACCCGCACCGCTGCTCGGCTTTGTGGGTGCAACTATTTGTGTGAGGTAAGCAAAAAGTTTGTTTGCCAAGCACAACTCAAGCGAAGCCGACGACCGATTTGAAAAGTTGCCATAAAACATGGCCAAAGGCGTGGGGGGAGGGGGGGGGAAGGCAGTAGCACGAACGGGTCGAAAAACCAAACACGGATAATTGGCCCGATTGTGAGCGCTCGCCCGACTGCGATTATGTCATTAATCTGTCGAGCAGGTATATAGTATATCGTATAGCATAGATATATATAGATATATAGATATATATCGACTGTGACTGCCCCACAAATCTGTCAGGCCCACACTAATGACTTGTGCTCTACACATGTCGGGCCTATCTACGTGCCACATCTGCAGCGAGTCCGAGCAAAGGCTTCGGCTGTGCTGCAAAAGGAGATGGAAAGAGAGAAAGAGGGAGGGGAAGACATGCCTGTGCAGGCAACTCGCTTGCAACGTGCTCTTTTTTATCGACAAACTGCAATCAATTTTTACAAATGGGATTATTTTAAAGATCCTGCTGCTCGAGCTGCCACTGCTGCTGCTGCTGCTGGCTGCTGCTGCTCCTGCTGCCGGTAAAACGAATTGTAATTTGTTTTTCCATGCATTTGTTATTGTTCTCGCAGCGCAGTCTTAGTGAAGTCACCACATTATCTTCTATCTGTGCCCACACACAGGGGAAGAGGCAGCCAGCGCCAAGGTACACGCTGTACTCGCAGGCAGGTGCTCGGCTTGGGCTTGAGCTTGGGCTGCGCATTGCAAAGCAGCTTTCGATAGAGATTTATGCTTGTTAGTAGTTCTGCTCATAAAAATGCATTTTTATTGCTTGCTCCCTCACACTGCTGCCCTCTCTCTCTCAGCGTCTCGCCTGCGGCTTTGAATATTGAGTTAGTCGAGTCGATTTTGGCCTGGGTTTTTGCACGCTCTTCCGATTCGTATCGAATGTATATATAGTATAGTATGCATATATAGCTCGAGAGAGCGAGTCGATTTTTGGGCAGAGTTCAGCTTGGTCGTTGGCGGCGCCGCCTCGTAAAAAGCGTAATCAGAAAAATAAATAGGGCCATAAAATAAGTCCGGGTATCTTTTATGGCCATTCGCCCATTGGAATTAAGCATTTGCCGAATGTCGCGCAAATGCAAATAACTTGCTTAACTTTTACTTTAGGCACGCCAAGGTGTTGCCGCAGCCTCTACACCCGTTCCCTCGTACCCGCTTAATTCCTTAATAAATTTCGACATTTTTTTCAAGGGGTTACGCTGCGCTTTGAGCTCGTAAAGAGCGCATGAATTTTATTTGCCCGAAATTCCTTGGAGTTTTTATTCAGCGCTTTTCTATTTTCCAGCCTGCCTGCTTTTCCCTTCGCTGCGATCTTTATGGTATCGTAATTTGCGCACATTAATAGCTTTTTAATGCATTTTTTTTTTGTTGTGTTGTTGTCAATGCGAGGTATTTAATTATTGTGAAGCCCCCGCTGTAGCATCCTTTGCCCTGTCATAAATCGCAACTGTGAAGAAAGGCTGCCCGCGCCGATTTATCACGAATATTGTGTGTAATTGATAATGCCGTCGTCTAGGTCTTTGTTCTGCGCTCATGTTGATTAATTACCGCAATCATGACAACACAACAACAACAACAACGGGGGCTACAACAAGCGCGCGAAATACCAACTTATTGCCGCAAAAAGTATCAAAATATTTTTCAAAATTTCCAGCCCGTGATTTATGTTGAGTTCGACTTTCAGTGCGAACCGGGGAGGGGTAGTGGGGTACCCCTGGCTCTCTGCTGTCTGTTCAGTCTTTCGCTTTGATTCATTTCCCCTGCTCACTTTCTGCCGTTGTACTTGTTGTTGTTGTGCTAATTAAAAACGCAAAAGTTTTGCGGCGCGTTGGCAAAATTAAATTATGTTCAATTTAATTTGATGGTCAGAACTTTTGGGAGACATTTCTCCCGCACTGCTTCGAAATAAAAAAAAACTGAACACCTTTTCCTTTTTTTTTGCGGGGCTGAAAAGTTTTCAATCATTTGCCACGTGCATCAAAATCATCATTTTTTGTAGGGGTTTTTAGGGGCAGTATGTGGAAAGTGGCCATGGCAATCCTTGTGAATACGCATACATATAGTAAAAGCTAAACTCTGCTTTCATGTCATGGTAATTTTAATTTTTATTATTATTATTGTTATTATTATTGTTGTTATTATTACTATTTTAATATATTTTATTTTTGGTTTAGAGGTTTTTTTTTAATTTTTTAATGCGCTGCTTGTACTATAATCATTTGAAAGTTTCTTGAATTGTTTTCAGTACTTTATACTATAATCATTTGCAAGTGCCTTATACATTTTTATAGTATTTTATCTGTCGGGCTTCATATTTAGATGTACTTCGCTCTTTTCTTGAATTGAAGGTTCTTTTAAAAATTATTTTTAACTAAGCACGAGATGAACTCGTTTATTATAAGTTCCTTCATTATGCAGCTAAATAAAAAGCTACAAATAAAATGTCATTGCTATAAATAAATAATCATTCAATATCAATAAATATCTATAAATAAATTACTATAAATAAATAACTATAAATAAATTACTATCAAGAAAATAACTATATATAATATTTAAATATGAATTATATTTATATATGTGTTTCAAAAACTTTCTGCCAATTAAAGTATACCAGTAAAAAAAATTGATTTTTCTTAGGTACTATAACTATTCTGTAATCTATAATTAATATATAAATCTATTTTTAGTACCTATCTTTTCTCAGATTATTTTTTCTTAGCTCTCTCCGAAATTCATAACTTCTCCATAAACCAAATACTATACTAAACCAAATTATTCGTTTATAAGTTATCTAATTTTCTCAGCGCTAGAACAGAACTAGAACATAAACGATCTAAGGTTTGTATTCAAAAAAATTACAACAAATTAAAGCTAGGTCTTTGTATTTTTGTATTAATCTCAAAACGTATGCTTTATCCAATTAGAGACCCTTAGAAAACTCTCAAAACGACAAATGGCAAGCCGTGTGTCAACGCGTTTTAATCAGTTATTACGGCAGATATTGCAATTAATTGTTGTTGTTGTTGTTGCTGTTGGGCTGTAACATTTATCAGAGCTCAGCGCGTTTTGAGCTTGTCGTTGTTGCTGCTGTTGTTGTCGCCATAATGTTGTAAAAATGTTGCACATTCAACAACAACTGCGTTGGCAGAATGTGAAGAGCGCCCGCTCGACTGCCCTGCTGCTCGGCAGCTCGGCAGCTCGAGCTGATATCAAACAACATGCCTTTTGTTTTGCACTTGAACTTAATTGCAGCGTGGCGGGGCAGGCAGGTGGAGGGGGTCATGGGGCACCGCAGAACCAGTTGCCAGACCAGACCAGATCCGACCCGACGCAGGTTTAGTTGACGCGACGTTGGCTGCGCAGGGCGCGGGTCAGAGGGCAGCCGGCAGAAATATAAATTGCATGTGAGCAGGGCAAGCATTACCTGATACAAACACACAAACGCACAGGCACAACACACTCAGACACTCGCTCAAAAGGAAATAGGGGCCTCGCACACATGCAGCAGCAAAGTTTTCGCCGTGTGTGTGTGCCAGTGTGTGTGTGTGTTGTCTCTTGTGTGTAATTAAACAGTGCTGTTGGCATAAAATAAAATATAAGCACAGGCAGCAGCAACAACAACAACTTCAGCAACATCAGCCAGCGCCAGAGCAAGCACTGCAGACAAGACAGAGATAGCGTGAGAGAGAGAGAGAGAGACAGGGGCGTGGCAGTGTGAAGGGCAGCAACGGAAACGTACAAAGCATAGCATGAAATTTTCTTGTCTTGGCATCCTGTCGCCGGATATGTTGCCTCAATATGGCCGCCGGATGAATGATGCACGCACACACATACACACACACACACTGGCATACGAACACACAAAGACAGAGACAGAGAGCAGTAGAGAGATAGCGAGACAGAGACAGCTACAAGCGGAGAACACAATCGCATTTACAGCTGAGACGCCACACAATGGATATTTTATTGTATCGAGCTGTTGGAATTGGATTTATATGGATTTGATATTGTTTAAAATTTTCAGCTATAAAGTATTTCTTAGACCATTAGTTTGTCACTTGGAAATTTAGTGCAGCACGCAATTGTTTTCGGATACCCTGTAAACGAAGCGGGTGTGTGCGAGAGGCTAGCATGAAGGCAATGTAGACAAGAAACTCGCAGAAAGTGCAGTATAACAGTTTAGTATAACAGTTGAGTATAACAGTTTGGTATAACAATTGAGTATAACAGTTTGGTATAACAGTTGAGTATAACAGTTGCATATAACCATTAAATAAAGCAGTTGCTGTAATTGGTTTTTTTTTATTAAAATAAATATACAATTTCTGAGTATAGTATAACAGTTATTATATCACTCATACTTACATATACTGCAGTTCAAATGTAGCTGCAGCTAATTCACAAGTAATAACGCATTTTCTAACACTTACAGGGTATTGTGAAGTCGCGCATACCCTGCACACTGCCTTCCTGCGCTTGTATAGTGCTGCCTACAGCAGTTGCTTATGAAATGTGCTATGCATGTAGATTGTTTTCTGCTCTGACCCCCGGCAAATGTGTTGGAAAAAGCAATTGATGTAATATTGCTCGGTGAACTCGGCAGGGAGGGATTCACATTGGGCGTGGCACCGAGAGCAATTTACAGGGTGATTGCTATATCAAATGAAATGAATGCCAAAGCAGCAGTTCGCTCAGCTGGGAAATAAAAGTGTGAATAAAAGTGCTGCGCATAACTTACGGAATTAATATAGAGAGTTATACCAATATAAATATATATATATATATTTCTTTGAGCTGGCAAGTCTATTGCGAAAGTAATATAAGCTTGCTGCCCCAAGGAAAACTTTTATAATTTTCGCTGTCTGTCGCCAGATTGCAAAATAAATGCGTAGCAAATGCATTTAGAGAACTTTTCAAAAACTTCCGCCTGCAATGGCAGCTCGAAGTTGCGTTTTTTGAACTTCATTTTCGCGAAACAAAAACCAATCAATTCTCTTTGCTGTGCCGCGCTTATTATCCCTGTTGGTGTGTGTGTGTGGGAGTGTGTGTGTGTGTGAGTTATTGTTCACATAACCGAGAGTAATAAAATGCAGCAACGCAATAAGTATTTACGCGCCAAACGTCAATACGACATGAGCAAATGGCATTCGTTTTTGTCATTATTCTGCTACTCTGTAAATGCAGATTGCATTGGGAGTTTAGATGTACACCATTTTTATACAAATTTTAATTTTTTGGTAAACATTTGTTAAATTTTTAAATTAGTTTTTAAATATTACAGGGTATTTCTTAGTTGAGCATTGCATTTTTTAAATGTCCAAGTATTTAAAATGTTACTTAAAATATTTAGAAGTTTTTTTTACCAATATGCAAAGTTACTTGCAGTTTTTCACTTTTACAGGGTATACTTAGTTCAATAATTTTCCTTGCTTACAGCCAAAAAAACTATTAGTTTCTATGTAGCGCACTTTTCGGCGCTGATTGTTGTAAATGTTTTGTTGTTGTCGCTGTTATTTGGTTTTATTTGGCAATTAAAACCGATTTCCGAAAATCGCCTCGGGCAACGACTGACTGCCGGCTCTCGTGCCCGTTCGTAGCACCCGCTATCACTAGCCCCTTGCCACCAAGTGCCAAGCAGCTGTCGTAAAAGTCACGCACCATAAAACTGACAGCTGTTAAAATGTTCAGTGTTAGCAGGAGTGTGGGGAGTGGGAGACGAGAGTCATAGTAGGTAGTGCCCATTTGCATCTGTATAAGCGAGTGCTGTGTGTGTGTGTGTGTAGTTTGATGACTTAATGCGCTATTAACCTACCGCCAGCAAATAAGATCCCATTGTGCAATTTCCACTCAAGTTAATCATAATATCATCGTTATTGATCGATAAAAGTCGCCGAAGGTTTTCGATTTAAAAGTACTTCACGAAGGTTTTCGCTTTTTCCTTTTTTTTTCTTTGGAGAACAGATACATTTTTATCTCTATAACAGTTATTTTGCATCTACAAGATATTTGTTGCTTTTAAAAATTACTGTTTGTGTCTACAAGATATTTTTGGTATGCACAATATACTTTTTGTATCCACTAGACACTTTTGATATCCACAAGATACAAGATTGTATTCACAAGATACCTTTTGTATCCACCAGATTCTTTTTGAATAATCAGATACTTTTGGTATTCAAAAGATATTTTCTGTGACTATTGTATAGGATTCTTATTACATCCATAAGATAATTTTTGTGTATATCTTATCCATAAGATTATTATTGCATCCACAAGATACTTTATGAGTTTAAAAAAATATTTTTTTATTTACAATATACCTATTGTATCAACGAGATACTTGTTATACCATATTCTACAAAATACTTTTTAAATCTGCAAGATACTTTTGGTATTCTCAAAATACTTTTTGTATCGACAAGTTATACTTTTATCGATCTTAGCTGCTCTCTAGATTGTATTTCGATTTTCTTCCAAATCTCTTTTTGTCGCTCGTTTGTTTTAGTATTTAATATATTTCCAAAGCTGACATTCCGCATATGCGGCGATATTTGACATAATTTCCGACACATTTCCGCGCTTGTCATTTGCTTTATTGCATGCGATAGTTTACACGCATGGTATACTTTTGGTGCCCAGCAAATTTTTTATGCAAATAGTTGTCGCTCTCGCTGAGCGGTTTGACGGGGCGTATGATGAATGTGTTGGCTCTAGGGCAGGAGAGTGTTTAGTGGAGTGACAGCGCAAAGCTATACTAATACACAGACATACACATATACATTTACACACACACATACACGCAGGCAGGCTCTTTATGGCGACAGCGTCGATAAGTTTAGTGTGTTTATTTGTTTTGCACTTAAGCCGCGCCACTAATTTATTGGGGCCACGTGTAATGCCGGCAATTATTGAAAGCGTGAGGCAAATAAAAATATATGGCAAGAAGTGTGAGTATGTGTGTGTGTGGCCGCACAACAAATTGCAGTTGCCCGGCACGTTTTGGGCTAACAAATCACAAGCAATTATAGAAAATTTAAGAAGAAATCGCCTGGTGCCTGGTACGGTCCAGTCCGGGCAGGTCTGCTGCTGTCCAGGCAGGATAAGCATAAGTCTGCACACACACACACACATATATATATATTATAGATATATATATATATATATATATATAGTATAGGTCACACAGCAGCTGATGTTGACACGCAGCACGCAGAACTTTTATTTCGCTGGGGCCATTTGCCACTGCCACTGCCTCTGCTGGCAGCCAAATCGAAAATGCTCAGAGATAAGTGCTTAATAATATCGTGACAGGCCGCACGGAAGCTGTGACAACGGACGCCGGCCTGGCAGTGGTATCGGGTGAAGCGATAGCGATTGTCATTGCGTAAGCACTTTATTGCGGATTGTACATGAGCGATTATCGCCGTGTTCTACATATTTGTGTTCATTATAAGAGATTAGTGCTCGAAATCGTTTTGTAATCCGACGCGAGCGCACCCCGACACCCGCACATGTGTCACTGCATTAGGGCATGTGGCACCGCCTCATGCCCTGCACGGGGCACTGCACTGCACGGCACTGCACTGCACTACACTGTTCTGCATGCCATAAACTACATTAATTTGCATAATTGCACTCAAGCGTGTTTAATTTGTATTTATTGCATTATTGCGCATATCGCGGCTGCAGCGAGTGCGTATTGAATGGCGTTGCTGTAACGGGAACTCGCTGCGATAACGCAACTGATGTGCAACAGATTGATTACTCTATTGGATAGGTGTAATTTTGGCCTGACAGGGAAAGTGCATTGTTGTCGGAAAATTAGCTGGAAAATGGACAGGCAGCAGGCGGAGAGTGAGAGAGGGAGAGGATGGATGCGAGGCTTCTGTCTGTAGTCTAGAATTCTTGCTCTCAGCAGATTGAGGGGGTTCTGTTTGTGTGTAAATTCTTCTCTTTTAAATGTTCTCTCTAAGTCTCTATCCTGATCTGCTTGCCTATTCTTTCGTTTTGTCAATTTCTTCTGCGATCCCTCAGCCTAGCTGCTTTGCTCTCACTCTATTCGTTTTTCTATCTGTATAAACGCATTGATCTCTGTTATTTTATGAGCTGATGAGCTCAAATTTGCTAGATTTATTCTTAAAGGCTTAATGAATTAAGTACAGCTTAATTTTATGCATATTTTCAAAAATCACGTATACTTTCCAGGCTAATCGAATATATTTTATGAGCTGATGAGCTCAAATTTGGTATAATTATTCTTATAGACTACATGCAGCTAAAGGATATGCCTTTTTGCATAAACCACGCATACTTTCCACTTTAATCGATTATATTTAAAGAGCTAATGAGCTCAAATTTAGTATAATTATTTCTACAGATCACATGCAGCTTAAGGTTATGTCTATTTACAAAAACCACGCATACTCTCCACGTTAATCGAATATATTTTAAGAGCTGTTGAGCTCAAATTTGGTACAATTATTCTTAAATGCTTTATGCAGCTTAAGGTTATGCCTATTTGCAAAAACCATGCATACTTCCCACGTTAATTAAACATGACTGATGAGATTGAGTTTAATAAAGGCCAACACAGCTGAATTTTATCTTCAAATTATTTACAGCTTGCCGTAGGGTTGCTGCTTGCATTCCTCAAAGTTTTACCTACTGCCACACCTCTACACGAATCTTCACACCTATTTTAACACCTCTAACAAGTAGCGGAACTCTTCACTTATAGCCAAACTGCAGGACAATTTGTGCAAGTAGCCGATATAAACGCAAATAAAATGCGTGTTAATTATTTAATTAAAAGTTGCATCCGCCCAGTCGCATTGCAGCATTACGGCACTATGCGCTTCCCTCTCTTTCTTCACTGTGTCTCTCTCTCTCTCACTCTGTCTCTTTGGAGCACCCACGCACTTGGCATTTTGTTTCAAGTGCAAAGCCCACACACAGTGCCAAACTTTGCGTGTTTTTTTTTCGGGCTTGCCTTTTTCTCTGTGTTTCTCTCTCATTCTGGAGTTAACATGCAAAAACTTGTCTCGAAAGTTTTTAGGGATAAACTGGAAGTTTTTATTAAGTTGCGCCAACTGCAATTGCTCTGCTGCTGCTGCTGTTGTTGTTGTTGTTGTTGTTGCTCTTGCTCGTATTTAGATTGCGCCAGCCCACATGAAACTCATTCAAATCAAATTACAGTCGGCCCACACTCCGGCAAACTCTACGCGCAACCCTCTCCCATACATAATTAACGCAGCTTGCGTTGGGGCAGGGGCACCAAGATTGATGCGTATGATTAATCTTTGCAGCAGTTTAAAGTACACTCAGGAGCTTCATTAATTCTTGGCCCCAACGCACACACAAGCGCACTCGCGCGCTGTCATAAAGGATACACACACACACACTTATGCATACCACAGCAACACACCTACATACAAACATAAGTGAGCAATTAGCAGCTCATTAGCCCCGACAATGTTAACACTCGCGCTTACAAAGCATTTCCTAAGACTTTTCGCCCAGCCCAGGGGGAACTCTTAAAGGGGCGGCAGGAGGCAAGGGGCAGGGGTCAGGGGCTGTCAAAAAGGGTAGCAGCAAAAGCATTGCTCAAAAAAAAACATTTGCAGCATTTGCCTGTGAGGCGCGCGCTGCACATAAATATTTTTCGCACCGCGTGTAACTTTCTCAACTTTTTATTAAATTCTCTTGGTGTTTTTTTTTTTGCCTTGCCTTTCGCTTTTCCACGCTCTTTGCTGCTTGCTGTTCCCATCTCGTTGCGCCTGCAACAATCAATTACGGCTCCGGCATTCCGGTATGCCGGCATCTTATGCGCACCGACATTTATGGTTATTGTTTGGCAGCAAAGAAAAATAAACTTATTTTTTTTATTATTATGTTTTCTTGCCAGTCGCAAAGCGGCACCAGGTAGGCCAGGCCAAAAAATGATTGCAAGAGTTAAAATTAAAAGCAAATGTAAAATCATATTTCTATGTGTAAACTTTCGCCACAGGCCGAAGGCCCCGGACGCGATATCGCACTCGCACTCGCACTGCCTCTCTCTACAGCTCTCTCACTCGCCCACTCGCCCACTCGCACTGCCTGGCAAGTAAAACAAAAGTTTTTTAATAAAATGTTTGCGTTTGCCAGTGCAAAAGTTTGCAGCGGCACAAAAAATGCTGCGAGTGCCCGCAGTAACATCGCCGGCGCCATCAAATATGGAATGGAAACCAGAGAGAAAGAGAGCTCGGTAGCGGCCTCGGTCTGGGGCATAGGCCAGTCGAAAGGTAATCGAGTATGAAAATTGAAATCGAAGTTTCAGCCAGCAGCAGCAGCAGCAGCAGCAGCAGCCGCAACACACAAAGCGGCGTAATCAAAACGCGCTGCCAAAGACAATTGCGCTGGCTTCACTCTCTCGGGCGGTCCACGCGGCGTATGCGTGTTGCGGGCGAGACGCGCGGCTGCCTGCGGGCAGCAAATTTAAAGTTTCATTGGCAAAGATTGCGAGAGGGAGAGAGAGGAGGAGTGTGTAGAGTATTGAGTTCGCTCTCGCTAGTTGCGTCCATTTGGCATTATCGTCGATTTGGCAAATTTGATAAATCTTATCACTGCGGGCAGCGCGCGCTAAACTAAAGGGCGGGCGATCTGTGCGCGCGCGTCGCAGATTGAAAATTTATTACATTTTTATTGCCTTAATGGGCGCGATAATCGAAAATTTATTTAAAAGTGCCAAGTTGTCAGTTGCGCCGCAGGGCAGCGTTGCCAAGTTTAGGGAGCGGTGCGGTGGCTGTGGCCGCAATTGATTTGTGGCAAGCGGCAAGTATTTGCAGCAGGCGCGGAGGAACGCCGGGCAAAGCAAAGGGAATTAAACTGGAATCAGTTAAAGCTGACTTTGTAGCTTTAATTAAGTTTAACAGTGGAGTGAGAAATAGCTAAAAATACAGCCAAAAGCTGGTAGTATATTTCTAACAATTAAGCAAAGTTAACTACACTGCAGGGTATCTGCAGTGCGGCTACCTTGAACGACTGTCCTGCTATTTGATTTTAGGATAAATATATTCAACTTTATTATACGCCTTTTGGCAATACAAATATTGCTGTTAAGCTGCAGGTAACCAACTGCAAATAGGTAATGCGTGCAAACAAAGAGAGAGAGAGACAGAAACTATGAGTGAGTGGGAGAGGGAGCGCTAGTGGCTGGCTGACACTCGGAAGCCGTAGATCTATGGGGTTGTTGCCATTGTAAGCCGCTTATGTTGCACCCAAAAATGTTGTTTGCATTTGAAGTTTTAAGCCACAAACTGGCTATGTGTAAGTGAGTGTGAGTGTGTGTGAGTATTTGTCTGTATGCTTGTGCAAAAAGTTGATGGCATTCATTAAATAAATATTACTATTATTATTATTATTCTGATTATTTGCAGCACTCGCTGCGATTACAAGCGCAATGCACGCTCCTCCTGCTCTTTTCCTCTGCACGCTATGCACTCAAATTATTAATGACTATTTAAATAAAGCAGCAGAAGTTAAATTAAGAGCATTTTCATTTAAATAAATATGCATAAATGAGCGTTTTAATCTGCACGAAGCAGTGGCCCATTTGCTGTGTGCATTCCAAGTAATATTGCTGAGCTTTCGCATGGATTTTAGAAATACTTGTATAGGATTTTTTATTACGAATTTACTTTCAATTTCTTTAAGTCTTTATTTTTCCGAGCTTCTGTAGATTTGAATTTTGTTAAGCTTTTTTTTTTTGATGTAGCATAACTATTTTAGGTTATTTTATTTACATGTATATGATATTATACTGTTTCATTTCTGAATTTATTTCTCTTCAGTTTTAATGCAGTATTTTTTATATACTTAATAAAGTTAAATTTAAATGTTCAGGTTTTCTGTAGCTTTTTATTTATTAGAATTCTGATTTGCAGTAATTAAATTTTTATAGCCCAAAAATAATTACTATTTTTTTTATTTTCCTGCTGACTACAATTATTTCCTTTTTTTTGCGATTTTATTTAGCGGAACGCCCCGCTTAATTATAATTTTGTTGAGTAGCTTTTATTATTTGTTACCGGCAGCAGCAGCTGGTGCCTGCGACTGCATGAGAATCATATAAATATATTAAAATGCATGACAAGACTGCAAAATTGACATAAGCAATCGGCAATAGGTTTTAGCCCTATACCCGAGCATAACCGTTAGCCGTTTTGCCAGCTGCTAGAGCAGTCAGTTGGAGATGGAGAAGGCTCATCAGACTAGCACTGATTTCATTTTAAAGTTGCAAGTTGCCTCGTTGCCTCGTTGCCTCTTTGCAAGTTGCAGCTTGTTGCAAATGCGCAAAGTTTTGCCAAATTTCGTTTCGCACTTAGCCAAGTCAATCGGCCAATGGAGTCAAAGTTCGCCAAGCTGCTTAGCATTTGCCTTTGCGGATCAATGGCATACGAGCAGTGCCGGCACTCGCTCAGCTATCTCTTTCACAGGCCTTCTCTCCCCCCCCTCTCCTTGTCTGCCTGCCCCCTTTGAGCTGCAATTAAAAGTTTTTCTGCCTCAAATCTTGCAAGCGCATTAATTTTGTGCAACGCATAACTAATGATTTAATTTATCTTGCCCGCTGGCCTGTTTTGGCCGGGCATTAGGAGCATGAAACTCTGATTATTTGCAATGCAAATATCCTTACAATGGGTGATGATGATGGGAGGGAAGCAGGACAGACAGAGTGAGTAGGGCTTTACGAATAACTGCAAGCGGCTTTAAGCCTCTGACTCGACTGCAATTAAGCGCATATACATTTATAAATCGTTTATGTGTAAGCTGAAAAGTAGCTGAGGCGTTAATCTTATCGAGTGGGGAAATTTAAGATAGAAGAAAAATTATATATTAACTTTGTGAAAATGTATAACACACCATACAAATATATATATATCTGCATCACTCAGTATCAATAGCCGATGCCCGTCTGTCCGTCCGGTCTGTACAGCAACTCGAGACACTCTCTTACTGTGCTCCATTCCGCATTTTAGCTTGCACGTCTGCACTGCACTGCACTACTCTTACAAGTCAGGAGCGGTTCAGCATCGTTTCCAGCACAGTCCTAAGATATCCGATCTGATCCCGATGTATTTAAAACACGTCTGCACTGCACCACACTTTAAAGTCAACTGAAGAAAATGCTTGATTGACGGCTCTATTTAAAGTCTTTCAATCGCGAGCGCATCTTCCGAAGCTGTGAGAGCACAGCAGCCGAAGCGGTACTAGAGCGGTACGTGAGCATAGCATACCGAGCTGTTCTTCTTCTTTCAATCGTGAGAGCAGTAAATCAGAACTTTTCTTCTTCTTTCAATCGCGAGAAACGATCTTCGTCTATCAATCGGGAGAGTAAAAGCCCGAGCTGCTCGTTCGGCTTCAGTCGTATTCTTCCTCTTTCAATCGTGAGCGCATCTTCCGAAAATGTGCGAGCGCAGTGTCGCAGCCGTTCTTCTTCTTTCAATCGCGAGCGCAGCAAACACAGAACTTTTCTTCTTCTTTCAATCGCGAGAGTAGTCAGTCGAATTGATCTTCGTCTGTCAATCGGGAGAGTAAAAGCCCGAGCTGCTCGTTCGGCTTCAGTCGTATTCTTCCTCTTTCAATCGTGAGCGCATCTTCCGAAAATGTGCGAGCGCAGTGTCGCAGCCGTTCTTCTTCTTTCAATCGCGAGCGCAGCAAACACAGAACTTTTCTTCTTCTTTCAATCGCGAGAGTAGTCAGTCGAATTGATCTTCGTCTGTCAATCGGGAGAGTAAAAGCCCGAGCTGCTCGTTGGGCTTCAGTCGTATTCTTCCTCTTTCAATCGTGAGCGCATCTTCCAAAAATGTGCGAGCGCAGTGTCGCAGCCGTTCTTCTTCTTTCAATCGCGAGCGCAGCAAACACAGAACTTTTCTTCTTCTTTCAATCGCGAGAAACGATCTTCGTCTATCAATCAGGAGAGTAAAAGCCCGAGCTGCTCGTTCGGCTTCAGTCGTATTCTTCCTCTTTCAATCGTGAGCGCACCTTCCGAAAATGTGCGAGCGCAGTGTCGCAGCCGTTCTTCTTCTTTCAATCGCGAGCGCAGCAAACACAGAACTTTTCTTCTTCTTTCAATCGCGAGAGTAGTAAGTCGAATTGATCTTCGTCTGTCAATCGGGAGAGTAAAAGCCCGAGCTGCTCGTTCGGCTTCAGTCGTATTCTTTCTCTTCCAATCGTGAGCGTAGCTTCTTCTTATGTCAATCGTTAATGTAGAAGCCGATTATGCTCTTTTTCTTTCTCAGCTGTATATTATAAAATTATTGTTGGGTAATTTTAATTTCTTTAAGAAATAAATACATTAAATCTAGCTACAATTATTCTTCCATATACCATACTTCCCCATAGCCAACTAAAAGTTAATTAACTAAATACATAAAATTAATTAAAATTAAAATACCCCTTCAAAAATCAAAAAGGAGGCATATATAATATATTTTCCTATAACCATTCCTCAAGCAATTGAAATGAAAATATTCCGGCAAAAATGAAAATAGCCTACATTTATTTTTGCCATACTTAAACATTTCAATACAGTTCAAGTCAGACCTTTTCCTACGCCGTAGTCCATTTAAAGCACGCTCTGCCGCCAGCAACTCCCAGCTATAATAATAGCTTTAAGTCCCCGTCCAGTCATTTCGCCCCATCCCAGAGCTACGCAAGTTTTCCGTCAAATTCACGCCGCGTGCATATACTCAACACTTTGGCAAAAGATTTTCCACATTCTCGAGGTGCTAAGCGTCATTGGCAACTTTGGATGGTACTGCTGCTGCTGCCTCTGCTGCCTCTGCTGTTGTTGTTGCGCTATAAAAATGATTATGGGGCCCCGACATGCTTTAATGGACAGCAGCAGAGCACAACAGAAATTGAAATACAGCTCCCTCACTGTGCGTTTTTCGGCAGTGGGGCGGGGTCTGGGAGTGGTGGGGTGACCGCTGTCCGTTGGGTGCTCTAGCGGCAAAGTTGCAACATTTTTCACTGCCTACTTCGCGGCGCTGGCAGCTCCGAGCTCGTTGGCCGACAGCGAAACGGCCATAATGTCATTTAATTAAACGCCTGAGAGCTGTTGGTAGTTGACCGGGCACGCCCAACGCCCACTGCCAAGCGCTCACTTCGCTGTTGTTGTTGTCGGTTAGCGCTGGCTAAACGGTTAACCAAAGTTAGCTGGCCAGCAGCACCAGCAGCAGCAGCAGCAGCAGAGCGGCCCCCAACGGATAGCTGAAGCGTGGAGTGGGTACTCTCCCGACTACCGATTCCTCACTCCGATCTCTCTCGCTCCCTCTCACTGGGCGTGAAACAGTCGAGCAATTTACGTTCATTTGCATAGATATTAAAAATTGTTAGGAAGTCATTAGGAGGCATCAGTCAAATGACGCAACCTGCATATAAATGAAGCATAATTTTATTATAAGCAGACCGGAAGGTCAACGAGGGGCTGCGACAGAGGGAGGCGGTACTCAGCGGCAGCGCTGACAAATGTCCGGCGGAGTTCGCCTATAGCCGTATTAATTATTAGTTTTAATTGCGTTTTGTTTGCTCAGCTGTTGTATTGGTTGGGGCGGAGGCGTTGCTGCGTATCCCATTTAAATTTTCACCAGAGACCGAACACACACGCACACACACACACACACACACACTTTGAAATGGTGTGCAATTAAATACTTATACCATAATGTATTTTTCACAAGTTGCGCAATGTTGACCATTGGGGCTGCTGCGGTTTTTGCATAGGGCTGCCCTGCCATTACGGGCACAAAGTGTTGTTCATTCGACAGAGCCGAACAAATGCTTGGGGTTTTGGGTTTACTATCGCTCTAACCCATTTTTGCTGCCGTCCATCCTTTCTTGGCCGCAAGTCAAAAGCTCAACCACAAGCAATTTTATGAAATTTGTTAGCAAATTTTTCAAGCTCAGCTCAAGAATCACTATTGCTGATGTGGTTCTTTGTCTGCTCTTCTTGGTTCTCTTAGTTTCTCTGGCCGCCTCGACCACTTCCGCTCTGCACTGCTGCTGTTGCCTTTGCCTTTGCTCTGGCTTATCAAATTTTGTAATTACATTTTTCGGCAATTTTTTCCTGGATGCGCCTCATCTATTTATATATTTGCGGTATTTCTTCCTGCCCATTTTCGAGTTACAGTTATTTGCTCACGTTCGGCAGCAGTAGCAGCTTCAGTTTCTGCCACCCAAGCTCCACGCTACGATATCCACTTCCACTTTCACATCCACATCCACATCCAGTTGTGCTTCCGTTTCCGCCGCCCGTTTTCGATATTAAATGGCGCGCGTAATTAGATTTTAAATTTATTGTGTTCTCTTTTTCTGTTTGTTTTGTGCTTCGTTTCGTTTCGTTTCTCGCACAACAATGCAAATGCTGCAATAAATAAACACACAAAACACGCGACTGCGACTGCGAATTCCAATGCGATATATTGGCTTTGATTCCCGTGGGGGAGAAAGCGCCGAAATTGTTAAAAATTGTTTAAAGCCGGTTGCTCTCATTGTTGGTATTCGTTTGCAGCCTGAAATATGACCAAAATATGCGGAATTAGTTTTAGTTTGCAGTAGTTTGCCAAGGAGAAGTAAAAGCGGCGGCAGAGGTACATTATTTAATATAGGCATGTGCTTAAATTGGTAAAGAAAATTAGAAAAAAATATTTATTAAGTTAAGTATATTATTAGCATATATTTTGTTAAACATTTTTAACATTTTATGTACTTTATTAAATATTGCAGCATTGATTTTTGATAATCCAAATTTACTTGATTTTAAATTTCTCTCTAAGCATTTTCTATCAGTTTTTTTTATTTTTAGCTGCTCGACAGCAAAGGTCAATATGCAATTAAATTATGTAAAAAGCTAATGAAAGTTAATAGAACCAAAAAACATATGTAAACATCGCTAAATATTTGCTATATCATTTATAAAATATTCTATATTTTCAACTTGACGCTGCGCATTTTTAATTGATTTTTCCAATTGATATTCAAGTTTTTCCCTATGCAAGGCAATTAAATCGCTTGCATAATTTTGGAGCAGCACAGAAAAAGTCAATTATTATTAAACTTATCACATAGCATATATATGTATATATACATTTTTTTTTTATGTATAAATATGAAATTAAATTGATTTAATTAAGTGGAATTTTGCTGTGCAACGTGCCAAATCTTTGACTGCACTTTTTTTGATTTATTGACTGCACACAGCAGCTGTCCTCGCGCCTCTACTAGCCTCTGCTCACTCCTTCTTCTGCTGCCTGTCAGCTTAACTTCCTACCACTTTTCGCTGCAAGAGTTTGAACTTTTGGCCACAATGCTGCGGCCGCTTTCGCAGCGTCGGACCACAGTCAACTGACAGCGCGCACGCCGCGGGCGCCAGCTTCCTTTACACCAAATAATTATGCCTGTGCGAGTGTGTGTATGTGTGTGTATTTGTGTTGCGTGCTGCCAATTGCACAGAGTGTTAACCAGGTGGCGTGAGTAATGAGCGCTTAATAAGGCCATCATAGCCATATTTTCAGCGACGCCGCAAAGTACGCTTTATGCGCACGCAAACACAAGCGCAAATAAACATGTACATGTATTTATATATATATAAATATATATATATATATTTATATATATACATATCTGTATATTTCTGTGCATATTTAATGTGCAACAGTTTTTGGTGCGCGCTCAAAAATTTCATAAATCAACGCGCTGCGCTGCGCTCAGTTGACGCGCGCAACGTCGGCCTGTCAGTGCCCGCCTGCCGGCAGTCAGTGCGTATCCCCAGCCTGATATGATATATGAGACGGGTCCGCATAGCAGCTGGATCGGCGGACGGGGGTTGGGGGTCGGGTCTTAACTTGTTTACACATGTTTAAAACGCAAATGAGCCGTAAAGCGCTGATAATGCAACAAACTGACAATTGCTCGAGGGGGCAGGGAAAACGCTTTCAAAGAGAGACAGAGACAGAGAGAGAGAGAGAGAGAGAGAGAGACGCCGCGCAATCCAAGCGCTTGCACTCAAATTGAGTTGCAAATATTTACTTGATTTCCCAACCATTCTTTCATGCTTGCCCGCTCTGCCCGATAAATGGTATTATCTTACGTTCACGCTGGACCTTCGCTTTGTAGGGGCCCAAACGCGTGCTGAAGAAGTATTTCGTGGCATGCGATAGAGTCGTTTCACGCAACCCGCTCTCTGCCTCTCTCTCTCTGTCTGTCTGTCTCTTTCTCCGTCTCCCTCCTGCTCAAGTAAATCAATGCGCATTGCAAGGCAGCACAAATGATGCGTTCGCATCCCGCATCCTGTCGCTGAGTGGCAGCAATCGTAAACCTTCTGCATTGCTTTCCATTCACATGCCAGCGCATTGACCAGATCCCAGTTCTGCGTTCTCCTGCTGCCAGGCAGCGTATGTGTTACGGAAACCACAGCTGAGTGCGCGAACCTTAAATCGTATGCCATGCGATAGCCGAATCAATTCCAGCTGCCAATTCCAACGTCCAATAAAATTTTAACGCAAATGTTGCGTATTTAAATAAATCGCACGAGGAGACGCACGAAAATTGAGATTGCCGGAATTGCGGCCATTTTGAGAATGCACTCACCCATACACACACACACACCATACCACACCACACACACAGACATACACACACACACAGAGCAGTTCATGTACGAATGAACTGATTAAACCAGGCTGGGCTGGGATTTTCTGTAGCTGCGAGTGCAT
The DNA here is from genome assembly GCA_035046045.1 of Zaprionus bogoriensis. Lineage (NCBI taxonomy): Eukaryota > Metazoa > Arthropoda > Insecta > Diptera > Drosophilidae > Zaprionus > Zaprionus bogoriensis. The sequence continues at coordinate 238,391 of JAWNOI010000145.1, forward strand.
TATCGATAAGTCGCTTATGGATCGTTGGATTTGAGAGCTAAAAAAAACTTTTAAGCATTCTTTTTGTATATAATTTGATGCATTCTAAGCTAAGAACAACATATGGTTTATAAATCTATGCCCAAAGCTAATTTTTTGTCAATTGTAAACTTTTTTTTTCTTCTAAATAATTATTAATATCAATTTTAAAAAATCTTCAAGTTGAATTCGTAGAAAATAACAAGCTTAAAATGTCTTGAAGAAACAAATTTGTATTTGTATAATTATAATTTTATAATATTTATAAATTTTCCCTTATATATTTATATTATTCCCCTTAGCACTAAAAAAGGTATACCCACCGAATTGCTAAAAAATCTTTGTGGCCTGAAAGTATTTTAATTATTTTGAGAGTTAAAAGAGTTATGTTATATTATATATTATATTTTTATAAAATTTGAAGCATACTAAGCTAAACCCAACATATATAAATTTATGTCCAAAACAAGTTTTTAAAAATTATTACTTTAATTTTTTTCATTTTTTATAATTATTAAAATTGATTTTAAAACAACTTCAAGTGCAAATTGTGGAAAATAACAAGCTAAAACTGTCTTTAAAAAACAAATGTATATAAAATAATTAAAATTATATAATAGTTTGTAATTTTAACAAAATAAAAAAAAAATGCTGAAAAAATATCTCTCTGCTGTAGTCGAAACTGAGTTTCGTACTGGATATGCTCACACAGAGTGCTCTATCGATCTGGCGTCACTCTCAACTCAGCTCTGGATTTGCTGTCAGTGCGTCAGCAGTCTGTACTGTTAGTTCCGTTTTGTTATCCCACACATTTCCTATGTCGTGTCGTGTAAAAGTAATTCGAAGTGTGATTAAATTAAAGAAACACCCATTTCTATAGAGAGATCGAGCCCGGCCAAACCACTCTACATCCCTTCCGCAATCCCCCAATCATCAACATCATCACCATCCTCTCGCAGACGTTATAGCCACCAAATCCAAAGCCACGTAACAGTTAGATATTGATATATTGATTAATTGAATCAGTCGAAATTGTAGACAAACAAAAAAAAACATATACTATGCTCTTGGCCAAACAGAACAGTTTCAATATGCTGGACTCGGACTCGGAGATGCTGACGGACTCGCGCTCGAGTTCTAGCCAGGAATTGAAGTCGCTATCGGATGGCGAAATGTGCAAATCGGAGAAGCAGATGCTCGAATTGCCATTTAAACACCCGTTGGAGAACACCTGGACGCTGTGGTATCTGGAGAATGATCGCAACAAGAGCTGGGAGGAGATGCAGAATGAGATCACCAGTTTCGATATGGTCGAGGATTTCTGGAGTCTCTACAATCACATTAAGCCGCCGTCTGAGCTGAAAATTGGCAGTGATTACTCGTTGTTCAAGAAGGGCATACAGTAAGATAAGAGACTAGATACTTACCGAATTCGAATTCTTTTTGATACCCTTGCACAGCAGACAACATCTGCGGCCATATACAGCATAACATGTTGATCTAGCTGTCCGTTTGTCCGTCTGTTGCAGTAAAAGTTCTCTCTACCTCTTAGTTTTGGAGTTATCTTCATCAAATTTTGTACATATACTTCTTTTTTCTAAGCGCTATATACAAAAAGGAATGATTGAGTTCTGGCCGATATATCGCATAGCTGTCATATAAACTATCGGCGGATTTTAGTTATTTTTGAAGATATTGTTACCAAACTTCGCTCATCTTATTTTACTCGTGCCCCTATAGCTTATTTGCTTTTTTTTTTAAATCGGTACACTATAATATATAGCTGTCATAGGACCCTTCGTTAGAAATAGCAGTTTTTGCATGATAATCAAAAATTTTTTATAGACAACTATAGACAAGTCGCATCTTAGGCGAGTCTAGGCATATTTTTTATAGATAACTATAGACAAGTCGCACCTTAGGCGTCGCACCTAGGCATATTCTCATCCACATAAAATCTGATTACTATATGATATAATTTCTATAGCTGGCATCGAACGAAAATAAAGCTTTTTTTAAGAATTTTAAAATATCTCAGATATTGTTCGAATAATATTAGACGTAAGCTTTTTTATAAAACTCTGACGTATCACTACATAACATTTACTGCAAGGGTATACAGCCTTCGGTATGCCGAGGCTAACGTTTCACTCTAGTTTCTCCTGCTTCTTCTCTCTGCAGACCCATGTGGGAGGACGAGGTGAATAAGTACGGCGGCCGTTGGGTCATTAGCATTGGACGCTGCAGCAAACTGGAGCTGGACAAGCTGTGGCTGGACGTGGTGAGTGGGCAGAATGGAGACTGTGTGAGAGAGAGAGAGAAATCTTAAGCTCTTGCCTTGCCTTTCCCCTCCCGCAGCTGCTCATACTGATTGGCGAGGCAGTACAGCATACTGAGGAGATCTGTGGCGCGGTCATCAACCTGCGCAGCAAAGCCAGCAAAATTTGTAAGCAGCTCTCGTGCACTTGCATGCTCTTCTCAGCCTCTCCTGAGTAATCCTCGCCTGCAGCGATTTGGACCGTCAACGGACGCAATGAGCTGGCCGTCATGGAAATCGGGCACAAGCTGCGCAAGCTGCTCGGCCTGCCGCCGCACAATCTGCAGTATCTGCTGCACAAGGACTCGATGATCAAGCAGGGATCCCTGGTGAAGGCCACCTACATACTGTGAGATGTGTGTGTGTGTGTGCTGTGTGAGCTTGAGCCGTGCACCCCTCCCCTCCCGCTCTCGTTGTTGTGTTTTTCTTTTTCCTCATATTATTTTCCTTTTAGTATATTGGCGTAGTCAGCAGCAGCAACCCGTCAACCCGTCCCCCTCCGTCGCGCTGTCCGTTCCGTCCGCACTGCGAGCTGCTGCTGCTGCCGCCTCGAGCGCGTGTATTCCAAAAATAATTCAAAAAAAAAAAAAAAAGAGAAATGCAAAAAAATTAAAGAAAATGTAAAAAGAGCGTGTTGACAACGGTCACAGTCACTCTATATAGAGTTGAGATATATATATAAATATATATATATATATACATTTTTTTTTGCGCTGGCGTTAGCTGCACGCAGCCCGCTTAGAAGTGCAGTCTGCAGAAGATAAATGCTCCACTTGGCGCTGCGAGCTTGCCGCTTGGCTGGCCGTGCGCGCAGCTCAAGACAAAAGGGTCAACAATGCAGTGCGCCATATGTATGTGTGGTGGGTAGGCGTGGCAAGTGGGCGCACAGCAGCTGCTGCTGCTGCTGCTGCTGCTGCTGCTCGTGTCGTCGAGTGTTCGTAAATTGAAACAATTGAATTTTGATGAAAAGCCCAGCGAGGCGGCATTAAATTGCAACTCGCCACTTCCATCAATATTCAAGTGAGCAAAGGGTAGATGGTGGCGGAAGAGGAGAGGGGCGTGGCACAGTGCAGGTGGCAACTGGCAAGCGAACTTTATTATGAGCCAACTTAAGTTGACAAAACTATCGTCGGCGTCGTCAAACTTGCACTTGTCTGTCGTGTTTTATGGCCGCAGTTCAGTCGAGTTCAACTCGGCAGCAGCAGCAGGTAGAGTGGGAGGGAGGGGGTGCGCGGGGGCAGGTGGCAAATGTCTTGGTAGCTGTTAAACCGAAACCGCAGCGCCAACCGCACACGTCGCATATGGCATGCAACTGCCAAGGGACAGGGGCAGAGGCAGCTGCACTGGCAACGGACGGTCTCCACCTTTGACAAATTGCCAGGCAGACACACGGCAAAACACACACACACAGAGAGAGAGAGAGGGAGATAGAAGCACACACACACACACATATACACACGCTGCTTTTTGCCACGCAGTAGGCGCCACCTGACTTTGGCTGCAAAATTTACAAATTAGTTGGCCGAAACGTGACTCCAAATGTGTGTATGTGTGTGTGTGCGAGTGTGTGTGTTTTTTGGGACTGCTGCAAAAACTTTCGCAACATGCAACTTAATTAGTAAATAAATAAATTATGCTGCAATTAGTTAATTTTCTTGTGTATGAAACGAACGCGGCAACTGCGAATGCGAAATGCAAATGCGATTTGCAGGCAGCTGTGTGTGTGTGTGCAGGTATAGTAGATGAGCTTAGAAGTGTGTGTGTATGTCTATGTATCTTTTGGCTGCTTATGTGGCCTTTGCTCTCTCCCTCTCTCTATCTCTCTCTATCTGCCGCCTTTGCCCCCAGCAGACGCGTGACTTTGACCCGAGCAAATTTATTGACTGCCGCAGAAAGGCAAAGAAATGGCAAAACGCAGACAGCTTAGCGCGGCAAATATTATTATAGACGCTAACTGGGTCTATAGCATGCAGGTTATGAGCTGTGACAAAATATATACTGATAAAGTATATATACACGTAATCTCGCAATTATGGGCGCCTATAATTGCACTTAAGTCTAGCAGTAGTTGGCCGTGGACAATTTGGGAGAGGATTTTATAAGCAAAATATTGAAAAAATATTTTGAGATTTTTGTAGAGTCTATGTGAGATTCTTAGTGAGCTGTAAGTAAGAATAAAAATATATATAATATTTAAAATATATTTCTATGGAGTTATATTACATTTTGATACATGTTTTCACATAGCTCTCAACTTTATAGTCGCAGAACTTCGTACATCTTATAGTTATGTCAAGCAAACTCAGCAGTATTTAAGTTTATTATATAAATAATATTTTCAAAAAATTTAATAAGGTTTCACTATCTTTATCCCACCAAACGCTAGTCACACATTTACTAGAGTTTGATACATTTGTTCACATAGCACTCATAACTTCGTACTGCTTATAGCTATGCCAATCAAACTTAGCAATGCCTCTGTATATTATATAAATTATATTTTCATGAAATTTTATGAGGTTTCACTATCCAACAAACTGAACTTCAGTTGCGCTAGTCACACATTTATTACATTTCGATACATGTTTTCACATAGCTCTCAACTCGTACTGCTTATAGCTATGCCAAGCAGACTCAGCAGTGCTTATGTTTATTATATAAATTACATTTTCTAAAAATTTTATTAAGGCTCCTTGTCTTTCTTCAAGCCAACTGAGCCGCAATTGCGCTAGTCAGCATTTTTTTAACTATAAGAGATTTTAGTGAGTTAAAACAATATTTTCAGTACATTATTTATAAGTTAATAAGCGTAACTTTAACTAAGTATAATTTTATTTTGTACTAAATGATTCAGTCTTCCTAGTTAGAGTTTTTTTTAAACCAATCTGTATGCATGTGTAGCATGATACATTTTTTGACTAAAACTCTAGCAATCTTTTCAGCTATGTAGCTTAATATTTTATTTACTTATTTATTTTTTATGCTTGAGCAGCATAAAACATGAAGAAGTAAATATTTCAATTTAAGTTAGTATTTATATTTATTATGTTTATTTTTTAATCAGCTCAAATTACTTGTTACTGGCTAAATAAACTGACACCTGCTTTACCAAATGAAATTTACTTGCTTTTATGCATTTTAGCAGCTGCCGAGACTTCATAACATTTTGAAATACTGTACACAATTCTTTGTGATTATTACTGGCAATTTCTCATTTGATTGTGATGTGGCATGCAACAAGAGCGAGCGAAGCAAGTGCAACTGCTGTGAAATTGCCCGATAATCATGCGCAATTAAAATGTGCAAATGGAGGCAGGGAGAAGTAGCAGCAGCAGCAGCAGCAGCAGCAGCAGAGGGAGCAGCACTTATAACTATTGTCGGGATTGTGTTGTGTTCGCTTTTTTCGGCAGTCTGCGTTATCTCTCACATATATCAACATGAAGAGGGGGAGAGGAGGAGGGAGCAGGAGCAGGCGCTGCTGAGTGAGTGCCACGGCTTCAGTTTCAGTTTCAGTTTGGTTTTTATAGCCACAGCAGCTGAAGCGGGCGAGTACCAGGCGTAGCCTGGGCTACCCTAACTATTCCCGTCTTCACAGCGTACTACCAAGCTTTGCTTAGTGTGTGTGCATTGTTGTTGTTTTTCTTTTTTTTTCCGGCTACAGAACATAAAAATAAATTGCACTTCTGACACTTAAATACAGTTGAAAAGCAGCGGAACAGAGAGAGAGAGAGGGATAGAGCGGGCGAGGGAATAGGGAACAGTGGGAGCTGGGGCCAGCGACACATGATTAAGTGGAGTTTGCGGTTCGCTGGGAATACGCATGTAAATCTATTTCAGTGTACATTATCGTCGTCCAGTTGAAGCTTAACTTTTATCATAGAATAAAATGTAATTTTCCAACTCGTAATTCTCTGGTAATTAGAATTTATGGCAATCTTAATCGTTTTTGGCAGCCCGGCAAAGAGACGACATGTGTGTGTGTGTGGTTCTGTGTGTGGGATTAGCCGTGTCTGCCATCAATTCTATTAAAAAGAAATGTTACGCTTATTATTGCACTGTCTGGCTATCGTTTGGTATACCTTGCATAAGGTAGAAGAGGAGACAGAGTGAGAGAGAGCAGCGCTGCTGACCGAAATGAAACTGAAATATTAATAAACAAATTCCGCTCGTACAACTCGAGGGAATTTCACTTTTCACAAATTTGCATTACGAATTAATAGGAATTTATGAAAGGCAGGTAGAGCTAGAGAGAGAGAGAGAGAGAGAGTGGGTGCTCTACAACTGTCGAGTTATTTGGCCCGAAAAATATTATTGCTATTCGAAACTTGCAGTAGCCTTTTGGGCGCCGCACACATTCCACAGTGCAGGCAAATGCCTGACGCAGGCTTGCCAAATATTTCAATGTACCGGGCATAGACACGTAGACACACAAATATATATATATATATATATATATTTTTTTTTTATATATATATTATATATTTCCAGGCAGGCACAACAAAAGCAGACGTAAAATTAAAGACGCTCGGCGATCGACCGCAGTCAAGTTGCGCGCCAAGATTTTTAGGACTCAACCTAATGAAATAAAGCACTTGCCGTGCATACACACACACACACACGCACACCTATACGGCCCTTAGGTCAACCTAAAGCTAAACGCAAAGTCGCTCGTGAGGCGTGTGCGTACGTGAGCAATGAAAAAGTCGCAAACACTTTATTATATAGAACGGCTGAAGCGTGGCGCTGCCGCTCTGCCACTAAATGCTACGCGCTGCGTATACGTAATATTTTTGCCATGTAGATGCAGCGAAGCGTAGTGGGGCCGAGCCCAAAGTCGTCGAGCGAGATATTTACACACAATCACACTCATTACTCATACGCCGCGTCATTGTGAGACCCGCTGTGCTGGCCAGCAGCTCCCCTGCAGACAGATAAAGAGCTAAGACAATGGAAGTGATAGTGTGGGGCATCCGTAGGTATTTTGGTATTTCGAGCATGTTCTCGCCCCGGCTAATGCATAGTTTATGGCGCCTATTGCCAAAAAGTGTTGTTTGGTCAAATAAGGTCGAGCGCACAGCTTCAACAGCACAACCATACACCCCCCGCACACACCCTTCTCTGCTCTGCCAGTTTATGCAACTTTACATATTTGTGTGCGGCTGTGTTGACAACTTTGGCAATGTGTTTATCTGCTCATTATAAAGCACAGTCCGACGGCCCACACAGCGTATACTTAATTTATTAGGTCAACGGAGCAAATCATTGACCGAAGCCCCAAACCGAAGCCGAAGCCCAACGAACGTGAGCGAACTGCGGATCAAGTCTAGGGATTATTGTCAAGCAAATTTGCAAATGCGAAATGGAAATGAAGTTCGGCAAAATGGAAATTGGGTAAGACGAAGATGGGAAACTACAAAGTGCACTAATTTGAGGTGTGCCGAGGTGAGGGCAACCCTTTTTTGGCAACCGCAGCAGCGTTTGATGTGCGTTCCAGGGGTTTCAGGTGGACCATAATCTAATCAACGGGCCAGCTGGACCCGAAAAGGTTGCGTTTCGTTTCGTTTTATCTGTTTGTTTGTGACACAAACTCAGTTTGTTTGCTGATTGTGCGCCTCGGACATTTCGCATGCCAGGCACACAGAGAACTCGCGAAAACTGAGAGTAGTACGGAGAATTGGGAGAGTTTGAGGCAGAGAGAGAGAGAGAGAGAAGAAGAGCAGGTCTGCGAGTTGCTTATTTACTGCTGCATGGCATAATTTAAATATATAATTCCCGACGCCTGTCAACTTGTTGTCCTTCTTCATCTACAACTCTCTCGCTCGCTCACTCGCTCTCCTTATTGTGCTCATATTTTAATAAGTATGCAAATGGCAATGGGTTGCCGCTCGATTCGGCGCGAATTTCGCCATTTTGCCATTTTGGGTTTTTGGCCACGCTGCGTCTAGACGTTGCACGCGTCGCAGTTATAGCCAGTGTCAGCTTTTAAGCCAAGACACAACGTTGTCTAAGTCGCAGACTTAGTTGTTGCCATGTTTGCCGAGTGGGTCGGGGGTCTTTAAGTCAGGCTACACAAGTTAAAGGCTGTACATTGACTTTTGACGGCAGCTGTTGTGTTTATTAAATGTTTATTTTAGCATATCAAGGACGCTGGGCGTGGCGCTTTGAGTTTGAAACAAGCTTCAGCTGCTTTGGAAATTTAGGCAGCTACATGCCAAATTTGCTAGCAGTAGTTTCTAGAATAACAGAGATCTAGGCGTTTTCTTAAATGAAAATGTGAGGTTAAAATATAAATATGTATAGAAAAAGCCATGGTATAAAATAGACAGGGAAATATGAAATAACTATAAAAAAATATAAATAACTGAGAGTCTAATAGTCTTATTGATAGTATTAGAAAATTAATATAAATATAAATATTTCAATATTTGTATTGTTAGTTTTATTAAATTAATATAAATATATATTAATGTACTAATATTCTTATTTTAGTATAATAAAATTAATTTAAATTGTATATATAATATTATAACAGTAGCTTTAAATTTAAAATAATTAACAGCTGAATTAGTTGTGTGCTAACTTTGCTGGAGCGGGCTCTTAAAATAACAGAGTTATATGCGTCTGCATAATTCTAGCTGTCATATTTCAGCTTGATTGAAAAGGCATGGAAATAACTAAGCAGGCTAGGAAATTGAATATATCTAAAAAGAGTTTTTCCGGCTGAGTTTCTAATATTAATAATGACAGTAATTTAGGATTATTAATAATATTAAAGCAGTAATTTGTTTTTTAAATTCCGTAGTTCTTGGCTGTGGTGCTTTAGATTTGAAATAGAGGCCGACTGTAATAGGTGTATGAGTAACTGTAGACCAAATTTGATGGCACTTGCAACCATAATAACAAAGATCTAAGCGTTTGATTGCGTAGCAACAACAATAAAAACTTAAGTATGACAGTTGCCTACAATTTGGGAAATATGCGTTGTAAAAAGTCAGATGACTTAAGAGTTCCATATGCATAAATTTGCAGAGCTAATATTACTTTCAAGAATATACAATATGACTATAAAAATATAAAAAATTATTATTAACTCCTCAATTTTTTACTAAATTTTCTGGCTTTTTATAGCTAGTTTTAAGCTCGCTTTGAACTCATTTTAATGAACAAAATCACTGTCAAATACATAATTTCAAACAGTTTGTTATATGCTAAATAACATGCTAAGTTTCATATGCATATTTGCATAGAGTCTGGTATATATCTAGCCCCACTGCCTGCACAGTGCTCTGCGTTTTAAACACAAAATTTGGCCATAATTCGGCAAAGCAGTTAGCCACTGCCCTGCGCCGCTTTGTGGCGCCATTGAAAAGCGCAATTAATTTGCCGAGCTTTAAGTTAAAGCTGCTCCGATGTTGATTTTATGAACCATTTTGCAGTGCAGAGCGTCGTTTTGCTGCGCAGCACTGCGCTGCCAACTGCTCTGGCTGCGTTCTGGCTGCGCTTTGTTATGCAAATAATTGTCAACACCTTTTCGCAGGGCCGAGCAAAATTTCATTTGGTTTTGCTGTATGAGCAGCGGCACGGGGGCGTAGCGGGGCGTGGCTGCAGCATGTTCCGCTTCAGCTCGGTTTCCCTATGCTGCGCGGGCTCTCGCTCGCACTGGCTCTCTCTCTCAGTCTCTGTGTGTATGCGCCTGTCTGTGTGTGCCCAGCACAAATGTTGCCAATTATTTACACACACCGACACACACACACATGCACACACCAGCTCACACACACACAATTGCCTTGGCGCTTGCACAATGTCGCGAGCGAGCGAACCGCGCCATATCACAAAATTCGCACCGTCTGCAGCGCCAGCGCCCACCGCAAACGTGCCCAAAAAGGCGTGGCATGTACAAAATGCGAACGGACGCGCTTCATGCCCCATTGACAGTTGGCCGCGGGCTACAGCAGTAGCTCCGGCAGGTAGGGAGGGGGACTGGGACTGGGGGGGGGGGGGCGTGGCGGAGGTGCTCACTGAGTGAGGGCTTACCGGGCATATTTGCGGCTAATTGGCTTTAAGTAGTGCTGATTACAGTGCCCAACGTAGCGTTGATGTTCGCGTTGTAGTTGCTTCCCCCTTCTCTCTCTCTCTCTCTCTCTGTCGCTGTCTCTGTCTCTCTGTTGTTATCGATGTCGAGCGCATTTTCAATTACTAAATACTAATTAGTGCGCGCTGCAAGCTTCGCCCATACATTTTTGTTAAGTTATTAAAATCGTGGGCGTGGCGACGCCTTGTGTGAGTATAGCGCGTTGAACTGTGCATAAATTAATGCCATTAATTTGTGCTTAACGCTGCTTTATGTGTCGTCTGCGCTGGGCAAGTCTTTCTCACTCTCTCGGAACACAGAAGAATACAGAACACTTACCTAGCCGCCACGCCCCCAACTCCCCACTCTGGTCAGCTGTGCATTTATATGCTGCACATTAATTAAAATGTATACACAAAAGCTTTTAGCTTAAGTAAGCGAACGTCGCGGCTCAGATCGAGCGCGAGCTCTGCCCCAGCGCATGCAGACTATACACGCATATATATATATAGTATATATCCATATAGTGCCCGACTGTATGCAGCCATAAAGGCCATGGGGCATACATAGGTGCTGTAATTAATTTAGTGCGTTTGCGGATTGCAGTGCGTTGCGGAGAGCGAGAGAGACGCAGAGTCTCGGCCTTAAGCTTTGCCAGTTGCACGATTTAACTGCATGCAATTTGCTATAGTTGCATTCCGTTAAATCAGTTAACTTGGCTATGGCTGGCAATACGCGTGCACTGGCATCAATAGCTGCCTGCAAAGGTTTCTGCCCATGCTAACTTGGATTAATTTGCTGCAGCTTTAAGTTATAGTTATTTATATGCATATTAATAAATATTTTAATTTATTACTATTACAAATGAGAAAAAGTCAGCAACTAGTTATAGTTATATATATGCATATACATATATAAATATATATAAATTTATAAAAATAATAATATATATAACTATAGTATAATTATTATAACTTATACATATTTATCTGCTCGACAGTTGAAGCCAGTTCACAGTAATATATACACAATAGTTAAGACTTTATGCTGAGTTTTCAAAAGAATTTAATTTTATTAGATATCTAAATATAATTATAATTATTTGACATGTTAGTAATATAATTATTGTAGTTAGTATTTCGCTACGGATTTTATTTTAATTAAATTTTAATAATAGTATTTATGTTTTTCGTTTTATTTAATATTTCAAAGCGTTTCACCAACGGATGCTCTTAAAAAAAAAATCAATTTTATTATATTTTCATAATGGTAGTCAATTTTTCGTTATCTTTTATTTTATTTTATTTAACATATCAAAGCATTTAACTTTTAATTTAATAAAATATATTAGTTTGCTTCAACTAGTTCTATATCTTTATTATAGTTCGTCTATCAAAAAAATACAATAATATTTATATACTCCATAAATAGTAATATTATTATAATAATTATAATTATAGTTAACATTTCGGTATGAATTTTATTTGAATTCAATTTTAATAAAAGTATTAGGTTTTCGTAATTTTTTTATATTTCGAACAACAGATTTGCCTCAATACGTAAACGTAACTATATCCTTGGTATAGTGAGTCTATTGAGAAATACAAAAAATATTTATATGCTCCATAAATATTAAGATTTCCCAATAAATACAATGTTGTATTTTCCTACCAAACTTGATTAACTACTTGCATTATTATTTTACAATATACATTTTATACATCATATATATACTTTATCTACTACTCAATTATAGCCACCTAATTTATTTGTACTTTATTTCAATATTTATGGTATTTGTTTATGCCTTCTAACAGCTAAAAACAATCTATTGCCAGCTACAAAAGTCGCTTTTCTTTACGAGTTTCAATACCTTGCAGCTATCTCACAGTTATGGCAACCCTTACGAGATCCAAGCGATTATACGTCTAAATGCTCTTAATACATTTATAGGTAAAATCTCTTGGATCTCGCAACTGCTTTTCGATGCGCCAACGCAATCGTATCGCCTGCTGCGTACGACAATTTGTTGCCATGACTGTAAATTGCAGTCGGTTTATCGCCGAGCATCAACGGCAGCAGCAGCAGCTACTTTCAAGACTCCCCCCTTGCTCCTTTGTCCCCACCCTTCTCAAGCTATTTGCCACGTTGCTTTTGTGGCAACGTGCAAAGGGAATGATAAAGAAAGTGGATAACGTTATAAAGTTTTGTGTGATGCGCGTTTCGCTCGTTTTCTAATTACACGCACAGGTGAAAGAGAGAGAAAAGAGTAGAGAGAAAGAGAGAGAGAGAGAGCGAGAGCGTGAGAGCGAGGGCATATTGGATAATGGAGAGATAAGACGTGCGCCAAAGAAACGCTATTATTATGATTATTATCATAGATTGTTTTTCTGTGTGGGTTGTTGTTGTTGTTCTTGTTCTTGTTGCTGTTGTTGTTGTTGCTATGCTGTGCTCTTAAAGGCACACGCTGAGATTCCGCTTAGGGCTGGCAACCTGGCAAGGGCCAGGCGCATAGCAAAGTAGAGCTAGAAGAGCGAAGAGCACTGCGAGCTGGCGAAAACTAAATATGCCACGCCCACTCGAACTCAACGCACGTCTCGCAGCACGGCAAGGGCAAATTTTTGAGTAACAACTTTGCTGCGTGACACGAATGTCGAGAAAGGGATGCACACAGGCCGCGCAGGAGCAGGCAGGAAGGCATGTTGAGGTTGCTTAAAGAAGCTTGCACTTAACAGGGCCCCAAAACAGGGCCCAAACTACAGTTGGAGAGCTGGAAATTTGCCTGCGAAAATATGCAATTTTCAGTTAATTTTGAGTTGAGGGAAAGCGGCAAAAGCCCTGAGTAGGGCCTCAACTACTCAGGCGCAACTGATGTTGACAAATTTGCTTGATACTCACAGTCTACAAATATATATATATATACAGTATATAGCTGTATATAGCGCAGGCTCGTTGGCTGCATCGTTAGCTGTTTGTTAACTCATCATCTGGCATCATCGTGACAAAAAGGCTTAAATCTGTCACATTCGGAACACGTGAGAGCGACGACAACGTTATTTATTTTGTGGCCTCGTTTGCTTGTGCCCTTTGACTAGCTGAATTCCCAGTTCCCCCATTTTTTTTTGTTGTTTTTGTTTTTTTTTTTTTTTATTGTGTTCCGCATTTCTTATTCGTTATTTGTTATTTGTTATTCGTTATTCGTTATTTGCTGTTTGCTCTCGGTTATTTGTCATTTGTCGTTGAGTGTTCCGTGTCAAACGCAATTGGAATATAGAAATTTTTTTCCCATGCCGAGTTTGAAAATGCAATTTTCTAAGTCGTCTATTTTTGTCTGAGATACCCTGTAGTTGCGGTAGACTGTTGAGCGTTGATCGCAGCTATTATTTAAATATTTTGTAAATTTAGTTATTTTTTAAAATATTATTTACAGCATGCCTCTCGCACTTATTGCCTACAGCAGCGTGGATAAGGGCTGTACAAGAGTTTAATAAAAATATATGGCATTCATGAGGTAATTTTTTAGATAATACTTAAATTTATTTAATCTGCCTGCTGGCAGTGTAGAATATTAAAAACAAAATTCTGTAATAGAAATTTTGAAAACTTTTTTTTTTTAATTTGGTAGCATATTTTTTCATATTTAACAGAGTTTTTTAAATTTGACGCATGCTCAATAGGCAAAATAAATTATTAATAATAATAATAATAATAATAATATTACTTTTTTATTATTATTTTTATTATTTATATTATTATTATTATGATAAGAATATAAATATATTTTTTTTAATAGGTTTCGATACTGAAAAAGTATTCAGATATATTATAAATTTTTTACTTAACTTAACCAATAATAATTTTTATTATTTTATCAAAATAATAATAATGTATTTAATATTATTAATATTAATTTATTGATAGAAGTTGAATATTTTGTTAAGAACTTGACATGTTTTGCATAAGTTCATGGTTTTTTGTTAGGGGTTTTTTGCAGGGTATTGGCGAGTCGTTGCTTTCCAGCGCACTTACTTATTTATATAGCGTAAATTGGCTTTTGGCAAAGCAATTTAATATAAAACATTGAAGCGAGCGCTATTTGCCGTGTGTATATTTCACACGCCGCTTGACTGCGATTGATATCAATATTTTTAGGTGCGATTGGAAAACTGATTACGTAGAGATTCGAGAGCAGGAAAACTACTGCGGGCAGGGATTAAGGTTGCACTGACCACACACAAGCAGGCCAGGCGTTCGGGTCAGGTTCATTAAATTTTGGTACCCATTGTGGGCATTACTTTTAATAAGGCTAGCGAACTAGGCATAGCTATAGATATGGCTACCTGGCGCGACAGACGGCAAGCGCTTACTCACGATACACTCTAAGCCACTTAACATGAGTCCGTAAAGCCAATCTCATTAACAGGCTTTAATTTTGAAAACACACTTAAGTACTTTGGCCCCCCCGCCCCTTTAGGATGGCACGGGGGGGGGGGGGGGGGCTGGCAGACAGGGCCAGGCTGGCAGTCTCATCAAGCCCGTCGTCATTTAGTAGTCTACTTAACTCGTCTGAGGATGCTTCGCTCTGGCAGCGGCAGCTTGAGCAGCCCCGTTGCCAGTTTGAGTTTTGCTTTTTAGCGCAAGGACGAGACAGCAGCCGGATGAAGAGGCAGGAGCGAGAGGGGGGGGGGAGGAGGGTGGACAGAGCGTTGCTGGTGACAGCATTTGTTGCTCAGTTGAACGTCCTGCTCGACTGCTGCTTCGCTTTGCTTTGCTTGGCCCTCTGCTCCGCTCCCCTCTCGGTCGGCTCTACCTGTCGCTGCTCAGTTAATGACGCAAAGTTCACACAGGCGCGCGCTGCCCGCATTGGGCCGTGTGCTCTGGCCGTGGCTAACTCGCAATTTCGCTGCCACTGACAGCAGCAGCACATGGCAGCAGCAACAACTACAACAACTGCGGCGACAACAATTGCAACGACTCAGCCAGGCCGAGTCGAGCCGGAAGAGTTGTCTAAGTGACCGAGTCATTAGGGCAACTAAACAAAGGCTGCGCCTCGAGAGCAGCATAGGGGCAGAGAGAGAGAGAGACAGATAGAGAGAGGGAGAGAAGGCAAAGCTTGTGTTTGTCTGCGCTTGGAATTTGAACTGCTTCCAGCAGAGTGACTATCGCCAGAGCGTTATATTTTCGGCAAATATAGAATAATGGCGACTTGACCTCTGCCCTGCTCAGCTTCTTCTACTCGGCTTCTTCTACCACTCTTCTTTATTTCCATTGTGATGCCAGTCGATGGTGCTCAGCGGTTACTATCGCAATGGAGATAATAACAGCACTGTGTCCACTTAAACTTTTGTTCAAATTGTAATTGCAGCAGTGTTTCTTAACTATAGAAAATATATAGAAAAATAAATATACATTTAGAATTGAGTTCGAATCATATGATAAAATATTTTGCTTATATTATAATATTTATTATTTTATATATGTATTTTATTTTAATGCGACTATCAAGCATTTTATAGCAATGAGTTTGACTTATAAATATCTTTCTTATATAATATTATATACTATTATATATTCTTACGGCTATAAGTTTAGATTAATTAATTGTATATATACTTTTTAATATGAAAATATAAAAATGTATTTGTCATTTTATTAAGGTCTGACTAAAAAAATAAACAGAGATTTAAATTATGAAAAAACGTTTTAAGCGTTATACCATAAGGCCCTCTTATCCACCATATTTCTACTTCAAACTCACCTAACTCGGCCAAAAATAATGCGATTTTACTGCGGAATGTCATTTTATTCATCGCTTTAATTCTAGTTTGATTCTACATTAATATTTTAGGATTTTTGAAAATTCAATTTTTTTTCAACTTTTTGCATGCTACCCCCTATCAAAAATTCCAAAAAATTTTGAAAAATTTAAATTTGTATTTTTTAATCAAAATTGATTAAAATAGTAAAATTGTGCATAAAAATTGATTTGACAACTTTTTCGGGCCAAAATTGTCCAAGTTAGCCCTATAAGACGCTCTGATACTCGTACATAATGACTAGGCAAATATCCGATTTTAAGCACTCATAACACTGTCAAAATTATATTTTATTTTATGAAACTCTTTTCAAACTGCCAATAAGTTACAAATAAAATGCAGTTTTTATTAATGTTATAATTTTTGGCATAAGAAATTAAGGCAGTTCATTTTTTAAACATTTTCAATGTAGCAATAAGCAATGCAACTGTGAAAAAAACGCTTAATACCATATAATATTTATGTTTATTACTTTTATTTATTATTATTTTTTATTATTAAAATCATTAAATTATTAAATATTTTATATATATATTTTATTAATTATTTCTTAGCTGTATTTTTACTACGAATATTTTATTATTATCTTTTATAGTATTTTATAAAATATATATTATATATATTTTTTTATTACATATATTTCTTATTAGTTTTACTTTAAATTGTGTTTCGTACTAATTCTTGCGAATTTTCAGATAATATATATTCCTCTGCCACTCCCCCTGGGGGCACTTAATCAAATCATTGTCACGTACGCGCTCTGAGCGTCTTGTTGCTGCTCTTGTGGCAGGAAATTAATGCTGAACACATGCAAATGCATTTGCAGGCAGACCCGTGTGTCACTCAATGTTTCAAGGCGTGAATCGCAGCACCCCTGCCCCCTGCCCCCTGCACGGCCATCGCAAATGTTTTTGCAATGAAATTTTCAATTTATTTTCGCCTGCGGCTGCAGCAATTTTCGGCCATCTTCGAGGGCTGCGAGCCTTTCGAGGGCTCCGTCGAGTCTCTAATTTCCGCCGCTGCGAGCGGCGCATGCAAATAAAGGCAAAAAATAGAAATAGAATCGAGTGGAATAACGGCAAATAAATAATATCTGTCTATAGTTATTTTGCGTGTCAAAAGCGCCAACTGCCAGCTCGCATGTGTGTGCGAGTGTGTGTGTGTGTGTGAAAATTGATATTGATTAGCGAAGCGAAGCAATTTTCGGGTCTGCTGGCGTAGTCTGCCCCGAGCCCAGAGTCCTGAGTCCTTAGTTGCGCTCCTAAGTGCCAAGCGAGGTCGTGCCATGCCCCTTGGGCCGGTCGGCAGGGCGGGGCCTGACCCTCGGCCCGCATAAGACGAGCGGGTGGGTCAAGCTACATGCGCGCTGCTTTTTGGGCTCTTGCCGCGGCCTTTTTGCACAGTTTGCTGCTGCTTCTTGTTCTTCGCTCTGCCTTTGCCTTTTTTCGCACTCACACATACACTCACACACACACGCGTACTGGCAAAATGGCCCCGACATTAAGTCGTGCTTTAATATTTTCTAAACGAATCCACTTAAAACGTTTTAGCCGTCTTCCCTTTGATGTTCGCTGATCAAAACGAATCCCTCTGCGCGCGCCGCCCCTGCTGATGTGGGTAATTGTTAACCGTCGCGCAGCACCCCCATCCCCCCTGCCCACAGAAGGCTGCTAAATATTTACCCTCGATCTATTATATATTTATATGATTTCTGCAAAAAAAAAAAAAACTGCAGCTTCGCATGCATTGGAAAATTTGATATTAAACTCGAGCGTTTTGCTCTATAATCCTTATAGCTGTTATTATATTTAGTATTATTCTATATTATATATTTAAACTTGTTTGTGAATATTTATTTTTATTTAAAAAACCGATATACATTTTGGTGTTAGAAAATATATTTAAAATAAAATGAAAATTAAGAGCGTTAGAAAATAGATTACAAGTATATAATATAATAATAATACATTAGCTAACATATTAGTTTTAGAAAATAAATTTAAAAGCAGAAAAAAATTTATTTAACTTGATAATAATATTCGATATATAAGCTTAAATATTGTTAGTAGAAAATAAATTTTAAAAACAAAAGAAATAAATAATAGTAGTAAAAGCTAGCCTTAAAAAATAAATTTAAAAATAGAAAAAATAAATTTTAAATGAATAGCAATTTTCGATACATAAACCATATTTGTATTCGAAAATAAATTAAAAGCATCAAAATATATTTAAAATTAATAATATTATTCGATATGTAAGAAAATAAATTTACAAACACAAAAAATAAATAATAGTATAGTATTAGAAAATAAATTTAAAAACTCAAAAATAAATTTAAAATTAATAATAATCAATATATAAAAGCTATTAGTATAATTAGTATTTTATATTATATATATATATATATTAGTATAAGAAAATAATATAAATGTAAAAGAAAAAAAAATTAAAAATAATTAATATACCTACAATATTTCTAAAAACCATCTCGAGATTTCCACACATACCGTCGCTATTTACTTGCCAATTTAGTCTTAAACTAATGTGTTTAAGTCGAGCCTCTATGCAAATGGGAAATTAATCTCATGCATAGACTGCAATTATAATATTGTCTAAAGGAGCAGATATTGTTAATCAGGCCAGACTTGACGTCCTTTGCAGCAGGCAAAATCTAACGACAGTCTCTCCGAATATTTTGGCAACAATTCGCATTGATTTTGTCAATTTAGTTAATTGAGATAAATTTAATGTGCTATTAGTGATAACATAGCCAGGAGTTCCATTAACAGCGTTGCGAGCGCACAGCGTGCTGTTAAAGCAACCCCCGCTTTGTGTATCGCATGTCTGCTGTTAGCTGCGCAACTGTTCCCAGCTGTAAAGGGGCAATGCTGTTACAGTGGCGCGGCTAACAGTTGCCTGTAAATGTGCCCGGCCTGTTGGGGAACTTAACATTAACAGCTTTATGGCAGTGGGAGGAGTAATTCTGTTGCAGGCTAACATAAATCAAAGCGTGACCTTAACAGTGCGTGGCGAAATGTGCGTGTGCGTTGCGTGTGCTTAAAGTGTAAATTAAATATTAATCAGTTGATAATAAGTGCGTAAATATATTGCATACTGAAGTTGCAAGCGCAAGTAATACGTGGCAAGTGCACACACGCGCGGTTATGCAGTTTTTTGTACTTTTTTTTCAAGTGCAAAAGTGGCTACTTCTGCTGCTGCTTTTTTTTTAGTGTGTGATTGTGTGTGTGCGTGATCAGCTGAATTGGTTTACAGCGGAGTCTCACGCTTGCCTTCTCGCTCGCTCTGCCAGGTAAGCTTTGTGCTGAATTCTAAGTATTTGTCTGCAGCAATGCACTCAAATGGGACTCTTAGCGGGAGCATGTTGGTAGGGAGGAAGGGGGGGGGGTTAGCAGAGCTTGCGCTGGGTTGCCATTTCGATAATTAAATGTATGCAAGGAGTGCGAGTGCATGTGCATGCGACTGCGTCGTGTATGTGTATGTGGAACTTGTGCGCCATTAGTGGTAAAATGTTGTACATTTTTACAGTGTGCTGGAATTATGCAAATTGAACCGCAAAAGCGCTTTTAAAATGTTTTAAGTGCATTTGCATGAATATATTTCGGCTGCCACGCACACATCGAGAGCACTGGCACACACACACACACATACATACACAATGCAGTGCAATGTGTGTCAACCAATTTTAGTGAAATTGAAATTGTTGGCGACCTTCTCGACCCGCAGCCAGGTCAAATGCCAGAGGGCAGAGAAAACTAGAAAGAAACGTTAGCTACGCTTGCATACACTGGCAGATTTGTAGGTAATATTTAATAATATTTTTATTATATTATAATAATTATATTATATTAATTTAATACTTAAAAATATCTAACATTATTTAATTAATTATTAAATTAATTATTTATTTTTTAAACACAATTTTTAATTTTTTTGTAATACTCAATTTAATATTTAAATTCTTTTTAAAAAAGAAGCTACAGAATTTAGTAAAATATGACCATCACTGGCTGAAATTATCTACGTTTTCATGCATTTTATCATACTACTACCATAAAAATAGGTAGCTATATGTTATAGTTGACCGATCTTGTTGAAATCTTGTGAGAATGTTATGGGGAGAATTAGAATAAAATGTGGTTTGTTTTTTTGACAATAGCTTGAAAAATAACAAAAATCTCGCGATAGTTTGTATGACAGCTATGCGATATATTCAACCGGTACTGCTTGTTCCGACTTATTTTAAAGTTGCAGTAGAAAGAAATCTGTTTACCAAGTTTTATTAAGAAAGCTTTAAAACTGAGAGACATAGAGAGTTTTTGTTGCAACAGACGGACAAACGGACAAACAAATATACAGCTAAATTGACTAATTTAAAGCCTGCATTGGAAAGAAGTATGTTTGCCAAGTTTCATCAAGAAAGCTTAAAATCTATGAGACTGAGAGAGTTTTTGTTGCAACAAACGGACAAACGGACAATCAAATATACAGCTAAATCACCCCGGCTGTTGACACACATTTTATATGGCCGCAGATTTTTTCTTCAGTGCATTGCAAGCATCAGGACAAAATTATGATACCCTCCTCTACAAAGGTACTACCATAAATATTTGTATGTATGTGTGTGCGGTATGTATATTGACTTGCCCGGACATTGTTGTGCCTGCGCCTTCTTTATTATCTTTGGGCTTTCTTCATGCTGTTGACGATGGGCAACTAATTGAAGTGCAGCCGAGCAGAAGCGTTTGCCAATCTCTGTGATAAACCATGCAGAATTGTACTGCGAGGCGTAAATTAAAAATATAAGAAGATGAAATGCAGAAGCGGCCGCAGAAAGCAGAAGAGCCGAGAGTGGCAGAGAAGGAGGCAGCAAAAGAAACTGCAGAGTGGAGGAGAAGGAGGAGCTCGTGTTGATTAAATTCAGTATCAATCAAAAAGTTTATGGCCTCAAAAGTCAGGGGAAGATTTGATGGATTTTCAAGGCAAAGTTGTGGCCCCCGGCGAGACTTGGCCGCCGTCGCTGGCAGCGATTGCGATTGAGCTTGGGATTGGGATTGGGATTGCGTTTGCGATTGCGATTCGAGGGCATTGGCGAGAAATCCAAAGGAAATCATTGAGCATCTCGTGCTGGTGCTTCTGCCTTCTGCTTGATTGCTTGCCACGTTGATAGCTTTATATCGGGGCGGCCCTTGTATTTGTGCAGCTTCCTACGATTTCGCTTGGACACTGCAGGCGGAAACGGAAGCAAGTCTGTGCAGCGCAGCAGCAATGGCGATGGCGATGGCGATGGCGACGGCAGCCGCTCAATTTGGTAATGAAGTCCTCGTCGCGTCCGCGTCCGCGTCTGCGTCCGCCGCGTGCTCAGTCTCGCTCTGATTCGCACTGCTTTGCTGTCGTTGACTTTGGCGCTGTCGTCTGCCAAGCTGTAGTCCGCCTGTCCATCTGTCTTTGTCTGGCCGGCTCGGCTCTGTCCTGCTTTATTATGTTTTCTTTTGGAGCTGGCATAACAGGAAAATCATTAGGCCACGCCGATTTGGCGCGCTGATTGCACTGCACTCGAAGACGGGCCAGCCGCAAGAAGTGTAGGAGAAGGCGAAGCAGAAGTAGTAGCAGGAGTAGAGGTAGTAGTAGAAATAGGAGTAAGGGCAGGAGTAGAGACTGTAGTAGAAGCGGGCGCACAGTAGTTGTAGTAGTACTAGTAGCAGCTGGAGCAGCGGGCAGGGAGAAGTGAACTCGAGCTGCTGCACTGCTGCCGCTTCGATGGCTTCTTGTAGTGGCGCCTCCTCTCGTGCTGCATTCCGCGACTGCAACTGAAGTCGAAGCGGCAGCAGTGCAGAGCAATTTACTGCCGCCGCATTTGCTGCAATTAATTAAATTTTTGCTCGCTGCGCGCACAGCGAAACGTTGTCTGCGTCGCTGCCCCCTCTCCGTCCCCATTCTCTGGTCCGCCCTGCTGCTGCCTACCACTTTGTGTGTGGCTTTAATAAATTTATTTAAAATTCATTTAACGCTTTGTGCAGTGTGCGGCGGGATTAGCTGGCGTTTAATGAAAATAAAAGTAGCTGCATGCGCCTTATCAGGCAATCCTGATAGGGTATCTGTGGGTCTTGTTCGCTCTATCGCTTATGCTCAGACTGTGGCTGCAGAAAGGGCATCTTGTGGTCTCATTAGTGATTCATTTCTGGCTCTCCTTCTCGCTTCCTATTTTTCGCTACGCCCCACTGCTGCTGTTGGACGAGAAGTTATATGTATTTTGATTATTAATTGATTAAATTGAAGTATTAAATTATAGTATCAAATTATAGTATTAATTAATTAAATTATGCTATATTTTTTATACGAAAGTCTCTTTTGCTTATTATGTCTTTTGCTCGGTCTGTGTTTCTTTCTGTTGTCTGCAAAATAATAACAGCATATATTATTTGATTGCCTTAGAGAGCATCTGTTAGTCTGATGTTTTTTCTTTGTGCGCTTTCTTCGCCTTTCTTTCTTTTCCGCTCTGATTCCTTGCATTTTTTTGCAGGTGTAGAGTAACGCTACTCTATACATATAATATATAAAATATATATATTATATATTAGATTATTAAATTAATGTGTTGAAAACTTAAACATAATTATTATTTTTTTTTGCTATACTAAAATTAATATTTAAATTTTTAGAAGTCTTGATATTATTTCGTATATATAATTATATATTATTATTGAAGATTAATTTAATATAGTTACCATTGTTAATTAATATAATATTTAAATTTATGTAAGTCTTTATAATATTTTTTATATATATTTATTTATTATTCTTGAAGATTATCTTAACATAGTTAACATAGTCTGAATTAAGTGCTGAATTAAGTCTATATCTTTATAACTATCACAGTGGCTCAGCCTCTGCCTGTTGACTCTATAGAGTATCTGGCCGTGCTGCTCACTCGCTCTGCCTGTTGCCGTCGGGCAAATAAATCACGTGTACTTATTTATTTAATTAGACTAACTTCTTACAAACGAATAATAGACACATGCACACAAATTGACTGTCTGACATGCCACGAGATTGATTAGCCCAGTCGCCAGGCTCGGCTCGTGTGTGTGTGTGTGTGCGTGCTGTGTGTGTGCTGATTGTTTTTGTTTTTGTTTTTGCCTGTGGATTGGTGTAAATTGTGCATGGAAATGTAACTTCTGCCGTTGGCTGCTGACATTATAAATCACCGGAGCAGAGCAACAACAACAGCAACAACAACAAGCAGAGCAACAGCAACAACAACAACCAATTCCACTTGAACTCATTAATGTAAGTGATTTTTCTTGCGGGCGCATGACTAGCAAGGCGGCAAGAGACGACTGGCTTGAAGGGCGGGGGAGTGGAGGGCGGTAATGGTGGGGTTGGCATGTTGCTGCGAGCAGCAAAATCATCTTTTAATTTCAATTGATTTTGCTTGTTGGCAATGCAAACTGATTGATTGCAGCGATTTCTTATGAAAATTCCGTTATCCTTTAAGTAATTGCCTCTCTCTTTCCCTCTCTCTCTCTCTCTCTCTCTTTCTCTTGCTCTGCTTTTCACTCTTTTCGTCGGGCCAATTAGTTGATAGTTTAATTTACGCAAATCTAATTTGTGGCAATGTATTTGGCCCTGGCTCTAGTTTGTGGTCTATGCACGACTAGCAGTTACCACGCAGTCATTTTGATAATGCTAATTGAATCTCAAAGCGTGCGGCGTTCCGGAAACGCAAATTTCAATGGCAGCTTAAAAATGGCGTCAACAGCGCATTGACAGCCATGTGTGTGTTATGCCTGCGTGTGTGTTAGACATATAATTGAATATTGAACGAGGCTTTTAGTGCGCTCAGTTTATTAGCGACGCCTCGCGCCGTGCAAAGTGCCGCTTGAGAGCTCAATTATGCAGCGAATTGAGGCGCCACAAGCGAATTAATCAATGCGATGCGAAGTTTATTAGAAAAACGAATGAGCGCAGAAAGAATGGCGGAACATGCGATAACAATCATTAACTCGATTACGTTATGGCCGCAATCAATGTGTAGGCGTTTTTTTTTTACAGCAATAGCAACAGCAACAGCAACAACAGGCGCTGGCAAAACAACTGCTGCAACAACAACGGCAACAACAACAACAACAGCAGCAACTGGCGCAACATTTGCAACTACAACAAAGCGAACATTTTAATTGCATTTACATGTGCCGCAGGCGAAGTGCGTTTGTTTGGCCCGCACTCGCTGTTGTTGTTAGCCTTGTTGTTGCCCTTGTTGTAGCCGTGTTTTTGTTGCTTTGTTGCCTGTTTATGCACTCGCGTTTTGTTGCCCTCGCACTTTATTAGACTAAATGCAGCTCGGTGTGTGTGTGTGTTTGTTTGCCCCTGTATGTGTGTGTGTGTGTATGTGTGTGTGTGTGTATGTGTGTTTGGTTAACTTTGTGTTCTTTTGTTTGGCCCCAGGCCTGCGCTAAGTGACAAGTTCAAAATGCCAACGTCACGGACAAAGCAATGTAATTATGAGCTATTTTAATGCTCTTCAGCTCGCTGAGCCCCCCACCCACCACACGCACCCACACACACACACACACAAAGATGTTCAAATAAAACAATTGGCAGTGCGGCGCGTGGTTGTGATTGACGTGCAAGTACCCTGTAGACAGTCAACAGGACTTAATGCGGAAGTTGTGCAAGCTAAGAATGTATTGACAGCTTGTGGGTGCTTGGTTTAAGTTGAAGGTGTATAAACGACTTGCAGATACTCTATAATATTTTTTAAACTCACAAATCAGAGAGTTATGGAACAAAAATTCCGGTTTTTTCAAGCAGTTACTAGCAGCATAAGAAATAGCTATAGACATTATAGCTTGACAGACGTGTAAATATGCTGTAATTAATTTTGTGCCAAGTTACAAGCCGGAAATGTCAAGCGCAAACCTCCAAGCTCGTTTCTTTTATTTTTGCCGTATTGGCTATAGCATAATTTTAAGTACTGCAGCATGATGTACGAGTAAATACCCTGTAAGTAGAGCAGATTGAAGTCACAGCTCAGAGTGTAAGCTTTGCTGTTGCTTTGCCACGGCAACCATAGCCTACCTACAGGGGGCTGCTTGCTGGGTATACGCTGACAGGGTCCACCTGACTCCCTGGTCTCCTACTGTCCAGTGCACTTGCCGCTTGGACCAACAAGTGAGCTGTGCATTAACTTTAATTGACATGTGGCGGCCCCGTCGTGCGCTGGCTTTATGAGTTTGTCAACTTTTGATATAATGATGACAGCCGCCGCCCGCACGGCAATATGTGAATCGCATTCAGCTTGGTTTTTTCCTTCTGGTTTAGTTTTTTGTTTGTTGCGTTGTCCTTGTTGTTGTTTCGAATGCTTTGTGTGCTCGCTGTGCGGAGTTTTTTTTTTTTTTTTTGCGTGCGGCCCATTGTCATTATTTCGCTCGGCGGCGCGTCGAAGGTCAAATAAAATCGATGGTATGTCTTTGGCACGACTTTGGGGAAAAGTATTAACCTTAAAATTAATGGCGCAGAAAGATTTTTTTGCTGCGAGTTCTGGAGTTTGTTTTGTTGTTGTGGGGTCATGCGATGATGGGCCAAATGTGTCTTTAACTTGAATACAGTAACGGCACTTGGAGACAAGTAACTGACACTTAAGCGGGCCTGTCTTCGGGAGTGAGGTGGGGGAGCTGAGTGCCGGAACTTTGCGAGCTGTATTTACATAGCAAGTTGAGAGTTATATAAGTAGTATGAATATCGTATATATATCAAGTGGATTTTATTTCCGGAAATGCCAGAGTGAAGCTCAGTATGTGGAATGCAGCTTTAATGTCAGTTGTGTCTTTAAGCCAAAAAGTGTGTTAAAGGATAAAATAACTGCCGATTGGCTTTTATATTTTTTTTCTATCACAATTGATGTATGTATTATGTTCAGACTTAATTTTTTCTAATATATCTTATTAAATTTTATTTTTTTTTTTAAGTTTATTAAATAAAATGTATCTTTAAGATTAAGCTTATTTTACATATACATTTGTATTACAAATCAAACAGTCTGTGGGGTATTCGCACTCCTCTCACACCTCCCTGTAACACATATCATCATTAGGTTTAGGAATTATATTCTTAAAGTATAATCAATCTTTTGTCTATGGCCACGACTACAGGGTATGCCATTTTATGTTTGCCTTTCACACTCTGCTCTCACTCACACACACATACACACACATACATGCATACTTGCTCTGCAGCACATATCATCATTAATATGGCGCCATAATGAGCATTTATCTTGCCTATTACTGTGCATATCTGTGTATTCAGATGAGGCAATGTACATAAATGGAATTTTGTATCTATGCAGGCGGCCTTCATACATGTGTCTGTCTGTGTGTGTGTGTGTGTGTAATGCTCGGCTAACCCAAAGTTACATCCTGCTGCATGCGCCTGGCTTTTGGGATGAATCTCTGTGAGCTTTGCACATGTTTAACATACGCTTCGCTGCATACGCTGGCCCAGATCACCCTACCCACCTCTACTACTACCCGCTGTCCGGCTCACGGTCTCTGTTCGGTATTCCAGAACTTTGCACAAATTAGCTGCATTCATTTGGGCTAAGTAACTGCCGAAAATTACAGCCTAATTTTTCAGCTTAGAGAACAGCAAATATTTCAAATATGTTTTAAAGCGCTAAAGGAGCACACAGAAGCGAAATTTTGCAGGCAGGCAGGCAGATCAAATGTTCCTTATCTTTGGTGTCAAATGAAGCATGCTGGCTCCCACTACCACTACCACGCCCATGCCCATGCCCATGCTGTCTGCCCTGTCTAGTCTGTCTACTCTGTCGTTTGGCGAACACGTGTCAATAAATAAAACCATTTACTTGGGTCGGAGCTACGTTCTGCGTCTCGCCGCGCCATGTGCGATAGGCATAAAACAACAAATGATGCGAAAAACTGGTAAAAGCCTTTTAAAATGTACTTAAAATTCAACAATGACAATCACATCACACATATCCACATATCCAACATATCGTATTTATTTATATTCCCCTTTCCTGCTTCTTCCCATTCTTCTTCTTCGTCTTTTGCCAAATGGATTCACTCTCATCGCACTTTTTATGAATCAATTTCGAGCTTGAGCTTCGGGTCGGATTCGGGTTAGGAGCAGGAGTCAAAGCTGCTGGCAAAATCCCATGTTAATGCGACGTTTGCTTTAGTGCCGCTAAAGCGGTTAAATAGCGTAAAAGTTTGCGATAAAATGCTCTTCAAGCTAAGTTCGTTTTAGCGGCCGTGTGGGTACCGAGTGAGGCTTGCATGCTTGTGGCATTTGGTTTTTACGTTCGCTTTTTCGTCCACCAATCACGTGATCCGACAAATAGGCTATCAATGCCGGCCATAATGGCAGACAAGTGCCGCGTGCCCTACAACGTTTTATGATGCATGCGAGAAGAGTTGGCATCGCTCGGGATTATCATTTATTTGTTCTGGCCATAGTTTTCTTTAGCTGCTGTTTACGCTGCACCAGGTCAATCGGTCAATCGGTTTATGACAACAAACAAGTTTTAACGACTTAATGGCCAAATTCAATACAATTTTCCAGCTGCACGCGCGCGTTGAAATTTTCACAGCGAAATGGGGAATGGTAAGGGGAATGGTGGAGCTCTGTGGGACGACCCTGTGTTCCGAAAACTATTGCGATTCAATAAAAATGCAAATGCGTTGCACCGAAATGCGTTGCAGTTTTTGGCCGTCTGCATTCCGTTTTTGCGTCAATATAAATTTTAAAATATTTTTCGCATACCCTGTGCAGTGGCTTGAAGTGTCTGGGTGTTATAGACTATTCAAATGTTCAAAAATTATGTATAACATTTTTTAATAATTGTTGTAAATATTTTGAAGAGAAAGTGGTGTGTCTTATATTTAAGTCTTTCTAGTTTCTTAAGTTATAGAAACTTAAAATTATATTCAATATAATTTTTAGCTAATTAAATTTTCTAGAGTATGTTGTAGTCTATCAACTGCTCGCTGCCTGTCGTTATAAAAAAGTTAACCTAAATAAAAATTCAAATCGACATACATACCATATAGAGCCTTGCAATGGCGACTGCATGTCTAACGGTCGCTCTTACCTGCCGCCGTTACCTCTTGACCACGGGGCGTGGCACTACGAGTGGGTCGCCGGGGTCGCGGCTTGCAGCTAAAAATTGACTTTCGCGCATTGAAATGTAAATCAAATTTGGCTTTAAAAATGCCGTTGCACAGCTACTTTTTTTGCGCTGTGTTAACCATGCGAAATTTAGCTGTTAGCCAGGTTGACAGACGGACAGTTGGACATACAGGGAAACAGACAGAGGGACAGCCGGACAGCAGACAGCGGACAGATGGACGGCCCGTCAGGCATCGCAGCAATCCGGCACTAATTCCGCCCATTTGATGCTTGGCTTGTGGCGCCTCTCGCCAAAAAAAAAAAAAAGAAAAACGGCAAAAGAAGGCGGGAGCCCGACACAAAAAAAAAATGTCAGACAGCGCAGCGCGCATCATGAATTTTCATGTACTCTCGCACTTGGCTGACATCCTTGCCGGGATGTGCAATTTTTTACGTGTTCTCATAACAAAATGTCAGTAGCCCAGCGCCCCAAACTCCGATCCTCTGGCTCCCTCACCGTCATCATGTCGCGCTCGCCCATTTCGTTGTCTCATGTTAGCAAAATTGAGCGTCCACAATTTATAATGCAAATGTCAGTCGGGACGAGGACAGAGAGCAGAAGAGAGAGGGAGAGAGAGCGCGGGAGTTGCCGTCGGGCCTTAGACCTGAGCGTAACGCAAATTGAATTAAATTTTGCTTAAAACTTCACCTCAGCGAGTTCAAAGTTTAATTAATTTTCTTTTGTTTGGCGCTAATTAAATGATTGAGTTTCGTATTTAGCCACGCTTGCGTGCATCGTGCCCCTGCAGCCGCCCGCTCACCCACTGGCACGCCCCCTACTCGAGGTCATAAATCATTAGCACCCTTTGAGCGGCTAAAGGCGTCTGCGAGTCGCGTCGCCGCCGTCGCCGCCGCCAGGTGATTGATGAGGCGATACTCGCACTCCCAGTGGCACTCACAGTCGCGCACTCGCACTCACAGTCACAAACACTCACACACACTCCCATCATTCGTACCTGTCGCGTGCAACCTGTAGGCTTTCAGCTGCCAGATGTAAATAAATTTCAAGGTTTTTTCCAACTGCGAGTGCGACTGCAGTGCGAATTCAATTGACAATGCGTTTTTAAATGATCGGCAGCAGATTTAAGTGACATATCAAATATCTTTATAAACAAAAGTCGAAATGAATCGATGCGTGGTTGTCAGCGATGGCATTAACAGACAGTTGCCAAATCGATAACGATATTTTTTGCTTATCGCAGTGAGGGGATGCAGCTCTCAGAGTTGCTTGAGTAATGGATGGGAAAATTCTGGCAAAATGAATATATGTAATATGAATATATATATTTGCGTAGTACATGAGAGCTGTAGGAATTATACTAAAATATATTCACTATGATTTACAAGCCATTTTTAATTTCTGAAGCATTAATTTCGAGCTTATTGCACAGCCTGAAAAAAATATTTGTGAGAGATAGAGAATAACTATACAATTAATATATAATATTCAAAGTAGATTATATAATTATTATAACAAATGTATTTTATATAGCTATGCTAATGTAAAATAGCATAAATATTTTAGCAGCCTTTTCTCATTCGCCACTTAAATTCTCATCTTCCTACAATGATCGGCAATTAAATTAAGATTATTTAATTGCATTCCTTTACGACTGCAGCTTATATACAATTTACTGCAATAAACAAACAAATCTGGGGTCACCGGAAACCTCAAAGTCTCATCATCATCGTCATCGAGCGTTGTTTTTATCAAATTGCATTTATCTATTGCCATCGGGCATTCATTAATAACATTTACCCAGGCGCAATTGTTCCCCTAATGCATGCACACACATGCTATATAAATTATATTTATAGAGATATAATTATATACACATATATATGTGTGTAATTTTACATCGCGAATCAAAATTGAATATCAGAAAGCGCTAACCAAAACTATTGTTGACCACCAACCAAAATGCCATTGGCCGCATTCCGCCGTTGAAATATTAGCCAAGATTGCATTCAAGCATGCTGTGTGCGAGTTCGAGTGAGTGTGTGAATGTGCGAGTGTACGAGTATGTGTGTGTGTGCCATGCTCATTCGAAATTAATTAATATTATGAAAACGCAATGCACATCTGCGGTGCCTTTGTTAGAGACACGTTAGTATCAGCTTCGCCCACTTTACGCTTGTGCCATAATAATTACAAAAATTTAAACACTCCCACAAACACACACATATTCGCGCACCCAGTCGAACAAAACGCTTTCAGCGCATTGTTGGCTTTAACTACAATTTTGTAATTCATAAATTATTGCTAATAAAAAGGCCGAGCGCAATATTGAGACAAAAGATCGAAACGTTGCCGATAAACCAGATATACCAGATATATATATATAGTCGATGACAGAGTTGCAATTTAATTATTGTGGCTTAAAACTATTTATGGCCAGCACTTCAGCTAAAAATTAATGCAGTATTATTATGGTTATTGAGAGGTGCGGCGCGATTTAATACATAAAATTAAATGTTTGTTTCGATGCGCTCGAACGCTGGAACAGATGGAATGGATATCGCTATTTTTTGCACTCCATCCGGTATTTAATCTGTATTAAGCCCACGTTTGGTATATTCTTTGGCATTTTTTGTTTTCGGTCTAGAGCTGGCCATAAATTAAGTGCGCGCCGTTGAAACGTAAACGAAACATTTGGTGTGGACATTTTTCCAAGAAGTTTGCCATGCTTTGGTTTCGCTGTTTGTTTGCTTTTGTATTGTGTTCGCTAAGCGAATGATTTATGTACGGAAAAAAACCCACTGCACTCGGAGGTATTAAACGTGTGTGTGTGTGTGTGTGTGTGTCGGCCAGAAGGGTCTTTGGTGTGTATGTGCTTTGGAGTTGGTAATAAGCTGCGACAAATGTTGATACAGTTGAAGAAGTGTGCAGCAAGTGGAAGAAGTAAAGTGCTGCCGGAAAGCACCAAAAATGTATTTAAATAATAATAAAAAAATACTTGAGGTACTTGAGAAATATCAGAGTAATTACGGCATCAGTTCATAACTTGCAAACAACGACAAGAATTGTATTTAAATACTGCTTCAAAAATCGCAAACAGTAAATTTACACAACTCATTCTAATCTTTTTTTACTATCTAAATAATACTGCGAAGTACAACTGCTTCTCGTCTAATTCATGATTTCCACACAAAGTATATTTGCATAATATTAAAACAAAATTATACTTAAATTACTAAGCTTACAGTTTACAGGGAATTTAACCGTCGAGCTTACGCACTCAACTTCCCATTTGCATACAATGGTAATTAATCAAGCGAGCGCCTTAAGTCAATTTCAACAGATTGATTCAAATTTGTTGCGCAAACGTTACACTGCCACGCCTACCGCCGCCCCCCATTTGCCACCTGCATGTGTGCGTGTGTGTGAGAGGTTCAACATTTTAGTTTGGCAACACGCAAAAGGCAGCGGCACGTACCGCAGGCACTCGAAGGATATGCACACATGCCCTAGGCAAGGATAGATGATGAAGGGGGGGAGGAAGTGGGGTAGACAATAGGGGGATGCAGGGCAACAGGCGTAAGGGGCACAACAATTTATTGCATCAATTAAGTTGGACATGTTAATTGCGTTAAGTTGAACAACACGCACAGGCGAAAGGCTCTGACTGTACCTGGCAAGCCCCTGTGTGTTGGCTTGTGCGTGTGTGTGCGAGTGAGTGTGTGCGAGTGTGCGTGTGTCACCGGCAATGACAATGTCGTCGACAAAGCGACGTCAAAAGCGACGGAGCCAAGTATTTACGCATTGATCCTTTGATTGAGATTTGCTAGGCGGCCTGGCAGGGTGTGGCAGGTGTGTGTACGTGTAAGAGAGTGTGAACATTATTTCAATTAAGTTGCAGGCAATAAGATGAGATGGGATAGATAAAAGTAAAGATAGAGAGCGAGAAAGGACAAGTGGGAGATGCGGGAAGAGACACAGTCTCGTCTCGTGAGTAAGCAGATGGAGTGAGGGAGTAAGAGAGCCAAAAATTGATGTCTCGATTGATTTTAAAAGAAAATTAAATGTAGGGAAGTATGGAGAGATAAATAGATAATGGAATAAGGAGAGCAAGAGAGAGAGGTATATACAGAGAAATATACAAATACGAGAAGAGAGAGGAGGAATAGAAGAGATACAGTGAGAAAGACAGAGGAAAAGGAAAGAACGAGACATAAAAAACTAGCGAAATGAGAAAAAAAAAACAAGAAGCGGGCAAAGTGTGACCCCCATTCGGGTCACATCTATAACTTCCCGATATGAGATGTATGTATGTGCTTTTTCTCTGAGCTTTGTGTCAAACATAAATTTTCTCGTCAACCAGTAGGTATAAGTAAAAATGTTATGAAACTTTTTTTTATAGAGAATATAATTTGCAGCGAGCGTGTCGCGATTTTTCAACTTTTTCCTACTTTTAAAACACCATTATCTCGTTAAGGGTTGAGAATTTTGAAAAATATCATATTACCTTTTTTGTAGAGAATTTAATTTCGGCTCGAAAAGTTTCTTACGACTTTCTTCAAAACCCCGTCGTTTACGAGATAGAGCCGAAAAAAGCAAAAAATACCCAAAAAATCGTGCTTTTTGGCGAATTATTAAAAAACTATAACATATAACCCTCTTAAACTCCTTTCAGACCTAGATGGCGGTGAAACGAATCTTTCAAAAAAAAAAAAGTTCAAATCGGTTCAGTAGTTTATGAGAAACCGCTGACACAAAAAAATCTCACATACGAACATACGCACATACACACACACACACACACACACACACAGAACCCTCATTGAAAATGGGTCAGGGGGATGTGAAACGTCGAGAAACGTGAAAATTTCAAGGATCTGACACTCTTCAAAATCGGGGTCGTTACAATAACTTCCCTAGATCGGGAAGTTAATAAAAAAGTGATAAAGGGAAGGATTTGGCCTGTTGTAGAATAAAGAAAAGAAGCTTTAGCTCTCTTTACCCCCTTTGAGAAGCATTTTCTCCATACTGGCCACACACTCTCTCCCACACACACACACACACAAACACATGCAGCGCGAATCCCTCACTGGAGTCTGCAACGTAATTCGCACATAATTTGGCCTATAACTATGACACCTGCCAAACCCCTAGCCCGTATTAAACCCTTATCTGCCGACCATATTATTTCGGTGCACAGGCTTACCGCTCAATTTGGCCATAATAATAATATAAGGACAGGTCCACTTGACATGCCCAGCAGAGCCCTTGTGTGTTGCTTGATGTTGTCGAGATTGTTGTTGTTGTTGTTGTCATATTTGTGGCTATCATGCTGTCTTGTATGTGCGTCTGTGTGTGCGATTGTGTGTGTAGCTGCTGCTGCTGCTGATGCAGTACAGTTGGACGTGACTGTAACACTAAAAATGCAGGCGGACAGGCTGGCACAGTGGCAGACTGGCAACCTGCTCGCAAGGACCTGCCAAACTACATGACATCGAAAATAGTTTTTAGGATCGCCTTTTGCTCATTTCCTAATCTCTTTCTGTCTCGCTCGCTCACGCTGCCGCTGTCTCCATGCCCCGCTCCGTCTCCCTCTTGCTTTTTATCTCTTTTGCAGCGTGTTGTCAACTCATGTTGGCAATTTTCACCTGTTCGTTTTGGAGCAGCCGCAGCTTACATAAGTATAACAAATGTGGCATGTAGCAGAACGGGCAGCTGGCTGGCAGAGGGGCGCAGGGGTACAGGGGTACAGGACATGGCCTGGCTGATGTGTGGAATGCCAAATGCGTTTATGATTTGTGGCATGTCCTTTGCCAAATAAATCAAATGCAATCAACAGTCTCAGCCGGTCTCACAGAGCTTATCAGGCACGTGGTCTGCTCCCCTGCTCCCAGCCAGCAACCATGGCTGCAGGCGGGTCACACGGGCGCTGATGCTGCCGCAACTGCTGTCCATTATGTCAAATACTTGGCACATGCCCAGCACGTGGAAGCCTCAATGAAAATTCAATTTCCCGTGCAATAGAGCGCACCACGAATAATTGCAAATCTACTGACTAATCAGTTATTTTGTGTAACTTTTGATGTGCACTGAGAAGCGGATATAGCAATGATATATGTAGAGGAAGAAGAAGAAGAAAAGAGAGAGAGAGAAGAGAGAGCGTCTCAATTTGCCTGACAGAGCTCACAAGATGTACTAAAAATATATGTTTTAGGCAGAACACTTGTAGGACCTTTTTTAGCAGCTTCATCTAAATACTCAAGCTGCCCGCAGTGGCATATAGGGTATAAATTGAGATAGACTGACACCAGTTACAGCTGGCAGACATACAGTGTGTACGGCTACTCAATTTGCCTGCTTCCTTCGCAAGTTTCTTAACAATTTCCAAAGCTTTCTACACTCTGCAAGCAAACTATATCAATGGGATATATAATACTGCTGCCAGTGCATTGGGTATGTCCAATGCACCGCTTTGATTGCTTTGCCTTGGTTTCTCTGCGTTCTCTGCTTTCGCTTCTAACGTTTACCATTTTTTTTTTTTTTTTTTGTCATTCTTTTGGTTTTCCTTTGCAGCTTCCTTTGAATTTTCATTGCTTTGTTTCGAATTACATATATAAAAACGTTTTTTTAATTTCTTAAAAATACAAAGCAAATATGTGTTACATAAGCAATGTGCAGCAGTAGAGAGAGAGAGAGAGAAGGAAGACAGCGTGAGTGCGAGCGAGTGCGAGCGATAGTGTCCTGGAGTATGTGTCCCAAAAGCGCAGCGAGTGTTGCCTTGTTTTTCCTTTCCCTTGACAGCATTGACAGTTTCGACAAAAAACTATGGCCAAAGAAAAGAAACGGCAAAAAAAAAGAAAAGAAAATGAAGAAGACGATACGATGCGATACGAAAAATATGAGAAATTCTCGGCGTGTGTGCGAGTGTGTGTGCAAGTGTGTGTGCGAGTGTGTGTGTGTGTGTTTGATGCTCTTGTATTTTATTGAAATTGATATTCTTGGATGCGAATGCATTTGCGCGAGCATATTACTTTTATTATATCTTGTAGTTTCCTCTCTCCATTTCTCTCGCACTCTACCTCTTCTTCTCGAGTTCCTGCTCACGCTGTGTGTGTCCTGTTGCGTTCTCCATTCTTTTGGCAGCTTATTCGTTTGCCTGTAATGGCAAAATAAATATTGAAAATGGCAAATGGGAATTGCAGACAATGGATAGCTGCAAGCAGAAGACGATGACGATGAAGCGGGCGTAGAAGCAGAAACCCCTACGAAAAGCCGCAACCTCGTAAAGGTTCAAAGCTGAGGTTAGGCTACAGCCTGGCACTATGTAAAACTCGGATCAGCTGCAGTCGCTTCTCCTTGAACTTTAATGCTTTAATTAAAATGTTTTATTTCTGTTTTTATGCAAATGCCACATTAAGAGGGCGTACCAGAAGGGAGAGAGGGGCGTTGGGATGAGGCTGGTGTATGTTAAGCAGGCGGCGGGGCGGTGCAATGTGGAATCTGCTTTATTTTAGCCCGTTCATTGTGCACAAGGCAGACAAGAGCCAAAGCACAAAGAGCCAGCAGGCTGGTGGGTGCAAGGGAGGAGATACTGTCGCTGGCAACGTGCACAGCCAATGCAGGTGAATCAGGTGAGTCGAGCGAGTCAGGTGAGTTGCAGCGGCTGAAAAATAATTAGAGCCTGCCTGCCTGCCTGCCTGCCAGGCTGCCTCTGCTGCAACGCACTGTAGCAGCTATTGTTTACCTACCTCGTTGCCGGTTGCCATAGCTGCCGCTGCCGCTGCGGCTGCTGTTGTTGTTGCTGTTGCTGCCACTGCCTCTGCCTCGGCTGTTGCAGTGACAGTTTCAATGTGCAAATCTGCATAAGTGCGCATTTTAATTTTGTTGCACATTTTGCCGGCTGCACAAGCGGCGTCTAATTGAAATGCATGCACCGGGGCCGGCATACTTGACTCCGGCTTTAAGCACAGGCCGTCGAATGCGGCTTTAAAGCATGCAGCAAGAGGGGTAGTAAGAGTAGGGCAGGGGGCACCTGCGACTGGGCACCCTCAGCGAGAGACAGAGAGAGAGCAACTTCATGCCGGCACGTCAGAGCCATCAACGCGTTTTTATGGCTGACGTCGCAAGCAACGCGCACGCACACACACATACACAGAGAGAGAGAGAGAGAGAGTGTGAGCTTGGGTGTGCCACCATTAGCAAACCCTTTTTGCGTTTATTTACCTTTATTTTTTTCTTATTTATATATTTGCGTTTTATTATTGAACAGCAACATGACATGAATTTCAATGAATGTCAACAGCAAGCGAGCGATCAGAGAGAGACCAGAGAGACACGCTCCGCTTTGGGGGCGCCCATTACCGTGAGCCGAGCTGCGCCCGCACATATCATTTGCCATAAAATAAGCGTGTCATCAGAAATCGCAACAAATTTAGCAAATTGCCGGAAATAAAATTTAAATTAGCAGCCCGGCAAAAGCGTAGAACCCCCCGAAAATGGCTGCAGCCATTAAATGTGAATCTTCAGCTCCAAATCGAGCTAGTCCCTCCGCAATTGAGTTCGATGAGTCTATCGTAAAGTAGATTGCGGTGTCTTAAGGTTACTCAGGCGTAGTGCTGGAAGGGTTTGCTTTACGATGCTGCTAAATTTAAATATAAACTGCAGAGTATATACTAGTAGAGAAAAAGCTGAGACTATATTTCTGGGAAGCTTTTCCAAAAGTATTTAAATAGTATATATTAAAAATATATAATATACTAATATAAAATATATTAGACTATATTTCTTGACAGCTTTTACAGCTTGTGCTTACTTTAAGCGAAATCGTTAAAAAGTTTATATTATAAATATATATATATATATATATATATATATATATATATATATATATATATATATATATAGTATAGCCTTTCTTAAAAGCTTCAAATAAGTTACCAAAATCAACTGCAACTTTTTAACTGATTGAGATTTCAGACTGCCTGCGCTTCAAGTTATTCAGACGCAGTCCCAGAAGTGCTTTTATAGGCTGCCTACGGCTCCAACCGAAAACTAAATTTAAATATATATGCACCATTTATTATACATACTATATAGTAACATATTTCTTTGGCGTCTTTTTCTGCCCAGTCCAATTCATCAAGTTGCCAAATTTAGCTGCGGGTCCGCAGGCGCAGGCCTCTACGAAAATCACAACTTTTCAAAGAGTGTCAACAATATTTTCGCTTTATTTGGTTTTTATTTGCAGGCGTATGTGTGTGTGTGTTGTGGCTATCTCACTTAACCACACACACACACACACGCACACACACACACTGAAATAAGGACAGAGCGCTCATTATGCAAATTGCAAAAATTCCCATAAGCAGCTCACCAAAACTAATTTGTCACTGTCTTTGGCTTGTTAGTCAAACGAACATTCACTGAAAGAAGAGTGTCATGTGCGAGTGTGTCTGTGTGAGTGCGAGTGTGAGTCTGTGTTTGTTTGTGTGTTTTGTGTGTTTGGATACGCTTTTGTGGCTTACATTTTTATCACACTGTCCCTGTCCCAGTCCCAGTCCCAGTCTTGCTGTGTGTGTGTTTGCTGATAAACTGCTGCAGACAGCGCAAACATGCTAACAATTTCATAAAGTTTCCGGCAACAACACACTCACACACACACACACACACACACGTGCACATCTAGAGAAACCAATCATTGGACTAATAACTGCTTATGCTAATAGCTAAATCAGACTTGGCACTCGCTTTGCTTCAGCACATTTTTTCCATAATATTTATGCGGTCTGCACTGCACTTCCCGTCTCGCCCGCCTGCTCGCCTGGTCACCCTAACTACAGCCAGGCAGCTGGGGACGCAGTTCATGCAAGCATGATTAAACGTTGCCTACTTTTCAGCGCGTTTTTCAATTTAATTAACGCGGCCTTGCAGCAAAGCATAACTCTGCGCTCACTAATTAGTGGCGTTTGCAAGCTGATCGCGCTTTCCCTAGCTGCAAAAGTCACATATGAAAAGGAGAAAGAGGGAAGAAAGGGGCAGCTAGTGTGGGTAACAGTCGTTCTCAAAGAGTTGCCAGAGCTTTGAGCTGAAAACTAGACTTGCTTTAAGATGTAGATATTGCTAAAATAGCTGAAAAGTATAAATAAAACATTATTTTATATTATATTTTATTTTATAGACCAGTCTTGAAATTAAATTAAATAATTTTAAGCCAGCGGTGAATGCCCAAATTGACTAAATATTTTTTTATTGTAAAATAAAATAAATACAATACAATACAATACAATACAATACAATAATAATAATATATATAAATAAGTATATATAAGAATAAATAAATAAATTTAAATTTGTTCATTAAAGTCCAATGACTTTTATTTTGCTCAAGTTGCCGCCAGAGAAAATAGTATAATACATATATCACTTTGTACTAGATATATTCATAAGCTCTCATTATTTTAGAATATATTATATATAATTTTTTGCTATATATACTATTTAATTCTCTGTCGACTGTTGAAATTCGGCACAACTTTAATACTGCTTGCCCGGCAACTTGGGCTAGATGCTGCGATTTTCATGTTGTTTTCTCTCTTCTATTTCGCACTGCCTGTCCGTCAGTAGCCGCACCCCAAAACACACTCGGACGCCTGTATAAACTTGTCAAATTCAACTGTCAAACGCACCTGTCAAGCGTAACAATTAGCACGGCGAAATGCCAACTGGCAGCCCACAAACAAAAGCTATACAACCCAATGGCATGTCCAGACGCAGCATAGCAGGAGCAGATGGGGGGGGGGGGGGGGGGCGTGCGAATAGTGACGAATCGGATGTGAAGTGTGAGTGACGATGGCTTAGACTTGGGCGGGTCGACTTTGCCGTCGAGCAGCATTTGATTTACGAGCATTTGTCGAATTTGACAAATTTTCTTGTCATCGAAAGGCGTAAAAATCGAACTAAGACGAGGGCAATTTCCAAAAACTTTGCTCGCTCCCAGATAATAATTTTGTATTTGCCCCGGGCAAAATTTACTCACTTTTCATTACGACAAGCGGACAAGTAAAGTAAACCCCCTTACCCTACCATAGTGAACTGCACTGAAAGCTCGCCTCATTGTGATCGACAGTGTTGGCTTTCTCTCCCTCTCTCTCGCTTTATCACTCTGAATCCCTCATAAATGGCGGCAATTGCCACGGAAATGTGTCGCGGCCAGCGCGTTTTCGCCACGGAAATGACATTGTAGGTTCGGCAGTGCCGTAAAATTTGCATAATAATAAACCAGAGTAACGGCCCTGCGTGCGTGTATGTGTTTGTGTTAAGGGGGGAGTCAGAGTTAACTGGAATTTATGTAGTGCCCGCCACAATGACCGCTATTTGCATTATGCAGCCGGCTGCATTTTGGCTAACAAACCGTTTGGCCAATTACCTGTTCGTTTTGTCTGCCCGCGGAATTATTAAAAGAATAGCGGCATGTCTGCTGCATTCTCTTACTCTGCTCCTCTCCAGCGCCTTCGCATTCCGCGCTTTGTTTGCCCAAATTACGTAGACTCCACTCGGCGGTATAGTTTTGTTTGAGAATTTTATTAAGACGAAATCGCAAGTATTTTCGCTTCAAATATTTATGAATTTCATTGACTGCTCGAAAAGTTAGCGCCAGTGGCTCGCGGCCAATTTGCTGCCAAAGTTGCCAACTTGTCCAAGTCTGTCGGTCGAGTTGCTTGGCCAAAAGATAACGGCTGAGAGCACGGCCTTGTTTTCAGCTCAAACTGCTGTGCGAAATATTTCTATTTCTACATTTCTATTTCTGTTGACCGAAAGCAAGCGAAGAGAAAAGAGAGGGAAATCAAACGAAAAATGCACATGAAAATGCGTCACGCATTTCGCAAAAATTGCGAAAAAAAAGTTTTTAGACTGTGCAGGTGTGTGTGTGTGTGTGTGTGTGTGCGTGAGAGTTATGACAGCACACATAAAAAGAGGACTTAAGATTTATGTGCAAGAGTTTTACAATTTGATCGCCTGCTGTTGACATGCCCCACACCCACTGCAGTTGTTGCACAGCAAATTGTTGTAAAAATGTTTCATTGCAGCACATAAATTCCACTTGCACTCGCAGTTCCAATTGCATTTTCAATTCTAGTTCCGATTCCAATGTCGAGAGTTTTCAACTAGTGCAGAGCTTTAAGTGCAGGGACAGAGACACTGCAAGACGCCGGCACATGTGGCGTATACGCAACATGCAGACAATTAGTTATGTTATCACAACAGCTACAAGAAATTGCCATCAATCAATGTCGATGGCCAGAGCGCTTTTTAAAAATATCAACAGATACAATACATAGAGAAAGATTCATTGGAATTTAATGCCGAGTGGTTGAGCGGGAAGGGGAAGGGTATAAGCGTCAGCTCAAGCATGATTTAAGACTTTAATGTGCCGTTTTGCTCTCCTTTTTTTTCTCTCTCACAATTATTGACAGTAGTAGATTTCTTTGCTTTCGCTTGCCTTCTGCTGCTTTCACTCTTAACAATAATATTTTTGTTGCTGCTTTTAATAAACTTTTACGGCGCACTCATAAAACTTGTTCGCCAACTTTTGCGAAACTTTTTGCAAGCAAATTTATGTAAACAGCGGCCCCGCCTGGCAATGTTCGATTGTGCAGCAAGTACAGCGTATATATATAAATATATGTATTTATATATATATATATATATAGAAATTGTATATGTACTATATAGAAAAGTTCAGCGCTCAATGGATTAATTCAAGCAACGAGACAAAGTAAAATATTTGCAGTGCAGCCGAACGAGGCAAAACAAGTCTCCTAGAGAAAGTTCTCTGCAGTGCGGGGGCAGGGGAAAGTGCAATTGATTGACTTTAAGTAAATTGTAAAAAACTCTCAGAGAGAGAGAGAGAGAGAGATATGCGTTGAAACTTATCGCATGTAATGCATTAATACTTTGGCACACACCTGTGCCAGCCTCTCGCTGGCAAAACTCAACCGAAAACATCACATTACTCATGTTTGTGGTAGCAGAGCGCGCAGCTGCCGTCAACGAGGCGAGGCAAGGCGGGGCGAGGAGAGGAAGCCAAGGCAGCACAGCATCAGTAGAAACAACTTCAAACCTAATGCCAACGCGATGCGATGCGATGTGCTCGTGTTGAAAGTATAAAAAATATGTGAAATTTAATTTTCCTAAGTGATTTTTCATGTAATTCGGCACCTGCTATTATTTCACTTTGCTTTGCGCTCGCTGTCCCACTGCCACCCTCTCCCTCTCTCTCTCTGTGTCTTTCGCTCTTTGGCTATATAATACTTTTTCGTCTAGCAGCAGCGTCTTGATCAATTGTTAATGCCACATGTATCTTACACACGTATCAGGCGGCGTCTTCTGAACTTGCTAGGGCGCCAGGCCCATGCATCACGATGGAAACTTTGCCCAGAGTTTTGTCTTGATTGTGAAAATTTCAATTCCAAAGTGGAATTGAATATATAAAAGCAATATATGTGCCATAAAGCTGAGGCGCGACTAATTGCATGCGCAGCTGCTGCAGCAGGAATTTATATATATATATATAGATATTATATATTTTTATTATACCTGCATTCACTTACAGTTCACAGCTTGTCCGCTTTCAAATTTGATTTTGGCTTAGCTGTAATTACTATATAGTAAGTACTCACTGGCACAGCTCCGCCAGCAAATTAATTAATATGTCTGTAAAGGTTTTAAGCCCCCGGCCAGAACTGACACCCTACCAACCCACTGCCTGCGCTACATAAATTTGCCCCGTTAATGCCATAATACCATTTTATGAAGATGAAAGTCGTGCGTTTATTTCATTACACAAATAATAACAGCCGAAAATAAACCGCAGTGGCAATTGCTATGCTCCCTGACAGACCAGACCAAACCAGGCCAGACCCCGGCCAGACCGTGGCTAGGCTAATGAGCTGTTGCTGCTGTTCGCTGTTGTTCGCCGAGGCACATGCCTCATTGAAGGTCGAAAGGCTTACAGTGAGCTGTGAAGTGGGAGTTGTGCCGCGTTGGAGCTGGCGGCAGGCCACCCGGAATTGAATTAATGGCAGCACATGTACGCATAGCCATACACTCTCTCTCTATATATAAATATATATATATATATATATCCTCTATTCCTTATGGTATTAACGCAAATTTGTTAACAAATTTGTTTGCGCCAACAAATGAATTAGCTCCGGCCGAGTTTGTTGGCATCAATTAAGTGCTCGTTGATTTTTTGCCCACTCCTACAAGCTTTTAGCCGGATGTATATAGCACGGACTACAACTACATAAATCAACCTCAATAAAATGCGAAAATTTAAGTTAGATGCTGGCGTTTGTGTAGCTGGTTTGAGCTCATATTTCAAGCTGCTTGTTAAGTGCATGTTTTATGATTATTATCGTAATAAAAAACTCAAGAGCGCAGAGCGAGAGAGCGCAAGAGAGCGAGAACGAGGCGTCGCCTAGGCATTTGGTGCAAAACGAGCAAATGATACGCCAAAAAGCGTCGCTCCACCTGGCTGCCTCTTTCCCTAGGGTCCCACAGCTGTAACCGAAT
This sequence comes from Zaprionus bogoriensis, assembly GCA_035046045.1. NCBI lineage: Eukaryota > Metazoa > Arthropoda > Insecta > Diptera > Drosophilidae > Zaprionus > Zaprionus bogoriensis. Next base: position 281,362 of record JAWNOI010000145.1, read on the forward strand.
ACGGAGACAGGTGGGCAGCAGGCTACTTGTGTGCCGGCGCAGGTAACCTGGTCGTGGGCCCGGCGTTCTGGCTAGCTCAGGCTGCGTCGTCTCTTGGCTTGGCGCTAGCAACATTATAAAGGCAATAAGATTTTCAAAATACGACAATTTATGCAATAAACTTGAAATTTATGCCATTCCGTTGGCAAGGACGCGCATCCAGTTCCAGAGTCAGTTCCATTTCCAGTTCGAGTGCGAGTGCGAGTGCGAGTTCCATGTGAAGTCGTCTAGTCAGCCGCTCGAATTTTTATTTTATTGTCGGACACTCTGGGCGTACATACTGCTCGTACATGGCTAAGCGAGTTGGAAAGTGTATGTGTGTGTGTGTTAGGGTCGTGTGAGCGCCACGTGGCTGACATTTCAAAGTCAATCCTTGCGCTAATCCCTACAAAGTATGTGCTCGACTTTTGGCCAGGTTTCGTTCCCCTACTACAGCAGCAGCAGTTCATATTCAACTTTGTGGCCCAGATTGATTGCGCACATAGTTGGCCAAAAGCAATGAAAACTTTTTTGGCAACAAATTATTCGACACGTGTTGAAAATTTTGTTGTACAAATTGTGCTGGGCTTAACCCTAGCAAATACTCATTTTTTAAGCGAAAAACAAATAATTAAACGTTTGGTTTGGTTCAGCTGGCAGCAGGAATTAATCGAGCCAGCATAATCTTTAATAAGTGCGCGTGGACAGCATTTCAATTGGCGTTTGGCGGCACAAAATGTCTTCTAGTCACCGTGCCGTGCCCCCCTTCCGCCCGTCTATGCCCCGAGGAGAGCTTAACTTAATTTAGGTGTAAAACAGCGACAGGCAGCCGCCAGGTGAAAGGAACACACAGGACGACGACGATGGCAACTGCGAGTCAGACACATCATTAGCAAGGCAAGCATAAAAATGCTGATTAACGAGTCCCTCGGGCTCCAAAGGACGCCCGCTTGTGCCCGTGCAGCTGTAGCTGCTACACGGGTTTCGTCTCGCTTCCCCTGCTTCCCCTGCTCTCTCTCTCTCTCGGCGTTAGCGCTTGTTTTTCTCGGCTTAAATTACAAACATAAATTTAAATTATATTAAATAATCTGAGCGCGACAAATGCTCAAGGACATCGGCAATGACATTTATTGTATAATTTATGGCCGATTTATTGGCATTCTATAACTTTATAAGTGTATGTGTGTGGTCTATACATAATATTGATTGCCAAATAATTGAGATTTTTCCAAGCTGGCCAAAATGAAATTCTTCTCGGCATATTTTATGGCCAGCCCAGTAGATATATACACTATACGATGCGGTATACACACGCACATTCATGCGTATTGGTACACAGAAGAGGCGTGGCCCGCCTTCCCTTTATATAATACTTTTATAACTGCGTTTTATTGCGCTCAAAAGCTCATTTGGGCGTTTATGAGCCCGAACTTGGCCAAGGGGCAGACGCAGGAGCCGGAGTCGGGGCCGTAGCACGGGTCTGGGTCGCATCAAAGTCATAGTAATAATCAGAAGGAGAAAAGGTTGCCCAATGGCCGCCTCGTAGGCGTGGTCACTCAATAAAATGCCAATGGAAATGAAATCGAAATAAAAATCAGTAAAAGGTGCGACTATATTGTGCGAAGACATCGTTGCCGGGCACGGCACTAAAATGCCCATTCAAATGGCTTCAGTAAAGGTGAGGAGTGACAGCGGATGGGGAGGGGGGGAGTTGGGGCAAATGTAATCTGTGTGTGGGTGTGTGTGTTTGGTGGGTGTTGAAAAGATTTCTCTGGCATTTCTCTGTGTGGTGGGGGAAGAGACTGGCAAGTCCTTGCCTGGCCTAAGCCGAAACGAGCTTTAAAACTCAAAATGGTCGAGCGTAGCAGGAAATGAGTTCGAGAAGGGATAGAGCAGAAGAGGGGGAGCGGTTCAGGGTGCGGACAGCTGCCGACCGTTACAATCTTTATGAGTATATAAACACCTACAGCGGTCATATTAATTCTCGTTTTGCCCGACAGCCTGTCGATGGCTAACAAAGTTTTAATTAGGCGCAAAGGGGCGGAGAGAAGAGGGCAAAGAAGGAGAAAAGAAGCAGAAGAAATAAGGCGGAATTTGAATGAATGAAATATCGATTCAAATATTCATATGCGAGTGGCGAGTGCTGAGTGAAGTGTGTGCCTCGCTCCATGTCCATGCATGTGTCTCTCTGACTGCACAACAACAGCAACAACAACAACAACAACAAGAGCAAACAGACTTTGTCTGATATTTTGACACACTTTCAGGATTTACAACAATGTTTGTTTTCACACTGTTCCACTTGCTGCTGTGGCGCCCATTGCCAATTCCTATTAGTTTTGTTACGATCCTTTGACTATGACACATACACTCAATATATACGCACACACACACACATGGCAAATACCTACGCAGCGAGCGGGGCGTTTATAGTAGTTGCAGTCAGTTCGTTGTGTAACTCGATTGCTGTTGCATGTTTGATTTCAATTGAATTGCTGTTGAGTGCTGCACACACACACACATAGACACACGGACACGCATGTGCAACGCTTATTTGACAGTTGATTTGACTACATTCCCAGAGTGATTGACATTTGGCAGCTGTAGCCTAGCATCGAGTACCGAGTAACAAGTAACGAGTACCAAGTATCGAGTACGGACTCGATTCGACCAGGCGAGGCGAAGCTTTTCGGTCAATTATTTTGCGTGCTGTTGCATACTTTGCAGCGCATTATGCCAAAGGCAAGCCGAGCTCACACACACACACATACACACACACACGCGCACACTCTCTTGTGAGTAATGCGATTTAAGCTGGGGCGTTACACAAATTAGTTTTGCTTACATTGTTATTGCTTTCTGCCCGGCACACTTGATGCATGTGTGTGTAGAGTACTTAAGCGCCTGCTAGTTGCCATAACCCGCCATAGCCATTAACCCATTTGTTTATCAGCCAAACCGGACGAAGGAGCATGAGAGAAAGAGTGCGAAATAAGCCCAAGAAAAGCCCAATTATTTTAATAGGCAAACTTTCGTTTTGAAATACTTTGGCGCGCGCTTCGAAAACCGAAAAATGATAGAAAACAGTGCTAGGCTGGAGTCAGGGCTGTCATGGCTAACTTAACTCTATTTTTCGTGCTTTCTCCCTCTCTCACTCACTCTCCCTCTCTTTGTCCCACTGCCGTTCTTGCTCGTTTTCTCTCGCTCTGCTGCCAGTTTTGCCAGAAACAAATGATGCAATAGAATTTTATGAGCCACACTAAATGTGGCTAATAGATTTTAACAACGTGGCAATAGAAAAGATACAGCCAGACACTAAGCCAAGCATCTGTGCGTTTGCTCTAACTCACACACGCATGTATCATGCGTGTGTTTGTGTATATGTGTGTGTGTTTGGGTCCTTAGAACAATTTATTTTTATATTTGTTTGGCAAGTTGCGTAGAAATGGCCCAAACACGAGCGTATTGCGCCTTGGGAAACCGCCGAATTCCTTGAAAAGCACACACCAACACACACACACAAGAATAATTTACATACACATCGACCTTTGATGTTTTCACTTTTGAGTAGTTTTTCCTCGCAAGAAATTAGTCGAAATAATTTTAATAAAAAGTTGCAAAATTAATACGGAAATTCTAAGGGTTGCTGCAGGCAAATTCTTTAGGTCTAAATGTTGCCAAGTTCAAGCAGCGTCCCTAAAGTTAATACACAAATACACACACACACACACACACACATTTAGCGCATACTCATCTGGCAGCTTCATTTCGGGCGACGACACTTTGGGGTGTGATTATGAATTTCGAGCTGAGATTTGATACTTTTACTATATCAGAATGCAAATTGTGTGCCATCAAAACACACAAAGCATAAAGCAAAGCAATATTAGCAGAAAGCAAAGAAAAAATGTGAATATTTAAAATTGGTGGACTTAATTATACCCTGTAAAAATTATGTAATTTGATTGCTTTATTAATTTCACAATGCCAAAGAAGGAAATAAAATAATAAATAATATTAGAAATAATATAATAATTGTCTGGTATTTTCAAATTTCTTGAGAAGCCTTTATTCACTGCAGCTTCACTTCTTGCCTGCTGGGTATAACAAATAATCACAGCCCTCGACGAAATGAAGCCTTCAGAAAGTTGGGCGAAAATATTTAATAACCTGCCGGAGCTGCCAATAAAATGGCAGCTGTCCAAACAAAACCGATACCAACCGCTGAGTAGTTAGCTTAACCTTTTCCCCGATTTCCCCCTGATTTCGCCGATTTTCTCAATGCCTGCCAAAAAGTAACCTGAGCGTGGCCAATTTGTTAAAAAATTTGTTCGCTACAATAAAAATAAGTAGCAGGCTCAAAGCGGAACTGCCGAGTGTAAGCAGGCTGAGCGAAAGGAGAGCACGAAAAAAGTCGGACGCCCGCCGCCCGAACAAACGACCCATGTCAATTATGCGCTGAAAGCAAATATATTACAATATCAAAATGAAAATGAAAGTGAAAATGAAAATGTAAACTCAAACAGCCAAAGAGTCCGTGGAGTGCGCGCACACAAAACGCCGCCAACTTCAGGGCGCACTCCTCCCTCCTCCCTCCCCCCTCCATCGCGAAAAGAAAGAAAAAAGTGCGAGAGTATTCGAACAGTTCGTTGGGAAAGTCCAAAGCTAACAATAGACCGACCGACCTTACCCCATGCCAAAAACGACAAATTACTTGAATATTTGCCGAATTTTACAATTTTATTAGGTTCGAGTGGCGTGGAGAGTGGAAAATTATAATAAGTTTTTTAAGAAATATTTGTGAATAGGGGGAAATTGCAGTCTATAAAATCGGTACAATATAGATTTTATATTTCGCAAACAAATAATGGTAAGAGATTTATTGTAAGTTATAAAGTCTTGATTATACAAAGAGCAGAGGTTTTTTTTTTCACGGTTCTCATTAGGAGAACCATAAAATATCTCGCTTTATGATTTTTTTTGTAGCTTTATTTTTTAATAATTTCAAAGCATATTTGTATATTACCTAGCTTCCATTTATAAAGTTATAGTAGTTAAAATTTCAGTTTTCACAGCTTTTTCAAAACTAATTAATTTTGGATGTGAAACTAATTTTGACTTCTTTATTTCAAAATTTAATTTTCTTTCCTATTAATTTTTTATAATAACTTTAAAAAAATACCGTGCCCAAATTTTCGGCAAAAGAAAACTTTTCTTAGCATCAATCAAAAATAAATAATAAATATAAATATTGAATACTTAATTTCTAATTTAATGAGTCCCAATAACTTCCCTATCGTGCTATGCCTTCCCATAACTATACCTTCCAGTTTTGCACTGAGTGCTGAAATGGGCAGTTTAATAAATTAATAGAAACCCGAACCGAACGGAACTTATGGCCATTGAAGGCTTTAAATTGCCTCGTTTTGGGGCCATTTGCACTGTGACTGCGACTGTGACTGTGACTAAAGCTGCCATTATCACGCACAGCGTCGCAAATGAATGCAAACACACATGCAAATTGTTTGCAGATATACATGTGTGTCGCTGTGTGTGTGTGTGTGTGTGCACACTTAGGCATACAAAAGCGTGCCCAACTGGCGCTTGGTCATATTGAGTAAACCAGGCCGATAGCCAGCGTACACACACACACTCACACACACAAACACACAGCGCAGGACGCCAGGAAACGCATTGCCCACACAAACACACATACACACGCACGGAGGCATTGTGTGGTCTGGTCGATTGCACTGAGCTGCTGCGACGAAGGCAAAAGGACATGGGCAATAATTGAAATTATCATTAAGCCAAACCAAATCTCATGCCAAAAAAGTTTACTCTTTCCCATGGCCATGGCTTGAAGCTGTTAACGGCAACTGTGACGTTTTGTCAGCCATTAGCAGAAGGCTGTGAGAAATAGGGTATAATGAGCTGAGCAGTGGGTAACTGCAAAACAGAAGTGAATTATTTAAATTGTGCTAAAATAAAGGCGACCAATGATTACTCGCAGAATATTAAAAATATTTGGCTGAATATAACTTAATTAATACATATTTATAAAAGAAAATTATATAGATTAATATATGGAGGCAGAAAAAAAAAACCTACAGCATATTTGCTCGTCGAGCAAAAGTAAACTTTGCCTTCTTATATCCTTTCCTCTTTGGCAACGAGTAAGCTCTCAATTTTGTGTCATTGCGCCTCACACATACTATCAAGAAATGAACTGTTACTCTCTCGAGCAAGCAACTGTAGACCTGACTGCATTTGTTGTCGTTGCCTCTTTCTTCTGTGTGCTGCAACTAATCCTCGACTAGGCAATGTCTCTCAGTCCTCTTCGTGTCGCTCTGTGGGCTTTAAAAAAAACATAGCCTGTTTGCTTTTAAAATATGCAGCAGCAACACTCATTGGCAGCATATTTATGCGATTAGATGCAACAAGAAGCGGCATCTGACAGCTGGAAGCTGCCACAGGCAGGACACGCACAAAATCAAAAGCCAGAAGGAAGCAGGCAGAAAGCGGCCAGGCTGCTACGTTGACAGTTGCTTTTTGGCAGTGCACAAGTTGCTCTCGGTTTCCCAATGCCCTACACACTCCATCTACCACTACATCTACACACACTCACACACACACTATAAACTCGAGCAGGAAAAAATGTATAATAAAAGGACAACAAGCCACTGACAGTTGCTTTTGTCGTCTCTGCTGCCTGCTGCCTTGGCTTTTTGTAGGCATGCGAGAAAAAAGGTGACAATAGCTCTGAAAAACGGACAAAATGTACGGCAAATGCGCACTGAACAATGAAGAGGAAGGGAATAGGGGGGGGGGGGGCGCTGGGACTCTAAAGGGTTGAGAACCCAAAACGACAAACCTCATATGTGTAACATATGTGATTTCGGGACAGAAAGGCTGGACTCTGACTGTAGGCGACGGGCTGCTGCTTAAGCAAGTCGATGATGAAAGCAGCTAGCAGTAGTTGCGGGTATGCGCGACGACTAGTTACGCTGCAAAATGAACAGTGGGAGTGAAAAAAACACATTCTGCAAATATTTATTTTTATAATTTTCTGCATAAATTAAATAAAATATTATGTTACTAAATACACGCTGTAAAATTATACTTCATGCTTAAATTTTATTTAAGCCTGTAAAAACTCAATATACCCGTCTATGCCTGCTGTCCAGGGCGCAACAGGACATCTGGCAACTAAAACGCTTGGCATGTTACCGCCAGAAAAAGCCATAACCAAAAGGGTCAAAGTATGAGCGCAGAGTGGCGAAAAGAAACCTGCTTATGTCACGCAATAAAAAGCCGTTACATTTGCCCTGGGGTCATAAATAAATATTTGTGAAATTAAAGCGATCGAGCGATAACTCAGGCAACTGCAGCTAAGCACATAATTATATAACTATCTATCTATATCTATCTATAGAACAATGGAGCTTTGTGTGTGTTTATTTGCCGGGCGGCAAATAGAAATGCAAATAATTTCATAAACTGTCGGTGCTTCACTCTGTCTCTGTCTAACACAGACTCCCTCTCTCTCTCTCTAAGTCATAACTTAGGCGAATCAATAAACGGTGAATATTTCATAAGCTTCATTGATTCATGCCGCATGCCGCATGCCGCATGCCACATGCAACGAGCTTCGCCTATAATTAGTTTCAGTGTGTGTGTGTGTGTGTGTGCGACGCTTGCTAATACCTTATTTGGCAAGGATTGGTAAGCTCATACCAAAGATGATAGCCATTATGACTGTGCGGCATGCGAGTGTGCCTGTAGTAGTTGTAGGTGTCTCTCTGCTTAACTGTATGTGTGTGTGAGTGTGTTGGCTTAATGCACTGCCTGGTTGTGCTAGGGATGAGCCACATTGCAGCAAGTCCCTCGCCGGCTGCAATGTGCAAATTGCAACTGATTGAGTTGCAGTAGCAGCAGCAGCGGCAGCAGCAGTCAAACTGGCGCAGCCACAGCAGTTGCCACAGCAACAGCAACAACAACTGCTGCAACTGTAACTCCAGCTACAGCAACAACTGCTGCTGCTGCTGCAGTTGTTAAGCAACAGTCGAGTGGCTTGTTTGCAAATGAGCTGCCATAATTTTTGTCCGGCCAACTGACTGTCTCCAGCTGCCTGCCAGCCTGTCGCCTTCCTGCAGCCATCCATGCCGCTGCTGCTACTGCTGCTGCATCTTTATCTGCCAGCGAATGGGGGAGTGTGAGAGAGAGAGAGAGCGAAAGAGAGAAAGCGTGCAAATCGAAATTGATGAGCAGCCACCGGGAAGAAGACAAGCGCAGACATGCCGATTACTTTTGGCTGCCACTGTTCCCATCTTGTTTCCTGTCCGCCTCTCGCTCTCGCTCTCTCACACTCCGTCTCCGCCTATGGCTGACAGCAACAATAAAACTTGTAAAAATGTTGCCAACAATTTGGGGCCAACTGACGGCCAAATGAAATGGGCACTCGCAACGAGTCATTCGATCAACGATGTCGCGACAGTCTGAGAAGAAGAAATTCCTTCTGATATTGACATTGTATTTTCCCATGCCTGTCAAGGCGGAACCGTCGCTGGCATAAAATTGTTCAAAAATTGCGCTTTTCATTTTGGGTTTACAGAGCATTCGATTGCAGGTATAAACGAGAAATAGAGAGAGAGAAAAACGCTTTATTTAGAAGCAAGCGATTAAAAAGATTGTCATTTCGAGCTAATGAATTTTAAATAAAATTAAAATATAATTAAAAAATAATATATAATAATATAAATAATAAATACAATTTTATATTAAATTAAATTAAAAATATAAAATATAATAAAAATAATATAATGAAATATATAATATAATGTATAATAAAAAAAATATAATATAAAATCTACGTGTCTGCTAAATGCATTTATTTAAAAATATAATTCTTTTGCTTATGCATACTTTTTGTTTCCAAAAAAGTATTAAATTTTAAATAAATATTTTTAAATATCTAGAATATAATATAGTTACTGCGTGCGTTTAAAGAAAATAAATAAAAATACTATTAATTTATATACAGAACAAACTTTGATAAATAATAAGCAAATGCTTAGCGATAAAAGCGCAGAAGTAAACACAATTACAGACCGATTTATTTTCACATGGCAGAGCTAAGAAATCTGCACCGGCAGCCGCTCAACCCAGCCATGATTTTATTATCCTGTTTATCGGCGTGTTCAGATTGCATTATCCCTCGGCGAAAAAAAAAAACCCAAACTGCAACGCTTTTTGCTGCAGCTTGTTTACATTTGCTTCGCCGATATGAATTTATTTGCTGTAATACATTCCCATTGATTTTGGTCGCGACATAAAAACCTTTCGACGATTTTGATGTGTGCGCTCTGCATGTGTGCATATGTATGCATATGTGTGTGTGCGACGACAATAAAAGAAAATCCTGCTTAGCTTGCGGCGCGAGTGCAAGTTTTCGCTTTATCGTGAATAAAATTTGCTTTGTTGAAAATGCGAGGAGTAGGGTTAAAGTAGGTGCAGTGGGAAGAAGTGCGGCAGCAGCGGCGTAGGGTTTGCCCTGTGGTTGCCTTAGCTTTCTGTTGAAATTTGGCGAAATGACAAAACTTTGCAGCACGCCGTTGTCCCGCGTTCGCCAACGCCAGCATTCCCCCTGCGTATTTGTTCGAATCTTTTGCACTTTCGGCAACTGGACAAAGTTTTTAATTAGTCTTTGATAGGAAACCAACTGAAGTTGGCAACTTTAAACGCTCTGGCTCGTGGCCCGATTGTCTGTTGATTCAGGCACTTGGGTCGCCTCGCCTTGCGTCGCCTCGCCTCGCGTTGCCTCGCCTCGCGCTGTGAGTCTTGTGTATGCGCTGCCAGGGGTTAATCAAAGTTCGGTTTACCTGAGGCTGCTTAGCGTGCTGCGCGCTGGCTTTGGTTTCGGCTTTGCCACTGACTCCGGCAGTACACACACACACACACACAAACATACAGTTGGAGACTCGCACACAGAGCGAGACAAATTGCAGCTTTTGATTGCACACGCCGCAAGTTATGTGCCAATGCCGAAATTACGCATACGCCATGCTGCACTGACAACTACCGCACACACACACACGCACACACATGTTGTGCCAATTAGGTGTGCGCCACACTGCGTATACGTATCAGCATGCTAGCATTGCGTATACGTTCATCTTATCTGCCATTTCTTCTGCCGCTGCCGCTGCCGCTGCCTCTGCCCTTGCCTCTGCCTCTGCCAGTGTCGTCTGCTGTCTGCTTCAGATGCCACTGCGTGTGGCATTTGTCAACTGATTTGCTGTTGCACTTTACTTGAAATACATACGTTATGCATGCCACTTTTATTGCATCCGTCGCGCAGCTCCCTCCCTCTCTTCGCCTGCCTGCCAGACTCTGTAGAGTCTTCAACTTTATTCTCATCCGCCAGTCGCAGTGTTTTTTGTGCTTGCCTGCATTTTACACATAGCAGAGCGTAATTTTAATTTACGCAGACAGCAGCCAGCCACGCCCCACTCTCCACTCCCCTTCTGCTTCTTGCAGCTGGCAATGTTTAGCTTAAATTGGTTTTTCGCTTAGTTTTAGTCACTCGCTGCTGCTCTCGCTCCTTGTGAAGTTTCTGCAGTCTCTGCTTGTGTTTTGCTTCTTGCTTCTTCAGCTGCAACGCATTTGCCGCTTTTCTCGCGCTGAAAGTAAATACTTAATTATGCCAAAGCGTGTGTGGCGCACACAAGAAAAATATATGTAGTGGCAGCGGGGTGTGCGGGGCGGCAGCACCACTCGCAGCTGATCGGTAAAAACATATATTTATGAGCTTGCGCTCCGCTCGTTCCGGCTGAGGGATTAAAGTCTGGCAAGTGTTGTGTTGGCTGCGGGGAAAACCGTTAAGCCACGCCCCCTTTATGGCTTCGATTCAGTTAACAATGCGACTGTACGGCTTAAAGCCTTAAGTAAGTTCTTGCCAATTTATTTTAATGCTGTTCGCCTTCGCCTGCGCTCGACTTCTGAGCATTTGCTGTCATTTGCGTTCCGGCTTTGCCTTCGCCGCGCTGCGCCCTGCTTACACACTTATGCAGTCTTCCGTTATCGGGCATATACCGTATCTCTCGTATCTCTCGCCTCGCTCAGCTGCTGTCAAAGGCCAAAGTTTGCGTGTGGCGGCAGGCGTCGAGTCAGTCGATGCGAAGCACTAGCAAAACTTTCTAATATTTTCAGCACCTTCTCGCCGCGCGATAAGATCTCTGGCACGTTGTCGTGCCGAAGAGCTCTCACGACGTCTTAATTAGTTGAATTCTATGCATTTTCCCAAAGTGAAATAGAAAATTATCAAAAGAGAGAGACAGAGAGAGAGAGAGAGAGAGAGAGTGGGAAAAAGCACCTGAAAAAGTTAAAGGCGTTCGCCCTCTCGAAAAGAATCGAGCGAAGTTCGCCCGGAACTTTGGCAATATTTTGTTATAATAAAGTTTCGATGCTCCGATAAAATGTGGCAAATAAAAAGTGCTCTAGGGTGAGTGTGTGTGAGTGTGTGTGCCGCTCTGCCGACCGGCATAACCTCAACATTGCGAAATTAGTGTGTGCTTTAGGGCCGTAATTAAATTTGCAGAACTTGCGCAACTTTGCGAACTTTAAATCAAAATTGGGCAACTTCAATTATCGATTAACTTTATAAATTACACACGCAATACACACATGCATATATCTACGTGTGTGTGTGTGTGTGTGTGTTGTATGCGCTCCATCACACACACTCGGCGATTTTTCGCACATTTTTTTGCCGGCGACTCGCGTCAATGCAACTGACAATTTTTCAATCTCAGCCCGAAGCCAGCGTCAGAAATAATTGCAAAATGCATCAATCAGCTGTCAGAGTTGATACTTGAATATCGCTCAGCGCGTGCTAAGCGACGAGTGAGCAGCGCGAGTGACGGTGTAGGGTATATAGGACTAGAGAGCGAGTATGAAAAAAATCTTCAAAATTGAGCTTCAACTGCTTTTATACGCGTGATGCGTTAGCAGTGTATTGTAGAGAGTATGTAGGGTTTTATGGACTTCAGAGTGTGTTAGGTATGCTCGACTAAAGATTGAGCATGTGACCTGTAGAAAATAAAGTTGTCTGCCACCTTGAATATATTTGTATACGGCAAGCTAAGCGACAAGTGCGCTAGCAGTGCAAGAAAGAGTATAGGGTATGCTGGTTTATAGCAGAGAATATTTGCTGCTGCTTACGCGCTTTGAAGTACAGTTTGATTTTCTTTTAGGCGAAATTTGCTCAAAAGTTGTAAACCTACGCTTACCCCATAGCATAGCATACCCCAACTGTGCAGACCACTGCCCACAGGGCATACAAATTTAACAGAAGTTACGTCTGTCGTTTGTCAGTTGCAGCTTACACGCCGTGTTCATATTTTGACAGACGACGACGTCGACGACGACGAGCGTCAGGGCAGCTTTTCAATTTCTTCCAGCCAAGCAGAGTGTAAGGGGAAGAGGGAGGAGTGTAGGGAGTGAGGAGTGCCGAGTACATAGCTCAGCACTTGAGCCAGTCGAAGCTGCTCATTAGCTGAGATTACGTTGTCCTGTGTGTGCCCGCTCTGTGCTCGTCTAGACCGCATTTCCGATAATTGTTCTTGTATTGGCAGACGTCAAAAGTTTCCCCCAGCTCGTGCTTGGGGGGTTGGGGAGGTCACCGAAAAACTAAGTCGAGCACAAATGTAAGGAACTTGCTGCGTGCTGCCGCATTGGCCACAAGCATGAGGAAGAAGAGGAGCCAGCCTGGAGCCTGGCTGTAGGATTATAGGCGCATGGCAGAGCGCAATCAGCCAGCCGACTGCGGTTGCCCAGCACTGCCCCCCGCCTAGTTGGCCAGCTAATGCGGTCGATGTCGTCAGCGTCAGCTGATTGATTTTACATGCCGCTCTCCCCCCAAACCCTGCTCTTGTAATACTTTTAATTGATAATTGCGGAAATGCATGGAATTGTTGAAATCTCGCTTGCAACGACCGCAGCAAAGTTTGACTGGCCCCCAGGCCCAGGTCAGACAGTTGAGCGGGCCAAATTGGCGGCCATTGGCCGCTGTAAATGGGATATCAGGCAAATTGGTTAACAGCAAAACCGCAAAACCTTTTAACAATGGACAAAAGCGAGAGACAAAGCGAAGCAGCAGCAGAAGAGGAGAAAAAGAAAGCAGAGAATATGCTCTCTCTTTCTCTCTGAGGCTCTGGGAAATCGCCTTAGTGGCATTGCCCGGGCTTTGCTTTATACTGTACCCCCCCCCCCCCCCCTCTCTTTCGATCCAGCTCATCCACTGTGCAACTAAAACACTTGCTTAACTTATATTAGTTATCATCCACCTACCATTCATCCACATCCGGACGTCCCTGGGCGCACATTTAATATTCATGTTGCGTTTTGGCTTACGCACACGCCCATAACTTGCGCCCACCACATTCTGCCAAAAATCAATTATACGGCATGAAAATATGATATGTGCTGTGCATGTGTGTGTGTGTGTGTGTGAGTTAGTGTACTTGGCTGCTTGCAGACGGAGCTAATATAACGTGTAATTAAGGCGCGCACTGTAGCACGACTCGGGGGGATTACGAGGGGAGGAGATGGGGAAGAGAGCGGTTGCCTCTCGTATTCCCCGGGAGGACACTGGACGCGAGTGAATTTCAAATGCTGGCAACGTAATTGCCAAATTACTTGGATTTTTGCTAACAGTAACACTAAACGCATCTGCGAGTGTGGAATTTCAATAAAATATGCAAGGTATAGCATTCCCAGCAGCAGACCCCTCCCCCTACCCCCCCCCCTCCTCTTTGCCATTCGCATTGTCAGGCGGCATTCCTTTATGCTGGGGCACAATGCCAGGCAGTACGTCACATCACGCATACGCAGCGTGGCCCCAAGAAAACTGTGCTACAAATTTAAGCACACTGCAAACTGACAGTTAGGTTGTACAGCAGTATGTGTGTATGTCTGTGTGTATGTCTGTGTGTGTGTGTGTGTGTTTGCCTCCAGCTCGGCTATTCATTTGCCTAAGTACGGGCGGGTGTTGCTACACGTTGACCGTGCCGTGGCGCATTTTGAAGCGGCTCCAAATTGATTTGGCATATGTCCTTGATTGATTCAAGCCATTAATGCCCCAGTGCTGCCTACACTAGCACACACACACGCACACACGCACACAGTCTATTTACTTTTTCAATGAGAAATTGCCGGGCATTTCATCACGAAGCGTGTGATTGGGTCAAATTTGTTTGAGCGCAGAACCTTTTTGGCCCAGCTAGAGATGAGTGCGTGAAAAGGGAAAGAAAGAAAGAGAGAGAGAGAGAGAGAGAGAGAGAGAGAGAGAGAGAGAGCGAGAGCTGATTGATATGTGCACGAAATCGATAGAAATTTGCAATCGAAGGCAATTTGATTGCTGGCAAATACGAAACCGAGCAGCGCTAATGCAGGCGTGGCAAACTGTGATAAACCAAATATTTAAATATTGTAATTACAGCTCGTTTGTATTTCGACTCAGATTATCCCGATAGTAACTTTGTCTTGGCCTTGGCTTGGCTGTGTGTGTGTGTGTGTGTGCGACCCTTGCAGCTAATTTTATGATGTCTCCAATTTGGCACTCGTCTGAAGTCAGAAGTCGCAAAAAGGTTTACATAACTGCGGCCTGGCTCGGCGCCTCGTCTCGTTTACCTTGGCAACTGGCAGCGGGGGCAAGTGGCGGCTTATCCGGCTGCGGCACGGTCACAGTTGTGCCACTGTTGTGTTAATTACTGCGGCGAGCCGCGCGCTCATGAGTCAAGAATCATGACTTCCGTCTTTCTAATGATGTCAACAAAAGCACAGACAGGGCTGAGGGCTGATTGACTTGAGGCGGCATACCATAGAGAGAGAGAGCTCAGTGCAGCTTATATACCCCAAGCTCACATTACACTGCCTACAGGGTATTCGAAACCGCCTGGCAACAATTTAACCGCAAACGCATTTAGTTCATGTTGCCAGCGTTGCCTGAAGTTTACTGTAAATAGTTTAACCAATCCGGGAAGAACGCGTACGTGAGTAGCAGTTGGGTTGGTAGTTGGCAGTAGACTAACGGTAGCAGCAGCAGCAGCAGCATAATGAAGCTGTCTCTCCTTCACACTTGCCCCAGCAGGCATTTTGGTAGCTTCCGCATGTGGCGGTGACTGCGGTTCACCGACAATTTGTGCAAATGTTTTCGAGATACGAATGACTTCGGGCTGGAATTGCCTGCACTTCGAGTCGTTTATTTGCTTAGCCAAATTAGTCTTGGCCAGCTCTCGCCATCGAAATTGACCCTCAAACGAAAGAAAATAGCAAAACGCACAGTCAAAATGTTTGTTTTATTGTTATAATAGTTTTTATTCACCTTTTCTATGTTTTAACTTTTTTCCTTCTCGCTTTTTGGTATTTTAAATGCAGTACACGATAACAATATGTTTACTTAGGGTTAATAAACTTATCAAATACTGTGACAAAAATCGTACATATGTATAAATCAATCGTATATCAAAATTAACTCAAAGACTGTTGCGAGTGAATTGGAAATCAGTTTGGTATTTCAATCAGTATGTTTTTTTTTTTATATGGTTTATTAGAGTTGCTTTAGTATGTCTTCTATATATTTAGTATATAGATATTTATATCAATTGGTTTTGCGCTATTTATGTCTCCTCATGTATACATATATATATATATATATCTATAATTACTTATATCGGCGCACATATAGTCTAGCTATCTCGGCGTGTTGATTAAAATGTTCTTCTTTGATTTGATTTCAGTTTTGATTTTTACGCGTACGATGAGTTAACTGAAAACTGAGCTGTAAATGCATTTGGCCTGCAACTGTTTGGCGATTCAACTACGTAAGTTCATCGCGTATACCCTATAAATACTCCCTATAATATATATAATATATATTTATATATAAAACACATTGTTAAAATCAAAGTGAACCCAAAGTTAGGTTGAAGTTGGCAACAATTGTGAATACGTACTTAAATAGTTTACAATAGTTGGTAACCGTTGCTTCATAAGGGTTATCTCAGTACCATTAAAATCTCATTTTTGATATGACTTAAACAAGTTAATGGTGTAGGTATTTTCAATCGGCTATCAATGGGGTAGTATAGTATAATTCGCTATTGATATTTACACTGCAATTCAAAAGTTACACTAACTCTATAATTTTCTGCTCATGGACTCGGAATTCCTTAATGTCTACGCTACACTTCTCACTTAGTATTTTTTTTAGTATTATTTTTGTGTTTTTTTTTTTGTAATGCTTTGTTTTAAACAATTCGCTACGCTAGGCTTAGGCTTGCAGGCAGGCAGCGATTGTTAATGCAAATAAATGTATTTCTTTTCAAATCGAACTCGAATCGGAATTAAATTAATATTTTCACAATTGTTTTGCTTATTTATTGTTTATGCTCTGGCAGCGAAATCAAATCAAAGCGATTTCAATTAAAAATAAATTTAATTAAATTTTGCTGACCTGTCGCAGTTTTATTTTATTTTTGATTTGATTTTTTCGCCTTCTCTCATTTTGTTGTTGTTGTTGCTATTGTTGCTATTGTTTTTCTCGTTATTCGCCTACAATTTAAAATTATTATTTTCTCTCGCGCTCAATTAATTTATTACAATATTTTTCATGCGGCGCCTTGGCATTCATTAGTTGGCGCACTCGGTAATTTAATTATAAACAAATATACGTATGCAACAACAAATGCGCTGAAAAGGACGCCCCCCCTTCGATGCCATGCCACTGCACTTTCAGCTATGTATTTGTTTCGCTTCGGCTTCTGCTTCTTCCCGCAACTTTCATACTTTTGTTTATTTATTAAAAATATTAATCAGTCATTTGAATGCAATGAATGCACCATCATCAGCATTCGCTGCGTCTCTATGTGTGAGTGTCTCTCTCTGTCTGTGTGTGTGTTTGTGTGAGTGTGTGTGCACACACTATAAATAGTATTTAAGGTTCTCTCCATTCCCGATGCTGCATGCCTCTTCCTCGACTCTTCACAATAATGCAATAATTTATATGCCATTCATTTGCATTTTTGCATTGGCTAACACTGCGTTGCCAACTACGCGCTGCGCGTTGCCAACGACCAATGGCCTACGGGCAGCTGATTGCACAGTGCAATTATTTGAATGCGGCCGCATAAATAACGCTTCTTCGAGTGATATTTATTGAAAAATGCTCTTTGCACTTATTAAAAACAATAAAAAACATGTATTTAATTACACACGCGCTCGAGACATTTAATTGAATGCCCGATCGGGCCAATAAAAAAGCGCATATTAATTGCGAGTCGACGAGGCCAGCAGCTCTAGTCGGCATTATGCTAGCTCTGCTTATGCTACTGCTGCTCATTCGATTTATGGATGCTGCTGCTGCTTCCTCCACTGCTGATTGTTTGCAACTCGAGCTTGCGGCCTAACTTACTTGTCATAGGGATGCGGCACGTGCGGATGCGGATGCTTCTTAATGTCCGGCGAGTGGCGCATCAGTGTCGCGTTCTGCTGCCCGTTTGCCGGCGACAGCGTCAGGCTGCCATCGTGGCCAACACCGACGCCGGTGCTGGCCATCATCTTCTCCGTCTCCTGGCGACTGTTGGCCATTATGCGGCGTATGGTTGGTGCGCAGGGTGTGCGTCAGAGACGCGACTCCTGCACATGCTCGTGTCAAACTTGACCGTGCGCGTTCATGTGCAGCGCCTCGCCGGCATCGGCGGGTGCCGGCGGATAGTACTGCAACGAGGTGCAATTGAGATACTGTGCGTGGTCAGCACACAGTGGCGTAATTAACATAAAATTGTTGCTTTAAATAACACTGGAAACACACACCCCAGCAAACTGCTCAAACCCCGCTATCCCCCTCCCCCCCTGCCATACCCTCACGATACTCACCCCAACACGTCCGTTGTCGTAGTCGCGACTCGCTTGAATGGTCAATTTGGCCTTGGCGTGCATGCTGTCGCTGAGCGCGTTCCTTTGATGTGTCGACGCGACCACCACGCCCCCCGGGCCGCCCACATTGGCGGGACCCAGGAGCATGGAGCCATTGCTTTTGGCCGCACTGCCAACGCCTCCCAGCGCCGAGGCCGCTGCCGCCGCGTTGGCTGCCGCCTTGTTTGCCTTGTTGCGGAAACAGAACTCAATCATGGCGACGAACACGGAGACGAGCAGACCGCCGATCAGTATATAGAATATGCCGGCAACATTGCTCAGCGTCAGCTCGTTGTGCGACGCCTCCTGGTTGTCCTTGCTCAGGCTGCACTCGGCCTTGTCGTACCACCATTTGTTGCGCAATTTGATCAGCTCGCCGTTCTCCTTCAGCGACAGCACGGCCAGATTAATGGGGTCTCTGCGGGTGATAGATATATATGCATGTATATGAGTTAACATGTGAGTGTGTGTGTTCTACAGTGTAAACTCTCTCTACGGACAACTCTAGCAAGCGGACAGCACTTTTCAACTTTCAGTTTTACCCTCAGAAAATGAGTAAAAGTGGTATATCCGTCTGTTTGTCCGTTCTGTACGACAACTCGAGGTGTTCTATCTCTTTCAATCATAAGCACAGCAGCCTCAGTGGCACTTCTATCAATCGGGAGCATAGCACATTGAGCTGTTCTATCTCTTTCAATCGCGAGAGCAGTTAAACAGCATTTGTCTTCTCAATTTAATCGCGAGAGCAGTAAAACGAATTGATACATGTCTATCAATCATGAGAGTAAACGCACGAGCTGCTCTTCCGGCTTCAGTCGTGTTCTTCCTCTCGCAATCGTGAGCACATCTCCCGAAATAGTGCGAGCGTAGTATCGAAGATGTATACGAGAATAATTTCAACTTACTGCAACGGGATCAACGAAGATAAGCAACAGTTCAACATAGTTTCCAGCAGAGCCCTAAGAATATATCCGATCTAATCCCGAGGTAGAGGAGGAGCTATTTGAAACACGTCTGCACTGCACCACACTTGAAAGTCAACTGAAGAAAATGCTGGACTGACGGCTCTATTTAAAGTCATTCAATCGTGAGCGCAGCTTCCGAAGCTGTGAGAGCACAGCAGCCGAAGCGGTACTGGAGCGGTACGTGAGCATAGCCCACCGCGCTGTTCTTCTTCTTTCAATCGCGAGAGCAGCAAAAACAGAACTTTTCTTCTTCTTTCAATCGCGAGAATCGATCTTCGTCCATCAATCGGGAGAGTAAAAGCCCGAGCTGCTCGTTCGGCTTTAGTCGCGTTCTTCCTCTTTCAATCGTGAGTGCATCTTCCGAAAATGTGCGAGCGCAGTGTCGCAGCTGTTCTTCTTCTTTCAATCGTGGGAGCAGTAAGCCGAAGCGAACTTCATCTGTCATCGGGAGAGTAAAAACCCGAGCTGCTCGTTCGGCTTCAGTCGTGTTCTCTCTCTTTCAATCGTGAGCGCATTTATCGAAATTTTGCGAGCGCAGTGTCGAAGCTGTTCTTCTTCTTTCAATCGTGAGAGCAGTTACACGAATTGTGCGCTCAATCACGAAAGCAGAAATAAATGCAGGTCTACTTCTTTCAATCGTAAGAGTCGTAAAACAATATTTCTCAGCTTCTTTCAATCGTGACAGTCGTAAAATATAATTTGTATGGTACGTTGTTGTTATTTTTAATCCATCTTTTTATAATTTTAATAAAATCAAAATTATCGATTCGTGATATAGAACGATGCACACAAAGCTTGATATTAGTTTGAAATTCGGTGGCACTAGCAATTAAAACAGATGAGTTCTCAGTGCTTACACAGCCAAACGGACAGACGGACAAGGCCGATTTGATGAAGCTGTTCACTCAATCAGAGTTTTCACTGTATGCGCTTGCCGTGATTACGATATGGGAGTGTACACGCGCGTGTCAGAGAATTTCACGCCCACTTTCGCTCATTATATTTGCTCTACGAGCTCAAAAACACTCACTTGAGGGCCGAGCCGAGCGGCGTGGCAATGCCAAATCCTTTGGTATCCATGTTGGGCCCCACTTTCATTGTGTCGCAGGGCTCGCGAGCGTTGACAAACTCGTTTTTCGGCGACTCCACAAGCAGCGCGTACTTGCCCTTGGAGGTGCGCACACGTCGGATGCCCTCCTCGTAGGTATTGACAAAGACGTGCTTGCGCGAGTTCATGTACTCCCACATCTTGTTGTGCAGTCCAATGGGCGAGCGCTGTGGGAGACACGTACACACACATTCGTACAGATAAAGGTACATATAAATATATATATATACATAGCTATATAGTACAGCAATAATTTCAGGTTCGTAATGAATTTATGATGAAACTGCCTCCGCATGCCGTACTTACTCTGAAAAAGTCCCAGGTGGAGCCGTGCAGCAGTGTGCCGTACTGCACCTCCGTCTGCATGGCCAAATCCTCGGGCGAATTGATTGGGGTGACCATGCGTTCGACGGTGAGGAACGCCGCCAGATTGGCCGTATACGAGGAGATGAGTATGAGCGTAAAGAAGAACCATGAGGCGGCAGCAATGCGACCGGAAATCGAACGAGGCGACAGATCGCAGCCCTGCTGCATGAAGGCGGCCAGAGAGTACCAGAACGAGTTCAAGATGCTGAACTCATTGACAGCCGAGGAGCCGCTGACAGTGCCGCCGGATGCCAGACTGCCGGCGGACAGTGAAGCCTGCAGAGCGGCAGCACAGGCGGCTGTCTGCGGTCCCGGCGTCGGTGGACCCGGAGGCGGGGGCACCGGGGCGCCACCAATAATGCCGGGTGGCTGCTGATTGGCAAGCTGTTCGTGATGTGAATGCGCATCTGAAAGAGCGAGAGAGAGAGAGAGGGAGAGGAAGAGGGAGAGAGAAGCGAATGAGTCGTTTGAGTAGGCCACAAAATGTAACCGCAGACGAGGCAAACTCCAGGCCGGACAAGACAGTTGTCCTAGTCAATGTTGTCTGGCCGTCAGTTCAACTGTCAATCATTTCGTTTGGCTTGACTTTTTGCGCCTGCTCTAATTGATATGCAATCAAGCGCATAGCCTGAACCGGAGTCAGCAGCAGAACCAGAGCCAGAGCCAGGGCCATAGACGTAGCCTTAGCCGTAGCCGAAGCCGGAGCCAAAGCAAATGCTGTCATTTGCTGCAATTGCAAAGCCATCGAACGGGGGCAGCTTGCCCCCTGCCCCGTGCCCCTTGCCCTCTGCCCCCTGCCCTCAGCTGCTGTCGACATGTTGCTGCCACATGCAGTCGCATATCAGGTTATTTCTTTTTACACACTCATCGCCTGCTTGGCTGTGTGTGTGAGTGTGTGCTGCCTTCTTTGCTTTTAGCCCTTCGCCTGCCAACACGCCGCTTGCATACAAAATGTTGTTTACTTTCCGCTAAAATTACATTAAGGATGTTTTGCAGGATGCCAATAGATTGTTATGAGAGGCAATTGTCTGTGTGCTCATGTGTGACCTCCGTTTTGGATTTTTGATTGCTCCCACAAACAGCAGCGACACGCCCACCTCCAAATTGAATCAGATAATTCAATTACATGCGAGCGCATGCAAAACAAGTCCAAAGTTATGCCACAGCTGCGCCAGCAGCACTCGCATTCCCAGCGCACATCCTGTCCTCTCCCTCCTCCCCACTACACTCCACACATTTACTGCCATTTTCCCAGGCAGCTCATAAAATATCAATATCGACTATAAAAGCAGCAAACGCACCACTGTGCGCCACAAATTTCTGCAAATTTGCAGCTAAAAGTGTTAACTTTCAATTTGGCTTGATTGCGGTTTTTCTAGTGCATATATATAGAGGAATATCGAAATGCAAAGCTACACTATGCATAGTTATTTGCCTGTGCTAATTGATTATTCTATGAATGCAACTGTAGCATTGTGCTATAGCATATTTTCGATTGAAGCTGGATTTTCTGGGATTACTGAGCAGAGTTAAGCATAATGAAAGAGAAGTTTTATTGCATTTTATATGATATCAACGCTTTTATGTTGAATATTTTAAATATATTTCTATATGCGTAACCTTTCTAAGCTTTTCCAAATTTTAATAATATTTTATTTTTGGCTCATTCTAAAGTTTGAGTCGAATTTTAAGTCAGTTCCAGACACAATTCATGCTATCTTTAAACTTTCATATTGAATAAGCCAGCTAGATTTAGAGGTATGTGACTTTTTCTAGTATATTTCTTACTTTCACGTATTTTAAATAATTATTGGTAATTTTTTGTACGCCAAATTAGATTGATAGATAATATGGATAGATAGAGGTATATAGATAAATATGGAAAATTTTCTCTAAGTTCCTCTAGACTGCTGCTTTTTTGAAGCTTTTCTATATTTATATCTGTCCCTTTTCCTACTAAAACACAGCATTTAATATGCATAAACTTATTTTTAATAAAAGTAATATGGTTAAATAGAGGTAGATATATAGATACATATATAACCTTTTCTTTTAACTTCCCCAGACTGTTGCCTTTTTGAGGCTATTCTATATCTATATCTGACCCTTTTCCTACTATAACGGGGCATATAATATGCATACTTAAACTTATTTTTAATAAAAGTAATATGGATAAATATAAATATATATATTAATAAAGAACCTTTTCTCTTAGCTCCTCGACTCTGGGGCTATTATATATCTATATCTGGCCCTTTTCCTACTATAATACAGCCTAGCAAATTATCTACGCTATTTAATAGATTCTCTCACGCACATTAGTACTTTTACCGACTTTTCCATAAAGTTATCTCTACACTATTATTCATAGAGCTGCTTTCGCTGCTGTTCTTTGTATATCTTTTCACTTCACCTTATTCAAAACTTGCTTCCGTCATTTTGCTTACAAATAAGCATGCTCTCGGCGCACTGTGACAGCCTGTAAATGGCTATGGAGCGCAGTAAGGCGGTGGGGCTCGGTCTGTACTCACCTGACAGCTGCGCCTGTGGTAGCGGCTGCTGCACGAGACGCCACTCGTGGGGCGAGAAGCGGGAGACAAAGAAGAGCACAATGCTGACGCCGATGTAGCTGAAGATGACGCTCACCTGTTGGCGGAATGAAAACATGAAAAGCGTGTGAGATACGACATGATAGCAGCAGTAGCAGCAGCAGTAGCAGCGGCAGCAGCAGCAGCAGCTGTAAAAGCAAACTCCACGCTGTGCGCTCGTATTTCTGACTAAAAATTTTTCATTAAATTTTCTTTACTAATTGAAGCGGAAGCGGCAAGCAGCAAGCGCCTTCCTAGAAATGGCGCAACATTAGCTTAATGGGACGAGGCTTCCGAGCGCGCGCACGCTTCTCGCGCAAGAAACAATGCCAGGTGACGGCTGGGTAGGTTAAGTGGGGGAAGGAGGGGAGAGGGGGAAGTAACCGGTGCCAGAAGCGACAAGGACATCGACAGGCACAAACACTGTTTGCTCTGCCCCTGCCCTGCCGTGCCATGCCTTGCGCTGTCTGTCCCCGTCTGTCCGCGCTGTCTGCCAACTGTTGCCGTTGGTTCCTTTTGGTGTCGAAGCGGGTGCGCTCTGCCGTTATCAATGCTTCAATGGCTGCCACGGGGGCTGGCTAAAAGGTAAGGTGTCGCACACACACACACACACGCACACTCACAGACTGTCGCACACTCTGTAGGCCTGTCTGCCTTTATTGGGCGTCGCTGTCAACGCGTCGCGTCGCCTCGCGTATGTGTGTGCAGCAAAATGCTTCATTTAATTTATGATAGAGTTTTTTTTTCATGCGCGCGAAAATCTTTCATATTGGCCGGGCCCTTTCGAGAACACCTCCTTGACTCGGCTAATTTGCATTTGTAATTTTTTTTTTGTCTGCCGTCGTTGTTGCTGTTCAGTGACTTTTATTAGCATTTAATTTTGTCAACACGCTTAATACCCTGTACAAATTGCACGGCATTAGTCCTTTGATAAGTGTCGTGCTCCACAGCGCTCCCCCCCCCCCCCCTCTTCAATTGACTCGACTGGGATAAGGAGACTGCAGCGCGACCAATATCAACTAAATGCTCATATAATTTTTACGGCCCGCCATTATTTAAACAAGCGTCAAACGGCCAACTCTGGACTAGGGCCAAATTTCCAACTTGACGGCTACGTAATTTTTGCTCGCAGCACTCGTTGTCGTTGTTGTCGTTGTCTCGTTGCTCTGCTCTTGTTTATAATGTAGAAAAGGCAAACACAGTAGCAAAAGCAGGGAAAAAACTTTGTCGTTTACTCTATTAAACTTTGGGAGCTTACGAGGTACCACGTTGAAGCCCGGCCCAAACCAGAAAAAATAAATATACAAAAGTCCAAGTTTGCCGCAAACTTTCGCAGAGAAAAAAAAGCAGAACGGAACGAAGAAAATGAGCGAAAGAAGAAAAATAAAAAGGAGAAACGACTGAGACGACGACGAGCGTAGAAATTACCAGGCAATGGGCGCCAACAAAAATGAAAAACTTTACTCATTTGTATGCAGCGCAAAATTTTGCATTATTTTGACTCGTTACCGAAGTAAAAATAAACAAAGTGAAAACGCGAAAGAGCGCGCGTTCGCTCCGCTGCGTCTAGACCTCTTTGCGATACGTTTGAGGGCTTAATGTGGCATTGCACAATGTATCGAGCCAGCTGAATTGATCGATAGCCAGTCGATAACTATGCGTCGCAAGTGAGTCCCACTGAAAGGGTGTACCAGCTCTAACTTTCTTGAAAATCATGCGATTTTCGTCGCAAATGACATTTTGCTCATGGTTTTATCTCTAAATGGATTTCGCATCAAAATTTTATGAATTTAAAAATTTCACATTTTTACAACTTTTTGCATGCTACCCCCTATCAAAATTTTCGAAAATTTTGAAAAAAATAGAAACTAAATTTTTTAGTCTAAATCGCTTAAGCTAGTCAAAATTTGCATAAAAATTAATTTTAAAACGTTTTGGGACTAAAATTGTTGAAAATAGAGAGTTTAGACCAACTGCAACCTGGCCCATATAATACTGATTTTTAACAGATTTTTGACATGCTTGCACTATTTTTCGGCAGTAACATGTCTGTTATATTTTAAAATGTTTAATTTTTAGACATTTTTAAAATTTTTTTTTAAGTAGAAACTATACTGACGAAATATCTAAAAGCAGCTTAATCAACTAAGCTAACAAAATAAGTTAAACTTGATGTAAATAAATAGAGTCAATTTCAATAAGTGTAATTATATAATAAAAAATATTCTAATCTCATTAAATTATGCAGGGTATTTACTAGCTGCATACGCCTAACTATGCTCCGTTTTACGTGTTTTGGTTTGTTTTCTCCGCCCTGTTCATACAGTAGTCAGAGACTAAAGCCTGGCAGGCAGGCAGGCTGGCAACCCGTCAGGCTGCAGTTCTATATATTTGATACACACTTCAGTTCTACTTTTGACGCATATGTAAACTTGTGCTTGCATGTCAGTGCATGCTCGTGCATGCCTTTGGCCCTGGCCAAAACTCTGCTGCAATAAACGAGGGCAAGGACTCCGCGTGTGCTCGGTCGCTCGCTCGTTCGCTCACTATCTCGAAGGCAATATGACAGCTTACAGCAGGAATGTGGCGTCAAGTCAAAGTTGCCTCGTAGCCAGTGGCTGCAACATGAAGTTGCCACGGGCAAGGGACAGGAAGGGATATTACTATCCTGGCAGTAACAGTAGCGCTATGCACTCGCACACAGAGAGAGGGGGAGAGAGAGAGACAGACACAAATACGCACCCAAATTTCCTGTGATAAAGGATTCATGAAGCTGAACACGCCGGGCGTCTGCTTCACTGGCTTCTTAATCATGATGGAAATGCCCAGCGACATGAACGGCTTGCTAAAGTCGATGACACGTTCCCGTTCGGCGGTAATCGTCATGGCGGCAATGGCAATATCCGCTTCCTGCAGCGTTGAAGTGGGGGAGCAAAAAACGAAACAGAGAGAGAGAGAGAGAAGCAGGTAGAGAGTCGGAGTAATGGTAAGTAGTCTGCAAGATTGTGCATGTTGCATGCATACTCGCTTTCGCAATCGCATGCAATCGCAATTCACAGTTCGCCATTCTCATTCTCACCTTGCGCACCAGTTCGCCCACCATGCCGTCCCAGCCGCCGTCCACCGCGTGATTCTCCGACCCATAATTGCCATCCTTTACCAGGCGCAGTTCATCTGTGTAGCAGAAGGCATGCACACGTGTGTGTGTGTGTGTGTGTGTGTGTGTGATTAAGTCTCCTCCTACAGCTTCTACTCGTGCTGCACTTACAGTCTAGCCCAAGCTTCTTGGACAGCAAATCCGCCAGATCCTTGCAGTAGCCTTCGAAGCGCTCATTGCCGTGCAGCTTCTCGTTGCCCACCGGTCGCTTCTCCATTATGTAAGGCGCCTCCAGCACAGTGGTCACTATGTACGTGCGATTCTTCTCGAATTCCACATGCGGACGCAGACGCACATATTTCGCGTTCAACGGCTGCAGGCCCGTATCATCGTTCCACTCGGCGACCTTGACCTGTGGATGGGTGAAGCGAAGCAGATGTTGCCATTAAAAAAGAGGTGTGATAAAAGAGAGATAGAGAGAGTGATGTAAATGGAGGTAGCAGCAGAGATATAGATGGAGAGGCAGTTGTTGGAGATAGAGATAATCGAGAGAGAAGAGTATAAATATAAAGTGAGTGATGGATAGAAAGAGATCATGATAGGTAGAAAGCAAGAGAGTAAATGCGAGACAGAGAAAGCATGTTATTGAGAGAGAGAAAGAGATAGTGATGGAGAAAATGAAGAATAATTTGGGAGAAACAAGGACGGAGAGAAAATTAATGAGAGAGCGTCAAAGTAAAGAAATAAATGATGTAAACACGATTAAGAATGATAAAGCAAGCGGGAGAGCTGGAGAGTGAGAAAGATAGAAAATAAAATATTGATTGAAAGCGAGTACGGTTGAGTGACAGCAAACTTATCAAATGATAAAATGGGAAGCTGAGCGAGAAAGTGAGATTGGTAGTAAAATGGAAATGAAGTAAAAGGAGAGGAATAAGTAAAGAGAGGTAGGGTGTTTGATCAGCAGGATCAAGTTATTGTTTCCATGTTTTTTCTCAAAAAAAGCAAACTTTGTTAAGCAAAATCCCGAATGCTGTTTTAGCCACTTCAAATCTCCAACAAAATATGCAGTATGCAGTATCGAGCATCCAGCATCTACATGCCGATGCACTCAATAAAAGCCTCCCAGAGCAGTTGATAGTAAAATGAATTTAATCGCTGCAAACGCTCCTGTTGCCACATCATAAATTTGCAAAAAACACACTCTATCAAGCTCAATCTGCCATAGATAGCGGCAACTAGGCCACATCCTGCTACACCCAATACGCTACCCACACACACATAGAGAGAGAGAGAGCTCTGCTCTGGTATCCTTTTACTTACCATGGCGCTGTTTACTGTCATCTCGACAACGTGCAGCGTGTAATTGACTCGTCTGCCGTCATCGTTGAATTTGATATCCCCCGTAAGGCCCTCGATTTCCACCTGCAAAGAGAGTGTAGAGCGGTTGTGGGGGGGGGGGGGGGGGAGGGAGAGGCCAGGCATTGTGGTGTTTTAATTGCTTTGTCAGCGCCGTTGCTCATAATAATGATCGGTGGGTGGTGCCGTGGGCGATGGACTGCCCGTAATGTCTAGCTTACCTTCCTCAAATAACGTGATATTTTATCGCCATGCTCCCAGGCGTTCACCCAGCCCTTGGCCGTGTTGCAGTCCAATGCGCGCGGTGCGATGCCACCGAAGCCACCAGAGTTCGAGTTGGAGTTCGAGTTGAAGTTCGCATTGGAGCCGGAGTCGCTGCCACTGCCACCGCTGGCATTGGAGCCATCGCCACTGGATGTGGAGGCAGCCGCCAGTGCGCTCTGACTGCGACGCTGCACATTGTTACGGAACTGATCCGGCTTCTTGCGCAGGATTTTGTTGAATGCCTCGACCAGCACGAAGACCGCATCGTACATGAGCGCCGCCTGTGCCTAGAGACGGAAAGAACGGAGAACGGAGTGGAAGCTACTGTTACGACTCGGTCGTTTAATGAGCGTATTACACGCTGTTTTTCACAATTTTCCCCATGATTGAAGGGTGTTAACACCAGGTTGCCAGGCTAATAACTTTTGCGACGGCAATCAAGCATATTAAGCGCGTCGAATGGAAGCCGGCAAAATAAGTACACGTACTTGAGGCTCGTTAAAATCTGATTAGTTCGAGCGGCAGGACGGAGGACGAGCGCAGCAAGATGCGCAAGTTAAGAGAGAGAGAAAAGTCGAGGGTTTAGCATGAATTTCCTGTCTCAAAGAGACGCACACACACACACATAGCCAAGTCAAATAAACAAAAGGACATTGTCAAAGAGAGCAGCAGCAGTAGCAGCTCGAGGGACCGGGGCCGGGCTGGGGCCTTGTCCGGGTTGCGGGGCATGCATAACATTGAAGTCCTGAAGCAGAATTCAACTAACATTTAAGCGCCACAAAGTGAAATCTTTGTCAACAAGGATAATGCCAAGGAAATACAAATATAAACAGCACGCAAACTAAACCAACTTGCCGCTGTCGAGTAGTTGTGCGACTGTGTGTGTGCGTGTGTGGCAAGCATGACAAGGACAACGGCAGGACAAGGACACACATGTGCCTTTGACTGAAAGTTGGTGCTGCTGAACTATGTAAAAAGTGAAATCTGTCGCTCGTTGTGCTGGCTGCCGCTGCTGTTTGTGCTGCTATTTGACTACACACAACAAATACACACACACACACACACGCACATAGAGTACGGCACACACACACAGTGTGCTACAGTGTCAACATTAAATGTCAGCAAATATTTAACAGCTCGCAGCGATGACAATACTACTTGGACTTGGACGCGCAGACCCCGTAGTGTCCCCTTCGCCTGCTTGCCTTACCGAAATCGATTCCCGGCCAGCGCCCACGCTGGTCTGCGGATCCAGTCGCTTCCAGTTGTCGTAGAACTCACGCACGAGCCGCCGGTTTGTATCGACAATGCGAAAGCCTGTTATGTTAATGGCACCAAATTCGATTATCTCGCTCTCCCAGCGATCGTCCATGACCTGCAACGAGCAGTAATACGATGAGCTGCACATACACACACACACATACACCTGCAAGCCCACACACACACACAGTAACACACTTCACTTACCAGTCCACTCAGCAGATAGTGATAGGTGCGCCGGCCGAGGCGCAAATCGCGCACATGCTGTATCAGTATTTGCTTGGCCATTTCCGTGGGGCAGTCGAGCACGATGTGCTTCTTGCTGAAGCGACCGATTTGCTCCAGTGTGTGCAGGAACTCAATGGCCATGCTGACGTTCGAGATGCGCTTGACCAGCTCCACTTGAAAGGACTCGTTGCCGGGCTTCAGGCCCTGGTAGATTTGCTGCAAGCGCAACAGGCCTGCGGGGATGGAAGAATGGAGCGATTTTAGCTTGAGTCTAAATCGGTTTACGGCTTAAAAGCAGCCTTTTTATACCATTTACCTAATGGAAATGGGAAAGAAGGATGTATTAGCTTTGTGCAAAAGTGGGTAGCGTAACAGTTGTATGCACATACAGATCACAGCTAAAACAAATATAGTTTGATATGATATTTATTTCACACCTTAAATATCACACACCTCTTTCTCAAATCGAAAGAGACGTTTTTCGATTTATTTCATATATCTTTACTATAATAAGAGCTAGAAGCATTAAATTTGGTAGGCAGGTCTCCTTTTATATAATAAAAAATGCGGATCTTCAATTTTTGGATACCATGCCCACCGCCCTAATAAATCGGTTTTTTCGAATTATAAGAAAAGTTAGAATTACGTAATTTGGTAGCAAGTGCTCTGATAACATTGCGCAGAATGCGGATTTTCAGCTTTTGGATGCCACGCCTACCGCCCCCATAAATCAACTTTAAATAATTCATTAAACAGACCACATTTGGTATATTGAATTTGCTATAGCTTGCTATAGTTCGATAAACGGTATCACACTGTCACGTGCTCTCGACAGTAGCTTTCTTTACTTTGTTTTTTGCTGCATATTAATTTGCCGGGCAGTCGCCCGATCTTCTGCATTGTACGCAATAATGACTGTCCAATCACAATTGCCCCAGATAACGTGCAACTTTTGGCACACACACACGCACAGTCACACACGCAAGCACAACAAACTCGGCTTACAAAAGCTAAACCAACAGCATCAGCTTCAATTTGAAATTACCCCAAAACGGATGCAAAGACACACGCACACACACACACACACTCACTCACACGCTTTGTTTGCCTGTATGTGTGTGTATGTGTGTCGCAGTAATGCCGCAGGGCAGCACTAGGCCTCATCCCTGGCCCTGGCACTGCTTCATCGAGCTTGTGTTGTTGCGATATGCGACAGAGATTTCATTGCAAGCGCAATTTGCATTTGGGCTTATTGAGTTATGGCTGCAACTAACTGCCTGCGCCTCAGCTTCAGCCTCATCCAGCTAACAAATACCCGTTTTGCTTCCCAAACCCCCACCCTTTGCTCTCCTGCCACTGCAGTTCTCATTCGCACTTAAACAGATACACAGCAGCAGGAGCGACAGCAGGGGAAGCATCACTCAGGGGCCGCTTGCGGGTCAAAACTCGACGATTGAATGCGCCAGGGAGAAGCCGACAAACAGACTGACAGAGAGGAGCATATAAGCAGATAGAGAGAGCGAGAGGCAGTCAAACAGACAGACATACACAGACAGTCGTAGAGGCAGCCAAGCAGGCAGATAGAGAGACAGATAGATGGATAGATAGTGATAAACATTGATAGACAGATGATTTGTATGACAGGCTCGGGCAACGCAACGCAACGGCAGCAGCCTGCCCTTTTGTCTCTTCACCCCCTTCACCCTACTCTGCTCTCTCTCTCTCTACACTTTTTTGCCCCGCTTTCGTGTCGTGCGTTGCGCTTGCAACTCGAATTCGCCTTCAATTTATGCTTGCGGATAAAATGGGATTTGCTTTGGCTTTTCCAATGGCTGCGACTGTCAGGCGTTCTGATTTAGACATTGTTATACCGGTAGGTAGTTCGCCCTTACTACACTCCCCCCACCCCTTTCAGCACTCCCGCTCGCTGGCCACGCCCGCTAAAGCGCACTCCATACGCACATCCAATTTGTTGTTGTTTTGATTTGCACTACTCTCGATGCCAATACGCCAGTGGCGTAGGCATGGGGGGGGGGGTTAAGTATTTGTATACTGTGTGGACATTAAAGTGCGAGAAGGGGTAGCTTGTGTCAAGAGTGAACTGAACAAATAATATTAATAAATAATATTGGTTTATCGCTAAGTTTTCTAATGCTATTTGCGTTTTAGAGGGTATGGGCTAGTCGAAGTTTCTTACAAATTTAATGTTAAAGTTGGTCTTGGCATTTTTTAATTTATGTAAAATTCAAATAATTTAAAAATATATAAATATTATTAATTATTAGTGGTATTTAATGAATACAGGGTATTTGCTAGGGTATTTACAGAATATTTTCTATAAATTAGCCTTCGAGATTTTTTTTTGGAATTTACGAATAATTGTAACTGCTACTTCCACTCTCTGTGTATTGCAGGGTATTTGCTAGTCGTTGGCATTGCTATTTTCCCTTGCTTTTTGTTATTTTCGTGTGTAGAAGCATTTTTTTGCGCTGTACTAGTGCAATAAATTTTGTGCTTTGCCTTTTATACAATTTCATTTGCTCAGCCCCCTAGCATGAACCTGCTACCCACACCGCTCCCTTTACTGCCTGCCCCCCTCCCCCCTGCCGTCTTGCCATAGCTATCTCAACTGCCGTCGACCGCCCATTCCTGTATCTCTATAGTCCTCACGCTTGGCTTGCCTTTGGATTTGAGTTTTGTGTTTTTCGATTTGAGATTTGCCGTTCGGATTTGCTTTGTGAGTGTATGAGAGTGTGGGATGTGCGTGTGTGTGTGTGTGTGTGTACGAATATCGAAAGTGTAATTGAGTAGCGTGCTGTGCTGCGGCTTGGGCTTTTGTTTTATTTCATTTTTGATATCAAAACATTTGCGACCCACTGCCCCCCTGCCTTGCCCCCTCTCTACGCTACTGCCATGTAATATGTCCCCGACTTGATGGCTCGAAATTGGCTTCTGTCGCTGCGTCTTGCTGTCTGTCTGTGTGTGTGTATTTCCGTTTGTGTTTATCGTATTATTTTTGGTATATTTGTTATTGTACGGCTCACTCTCTCTCTCTCTTCCTCTCTTTGTTTATATAACGAATTTAATTTACAATTATATTTATTTTTTATGGTCGTCTGGGCAGATTCAATTACCGCTCAGGCACAATTCGTAATAGCAAATTCATTGAAATTGAATTTTTAAAAATGAGCCAACAAATCGCAGCAGATACTGTGTACATATGGTAGGCAGATCTGCTGTGTGTACACACCAAGGATATACCTATGTGTATGTACCGCTGGCAAACAGAGCCGAAGCAACTTTATTTTCACTCACATGCCGTAGAAGTAAACAAGACACAATTTGTTATGTTAAACAAAAGTTAGTTCTGCGGAAATGAAGTTTTCCTGCCAACGGTAGTGACACTCACCGAGAGAGAGTGAATGAGAGAGAGAGAGGAAGGTAGACAGTGAGTGCAAGACATTTGCTTACATATTGTCTGGCTGAAGGTAATGTAATTATTACCAACACGATTCCTTAGCATCTTCCTGCCGCCGGCAGCTACAGCGTATCTAGGATACACCAAAAGATAAACAAGCTCAAGCAGTCGTTGCTCTCCTCTTGCTCCTCCTGCTCCTGCTCCTGCTCTACGAATAAATATTAAAGCCTAATTAGATGAACGGTCATTATCGTCTCGTAATTGAGCGGATTTTCCATGCATATATTAAAGCAGTCGTTCGGCTCGCTCGATTTTAAAGCCTCAATTAAGCGCTTCATTGCGTGCTGCTTGTTATCTTCGTCTCTGTGCTGTTATCAGAAACTTTGCTTTGCTTTAATTACTTTTCCAGCTCAAAGGATTTCCCAGACGCATATGTTTCCAATGGCTTCGCCGAACAGGCGTCGGCGTCAAGAGTATCCAATAACACGCCGCCCGAAACTGAAATCGCAGTAAAAGCATACCCAGCTCCAAAAACCTCCTTCTATAATGGTTCAGTTAATGGCAGACATGCTGATCGAATAAGTCCCTCTCCCCTGCCACTGCCTTTGTACACATTTCCTATGTTATGTTAGTACAGGGCGGGGCCGGGGTGCACAATCAACGTTTGCTTATTATTCATGGATGGACCCTACAATCAGATTTGTTTTTAAATTTTTATGTACACATCGGCAGACAGAGCGACGAGGGAATACCCTCTACGGCTAATATGAGCTACGCACTGGAATGCCTTGACTACTCAATCAATAACAATCAATCTATATATATAGATATATATATATATATAAAGACCCATATATCTGGCAGCATTTGCATAAATCTGTCCATTGATTAGCTGCAGCATTTGGCCGAATTTAGTACCTGTTGTGTGCGGACGTTTAATACAATATTTATCAAAGTCCCAGGCCAGAAATTTTGATCATTCGATTGACTGACAGTAGCAGAGAAGGGGAGCAGAGGGGGAAACGAGCTCTTGAGCGGACAGTGTATGCAATGACCGTTGAGCAGGCAATTTTCGACTGAAGTACAAATGCAAATGGTCCCAGCTCAGCTGTCCCTGGCCCCTCTCTGTTTGTGTCTCTGTGTGTGTGTGTGTGTGTGTGTGCGTAGTAAATTTCATGTCACAGCAAGTCGAGGGAGGGCAACACAATGCCACAATGCCTACGCCCTCCGCTGGCACAGCCGGAGGTTTGGGTTTTTCTGCTCTCTTTTTTCCTTCACGGAAAACATGAGATTGCTTCCTCGTGTATGTGTGTGTTTCTGTGTATGTTTGTGTGTTCGTTTCTTGGCAATGTGCTAAAAAATAAGTGAGACATTTACTTTCATTGCAGACTGTGCTGATTGTCTGTTCTTAATATCAAATCAGAATCCACAAATATGTATAACATGCAAATGTCCCCATTTTGGCTGCAGGCAAAGACAAGGAAGAGAGAGAGAGAGCAAAGCAGTGAAAGAGAGAGAGAGAGAGCGAGCTGTAAAGACTGCGGGTCGATCAAATATGCATTGTTATATTGAAGAGAAATTTCGTGCACATAAAACAATTCAGTTAAAGAGCAAACGTTTGGGATTAATATGAAACTTATATGGGAATTTGTGTATGGATTGAACCTGAAACTTCTGCGGGCTTAAAGGTCTGCTGGCAAAGTTGCCAAGTAGAATCTGTCGACATTTTATGCGCTAGAATTTGTCGGCTTAGAGAGAGTCTTCTACTTATTTATTTCTCTCCACAAAAGAGTAAGCTACAGAGTGTGATAGCCTTCTACTATACAAGAGAGTAAGACAGAGATTATACGTAAGTTTGCGTAGATCTAACCGAGAAGAATCAGAAATAAATAAAGTATTTGCATTTATTATTTATTATAATTATTATTATTTTAAATTATTTTAAATTATTTCTGCCAAAAAAATGAGAGAGATTGAAGTTAAATCACACATGATAATGTTTAAAGTTAAAGGTAAACGTGAAACTTACTAAGCATCTAAAGAATCTATAAAGTCTATAAAGAAATAATATAATATTATGTGTAAACCAAAGGTGGCTTGAATTTTTTGAGTTGAAAGCTTTCTATAGATTTACTACACTACAGCGGGAATCAACAGCCTATCAACACGTTATTCCCCCAAGTGTTTTCCTTACCTCTACACTTTCCCCAGCAAGTTAATTCCAGCGCCATAAAAATCTCTATAAATTCATTGACCCCTTTTTGGGCGATAACTATCGCTAGTTTCAAACTAAAACATATGCCTGCGCCTCACGCACGCAAGCAAAAAAATATCAAGTATACGCAAGGTGGTGTCAAATGGTTTTCTCCTCGCTCCTCGCTGCTTTTTTGTAGTGCGCGGACGAAATATTATAGCTTACTGGAGAGTTTATGGCCGGGTTCATCGGCTTCGATACAAAAGCCATAATCTAGCTAGCTAAAATTAAAATGGGTGTACGCCAATTTCCCGTCCAAGTCGTAAATACAAGCGACAATAAACTTATAAGCCGCCGGGCATATCCGCATGAATTAGGACGCAAGACGAGGCGAGAGAAGAAGAAGAAGCAGCAGCAGCAGCAGAAACAAGAGAAGTCGAAAAAAATCCGTAAAAATTGGAAATGAAAGAAAATACACAAAATATGGTTGTGTGGTGGGCGGGTCAAGGAGCAGGAGGAGGCTGTAAGGGTGTGAGCTGCGATAGAGTGGCTATTAGTGTTTTTGTTTTTGTTGTAGTTGTTGTTGTGATTGCTTAGCGCTGCTTGTTCAACATGGCACTCCAATACCGCTGCCAATGGCCATAAATAGTTTTTCTCTGTTCATTTTTTTTGCTATGCTCTACGCAGAGCCTCATGCTGCCCCCCGCCTGCCGACCGTCTGCTGCCTCCTTCCGCTGTAATAAACTCGTTTGCGTGGCCCAAATAAACACAAGAAGCCATTTCGTATAAACAGTTGCCAGCCAGCGTGAGCGAGCGAGCGAGCCAAAGCCGAGGCGGCCAAAATAAAAGCCGTTAACTTGCGTTGGCGTTGGCGTTACGTGCCAAGCAACCGACGAGGAAGCTGCCCAGCCCAGCCCCCAATGCTCCTGCTGCTGGCCGTCGCGCCGGCTGTGTAAACATGCCCATAAAATGGCCGGCAACAATAATTGTAGAAAAATGAAAGACGGCGCGCCTGGGCAAATTCTATTTGGACTTTTTTAAATAACAAAGATATTGTGTACTTTGCTGCGTACGTGCGCGTCTCTAAAGCCCCGCAGCCATGCCGTGCCGGCTTTAAAGTCGAGCAGCACGTTTCGTAAACGAATTTAATACACTACACGAGCGCAGCATAAACGAAAGAGTTGACCGAGTGCTTTTTTGGCGAAAAAAATAAATAAATAAATAAAATTTATACGGGGCGCAAGTCATAACTGTAAAAGCTAAGCAGGAGGAGTGAGAGAGGCAGCTAAAGTGCCTGCTTGATTGAGGAGTCAAGTCCTGTCAATTATCGTAAAACAAACGCAGGCTGTCTTGGCGCAGACAGAGCAAGATGGCTTTAAGCAGACGTCAGGAGTCTGCTTAGTCGCTGCTCTATAACGGTAAATTGATTGAGTGCTGTTCGCGAGCATAAAAAGATTTTCACGTGGCATTCATTAATAATAATAATGCAGACGGCAACGGCAACGGCAACGGTTAGTTCTTCGCCCATTTGCCAAGCACAACCACACGCTTCATCTGCCCATCTGTCTGTCTGTCTGTCAGCCCATTCATCTATTCTACCAACTGCTGGCAGTGTGAGCGATTGTTGTGCCAGCCACACACACACACACAGAGCGTACACACAGCGCACACACATAAGCCAATTGTCTGCCAGCAGACGGCTGTGTCATTACTTTTTATTTATAAAGCGACTAAATGGAAAATGCTCGGCTAAACTTATGACTTCTAACAAGGCAAATTTGCACAGAGAGCGAGAGAAAATGAGAGACGTGTCATGCCAGCGGTCAGGGGTGAGCGAGGGGGTCAGCCAATGAACGGTTATTGACTCACTTCGGGGCCACGGCGGAACTCGTCGCTCAATCTTACACTATATTAAGTAGGTGTGAGAGTGAGTGCGTGTGTGTGTCTATGCGTCGTACTCACCATCGTGGGAATCGTAGAGATAAATTATTTTGCGCCAGCCGTAAAACTGTATGGTATCAATGATGGCCTGATGATAATCCGGGCGCATGCTGAGCGCAAAGTCGAGGAAACCAGACGATGGCGTAAGCACCTAAAACGCGAAAATTATGAAAAGCAGTGCGCATATAGTAGACGATAGAGACAGCGCTATGAAGAGCAAAAGAGAGAGTGTGTGAGAGAGAGAGAGAGAGAGGCAGCACGGAGACAAGTTGGTAAACATGAATCATTATTGAGTAGTCACGCCGCGCTGCTGGCTCCGCCATTGTTTTGGCTCGTTTTGGGCATTTGCCTGCTTGATTTATTGGGCTCCACCCAAACGAGGCCAAAAGTGTGTTATAAATTTTTAAAGAGCACGCACAGACAGACAGACGGACAGACGGACAAAGTGTAGGACAAACTGCCAGCAAGTCGTGTATTCGTAATGATTTCGACCTGCGCCGGCACATAAATTTGCCAAAAACTTTTGCGCCAAAAGCATTTTCAAGGTTACCAATTTATATGAGCGAGTCAACTTGGCGTATGATTAATATTTCATATTAAAATAGGCAAAAGGCGAAGCAAGTTCCCACTCTCTCTCTCTCTCTCTCGAGCGAGCTCTTTAATATTTATTAGGCCTTAACGCTTACCTTCTCCGGAAACCAGGGCGTCACGAAGGGCATCTGAAACGTGTTGGAGTACGAGTGCAGGGTATCGAAGGAGTCGGGCGAGACGGCGCCGAGCATGGAGTAAACACCACGCGAGAATTGATTGCAGACTGTGGAAGGAAGGAAGTTAGAGGCGCATGTGATTAGTTCATATTAGAGCAGTAATTAAATGGGCATGATTTGACTAAATGGCCAACTATTTATTTAGTTTAGGATTGTGCTACGTATATATAGTTTTGCTTGATTTAAGTGCAAGTAAAGGAGTTGGGAGTTTATTTTATTTGTCTTTTTAATTTTTAATTTTGTAAATGAATAGCTTTTTTTATTGGTATACAAACTTTAAGAAAATGATTGAGAGCTTTGGTTTGTATATTTACAGAATATTTTTTAATGCATATCACTGCTTATTTCTCTAAATGGAGTGAGCAGTTATTTACTTAGTGATTTAATGGTGTTTCTACAGGGTTTCTGAAAATCTTTTAATTATTAATATATTAATAGATAAATAAATATAAGTAAATATTTTATTTAAGCAGTTATTTGCTTAGTTGTATTTCAAGGGTATCTAAAAGGGTATCTATCTATCTAAAAGTCATTTAATTATAATTATAAAATAAACAATTAAATAGGTAAATATTTTTTTCAAGCAGAAAAAATTGAGACAACTTTGCTTCATATTTTAATTAAGTATTCGTAATAATTCATTTACTTTTTAGGCGTATTTCAAGTAAACAATTTTATACAACTATGCTTTGTATTTTTATAGTCTTCCTATTTATAAATTATTTTGATTTTCAAGCAGAATTTATAAAAAATATACTAATAGTAGCTTCAATTTTTTGTACTATTTACAGGGTAAGTCTTAAGTCAGCTGTAATACTCACTCAAACGCGACAGCTTGAAGGCGTCCGCCGTATTGATGACGTCCACGTATGCCTGCAGCTCGAAGCGGCGCGACGAGACGTTGAGATTGTGATTGAGCATGGCGTACTTGAAGGCGGACTGCACCTCGTCCGTGCCCTGCTCGAAGATGGCACCTGTCGACAGGTATGCAAAATGGAGAGCAACATTAGAAAAGTTAATGCTACACTTGCTACACTTGTTACAGTTGCTGCTTCAGTTGTTGCCCCTGCTGCTGCCGCTGTTCTTCTCGGCAGCCAGCGAAATTGTCAATTAGGTTCAAAGCAAAAGGCACTTTAAACTTTGTAATTGCTTTTTCGCTCGAAATTTTATTTGAGTTTTTCTTGGCGAAAACTTGGAATGTTGCTGCTGTGCTGTTGCTGTTGCTGTTGCTGTTGCCCGTGCTCGGGGGGCAATCTGAGTAGATTCCTAAATGGCGCTTGCTGCAAGTTAATAAGCGTTCCGTTTCAGCTTTCAAAGCTTAAGCGCAGCCGGACTTTCGGCCAAGCCAGGCCAGTGCCGGCCAGGCTCTTCAATCTTATTTGCGGACGGACAGAGAGAGAGAGAGCGAGAGAGAGAGCGAGGCAGCAGCAAGACAACTTTATTGCAACGCTGTGTCAACGTGCAACGTGCTACGTGCAACAGGCAGGCTGGCAGGCAAAAGGATCGTTCGGGTTACGGTTTAAGCGCTCCACTTTACCCCTCTCCAGCCACCTCCCAGAACTTCTCACGGCACTTACCCAACGGTATTTTCTCGGTTAATGATGGCTGTGCGCCTGCTCGATTGCTGCCGCTGCCCCCGCTGCTGCAGGTTAGCCATAAAAAGAGGCAGCTCAGCTTAAGCGCAAAGCCCATGTTGTTGCCAGTTTCTGTTCCACTTCCCCGCGATATTGTTGTTGTTTTTGTTGCTGCTGTACGCTCAGACTGTGTTGCTGCTGCGTTGCAATTTTGTATTTTCCGTAGTTTATTTATATTTCATTTGTTCACTTATTTGTTGCTGTTGTTGTTGCTGCTGTGGCGTTGTAAGCATTTTGTTGCAATTTGCTGTTAAGTGCGGCATTTGCATTATTTGCCACGCTGCAGAATGTAACGGTTTATTTCAGGTGCGCCACTTAATCGCGGTGTGTTGACATTGCGGTAAAGTGCTGAAATTTGAGAGGGGAAGAGAGAGCAGCAGAGGCGCGGATTACACAATTTGTTAGTTTTATTTTTATGTAGTATTATGAGTTCTATATGTGGCATTGAATCAAAATGCTATAGAAATTATTTTATATAGCTTGCAGCAAAATGAACGAGCTCAAAGCGATTTGCCGTGTCGGTTTGACATTTTTTACTGCAGGTCATAGAGAGTTTTCAAATTTATAGGTAGGATTTAAATTTCTAACAAATATAAAATATCAAAGCCAAAAAATAAGCATAACGCTAGTACTTTTTTCCAATTTATAGGGCTTTTTAAAGCAGACTTAAACGTTAGTTTTTTTACATTTTTAAAAGAATTAAGATTTTAAACTTTATAATAGACTTTTTAAAATATATAAATAAAATAATTATGAATAAAGTCAATCAAGTTAAAGTTACTTTGAGTTGATATTTTTAACTTTGTTGCAGTAGAAATAAAAAATATATAAAGCATGAAATATAGACATACCATAGAAGTATTTTTGTATATATATAACTAAAGATTTACGTAAGACAATCAATCGCAGTTGCTTTGAATTTATATCTTTAATTTTTTAAAGTAAAAGTAAAGTAAAGTAATGTATAAGTATATACGCTAAAGCACACATATGATTTTAACTATATAAATATTTTAAAAAATATGTAACTAAAGGTTTACTGAAAACAATCAATTGCAGTTACTTTGAATTTATATCTTTAATTTTTTAAAGTAAAAAAAAAAATATATATATATATACACATATGTAATTTTGACTATATAAATATTTTAAAATATATGTAGTTAAAGTTTTACTAAAAAAAATCAATTGCAGTTACTTTGAATTTATATATTTATATTTTGAACAATGAAAAAAAAATATCTAAGCACATATGTAAATTTTGCAAATTTTATTGTATTTACTCAAATATTCTAAGCATCGTTCGTTTCGATTGGCCCCTTTTGCATTTTTAAAAGAAGCAAAGCTGTTTTTGGGTTTTCCCCGAATCGCTTGCAAACATATACGATTTCACATGGCGCTTAATTATTCATTATGCAGGGTATCATCCGAGTCTCTCGACTTATGTTTGCTCTACTTGTTGAATTCATTAATATTACTGGGGGGGGGGGGGGCCCTGCTGCTGCGGGTCTTTTGTCTACTTTGCCTTATTACGCCTCAGTTATTTGCCAGCCTTTTTCATAAATTTTAAGAAGCTTTGTTCGTGTGCACACACATACACACACACGTGTGCTGCTAACTACCGGTTAGGCTTACAGTCTGGCGCACTCGACGCCTTGCACGTGCCGTTGGCACCCTGTAAACCGGTACAATGGGCCAAGTTGGCAAAACGCTGCGATTCACTTTTCTCTGATGTTCACACCACTCCAACAGGCCCGCCTCCGCCTCCATCCACTGCCAGCCACTGCCAACCCATTTAGCCAGCTCTGCCATTATGCCTTTGTTTAAGCTTGACACTTTGTAGCGGTGGTTCGGCTTGTCACTGTGTGTGTGTGTGTGAGTGTGTGTGTGCCTGCTCAGTGAACTGTGTGTAAATATGTAGATACACTTGCCTATCTGGCCGAGCGCCCTCAACGCCCCCGACAGGTGCGTGCAGCTGCAGTCCGCTGCGCTGTTGTTATTGTTGTTGTTATAGCTCCTGTATGACTGTCACTGTGTCAGTGTGTGAGCAGCAACAACAACAACAACAACAACAACACTACCCTTATTGTTGCCGCTGTGTCCTGCTGCTGCTGCTGCCCTGCCGTCGTTATCCTTTCGGTTCGCTGAATGTTTTTGTGCTGATTTTGCGCTTATTTTAAATGTCTTTTGTTTTTCCTGTTTAT
The DNA here is from genome assembly GCA_035046045.1 of Zaprionus bogoriensis. Lineage (NCBI taxonomy): Eukaryota > Metazoa > Arthropoda > Insecta > Diptera > Drosophilidae > Zaprionus > Zaprionus bogoriensis. Next base: position 322,749 of record JAWNOI010000145.1, read on the forward strand.
TTTTATACCCTGCCACGAAATGAGAGCATAATGTTGTCCACACTTAAACTGTTGACTTTTCAACTCCAAAATAAATGAACCCACTGCAGGGTATGTGCGCGCGTATATGCTCACACGGCACTTCCTCTTGTTAACAATTTAAACGCGCTGCTACCGTTTTTGGCTTGCAACTTCCGGCCAGTTATTGGGATTTTATTATTTCTCGACTATCTGCGTACTCTTTCGCTTGCTCTCCACTTTCCTTTTGCACAACTTTTCTGGCTTTGGCTTTGCCATTTTTTTGAATTACTCTTAAGCGGCTTATCGCTGCAGCGTGACAAAAACCCGATTATGTAGCCATAAAAATGACTTGAATGTGACTGTGTCTGTGTGTGTGTGTGTGAAGAACGCTGTGCGTCAAGCATAGATATAGGGTTTAAGCTGTCCGGGCATTCATGCATTATTAAAATCTTTCCAAATTTCTATGGCATAAACGCAAATTGTGCCTTTCATTGGTCTGGCCTGCTGGCAAATAGATTAACGAACGCTTAATATTCATAAGCAAGCGAAGGACTTGCTACGACAATGACGCTGGCAAAAACTAGGCCTGAAGTGTACCCACTTAATTAAATTTAAATTAGAGGGCTAAACTTGCACGTCATGGCCAAGCTAAAGGCTCGTCGCTGCAGGCGCCTATTTATAGGACAAACAAAAAGGCCAAATGGGCGAAGACTTCACGCGCCGAATGAATGGACTTTTGGAGTAGGCACTCCACTTTTGTTAATTAAATAATTATTTTGTAGCAACTCGCTAATTACTTTTTACTCTACGTTTTACTCCACATTTTGGGCTTTAAAGCGCGTAATTTTGGCACACTTAGCGGGGCTAAGGCGAGTTGCCTTTAAGCCACTACCTTTTCGCGCTGATGGGCCATAGGCATAGAGATATGTGTGCGCGCCGAGCTCATTAGCATTTTAATGAGGCTATTAGTATGCCAGAAACTTTAGCTGCAGCTTTTCAATAATTCAACTTTGGCCCGAACGTGGGGGGGGAGGTTAGGGGCAGCTACCACTGCTCATTGGCTGTTTTACAAAGTTAAGAACTTGCTATAATACCTTTAGCTAGTCCGCTGCGTTTCCATTTCCTTGTCGGCTTTGCTTTTCTTCTATTTTCTTCTTTTATTTGGCAATAGTTATTCCACACACACACACACACGCACACAATATAAATGGCCGCGGTTAATCTGCGTCTTTGTGTTTGTCTCTTTATTTTTTTGTATTTTTATTTATTTTATTTTTTTTTGTATTTCTTGTTTTCTTGCGAAATATTCGCAAATTGCGTCTGGGGCGGGACTTTTACATTTGCATAAGTTGGCGCAATTTAAAAAATGATTGCCGCTGCTTTATTATCACGTAATGTCGTGCAGGGGCGGGGGGAGTGGAGGGGCAGGGGCACACTAAAACACAGGCCGCGCTTCGTTTTTTTTATCACTCGCTTGCGTGTGCGGCTGCTAAGGGACTTGGACGCTGCTGCTGCTGTCCGTCGGCACGCGCTGCTCACACTCCCACACGCGGATACGAATTCCGATACGCACACAAACGCACTGCGATCGAGCTGTCAATGCGAGTTGCTGCTGCTGCTGCTGCTTATGTTCTGTTGCTGCTGGCGTCCGCGGAAAACGTCCTGCTCGACGCGCGCACAGTTGAATACTGAACGGCACGAAGCTGCAACGCACGAGACTCGCTCGATTGGTCCTGCTCGCCAGCAGCAGCATCAGTTGTGCGACAAAGCTACAAAACGCACGCGACGCTCTCGCCTGCTCTCAGTGTACTAAAAAGGGCGGCTCAAGCTACAGTGAGAGAGCGCGTCTGCAAAGCAGAAGAGAGCACTTGAGAGAGCAGGGCAGCATCCGCTCTTCGTGTTACTGACCTAGTAACCGTTTTTCAAGTTTATGCGTTGTGGCCGCTGCGTAAAGTAACAACAACAACAATAAGAAGCTGAAGCGAGACAACAACAACAACAGCAACAAGAGAGCGACAACAAGAACAAGAAGAAAAGAGCGAAAAGAAGTTGTAGCCATTGTTGCTGCGTTGATTGTGCATTTTATACCCTGCAGTTGCTGAGGGGGAGTTGTTGGATTTTCTAGGGAAATAAATATTAGTTATATTAACTCAAAAGACTCTGAGTTAAATTTGAATACCTAGCAATTTATCAGTTATAATAAAAAGAGAATTTTTAAAATAGTAAATATATTCTATTTATTATTTATCATTATATAAATTCACAAGACACTGAGTTGCATTTTTAAACTTAAAATTAATCAGTTATAATAAGCAGATTATTTTAAAGATAGGAAATAGATAGAATAGTATTAGTTATATAAACTCATGACACTGAGTTGGATGTTAATACCCAACAATTAATCAGTTATAATAAAAAGAGAATTTCTAGTATAGTAAATAGAGAGAATTGTGTTTGTTATATTAACTCATATGACTGAGTTGTATTTTTTGAATTAATCAGTTATTATAGAAAGATAATATTTAGGGTAGTAAATAGATAGAACAGTTATAATTATATTAACTCATACATTTTAACACCCAATAATCAGTTAAAATAAAAAGAGAATTTTAGGGATAGTAAATAGTATAATAGTAATAGTTAAATAAAATATATTAAGTTATATTAACTCAAAAGACTCAGAGCTGCATTTTAATACCCAACAATTAATCAGCTATAATAAAAATACATTTTCTTGGGTAGTAAATAGATAGAAAAGTATTAATTATATTAACTCATAAGACTTTAATTGCATTTCAATACCCAACAATTAATCAATAATAAAAAAAATGTAAGCCTAGTAGATAGCATAAAATTATGTATGTATGTAAAATTATGTATATATATAATATACATTCTGGTACAATCGAGTTGCAAGTTTTAAAGGCAGCAGTCTAACTGCTTTATGGCAAGAAATTTTGAACAAAAACCTTTTATGCCATGTAGGAGTAGTAAAAAGCAACTAAATAATTATATATCTTCCTGAACAATCAAGTTGCGCTTGTTATGTGCTACGCAGCAACTGCAGAGCTTCTAATACGCAACTTCAGACTCAATTGCAGTAGACTCTAGCGAGTGTGCATATATTTAAAGGTCTATATTAATTCCTGAACAATCTAGCAATGTCTTTGACATTGTTCGCAAATAGGTTTATAAATCACGGCCTGATCAGGTGCTTATAACTCGCTCTCAGCTCACTGAATAGTTCACTTTGCTATGGCTACTACAATTTAAAATCAGCTACAGTTGTATATAGATATATAGCTATATATGTGTGTGTGTGTGTGTGTACTTAAGCTTAGAACTGATGAAAATCAATTTAGCTGCAACTCAATCAGTTATATTGCGAAACTCCATCCGTTTCCCGTTTCCCATTTGCTGTTTCCCATTTCCCATGCTACCCCCTTTCCCCCCCTGGTCAGCTTGGTAAGCGTGTCGTATGGAAAAATCTGAACAATCATTTCAGCACTTCAAATGGCAACGAAAAGCGGAAACAGCAACAAAAATCGGAAAGAGCAGCAGCAGCAGCAGAGAGAACGAAAAAAACAGAAGGAGAAAACAAAACGAGAGCAAAACAAAAAAAAAAAAAAAAAGAAAACACATGCAGAAAAACTCAATCATATGAGCAACATGTGTGCACGCGTGAATACTTATTGGAAATTCAATTTTCAATAAATGCACACAAATTGATTTCAGCACAGAGCTGCCACACACACACACGCACACACACACACACACACATTCCGATACATATTTCAATCACACACACGAGTATTAAGTGCAAAACTTTTCAATTTACGTTTTGTTTCTTAGCATCCGGAAATATTCCGAGAGCTGTCAAAAGTATTTGTCGAGCGATTTTCAAGTGCGTTGCCTGCCACTCTTTATCTCTGTCTCTTTCTCTATCTCTTTTCCTTTCGCTGCCTTTGGCCTGGCATATTTTTATTAGATTTGTATGGCGCCTACGGTGGGGCGGCAGGTAAACGCTGGCGCTGGCGCTGGCGCTGGCACTGGGCGCAGCTGCTGCTTCCGCCCGCTGGCAGCTTATCCGCGGCAGAAATTCCGCATCATGCAGAGCAAACACTTGTTAATTACTTTTATTATATCCACGGCTTCAGTTGCACAGTCACGCAATTTGACCCGACCCCAACTGAACCGAGCCGACCCCAGTGCTGTTGCCTGTTGCTTTACACTCATACGGCTAATGGGCAGAGCCGCTTGCCCTCGCTGCCTCTACCGAGTGGCTGCTTCATGTACCTGCCACACAGCTGATGTGGTTGCCCGTAAACAAGCAGCCTACACCCACGCACACACGCACGCACACACTCTGACGGTCTGTCGGTCCGCACAAGTAATTGCAATCAGCACCTTGGCAACGCGCATCGCAGCTGCGCCAAAAAGTGCGCTACACGTGTTTTTATTTATTTAATGCCGTGCGCTTAACACTACGCTACAGGGAATCGCAATAATGGACTACGCACATCAAATGGCAATAAAATGCGGAGCAAGCGAATTACTTAATATTATTTGCATGTGAAATTGACTTTCGAGTGCCTCGTAAAGCACTTGATGGATGCGAATGGAAGAATAGCAGCAGCCTTTTGCCATAGATTGTTTTCTAAGCATGTGCAAATTTATAGAAATATATAGAAGTATTGCCATAGATTGAGAGAGGGGAGAAAAACTGAGAGTATTAGCGCAGAGAACTAAAAAAAATGTATTTCAGCTGGGAAATCTGTCTAAGCCCCACTATGCATATTTTTCTGCAAGCAATAACAGTCTCAGAAAAAATTACATCGTTAGCAAAGTGTTCTTAATAATATTGCTATTAATTAATTAATGGCCTTAATTTTAAACAACTAAGATTTTCTATTTATCTATCATCTGCTACTTAGGAAGTCTTAAAAAAAAATTGTTGCTTTTACCATCTTTATTTTACTATTCCAACCAATTTTAACTTTAGCGTGTGTATTACAATTTTTTGTAATAAAGCTGTAACATTTTTTAGTTTTGTTTCTTTTTGTAACTTAAGTAAAGTACAATTTTGAGCTTAATAAATCGAAAAAAGTAGTTCTGCGATGTTTTACCATCTTGCTTTCTACATTCAGACCAGTTTTAATTTTAGAATTACACAAAAATATTATAACACAATGCTGCAAAGTTTTTTTTAGCGCTTTTGCGGCTTTTGTTTTACATAAACAACGAATGAACTCAAATTTAAATAAATTTGATAATTGTCGTAAAAAATAATAAACAAAAAATATAGTTTTCTCATACATTAAACTTGATTTAACAGCCTCTTGCTCAGTTTCTACTTTCCTATTAAACTCTCTAACTAATAAGACTCTTTATAGAGTCATCAGAAAGCTCAGAAAATATTCTAAAACTATTATAATATTGCTTTATAAAGCAGCAAGTAATTTTTATTACAATTTCAGTATATTTCTCTATTTCCCTACACTTCAGCTGTTTTCTTTCGCTCTATCTTTCTACTCAGGCAAACTGTAGCAGAGATCAAAGCTGTAAGTCACGAAAAAAATTGCAATTATCATAAATGTATATAGCAGCATAATTTGTTGCCTTAATTTATATTTCTCTGATCTGACACCACTCGCTCTTTCCGCTCAATGTGGCCGCCTTTCTGGTGTTAAAGCCACATACAAATGTGCGCAAGGTGCGGCAATTTATATGCTAATTAATAGTTAATTATAATTTCTTTGCGACTGCAGCGGGTACTGGACAACCAGGCGTATACGTGCGAGCTGCTGCTCGCACAGGGGGGTATACCTTTCACTCTACACTCTCCACTGTGCGTGTTATAATTGCGACAGCCGCAGCGAGACAATTTTCAGCTAGTTCGGAATTTGTATTCCATGTGGAAATTAACGTGAATGCTGCTCAATTTGATTGGCATTGTTTTCGCCGCCTGCCAAGTGCCACACACATGTGCCTGCCACACACACACATGCCACATCGTCTCGGCCCCAATATCATCAATTGTATTGGGCCTGCCTGTCGCTATCGCCCCGAATGCAAATTATTAAGCAACTAATTAGGCGACAGCCTAGGCGAGAGAGAGGGAGAGAGACAGAGGGTGAGTGAGAGCGAGACAGTGCTATTGTTAGATAGACAGAAATGGGCGTTGGCAGTCCAAGGCTTTTCCAATTAAGTTTATAACTTATTTATGGCTGAAAGTAATCTTCTTTGGGCATTAGCTGATGTAATAAAAATGATTGAAATATAATTGAGAATTGACATAAAAGCCAAATAAACACACACAATGCCAGAAGACACTCACACACGCGCACACACGCACACATGGAGTGAGAGAAAGACACACTTGTAAAATCCTGACTGCGGGCTTGCCAGGCTGCCAGGCAGGCACTTACAATCAACGATTACCTTTACACCTGCCATTTTGAAAATAAGCCATAAGCGGAAATGACATCAAAAGGATATTGTTATATCGATGAGGCAGCCCCAGCCCCAGCCTCAGCAGCAGACGTAGACGTGCAGCAGCAGGAGCCGCCGGAGCAGTCGGGAATAAAGTATAGCAAAAGGTGCCATAAAATAAATAACATGAGAAACCAAATAAACATTTTGGCAAAGTCAAAAAGAAAAGTAACACAACTTCCGACTGTGCAGACGGGTGTGTGCGAGTGTGTGTGTGTGTGTGTGGGTATAAAAAGACTGTGTGCCTGTCTGCCTGTGCCTGTGTGTGTGTGTGCATAAAATAGACTTATCCTAATGAAAAAAGTCTTGCAGGCACCTTAAGTAAGATATGTATGTGATATCACAAGGTACGACCTGCGACCCGGCGACCTCCAACCTACTGCGAATGCTGCCGCCGCTGCTGCTGCCTCGCTTTAAGGCGTCGAAACGTTAAAAGTTAGACATGTACGGCCAAAGCGCTTGTTAAGAGGCTTACGCCAAGAGCAGTAACACACATACACACACCCACAGACTCCTTTAGAGGTCGCCTGCAGCGCTGCCACGCCCACCGCCCGCCCGCCGGCCGAAAAGTGAAATGAAATACAAGTAGTTTTCAGCACACGAGGGATGCATTTAAGTTCAAACAAATTGAACTCTAATTTAATTAATTCAAGTTACAGTCGAAGAGGTCGGCACATAAATACAACATGAGCGTGCAGTACCCTGCATATGGTATGAATACGTGTAGCGATTTACATGAAATTTGGTGGAATGGGAGAGCATATACTAAAGTAGATAAATGCGTAGTTTGGCGAGCGTAGCGCCTAGACTAAACAATTTATAGCTAAATAAAGATGGTATATGATATGATAAGAAACTCAAAATTAGCTTAAGCAGCGGCAAGCAGCGCAGCAGTAGCCAAGCCTGCTATAATTTCATTAAGAAACTTAGGTTTTTATTAAATTTAAGCAGTCTAGTATTTTACATATTTTTTACAGGGTATCTGCGCTGCGACTTACATTGTTTTTCTAGCCTTTCACGCCGCGTAGCTGCTTGTAGCTCACGGCTAATTTTTCGTTTTCCTTTTCAATTACGCCGCGCAGTTGTGGAATTTCTCATGTTTTTTCATAGTTGTTGCTGTTGGTCTGCTGTCTGCTTTGTTGGTTTAAATGTTGGCCAGAAACAGCAGTGGGGCAAGAGGAGAACCTTTTGCATTTAAGTCTAATTGCGAGCTGCAAAAGATACTATTTTATTTCGCTTAGAAGCGACTTAGGCTAAGCCCAGGCAGGTCAGAGTTCAAATGCGCCACGATTGAGCAGCTATAAAGCGTGAGACAGAGAGAGAGAGAGAGAGAGATAGAGAGAGAGAGAGAGAGAGGGAGAGAGCGGTAAATCGGCAACTGAAAATTAATGTGCAATAAAGCAAATTTTTGCGTTTGCCTCATTAAAATTGCAGCAGTGACCAGGCAAATGCCAGGCAAAATGCCATAGCCCGACCACGCCCCCATGGCGTAGTAGTTGCTAACGTGTACATTTCGGTACTGCGGATGCAATAAACTGCAGAATTTATGTTCTTGCCGCCTGACAATTGAATTAAATTTCCAATGCGTCTTGAGGCCGTTGCTCAAGGCGAAGACGTGGCCCAAGACGACGAGGACATTACATTACGGGGCGACTGTCTGCAGTAATAACTGTAATTTTTGGCAAATGTTCAAGACGTACAAGACCCCCCTCCCCCATCCCCTCTCCGAGCCACTGCTATCTCTTTCCTGCGTTGTCACAGGCCGTAGCTCATCAGAATCCACTTACACAATATGTTGCTGCAGCAGCAGCAGCAGCAGCAGCAGCACTCGTTGCCCCACTCGTTCTAGCCCTCTCAGTGCTCCACAGACTGTGCCTAATATTTATGACTTAATATAGAGGCGAACGCACGTCTGCTGCCGTTATGTGACCAGACAATGAATTATTAAAGCCCAGCCGTAATTATGGTATAATACTAATGAAATATGCCCGTTTTGCCAGTTGAAATCGATTTATATATTTGCAGTTGCATTTAAATTGCGCAAACCTTTGTGCGTTTATTGAATTACAGCAGAGCTGTCGACGCCCTCGAGGGAGCAATTGCACAAAAAATAATATAGATATAAATGCTATATATACAATATATATATATATGTTCGTGTGAAATCAGCTTATGCCGTGCCAAGCAATTAGTATGTGTTGCAAGTCTACATAATTCATGCGGCACCTGCTCCGTGCCTGCTGCACTTTTATTATACCCTTTGAGTGTTTGTGCACCGCTGCAGGGTATAATAAGTGGGCAAACTGAAATGGCGGAAGCCTGTGATTTTTGGCAAACAATTTCCATTGAATTTGCGGAATTTATCTAGAAAAATGTTGCCAAAAACTCGCCAGCGCCAGGCCATGCCAAGCAGATATAATGGCTTTTGATTACAGTTTATGGATGTCGCCCTTAGCTTTTGCCTTCCTGCTCTCTCTCTCTCTCTCTCTGTCTCACTCGCACTGCTGTGCTAACTTTGTTGTTTGGTGGGCGTGCGACATGGCGGCGTCCAGCGTGTCCGGGGGCAGCATTTGCTGGCCAAACTGCTGCGGACTAAAACTGAAACTAGTCGCAAGCGGCACAGTTGGGGCCAAAAGTATACGGACAGGCAGACAGGCAGCACATTATGCAGCCGTTGAAATTGTTTCATTGCACAGCGCCCAATTGACTTTTACGCAAATAAAATTTTGCGATTGCTTCTCTGCTCCACCTCTCTCTCTCTCTCTCTCACTCTCTCTATCTCTCACTCTCTCTCTCTGGCTGCTCAGCACTGGTGTTAAAAGCAAAACATTGATTTTTATTTACCGCCGTGAATTAAGTGGGAAAGCAGTAGAGACAGAGAGACAGAGAGAGAGAGAGAGAGAGAGAGAGAGCGCAGCAGTGCGGGAAACTCTGCGCCACATTTTCATAACGTAAGTGAATAGAAAATTGAATAAAATCTAATAATAAATGCTTTTATGCAGCCCTTAAGCACTCTGAAAAGATGACGAAGACGAGCAGCAAGAGGGGTGGAGAAGGGGGGGGGGGGGACTGGTTAGGGAAGCGAAACGTAGGACGCTGGCGACAACGATATATACACAACGCCTGAAGGATGCAACATCGAAGTCTGGGGCACGGCAACATGCTGATGCCGAGCTCATTGGTGTCGCTCGACATGCTCCAATAGCCACGCCACATGCCACATGCTGCACACACACACGCATACACACACACGCACACAACATACAAGCACAACATTTGCTTGCTGTGTTCTTGGCAATATGCATAAGTATCTTAACTTGGCTGCTCGCAGTGTGTAAGAGTGCGGCATGCCCCATTTGCTTGTCGCATTGTTGTTGCAAGCAAGAGAGTGACTCTCTCTTGCCTTTGGGCCAAGTCTTGCAATTTGGCTTTAAACAATTTAAACGAGTTTCCATTTGCTTTGTCGCTGTTCTGCTGGCTTACAAGTTCGACTGGCCGTCAGACTGGCTGTCTGTCTGTCCGTCTGTCTGGCAGCCGCACTTAACTAGTTTGACTTGCAGTTCGTTTGGCGCCGCATGCAACACACACACACCTGACGAGCAGACAAATGGAAGCAAACTCGATTCGAAATGCCAGCTTCATATCCCTGGTATCTGCTGTCTGTGCTCTGTGCGCTGTGCTGAGTGCTGCCTCGTCAAATTCAATAATTCAACTCCAAAGGCACAGAGCGGCGGCAGACAACAAAGCAACACGCAACAGCAGGATCAGCTAACGGCAGGAGAAATAGGAGAAAGCAGCAGGTGGAGCAGCTGGAGCAGGAGCTGCAGCAGCAGGCGGCGGCGGCGGCGGCAACACGGCAAACTGACGAAACAAAGCCATTTGAAGCTGTAAACTAAAACGCTTGGTAATAGCTCAAGCAACTAAGTCGAAGAAACCATTGAGTCAGTCGCTCCACAGACTTTTTGCGCTCAGTGTGCCTGACACCCGACTAATAGTGCTCATTTAAATTGTTTACTATTTTACACTATGCCATATATGCGCATCGGTCATGTCATCGGGCTGATATATCTTTGCAGCATACTTTGCTTGCTGCTGCTGCTGCTGCTCGATATGAAGTCTTGGCCAATAAAACTTTTTCAGACCACATAAATTGCCGAGCATTTTTTATTTGCCGAGCATCGTTTATCAGTCACCCGATGCGAGGCAATTGGCAAAGGCTCCCTTAGCCCGCTCCTAACACTCATCCCTCCGCCCTCCTCCCTCGACTAGTTGCGAGCGCTTATTTATCTGCGAGACTTTCGAAAATATAGTAGAATATTACTTTTTATTTATACGAGTATTGCCTTTGACTTTAATATTTATTTCCGTTTCCGCCTCGTCGCAATTCTCGCACTGTTCCGCGCACTTTTCGCACACTGTTTGTTGTCATACACTCGCAGCGGGTATAGACCGTTTGGCATGACGTTTGCTTCGTAGAAAAAATATATATTATTACTATACTAAATTATATATAGTCTTATATTTATTAGCATTAGCAGTTTGACTTTCACTTTGTCCGTTAGATTGTCCGTCGTCTGTCCGTTTGCTAGCTTTTTAAAACTTGGCACAGTTAATAGGAACGGAATGAGCTCGATGGGTATGATTTGTAGTAAAGCTATCATAGAAAATATGCCCTAACAATAATACTACAAATAAACTTGCCATGTTTTTCTTTTTTACATTTTGCTCAAGTTTTTTTTAGAATTTGATTACTGCAACATACCACTGTGGCAAAAAGTAAGGTGAATTTTCAATTTAAAATTCGCGGGCTTAAGATGGCGAACTAGTTCTTTTTTTGCTCGAGTTGGCAGGAATGTTGAGAAGAACTAGTTCGCCATCTTAAGCCCGCTAATTTTATATTGAAAATTCACCTTACTTTTTGCTCACAGTAGTATAGTTTATACAATAGTATATTATAGGCTAGACCTCTCAAATTTGTATTCTACAATCAATCATCTTACTATTAAAGATTACATTCATCAAATTTTAGATTTTGTGTATATTTTTACATTGTAACCAAGCCTTCCAGCTAAGCATTACAAGTTTTCTTATGTTATATCTGAATATCAATGAAATCGAATCAATATATAAACTATATCATAGCAACTATCGACCAAACGTGATATATATATTTATAGCTCAGGCTAAGTTTTTAAATTTAGTTTATGTCATATCTGAATACCAATAAAATTGAATCAGTGTATAATATAGTTTTCATAGCAACTATCGAACACAAATCAATATATATATTTATATCTGTAGCCCTACTCAACTACTAATAATTTGTTCTACGTTTTATCTGAGTACCAAGGAAATAGACTCACTATATCTCATATAATAATAATAAAACAAAACAATATATATAAATTTATAAGTGTATGTAGCCTTCGACTACCTGTAGGCAACTTTTCGCTCTAGATCTTGTTGCTCTTGCCCCCACCGTACCCCCGCCCGCCCCACGCTCTTTGTTCTTTGGCTCGCAGTCGCAGCTGTTGCTGCCGCTGCTGCTGCTGTTGCCGCTGCTGCTGCTGCCCTGCTCATTACTTCACTTGTGGCGTACGTAATTCAAGTGCCGCCAGCTGTAGCTGTAGCTGTAGTTGGGACTCGCTTCGGTTTTTGTCGCGCTGTGTTTGCATAGCAGGATTCCATTTACACTGTCCATCGCAGCGCGCATTGTAGTTGTTGTTGTTGCTGTTGTTGTTGTTGGCCTGCGCTGCGCAGAGATTTATGTGCAACTTTCTACTTCAAATGTAATTTACAACAGACGCCGGGCAAATTTATGTGGACTGCGAGCGCATGGCGAGTGGCGAGTGGCAAAGAAGCTGCGTCGACTGCGGCTGGCACTGAGACTGAGACCAACATGTCAGCGTGGCTGCAAGTGCTTAGGCGAATGCGATAAGCCGCTGGGAGCTAGTGGGAGAGTATTAAGCGAGCACGAATTCGATTGCCGAGCAGGCAGACAAAAGAGCGATTTCCAACACTGTGCACTTGCATAATGTGCTAACAAAGCAATGCTGCCCTTTTGACTGGAGCATGCCGTGAGGCTGTCAGGCTGCGTCTGAACGCTTGAGACACGCGAACTTCAAATCGACATTTGCACTAGCGCAGACAGGCAGGCGGAAGGCCAAAAAAAAAAAAAAGAGAGAGATAAATAGAGAAAGAGAGAGAGAGAGAGCGCGCACGCCAAAAAGACTGGCTTCATCTTTTTTGCGCTACGCTTTCGTTATGCTTTTTAGATATTCATATTTTGCCATTGATGATATTTTCACTACTTTCGTATGCATAACACGAACGTATACCGCACACACACACACGCACAGAAAATGGACTATACACACACACACACACACAGACATAGACGTAGACAACGTAGTAGCGCGCTCGCTCTGCCTGTACCTTTTTCGGCGTATTAACTCTACCAGGCCGTGCGTGTGCATGCCTGTGTGTGTGTGTGTGTATATATATGTGTCTCTCTCTCTCTCTCTTTGCTCCTTAAATTTGCATATTTTTTGACTTAACACATCCTTCAAAAAATTGCGAAACGCGTTTGCGATAGCTTCGGCATTTCCTTGACGTCTTTCCGTTTTCCGTTTTGCTTCACACATTTCTGGCCCTGATGCTGCTTTGTATTTACTCAATGCGCCTTAAAGCCAAACGCGCTTGACTGCTTTAAAGCGAGCGCTTACTGCTCGTCCGTCTGTCTGTCTGCTCTGCGGTTTCTATGGCGTTTGCCGTGTGCGGTCAAATTGAATTGTACGCATTATGCGTGCACTTCGTTGCCAGCTGAAATTCACTTTAATTTAATCGCTTTACTATACTGTTTTTAAATTCACACACGCCTCCACTCCCCGTGCCGCTGCAGCCACTTGCAGCTGGGCTTAGCCCGCAGGCCTCAATGGCGGCGGCGGTGCTGCTGCTGCTGCTGCCTCTCAAGGCAAGTGGCGCTAATCCTTGACTTTGCTGCTAATGCACGTCGTATGTCAAACACCAAAAACGTTTACCCCCCTCAACCCCACTGCCCCTAACAGCCTACCCCCCATACACACAGGCAACGCAATTTATATGCCTTCCACTGGCTGCGCTCGGCTCAGCTGAGCTGCTTGTTTGCCTTGGCAGCGTCTTCGGCTGTCTCAGCCTCAGCTTCAGTCTCAGTCTCAGCCTGCTCGACAGCGCCGCTTTGTATGCTATGCATTTTTCTGCACTCTTGACTCTTAAGCGTGCACTTGGCCAGTCAGGCAGAGACCCAGACCCGCTACACTAACCCCTCCCCCCTCCCTGCCCAGGCTCTACGCAGCCTGCAGCGTCTCCATTGCAACGCAGCTGCCTCGTCAGCATGAGCTCGTTTCCTCTCTGCACGCGTGTGGGTGTGTGTGTGTGTGTGTGTGTGTGCGAGTGTTGTTTGTCTTAAGGGATATGTGCTCCACAGCTGCTAGTGTGTAAGTGTGTGTGCGTGTGTTTGTGTGTGTGTTTGCCAGCACTCTGCCGCAAGCATTTTGATAAGAAAAACAAACAGCGCGCTTCAGTCATACAAAGCGTAGATGGAAAGCGCCAGCGAGCGGGCGAGTGAAACAGCTAGAGCGAGCGAAAAAGGGGGAGAGTGAGTAGGGCGCTGAAACCTACAGGCTTAAGTGTCATTTATGCGTTTTAATGCTGGAATTTAATTTTCAAATTAAGTAAAGTTTGTGTGGTTTTTACAGTGACGCCGCCCCGCACCGCCCCGCCCCGCCGGCCGCCACGAACTGCCAGCGCTGCAGAATGCGAAAAGTGTTTTACAGTAAAGTTTGCCCATTGACAAATTCCGCAGAGCAAATGCCAGCCGACCAGAAACTGGGCTAGCAGATACCCTAACTTGGCTATGGCTAAGCTCTTATCATACCTGCACTTAATTGATATGATAGTTTTCGTTATTGCGCTGTGCGCTCGTTCGTTTTATGTTTCAATCAATTCGTGCGCTTGTGAGCTCACAGCCAATTCCCAGGAACCGGAAGTCATTTATGCCCGGACGCCGGATGCCGTAAGCACGTAGAGATTGAGAGCGAGCGAGCGAGTGGGAGAATGGCGAAGGCAGGCAGAGAGATCAAGAGTGCGATTTTAAATTCCAATTGTGTGCGCTGCGTTGCCGACTTTGTTTATGGCCATTAGCCACTACTGTCCTTGGTCCCGGGTGCTCGGTTCCATGTCCATTTGCAGCAGCATCCCATTGGCACTTTCGCTTGTTAGGCTCAAGTGTCGCACATAAATAAATGACAGAGCTTGTTAGAGGCGGCCAGTTGAGACAAAAGTGCAGGATAACAAGAGTCACAACTCACACATAAACTCACACACACACACACACACACACAAATCCCCCCAGCACAGGGACTCTCATTAGATGCGGCATCTCACAGTTGCTTGTCGTTCTCGGCGGCGGTGCGCGTTCAACCGGAAAAATGTCGACCGCGTGTAGGTGGCACTAAAGTTGTGTTGTTGCCATAAAACTAACATTTTTCCTGCTGCTACTGCTGCTGCTGCAGCTTTAATTGTGCGCATTCATTTCATATAAGCTCACAGTTTATTCATATTGAAATTCATGGCGAATATACGGCGCTTCTATTGTTTGTCAGCTCGCATCGATTAATGACATTAGTAAATGATTTGTGAAAACGCGTTTGTTATGAATGTAGCGAGCCATAAATAATGGCAAATACCACTGCCAGACTTGGGCTCATGTGGTAAAATGCACTCGATTTATGGCCCTATTTTAAATTCAATTCAAGTTTCTGCGTCTCTTTGTTGCCATTTCAACTTTTTTTCTCCATTTATTTTATTTTATTTTTTTTTTCGCTTTAACCGTGCGGCAAATATTGCTATTAATATTTAACAACAGCAATAACAACAATGAGAGCGAGTGGGAGGGTGAGTGAGTGAGAGCGTGCGCCATTGGTTATTTGCATTTACCTCGCATTTTAAAAATGTCTCTGTACCTGTTTGCTATTTACAGCTAAAAATTGCATGCGCAAATAATCGCAGCCCTGTTGAACTAGCGATGTCATTGCTATTTCAGTATGCTGTAAGCTATAAATACACGTCTTTATTTCCAGCTGGGCGGCGAGAGAGTTGCAGCTTGTGATGAGCGCCAACGCGCTCACTCTCTTTGTACTTGATCGTTGTTGTCGAATCGCAACGATTGCAGCTGCAGCCATGTGACTAGTTGCATCTCGCTTGCTCTCATAGTAACTTAACGTTGGGAAGGCAAGATCTGCATACGCAGAGAGTGCATTTCAATGGCTAGCAACTGCAGCAACACAACTGCATAAGCGTACGCTCTCTCTCTCTCTCTTTTACTCTCTCGAATGCGAGAGAGGATTGCCTAAGCTCCCTTTGCAGCTGCTGATTTGATTGTGCTAATAGTGCCATCTCATTTTCTCCCATTAGAACTTAACAGCTGCTCGCATTGATCTTCCATGCTAAATTAATGAGCGCATTTTATTGGTGGTAGCAAGCAACTGCAGTAAGTGTATGTTTATCCCTCTCTTACTTTTAAGTATGCTGCCTAAATGCGTGAGAGCATTATACATTTCCATGAGCGCGCAATGGCGGCCGCTTAAGCTCTCTTTACAACTCTGCGTATTAATTATCGCTGTTGTTGCTTTAACTGCGCGTGTTTCTCTCGGTGTAATTACACCCAAACACTGCGGGCCGCACTTGTGGCAACTGAACCTATGCTCGTTCAAACATCAACTGATACTGTGTATAACCAAGTTGCCTGTGAAAAGCCTTTAGCAGCAGATTAAAACAAACAAGCCCCAAAACAACGGCAGTCAGTGGGAGCGCCATGTCTGAGGATCAGGGCGAGCTGCGACGTTTTCTGCACTGGGGTCCCTTCACGGCGCTCAGTGTGACCCTCAGCGTTTCGCTGACCACATGGATGTGGTGGCCCAGCGATTCTTCGGTCACGACGAGCGCACATTTCGGTCTCTTCCTGTTGCTCAACCTATTGGCTGTCTACAACTATGTGATGGCGGTGCTAATGGGTCCCGGCTGGCTGCCCCGCAACTGGCAGCCCGCACACTACAGGGAGGCCAAGTTCCTGCAGTACTGCAAGAAGTGCGATGGCTACAAGGCGCCACGCTCGCATCACTGTCGTCGCTGCGATCGCTGTGTCAAGAAAATGGATCACCATTGCCCGTGGATCAATCACTGCGTCGGTTGGGCCAATCAATCCTATTTCATCTACTTTCTGTTCTTCTACATGCTGAGCAATCTGCATGCCGCCGTGGTGCTCTGCTGCGGCGTATTCTCATACATTCTGGACGCCTACTACTACATCTATTTGGCACGCAAGCCACTGGAGAAACGGCCCAGCTTCTGGAGCTTTTTCATGTGCGTCATGTGCTTCGGCATGGCGGTGGGCATTGTCCTTTGCATGCTGAAGCTATTGTGCATCCAGCTAACGGCAGTGGTCAAGAATCGCACCGACATCGAGTATTGGATACTGGAGAAGGCGCGCTGTCGGCGTCACAAGTGCGCGACATCATCGCGACGTGGCGCGGACAAGCCTTTCGTTTATCCCTACGACCTGGGCTGGTATGCGAATCTGGGTCAAGTGTTCAACATCGAATCGCAGACCATTAGCAAGGGTATCAACTGGCCGGTGCGCAAGGGCTGTGATCCCTATGCTCTGACCAGAGAGCAGCTCGCCCAGAAGGCCGACAAGCGACTGCGTACGCGTGTGTACAAGTGCACCAGGGACGCCACGGGCAGCTGGTTGCCCATTTTATCGCAAGGCCTAATGGTCACCGTATGCCTACCCTGCACGGATGATCCACGCATACGGCTGGAGCCCAACGATCTGATCCGTGTGACACGCTTCGAGCAGTATTGGCTTTTCGGCGAGCGTGTAGTTGGCGGCGATGAGCAAGTGCGTCCTGGTGCCATACGTGGTTGGTTTCCCCGGCGTTGTGCCGTCGACGTGACCGAGAGCATGAGCTCGAAGGGCAGCGGGGAGCCAGCGCCCGCACCAGAGAATGCACTGGCGCTGACTGCCAAGAAGTCGTGTCACAAGGAAGCCAACAAGGAGCTGTAGGTGTAGGTGCGATTGAGGCGAATATTAAATGTGAGATGAAAGTAGAACATATGCTAAAACTAGAATAAAGCATGCAGCGAGAACTTTTGTCGGCAGAAATGTCAACGCGTGCAGCGTGATAAATCTCACTGTTGTGTGTGTGTGTGTGTGTGTGTGTAGAGCGGGTGTATCGGCATGTCGAAAGGGTGTCAAGTAATTTGCAATCGCTCATTGTTTTTTCTCGCACACACACACACACTCATACATGCAACTGGCAACTGCAACAGGAAACAGGAACTTGCCAGCACTCGCACACGTTTCCAAGTGGATTTTGAACTCGCTGCGAAAGCAAACTCCGGCAGCGGCATTGAAACTATATTGGAAATGAAATATGGGTGGGAGCCGGTAGTGTCGTGGATTTGCCATTGTATTATAAAACAAGGCCATGTAAATCAATACCATTTCTATTCAAATGAAAGCCGAGTCCAGGACAATGCAAACAATGGCAAACTAATGCTCTGCAGCAGCAGCAGAAAGTTGTCTAAATGATCGATGATAATGGCGTAATGATGATGCAAGCGCAACGCCCTGACAGCATCAGTTTAATTGGCAGCAGCAGCCGAGTAGAAATCATTAGAAGCACTGCAGCCACTAAGACCGACTGCAAATCAAATGATTTATTATATATATATATATATATCTAAGTGTATTTATTATATTATTATTTGCACTCTCATCGTTGGCTTGATCGACAGACGCTTGGGGAAATCACACAGAGCCAGCTGCCTCGCTGCCTGGCTGCCTGCCTGACAGGCTGCAACTTAAGCCGTTGCTGTTGCCACTGCCACTGCCTCTGCCTGTGCGTGTTTAGTTCAAAATTAGATAAATATAATTTGAATTTGTGTGTAAATTGTTGCAAGCATGCCTCGGGGAAATCACTCGTCGTTGTCATGAGCTTAATAGGCGCTGGGAATTATGTGGCAGGCAGGCGGGCAGGCGGCCAGACAAGTAACTTCTTGCTGCTCAGCTTGTGGCAATGATAAATCAATGCGCAAGTCGAGTAAAAAAGCGTCAAACTCAATAAAAGCGAGTGAAGCCTGGAGTTAGAGAGGCAGACTTGAGGCAGTGCCTGGGTTTGCGGCTTTAAGTTTTTGCTCATGTCTGCCCAAAATGAACTCAACACATAAACATGGGCGCAGCAAACTTAATGACTTTTGTCGTTGGCAAAATAATTGTGCGTGAATTTGTTGCCAAGCCCGCGAAAAATGGCTATATACAGCCAGCCAGCCAGCTATATGGCCAGCTCTTTGGTTTTGGCCAGCGATGTCCTGCTGACATTTAATTTCACGCACAGTCGTCCATTTTGTGCCTTGGCAACACTTTTTGACTTTTATGCGACAGCTGGCAGAGGCGCATGTTGCCGCTTTTTGCTGCTACTATTTTTTTTTTGTTTTTTTTTTTTTTTTTGTTTTTAGTAACTCTTCCCGTGTCATTGTCGTGCTATGCAGCTGCTTCTACTTTCATTTTTGCTAGGCAGCTGCTACGCTTACACTTCCACTGCCTCTCGCTCTGTTTTTTGTTGTCTATAACTGCACGCTCTATATCTCCCTCTCTCTCTCTCTCTGTCTCTGTCTCTGTCTCTGTCTCTATGTGGCTTTTGTCTGTGCTGGCAATTATGCAGTACGTTAAGCGGCGACGGCATTTATGCTCAACAATGATGCACAGGTATCATTTACAGATGGCGAACAATGGCAATTATGACGTCATTAGTGGCAGCATGGCAGCGCATAAAGCGGAACTCACATATGAGAGCAGCAAAACGGCACAATTGCAAAAGAGTGCATTTAAATGTGAGTTTCCACTATAATTTATAGCACGATTTTGCCAACAGATTGTTAGATTTACTTTACTTCACTTTACTTCTTTTTCCGTTTCCTTATTTTACTGACCTGCTTTGCACTTCAAAGTTCAATTTGGCGCAAACCCATTTGGCGCTGCAATAAATTATCGAAATTGAATGTAGGCCCATTCAATCGCCTTTGCTTTCAATCAATTCCGCTCGAGCATTCGAAGGCTCGTGTTTTTTCGCGTGCGTTATTAATGCGAGCTAAAGCAGAATTTGAGTAGAGGCATGTTGAGTGCCACGCCTCCCCGTATTCCACATGGATTAGCACATCACAGGGCAAACAACAAACTGCTCAGGGTTCTGCGTCATTGAGGCACAGAGGCTGCAACATTGATTAGGCTGCCAGCTTCCAAATCTTTTCAGCTGCTTTTTGTGTAATTTGCTTCCTTTTTTTTTTTTGTATTTTTTTTCTTTTCCTTTTGCTGCTTTCTTTTCCTTAGCGACGTCTATTGACTGTTTATTTATGACGCTGCCAAGAGCCAAAGTAATTTTTCATTATTTAAAATGAAGTGAATTGCAGTCGGTCTCTCTGGCTCCGGCTGTCTTCCGCCTCTGCCGCTAGCAGCTTCTCCTTTTCATTTATTCTTCATAAATAATTTATTAATTACAAAAGTTTCGTCCACTCTGGGCGCATGCAAATGCTCCATGGATCTCGCACTGCTACGCTTTTTCCCCGTTCGCCCCGCACTGGCGTTGCGGGCAACTGTTGCAAGTGGCATGGCCTGTTGCCAAGCGGCGAGCTGCGAGCTGCAAGCTTGCCCGAAATATAGCCGAAAAATATTACTTGCAATGTCCTTTACGTCTTTCGCCTGGGCAAAACTTTTATTAGTTGAAGCTGCCACTCGGACTCTTCTCTCTGTCTTCCCTTTCGTTTCGCTGCCTCTCAATTCTCAGTTCTCTGCTCGAGCTCGAGCTGGAGCTCGGACTCTTCGAGTTTGGTTTGTTGAATGCCTGGCGTATTTTTCATATTTTAATTGACAAAACTTTTGTGCAACTGGGCTGATGGGTTTCTGCCAAGTTTACGTTATTGCACACATACACTGCGTGCAGTGAGGGTCGCTCAAATTTTTCGAAACGTTGGATGTTCAATGCGAAAATGAAGTGAGCAAAGGAATAAACTGAAACTACTAATAAACTGAAATATTCTTATGCTGTAGTAAAAAGCAAAAAACAGATTAGAAATAAGCCTCAACTGCATTAAAATTAGACTAAGCTAAAATTGAAAAAGAAACTGAAACAAGTTTGAAGCAGAATTGAAGTTTATTTTAAACTTAACTGAAGCTGAATGGATACTTAACTGAAATTAAATTAATTAATCTATAGGTAAAACTGAACTGAAACCGCATTAAATTCAAACTGATCTTAAGCTAAATTGAACTTGAGTTGAAACTAAATGGAAACTGAATAAAAGTGAACTGTAAGCGAACTGGAATCGAGTTGAGAATGAACTCAAGTTCCGTTGCTAAAATTAAGCTATTTTAATTTAATAGAAATAAAGTAATATAGTTCTGAATCTAAAATGAAATATAGCTGAAAATAATATAAATTGCATTAAAGTTGAACTGAAAAACAATTTGGAACAAAATTGAAACCAAAGTAACGCTGTACTTCAACTGAGCTGTAACTAAACTGAAACTGAACTGGACTGGAAATGAGCTGAAACTGAACTAAAACTTAGCTCAAAATTAACTGAAACTGAGCTGAAACTCAACTGAAACTGAACTAAAACATAACTGGAAATGAGCTGAAACTGGCTTAAAACTGAACTGAAATTGAACTGAGCTCAAACTAAACTAAAACTGAGCTAAAAATCAATTGAAACTAAAATGAAATTAGACTGAAGCTAATCGAAAACTCAAGTGAAATGGGTTAAAAGTGAACTGAAACAGTAATTGAACTGAAATTGAAATTGAAACTGAACTGAAGCTCAGCCGATATTGAAATGAAACGTAAACTAATTCATACTGCATTTGAAATGAACTAAAATTAAAAAGGAAAACAGGAATACTCATTAAATAAAATCTATTCTACTACAGTTAGAGCATTTTTCAGTCGACTACACGCAGTTGTGGCACTTCTGCAAGCCTTGCATGCTGAGTTTATAGTTAATTGACATACAACTTTTGTGAAATTTGAAATATATATACTCCGACATGAACTGGAGCTGCCAGCCTGCTGCTCGACGGCTTTATTTAAGCACTAGCCATGGCTTTAAGTGCCTCAGTGCGAGGCGCCGCGAGTGCAACTGCAGGCAACGCATTGGCAAATTGATAAGTTATGTACGATAGATGAAGAAAAGGTAGATAGAGAGTGTGAGAGAGAGAGAGACAAAGAGAGAAACAAATCGGCAGCTTTCAGTTGCGTTGTCACAACTTGTTAGCACACTGCACGCCAGCCTGAGACTTTGCAGCATTATTGAATTGTCTAGTTCGCCTCGCTGGTTTAGTTAGCTATCTATCACTCTCTCTCCCTTTCTCTCTCTCTCTCTCTCTCTCTCTTGCTATCTCTCTCCAGCTCATTTGCGCACTGCTGCCATTTGCAGCCATATTTCACGTCATTAATGTGTTCACTAACGAAATTAACAGTAAATTTAAGCGGCTTCGTTGTGCGACTAACTCAATTTGCCTGCCGTGTAGCATGTCATGACAACAGCGTGGCAGGGGCAGGTTCTCCGGTATACGGGGAGTAGTGGTGTCTGTGTTGCGGGCAGGGGCTAGCCGAGTAGCATGCTTTTAGTGCGTATGCGTTGCGTTGCGTTGCGTATGCTGTTAACAAAGGACACTGATTGCTGTTGACAAGACACCTAATGATGTGTACATAAAGTTATTTGGAGCATTGTGTAATGCACTTAACGACGACGTCGAAGAACCCACACCCGCACCCCAACCAGCTCAACCATCGAACTCAACGCCCCTCCACGCCTTCTTCACCAGTGGCTGTCACTCGTACGCCTATCACTTACATCATTAAGGCATACTGCACGGCTGCAAACCATTGCCATATTTTAATTGGTTTCAGTTTGTAAGTTTTAAATGCAGCAAAGTGAGTTGAGAGGAGTATAAAAAAAAAAAATTAAGATATACAGAATTATTAGAAGAGACTGGGGCGAAGAATGCACTGCTAGGAGGTACCCTGTGATCAGAAAAAGTTCTATTAAAAAGAATAATTATAAATAATAAAATTAGAAAAAAATATAATTATAATAAAAATAATAATAATATAATGATATAAAAATAAAATAATATAATAATATGATAATATAATAATATAATATGATAATATTATAATATTTTAATATAATAATAAATAAAAGTGAGAAATCACTACTATGCGCTGCTAGTAGTTACCCTACAGCAGTTGCAGTCGATAGCACATGCTTTCTTGCAGTGTAGAAAATTGATACAAGATATGGTATGTATATGTATGTATAAGTATATATATATAATATGCAATTTGCCGTGTGCTTTGCATTGCAATGCATTTGCCATTTTTAAAATCGCCGCACAAATTGACTGCTCTATCAAATTACACATACGCCGCGTGGCGCGTGCAATCATTAAATTCGATTTAATAGCCGAAGGCACCGACCCCCAACCCAATCCAAGCTTGAGGCCAGCTGCAGTTTCAATATTTATTAACGACTTAATTAATAAATTTTCCACTCGCTTTTAATAGGATTAAAGCGCAGAGAGAGAGAGAGAGAGAGAGAGAGAGTGCAACTAAAAAGTTAATGCATTTAGCTGCCACAACTCTGGCTGCACTGCTCGCCTGCTCTCTTCAGTAGGACTTTTCTACACGAACACGCCAACTTTAATTTCCGCAAAAAACTTTTGACTTCTTTCTGCCAAAGTAGCCCGAAAGCAGTTTAAATACAACAAAATTGCAGCAAGAGTCAGCGGCAGGGCCACACTCTTTGACGACATTAAGGAAAATTGAAGCAGTTTTTTCTGATTTTCTTGCGCTTTTTTTTTGGGGCTTGTTTATGCTCGAAAACTTAAGCCATTTACACTTGCCTTGGGGGGGGACCAGCTAATAACATTGTAATAAGCTGCAAAATATGAGCCCGTTCGCTTAAGCCAATTGCCTCGTGGGGCTTAGCCGGCAGCGCCGCCAAGTCAATTTGTCTCTCGACTTTTGCACTTGTTTGTATTTGTTTATAATTAAGCGTGATGTGTGTGTATATGGGGGTGTGTGTTATAGCAGTGTATGTGTAAAGTGTGTGCCAAATTTTGAGCACAATGCGCGATCAGAGAGCTGAGCGTCTTTGCGTTTGATGTGCCAGGCTGCTTGAGCTGTGTGCGAGTCTCGTGTAAACATAATTATAATAAATACAGTTGACTTTACGCAGAATATGCTAATTTGAATGCGCCTCAATTAATTGCCCACCACAGAAATTTGATTGCTTTTTGGCTCGCAAAACGCTCGACTATAGCTTGCGGCTAGGCAAGAGATTGCTACACTCCCCTACTCTCATTGCCCCTGCCAGGCTTTGTCTAGCCTGTTGATTGACTGTCAGCATGAACAACTATGGGGAGCTGGCCAGGCAGACAACGTCCAGGGCGGGGGCTGGAGTTTAGTCAAATGCCCATTTAACTGTGGTTAAAGCAGGCCAAAGAGAAGAGGCATAGCTTGGTCTACCGCCATTACGGCACTGAGTTCAATCCGCTCAATTGTTGCGCTGTGCACTGTGGGTTGCCAATTTTTTTTTTAGCAATAAAAAAAAGTATATTTCGATCTGGTAAGAATTTTAAATAGTATTTTAGAAAAATATTTATATTTATATTTGTTCGTTAATTGAAATACATATTTTTAATTAATTTACAATCATTTTTAAAAATATCATTTGCTTCTCCACAATAAAAATTAAAATTAAAATATTATTATTATAATATTAAAATATATTGGCCACTTTGCAGTCAGCACTGAAAAAACTCGTTCAATAAATGAACGAATAGAAAGTAGAAAAGCTACAATTTTAGTATATTTATGAATTCTTCAGTAAAAATATATACAAACTTATTAATTTTTTTTACTTTTTGTTTATTTTTTACAATCAGTCTAACTAAAGATAAAATTATGAAGGGAACGACACAAACTTTTAGTGTTAAGAATTTTTACATTGGAAACAGTATTTTATATACTTTTTTTTGTTCAACAGTTAAAATTATAATGCAGTCAAAAACAGTATAATACTGTTTTTTTCAGTATGGTTTTTAACCTTTGTTCGCTACGGGCTGAAAGCGCAAAACTCTTTAAAAATTTGTTAATTTTGGCTAAAATCATTTGAATAATTTAATGAAACAAACTTTTGGCACACTGTTAAATTTATGGCTTGAGATTTGCCTGGGAAAACTGCCTGCTACTGCCGGCAAAGTATTGACACGTCGAAATGAGCAAAATGAGCAAATGTGGCGCTTTGTTTGCCAAGTTTCTTTGGCCGCATAAATAAATAAAGCAAACATGGCTAGCACATTTGCCTGGAAGCAGCAAGAGGTGTGAGAGAGAGAGAAAGGACAGACTCCAGCTCTGGCTGTGGCCTGCAGCAGCTCGCAAGCAAAACCGAACCGAAACATGGCCACAAACGCAATTGTTTGCACGTTGCGTTTGGTCGTGTTAGCCGGGTCAATAATTGGTTTTTTCGATAGGTTGTTGCCAAATGATTATGCGCTATATGCTAGACGCTGTAGTATCATATCGCCGGACTGGCAAGCTGCCTGCCCCTGGGCACGTTGTGTGTTATTAATGTGTGAAATTAAGCTGCAAGCGTAGTGAATATATGTACGACTGGAGTAGCGATGCGTACGTGTGTGTGTGTGTGTGTGTGTGTGTGCAGTTGAGAAATTTGATCAATTTGCGCTGCGGCTGCTCTTTGGTTTGGCATTACGCATACGCAGCGTGTGCACCGGCCATGGCTGCACTAATGAACTAAATGCCCAAACTGCAGGGCAGGCAGGCAGGCAGGCAGGCAGGCATTTCAACGCTAGCAAAATGCAAATATGCAAGTATATCGAGTATCGAGTATCGAGTATTTTGTGGTGCTCATGCGAGCTGCAATTGTACTCGTTTAATTGCAAAGAATTTGAGGCGAATGCTTGCCAAAGCAAACTTGTTCCTCACATTTCATATGTGTGTTGTGTGTGTGTGTGTGCGTGTGTGTGTAGCACTAGCTTAGCCGGAAGGTGTCTGCTGTGAGAGCTGCGACGACACTTCATTTTGGACACGTGTCGCTTGGCTTTTATTGCCTGAAATCCGACAGCGACTATAAATAGAGAGTGATGGAGAGAGAGAGAGAAAGACTAAGGGAGATAGATATGTGTGTGTGTGTGTGTGTGTGTGTGTGTGTGTGCGTGGCTCCCACTGACAACTTGGCACACATCTTTGTCAAAGGCTCATTATGCAAATTGCGCACGAGCCACGCACTGGACTAATTTGTTACTGTCTTCGGTTGTCAAGCTGCGCAGCACTTTCTGTCCGGCGTTGCCCGCTGCCGGTTGCCAGGCGAAGTCAAGCGGCTGGCCAGTCACTGCCTGCCTCATGCCAACGTGCCACACGACACCGACGAGTGGCGCTTTCAGCTCTATCACTTTCAATTCCCAGGTCATAAATTAGGAACGCGATGCGGCAGCTTGGCCCACGCGTCGCAAGGTAAAACTAGTGTGTATAGCGCGCTCTCTCTCTCTCTCTCTGTGTGTGGGTGTCAGTGTGCGGAATTTATGATTACTTCCGGGCATAATAAAGCAGCCACGTGCAGCAGCTCCATGCTGTCTGTGCCTGCCACACGCATCTAAACAACTAATAGCTGCAGTTCTATCAAGCTGCCCCTGCTCCAGCTCTGGCTCTAGCACTCGACTGCATGCAGCTGGAGTGGAGCACTCGAGTATTTGCCGCTCGCGCTTGCGCTCAGCCTGTCGCTGACAGCAGAGACAATTTTCAATTAAATAAATGGGTTGCCTTTTATTTTTATTTTTTTTTTTGCACAGTGCTGCAAGCTAAGCAATCTCAGCTTGGCCAATAACTTCACTGCTACAACTTTAAGTAAAACACACACACTTAAAGCTCGCGCTGGCTGCCCTGCCACACGCTCTGCAGCACTCCCTCGTGCCACTGAGATAATGATATATAGACAGGCAGCATGCTGACCTGCTGACTAATGAGCTAAAATGAATTGTTAACACATCAAAAATCAACGCAATTTGGCGCACATTATGTAAAGACACGGCAAGGGGCACAGGGGGGCGGCGGCCACACTGGCGTGTGGCATGTGCCAAGGGGTCAAACAGGGGCGTAGCGACTGAATGCCAGCCAGGCAAACGAAGCAAGGCAAAGTTAATTTTATTAAGGAAATGAAAAAGTCATATATCATTTTCACAATCTTCTAACATGTCCATTACGCCCGCAGACGCACACACACACGCGCACGCTCTCTCTCTCTCGCACACACACACACACAAACACTGCCAGCTGGTCGGCCATCTTGAGGCGCCCCAGAAAATGGCGATTGCACTGTAGCCTTAGCTGTAGCTGTAACTAAATTAAAGCGTTGAAAATAGCACAGTTTTTTGGTAATAAATGTGCCCAGCCGCACGCTTTGACGGCGCTTCGACGAGGCCCAAATTAAAATGCATAATTCAAGGGTTACTCATCGAAGGCGCTAGCTCGCTTTCTCTCTCTCTCTCTTCCTTTCTCTCTTGCTTGCTTGCTTTCCAGCCCAAGCTAAGCCCATTGCCCGACCCAAACGCAAATCCCCAGACCCAATGCCAATCCCTACACTTAGCCCTCCATTTACATGTGAGTTTTGCAAGCTTCTTAGTTTAAAAAGCCAATGCCCTGCTTTTCTGCTAAGCACCCTCCTGCTGCCCTCTTCTTTTACCACTACTTCTTCGGGGGGCTAAAGTGTTTCACGTTTCACGCACCATTTAACAGCGATTCGCCGAGTCATTTCGGCAGCGACTTATCGCCCGGCTCGGGCCCCGCCCGTATTGTGCCGCCTGATTGATTTCTATATGCGTATGGGATAGAGCAGTGCCCGCTGAGGGGGATTGGGTAGGGGGGACAAAGAAAAGCCGGGTGCTTGAGGTGCCGATAAGCAGCAAAGGAATTTTTTAATAAAGTACCCCGGGAATTTGCACACACGTTTCATAATTGCGCTTAAAGCGGGCGCCCTCAACTTCGCTTTGCACACGAATTTTCAGCACGATTTTCTTTTCGAGTAAAATTTAAGAGCTCAAATGGAAATCGTAGGCCTGCACTGCGCTTTAATTGCAGCTCTGGAAATATTGCTTATGATTTCACTTTTACTCAGACCTTTTTTTTCTCACTCTCTCTCTTTCAGCCTTTCTCCGCCTGCCTCTCTCTGTCTGCCTCTCTTTGTCTGTCTCTCTCTTTCTTTTATTTCACACTCTAGCAACTCTCATGCTCCCGCTCCGGCGAAGATAATAAAAAGATATCTCTCTTCCCCTCCTCATGCTCCCGCTCTAACTGCTGCACCAACTAACTATCTCTCTCTCTATCTATTTCTATATCTCTCTCTATCTCCTCTCTGTCTGCCTCTCTCTTTCTTTTTCTACACTCTCTACTAACTCTCAGTCTCTTGCTCTAATGCTCCCTATCTATTTCTACAGCTCTCTCTCGCTATCTTACTGCTTCCCTCTCTCTCTTTCTCTCTCTCTCTCTCTCTTTATTACTTCCCTCTATATTAACTCTCATGCTCTTGCTCTAACTCTCCCTATCTATTTCTACAGCTCTCTCTCCCGCTATCTTACTACTTTCCTCTCTCTCTTTCTTTCTATCTCTCTGTCTCTATCTCTCTCTCAGCCTCTCTCCGCCTGTCTCTCTCTATCTTTCTTTTTACTTCACACTCTACCAACTCTCATGCTCCCGCTCTAACTGCTGCTTTCTCTGCACCTTACTATTTCTCTCTCTCTATCTATTTCTGCATCTCTCTCTCTCTCCTCTCTGTCTGCCTTTCTCTCTCTTTTATTACTTCACTCTCTATTAACTCACATGCTCTTGCTCTAACGCTCCCTATCTATTTCCACATCTCCCACTCGCTATCTTACTGCCTCCCTCTCTCTCTCTCTCTCTCTCACTTTCTTCCACTCACGCTGTCCCTACGCATTTTCAATTTGAGTTATGAGCTATTGCGAGCGCTTCAGCCTAGGCGGCGCATAGACACGAAGCGATTCCCATTGGGCCATTCGGCATTTCCTGCATTTATTCGGCGTAATTAACAAAATTCCCAGGTGTATTGAGGCGGGGGCAGGGCGTGGATGTAGGCTATCATTTGAAATTCAGACAGCGTAAATCTTTTATTGGCACGAAATGCTCGAGCCAAAGGTTCCAGCTACCAGCTTCCAGCTTCCAGCTCCATCTAAAAACAGAGTTGCATAATAAATTATCGAAGTGCCGTTAGAATTTTAAGTGCCTACCGCGATCCGGCGCTAATCAGCGCCCAATAGTTGACAGGCCAAGGCCTAAAAGTCTATAAGGAAATGCCGTGCTAGCTGCCACTCCCCCCGTACCCCTGCCTTCTTGACAGCAGCTCTGGCGCTTGTCAATACCCGCAGACAAATAAATTCAGCTTATCGCGCAGTCAACCCTTTTTGCATTTGCCTCGTTCTACCTTTTTTTTTATACGCTTGTCTTTTATGATTCGCTTTTTACAGCTGTCGCTGCTGCTTCTTCTCTTCTTCTCTACTGCTGCTGCTGCTTACAAAGTGCACTTGGCGAGACTTTTGTTCCGCCCCAGCCACAGGTCCTGGCCTCACAGCGTCTGCTCCTTTTGATGTTGTTCTTGCTGCTGCTGCAACTTCTGCTTCGTCTGCTGCTGCTGCCCCGCTGCCACGCCCCTTCTCTTGCTTATAAGCATAAAAAAGAAAGCGCAACGCAACGCGCCAGAGATAAAACTTGGGCGCACCTTGGCAGCTTTCTACAGCGCGACGAGGGGTCGCCGGGAGCTGTGGGTCGTCGTGCGGGTCGCGGGACTGTGCGCTTTGCGCTTTTATGGTGTCATCAGAGTTTATTGTTTTTATTGTTTGATAATTATCGCACGGCACATAAAAGTACCTTGGCTTTGGTCAGTGCAAATAAAATGGAATGAAATACACACAATGCCGTCGCGCTCACAAAGCGCCTCAACGGGGCATTGTTAGCTGAGTGCGGGGGCAGCGACAGCAACAAGAGATAGAGGCACAAACAGAGCAAGGGAGAGAGAGAGAGAGAGTAAGAGAGTGGGAGAGACTGGTCGTAGGCAGGGGCAGGGTCCGTTTCTGACACCTCAAGAAAAGCACCTCTTACAGGCCGAGTGGGAGGCGTGGCAAATCTGTGCCCATTCAAGTGGCTCCGCTTGAGTGGCACTCGCCGCAGGCTCAGCAGCTTGTGGCTGCCACTGCTGCTCGACGTGTACCCATGACAATGTCCGTCTCGTGTCTCGTGTCTCCTTCCTTGTGTCTCGAGTGCCAGGCGCATCCTTTTGATTTGCTTGCCCCTGGAAATATGCTTAACCCAAATTGAATTTGTGTCTGCATTTGTTGCTCAATTAGCTAAAGGCAAGTGTGGGTGCAAGCAGAAAAAAGGCTTTAAAAATAACTGTAAAAAATGTAATAACTAATAATATATAATAAATAGAGCATGATAATATTTTAAAAGTATTTAAAAATATTATTATTTTTAATTTTGCAGTCTGCCTTAAATTTTAATTTTAATTTTATAAAATTGTCGCCATAATTTTTAGCTAATTTAAATTAGCTTAAAAACTATGACAAAAATATTAACTCAAATTAAATTTATATTATAATTCATAGAAATATAAGTATAAGATTTGGCCAGAAAAGCAACTGTAAAAAATGTAATAAATTATTGTCAATTTATGGCATAAAAACATTTTTAAAAATATTATTCTAAATCTTTCAGTCTGCCTCAATTTTGAATTTCATTCAAATTTTAATAATTCTAATTGTTGGTTAATTTAAAATAGTGTTAAAAGTATGACAAAAATATTTATTCAAATGAAAATTACCATATATTATAATTCATAGAAATATGAGTATAGAATTTGGCAAACATGAGCAGAGCTGCAGATAATCTAGAGTCAGTATTTTTAGCAATTTAAGTCAGAAACTCAAGTGGAATAGATTTTTCTATAATTTTCGACTAGCTTAATAGATTTATTGCAAAAAATTCGAAATTAATTTTTTTCCATTTTTTCAATATTTTTGATAAGGGGGTAGCATGCAAAAAATGGCAAAATTTTGAATTTTCAAAATCAGCAAAATTTTGATGCAGTCTTAATAAAAAACCAAAATCCTAAACATAATGACATTTCCCAAGCAAATCGTAACATTTTTCAGTAAGTTATGGCAGTTAGAATTCGCGTTTGACTCTCCGATTACATGCTATAATCAGCAAACCCTTTGCCAGATTACATGCTATAATCAGTTAACCCCTTGCTCGCATTATGCCTCTGTGTGTGAGAATTAAAAGTAGTTTTTTTATTTTTTTTGTCGTTCTCTTTGCGAAACTGCAACTAATTTGGAAAACCCTTTGCCAACTCGTGCCGCCAACTTGCGTCGTCGAATTGGAATTTCACACATTCACACACACACATGCAATGCGAAATCAGCATGAGGCGTCGGCAGCAGTGGAATTTGTGCAATCAGCAAGAAGAAGAAGAAGAAGCAGCAGGCCCCAATGATTACTTTGGGGGAGGGGGAGAAGAGCCCGACTTTGTGGGGCACGTAGCACAAATCCGCTGCCAAAAAGATTGCAAGTGACTGCAGCTAATTAGAAAAGCGACAACGACAACGACGATGTGGAAAAAAAAGAATTTTATGGCAGCACATGCACGTGCCACACACACACACACACACACATACACATAACTTGCAACTCGTTAGGCGCGGCAGGAAGACGCCAGCTGCAGTTCCATATCTAATTATATGCCAAAGCAGGCTATATACACGTACAGCATATATAGACAGATTCAGATGCCGAGTGCAAGTTTGTGCAATTCGATTAGCAGTGCAAGTGGCAAGCTGCAACTAAAGTTGGCTTGCAGCTGCAAGCTGCAATTATCTAACCAAATGCAAATATCTTGCTGTGTAGCTCTAGCCATATCTACATATATCTATGGTACATGCATACATATTACATATATGCAAATCTGTTTGTGCTTGTAATTGTGACCTGTTTAGGCCTGTCTAAATTTCAAATTCGTTATTAATTTAAGACGCTTGCTCGGATCGAGTCCAGTCGAGTCGAGTCTGGTCCGAAGTCGCAGCCAAGAGGCTAATACTGATGTCCTGCCGCCTGACAGCCAGGACTTGGCCATGTCTTGAGACAAACCTATCGCAACTTGAGTGCATTTGCCCCAAATTGAAGTTTGTCTCGACAGCCTTCCATACAAGTGTGCGAACCTGTCTGCCTGTTTGTCTCCCTGCCTGTCTATCTGTCTCTCTGTCTGCCTGTCTGCCTGTCTGGCCAACTGATATGGCCGGTCATAGCTGCTGCTCCAGTGCATTTTGCGACTAATTATGGCATTAATATATATGCTAAGGATAGTCGCAGCAGTAGCAGGCGGACTCACAGTTAGATTGTATCTGCCTGTCCGTGTGCTTTGCTGTGGCAACTCGTGTCGTTCGCATCAATTACTTATGGGGCACGAAGCTTATTAACAAACTGATAAATAGGTTTGTGCACACCTCGAAACATCGTTAATTAATTGAATATCTGCATTTGCATAGCCTATAAATTTAGTGCAAAGTCGAGAGCAGATAAGCTGGCAGGGCTTTCGAGGAAATTTGATAAAAACTAAATTCTTAAAGTTAGTCATAAAATTAAGAATTTATTTAAATAATAAGTTACTAATATATGAAACTCATAGAAATTTTACACGTAATATTTATTAGGTAATATTATAATTAATTTCATAGTTGCAATTTGTACAAATGATGAATTGATAAAAATGGCAAGTGATGTAAAATAATAAATTAATTAATTTACGGAAACTATGTAAATTCATATATTTTAATATTATATTAAAGATTGCTTTAAATAGTTGACTAACTTATTTAATTTGAGTTGCATTATTCAATTAAACTGAGAAAAATATATTTAAAAAATATTTTATAATTTATATATATTAGTTCAAGTTAAAAAGAAAAATAACTTAGCCTTGGAAAACGCATAGAAATATTCGAAGTATCATTAATTTATACATTTTCATTTACGAAAAAAAGCAAAAATATATAATTTACAAGTATATAATTTTATTTGACTAATAAATGAATTAAAAGCAAATATTGTGATTTCAAAATTTTATAAATTTTCATTTGTGAAAAATAAAAATATATATAAATTGTGAAATTAAAATTATTAAACTTAAATTTGACTAATAAATGACTTAAGAGCAGCAAGCAGCTCAGTTTCCAAAACTATAGCAATAATTTGTTAAGCTCTGCAAATTACTTGAAATAATTTTCAACAAAATTTCGTATGGGCCCCTCAAGCGGTGTCCTCTAGCCGGAGCTCCCCAAAGAGAATAAATCATCATCAAAATTTTGGGTATATTTTTGGCCCAGGCAGGACACACTGTTGCTGCACTGCTCGCTGCGATCTACTCGCTGTGCAGTGTCCTTTGGCAACTTTGTCGACGGCTTTCACCTCGCAACTTGCAAGGGAAATAGCAACAACAACAACAACAAGCAGTTTTGGCTCCTGTTTCCGTCTACGGCTGCTGCTCTGCTGCTCTGCTGCTGCTCGGCAAAAGTTTAAACAATTTCACGCCCTTAGTCCGCCGTGGAGTTTAGTGGCCATAAAAGCGCCGTCGAAATACGACACATTAAACTTTAAGCAAGCGTCTGGCTGACTGCCTGCCTGCCTGCCCGCCTGCCTGGCACTTTAAGCACATTAACTGCAGTACTTTTAGTTTGTCTCGATTCTAGACTACAACTTCGTAGTGCTCGTCATAATCGCCAGTGCCATCACCAACGCCATCAGGCTGCTGCTGCTGCCGCTGCTGCTGCTGCCGCTGCTGCTGCTGCTCGTCTTTATTCTCTTCGCTGCAGTGCATAAAAGGCAATAAAATGCAATTATCTCAAACGGCATAAATGTCGCTTTTTGGCAACAGTTTGCTCAGCCCATAAATTCCAGCAGCAACTGCCAAAAGAATACAAAAATGTGCCACAGCAGCAGCAGCAGCAAGAAAAGGCACAAAAAAAAAGAAGAGGAACAGAGAGAACAGCGAGAACAGCGAGTAACTGCAGCTGCGCAGCTGCTGCTCATCTAATTTGTCTGCCAATGAAAGCAATTTTATGTTGATTGTTGCAATTTGAAGCCAAAAGAAAAATGCAATTACTAGCAGCGTGCGCTGCTCGCCGCGCCAATACCCTGCACAAGCAAAACTCCTTGCTTGCCTCTGCGCTTATCTCTATACCTAGGCAAAAGTTGGAATACGCCCACGGGTGCCACACCCCGCTACCCGCTGCGCCTGTCAATGTAGGCACGTTGCACGCTTTATTAGTTTTCATAGGCTGCTGCTGTGTGTCTGTGTGTGTGTGTGTCTGCAGCAGCCCGCGGCAAAGTCGCCAAACTTTCGCAGCCGCCAAATATGCAGAGCAGTTGCCTCCACCTCTGGCAAGTCGCACACACAAAAACAGGCAGAAATTTCCACGCAAAATTCTGCAACAATTTTAAAGTGCCTTTTAAACATTTCCACTCAATGCAAATGTGCTTAAGCGCAAGTGCAACTTGTTATTTATAACTATTTAATTCCATTCAAAGTTGATTTGCTGCAAACTTTTCAACAGCCACAAAGCCCCCCTCCTCGCTCTCGAGCGTCTCTAATGAAAGCAAGTCTACAAATAAGACACAAAATACACACACACACACACGCACAGCATTGCTAAATGCAGACTGCACGCTGAAGCCGCGTCTATTTGACAGGCAGGCAGGCCAAGCAGACAGCTGAAAAGTATGCAACGCTTTTTTTTTCTAGCCTGCGCACGGGTGTGAATTGCATGTGTTGCAGCGAAAGAGTGCGAAAGAGAGCGTGAGAGAGAGTTAGAGCGAGAGCGAGCGAGTGCAGTAGAGTTATAGCGTGGTGCAAAACGTTGCAGAGCTGACAGCAGCGGAAACGTCTGTGCCACATCCGTTTCCGCCTTAATGGTTATAACTTCTTCTTCCGGTGCAGGCCAATCAACGCTCTGCAGCGGCCGTCCAGCTGTTACCACACACACACTTACACACACACACATAGACAGCGTACTCAGCAGACTTATCACTGCTGATACTTTTGACTAGTTGCAGCTGCCACTGTTATGGCCACAGCAGCTTTTGGCTAAGCTGCTGGCCTTTGACTCCAGTTGTCGCAAACAATAACAGCAGCTCAAGCAAGAAAAACACGTTGCAGTTCATGTGCTTAGAAGCAGTTGCTGCGCTGCGTAATGGCTCAATAAACTTGCCTTTGCAGCTAATAATATTATGGCCAAGTGCACTAATTATATACAAGTCAACTAAGCGGAGCTGTTGCTATGGAACTCGAGCAAACAAAACTATAAATATATACACTTATATACAGCAGTATATACAGCAAACAATTGTCACCTTCACCCAAAGATCTCAGCAATCTTTATGGCAATTTTATTGGCCAACACAAGCATAAAGCTTATCTGAATTGCAGCGCTTTAGAACTTAATCTGCGCAAGGGAACGCGATACTTAAAATATTTTAAGTGCTGCCAAACAAATAGAGCGACAGAGAGAGAGGGGGAGAGAGAGCGAGAGCGGGCTAAAGACTGCGCAGCTGTTTGATCTATATGCGCCAGTTAGCTGAAATGCCTGCACATACGTGCTCATTGATATCAGCCAGCGGCGCAAGGGGCGTGCCCATTGCCCACTCAGCCGTTCGGGCCAGGCCAATTCACAACAATTGCATTTCATGCGCGCACAGAACTTGATACTCAAGTGCGGCATGCCAACATATTTGCACTTGAATTGCCTTCACACCTCCCCCCCCCCCCCGCCACTCACACGAGTTGGCCAAAAGGGCAGCCAGTGGGTAGTGCCCTCAGGGGGTCATAGCGGGGCGGTAACTGCAGCAGTTTGTATGCAAATTTTTACGCTTACAGCATTTGCATGCGCTACATTGAAGCCAAAGAAAAAGAAAGAAATATACCAAAAAAAAAAAGAAAAAAAATTATATATATGCGTGGGCGTGGCGGGGGCCAAGGGGTCTTGACAGCGCATTGCATTGTATGAAAATTGTACGCCAAATTTCGGACGCGTCGACGTGGCAATCAATTTGTGCGAGTGCAAGTGTGAGTGTGTGAGTGTGAGTGTGAGTGTGAGTACCCGAGCGAGCAGTGAATGCTCAGAGTAGCGCCGGTTTTGGGCTGTGACTGCAGCTATTGAACGACGACGACTTTAATTGACTTCGAAGAGTGCAGCGTGCAGAGATTAGACTAAGAGTTACCCTAGAGAGAGAAAAATATGCCAAGCTGGCTTAAAAAATAGCCAGAGATTTGAATATCATTTGGAGATCAAATCTACGCGTACTAGTTTAATGCAGCTAGACTAAAGGATACCCTGGAAGTAGAGTTACCTACAAGCAGCTTGGCAATGGGAACAATTTGCATATTTGTGTAGGCTTTTAAAATAATTAGAATTGGAGATATCCTATAAAGAGAGAGAGAGAGAGAGAAATGCTAAAATGTTGCTAGTTATAAGCTAAGCAAGACTCAGAGCTACCCTGCAAGCAGAGCCAGTTCAAGCTGGA
Source organism: Zaprionus bogoriensis (assembly GCA_035046045.1). Taxonomy (NCBI): domain Eukaryota; kingdom Metazoa; phylum Arthropoda; class Insecta; order Diptera; family Drosophilidae; genus Zaprionus; species Zaprionus bogoriensis. The sequence continues at coordinate 359,000 of JAWNOI010000145.1, forward strand.
GTAGAAAATACAATGATACTCAGATTTCATTGAGTAAGTCTAAATAAAGAAGAAACGTAAGCGATAAAAAATAAGAAACATAATATTAAGATATACAATAATATAAATTTTCAAATAAAAACTTAAAGAAGTCCTAAAATACCCTACGAAGCAAACTATAAAATGGCTAAAGCTTTTCATATCAATTCCTCTGGCTTGGCGAACTACGAATAATTTGAGAACTCGGCAAGCCTAAGAAATACTCTATAAATAGCGCAAGTAAAGGGTTTGCTAGAAATTAAAGATTTTCCTTATAACTCTAGCGAATTTTGCACAAGTTTTAAGATTGAATTAATTTAGAAAGTTGCCTAAAATACTCTACAAATAGAACAAGTATAGGGTTTGCTAGAAACTAACGCCTTTCCTAATTATTCAAGCGATTTTTGTACAAGTTTTTAGATTGAGTTAATTAATAAAGTTGCCTAAGAAATACTCTATAAATAGCGCAACTATAGGGTTTGCTAGAAACTAAATCATTTTCAAAATATTCAAATAAATTTCGAATAAGCTCTTAAATCAACTAAATTAAGAGTTATGCTGCAGATCGAAGCCAGAAGCCCAGAACAATTTGTGAACTTATCAAGCCTAAGAAATACGCTGTAAATAGCGCAAGTATAGGGTTTGCTAGAAGTTAAAGCATTTTCGGATTATTCAAATAAAATTTCGAACAAATTCTAAAATCGACTTAATTAAGAGTTACGCTGCAGATCGAAGCCAGAAGCCTAGCAAGTTGAGCAATTTGCATAAAAATCTAAACGCGCTGCGCTTTAAAGCCTGAACTCGCCGCCATTATTGTTACCGTTACTTGGCGCTTATCTGCGACGGGCTTATCTCTGGCTTTTGCCTTTGCTTGAAGCATAACGAAAATGAAATTGTCTGGCAATTGGCAATTGCCGGCGCAACGGCAGCGGCTGTGGCAGTGGTAGCGACAGGCGCCAATCGCATCGCATCAAAGTTGCATATTAACATTTCAAACGAGCGCCAGCGCAGTTAGCCGAAAAATTGCTGCATTGGCCGCTGCCGCCAAGAATAGAGCGTCAAATTGAAAGGTGCACAAAAAGTGCAGCACACACACACACACACACATATATATATATACCAGAACACATAACTGAACACACACACACACACACACATGCGCTGGCATGTAGACACACACGAATGTCAGCACAAAAGAAAAGCCACTTAAATGCAGATTACAATAAAGGAAGCGTTTTGCAGCTGACGGCAACGAGTTTTCGCTTTGAGCCGTGCCACCTTTTTTTATTGGCCATTGTCTTTTGGCTTTCTGGCAAAGGCACAAACACAGACACGAAAACAAACACGCACACTAACACACAGCAGTCGGAGGGTCGTCAGCAATGCTGCCTGCATTTTGAAAACAAAAATCGCTAGACTTGCGTACAGTAATACAAAGCTACAAAATATTTCTTTTTTTTTTCATTTTTTTTTGGTGAAAACACTTATTTTACTTACTTACTTATTTTTTTTTTCTACATTTCTTAAAAAAATATCAAGAAAATTGCTGAACATTTTCGTGCAAAATTTAGCACAATAATTGCTATGAAGTGTTATAAAAAAATGATATAAGCTAAAATCTCTATATATATTTTCTAAAATATATTAAAATTATTTTCATTTTCATATTCATAATTTGAAAATTCTTTATTTACTATATATATATATCATAATACTACTGTATTCTAAATCTTAAATAAGCATAAAGCTATAACATTTTCTATGTAACATATATATATATTTTAAAACTATTGCATTCTCTTTAAATGCAAACAAATTGCCGAAGTAGCTCATATTTTTTCGAAATAATAAATTATACTCAAGCGCAATAATTTATTGACCTTATAATAAAATTTAAATGATTTATTTAATTTTGAAAATAATAACTGAGTTGCTCAAAAAATTGTGTTGTAAATAAAATAATGTAAATAACTCTCAAAAATCAATATCTAGCTATTAAACCGCTGATTTCGCAGCACTACTTGTCAGTGCGAGCAGCTTTAATGGCCGCCACATGCCTTTGCCTTCGCCTTTGACTTTGACTGTGCCTCGTCGAGGCCCATTATCAGCAGTCACCTGTATTTAGCATGTCATGCCGTAGCTATCGAGCTCGAGCTTATAGAAATCTTCAAAATTCGAGTCGCTCTCGCTCTTTTGCTTTTTACACGGCGTATACGTAACGTTGTGTACAAATTAAATGTCAACTGCCTGCAACAACTCTGCCTGCGCCTGACAAGCAGCCCAACAGGCCAGCCGTTTCAACTTGGCCGAGTTTAGATTTCGGGGCTCGACACATTCCAGCTGCCAAAGCGAATGTCAGAACAAGTTTTAATTAAGACATTTGCAGGTCCACAGCGTCGACATATTAATTTAGGCAAAACAACTGCAGCACGACGCTCAAGTCGGACAAGCCAAGGCAAGACAGCAGCAAAAACAACAATGCCAAATAAAACAATGTGCAAAGTGTGTGTGCAGACGTCCGAAACAGAGACCCATATAAATGTCGGCAAAGAAGTGCACAGAAGAATGCTGCATGCAGCATAGTTCACCCAAACGATTTAAGCCAACTTTAATTGCCAGAAAAATAGTCGCGCACGTTGATAATCAATACTCGATACGATTTGCATAACTGTAAAAAAAGCGTTGCATACTTTACGGCAGCGCGCATAAATTGCGCTAGCACGACAGCAAGCTGGCTGCTATGCACTGCCAGCCTGCACTCCACTTGCTGTCAGTCAAGTATTTATTGCAGTGCATAAAGTTTGATTTAAGCGTTTCGTATTTCATTTAATTCGCATTTAATGAACTCAGTCTCTTATCAGAGACTGCGGCGGCTTTATCATCCTCTAGCTGTATCAGTAATTAGATTTATGGTATTGTTATTGGGCAAACAAAGTGCTCGAGCTGGAGAACGAGAATGAGAAGTTCTGAGATTTATGCAGATAAACCAACAAAGTCGTTCGACTTATCAACGACTGCGGCCAGTCAGATAGCCGAACCTTGTCGCATGATAGTGTGCCAGTGTCTGTGTCTCTGTGTGTGTGTGTTTGTTTGCATAGATAAGGATGTCAGCGCTGATGATTATGCATTTATAGCGCGAGAGAAAAATAAAGCAGCAAATGTCTTTGTATCTATTTAACGCCTACCGGTTTCTAGCGTCTTGTTTGGACACGCATAACGTATTTCACACATATGGATAAAACGCCAGACGGCCCCCTGCCCCTATCACCACACACACACACACACACACACACACACACACACACACACACACACACACACACACACAATTGGATATCGGCAGGCCCAACGAGAGCAAGAGTGTAGTTTTCATAGTCGTCTCGGCGTAGCGCCTAGAGAAGTCAATGACTCGGCACGTTTGGAGAGCGCAGCAACTTTTACATAATATCGTAGCATAGTAGTAGTATTTTTTTTTTTTCACTACTTCTATCATATTCACCACACACACACACACACACATACACACACACGTTCGATACGTATTTCATATCGTATGGCAAAAGTCACAATTTTGTGCAAATCGTTTGCGTAAATACGGCAAAACGACAAAGCGGCCAGCTGCTGCCTCGGCTGCTGGTTTCAATGCTAATCATCCCATTCAAATGCAGCGCAAACACCGGAGACGAATCTTTCGGAAGAATCTCAAACTACACAAACACAAAAAAAAATACCAAAAAATAAAAATAAAAGTGAAAACCCACAGAGCAAGCGTGACCAGTCGGCAGTATTTTCTAGTACTTCTTCTCGGGCGAGATACAAAAGCAAATGCTATTTAAATTCATTTGGCAAATCGAACGATTAGATTAAGCCAAAGACAGAGAGGAAACAGTCTGGGCATACCTAATACCCGATGATCTATAATTTTCATAAAACTCCCAACGAGATTTATAGCATGCGATATGAGACATGAGACACTCCGTTTAATTAGAACGTCATTAGCACAAGCAGGCACGAGGTATACGCATATATATATATATATATATAGAATATACCACTTGAAGTATTTAGTTATCAACTTGAGTTTCGAGTGCAGCGATAACTCTCAGCGGAACAGTAGAAATAAACAAAAGCCGAACAAAAGACTTCGCGCGACACTTGAACGGAATTTCCCAGGCAGACAGGCCTAAAGCCTAAAGTAAACTAGAAATTTTCCAGAAAATTTGAAACCGAAACTGTAACTGTAATTTGTATCGCAGTGTACGCTTTTGGGCCATAATTGATAGCTGTGCGGGATAGACGAAAGATATGTTTCTGTAGAGTTTAAACGCCTATATACAGTATATTTCCACTGGCCGTTGGCAGCTTTGAAAACTCGTCAGCGTCGACAGGCCCAGGCCTGGCTCGAGTTTGGGTTCGGGTTCGGGGCGAAACTCGTTTTGCTCGCATTATGTTCCTAGAATGCTGTGCAGACGCTGGCGCTGCTGCCCGACAGAAAAAAAAAAAAAAAAAAACAAATAAATAAGTCAACTAACTGAATTTTTATAAAGTGCAAAAGTCGAGAGCTTATCAAATACTCCGGACCTATTGCAAAAGACTGCATAATTGCTGTAAAATGCAATGCTAATGCGCCGGGATTATTTCAAATGCATAACATAGCTGGCAGAAATGCTAATGCAGCGTGTATGCGTCGCAAAAATACCCTGTAATGGGCTATAAATTATATTGAAGTACACGCAGTAGCAAATGCTTGCGCTTTGAGCATGGCTAAATGCTTTGCTTGCTCGGGAAAAATCAGCAGTATGCGTCGCAAAAATACCCTGTAATAGGCTAAAAATTATTTTAAAGTACGCACAGTAGCAAATGCTTGCGCTTCAAGCATGGCAAACTGCTTTGTTTGTGAAAAAACAGCAGTATGCATAGCGAAAATACCCTGTAATAAGCTATAAATTATTTTGAAATACACACAGTAGCAAATGTTTGCGCTTTAAGCATGGAAAACTGTTTTTTTTGTGAAAAAAACAGGAGTATGTAGCGCTAAAATACCCTGTAATTAAACCAAACTTTTATTAAAATACAAACAGAGGTCTATGAAAGCGCTTAGACTTGTTATGATCAGCAGTATGTGGCTAAAAAATACACCGTAAGCATGTTAAAACTCTTCGTTTTTATATTTATAACCTTTAATAGTCTCTGGCATACACCAGCTGCTTAATTCTTTTTATACAGGGTATGCAAATGACAATTTAGCAAAAGAAAACCAACAACTCGCAGCAGATCAGCTCAGCTTAGCTCAGCGAAAGAAAGCCACCCTGTCCGATACGCGACGAGGGCGGCCGACGACGTACATAGCGAGAGAGAGAGAGAGAGAGAGGAGAAGGAGAGCGCGCGATAAGTGAAGAGCAAGGAAACAGCAGAGAAACCGCAAATAGAGCGCGAGCATTAGTACACTGCGAGAAACGATGCTCGCTGACGCTTTGTAGGCTAAGCCCTTCGCTCGAACGAATCTCTGCTGTGATAAGAATTGCTCTCGCCGCTTTCGCTCAGTGTAGAAAGCGAGAGAGAGAGAGAGCGGGAGCGAGCAGACGAAGAGTGCGTATGCTGCAGGCTCTGCCTGTGTATAAATACGTGCGTCGCGCAGCAGCCGCTTCAGTCATAGAGTCGCAAGACACACAGATCGATCGATCGGCCCAAGATCAGCGCAATTCTACGCATTTCCCCCATCGACAGGAAGCCAAAAATAGCAACGACTTCGCGCCAAACCAAAGCAACGCAGACCCAGACGAGACCTCCAAACACACACACACGCAAAAAAAAAAAACAAAATATAAATTATATATATGTATTTGTGTAGTTAGCGGACTTTTTTGGCAGCAAAAATAGATAATTTTCAATATCTACGCAAATTGTCAAACGAAAGCAATTCTCTCATGTCTTGCCAAAATTTTCCCAGCGTACAGGCCAACGGAGTAAACAGTTGACGCGGCAATTCGTCGCGTAAAGCAGAAAAAAAAAACAAAATATACAAAGCATTGCTAGAAAACCAAAGAAAATAAAAAAAAAAACACTCTAATTATATTTTCATATACTACAAAAATCAAAAATTCGCGAAATAAAAGCGCAAACGCGATCAAACTCAAAACAATCGATAAATATATTGAAGCCGAAGCTTCTGCTCGTGGAACTGCATGGGTAGAGTTATGAGAGTGAATTCCCTGCCGCCGCCCAACCGAAAGTGCCACGCCCACGCTCGCAATAACAAGCAACAGCAGCAGAAACAATTGAAGTTCAAGAAAACCGAAATCTATTTTATGTTCAACAATCTGTGCAAGCGAAAAACTTTAAGCAATTACAGTTTATTGACACTAAAAAGCGACGCCAAAAGTGAGTGAAAAAAAAAAACAAAAAAAAAAAACAAAACAAAACGCGAAAGCAAGAAATTTTCTAAATAATCAAAAAGCAATTCAAATTAAGCAAAACTAAACAGCAATTGTAGAGTGTGGGCCAAGCGCAGAGAGTGTAGTGTATAGGTAAGTAGGGGGGGCCTATGATATAATCTAGTCTGACATAAGGGCGTTCGTGTCTGCGACACATTAGTTTACGATGCATCCTGAACCCGTAATGAACTTCTCATTCTTTCCACTTTCCACGATCTCAAGCTGTCGTAAAGTGTATTAAAATGTGCATAACTCAAGTGCAGATGAGTACATGAGTAGCTTAATTACGGCTACAAATTGCTGGGGGGGCAGATTATTAAATTAAGTACGTGTGAAATTGAAGCTGTTTGTTGTTAATTCCTACATCTATAATTAAGGAAATGAGTGCGCGATCAGGAAAGAGCGTAAGAATTTGCCAGCAATATCGCAGACTCGATCGAGCAGTTGTTGTTGCTCTTGCTGCTAATTAATTTCGGTTGCTGGGCGAACGCTTGATTAGCATACGTTACGGCTACCTTTCGTGCATTAATTAACAACAAATTATTGACCTAGTCAGCTAAAAGCAGTCAAAAAAACATAAAACACAAAAAAAAAAAAAAAAACAGTTAAAAATTCATGTTTATGCAGATGCGCGCGAAATACGCGATCGCTCGGGCAAGGGCACTTGCAAAGGCAAGTTCTAGTCGAGACATGAGTCTGCGACTGCCGAGGGTTGTCATGCTTACACTGGGCTTTTTGGGTTTTTGGGTTTACTGGCCACTGGCTACTACTACTACTACTACTACTACAGCTTGCGTTTCACGCGCTGCTACGGCGATCTCTCGCGGTGCTCTCACCCGCATGCGGCTTAGTTGAATTAGCGCCAAGTGTCGGTCAACAATAGCAGCGAGAGGTCGTTGAGAGCATATAAATTAGTTGTTTTTTTTTTTTTTTTAAATAATGCATAAATAACGTTTTATTGGCATTGTTGTTGCTGTTGCTCCAACTGATATATCCAAGATTTGGTCAACGATCGCGCGCGAAGCTGAGCCACAGTTTTCGCTGTAGTGTCGGCATCTCTCAGTTATCGCTCGAGCACGCAACGTTTCACACAAGTTTCCGGGCGGCAGCATCAATTGACATAGATAATCGAAAACAAAAAAAAAAAAAAAAAAAAAAATAGTTATAATGTTGAAACATGCAGAACAAACTCTTGACGAATAACCGCATAAAAATCTATATAATATTGTGTTATCGCGCCAGACATGTGAGTCACTGTTTGCCCGTGTTTGTTCTGTCTGAAAGCACAGCACAAAATTTCCACTAACTCAATCAAAGGGAGCATATAAATTGGACTTACATAGCATCGTAATCACATGTTCCAAATAATTTCTCGTATAATTTTATTTTTTTTTTTTTTTTTTTTTTTTTTTGCTGTGATTTTGCTTTCGGGTTGCGAGTTCAGGCTCGCAAAACAAAGACGCGTCAAGCGATAAGCGCTTCAATACTATTAGCTAGCGCCTCAATAGATTGATAGCCGATGCCTGCTGGCGATACCCCCTGCTCAATTCGACATTGCATTTCAATTAATCACCGATCTCTGCATTCAATTCATTGGGTTCAATGTCTTTATCAACGCGGCGTGAATCGTTTTGTTTATGTTTGAGCTGGCGGTTTGCTCCACATTCAGCTGCATTGCTTTACTGATCTTTCTCTCTTTTTTTCTCTCTCTGTGTGTTCTTATCTGCTTCGTTTCTTTTTGCAGCTGCAGCCTGACCCAATAGACTAGTTCTCCTCTAGTTCTCCACGCGCTGCTCCAGCATGGTGGGCGTCACCGCCGACTCCTCGCAGGCTGCACAGCTGTCGTCGGCCAAGAATCCGATGATCAAGTACATGCTGAAGACACGTGAGAATCATGCACGAAATCAGGATGCAGACTATTCGCACGTCTTTCGCCGCAAAACGCGCTTCGAGATGTTTCGCCTGTCCGCCATTGCCATGGCCATTGAATTCGCCTACGCCGCCGAGACGAGCTTCGTTTCGCCCATTCTGCTGCAGATCGGCATCGATCACAAGCACATGAGCATGGCCTGGGGCCTGTCCCCACTGATTGGGTTCTTTGTGTCGCCGCTGCTGGGCAGCATCAGTGATCGCTGCAAGCTGCGCTGGGGTCGTCGTCGTCCCATCATCACGCTGCTCTCGCTGGGCATACTGTGTGGTCTGATACTGGTGCCCTATGGCAAGAATCTGGGCGCCTGGCTGGGCGATGTGGGCTACGGCAATGAGAGCAACAGCAGCAGCAGCAGTAGTTGGACGCACTCGAATGGCAGTGAAACTGTTGCCGCCCTCGTCTCGTCCGTGGAGCCGGAGCCGCAGGAGGGCGCCTGGATCAATTTCAAATTCGCTGCGATTCTCACGATTCTGGGCATGGTGCTGCTGGACTTCAATGCGGACACCTGCCAGACGCCGGCACGCACGTATCTGCTGGACATGTGCGTGCCCGAGGAGCAGTCCAAGGCGTTGACCATGTTCACGCTCTTCGCGGGATTCGGCGGCACCATTGGCTACGCCATTGGCGGCATCGATTGGGAGACCACGCACATTGGCACCTTTCTGGGCGGGAATATACCCACGGTCTTCTCGCTGGTGACCATCATATTCGTGGTGTGTTACTTCATTACGGTGACAACGTTCCGTGAGATTCCGCTGCAGCTGATCGAACGCGACGAGCTGCTGCGTCCGCTCTCCGAGGCGGCCATCAAGCAGGAGCTGAAGAAGAAGAACAACGAGATCTTCTATATACAGGAGACGAGCACACTGGAGCAGCAGCTGCGCGGCGACCTGAAGACCGTCGCCGTGGATGCCCTGCAGAGCTATCAGAATAGCTATTTGCCCGATATACCCGCCAAGTCGAAGCTGCAGCAGTCGGACGCATCGGAGGCCACGGCGCCCGTCTCGCTGGGCGCGTACCTGAAGAGCATCTTCGTCATGCCGCACTCCATGCGCATGCTCGCGCTGACCAATCTCTTCTGCTGGATGGGACATGTCACCTATTGCCTCTACTTCACGGACTTTGTGGGCGAGGCCGTGTTCCATGGCAATCCGACGGCGCCGAGCGACTCCAAGGAGTTTCTGCTGTACGAGCAGGGCGTGCGCTTCGGCTGCTGGGGCATGTCCATCTATGCCTTCTCCTGCTCCATATACTCGATGTCGGTGACCAAGCTGATGAAGTGGTTCGGGTAGGTGTGAAGGAGTAGCTACCATTATAGCTTCTACTTATGCGTATTTTCTCTCTCCACATCCTACTGCAGCACCAAGGCAGTTTACATCAGTGGCATGGTCTACTATGGCATTGGCATGCTCATACTGGGACTGTGGCCCACCAAGTGGGGCGTGCTCGTCTTCAGCACCTCGGCCGGCATACTCTATGGCACGCTCTTCACCATGCCCTTCATACTGGTGGCCAACTATCACGCTAAAAATTGTGTAAGTAGAAGCAGTAGGCAGCTCTCAATCTGTCTCTCTCTCTCACAAACTCAACACTCTCTCTCTCTCGGCTTACAGTTCCGCAGGCACAATGGTGAGACGATTCCCTTGAAGCAGGCCCGTGGCCTGGGCACCGATGTGGCCATAATTAGCAGCATGGTCTTCATTGCCCAGCTGATTGTCTCGCTCAGCGTTGGGCCACTTGTCGCCTGGATGGAGACCACATGCGCCATTTTGTATGCCTCAACGTTCCTGTCCTTTGCCGCTGCCATAGCGGCCATGTTTGTGTTGTATGTGTGAGTGCGAAGTATTTAAATTGGTGAGCGCGCAAAAAAAGTGTTGCCTACTTTCAGGCAGCCCTCGTATGGGCCACCACATTTTTGTAGCATACTTTCAAGCGCGCGCGTTTAAATCGTATTGAATTTATGTAGCAGTCGCAGTTTGATTTATTTATGTTCTAAATATTATTTTATATTAAAAATGATTTCTTGAATAAAGCAAGAATAAAGATAAGACTCCATTAGCATGTGCTTGCTGGCTTAGACAATGGCAAAAAGGGCGGATATTAATTTTTACGCTCGTGCAGGGCATTTGAATGCAACTTTTAATTTCCTCGAGTGCACGCGCTATACCCTGCAGTGCGGCAGGTATGCACGCATGCTAGCAAGCAGTGTGTTATGTGTGTTGCTTGGTATAGGGTATGCTTGCGTAGTGCATGCTCTTCATGCTGGCTTTCTTTTCTTTCTCTTTGCTGCCTTGGCAAGCGCTGCCAATTTCCTCGGCAGCAGCGGCAGCACATGCCCAAGTTACCTCCACTCCCACTTGGCACTCACTGCGTAGCCGGAGCTGGAGCTGGAGCCGGAGCCTGAGCCCGAGCTGAGACACATTTCCGGCGCCTTCTGAATGATAAATTGCACTTAATAATTTGAGCGCAGGACGCGCTCGACGCTCGAGGAATGCAAAGCGCATAAAGCAATTAAAGCGCAGTGCTAAGACTAAGACTACTATATATACTTTTTTATACTCTGCTGCAAGTAAATGTGGCCAGAACTTGGGCTGCCTGCTTACTGCCAGTCCCCGCTTCCTGCTGCTGCTGCTCCGATTCAGTCATCAAATACAAATTGTTGCTCGTAAAAGCAGAGCGCGGGTGCAGCAGCCAGAGACGCGACGAATTGCTCAGCGAATTGAAAACGTTCTTTGCATTTGGCTGGCACTTGCCAGAGCCCAAGCTAGAGCCAGAACCAGAGCCGGAGCCATAAAGCAGCAGAGACGGAACTAGCGCTCATATCACTCAAACTCAAAACTTTGCGCGATAAGCACGACAACGCGGCAAACGACAACGCGGCGTATGCGTAATGCGAGGCGCTGAGCCCAATTGACACACACGCACACACACACACACACACAGAGCCAGAGACAGACGTCGAGCGAGGGCAGAAAACAAATTGAGTTTATCGGCGGCAACAAATCTAAAGGAAGCACACAATCATTCATCATAAGAGCCAGGCAACAGCTACAGTTCCTGCTGCCACGCTCCCATTCCTGCTCCTCCTGCTTCTGCTGCTCTCGGTCCCTTGACAACAATCTATCCCGTGCTGCTGTCATGTCCTGTTCCCTGTTCCCCATAGTTTGGCGTTGAGTGAGCACTAAGAATATTTACATTTGTCTTAAGCTCCGAAAGCAATCGCACAACAAACACGTGCGCGTGTGTGAAGCCCCTCTCTCTCTCTCTCTCTCTCTCTACCACTCCACCCTCCCCCGGTGTGTGTGTGTAGCCAAAAGCCAATAAGGAAAAGTCAACGCAAATCAAGAAAGGTAAATTCATTTTAGATTCGATTTTAGAGCTCCTAAAATGGCACAGCAGCTGGAGCAGCTGCTTGTCAAAGTCTGCATTAGCCCAGGTTTAGCTAGCTGTGAGCCAAGCCAAGAGAGCTTGCCAATAACAATAAGGCAATAATATACCGACAATTGTGCAGGATATTGCAACAGTTGCGGCAGAGTGCCGGCTTTATTGCAGTTACTGTTGAGTGAGTGCATGGAAGTCGCACTGGACACTGAAGCGTTCCGCTTTTAATTGAAGCTGCAGTTGCAGCTCAACTGAGTCGATGGTAAAAGCTGAAGTGGCAACTGGCTTACACTACAATAGAGCTTTTATATGAGAATTATAGCAAAACTGGTTAAGTGTCTACCAAATAAAATAAGGAGTAGAGCATAGCAGACTAAGGCATACGCTGTAGGCGTCTCAAAATTGCTGTAAGATGATTACGAGTTCAAGCAAAAATATCAGCAATAAATTTAATGTAAAACTCTCAAAACAGCGATAAAGTTATGAACTAAGATAGTAAACTATACGATACCCTGTACATTAATTTCAAGTGATTTGAAATGATTTAAAACTTACCCAACAGAAAGGGTGTTTAGAAGTTAGTTGAAATGTTGAAGTAAAGCTGTTTAAAAATGCTGAAATAAATAAGAAAATTTGTTTAATAAGTTTTTTGGCAAATATTAACAAATTAAATAAATGTTTTACTTATATTTTATAGTGCAAAATAAGGCATTAGTTAACTAAAGCGTAATTCAAAGTTAAACTAAGATAGTAAAACTATATGATACCCTGTAGATTGATTTAACTGTATGTTAAACGACTCAAAACTCACCTAACACATTTTTAAAGATTGCTTAGAAATTAGTTTAGGTGTTGAAGTGGACGCACAAATACGCTATAAAGCAGTTCGAAAATGCTGAAATTAATATGAAAACTTGTTAAATAAATTGTTTTGAAAATTTTAAAAATGAAATTAAAATATTTAATTAGTTTTATAGTGCAAAATACATTAATACATTTTTTTTCTTTAAATATTTAAAATTTAACAAAGGTATTAATAATATTTTGTAGTTTAAATTACATTAATACATTTTTTGAAGTTATTAAAAAATAAAAAAAGATATCAAAATAAAATACATTATTAATTTTTTTGCAAAATATTAAAAATTAAATAAAGATATTAAAAAAATTTTGTAGTGCAAAATAAAAAAAATCTACTTAATCAACTATACTGCTGGTATGTTACGATACCTTGATTTGGTATTACCAATTTCAAGCTGCTGCTCCCCAAAATATATCTAAATGCAGTTGACGTTTTTTTTCCATTCTTTTAGCTGCTTCGCCTGTGGTAAGCAAACTTGACACCTCTGATGCTGTTGCTGCTGCTGCTGCCGTTTTCAATCATAATTTATATGCAAATTATTTGCGCATAATTTCTCTGTTCTTGCTTGAACCCTTTAGCTGCTGCTGTATCGCTTCTACTTCTCTATCGCATTTTCTCTCCTTTTCAGACACACACACTCGCACTCACACTCTCTATGGCCGCAAGCAAACGCCATTTAATAAACATTTTTTTGCAGCAAGTAAGCAGAGAGTGCCAGCCAGCACTATCATCTTTTTGGCGTAATACCCTACACTCCACTCCCCTGCTGTCTGCGCGCTTAACACGCCAACCGCGTTGAAGTCGTGTCAAACCGTGTGACATGTGCAATAAAGGGAAATAATATGCAAATGCAATTATAAGCCAAACTGACTGCCAGACACTGCGAGACGAGCAGTGCGAGAAAATACTGAAAAGTATTACAACAACAAAAATTGACTAAAAATTGAAGTGAGTGTGTGCGACGGAGATAGCAAGAGCGGTATTTGTTTAAGCAGTGCGGCGATAAAAATTGCCCGGCAAGGACTAATCAGAGCAACTTACACGAGCCATAAATTAGAAGGCGACAGCACGACATCCGTTAAACATTTCCAGAGTGAGGGGGAGAGAGAGAGAGAGTGTCAGTGTGTCAGTGTGTGTGTGTGTGTCCGGACGTGGCTGGTTGGCTAGCAGTTTGGCCGGCCGCTCGGGCTCGGCACTGCTGCCTGCGCCTGAGCCTGGGCCTGGGCCTGTGATGTAGCCTGATGCATGAAATGTAATAAATTTCGTTATCTATGCATTATTTATGTCGTAATTTGGTATTTTAGCCCGAAAACAGAAAAATGAAAAGCGTCGAGCAGCGCTTGGGCGTGCAGGCAGGGGGGCGTGTCGGGTCAACGTTACACATTTTCACTAAATTTTCTCGCTCAGCGAGTGCAAGAGTGTGTGCCAGCGTTTGTGTGTGTGTGAAGACGCATAAATTACACTTACAGCAGGCGGCTGCTTATGTGTGAGTGTATGTGTGTGTGTGTGTGCGAGTGTGTGAACAAAATATATATTTTAAATGAAATGCTCGTCGGTGCGTCTGGCCCACTTTGTGGCCAAGCATTGGTAAATTGGCCCCAAACGTTGCCACTCGCCGTTGACAAAGCGAGCGCCGGCACTTCAATCAATCTTTAATGCCGCATCGATCGCACATATACTATATATACTCGTGCATAAGTATTTGTGTATGTATGTATGTATGCTAACTAACTGCAGCTTTAAGCTAAGCGCTGCTTAATCTGCTGAGCTCGCAGTCAAGTCAGCAGCGAGCTACACGCTCCAGTTGTACACCTGCGCATCTTGTGCCCCATAAATTCTGCACTCTTCAGTCATTTTACGATTATACGAATATATATATAGAAGGGGGGAGCAGGTGCACTTTTGCGGATTTCCTTTTCAATTGGACGTAGTGCGTCGCAGTGCAGTCCGAGTATTTTTCAAAATGCATTTAACTCACTTTGTCATAGTCCGTAAATTTGAAATGTCATTGCAAGTTGCACAACTCGCACAACCTTGTGGCTTTCGTCTGACATGGCTGTGCACATGTGGGCGGTGGGGCGTGGCGCGTGTGGCAGCAGTCGAGACTGTGACACGTCCGAGTCTGATTTTCAGCTGCAAGTTACGTCTGCCTGTTGCTGCCAAGCCAAAGTCAACTGACAGTTATATACTATTATGGTATATATATAATTTATATATATACATTTCATTCATTTGATATATCTGCAGATGTCCGCTGGCGAACAGCTCTAAATCCATCACACAAAAAAAGCCAAAAAGCCTGATAAATTAAAAACTTTAAATATGTTCGCTACGCGCGCGTATTTCTCTACAGTTTTTCTATTTTTTTTTTTTTTCTTTTTTGCAGTTGTCCAGCAACTGTGCCACATTGTGGTGAGTTCAGCTTTTCGCTATTTTTTTTTTAATCAGCGAATGTAATTTAAACTCGCTGTGGGGCAATACAATGATCAAAATTAAAATATATACCCTATATATACCATAGAACTGTCTCGCGGCCAAACACGCTTTTTTGCGCTCGTCAATGCAAACGCACAACAACAGAAAAAAACATGTTTTAAACGCGCCAAACTGACCACAAATGTGTTTTAAATGTGCTTAATAAATGGCATAGTATACCCTGAGACACACTTAAAGAGCATTAAATTCTACTGCATTTACTGCATCCAAAAATTGTCTAATCAAGCAGCATATTAAGTAGAAAGCAGCAGCACATCTGATTAGACTATAGTATACCCTATAGCGGGGCTTAAGCTGCAGTTAAATGCCTTTCAAGCTCAAGCGATTTTTATTTTCTTAACAAATAAAAGAGCATACCCTGTTATATGGTTTAAAGCGCTGCTATACACATTAAAACTTTCTTAAAAATCGCTTTAAAAATGATTTGCATATATAAAACGCGACAGAAAAAAAAAGTGTACTAAAAAATAAATTGTTAAGTATTTTAAACTGATTTAATATGCACTTTAACTTCCCTTGCTGTTGGCACTAAAACTTTTTTAAAAATCGCTTTAAAAATTATTTCCATATATATAAAAAGCAACAGAAATAAAAAAGTGTACCTAAAAATAATTAGTTGGTATTTTAAACTGCTCTAAAAAGCACTTAAACTTACCGAGAATATCGAAATATATTTCTAAAGTCTGTCTTCCTATTGAGGTAGAGGCACAGTTACTCTGTAAACAGTCGTTTGCAGCTCTGAAAAAAATAAAATAAAACATGCTTGTAAAATAATATTTTGCAATTTCAAAATTCTTATAAATATATGCAAAAATTTATCATAGCATACCCTGTAAACAGTCTTCTTAAAATGTAGCAATTCTTTGTAATTAAATTATAATAAACTTGCCATTAGCAGCTCACTAAAACTGTCTCAACTTGTTATAACATTCCGCAGAGGGTATCTATTAGTGTTATCTTCGCTCCCCCTTGGATTATGCGATGATCGCCCAATTCGCACAGCAAATTGTGGCTAGATTCGGGCCGCCTTTAAGGCTGTTAAGTTGCAGGTGCCTCATTCAATTTGTCCCGGGCAAATGACTTGGCCGGGCTACCGGCTACTGGGCTGTTCGCACCTGGCAACTCAAACTGACCGCAGACCACAAATAAATTATTTCTTATCAAACTGAACTGGCCGCAAAAGTTTTTGTCTAGCGCCAACTGCAACGTTGCTCTATCATCTGCAATTTCTTATTATTTTCTAGTCTTTTTTCCGCTTTTCTTTCTTTTCTTTTTTTTTTTTGCTGCTCGATTCGATAATTTGTAGAAGACTGTCGCACGGTCGTAAATTGTCTTTGGCAGGCGAACAGACCGACTGAGAGAGAGAGAAGTAGTAGCAGGTACGGTCAGGTCAGTGCGGCGAGCATGCCAAAAGTTTTGGGCCAAGCTCGAGACTCGCCCTGGCCACGACAGCCAAATCAACAAGCAATTGTTGCTGCTCAGCTTGCACCCACACACTGCGATAAAGATTTCAGCACGGCGGCGGCAAAACTTTTTAATTTTATAAAAACAAAACGACGAGCACTTGAACTCCAGCAGAGAGCAGAGGTCATGGCTCGGAAATACACAAAAAAAAATAAAAAAAAAAAACAAAAAAACTCCAACTGTAACTTAAATGAACGGGACTTTTGTATAGAAACTTGTGCAGTTATCGAAGAAATATTACGGTACAGCTGCAGCAGACGGCAGAGCGGGTAGATAGATGGCTCACAAATCAAAGCCAACATACCTTAGGCTTAGCTCAGTTTCCCCGAGATATTTTGCAGCTATTGCCATGGCCAACAAAGTGTTATACGTGTTATACCAGCAGCTTTTGGGCTGAAAACCTTGCTGAGCTTTTGGCTCCTTGTAAAGCTGCTGACGTTCAAAAATGCCTGCTAAAAGCTCACAAAAGCTTGCACAAAAAGCTGCTGCTTTTAGCCAACTTGAAAGCTGTTGCTAGCATAAAATTTCCCCATTGAAAAGCTTTTGCGAAAATTCCCCACTGCAATTGTTAACACCTCGAATTCGAATGCCTTTTGGAGATTGAGGCGTGGCTTTGGCGCTAATTGAAATTCCTTATTTATCAGTTTGCCATCGAGGTTGCACCTGCAGCTGTCAAACAGTTGCTTATGCAGCAGCATCTGCCCCTAGTCCCCCCTTCGGTCCACGCTGCCAAAGCCGCCTCTGAAACGATTTCATTTATTCGCCGCTTGCAACTCGTTCGCTTTGTCTGTCTGTGTGTGTGTGTGTGTGTGGGTCTGCATTGCAATTTCCACTCGTAAAAACAAAGGAAAAAGCCCGTAATGAAATTCGAAACTGCAGGCAGAGGCGGGGGGCGGGGCGGAGCAGATTGCTTAGAAATATCATCTAAAATGTAAGCGATGCCAGCGCGCGCGTCAGGAGGTCGCAGCGCCAAATGCAACCTTGATTTGACAGGCGAGCGAGAAGGCATATATGTGAGTGAGAGAGAGAGAGAGAGAGAGAGAGGTAGAAGTATTTGCAATTTCAATGGAAAATGTTAAATGATATTTGAATACCCTGTAGAAGGGCATGCTGCGCGAGAGGAGCGCACCGAAATTTGCAAACTTCGCATAAATGGAAAACTGCGGCTTAGAGCAACGCATGTGTGTGTGTGTGTGTGCGAGTGTGTGTTAAGTGCTGTCATAATTATCATCAAATATTTGTGCGTGTGTCTGTGTGTGTGTGTGTGCCTCAACAATATCCTGTTAATATGCAAAAAGCATTTAAATGCAGGCCCAAACAAATGAGATTCGTTTGCGAATGCTTCACTAACATTTCTATTCAAGCGCACAGCGCGCTATATACGCGCGTGTGTGTGTGTGTGCGTGTGTGTGTGTGTGTGTGCGTGTATGTCAACTGTCAACCTTTGTCAGACGATTTGCTTGTGAAATGCTAATCCTGTTAGCAGGAAGGCAGGGGCGGCGGGGGCGTGGCGCTGCTCGCATCGTTTAATCAGTGCAAATCAAAACGGAAACTCGACTGTGCGACTGCGAAATTCCATTTCCGCCATGGCAGCGCATCATATAGTCGACAATATAGTATGCGATATTTGTTAATCATATTTACAGCTGCCTAGGTGGGGGGGGGGAGTACTACCCTTGCCCCACTGCCACTGCTCAGCTCAACGTGTAGCATACTTATGAGCGTGCCAGAAGCGCTGCCTCATCATTTGCTCGTTTTATATGTCAGTGCGAGCCGGATCGAGCGACATTATGGCAACACCACTTTGCAGCATACTAAGCAGCAGCAACGAGCAGCAACGAGCAGCAGCAGCAGCATCATTAACACTCCAGCAGCAGCAGCAACTACCAGGCTGCCCTTGTTGTTGTTGTTGCTGTGCTGCTGCGCGGTATAAATTAATAAAAATTTCATGTGCCAAATAATTACAATTAACATGAGTTCTTAATTAAGAGCTGCCTGTGCTGCTGCCAGTGCTGCCGCCGCTGCTGCTGCCTCTGCCTCTGCCTCTACCTCTGCCTCTGCTGCTGCCGTCGTCCTTGTTGCCGTTAATAGGCTCGTTCATTTGCCATCGCCTCGCCTCGCCTCGCCTCGGCCCGCACCGCCTCTCGTTGTCCTGGTTCACCTTTAATGCAATACAACACACTCGGCTGCGCTCGGTGCGGTTCGTTAAGTCCCCTCGGCTGCCGCTAGCCTCCCTGCTCTGCGCCCAACTGCTGCCTGCCTGCCTGTCTGCCTGCTCTGCTCTGCTCCCTACAGCAACCTCTGGCTGCTGCTCGTTCTCCTGCTGCTGCTGGCTCTGCTGCTCATCATGCTGCTCCTCCTGCTGCTACTCTTGCTCCTCATGCTGCTGCTGTCCTGCTGCTGCTGGTCTCTCCCCATCCTTCTACTCCTGCTGCTGCTGCTACGGGTCTCCCCTTATCCTTCTTCTCCTGCTGCTGCTGGTCTCTCCTCATCCTCATCCTTCGCCTGCTGCTGCTGCTGTTCTCTCCTCATCCTTTTGCTGCTGCTGCTGCTGGTCCTCATCCTTCTCCTGCTGCTGCTACGGGTCTCTCCTCATCTTTCTTGTCCTGCTGCTGCTGCTGGCCTCCCCTCATCCTTCTACTCCTGCTGCTGCTGCTGGTCTTTCCTCATCCTACTGCTGCCGCTGTTCTCCCCTCAACCTTCTCTTCCACGGGTCTCCCCTTATCCTTCTTTTACTGTTGCTGCTACTGCTGGTCTCTCCTCATCCCTCCATTCCCGCTGCTCTTACTGCTGCTGGTACCTCCTTCTGCTCCTGCTTATGCTGCTCCTGCTGCTGCTGGTACCTTCGCCGGCTCTTCCTTGTCCTCCTGCTTACTATAACTACCACTGTTCCCTGCTCCTGCTGCTCCCTACAGCTCCCGCTGCTGCTGCTGCTCCTCTACCTGCTCCTCTACTTCCTCCTCTTCCTGCTCCTCTCCCTGCTCCTCTACTTCCTCCTCTTCCTGCTCCTCTCCCTGCTCCTCTCGCTGCTCCTCTCCCTGCTCTTCTCCCTACTCCTCTCCCTGCTCCTCTCCCTGCTTCTCTCGCTGCTCCTCTCGCTGCTCCTCTCGCTGCTCCTCTCGCTGCTCCTCTCGCTGCTCCTCTCGCTGCTCCTCTCGCTGCTCCTCTCCCTGCTCTTCTCCCTGCTCCTCTTCCTTCTTCCTCTTCCTGCTCCTCCCTTTGCTCCTCTCCCTGCTCTTCTCCCTGCTCCTCTTCCTTCTTCTTCCTCCTGCTCCTCCCTTTGCTCCTCTCCCTGCTCACCTTCTGTTTGCTGCTGCCAACTGGTTTGTTACTGCCGCCTGCTTAATTTGCTGCCTGCCAGCTATTTTTTTCCTGCCTGCCTGCCTGCCTGACTGCCTATACACTTAGCCTACCCCTCTCTCGCTCTGCCTCTATCTCTCCCTTCCTCTCTCTCTCTCTTCCACTGCCGCCTCAATATATTTCATTCTCTGCTGGCTTTTTTTGCAATTGAAGTGTCGATATTTTATGTGTTGTTCGTTTAATTAAAAATGCCAAAGGTTAACACACAGTGGCAGCCCCGCGCTACACCTTCCCCCCTGCCCCTGCATAACAGTTATTTATGTGTTTTAACTCTGCATAACTTCGAACATGTTTTTTGTGGCTTTTAGTTAGCTTTCAGCTCGATTGTTGTTGCTGCACTTTTAAGCCGCTTAGGGCGCAAGTTTAATCAACGCACAGTGGCAGCATTTATAGAATTTGTTGTGCTGCATATACGCGCTCTTTCTAAAGCACTCTCTAACTCTCTCTCTCTCTCTCTAACTCTCTCCCTCTCTCTGCTCAAACTTTGACACTGGTTTATTAATAGCAGCAGCAGCAGCAGCAGCAGCAGCTGCCCCCGTGTCGAGTTATGCATGCGAAACTATTTTGCTTTGGGGGCGTGCACTGAGGCCCTGCGGATTAGCCGAGTTGCTAACGTGCTCTGCATGTCTGTGTGTGTGTTGCTGTTGGTGTAATGAAACCGGAAGTGCCTGTCGCTCATCGTTTACCGTTAGCTGGCAGCAGCATCAGAGTTTCATTAAAAGCAAAAAGCCAGCGCAGGCGCTGCCTAAAAGCAAAAAGCAAAGGCGTGGCGCACTCATTATACCCAGCAAGCAGTCTAGTCTAGTCTTCGCATAATAATCCATTCCCCCGCTTAATGCGCTTTTAATACCCGCTGCACACTGGGTAACTGTCAGTCGCACATGCCCGCCCACACGGCCCTGAGTTAGTCATAAAACTGTCCCAGGCTCGGACTCGCCTGATGATGATAAAAGATCAGAGTGTGTCCACACCTTGCAGTGAGCGACAGGCGGAGAGCAGCTGCAGCAGGCAGAGAGCGGCTCAGCAGTGGCAGGCAGTGGCCTGACAGCAAAGGTAAGAGGGGGGAGCGCGCTGTGAAATGAAGTAAAGCGAAGGAAACTAAAACTAAAGCCAAACTGAACTGAGCTGAAGCTTGGCTCGACTGTCTGACATAAATATGTAAACAAATGTCAAAATGACAGGCACACACAGGCACTTACACACACACACAGACACACACACACTCAGAGCACTCATACTCGCATGTGAAATGGGAATTGACTCTGCGAACTTGCGAGCTTGTTGATGTGGGACACACGGGCGTCTGTTTGAGCTGAGAGTTTGAGTGTGTGCTTAGGGGGCATGGACAGTGGTGTATGTGTGTGCGTGTGTGTGCGTGTGTATATTGCTGGCGTGTAGCGCGTGTTATTGTTGTTCACGTGGCGCTGCACAAAATGAAAAATGCATGACAAACGGCCCCAAAAGCGAGCGCCAGCTGAAAACCAGAGCTACAGCTACAGCTACAGCCTCAGCGCCAGGCGCATAAAAACGCGCAAATATTTCACACACACACACACGCACACGCACAGCGACGACAACTAGCAGCTGCGAGCGCTGGTTAAGCTGTAGCTGGCAGTGTGTGTGTGTGTTGGGCTTGGTAATGATGCTGTAAGCAGCAGTGGCAAGGGGAGCGGACAGGCAAGCAGGCAGGCAGGCGGGCAGGCAGGTCTGCTCAACGCACTTGTGCAAGGTGAGGCTGTGGCTTTAATGACGTCATGCGAGTAACTGTAACTCAAAACAGTAGGCCGTGCAATGGCCGCTAAAACGCTCGCTCTCGCGCTGCTTTACTCTCCTTGCAGACGGGCTGCTGCCTCGCTCTTCCGTTCTCCCGCTCTCAGCTCAATTGATGCCCTGTGCAGCTGAGAGACACGCACTCACACTCTCACGCACACACTCAGGCAGCTCTACAAACACACACACACACTGCCACTTTCCCTCGCTGTGCTGCGGTGTGTTGCCCTTTCGTGCTGTAACCTGCACAACAATGCGTATGCTTAATGCTGCCAAGCATCGTGCCTGTGCGTGTGTGTTAGGCTTTTATTATGGCACACTCTTTCTTTTTTGCTTTTCACTTGATTTAATTATTAATGCGCATATGCTAAAATGAAACTCATTTGCATAACTCTAAAGTTCGGC
The DNA here is from genome assembly GCA_035046045.1 of Zaprionus bogoriensis. Lineage (NCBI taxonomy): Eukaryota > Metazoa > Arthropoda > Insecta > Diptera > Drosophilidae > Zaprionus > Zaprionus bogoriensis. Next base: position 381,120 of record JAWNOI010000145.1, read on the forward strand.
TCGCTGCTCATGCAACTATAGCTAGAAATATATACAAATATATATATAAATATAAATATATATATTTATATACATTTATATATATTTATATATTTATGTACATATTGCCAGCGAAACTAATCACACTAATTGGCGCTGCGGTTGCCAATCAAAGCTCAAAAGATTTTGATTATAATGAAACTCGCTTGATTGACTGAGGCAGTTGTACTCCCCCCACTGCCCCCTGCCCCGCCTACCTGTTGCCCTGCCCTGTCCAACGGCCTCATCCTGCTGCCAATTAATTAAGCCAAATGATTAGGCAAATGTGAATGCATTTCGTGATTAGCTTCAACCGCAAAATTCGCCGCAGCGTTACAAAAAGCCGACGAATCCGACGGATACTTTGACAAAAAAATCCATTATGCTAATTTGTACAGGGTACACAGGCTACACAACAGCTTCAAAGACGCCAAAGGAAGCAGCAGTCAGGAGGCAGCGGGCGCTCACACACACGCACACACACATAAACGCGCGCGCGCGAAATAACAACAAGCCGCAGCGAAAGTAAAAATAAAAGAAAAGGTCACGCACCGAGAGCTAAGCAGCATATAAAATATAATGCACACACATGCACACACACACACACGCACACATACACATACATACAGGCAGAGAAGACAGCGTGGACTTGCGCGACAGGCAGTTACCCAGCAGCAAGCACTTGCAGGGTATATGCAGCAGCAACAACAAGTGGAAGCAGCAGACGGCAGAAATTTGTCTTTAATTTCTTATCTCGCTCGCTCGCTCGCTCGCTCTCTCTCTCTCTCTCTCTCTCTCTCTCTCTCTCTCTCTCTCTGGCGCACACTTAAGCGCAGAATATGCCAGGGTATGCAGGCAGCACGTGGGGTATGCGCGGCTGGCAGCAAAAATCTTCAGTTGCAACAAAAATTAAATTGAGTGCGTGGCGTTGGAAAATTGTTTGGTCTTGAGGTGTAAGAAAATTGAACACACACACAGACACACGCACGCACACACACAACGAAAACTCAAATCTACAATGCAAACAGCAGGCAAGAGAAAACGCCTGGAAAGCAAGACTTGGGCAAGAGGAAAAAGCGGCAGCTTCCAAACACAACACAAGAAAGGGAGAGAGTGAGAGTGTGACAAAGAGAGAGAGCGAGCAAGGCAGAACGCGCGAGCGCGTGCTGCACAGCAGCCGAGAGCAGCGGCAGCTGCGGCTCTCTGCCGTTTTCAGCAAATTCCCGGGCAAACGCTTGCGCCGTAGCTTGCCACACATTCTGCTCGGCGGCGTGTTGTTGTTGTTGTTGCTGCTCAAACAATAATAAGTGTTGCCGTTGTTGGGCTACCGCTTTACCTGGGACTGGGCACTTGCCGCCGCAGCGCCTTCATGTGTCCAAAAATCTCATGCAGCCCCAGCCAAATTATGTATACGCCCCCCTGTGCACAGCGCTCTGCACAGCGGCTCAGGCTCAGGCTCAGGCCAAGTGAAAACTTATTTTCGGTGACAGCGCTGGCCAATTTGCGCGCTTAAGCCGCCAACAACAGCACCAGCAGCAGCAGCAGCAGCAGCGCAGCGACCGCGCCTACAACATGTTCGCCCATGCAGCGGGGAGGGAGCGGAAGCTGCTTTAAAAATTCAAAATGGCAGCAGGCAGTGAAACTAGCGACAAAACGTACTACAATAAACAGGCGTCATTTGCACAGTGTGTGCGAGTGTGTGTGTGTGTGTCCCTGTGTGTGTTTGGGTCACACTAATAATTTAGTAACAGGCAAAAGAACGTCGCCAAGCGCAAAAAGCAAACAAAAAACGACGCTGCGATGCTGCGAGTAGCGAAAGAAACATTTGCACTTCCTGCTCTTTTGTGCCGAGCTTCGACTCTGCAGCAGCAGCAGCAGCAGCTGCTCCCCCTCTACAGCTACTGCTCACTGCTAACTCCCCTCTTTCCCCACTTCCATTTGCTTGCCGTGTTTATGTCTCGCATTTTTTCTGCTTTTTTGCTGTCGTTGTTGTTGTCGTGTGGCCCGTTTCAATGGCCCGTTGAGCGGGTCAGCGGGTATCACAGCGCCAAAGCAAAATGTGTCAAACGAAATAAATTATTTTCTGTTGCTTTTGCTTTTGCTTTTCTCTGTGTGTGTTTCGCTGCTGCTTGTGTTTTTTTTTTTGTTTTTTTTTTTGCCTTCATTTTCGCTTCATTGACAGGGCGAAAAAACGGCGTTGTCGCCTACATTTTTGCGCTTCGCTTCGCCTGCAACGCACAGCGCGCGCACTTGCACATTTGTCCAGCAGTCGGTGCCACGCCCACAGACAGCGGCTGCTGATGATGATCATGTTGCTGCTGTTAATGCTTATGTGCCGCAGCAGGGAGGCGTGGCAGGGCGCTAGCGAGTAGCTGTGAGTGCTTGTTCGCTGTTTCGACACATTTAAACATGGCACAACACAACAACAACAACAACAACAAAAGCGCACAAATCTAGCTGGGCTGTGACACGCCCCCACCACCACCACCACAAACGACTGACAAAATGTCGCAAAATTTGTTGATGGAAACAAGCAGCCTTATAAAGCGTTGCGTAGGTTATGCTCGGTCTTCCAAACAGCATAAAATTCAGAGAATATATTACTGATAAATTATCAGAATTATTAAAATAAACTTTAATGAATAAATTAGAAATGCTTTTAAGACGACGTTTTTAGAATACTACTTGAATATTATGTGCAAATTTTTCTGTAATAGTATAATAATATTATAATATATTATACAATAATACTATAAAATTATAATGCCTTTATACTATAATAATATAGTACTATAATACTATAATATTATAATACTATATTACTATAATACTATAATACTATAATACTATAATACTATAATACTATAATACTATAATACTATAATACTATAATACTATAATACTATAATACTATAATACTATGATACTATAATACTATAATACCATAATACTATAATACTATAATACTATAATACTATAATACTATAATACTATAATACTATAATACTATAATACTATAATACTATAATACTATAATACTATAATACTATAATACTATAATACTATAATACTATAATACTATAATACTATAATACTATAATACTATAATACTATAATACTATAATACTATAATATTATAATATTATAATACTATAATACTATAATTCTATAATAATATAATACTATAATACTTTAATACTATAATATTACAGTACTATAATACTATAATACTATCATACTATAATTCTATGATAGTATAATAATTTAATGCTATAATATTATAATACCTTAATACTATAATAATAATAATAATTAATAATAATAATAATAATAATTTAATACTATAAACTATAAGTAGTCAAATTTAAAAAATATTATGAAAAGTATTTGTTCTATATTTCTATCAAAAGTTTTTAAGAAATCATTCAATTTAGTTTTGCTACAACTAATGTAATTAAATGTAATTAAAACAAGTGAAGAAAGCTACAGTCGAGTGCACTCGACAGTAAGATACCATTTACCTTTCGCTGTTAAAAACTAATTCTTAATATTAATTACTTTTATTCGGCGAATAACAACGCATCGCATATTTTCGAGGACAAATTCACATGCATTGACGCTAATGGCACATGCCGACTGCACACTGACTACACGACGACTGTGCGTGCGCAGTCGGCGTGCGCAGTCGGCGTCGGCGTCGGCGTCGGGCCTCTACTGCTGTGAGCGAAACTTCTCGTGCCTATAACTTCTGTGTTTATTGTCCGATCGGATTGAAATTTATAGGGTAGATCTGTACTATGGTAAGCTACAAGAGTGTTGAAAAAAATGTTTTGTTATTTCCCTACTTTTCTTAAAATGCAATAGTGTGGGGGCGGTGGGCGTGGCATCCAAAAGTTGAAAATCAAACATTCTCCGTAATGTTACCAGGCACCTTACTTTCAAATTTGGTGCTTCTAGCTTTTCTAGTTTTCTTTGAAACTATAAAAATGTGTTTTTTAGAGGCGGTGGGCGTGGCATCCAAAATTCTAAAATCCAACTTCTGCATAATGTTGCAAGACACCCTCCTACCAAATTTGGTGCGTTTATCTCTTTTCGTTATTGAATTATTTGGAAAAAATCGAAATACGCATTTATCGATTTGCGGAGGCGGTGGGCGTGGCACATCAAGTTTGAAATAAACTTCTTGTGTGTATTGAATACACGCACACTCCCACCAAGTCTGGTGCCTCTAGCTCTTTTAATAGCTGAGATCTGTGTGTTCATACAGACGGACAGACGGACAGACGGACAGACGGACAGACGGACAGACGGACAGACGGACAGACGGACAGACAGACGGACATGACCAAATCGACTCGGCTATTGATGCTGATCAAGAATATATATACTTTGTATGGTCTGCCACGCCTCCTTCTGCCTGTTACATACATTTGCACAAAGTTAATATACCATTTTTTACCCATTTTCAATGGGTAAATGGTATAAAAATTGTTTTAAATGGCAACAAAAAAAACTTCAACAAAGTTCACAAACTTTTGCTGGCAAGCGAGTGGCGTAAAACTCGCAAAACACTTTCATTGAGCTGCGCATAAATTTCAATAGTATTATTTAAGATTGACCCACTGTTTTGTACGCTATCGCCGCAGCCTCTTTGTTTATATAGATATATGTGTGTGTTTGTGTGTGTGTTGGGAGAAGGGGCAAGGCAATCGCTTTACTGCTCCACTGCTCCACTGCTGCTGCTGCTGCTTCGCTTTTGTTTCGAACTTGTCGTCATTGCCCTTGCTGGCCCTGCTATCCTCCCGCTCCCTAGCCACTCGCGTACCCTATCTGCCCCGCTCTTGCGCTTGCTCCGCTCCTCCCCCTCTGCCTTTCTCTTTCTCTCTCTCTGTTGCACGCCACGATTGTCACTGCGAGCGCCCCAAGCATAGACAACTTTTTATGAATTCGCAGGCCGTGCCACCAGCCTCCTAGTTCCCCCCAGCAATCCTATCTCTCCCTCTCTCTCCCGCTCACTCTCTCGCTGGGCTGTCAGCCCAACCAACCATGCAGAATAATCTGGCGCAGCGGCAGCCGCAGCCCCAGCACAACAGAGCAGCGCACAGCGCAGAGAACAGGGTTAAATAAGCTGTTAATTATGTGTTTAAAATTTCTGACATGACGCAGTGCAAATTATTTATTTACATTTTATTTTTAGCGTGCGTCCTCTGTCTCTTTCTCTCTCGCTCTGTCTCCCCTCCCGCAGCGTATATTGCGCAATTTGGATACATGGAAACAACGTTCCGTATACGCAATATGTCCTAGACGTATACGTATTTTGGGCAAATGCTTGTCCGCCATTTTGGCCAGCATTCGGCCTTGGGCGAGTGTAATTAATAACTTTGCCAGCGAAAAGTTGAAAACAAACCAAAAACAAAATTTTGAAAAACGCAAACTAGTCGAAAAGGTTTATCGATTGTCCGCCAGTGTTGTGTATGTGCGACATTTTAAAAGCCATAGGCAAATGTGACAGACACGCACAAGCACACACACATGCTCATATAGCAAACAAGCCACAATCAGAATTTGCTTTTCCCCAAGATTTCCGTTTAAATAATTCAAAATTTGTCGAAATGACAAATTACCCCAGCAGCGCGCGCTGTCTGCATGTGTTTCATTAATTTGACGCTGTCGTACACGCACACACGAGCACAGCATTATGGACACACACACACGCACACACATACACTCGCAACACATACATACGCACACTCGCATTCATAAATTTGGATAGCGACCACAGTAAATGCCAACGGCAGACTCAATCAATTTGCGCCCTTGTACTTGCCTCTGTATGTGTGTGATTTGTGCGTGTGTGTGTGCGTGTGTGTGTGTGTGAGAGAAAGAGGGGCAGACACCATGACTCGAGCATACATAATGCTTAACGTGCCAAAAATGTACGCTTATTAAAAACTCAGAAGTCAACTTAACTGACAGCAGGCTGAGCATACAACTCCATCGATAACAATGGTTATCGTCATCGTGCCTTTATCGTTTGCGAATCATATTATTTCTTCTTGTATAGCAAAGAAAGAAATCATTTGGTCCCATTCTCTGATATAAGCCGTACCGATAACTTAAATAAACGATATCGATAATCATCGTTATCGGAAAATAATTAATGTTATCGTTATCGTTATTGTATCTTATAGTATCGTCTGCGTCACTGTTATCGCGATCGTCATCGCCGTCGTCCTCCCTGCTTTTCAACAATATCGATAACTTCTGTGTACAGCATCATTGCTCCAGTAATCGAACACACATAATTATTTGCCTTTTTCGATAAGCGATCAATTTATTTCAGTGACATTGGAACACTTCTTATGCCTCAGCCTCGCTTAGGCCTGGGGCAGATGAGCACCCTGGGGCTGGAAACCGTTCTCATCGGCGATGTAGGTGACCTCGTAGGTCTTACCATCATCGGCAACAAAGGAGAAGCTACCCTTGACGACAATAGCCTCGTGCTCCGAACCAGCGTTGTTCAGGTGACCCTGCTCTTCCTTCTTGGTGCCATCGGAAGTCTCAACACTGTGGTCAGAGGTGAAGGAAAGGATCAGTAAGAAGTCACGTTTCATTCCCAGTTGCTAGACTCTTACTCGAATTTGTAGCTTTCAGGCAAAACTTCGGAATCCTGGCGGACAATTTCGGCATCGGGGGCGGGAGCAGCCAGGGCAACGGCGAAGAGGGCAACGAAGACGATGAGGAACTTCATGTTGGATTGATTGTTGGGATTGTTGCACGTTTGAGACTTCAAAGGTAACTATAGCTTCTAACGCCGATCGGATGCATATTTATAGCGAAATCGATGATCGAATAGCATTGGCAAAAATATTCGCGAATCAAACTAGTTTAATGCCGCAAAGCTTGCGAAAAATTTGCATCAATTAACATTTAAAATGCACACACATCTCGCCATGGCTTGAATAAAACTTAATTTATATCAACAAAAAAACAAAAAACAAAAACCTATGCATTTATTGAAAACGAGTTTTGGCTGACGGATCGCACACCACGTCATTTGCGACTCTTGATCTTGAGGTTAACTAGGAATCTGGCTGCACATGGCTCAGATGTTGTCCACTTCAATCCTGGCCGATCTGCACGAAGAGCTCGCTGCAATGCACTTTGCCTTGAGGGACTCCATTCTTATTTCCGCTTATTCTTATTTCATCTCAAGTAGTGCTAGAATGCTCATTAAGACGATCAGAATGCCCACTGTATCCATTTGCCTAATCAGAAGCAGCTTCATCTATTCCTCTTTGCTTGCTGCGATCCTCTCTCAAAAATAAGTTTAAGGTCCACTTTTATGATTAATAATAATTAATTAATTAATTAGTAAATTATTAGATTTGTATTCCTTGCCACTGCCTAAAGTTTATAATTTAGACATACGTTTTTTTTTTAAATATATTTTCATACTTTTTGTACTAGCAAATACAGTAACCAAATTCTGTATATGCGCCAGAGAGCTTAATCGGTATTGGCCCATAGTATTGCAAAGAAAATCTAATTATGATCTTCAATTTTGAAAGAGACATGTCGCTGTTCTTATGAATTTAGATTATGAGTCCTGATTAATCGAAACTTCAAGTATCGAGTAAAATATCGGACAAAAAAATTGAGTTTTCTTAGATGACCATACTTATCATATCATGCATTTTCCCTGGGGACCCAGGGGGCTGTGTTCTCGAACATATGGAACACAGGTTACGCCAGTAGTTATGCCACAGGCTCTCCTCACTGTATTTCAATACGCACAACTCCAATTCCTAATGCGTTTTAATTTTAATTTGCATTTTTCGATCGTAAATAAATGCTGGTTCTGTTCCGTTTTCTAATGGTATTTTAACTATCAAACTGCAAGTTTCATTGTCGTTTTAGCAAGCATAAATATAACATGCTTTTATTTCGCATAATTCTCATATGCTTTCTATTTTTATCCTGTTAGTTTTTTTTATCGCTGATTTTGTTTCCGGTGAGTTCTCTATGCCAATTTAAAACGTATACAAGTTTCATCATTGTGTCCAGCTTAGGCGACTCTCACTGTAGCTCGATCCAGCGCCGGATCATAAAATGTGCTGGTTCCTGCTTCCAATCCGGTTACTGCAAATGATCTGTGACATTTTTTTTTTTTTGGGGGGGTTTCATTTGGCCGCAATCGCAACGAAATTCCTGCTACTCGTATGCGCATAAATAACATTATATCGTTATAACGTTATTAACGTACGACATGCCAGCGACGATGCATATCTCAAGTAGAAAGCAAAAAGTTGATAATTGAATCAACGATTCGCCAAATGGAACTGCCAAAGCGGTAGGGGGGAGGAGTACGGTGTATGGGTACGGGTATATTACGCATACGCCGCGTGTGCTGCACATGCTGCAGCACGGCCATCAACATGTCACGCAAAAGCCAAAGCAAAACGAAACTACTTCAACAACAACAACATTTGCCCGTGCTACAAATACTCGTACACTATTGATGCCCCCGAGTGCCTGCCTCAGTGCCAGCCGCAGTACCCGCCTCTGCCACTGCCCCAGCCGCTGCCACGCCTTGCTGCACTGTGTGTACTTGTAGCCTGACGATTTAGCTGATTTATGTTGATTTGCGAGCGAGAGCCGGAGCCAAAACGGTTCCCGCTTGTACAAAAAGCGCAGCAACAACAACAACAACAACACAACAACGTGGGGCAGGCAGGCATAGCGTGCGCTTAAAGCCAACAATAACGGGGCGACTTACAACAGCCGGAGCTATAGCTACAGCTACAGCTACAGCTACAGCCATAGCTATAGCTATAGCTACAGCTATAGCTACTTTCGGCTCCGATCCGTTGAGGTTCGGCTGCGACTTCGTGTGCGGATACGACGCCAGCTCGGCTCTGGTCGCGCCCAGAAATTTGCAGAAATCGTGCCAGTCGGTCTCGCCCGAGTGCGTTCGGGCCGCGCAGCCGAAGCTGCGGCTGTGCCACGGTGAGCGCCAGGCGACGCCTGTCGCGCAGCGAGTCCTGGCCGCCAGTTCGAGTCCGTGTCCGTGTCGAGTCGAGTTCAGACGTTGTCGTTGTCGTTGTCCTCGCCATCGTCGTCGTCGTCGTCGTCGTCGCCAACGCTGTGCGCAAAAATTAGTTCAAGCGAGGCATAGATACATTTTCCATACACACCATACACACACACAAGCACGCACACACACACACACACACACAGACACACAACCATTTCTGGTATAGCAAAAATGTCAAAGCCAAATTGCACAAAATTCCAGGCGAAAAATGACGGAAAAACTGCGAATATAAATTAACAGTGCGACGCGTCGAGTTCGAATTCGAATTCGAATGCGAAAACTCGAAAAAAAAAACCTTATATAAAACGTTGGACTAACGGTTTTGCTGCTGCTGCTGCTGCTTTTGGAAAAGAGGCGTTGCTGCTGCAAAAATCGAAGCCAACTTTATGCATATTTCTTGGTGTAGACAGCGCGACGTGTGTGTGAGTGAGTGTGCGAGTGACTGCCTGTGACTGTATGCGTGCGTGTGCACACGTAGCCCCACAACATTATCGTGTTCAAATATTGTAAAATATATATGCACATATAGGGCACACACACACACACACTCAGACGTACTTAACTGCGAATTTCATTATATAAAGAGACACGCGCACACATACCCTGTAAAAGGCGCATAAGTGTAACTGTGCCACAAGAGTTTCAAACAAAAAATAGCGTACTCCACACACACAAACAACACACACACACACATATATATATATACATACGAGCGCACGCACGGCTAAGCCTAAATAAATATGGAAAGGAGTCTGATGCAACGTGTGTGTGTGTGTGTGCGAGTGCTGGCGCTTATTTGTATATGTGTATGTATACGTACGTGTGGGTATGTGCTGGTGTGTGTGTGTGTGCGTTGTAGGCACTCTGCATAAGTGAGAAGCATCGCGACGCGACGTCAATTTCAACGGCGTCGTCTTCGTGCTCGCCTCCATCGTGCTTTTTGACAGCGCCGCGTCCGCCGACAGCTCCAGCTTCTGCCCAGCTTCCACTGCTGCTTCCTGCTCCCCTGACTTTGTTGATTAGCCCGACGGACAGACAGGCAGGCAGGCAGGCAGCCAGGCAAACATCGTGGCCGGCCTGCCCGCATATGCTTTGCCAGCGCCGGGCCCACATGTGTGCCTGGAAGATAAAACAAGTTTTCGGACTTTAAAAGTTTGTGATTTTCACACACACACACACAGGCACACAGATACAGCTACAGACAAGCGGCAACGGCGATAACTTTGCACTTCAATTTGATGAGTTTTCCATTAAAAACTTGCCTCGAGCATCTGATTAAGTAATTTGCAAGCCAACGGGCTGCCCCAATCCCTTCGCTCCACACAGACCGCATTAAGTATGCAAGTTCAAGTTAGGGTCTGCATATTTAAGCCTTTTGTAGGTCATCAAAAATGTAAGCAACAACAGCTAAATTGCGGGGAAGGTAGGCGAAACTCATTAATAACTCTCGGCGCACTCGCGAGTTTGTCGAGAACAAAGCCTGAGCTGAGGCGAGCTGACAATGGCAATAATAAATATGAAGACAGCAGAGACAAAGGCAACTGTCGCAATTCGCAATTTAATTAATGCCAGAGTGTGTGTGTGTGTGTGTGTGGAGGGGGCTGGGAGAATCGCACATATGTTTATGTAATTTACTTATATCCAGCGAGCGCTCAGCTCGCGTTTCTCTGACAACACGAACAACAGCAACAGCAACAGCCATGGCAACAATGCTTCAGGCCCCTGCTACCATAGCCCCCACCCACCACACACGCACACCATGCTCACTCCTCGCTGCAACAACAACAAATTGAAATCCTTTACGTCGCGCTGCCACAAAAAGCAATCAAAGCAAACGGCGCAAGGCTCAAGCAAATTTTGAAAGCAAAAGCCACACACCCGCACACACACGCACACACACACACACACACAAAACCAATTAACGAGATATGTGCGAGAACGAGAGTTTGCAAAAACATAAAAAGCAGCAGAGAGCAAAAGAGAGAGACAGAGAGAGAGAGAGAGAGTAGGTCTGAGCGAGAGAGCGAAATTATAGCAGGCAGAGCGTGCAACAAAAAGACATACAAATCAAATGCGCTTAAAAAAATACACGTAAAACTACAAAAAAAAATCCAAAAAGCAATACAAATACAAAGGCCAGGCAGTTGCCTCAAACACACACACACACACACACACGCACACGCTGCGCTTAGCTGGTGGCAGGAGCCAAGTAGCAAGCGTTTATGCTAAACAGAGTGTAACTGCCGGGGTTGCCAGTTCGCCCAGTGACATTTCTGCAAAAGCCAAGTCCAAATGGGGAATCAAAAAACCCACACACACGCACACACATACACACACACACAGACAGCAGGCGAGAGCGCGAGAGAGCAGGCGCTCGGGCTTTGCAGAAAACGTAGCATACTTTCAGGCGGGCGCTGCTTAAGGCTCGGGCTATTTTTGGCACGCTCTCGCAGGCGCGTGCTCTCTCTCAGTCTCTCGTGGCTCTGCGTGTGCTCTCTTTGCAGCGCGCCGTAAATGCCACTAGCCAACTGTCAAGTCGGAGTGGCCCGACTGCGGGACTCTGGCAAACGCTATCCAAACGTGCAGCCTGAGTGAGATAAAGGACGCACGCGACACGCAAAATCGCCCAAGATTCCACCAAGAACAATCAAACGCATGTCTCAGTGTGTGTGTGTGCGTGTGTGTGTGTGCGTGTGTGTGTGTATTGTTTAAATTGTGAAACTGCAAATTAACTAGAAAATTTAAAGCAAAAAGCAAACGACGCGAAACGCGCGCGAAAGTGGAAAAAAAAACAAAAACCAAAAATTTAATTCAAAAAAAAAAAAATGATACAAAAATTATTGCAGAAAATAAAATTGCCGTTTACCTTTGCATTTTGCAGTGTTCAGATCAAACAACAATAGTAGAAAACTATAAAGAAATCTCCAAAACAAAGCAGAACAGTTAAAAAAAAAAGAAAAACAAATCAATTTTTACGACCCGCTCGCAGCGTAGTAAGAATGTCAAAAGTTAAAGCGAAAGGCGAGCTCAAGCGTCGAACGATTCTCGCATGAAAATGACAAGCGTCGCCTGCAACAGCAGCAGCAATAACAACAACAACAGCAACAACAACAACAGCAGAGAGAGGCAGCCAAAGGCCACGGACAATAAGTGCTCGGTGCAACAGCAACAGCAACAATAACAATAAGCGAACGCAAGAGGAAACGGAAATGGGATGGATGAAAAGTCAATTTGCCTGAAACCCAAAGCAGAACCGACAATCGATCGGGTGTAGGGAGCACGAGAATGAACAGTACGGATTAGTATTAATTATAGCTCGCAACGGACTGCTGGCACACACACACACACACACACACACAGACAGACAGACACCGACAGACAGACAGACAGACAGACACACACACAGGATGCGTAACTAATACGTAATCCGGCAGCCGAGAAGACAATGAAAAGGATCGATTTCACGGCATAGCAGCAGACAGAAACGACGATTGCAATTAAAAGTAAATACGCAAAAAGCGTAGCAGAGTGTGTGTGTGCTGCGAGGGCTGCCAGCAAAGTTAAGCGACGCGCAAAGCGGGCCATTGATGTGGCCGCGATCCTCAGCAGGCATCAGTAGCGCAGTAACAAGGACCAGCAACGGCTCAGGCATTGGCAACGGCCCCGGAGTATCAGGCAGAAGCGGAAACGAGAAGCAATCACATCAATCTGTCAGCTTCTCATGCTTCTGGTGCAGGCTTGAGCTTCGCCCTTTGCATTGGCAACAACATGCACATGCACTAGACACACAGGGCCGACAATTCAATGATCTAAGCTCATAGACGCGACAGAAACACACTCACACTCACACACACAAACACATATACATACACTACTCACACAGACATACATACATACATACATAGACACACGCACACATGCACGCACTGATGTACTGACTGAAAGCCTCGCTGCCTAAACAACCAAACTAACTCACTGACTGAGAGACTATAGCGAAAAGCGCCCAACAAAATTTAGACGAGCAAACCTAAAGGAGAGCCAGAGCAAGAGCAAACGCAAGAGATAAGCGCTAAAAGAAGTAGTAGAAGAAGAAGAAGAAGAAGCAGTTACAACTAGAGCAACCAAATTTAACTACTTGCAACATCAACTACAACAACTTACTTTATACACCAAAAGAAAAAAAGAAAAGAAAAAATAACATAAACAACCAAAAATCGTTTTTAATGCCACGCAAAAGCCAAGAAAACCAAAAACAACAACAACAAGCCGATTTTTAACTAAGCACCCAATAAAACTTCCTTCCAAGCCCTGTTGACTTTGTCACGCACCACTCAACAACAACAACAACAACAACAACAACAACAGCAACACGAGCAACCTGCACCACCATGAGTGATTCAGCAATGGACAAACTAATCAAACTGACGCCCTGCACCCGCACACCCCTGCTAACCATCTGGCTGGCGATCAACATGGCGCTCATCGTGCAGGAGCAGGGCCCCAAACGGAGCACCACAGTGCAATCGGCGTGAGTACTCAAATCTTCAGTTATATTCTATCTCTTTTACACACACACACACACACACACAACCTTTTTCGCTGTGTGCCCCCGCCTTGATTAACCTGAGACCGGTTTTCGGGGGCGATCGCAGACGCCGCTGTACAACTCCAAAATATGCGCATAATTAAATCAAGATGCGCTCGATGACCGCACAGTGCCATCGTAAATTGTACTTCCTGAACTCTGACCCATTTCTATTGTACCAAATTATGCCCTTGAACAATGTGTAACAAACGTGAACCCATGAATTTACAAGCGATCGCATGAGAGAACTGTATAACTGTATTTCTTATGCCTATAAAGTATCAATATCGAAATTATCGATTTTTGTAGTCGTTGCGCGTGGCACTCAATGTTTGACATATACTTTATTTGCGTATGCTATAGACGATTCTTCATGCCAAATTTGAGGTCTCCACCTGTTGTAAGAGCTGAGTTAGGTGTGTTCCCACAAGCAGACGGACAGAATAACGGACATGGCTAAATCTGACGTGCCTGCCTCTGTTACCTGTTACGCATATATTTTTGCAAAAAATCAGCATACAAATTTTTTAACTGTGGCGAATTGTACTAGACAAACTCACACACACACAGACACACACACACACCTGCGAGTAGAGTTCGCAAAAAAACCTGAATATGATATTGAAAAATTGCCATTATCATACGGGCGCTAATTTTGCCGACCGCGCAGAGATTATGATGCTGGAGAGCCACCAGTTTGGCCATAAAAGTAAAACCAAATCGAAACCGAAACTGAAACCAAAACTAAAACTAAAATCGAAAAAAAAGCAGATGTCGCCAAGCGAGCGAACAAAGCTAACAATAACCGGTAACCCGCGTACCATCTGCCATCGAGTGCAAGCGAGACGGGAGACTCTCAAATCTAAGCGTGATCGGACGACGGCGACTGTGACGTCAGGCAGTGTGGCGTTGACCTTGAAGTCGCCACGATTGTAACAGATCTATAGATCCACGTGCTTTCATTGGCTTTTTGGCTTTCCCTTGCATTTTCTTTCGCCGGCATATTGCAGAGAAAACCTGGATGGAAAATCTAAATCACATATAGCGATTTTATATATGTATTTATATGTATTTATATATATATATGTATATATATATATATACAATGTATTTTGCTGCAAATATGTGTGCAATGCAAATGGCGAATGGCATTCGGGTTCGAGTTTAGCTTTTTCGATACAAATGTGCAAATAAATTAATGCTAATTTTTTGCAAACTTTTGCACTAAACTAGTTTGAAACATATATTGCGAAAATCAAATTCGCTATAAAAACAGTGCATATGCAACAGAAGCTATAGTTACCTTTGAAGTCTCAAACGTGCAACAATCCCAACAATCAATCCAACATGAAGTTCCTCATTGTCTTCGTTGCCCTCTTCGCCGTTGCCCTGGCTGCTCCCGCCCCCGATGCAGAAATTGTCCGCCAGGATTCCGAAGTTTTGCCTGAAAGCTACAAATTCGAGTAAGAGTCTAGCAACTGGGAATGAAACGTGACTTCTTACTGATCCTTTCCTTCACCTCTGACCACAGTGTTGAGACTTCCGATGGCACCAAGAAGGAAGAGCAGGGTCACCTGAACAACCCTGGTTCGGAGCACGAGGCTATTGCCGTCAAGGGTAGCTTCTCCTTTGTTGCCGATGATGGTAAGACCTACGAGGTCACCTACATCGCCGATGAGAACGGTTTCCAGCCCCAGGGTGCTCATCTGCCCCAGGCCTAAGCGAGGCTGAGGCATAAGAAGTGTTCCAATGTCACTGAAATAAATTGATCGCTTATCGAAAAAGGCAATAATTATGTGTGTTCGATTACGGGGGCGATAACGATGCAAATGAGTTAGTACACCGAAGTTATCGATAGTGTTGAAAGCAGAGAATACGACGACGATGACGATGCTCTCTTCGCCATTGCCCTGGCTGCTCCCGCCCCCGAGGCCGAAATTGTCCGTCAGGATTCCGAAGTTTTGCCCGTAAGCTCTAAGTATAAGTAAGATTCCAGCAACTGCGATAATAATAAGAGGAACCTTGCTGATCCTTGCCACCTCTGCCCACAAACTTGAGACCTCTGATGGCACCCAGCAAGAGGCGTCGGGCAACCTTGGGAACACAGGCTCAGACTATGAGACCTACAAAGTCCAGGGAAGCTACCGCTTCGTGATCGAAGGCAAATTGCGGGAATAACTCAAGCTAATTTACGATTATTCAAATAAGTGCAAAATAAGTTTAGCTCAAGTGCTGCGTCAATTAGGCGAACAGAATGACAGACAGCCTTGGTTCCCGTTGCCATACTGCTTTCTGTTGCTGTTCCCATTCTATTCCGTTTGACCTACTGACGGTAAATAAGCCCAACTCTCTGCTCGGACATTTTGAGTAAATGCAGGCAATTAATTAAGCTCGTCTGCGTCTCCGCCGTCGTCGCATTTGCATGTCGCTTCGGGTCGGGGTGCTTGAAAAATGACAACTGCCAACGGCACAAGCCACAGCCCTGTAATTACCGACAGCTGAAAATGTGAAAATGTGAAAATGTCGCCGGAAACTGTCAGCAAAAGAATGTTGTTTGGCTGTGAAAAGTGCATGCGACATCTTTGATTGGCAGCAAAGCAAAGACTTGCGGCTGTGACGTCAGACAGAACAACGTTGCCCTCGAAGTTGCGACTATTGCAATATAGCGCTAGATCTATGAGCTTCCATCTGTTTATACTTCATACTTAATTGTGCGCTAACAGATGGAAGCATTCGATTTATCGATTTACAAAATAAATTTCTGAGAGGCGGTGGGCGTGGCATTTAAAAGTTGAAATTCCGCAATTAATGTAATATTACTGGGCACCTTACTACCAAATTTGGTGCTTCTAGCTTTTCTAGTGTTCTTTTAATTCAAAAAATGTTTGTTGTAAAAGTCTGAAATCTGTTTTCTGCGTAATGTTACAACGAACCCTCCTACCAAGTTTGATGCGTTTATCTCTTATTGTTATTGAATTAATGGCAATCAATCGAAAAACGCATTTATCGATTTACGGAGGCGTTGGGCGTCACACTTAAAGTTTGAAATAAACTTCTTATGTGTATTATACACACGAACACTCCCACCAAGTCTGGTGACTCTAGCAGTCTTAATAGCTGAGATCTGTGTGTTCATACAGACGAACAGACGGACATGACAAAATCGACGCGGCTATTAATGCTGATCAATAATTTATGTACTTTGTATGGTCTGCCATGTCTCCTTCTGTCTGTTGCATACAGTTCCACAAAGTTAATATATCATTTTTTATACATTTTCAATGGGTAAATAGTATAATAATAATCGGAATGTATATTAATCATGTATAATAAGAAAAATTTAAATATATATATATATATATATATATGTGAGCTCGACCTGTATCGGACAAATTGAAGCAATGAATAATGGTGATAATGGGTGATCGGTATATAATAAAAGAGTGCGCTACACTGAAGCTTTCTTTACTTGTGTCAAAAATTCTTCACATATAGAAACGAAAACTGCATTCAGCACCTGAAATACCTTTACGAGTTCATGCGACAAAGTTCCCACATGATAGATATAAAGCTTGATTGACATAAAACAATTGATTTGACTAATGAAATGCATATTTAGATATCAAAAGTCAAATTAACTGAAAAACTTGTTTTTCGAATAACGTTCGGCATCAAACCCTTTTGGCTAAATAAATGTAAATGCGGGCCTACGGCATGTTAAGCGTCGAACTAGTTTTGCCTATACTTCGAGAAAATAATTCTCAAAACGATTTTGCTATAAATATGCTGCTAATCAGTGAAGAAGGTATAGTTACCTTTGAAGTCTCAAACGTGCAACAATCCCAACAATCAAACCAACATGAAGTTCCTCATCGTCTTCGTTGCCCTCTTCGCCGTTGCCCTCGCTGCTCCCGCTACCGAAACGGAAGTTATTGAGCAGAAGTCCATTGTGACACCCGAAGGCTACAGCAACTCGTAAGTTGCCAGAAATCAGGAAAACAAAAATGATCAGTGATCTTGCCGATCCCTACTAATCCTTTTCCTCATCCCATTTGCCACTGTCCATTTCCAATCGCAGGCTTAGGACTTCCGATGGCACCGTGATTCAAGCGGAGGGTCAGGTAGTGAATGCTGGAGCAGAAAATGAGGGTCTTGCCTCCAAGGGTAGCTACTCCTGGGTTGCCAATGATGGTCAGACCTACACCGTCACCTACATTGCCGATGAGAACGGTTTCCAGCCCCAGGGTGCTCATCTGCCCGTTGCCCCCTCTGCCTAAGAAGTTGTCTATCTAAATAAAAAAAAATTGCTTGTTATTCAAAAAATGTATTCACATTCGTTTTTTTCTTACTGAATTGAGGCAAGAAAGTTAAAAAATCGAATTGCGAATTGGCTCGAACTTTTTCTCTTCTCGATTAGCAAGTAGAATTATGCTTGTGACATATTGGATTGGCGGCAAAACAAAGCAATTCAAGTCGCGACCATCAAAATAGTTCTCCACACCCATTTCTTATATCTTTTTCTTCACAAAAAAAAACGTGACCAAATGTTTTGAAAAATCCTAAAGAATGAGAGAATGATAACATTAATGACTGACATAGTCACGCATTAATTGATCATTGACCTTAGAGTGAAATTAATATGTATTCATTGGGAGTAGTCTGATGAAATGGTAAATGATCATGTTTCTGACCATGAAGCTGAAATTTAAAGATATTGATTTTTGAAAACGGTGGGCGTGCAATGTACAGTTTAAAATAAACTTGATCTCCGCATGGTATACTCGAAACTTCATGGCCAATTAAATGTCCCCAGCTCTTTTAATAGCTAAGATCTGTCTAGTTACTATGACAAACGGACAGGCAAACGGACAGGAACGTCGATTTGGCTATTAATGCTGATTTATATACTTTGCCACGACTACTTGCACACATTTGCACATTTTTATAGCATTTGCTCTTTTCAACGTGTAAATGATATACAAAAAAAAATGATTCAAATTCATAATCGCTTTACTTTGCCAGTGAGCACATGCGACATATTTGATTGCTGGCAAAGTAAAGAAATGGACGCGTCCTGAATGTTTTCCTTTTCGGGTTAACGCTCATTAGTTCTCATTGGGTGTATGTATGAGTGTGTATACAAAACAAAGCACACACATACACACACACACACAGCCAGAGGAGGCAAGCTGGCAATTTGGGTAAATCAAAGGGTCTTCAACTCGCAAAGTCGTATAGGGAACGCCGACTGCGAGATTGAGAATGGCACCGAGACGAGGTCGACATGATCGCGTGCGCCAGCGTAACAAGCAACAACTACAACAACAGCAAGAGCAACAACAACAGCAACAAAGTACTAGAGGCAAATGTCGTGGAAATGTCGCAAGTCGCACGACTCTGGCACAGTTGGCTGCCTATTTGGGGCAGGCTGTGTAAAGTTTACGCCACTTTTTCATGCCACATTGCACAGGCGACGCCACAAAGTATGCAACACAAAATGATAGCCTTGTGCACACACACACACACACTCGAGGCGGAACGTAAGGAATGCATTTGTTGCCTCCAAGAAAGGTTAAAGGCCAAAGCAGCACACAGGAGCTACAACGACACAATTTTCCACCTCCAGCTGCTGCTCACTTTACAGCAAGCTCTGCCACTCCCCCGGCCATGTCACTGCCCCCAGTTCCTGCTAGTTCACTTCAACTTCCACTGCCTGGATACGCGAAAGACTCGAGAAAGACCCGGACACGGACACGGACACGGACACGGACCCAAGCCCAGACTCGGACTAGCTGCAGCAGCACTTGCCACACAAGTGCACACTTCACTTGGAATTTATTGATGGCAGATAATGCCAAAGTGGCAGCGACAAAGCAACGCCCAGTCACACTGCCTGCCTGCCTGCCTGCCTGTCACTGTGTATGTGTCTGTGCATGTGTGTGTGTGTGGCAGCAGCAGCTGCATCATTGAGCAGCAGCTGAGACAACAGCTCGCCGTCGAGTGTCATTGAGCGTAAATTGTTGTTCCTTCACATTTTGAGTATGATTGAGAATATCCACAAGCGGCACACTAGAGAGGGGCGTGGCAACAGAACAGAAAGCAAAGCCAAGAGGCTGAAGTGCAGGAGGCAGGCTAAGGGCAGCGGGTCGCTGTGTTCGGCAAGCCGTTGCCATTTTGCCATTTCCCATCCGCTTTTCAAATATTTAATAAAGCTCAGTAACTCAGTAACTTCCCGTCTTTTTTTTTCGACTCTCTCTCTCAAATACAATTCGCCTGGCAACCATTTTTATTGCACATACACATACACATACATGTGTGCCCTTTTGTGTGCCGGACTGTCCGCTGTTCATTTCGAAAATGTCAAGGACTGCAATTGCAATTGCAATTGCAATGGAGCCTGCTCTTTCTCTCACTCTCTAACTCAAATGCCGAATTGACTGATTGAAAGAGAAAGGACTGATAGGCTGTAGGCCTAACACAATGTACCCATTCTTCTGCTCTCGACTCGCATCGATAAGACCAACAGTCATTAGCATTTAAATGCTAATAGGCCGGCGCAGACAGCGCGCTACCGGAAGAACCGGTACGACGGGCACAATTTATGCCTATCTAAAGATAGTCGAATATATGCAAAATTATGTTCAGGCAATGCGCTGCAAACGAAGCATTTACGATCAATATCTCAACCGATCAATAGCATCTGGTATTTGGATTAGTATTTTAGCATAAGAGTGAAAAGTTCTTCTTCTTCCTCCTTCTGGTGTACCTACGCCAATGCTGGTGTAGGCTCGGTTGGACACCAATGACGCGACTAATTAACATTTATATCTTGTTTCCAATTTACATACGAAAATCGCATAGATCTCAGATGTTTAAGTTCACAAACAAGTTTCGCCCAGTGCTTCGCATTTACTATAAATACACTGTGAATTTGACACAAAAGTTATAGTTACCTTTGATATCTCAAACGTGCAACAATCCCAACAATCAAACCAACATGAAGTTCCTCATCGTCTTCGTTGCCCTCTTCGCCGTTGCCCTGGCTGCTCCCGCTGCTCCCGCTACCGAAACGGAAGTTCTTGAGCAGAAGTCCATTGTGACACCCGAAGGCTACAGCAACTCGTAAGTTGCCAGAAATCAGGAAAAAAAATGTTCAGTGATCTTGCCGATCCCTACTAATCTTTTTCCTCATCCCATTTGCCACTGTCCATTTCCAATCGCAGGCTTAAGACTTCCGATGGCACCGTGATTCAAGCGGAGGGTCAGGTAGTGAATGCTGGAGCAGAAAATGAGGGTCTTGCCTCCAAGGGTAGCTACTCCTGGGTTGCCAATGATGGTCAGACCTACACCGTCACCTACATTGCCGATGAGAACGGTTTCCAGCCCCAGGGTGCTCATCTGCCCGTTGCCCCCGTTGCCTAAGAAGTTGTCTATCTAAATAATAAAAAAATTGCTTGTTATTCAAAAAATGTAATCACATTCGTGTTTCACTAAGTTGACTACACCAATTCGTATTGAAAATAGTTTCGAAATGCGATTAGATTGAGGCCAGGCAAAGTGCCGGCTTAGCTGCAAATCGGGCATGTTATAACGAGGGCTTGACAGCGGGCTTGATGTGGCCAGTGTCCGCCAGTGGTATAATGTTTGCCAACAGTGTTCGCATTTCGCCATCCGTATTTCCGCTTTGCTTTAACATATCACTTGAATCTATGCAATGGCGCGTGTCCAACGCAGCGTATACGTAATGGCCGCAGCACTCAAAGTAACACTAAAAGCGACAACAACGGCGACAGCTACAACGACAGCAGCAACAACAACAACAACAACAACAACAACAACAACAAGAGCGACGACAACGAGAATGAGAACGAGAAACAATAACAAAGATATTTCTTACATTTTCATTTCTCTGTCGGCCATCACGAGTTACGCAGTCAGCAGTGCTGGGGCGTTGCCGCAAGCGTACACACACCAATACACGCCAAACACACACGCACACGCACACGCAGAGGACGCAAACAAAACATGCAGCGGCTACAGATAAGACAACAAACTGTGGCCAGCGATAATATAGCGGCGGATGCTGTTGCCATCGCACTCGGCGACACGTTTTGGTCTTGGGCTTGGGCTTGGGCTTGGGCTGGCTTTAGCTTGTCCTGCGCATGACATTGCTTTATTGTTGTTGTTAGAGCTCTACTTCTGCTTGCAGTTTCGCGTGGAATCCCACCCAAGCGCATGCATTAAGCAGCTTAGACATTTTGTAAAATTCTATTGAATGTAGAAATTGAGAAATCTGTTTACTCACATTTTCACCACAAGTGTTATCAAAGAACTGAAAAAAAAATAGCCGAAGCAGAAATTCGCCTGCGCCAAGCCCAAGCCAACTGTGAAGTGTCAGCATACTTAGGCGCAGACTGTGTGTGTTCTCTGCACATTCGATAGTCAAATGTTTGATGGCTCATTGACATTTTCGAGTGCACTCGATGACAAGCAGCGCACACACACACATTTACACACACAAACATACACACATACTGGCTGCATAAATAAGTGGCATAATAATTAGTTGCAGCTCGCTGAGAGAAATTTGCATATCACGTATACGTACGCACGTATACGCAGTGTGGGCCACGCCCCACACACAGACGCACAGACCACACACTGACAAGCGGGCAGAGCAATTATATTGTTGTATATATCTTCAACTTCAATCAAATCAAATAGCAATCAAAAGTTTTCATTATCCCAGCCAAAAGCAACCGCATATCAACTGTTGTCAGGACATTGCGCAGCAACAACAGCAACAGCGACAGCGACAGCTCGACTGGAGCTAGAAGCTAGGCGCAGATTTGCGGCCTGCCACTCTTTGTGCGTGTGTGCAGACACACACACACACTCGCACACACATTTATAAATAGGCTGCCATTTTTTTCTGTCGGCTTTTGTTAAATGCCAACGCTTTGTATACACAAGCGCAAAATGCGCAGGCAGCAGCCAAGAGCAAAGAGAGCATAGCAGACAGCAAGAGAGAGAGAGAGAGAGTGAGAGAAGTCAGAGAAAGAGAGAGAACGCGCGAGAGCCCGGGCTGAGCCTGTGTCAAAATTAAAACCAAATCAGCTCGCCACAATTGACTGTCCCGAAATGTCAAATATTTAATTATGATTACAATAGAATTCCGCTAACTCGAACAAAACATCAACGCGTTGGGAACGTTGTCGACGCGTTTGTGACGTCACAAACTGCGTACTGCGCGCGCGCATTAAGCGCTCAAGTTGGAGAGCAACAAAAGTAGCGCACATTGGGTGTTTATTTGCAGGCGTAACTTTTATTAAATTGTGATTTCACTCACCAATACACATACACCCCACACACACACACACATACACACACACACACAGAGCACTTGTATGCGAGCGTCGCGAGACAGTTAAAATACCAACAAACGCGCTTTAATAGCACAGTTTAGCGCAGAATAGACGCAAATAAACGGGCATGTGCCAGCAGCGCCTTCAGCGCCAGGGACTCGCCATAAATAATATATAGATGTGTGCGCGCATGTGTGTGTGTGTGTGTGTGTGTGTGTGTGTGTGTATGCACACACTTGTATGTTTTAATATATATGGGTCTTTGGGTGAGCGGCCTGCCTATTTGACTTCCCCTACACTTGATACCAAACAAACTGAATGTGGCGCACACACACGCATACCTGCAGCAGCTTCAGTTGGCCATAAAAACACTGAAATAGGGTATCATAAAGTTGAGCAAATGTACTCGTATATAACAGGCCTCGTAATAAACCCAACTGCTTTCTCATGCATTAGACTCATTGCACACGGAACTGATCCCATACAAACAGTCAAGGCAGACAAATAGAAACGACTTCATAATAATATTTCAGGAAAATGTTATCCATAATAGTTTTAGGCTATCTAAGCTTCCCTTTGTCATAATTTTAATCTGTATTTCTTCAGTGAAAGTTCCAGTCTAAAAATTCAAGTTCTTGTTAAAAAAAAAAAATAACCACTTAACTAATTGATAAAATTAATTAATTGATAAAATTGATAAATTGAACAAAGAAATAAAATTGCTTTTCAGCGAAAACATTTCTATAAATTTGTTATACAAATTTTTAGTTAACATTTTTTTTTTTTTTTTTGATAATAAAATAACTTTGCATTTCTATGATTTTTAGCAAATTTTTTATCGTATCTCATCTTCTTCTTCTACTTGCAGCACTGGTGGCGGCAGCATGTTGGGTGACGTAAACATATCCGCTATACTCGACTCCTTTAGTGTTAGTTACGACAAAAGAGTAAGACCCAATTACGGTGGTAAGTAAGACCGATTTGCAATCGTACATGCTACTACTACTACTACAACTTATGTAATCGAAACTAGTTTACCAACACTATAAAACTGAGCTAGCTAGCTAACTCGACTGAGGGGGGCTCGCGCGTGATTATCACACGCATATATATATACATATATATATATATATAAAAATAGATCGAATGTAGCGAAGTTACAGCTGACGTGTCCCCGCCCTGATCCTGGCTTAAGGGTCCTACTTATATTACTATACTCTACTATGCTTAGCTGTACCACAATATACTAGCATTAACTCTAACTGTAACACTTAAGTTTTTCGGTTTTCAAACACTTACAACTACTACTAGTACTACTACATACCATAACGTAACGCTCTTAAGTTCATGATGTTGATGATCGCCTATGAAGTACCGTAATCCTTATAATATTGTAACATGCCAAACAAACTGTACGTGTTTCAGGACCTCCCGTCGAAGTCGGAGTCACCATGTATGTGCTATCAATCAGCTCGCTCTCAGAAGTGAAAATGGTACAAACTTATTGACCTTTGTACCTCTCTCTATCTCTCTCTCTCTTTCTCTCTCTATCGCTCTTATCTGTTATCGTTAAGCGTTCTCTCGCATAATCTGTCTCTGTTGTTGGAATTTACTTTACTTCTTTGCGTTCAAAGTTTTCAGTTTCTGTTCTTCTGTCTTAACAAATTTAACTTGTTTGATTAGTAAAAAAAAAAAAAATACACAATGCTTTAGTTGCGTTCTTCTGCCACACGAAAACAACAAATACATAAACACTCTCACACACATACACACCAACACACAGCACACACTTGAACACCTGAACACATTCAACTGTTTTGCTTTTTCAAATCAATCAAAGAAAAATCAAAATATATTGAACACCATATCTGATCTAACTGTAACCCAAAGTACACCAGTTGAAAGTATTTTTCTGTCTATCAAGTAATATTTTTTTGATTTTGATTCCGACTTGATTTCGCTTTCGTTTCGTTGGACAACTATGAAAAGGGACTTTCCTATTCTAAAGCTGACTCGAGTTAGGTGTAACGACAGGTTCCTAAACTGACTGATCCAGAGTGAGGCTGTGCAGCTCCAATGATAATACTGACTATTCTTCTGAACCAACTAACTAACTACTAGTTAACTTGTGTCTAGCATCTGTCAACTACTTATTACTACCACATCTACATCTAACTACAACTACAACTACAACTCAATCATTGGCAATGCTTTTTTCTTATCAATACGAACTCACCCTTAGTTTAGTGCATAAATTTTGAACCGAGTCTTTCTGTGTGTATGTGTCGTTGGCAATTTCAGTACCGTTATTTTGATTGGTCAGCACCGAAAAGAGTTCCCAAGAAATCCAAACACTCACACGATTCCCCAAACGACATAACCATACTACTTCTACTACAACTACTACTACTACTAATACCTCTACAACTATAACAAATCGTACTTATAAATCCATACATCCCATATTTCCCTCCAAGGCAAATCTACCTGTGTTCACTTCATGGATTTTATTTTCGTCTACTTTTTATAGGATCACCACCACTTAAATCATACAATGCTTCAAGATAAATTAACTTAACTTGCAGCTGGCAAATTTCAATGAAAATTCAATGCTTTTTCAAATGGTGTGTTAAATCCGCTGAAATCACAAAAAAAAAAACAAAACAAAAAAAATCAATTTAATCGACTTCTTTAATTGCTAGTTAGCCATATTTTTCGCTAGAATTATTTATCGATTTTTTACTAATGCTAAGTGGAAACAATCAAGAAACAAACTAACTAACAAACAACAAACAAACAAAACAAGCAAAGCAATAAAGCAACAAGCAAGCAAAACTCAAGTAGTCGATTTGGTTTTCATTCGGCGCGTGCAAAGCAAACAAAAGCTAAAATCATCCGCACAAGAACCGCAAACAAAAACAACAAGTAAAAGTAGAAAATTACAAATGAAAACGCACAGTACTTCCCCCTGAGCAAAACTGTAACTGTTTATTTGATTTTGCTATAGAAATTGAACAGCAACAAGCAAGGGATAATTAAAGATCGAAGCCATTTTGCTTCAGATCTTTTTGGGCTAGCACACAATCTTACAACCTTACAAAACCAGGTACAGCATCGGTTCAGAACCGAAACAGCAACAGCAACAACAACAATAACAACAACAACAACAACAACCAGTTTCGTCAATAAGCACCATTTAAGTATTATGCAAACAAACAAACCCATCAAACGTGTGTGTGTATATGTATGTTGCAGGTCCCCCTGTGGAGGTCGGCGTCACAATGTATGTCCTCAGTATCAGTTCGGTTTCGGAAGTTCTCATGGTACATACGAAAAAATCTACCAACTTAAAACATTTTACAAAAAAAAGAGAAACTCAATATTTTTCTGTTCTTAAAAACAATCAAAAGAAAACAAAAATAAAAAAAAAATCAATCATATGTCAACTTCTCGTCAACTTCTTAGTTTACCTCTATCTGTCTCTCTCTCTCTCTCTTCCCAACTATCAACCAGTACCTATTACTCTCTCTCCTCTCTATCTCTCTCTCTCTCTCTCTCTCTCTTACTCAGTCTATATGCTATATGCTTAAACACAGAATTTTGTGTAACATTTGTTCATATTTCATTTCGCTTTTTTGCAGTCAACCGAAAAAAAACATAATCATTGCGTTGAAAATTACATTTCATTTCATTTCATAGTTGATTTGTTCGTCATTCTTTTGGATACAAAGCAAATTGCAAATTTACAATGCATATATATTCTCATTATACAATATATACTTATATATAAACATATTCTAAAATTTTACCAATTAAATGTTGTGTTAATAATTGTTTTGCCATGCCGTCAATTTGTCATTGTGCCAAAATAAAGTACAGTTAGCGGAACGAAGTCCAAATTTTTTTATAGTTTCAAATGTAAAACTAGGCCAACATCTTTCGATGCTTTTCAGTTTCAACAGCTAAATGGAACTTCATTCAATGTCGTTCTTTGAGAAAATTGGAAAATAATTATTAATAATTAATTCACTTGGCTACAGCTTGCTTTTGCTATCTATTCTCTCGCTCTCCCTCTCTCGCTCTCTCTTTCTATCTCGCTCTATGCTCTGTTCTTTCTGCAAAACTCAAAGCTTTAGTCAATAACTATAGTCGCATTTTCAGTTCGTTACTAACCAGTCGAGAAGAGCTCTGAATTGCATCCCTAACTATTTTGTTTAGTTATTTTTGACCAAATTCATCGGCTAAGCACACTTGCGATAGTCTCAACATGCTTAACTCATTAACTATTCTACTGCCATCGATTAATCACTATGCTCATTGCTTATCGAAAGTACTTTATTGCGGCCAAGGGCAATGATAATCACAGCAGTCCTGTCGACAACGGCTGCGCGCATGCGTTTTTGTTACCAAACTAAACATAATCTGAATGAAAACCATAATGTACGCAATATAGCATACTCGTACAGTATTATCAAGCTCGATGTCATATGTGATATACATATACTTACTATACTATATAGCAAGACTAATAAATTAAATAAATGTTCAAGGTTCTTCTTCTCTGTTTATTTTACATCATTTTGAGCTTTGATCGCAGTGATCGATAAGAAAGGATTGAATTAATTTCATCATTTTGCTTTTGTCAATTCTATGTGAGAATCTTTTGCAACGAATTCACAATTCAATTGAGATTTGTAGGATTGATTTCGATTCAATATATATATATATATGAAGAACACTGTCATTTACGATTCTAAGTTGTTGTATGTTTTTTTTTTTATTCTATTGAGCAATTGATAATGAAACCAAAAAAACGTATTCTTGAATATATGTGCTACTTACATATGTATGTAGGTAATAAATGTGATTATAGTTTCCCATTGTCCTTACGACCTTTTGACTTTGTATTCATTAAAAAATTGGCTCCATTTTACTTAGCTAAATACTTAATCACATCAACATGCAAACTCCACTTCACGCCAAATGAGGTCGAAAGAGAACAGCAATTAATTGGCCCCCACCCACCCGAAATCCAATTCCGAATCGGAAAGAGATCGCATTTTATTTCCGTTTCAGCTGTACAAAGTACGTACCGAAAGCCACCTAAAGGCCCACTGTACCCACTGTACACACTGTGCAGGGGCGCAAACACTCAAACTCTCTCTCTCTCGAACACACACACACACATACATATGTACACCGACAGCACCGTTACATACTGCTAGTGCACAATGCCAGGCGAATTGACACATGCACCGTTCCGGCTTTGGCATCAAGTCAACAGCAATCAATTTATGCGAAAATAACGTGGTTAAAATGTACATGAGCACGAGAAGCGACAGGAAACACGAAATGCCAAATGCGAAACACGGAACACGAACAACACCCAGATGACACATGCCAATAACAACAACAACAACAGCAGCAGCAGCAGCAACAACAACAACAGCAACTGCTCAGCAGTTCTTCTTTTCCACTTGTATACCTACATAGACACACACACACTAATACATAGGGATACATACATACATACCCACATACGGCATTAACGCCATTTACATAAACCCATTCGTACAGAACCTTCCGCTTTAGTTGTATACCCTTGCAGTGGGCCATTTTATACCGGCACGAAATGTGTAACGCATCAACTGATATTTTCTAGGCCATTAAACGTATTCGGAAATATATATATTTGTGTGCACACACGGAAATCTGATTTTACGCGTAAAAACTAGCGATGAACTGATTGAAAGCTCAAATGGCAGGTGGTGGCAGTTCGATAAATCGATAAGATCGTGCACTGTTAAATGCATTACACTTACAGTACATAACAGCACAATGTTAGTATGAATTCATTAAGCGTTAGCGTTAAATTGGTTGGAGTAGAGTCAAGCTGGTGGTTATTACGTTAACAGCATCACAACAGCATATGCGAAAGTAATGTATTCATTAGTATAGGAGAGACCAATAAGCCGATACGCAAAGATCCTCCACTCTTAACTCAAATGGCAGGAGGTGGCAAGTCGATAAGTTCGTATACTGTTAAATGCATAACGTTAACAGACTTGCGACTGTATATAACAGCGCAATGTTAGTATTACATTAGGCATTAGCGTTAAGTTGATGAGAGTAGAGTCAAGCTGACGGTTATTACGTTAACAGCATCACAACAGCATATACGAGAGTAATGTATTCATTCCTATAGTTAGACCGATAACCCAATAGGCAAAGATCATCCACTGTTAACTAGATAACGTTAACAGCATCAAACGAGTGTAACAGCGCAATGCTAGTAACATTATCGTTAATACTGGGAACCTGCTGCAAGGGTATTGACAGTTCCGGAAACTGAACGAAACTGTTATTCCATTTTTGGTTTTTACATGACAAACTCTCACGTTTAGTTTACATAAGTAATGAAAATATATTATGTTGCCAAGCGGAACTGCAGAAAACAAAACCACGCCGCAGCAACCAAAAACAAATTTACATTACCCGAAAAACAGGCAACCAACCAGGCGAGTAAACAAAAACAAAGCCTGCAGTCACAACAGAAACAGCAGATACAGATACAAACACAAACACAAATACAGATACAGATACAGATACATATACAGTTACAGATACAGATGTTCCTGCAAGTGTACGTAGTATAAATGGTGTAAATGGTATGAAGAAAGGAGAGAGGCGCAAACCGTAGGCTCGCTCGCGTTCAAAGGTTAATTGTGGTGCCATGTTGCAGAGTTTTTTCAATAGAAAATGCTCGTGCCACGAATGCAAATAACTTGTCTATTTTTTCTGGAACAACTGTGTTCTCTCTTTTTTGTGTTGTTTTTTTTTTTATTTTTTTTCCGTTCCATTTAGTAAATAAAATAGCTGCTGGCCCTGCAACAACAATTACATTGAAAAAAAAGCTTACCGAATTTTGGGTTTCGCTCTTCTACTGGAAATTCGCTATATTCAGTAATAATTTGTTTCCCATTTTCATTTGTTCTTACTTTCTTGAGACGTGCCTGAACCGAGTGGAAACCAAATCTTCTAGTTGAACTTAAGCTTAAAACTTAATCAAACTTAATCAAATTGAAATTGAAAGAGAATTGCACCCATGTCACGAGTGCGACAAGCAATTTTCGATTAACATTGCAAGCATACTATAGTCTACTTATACCGATACCTATACTTGTACCCATACCTATATAGAACTCTCAACTCTGCGAGCGACAAAGTACTCGAAAAGTACCCGAACTACGCTCACAACATGTCCATTTACGTTTTTACCTCTCCCCCACCCCCTTCAGTTACCTCGTTGTTGTTACATCTTTGTTACAGTTTTTTATCGCGGTCACTATAGAGACACCCTCAAGGCCCCCTCACAGCCCGACAACCGAACCAACCAATCCCGATGCGAAACCCGATCCAATAGTAGAACACACATACACACATACACACACACAAAAGAAGTAGCTTGTAGCATATCCAACTCAGCCTGCTTAACCCAAACATGTCTGACCTCTGACCTGTACCATAAAGAAATCGGAAAAACGGAAAAACGAAAACCGCTTCTATTTCCAACCCATTGTACGCCTTGCGCTTTAGCTTCAGGGCACTGCCAACAGCCTCAACAGCCGCAGCAGCAGCAGCAGCCACAGCAGTAGCAACAGCCACAGCAGCAACAGCAGCAACAGCAGCAACATCAGCAGCAGCAGCAGCAGCAGGACAACAAAGAGCCGAGCCAAGCTAGCTTGAAAGATACATACATACATATAGATATATCGAATATCTGTACAAAGCAAATACAATCACAGCCCTTTCTTGCCCTCTAGCGGGGCTGTAGTGACAAATGCCCTCATATAAATATATAGTACTATAGTACATGCATATATACTAAGTAATCAGAAAATCCAAAATACTTCACATCACAGCAATACGAATATTTGTGAGAGGTTTCTGAACTGCTTTCGACTGTAAATAGCTTAATATTTCGATTCTTTGAGTTTTAACAATTCTTCGTTATTTTCCTTTTTACACTCACACTGTAAAAAAAATTATTAATAAAAAACCAAATGACAATTTGATGTTTTTGCATGCCACCAAATTTCCATGTATTATTGTACCGAAAGCCCGATGAGTCCAGCGATACTATTTTTTACCATATCTTGCCCAATTCTTGCACGAAATTATTAATGAACAAAATTTCCAAATTTTCCGTTATTTTCATCGCAAATTTCCGTTGTGTGTCTTGTTATTGTTTATGCTCTAGATTCCAATTCTAATTTCCAAAAAAAAAAAAAAAAACAAAAAACAATAAAAACGAAAATATTCTCGGCCTTCTGATTTCAATCTTAACTATGTACTCTTAGTCTTTCATTTCGATATAAATACTTATGAGAAACGATTTAAATTTTTATGTTCATCTAATACCCAATTATACTACTTATATAACATATGCCTAGTGATAAGTGCTATCGAGTTTACTAATAAGAAACAAACATCTCTTTTTGCTCCCACTCCAACGCACTGCGTTTGATCGTATCGTATGAATCGAAATTCGTATAACACCCGAATAGGACTTTACATTGGATTTTTACTTTCGTCAATTTTGGACCGATCCTCGTTTAGCGTATAGAAAACGACCTGGTGTAGAAACACTATCGGTTGGATCAGAATTCATTAAGAACATTTGGGTACCTGACACCTTTTTTGTAAATGAAAAACAATCATATTTTCACATTGCGACAACCAGTAATGAATTCATTCGCGTGCATCATTCTGGATCGATAACAAGAAGTATTAGGTAAAAGTCAACCACTCCAGCAAATCAATTCAAATGCAATTTCAAACTTTTATCCATCTATATGTGTATGTGTATTGGAATTTATATCTATTACTTAACTAACAGAAAACAAAAAAAAAAAAAAAAAAACCAAAAAAAAAAAAATGAAATAACTGCATAAATACTGCGAATAATTCAAATCTATTTACTAACAATCGAACGATTTTTTTGCGTTTCAATTATTTTTCAACCCTTTTTGCAACTTTGTACTATTTTTGATGTGTGTGTGCGTGTGTATAAATTAATGTTGTAATTTACTAAAAACCAAAAATACTATAACAAGTCGAAACGAAAAGTTCAACAAAATGAAAACGAGTTTTTGAAACGTACAATCAATCAATCAATGAATCAATCAAGTGAGTTCAATTGGCAAGTTGGCGAAATGCGAGCGATAAAGCGAGAGAAACTCCCATTTGCACACTTCATGCTGGTTCCTGGGGGTTCCTGCATGAAGCCTGCAAGGGCAGAAGCTGAAGTTACGACCCCCCCACACAACAAAACCAGAAATACAATAGTAAATACTAGCGCGATTGGTAGGCAGGGGCAGCGCAGCGAAGAGGAGAGCAGTTTCATGAACCGATGAGTATATACCGCACGGTTGCATGTCGCACGTGTATTTTACACCGCAAAAAGGTTGCACTGGTCACAGTAGCTACTGGCTTAGCTACTGGGCGTATAGTACATTTTCTACTACCTTTAAACAAGAATCTGTCCAAAATCTCAGCCAACAGCGAAAAACGAGACCAAATCAACTCACCCGATCAACTATGCTTAGCGTTTGGGTATCTAATCGTAACCATAGACATACATATCGTAGCTCTAACTACTGTGCATATACAACTACAACTACAACCAAAACCATACAACTACAACAGCAGCAACAACAACAACAACAACAACAACAGTAACAGTTACAGTAACAAGCCCAACCTCATGTCAACCCCTGCGTAAGAGCCACTCGCCTCACTATATCTAACTGTATAATCGAATGCCACTCGTATCTCTCACTAACAACTACTCCAACGTTATCGACATTAACAATAATATACTAAGAACTATGATATTGATACAGATAATAACAATAACAACTCATATCCAATTGAACTCGCTCTGTTTCAACTAGCCAAATGAACTTTCCCCCCTCCCAAGCAAAAAAAAAAAAAAAAATAATAAAATAAAACCCCTTGCAACCAAACCCTGCAGTACTTGAACTACCTCCCAGTAAATGTCGTAAACTGTTTGCTCCTCTGCTTGTTTAATTGTTGTATCCAATAGCTGTGCTCCATCTCCCCTCAAATGCAATTTACTAACTTTCTTTTTCTTGTCAAAAAAAAAAAAAAAAAACCGAAAAAAAAACAAAAATCTTTCAGATTGACCATCACGGCGTCGTGTCCCATGAATCTGCAATATTTCCCCATGGACCGGCAACTGTGTCACATCGAGATCGAAAGCTGTAAGTACTTTGCAATCGTTTCTATCATATCATACCAATTCGAACCACAAAAAAAAAAAATGTCAAATTATAATGGCAAAAGTTAAACCAATAAAATGAAGAAAAAAACGTTAAAAAAATAACGAAAATTGTATTGAAAGAGAAACAGAATCAATAAAACTCATTCAGAATGTGAAGAACTTAATCAAATCGAAAGCAGTGCGATGCGCTTAGTTGAGACTCGATAAATCGATTACCCGATAGCTCATTGACCCGGTTCGTTCGGCAATGAGAGCCCATCCCATTAGCCCCATGAATCGGAAACTAAACGCATCTGCACCGTTAAGCTTAAGGCCACGCGCTGTTTGTTCAGTGTGGGCAGAATTGAATTGAATTGAATCAAAATTGAACTGAAATTTAATTGAAATGCAACAATTACAAAATGTCTGATACAATGCAAGCAAGTAAACTGTAAGTCAACTCACATGATTATACACCCACACACCTAGCGATAAAGCAGGCAACATCCGATGGACAACTTGAATTTGAAATCCGGATTGAAACCACTCGAAATCATCGAAATCAGTTTCAAATTGAAACGCTGCTTCGCAATTAGGGCTTAGCCTTAGGTTATCTTAGTCATGTTAGCTCCACGAGGCACAGTGATCGTTGTTTGTTCCAGACTCTCTCGACTTTTCGTTTCGATCGTTTTCAGTTCTCATTGTAAATTCTTTTTGTTTAGCGACAGATATTAGAAATCAATTATACAATCGTACAACATAGTTCAGAGTTTACTGCGTACATTTGTTGAAATTTTCTGTTTATGTATTCTTTGGGCCCCGCCGGGTCGACTCTGCACAGACGCCAACTCAGATGATTTACCAGTACTACATTTATTTACCACAATTTATCCCGTAGCATACGTATAACTCTTTAATTCTCATGTTTCATTCATGTGCCCCAATAACAAAAAAAAAAAAAAAGTGAAAAATCAAAACGAAAAACGAAAAAAACCAAATGAATTCCCCGGCAAAACGATTTTCATCAGATTGGTTAGTTTTCGGTCGCCTTCTCACTTACAGCAACCGCAGAAGGCTCCTGATAATGATCGATCGATAAAACTAAACTAAATGCGCTTGATACTATCTGATCTCGAGTCGAGAACGCAAATCTATCTGAACAATTCTCTCTGTAAATTACCAAAAAAAAAAAAAAAAGAAAAGAAAAACGTACCCTGTCAGCACGCTTTAATCCAGAGCTATATATAGAAAAATATTACCAACAATATACATAACTCTATACGATAAATGTAAATAGATTGAACTTCTCTGTCAAACGAAATCGTTCACACATGAAATCGGTCTACAGTTAGTTATACTCACCTAAACTTAAGATATATACTATGTAAGCACCCCCCCCCCGATTTGATAAGCGCGAGTGCGTTATTCGAGTACTCAATATCTCTCTCTATATGTCTCTCTCTCTCTCTCTCTCTCTTACTATCTCTGTGTGTGTTATTCGAATTTAACGAAAACACTTCAAATACAATCTCCACCTCCACAACAACAACAACAACTATCAAACAATCAAACAATCTATCAAACAACTACAACAACAACAAACAAACAACAAAAATTACCATATTTAATTAACTACCGCCCCCCTTTTTGCAACAAATTAACAACAACAACAACTTCATGCAACCAACTACAACTACTACCACGTACAAGTCGGTTACACGATGCGAGATATCCGATATTTCTGGAGAGATGGACTGAGTAGTGTTGGCATGAGCAGTGAGGTCGAACTACCGCAGTTCCGCGTTTTGGGACACAGGCAGAGGGCGACCGAAATAAACCTAACCACAGGTACCCCCATACATTAAAAATTCATACAAAAAAACAAAATACAAAAAAAAAAAAAAATACCAATGAAAATGTCAAACATTTATTAATGCATTTGACATTGACATCTTCTTCTTTGTTGTGCCAAAACATTTCGATACCAAACTATTTTTTCAGTTCTTTTTTCGTACAACATGTTTATGATTTATTATTTCGATTAAGTTTTCGATTCGATTCGATTCCGATTTCCGAAGGGTTCTAATAGCGCATACATAAACTATATATTTTGATATTGAAAACATGCACATTTTCTTCTTCTTTAGTTTTCTGTGTTCTCTCACCTACTACTACTATATCGAGTGCTAACCGTAACTTGTTCTACTAACAACTAAAACCACACGTCGTATCCATACTACATACTCCATACTTTCTCTCTCTCTATATATGCAACATATATATATATATATATTGTGTTTCGAGTGTCCTCTACTAACCTCTGTTGTGTGCCTTCAGTTGATTGATCACCTAACCGATTTGTTGTTAACTCTTTAGTCAGTACCAGTAACAGTACGCAGCAGTTGTAGTCCAGTGTGAGCATTGCCAGACCTCGATTGCGATTGACAGTGCGTGAAGTCTCTCTGTTCTATGTTCTCTGTTCTCTGTTCTCTTATTCTTATTATTCACATTTTTTCGGTTTCACGAGTCTCGCAATTATATATAGAGTCCAGTGCCAGTTGTCGTGTCCATTTAGCGCATTTGCTTGGGTAGGCTAACCAACAATAACAACCACAACAACAACAAGAACTACAAAAATGATGATAATATTGTAAATCTCTGTATACATAAATGTTATAAAATCGATATATACCTACACAGAATCCATAAACCTATATAAATATACATATATATACCGAACAGAATACACAAGAGCACCCATTTCTGCCACCCGAATCGCTTGAGGGATAAACTACTGCCGATAAGAACAAACAGTAGCTTTAAGTCTAGTCTAAAGTAAACTGGAATTATCTCCTGTATAATCTTGTAATATATCAGCCACGAAACTATATGTTGTCATATATATACTACTTTTAAATATTACAATGTAAATCAAAAAATATATTCAACAACACTTTAAGCAACAAGTTCTGAATGAGACTATTAATAAAATTTCAAAACAAAAAATAAAAACGAAAATCGAAAAGAAAAACCAAGAAAAAAATCTGAACAAAATAAATCCAGAAAATCATAATGTTTCGATACGCAAATCTGATCAACCCACTATGAAATTCTACCCTTTGCCAATCATTAATAGTCTCACGAAATGTATTTTTTGTTTTGTGCATATTTTTCGTCAATCGAACCACAACGACAACCAAACCACACCGAACTGTGCCGAACAACAACAACAATATTGTTAACAATAATATGAACCGATCGACCGATCGACCAATCGACCCAATTGAATCAACGCAAAATGCAATTGCATAAAACCATTGAACAATTCAAAATCGAAACACCGATAATGATATTAATACCCTATGCATATTACTGTATGTATAGTCGGCTACACGATGCGCGACATACGCTATAAATGGAACGAGGGCCCTAACTCGGTTGGTGTCTCGAGCGAGGTATCGCTGCCCCAATTTAAGGTCTTGGGCCATCGTCAAAGAGCTATGGAGATCAGTCTTACCACAGGTACCTGTAGACGGTTACCGATTTTTTAAACTTTACTTTTAACTTTATCAATACTTATTTACCTACTTATATTATATTTATGCCCTTACTGAGCCTAGTGGTGATGAATGATGATCAATATATAATCCTGCCATACAAACACTTATGCTTATATCCCTATATATATACATAGCTGTACATCTATATGCATATATATAGAGCGTCCCGTATTCCTTTTCGATAATCATCTTGCGTTTTCGATACTTCCGTTCCATTAGTTTCGCTTACAGTTTTTGATATTCGAATTGTTTGTTTTTTTTTTGTTTTCAAACCCAACAACAACAATTTAATAAAGCACTCTCGTACTCGAACTTCTTCATCCTACAACTACAACTACATAACGACAGGCTTGCAGCTAAGCTATATGTGTATATATGAAAAAACCTATATAGCATATAGTGCGCCTGAGGCTACAACTGAAAATGGCGGCAAGATCAACAGACCGAAATGCATGTACTTAAGCATACTACAATTTTGCTATCTTTAAACTACATTTATCTCAAGCTCGACTATATGACATATATATATATATCGACATAAGCCCAGCCGGAATCGGAATGAGCAGATGACTTCGGATAGTCGAAGATCGCATGCCCTTGCAGAACATTTGGCCAGTGGAAACACCTTTCCGATATGCATACATAGTTACATACGTAGTCCCTACCCGATTGCCACTATTCTGCAAGGGCGTCAACCTATCATATAGCATATAGCAAATGCATCATCTTTTGCCCACCTCATAGGCATAATATTACTTATCTAAGCCTGAGTGCAATTAGCAATTTGACTCGTACTATATATATCTACAGCAGATTAACGGTTAATGCATGTTAAGCTAGCTGAAACTTAGTCCTTTGTTCAGTAATCTTCGATTAATCTCACTTTCGTCCTCGGTTCTTCTTCATTTGCTACATTTTTCGTTACCTTCATTAATTGTTAATAATGAACTATAAAATCAACAACTGAATTGGCCGTGCCAAAGCGAATGGAAAGCAAATTCAGATCGAAAAGAAATCGAAAAAGAAGAACTAAACAAAAAATCAATCGATCCAACCGATACTTAAGCTTAAACACACAGTAATATATCTATCGATACATGAAGAAAGAACAAAAACAAAAATCCACAATCAAAAATCGATCGAAAATCCATAGCGATTTGTGCTTTTGTACCTTAAAGAATCATCCTTTCGATTACTGCCTGGTATTGATAATACTTAGTACTTTATTATAATTTCGAAATGCCACACATACACACCACTTACGTACTCCTATATATACATATATATCAATCAAACAATCTAATATCTGATCACATTTAGTTTCTACTACAATGCAAATATTATCGAAATATCAAACAAAATCAAGTAACGCTTATTGCAATACGAAAGTAATTCTCGAATTTGAAAACGCTATCGAAAACTCATTAGCATAGTTCAGCAACAACTACAACTACAGTACAAACATTATATTGTATAAAAACGAGACACAAACACATAAATCCCCAAAAAGTAATTTCTCCTAAACAATTTCAATAATATCTCAAGTTTTTTCCAAAGCAAACACCAAAATCTAAATGAAAATCATATATATAAAATTAAATATGATAAGAAAAAACAACAACAACAACTACAACAAGACGCCCTCCCAAGCATGCTCTCATCTTTAAAGTTTCGTTTCAAAAAAAAAAAAAAAAAACCAAAACTATTTACAGTATTATAAGGTGGAAAAAAAACATAACTGGGCCTTAGACTAGCTCTGCTCATTTGTCTTATGATTTCCCGTAAGTTTCTTTGATTAACCCGAGGTGAACTCATTACGTGCTCATTATTTCCCATATTCAAACAGTTTGCGACGTTAAGTATTCCATATAATTAGCACTAATTAAACATTAATAGAGACTAATACGATTGCAGAGCCCATTATCGAAATGTTCCGTTTGTTTATGGCTTCATTTGACTTTGGGTGTAATTTCGTTACGATTAAAGTACCCAAACACACCAAAACACACACACACACACACATTTTTGCCAAAAACCCAACCACCCCCCAACACACACACTCAATTATTTGATTTGATTTTCAATCTAACCTCTACGCGCGGATATATCGATATATCGTGTCGGTATCCAAGCGTATCGGCGTCGTTCGGCGCTGAATTTGTCTCTGAGTTGAAATGCGCTCATCCTTGTGAAAATGCTATGTTTGGTTCTTACTTGCGTTCGTTTTGTCCCTCTTTTCGGTTGAGTTGATTACTTTGGTTACTTACGATTAACTGTTACCAAAATATATAATTATCTCTAAATATATATTATACCAATGTATATCGATTTGTCGACGATGCTACAACGAACGAGCTCTCAGCGAAACAATTACTAATAATAACATCTCTCTCTCTCTCTCTCTCTCTCTCTGCTCTCTCTTTTCTTCCTCTCTATCTTTCTCTCTATATATTGCGCTATCTCTCTCTCTCTTTCTTTCATGTGTGCTTGCTGCGGTACTGAAACTGAACAATACAATACAACAAACTAACTATATAAAAAAATATATATATATATATATATTTATAATCGATTATAAACCCATATACGAAACGACAGGAAACTATTCGCGCTTAGCCTGCGAAATTCAATTCGTGCGCTCGATGGGCTACTACCTTATACAGATCTACATACCCTCTGGACTGATCGTTATTATATCATGGGTATCATTTTGGCTCAATCGCAATGCAACGCCGGCGCGTGTGGCGCTCGGTGTGACAACCGTGTTGACAATGACCACATTGATGTCGTCAACAAACGCAGCGCTGCCAAAGATTTCGTACGTCAAGTCGATTGACGTCTATCTGGGAACATGCTTCGTTATGGTCTTTGCCAGTCTACTGGGTAAACAAAATCTAGCGAAAACCGAATACCAAATAAACCCAACATACACACAAACAAACACACATACACACATTTCAAGCCCCCAACAAAAAAAAAAAAGGAAAAAAAATAAACAACTCGAACTCTCAACCTGTAGCTAAAAATGAAAAACCAATTTTCATATTTCCACGCACACTCGGCACACACACCCACCCACACACACATACACCACATATACTTGCTTTATTTTCCCCAATTATTTTCGAATCTCTTCTATATAACTACTTCCATCCTTTTGTGGCGTAAAAAAACACTCGAAAGTGCAGCCCGAAAGTAGAAAACTAACTGAAATTGCATTTGGTTTCAGTTTCCTCTTGCACCACAAATTTCTTCCACAATTTTCGCTTTGCCTTCGCAACAAGTACAACTACTATAACATACTGGAATCACTACAACCTCATCCAACAGTATCTTCGCCTTTTTTTCTAAACTAAACCAAATGCTTTTGAGCTCAAATTCCAAATCTAAATGTTTACTTTCGCATTGGCAGTTCGATCCGTTAATTTCCCATTTCTCCATATCTACCATACAGTCTCACATCTTATGCCCCGGAAGTAGAGTACTGATACATGTTTGTGTAACCGAATTGTGTGTGAGGCAACTGCTAAAGTAAAGCCCCGCCCTCTCGAATTGTTTAGGTTCGAAATGCATTTGAGGCAAAGCCAATCGAAAGCGATAGCGATAGCGATAACGATAGCGATAGCGATAGCTCAGTTGCATTTCGAACTGATTTGTGCCGAAGTCGAATCAATGCTCTAACTTTTCTAACTTTCTCTCTCTGGAATTCCTAACATCTTAAGCAACCAACAACAACAAAAACCCAAAAACCAAAAAACCAAAAAAACCAAAACAACAACTCACACAACAACCTACTAAAAACTGTACTCAGGTCTCAAGAAGTTGAAAGAGAAATCTCTTTTTTCGTATTTGTATGTTCTTGTTAATTTTTCTATACATAGAAACAATGCAACTATCATCTAAGGAAAATGTATGCAAATTCATTCAGACGCGTCGCCCGCGCATGGGCACCAAATTTCCAAGCACACACACACCAGTACCCACCAATACACACACACACACACCCTCCCACACATATTAGAGAGCGAAACAAAATCGAAGCATGCTTCTTCCCCTTCTTCTGCTAGTCGCAAGTACCGTTCCGTCGTTCCTTAGCCATTCTCGTAGAGCTGCACCACTCCACCCACTCGCAGTATTGTCGCAGCCGCCTCTCAGGTTGACGTAGTGTTCAAGCACCCAAAGCAGCAAAGCAACAGCAAATCAAAGCAAAGCCACCTGCCTCGATCATGAGAACTGCATACAGAATGCACATGAGCGAACACTCCTCAACCTGCAATGGTACCCAGATATTAATATACGCCCAGCTTCCACCAAAAAAAAAAAAAAAAAAAAAAAAAATATGTACTAACGCCAAAGCAAAAGCCTATGAACAGCCAAGCTACAGTAAAATCGAAAAAACAACTACAACAGCAACAGCAACAACAACTCAACAACTCGAAACTCAAACCACTATCAAAACCAACTCAGATCTCCAGCCCAGGGTCGAGCTAAAACCGAGCGCAAAAAACAAAAAAAAAAAACAA
Source organism: Zaprionus bogoriensis (assembly GCA_035046045.1). NCBI lineage: Eukaryota > Metazoa > Arthropoda > Insecta > Diptera > Drosophilidae > Zaprionus > Zaprionus bogoriensis. The sequence goes on from JAWNOI010000145.1 coordinate 422,553, forward strand.
AAAAAATACCAAAGAAAAAGACTATGATAATATGGTATCAGCATGCCTTGCGTCACACCTGGCTTGAGTCGCGATTGAATTGAATACGAAGAGCAAAGAAAAGTAAAAGAAACTTTTACGAAAAAGAACACAGTTACACTGTAAATAAAGTACGAGCATCAAGTGAAAGGTTTGCCAGTTCTCAAAAAAGAAAACCAAATGAAAAGCATACTGCACATTTGCATTATCAAGTGTGGGTCATGCCCCAGACATGATAATGCCAAATGGCAAATGGTCGAACGCAATACGTTAAACATTTTGAGGTTAGGTAAGATATGAGAGATGTTTTTTTGTTTCCGTTTTGCCTGTTTGTTTGTTGTTTCTACTCTAAGCATTTGCAGCGACAGCGTATGCCAAGCGGGGTAAGTAGTGCAACCCAGCGAAAGACCCGCCCATAGAGTATATGACTTATAACCTAGACCAACCTACCCCCCACCCCACCCCTACATCATGCTACCTTTTGCATGTAAGGACATTACGATAAGGACATTATTATAATCACAGCGATACACACGGCGGAAATGTGTGCGCCCCGTGCGCGGCGCGGCTCTGTTCAATGAATTTGCATTTACGGCACGCACAGACGGAACATTTTCCTTGAATGATGGTCTCAACTGCAGTTATTAATTTGTACATAAACCATTTGGCTTACAAATGAATTTTGTTCACTCATTTGTCAACAACAACAACAACAACAACTACAACAACAGCAACTACAACAGCTACAGCTACAGCTACAACAACTCTCAACAGACAGACACACAGACATGAATACTCACTCACACACACACACACAGTCATTTAGCTGTTACACTTTAATTATTCTCAATCTCTCTCTGTCTGTCGCTTACACCCCACACCCCACACCCAACACCTTTACACCACACACACACACACACACTCAACACACGCTTCTCACATTTTCCTTTGCCTGGCGAACGAACAGAATATGAACTTCGTCCTCGTCCTCCTCAATTCCAGTTGATTATTTATACCCTGTACCCAATGACTTGCCATACCTTCCGTCTGATAGTTATGTATATAACCCAACCACAATCCCATGTATTCCATATAGACTCAGTCTCTTGTCGCTCTCTGTCACATTTTACGGTACCGGGTATCTGCTAGCTGGGCAACTCAGCTGTAGTTATTTAACCTGATTTTAGAACCTCAGTACTGCTTCCTCGATCCCATGCCCTACTTGACTGCTAGTTCCCCCATAGCCGCCCACAACTTTTACACTTAACAAAAGAAAATTCACAACTCATGTTTTTCTCTATATGATATTATATATCATATGTACGCATATATCAGGTATACGAATCTCTGCTGTATATGCGTACATCTGCAAATTAATGCCAAGCTAAAATTAACGTGTTCCAACAACGCTCCATTCTCCCCATACTGTTCCAAACCGAACTTCAAAATTACAAAACTGTGCAACAACAACAACAACAACCCAACTTATGACAACAACAACAACAACATCAACAACAACTACTACTACAACAACAACAATCATCTACAACTCATGTGGAACGCGACCTGATTCAAAATTTGTGCATCCGCCATCCGAAACCCCGAACCAAAATCGAAAACCGAAAATCGAAAATCGAAAATCGGAAATAACCGAAAACCGAAAACGCCCGACCAACCGTCCGTCTGCCCCCACCCCACATATCAACTCGAAATCAAAACTCAATATCAAACTCGACCATCCAAAAAAAAATTCCAAAACTCAAATTGCAAATACTGACAACAAACAAAACAATTCGAAACTCTATATATATATACTATATATCCAAATCATGTCGCAATCATAGAGTACGCCACCGTCGGCTATATGGCAAAACGAATTCAAATGCGAAAACAAAGATTTATGGCGATCCAAAAGATAGCTGAACAAAAAAAGCAACAGCTCGATGGTGTGCAGCAGCAGGCCAATCCGAATCCGAATGTCGGAGGCGGACCGGGCCCGGAGCATGGACATGGGCATGGTCATCATGCCCACAGCCATGGTCATCCGCATGCGCCCAAGCAAACAGTGAGTAACCGCCCAATCGGCTTTTCAAATATCCAACAAAACGTTGGTACGCGCGGTTGCTCGATAGTGGGACCCTTGTTCCAGGAGGTGAGATTCAAGGTGCACGATCCCAAGGCCCATTCCAAGGGCGGCACGTTGGAGAATACGGTGAATGGCGGTCGTGGCGGGCCCCAATCGCACGGACCTGGTCCGGCGCCGGGCGGCCCTGGCGGGCCTGGCGGCGGTGCTGGGGGCGGTGGCGGTGGTGGCGGACCGCCGGATGCTGGCGGTGATCCGGAAGCGGCGGTGCCGGCGCACTTACTACATCCAGGCAAAGTAAAAAAGGTAAAGGTAAAGATCGTACGTGATGCGGCAATTTACCAAGAAAATATCCCGAGCCCTATAACAACGCTGTTCTCCGAAGACAACAAGATATTGAGTTCTCTGATTGATTTTGAAAAAGTAGAGAACATTTTTAAGTTTTTTTTTCTGAAAAGTAAAGAAAGTTCTGTAAATTCTTAAACTTCTATACATTTTTTAAATTCTATAAACTTAAAAAAAAAGTTCCATAAATTTAATAAATTATATAAATTCTCAAAGTTTTGAATATTCGTAAGATTCTTAAGGTTTTTAAAACCCTATTTAAATCTAAAATTCTGTAAAAACTGGAAATTCTTCAAATTCATAGGAATTCTGTAAATTTTGGTATTTTTGTAAATCCTTGAAATTGTGAACAGAGAACAGAGCTGCTATAATACAGTAAAACTGAACGTATACATACATTTGCTATAACTCTAATTGATCTCCCGCAGGATATTAACAAACTGCTGGGCATAACGCCCTCGGATATCGACAAATACTCGCGCATTGTGTTTCCCGTCTGCTTCGTCTGCTTCAATCTGATGTATTGGATCATCTATCTGCACGTGAGCGACGTCGTGGCCGACGATCTCGTGCTGCTCGGCGAGGAATAAGCCCGGCGAGGCGACAAGGGAACAGCGCACGAGAGAGTCAAACTATGCAGGGCGCTGAAAAACAACAAGAACAAGAGACAAACAAACAAAAAAACCAAAAAAAAAAAAAGGGGGAAACCAAAAAAAAAGAATACCAAAACAGAACAATGCAAAAGCAAAGAAAAACCATTAACCAAAACTAATTTTAACTAGCGATATGAGAAAGCAAAAGCAAAAACATATTATTGTTAAATACTAATTAAACTAAAGACACACATATTACGGACGAGAGCAAAGGATATTGTTAAATAGAATTACAATACAATAGAATTAGCAGTAAGTGAGGAGGAAGGCAAGAAGCGTAGAACGAGCAGAAAGCAGAACACGATGAATAATCAAAAGCAGCAGCATAGCAAAACGTAGCGAAAGCGAGAGCAAAAGCAAATTAAATAAAAAAAACACAATGAGAAGGAGAAAAAGTTCGTGGTAGCAAGAAGAAGCAAGTAAAAAAAAAATAGCACAGTGAAAATTAATTTCAGACTCACATAATTCCAATTTAAATACACCCGATGCAATTGACATAAGCAAATACGATTATTCATATATAGAAAAGAACAACAAGAACAAGAAAAATCGAGCATTAGCTATGAGAAAATAATAATTCGAACTTAAGCGATTTCCAATTCGTTTTTCAGCTATAGTTCTGTTCTGTTGTCCCTGATTTTCCAGAGTATGCTCCCATCGGGCCTGCCCGTCTTTCGGCTTTCATTATCATTATAACCGCCTTCGCCCGTAACTTCCCTTTAAGCAGACACTCGAATCGTCTTCCTTAATTTAGGTAAACTTAATTTAGTTCCAGGCTCTGTTCCCAGTCCTTTTGTTATGGTTCTTGCACGCACTATAGAAAATCGTACTACAAATCCATAAATCGTACTCTATCAAAAAGGAATGGTAACCCGTGTTTGTTTTACTTAGTTTTTCTTTCGAAACTGACCACTTTTTAGCGCTTCCAAGAAAAATGGCCAAATTTTTTAGGAAATTAAAGAAAACGATAAATTTTCAACATACGAAACGAACTTAATTAATTTAAATTTAAATTAAAAGAGGAAAACGAAAAAAACGATACTATAAAAACCAATGAAAACCTTAAATCTAAAGTTTTTTCTAATAATTTGCACATTGAATTAAAACGTAAATACGAGAGAAACGCAGGAACGACGTTCTTATGTACAACATTACTTTCAGCGGCACCGACATCGGGCGTACTTAAAGACCGAGAGAACAAAAACAAAATAGCAAATAACGAAAATGCAAAAGCAACAAAATATATATGCAATTTCGATTTTCTAAGAAAATGGTTTTTAGTTACACGAACATTTTTATAGGAAAAGCCACAGAAAAGCCACGAAAACGAAAATGAAAATATTTTAAATGCACACACGAAAAATCCATGTCAAACTCAACTTTTCAAAACACCTTTTGCGGCACCATATGAAATAACGATTACGATTACGATTACGATAACGCTAACGCTAACGATTACGATTACGATACAGATATAGTTAAAGATAATGGGAGATGATCACACAAATCGAAAACAAATAGACACTAGATACTTATGTACACAAATTCGAATGAAACTGCCTAAGAACATAGTTGATAAGGATCACATATAGATAAGGATGCGGATTAATCGACATCGACTCGATTAATCCGATTCGAGTAACAAACTGTATATATTGTACTTAATGACCGAACACATACACAGAAATTCTGACAAGCAAAGTAGGAGCAAAACTTCGCAAGAAAACTAAGCTAAAGTAATTAACTAGCTAATTAATGTAATTAACAATTAGGTAAAGTAAATCGGAGGAGGGAAACGTTCAAGCAGTCAATAAAGCGGTAAGCCTAGAATTATAGACAATGCACCATTTGAATTAGCTTAATACACACACAGGCATACACACAAACATACACACACACACACACACACACACACACACAAAGTAACAGATTAAAAGTTTTTGGTGAAGTTCCTCAAAGAAACACACAGAGAATATTTAGTTAAATCAAAGGCAAGTGAGTTAAATTTAGAAACATTACCCCAAAAACCAAGCACAAAACTGAGACGAACAAGAGGAGGACGAAGCAGCGAAATTATCGAGATCATAACAAACTGGGAAAAAGGGAAATATCATCAATGGATTTTAATTTAGTAGCTATGCTAAGCAGCGAAGCAGATATATCTTGGGCTAGAGTTTTTGTACAGTTAGCTGAAGGTAAAGATCATCGGATCATCGAACATCTATGCAAATGTATATGGTATAATATGATAGTTATATACATACATAATATAAGCAACAGCATCACACTCCATTCATATTCACACACACACGCATATTTTTGATAAATATGCGCGGAGTATATATACAATAACATGAAGTACTTAAGCACCTATATGTAGCACGAGTTTTTTATATGTAAACCAAAAAAAAAAAACTAATTATTTTATATACACAATAATCCCAAAGAGAAATAAGAAAAAAAACAAATTATCGAAAAACAGGAAGAAGAAGACGAAACGAAAAACATAACTTAAATTCTAGGTTCAAAATAGGTTTGGAGAGACGAATTCAGATGATGGATGGATGAAGAAATACATAGCTAAATCTACACAGTCAACAGATACCCCAAGTAACTAACTAACTAATACGAACATAACATAATACTTAAGCGTAAACATAACCTCACTGATAATCCAACAACAACAACAAGAATATAGCATCTGAGAAGCGAAAATTACTTTATTAACTTTCTAGACAAACACACAGATACACCAACACACTCTCACACACGCACACACACACACACACACAAAAGAAAGGGTGCCGAAATTAAGTGGCCCAAGTACTTGGATTTGAAACAAAGCAACTGCAATTGATTTACATCTACCAGAAAGAAGAAGAAGATGAAGCCGAAACAGCGGTAAAGTTAAAGATTTTCTTAGGCAGACAATTTTTTCAATACATAGTTAGAAACAGAAACAGAAACAGAAAAGAGGCAGAATCTGAGAATCAGGCAGAAACCAAGTGAAATCGGTGATAAAACAAACCTTTAGCAAGGAAAGAGAAGTAAATCGGGCATATATAGCATATAGCTATATAGCTATAGCACAGATGTCGAAATTCAATTATACTCTCGTATTACCGAACAAAAAAGGAATCTATAGTTAAATCAAAATGTTTATAAATTGCAAGCATGGATAATGCATAGGTTTATCAACTATAACACGATAACAAGAACAAGAACAACAACAACAACAACAACAACAACAACAAGAACAAGAACAACAACAAATAGCTGCTCAACGGTTTCGGAGCGTATTTCCAAAGAACGTAAACAAAACATTTTAGTTTGTAAACAGAAAAAAAAATAGCTGAGCATTTTTAAAGCAAAGGGAAGACCCGAGATAGAATCGATTGAACTAACTTAAGTTACCTTTCGTATTCTTTTCTACTCTACACCTAGTTAACGGTATCATTTGTCGAAATTTAGTTGTACTTAGGGGATTTATATACGGCAAACCGAAAACTAAAAAAACCAAAAAAAAAAAAAAAAAACCAAAAGTCGAAAATCGAAAAAAACCCGAAGAACAAAAACTAAAAAGTTAAGCAACAATGATGGAGGCAAAGCATTTAGGACAAATAATGACACAAGCCCCGCTTAGAGGAGACGCAGACGTTGGGAGGGGGAAGATGAAATATTACTTATATACACAATGAAATGTTCGAAGCATTTTTTGGTGCCGTCTTTTTAGACGACGGCGCCGACACCAGCGTTTTATAATGAACTAAATATAAACTAATTAATGAAGCAAACAATGAGCAAGAGAAAAAAAAAACCAAAAGCAAAGCAAAACCAAATGGGAAATGCGGTTATATAGTATATATAAATATATATATATATATATATACCTTATATAGCATGATGTTGCATGCGCGTGCACGATGTAATAATTACATCGTCTGCGCGCGTATTATGTATAAAAATGTATGTATTATATGTACGTATGATGTATATGTATGTATGATGGTCTCAAAATGAAATTCTAAAGTATTTAGATAAGCAAACCGTTAAACACGTAAGGTATTTAGTTCGAGTTCAATAACCATAAAGCGCAAGCTAAAAAGCTATGAAAGTAAACAAGATGAAATACACGCACACACTTCACATCACACTCACTCACACACACACACACACACACACACATGCGATGCACCAAACATTTTTTAACTGCAACCCAAAGTAATATTATTATTATAATAATGAAATGTTTATGAAACAAACACAATTATTGATAGTCGGTAATCCCAGCAAAGAGATTGGAAAACTGCACATACACACACACACACAAACACAAGGACACTTTCACACACACACTTACAACATACAGATTGAGATATACTTATGGTTGTACACCTTATGGTAGTTTTTTGTATTCGCGTTTGTTTTGTTTCCGATGGAAAATGAAAACTTGTTAACTAATTTCTAATTTGATTTGTTGCTCAAGCAGCGTAAAAATATAATGCACAAATGCTTGATGAGAACGCGAATTTCCGGTCGAGTACCTACGACTCTGTCTCAGCCCAACTTCCGCTTCCACTACCGCCTGCCCCCGTCACGACTTCCCTCGACTGCTGCCTCTCTCGAATTTTTCCGATTGTTTCTGAAGCCCCGCGACGCGACGACGACTACGACAGCAGCAGCTATACGTATCTATAATTTTTAGTTTATCCGTCCATTAAATAAAAGTTCCTAATTGCAATAAATGAATCTTCGTTCCGATTATCATCATCTCAGCCAACAACAACAAGAACAACAACAAGAACAACTCCCACGAAGCAGTCAATTCTTATCAGAATTCCCGTTTTGATTATCGATAGACACAAGTTGGCCTCTCGTCAATTATATTTTCTCTCTCTCTCTCACACTCACTCCCCTTAAGCCCTCTCACACTCTGTCACACTTTCTCTGGCCCCCCCTGCACATTTGCGTTGCTCAAGTAACCAGTATACACCCAGTATAGCCCCGTATTAATACCCCGCAAATAGTAGGTAAGCGCAAGCATTAAGCAACTGTTTGAAAACTCGATATAAAACCGCGAAAAGGGAAAACCAAAATTAAATAAGATAAAAACCAAAACCAAAGCAAAAACGAAAACGAAAGCGAAAACAAAACCAAAATATGAGAAATAATTTAAAGCGTAATGCGTATGTAATGATTGATCACTGATCACAAATTTTGACTGTGTTAATTTCGTTATATATATATAAAAACAAAAATGAAGATGATGAAGAAACTATAATGAAATATCTATAGCGTATAAAGGTAAATACACACATAACAGAACACGCAATAAATGTTACAGAAAGATGAAAATCAAAAAAAAAAAAAAAACCAAATAGAACCTATAACATTAAGTTGAATGATAAACATTAAAGGGGAAGCATCCAAACCAAGAAGATAATTATTATAATATTGCAAATGAAGCGAATACGAATAAAGATATGTAAAAAATTAAAGCTGGAGTTGTCTTTCTTATTTAAAAAAAAAAGTCTGTATTTTTTTTTATTTTTATCAAGTAAACTGCCAAAACATCGATGGATTGCATTGAAGTATTCACTTTATTGATTAGTTGTTGTTGTTGTTTTTTTTTATGACCTCACTGGAAAATAACATACAGTACAATACATTGCGGTATATTTGAATTAATCAGTTATATATACTATATAATATATTTTATTTACTTCTCGTATCGCTAACGGGACGCATCGATTTCCCACTGTGATTCAAGCTTGAGTATTTCGTATATTCGATTCGCAAAGTTAATTAGGCATTTCAGGTATAGTTAATGATTGCAATTCAACTAAGATGGAACATTTTCAACTAATTCGCATAGAGCTCTATGCAGATGCAGAGATGCAACAACAAATGTGGAAATTAACTATGATGGGCACACGCAATTCCTTGTAGACTCTTGGTGCTAACAACAAACCATAAATTGACTCTGAGCTGAGATGAAAGTTTTGGCTGTTTCTCCGTGTCTCTAAGCACAATGTTTAAAGTATAATTTCACTAGACTTAATAGTTATATACACATACATATATATATATAGTACCATATTTTATATTGCTCGACTTTTAGTTGATATTCGAACTGAGAGAACTACAACGTGAGGGACCAAAAACGAGTATCTAGTATAATATACAAATATCGATAATCTCATTTGCATTTCCGAGTTGGAGAGTTGAGTTAGAGAGGCTCTAACGTATTACAAGCTAATATACAGATATACAGATCGATATCATATAGTCAATATGGTGGTCTCTGGCTTGAGCTGTGTACACTATGGCGTCGTTGTATTAGAGTTATAATCGGTTTCATTTTGTATTCTCATCTAAATATTGCGTATAAGTTTCGTATGTTTCGAAGACCAAGCGAATTCTTCTGGGGTGCTCGTCTTAAATGCATACAGAGTGGTTTCCGGTGATTACACATATTTATATATATAAAGTCTATATAGAACGTATGGTGCTCCTGTTTGTGTCTGTGTGTGTGGATGTGTCTAACGCACAACATTCAAGTCAAGGTTTACTGATCTTCCTCTCTAGGCGTTCGACTCCTTCAGATTCTCCAGACGCGCCAATTGATTTGAGTCCAATTCCTCGGGTATGCTCGCCCTGCCACCAACCACCTGCTTTGGCGCCTCGATAACATCCTCAGGTGCGGCCTCACAGTTGATGTCCAACTCGTGCGACTGCTCCCCGCCGCCTCCTCCGCCGCCACCACCGCCGCCTGCGGCAGCGGCTCCGGCGAATGCATCGTCGAAGTTAGCATCGAAGTTGGCCTCGAAGTTGGCTTCAAATGCACCACCGGCGCCCTCAGTGGATGCACCTGCTCCAGCGGATTTCTCATTGAACGGATCGTCCGACTCCTGCAGAGCGGGCACATCATCCGAAGCCGAATCCTGGCTAGAATGCTGATCCTCTACACGACGGAAGTCAGGAGAAGTTTCAGTCAAAGTCACGCTGCTCTCCACCGACTTCTTCCTACCTTCTTTCACGGTGATCGTCGGCTGAGACGTACGTTGCTTTTGCTGCAACACTTTGGCCGTTGGCTTCGGCACAATGTCGGGCTTTTTGTCCGCCGACGGCTTCTGCTCCTGCTTGGGCTGCTCCTGCGGCTCCTGCTGCTTGGGCTTAGGCTTGGGCTTATCAGCCTCAGGCTCCGGTGCCGCCTGTGCGGACTGCGCCTGTTCGCTCTCTCCTACTGGTGGGAAAGATTTATCGGCACCGTCTTCAACCATGGGGGTTGCAGCGGTAACAATTATTTGTGCCATACCTAAGTTCAGCGTATTGCTGGCTGCCCCGCCCTTCGCACCGCCCTCCACCAGCGGCTTGTTGAGCTGCGGTGGCGGCAAGGATGGCGGCAGCTTGCCATCGTCACTGAGATCGTCCTGGCGGGAAGAGAGATAAGTATCAGTTAGGTAGAAGAACGACAGATATAGTTGTATATGGTATATATAGTATGATATACAGTTCGGTATGGTATAATGGTAGCTGTATGTTTACCTCCATGCCAGGCTCCTGTATAAGCACTGAGTAAGCAGTAAAGAGAAAGAGATGAGATTCGCTTAGTTCATTTGCTCGCTAATCGCATTTCAGTTCGAAAATCATAGTATTATTATCAAGTGAAGTCTCAATTCATATGGTGGAAGTACAAGATCTTGAACGGGGAACGATATGCCCAAGAACTATGCTGATATATACAATACACCAAGGGGATAACAAACAGAACAAGTGAAGAAAGCTACAGTCGAGTGCACTCGACAGTAAGATACCATTTACCTTTCGCTGTTAAAAACTAATTCTTAATATTAATTACTTTTATTCGGCGAATAACAACGCATCGCATATTTTCGAGGACAAATTCACATGCATTGACGCTAATGGCACATGCCGACTGCACACTGACTACACGACGACTGTGCGTGCGCAGTCGGCGTGCGCAGTCGGCGTCGGCGTCGGCGTCTGCGTCGGGCCTCTACTGCTGTGAGCGAAACTTCTCGTGCCTATAACTTCTGTGTTTATTGTCCGATCGGATTGAAATTTATAGGGTAGATCTGTACTATGGTAAGCTACAAGAGCGTTAAAAAAAAAGTTTTGTTATTTCCCTACTTTTCTTAAAATGCAATAGTGTGGGGGCGGTGGGCGTGGCATCCAAAAGTTGAAAATCAAACATTCTCCGTAATGTTACCAGGCACCATACTTTCAAATTTGGCGCTTCTAGCTTTTCTAGTTTTCTTTTAAACTATAAAAATGTGTTTTTTAGAGGCGGTGGGCGTGGCATCCAAAATTCTAAAATCCAACTTCTGCATAATGTTGCAAGACACCCTCCTACCAAATTTGGTGCGTTTATCTCTTTTCGTTATTGAATTATTTGGAAAAAATCGAAATACGCATTTATCGATTTGCGGAGGCGGTGGGCGTGGCACATCAAGTTTGAAATAAACTTCTTGTGTGTATTGAATACACGCACACTCCCACCAAGTCTGGTGCCTCTAGCTCTTTTAATAGCTGAGATCTGTGTGTTCATACAGACGGACAGACGGACAGACGGACAGACGGACAGACAGACGGACATGACCAAATCGACTCGGCTATTGATGCTGGTCAAGAATATATATACTTTGTATGGTCTGCCACGCCTCCTTCTGCCTGTTACATACATTTGCACAAAGTTAATATACCATTTTTTACCCATTTTCAATGGGTAAATGGTATAAAAAGGTGTCGTAATGCGACTAGACCGCATCATGCACATGCTTGGGGATTACTTTCGGTCTGCCTATCCCAACTTAAACAGATATGAAAATACTACCTCATTATGGTAGATTGATCAAATGAATTTCAATTGGCTACGATGAGGGGTTGATTGGTACAAGGAGTCGTTAGAGCTGGGCATAATCCAAAAACTAATACGATATTTCAGTATTTTATTTTATATACATTCAAGTTGATCAGTTTATAAAAAGTATAGAGTATTAGATAAAGAGAAATTCGAGAATCTTCAACCCCAAATATACGTTTCACGATAGTTCGAAATTTACCGGATGGGGCAGAGAGAGAGAGAGAGAGAGAAATAGAGAGTATTGAAAAACAGGCAAGATTTTGAGAGTACATTTTCAAATCGAACGCTTACACTGAGTGAAAAATGTTTGCACACACACACACAGCAAAGTGGAAATAGATATACAAGTAGAAATCAAAGCGTGAGAGTAAGTATACAAATCGTAAATATTGTAGAATCAAAACTAGTATATTACGATACCAAAACGAGCTCAAAATATGATGGTTATTGGTGCCACACAAATATTCGATATATATCGGCTTAAATATATATATATATAATATATAATTATAATATAATTAATATATAATTATATAGTATGTACAAAAGAGAAACCAAGAAGTAGTATGAAAGTATGGAATCGTAGCAGGAAACACCAACACAGACACAGGAGACACGTTGTTAAGCCTAAAGTACACTGTAAAGAATCGAGGTTAGGTTCTTCTTTCCATTTTTTGAGTCTTACTCGAGACATTTTCGATAATAATCGTTTTATTTTTTGTTTTTGTTTTTGTTTTGGATTTATATTAGATAAAATTGCACATTAACGGAGTGTGTGGAGAGAGAGAAAGAGCATAGTTACAGTGATAGTGGTGGTGGAATTGGAAGTGGTGAGTTTGTGGATAGTAATGAATGAGCTGGTGACTTTCTGTGTAGGTTGACGAGCTGCACTGGACTTGATTAACTTAGGATACCTCTAGAGCATATAGAAGCAGGTATAACGGTACATTTGGTCGTTTTTGTGTGAAATCAAAAATGTTTTGTACTAGAGGAAACGATATTGAGTGAGAGAGTTGTAAGTAAAGAGTTGGAGAGAATGAAAGATAGAGAGAGAGCAGAGCGACAAAAGTATGTGTGTAGAAACATTCATGAGCAGCGCAATTACCTGGCGGAGGCATGCTCGGAGCCGCAGATCCATTCGGTATGTAGCCGCTATCCCGATCCTCATCTGATGACAGGGGGAGATGGAGAAATTAGCTTATATGCTTATATATACCTAGAAATTCGAATCTGCCACACACACTCACCGGCTGTGTCTTGCGAGGCGAACATGTCCTCCGTGATGTCCGACAACTCGTGCGCATACTCTGGCGGCAATGCTGGTGCCGGCGGCAATGCAAAACTGGGCGGTGCCGTGGGCGGTGGCGACTCATCGCCGCCATCGCTGAGCAGTTCGCCCATCTCGTCGCACTCCTCGACCACCAGCGAGGGGAAATTGCCGAACTTGCCGTCCAGCTCGCCCTCCCACCACCCATCGTCGACGCCGTGCGCCGTCTTCGTTATGATCTTGATCTTGTCGCCCTCCTCGAACGTCAACTCATCCTCGGCCGTCGCATCGTAATCGTAGAGCGCAATGCACCACTCAACGTCGGACTTGACGCGCTTCTGCGGCGCCATTATGACCGACACCTGGTCGGGCGATTGCATGGAGTCCACCGTTTGATCTTCATTGTCAACAGTATAATCGACAGATGAGAATGAGATTTGTGAGCGCAATTGATTGCCTGAACTACCATTGAACGCCCCACCGGCCGCATCCTGTTCGATATCCAGATAGTTGTGCGGCACGTAGCCCTCCTCGCCGCGATAGTTGCGGGCGCGCAGCCAACCGTCGCCGTCTCCTTCGCCGACCACCTCGAGCTGTTCGTTCTCGACGATCGTTAGCTCGTCGGGATTTTGTGCCTGCAAGCGGAAGAGATTATCATCAGGTTCGGGATAAAGCTCTAGACTACAGACTCCTTATTCTGCTCCTCCTCTTACTACTGCTCCTCCTGCTCTTATTCTTCCTTTTACTCCTTGTCCTCCTCCCCCGCCTACACCTCCTCCTATTCTTCCTTATACTCTGCCACCTATGCTTTCTTATACCTCTTCTCCTACGCTACCTCATCTTATTAATCCTACTCCTTGTACTACTACTCCTCCTTCTAGTCCTCCTCCTACTCCTTCTCCTACTCCTCCTCCTCCTACTCCTTCCCCTTCTCCTCCTTCTACTCCTTCTCCCACTCCTCCTCCTATTCCTTCCCCTACTCCTCCTCTTACTCCTCCTCCTACTCCTCCTTATCCTACTCCTTCTTCTACTCCTTCCCCTACTCCTTCTCCTACTCCGCCTCCTACTCCTCCTCCTTCAATTCCTTCTACTTCTCCTACTTCTATTACTCCTACTCCTCCTCCTACTTATCCTCCTCCTCCTCTTTACTCCCTTTCTTCTTCCTGCTTATTCTCCTTCTCTTCCTCCTCCTTTTCCTACTTTTGCTCCTCGACCTCCCCCTACTCACCGTGTAGCTGTAGAGCGCGGTGCACTTGAAGATCGCCTCCTTGGGCTCGGGCACAATGGGTTCATCTTTGTCCTCCTCCTCGGCATCCCAATTGACCTCGGTGGGATCATCCCAACCCCCGCCGCCTCCACCGCCGCTGGCCGCCATCATAGGCACCGCTGCTGCCGACGAGGGCTGTGCGCGCTCTCGCTCCTCGGGCTCCTCATCGCTGTCACTGAAGGTGCGATCTCGCGACAGCTGCTGCTCGGCCTTTGGCTTGGCGGCGCCAGCAGCACCACCAGCACCAGCGGCCGTGGTGCCAGCAGCCTCCTCCTTGTCGCTGTCGTAAAACGAGTCCGAGCTGGGATTCTCGCCCTGGCCTGAGGCATCGGTGCGCATGGAAATGGAACTGGCCGAACGTGTCAGCTCCTGCACACCCATAATCTCCGCCTCTTGCACCCATTCGTCCACATTGATGCCACCGTCGCGCAGGCACTGCAGACACGCCTCCGCCTTGGCCTTCTCCGTCTCGGAACGTCGGATCTGATCGCGGAACTCGTCGATTTTCGTATCCAAATCAGGTCCATTGGGATCATTGGGATCAGTGCGTTGACCTGCATCGCGCAGCGATTGGCACAGCGCCAGCTTCTTGGCATGCTCGCGTATTGAGGCGTTCTCCTTGACCACACGTCCGGCCAGATTCTTAGCCTCCTTGGTCAGCGTCTCGGCGGCCGAGTCGTGCTCCGTGGTCACCTTGCGCACCGGATCGTTGTCGCAAGCCTCGAAATCGTATTGGATGTGCTGCTTCAGCACCGGATAGAACAGATAGCAGCACTGCAGATTGTACTCCCGGGTGAGCTGCTGTGCCTGGTCGCGGATCTTGCCGAAACTGTTCTGCGTGGCCGAGCAGGTGAGCAGCTCCGTGCGACTGGAAGAGAGAGGAAGGGTACACATTAGCTGAACTCTCTAGGAACTCACTCCACGAACTTACCCCATTAGCATCAGGTACTCGGCGACCCGCTCGAAGACATAGTTCTCCATGGTCGTCATCGTTGTCTGCAGATCGACGGTGAAGTAGCGATTCTGATGCGCATTGGCCGCCGCCAGGCTGAGTATGTAATCGTTGCGTGCGCCCGAGGACTTCTCCTCGAGCAGCTCCTTGCGCGACGTGACGCGTGCGCTGTTCTTCTGCAGCGATGTGATCGACTGAAAGAACGAGCCCTTCTTCTTCTTGAGCTTCTCCTCGATGTCCTTGGCCTTGTCGCGCACATCGTGTGCACAGTGCTCCTCGTCGAAATATGACTTTTTGGTCTTGTCCACATCGCCGACGCTCAGATGCAGCTCCTTCTGCACGTTGACGATGCCGGCGAGCGAGCGCTTCGCAATCGCCAGCTTGTAATCCCGCAGCACTTTGGCCTCGTCGGCGATCTGTTGCTGGAACACCTCGATGGCTGCGAGGCGTGCGCGTGCCAGCTTCTCGTTCTCCTCGAGCACAGTGCGCCACACGCTCCACATGTTCCTGGGTAGGATGCAGGAATATTTCAAGACATTTTTTTTTTTCAATTTAAAGCAGAAACTCACCAGCGCTCCTCCATGCCGTCCATTTTGATGTCCGGTATGTTGGGTATCTTCTTGTTGAGATACTGCGACGAGATCTTGAGCAGGCCCTCGCTGTAGGACTTCTCGATGGCCGAACGCTTGATGGTGAACTGGCGTATGTCCTCGAGTAGGTCGCACTCATGTTGATTCTTCAGCTGCAACTTGGCCACCTGCTCAGTGTGCAGGTTCTTCAGAAACTTCACGTAGTTTCCCTGTCGAGACAAATACAAACATCAATTACAAGTTTTTATTACTTCTATTTATTTGTTTTGAAGTATTAATTTATATTTTTTTTATTTTTTTGTTTTTAATTTTGTAAATTATTTTTATTTCTTCATTTGTGTTATTCATATTTTTAATTTTTATTTTTTTAGCATTGACAACATCAATTAAAAGTTTCTATCACTTTTATTTATTTGTTTTTAATTATTTATTTATTTATATGTATACATTTTTTATTTATTTTATTTCTTTTCTTATTTCTTATTATTTATTTATTTTTATTTATTTATTTTTTTTTATTTTAATTTTATTTTTTTATTAACTTTTTTTTGTTTTCTATTGACAACATCAATTAAAAGGTTATATTACTTTTATTTATTTATTTATTTATGTTTGGACATTTTTTTATTTTTTTCTTCACTTATTTTTAATTATTTATTTTTATTTTTTTTTATTTTTCTTTATTTGTGTTATTTTTTATATTCTTAATTTTTTTAATTAATATTTTTTTGACTACTGTTATTACTACCTTTCTTGGCGGCGGCTGCATACTGCTAGCTTGGCTACGAGCACAGTGTTTGGCGGAAATTCTATCAAGCAGAAGCGTTTGCGTTTTGGCTGAGCTTCAAATCCAAATTTGCTTTACATTACCTCAAGCTGAGCTGTACGATGCGAGCGGGGTCAAGGGATGAACGAGGGTATGAGAAAGCTTAAGTTAATGGATTACCAAACAAAACTTATGTAAGAGTAGATGCGTCTGAGTTTTGGGCCTACAAACAGACTATCGGACTTTAGGCAATATGCAATACTATGCTGCATGCAATTTTATATAATCAACTGCTCGAAGCAATGAAAACTTTCACTGGAACAACCCACGGCTGCGACTCGTATCGATTTCTGTGCTTCAGATTTGCTTCTTCGTTTTTTTTTTTTTTTTTTTTTTTTTTTTGAGGTACGCTAAACCGCTGGCACTACGAGTTCAAGAAATTCTTTAAGCTAACACTTTTCTTCGACATGCTTGGGTTGCCGTTATTGCTGTTGTTGTTGCTCGTTGTGTTGTCTACCAAATTAGTTTAAACGGAAAACTCTGCTGCAATTGAAAAGCAATTTTCCAGCGTTTTTCACGCACTCTGCCGTGTCTGCTCTGTGCTCTGTGCTCTGCGTACTTATCGATTTCGATTCGAATGCCGTTGTAGCAGTTTTTCAAGGAGCGAGAGAGAGAGAGCGGAAGAGAGCAAGAGCGAGAGAGAGAGAGAGAGAGAGCGCGCGAGAGCGAGCTTGGAAAATTTCAAGGGTGTGCACAGTCAGCTTCATTCATAGCTCGTTCGTCTCGGCCTGCACCTGCGCTCTGACGGCAGCGTGTATTTCCTTTTATTTAATTTTTGTTTTATTTCCTATTAATCCTTTGCGCCGCTTTACTCCAACTCGGGCTAATTTTAGCTCGCCCAAAAATATATTTGATACGCACAGGTGTGTGCGTTGCCACGTTCCAAATTTCCAACTATTCGGAATTGGTTTATTACCAGCTGGCTTTTTAGCATACTGATAAGCTCTATGCGTATTTGTTTATCAATAAAAGCTTTGCTAATTGATAAAAGAAACACTTGTCGAATGATAAGCTACGCATTCGAAAAGTATGCAATCATTGTTAATACAATTAAAATCTCAAATGTGGTTTGAGCGGTAATAAATTTAAAGCATTTATCGATTGCATTTATCGACTGCTAAATAGTGGTCTTTTTTGAAATGTTCATTGGGTCTTGACTAACAGCTGTAGCTAACGCTGCGCTGTTAAGATTGATAACAAAAAAAAGGTTATCAATTAATTTCAGTTTCTTAAATTTAATTTTTCTTTTAAATTAGTCAAAATTAAAATATTCGTTATAGTTCGAACAGCAAAAATTAAATTATTGCATATCAAATACTGGTATTTTACGTATGGGTCAGCTTGCAGCTGGCGTACTAACAGCTGAGCTTTTGTAACAGTGCGTCAAGCTGTTAGCAGTGCTGTCTATCGATAGGCTTTTTAAATTAATACGATTTTATTTTTTATATAAAATTGCTTTATATAGATTCATATATAAATATGCCAAAATTAAAATCTCAATTGCAGTTCGCATTTGCATGCCCAAGGTATGCAATAATTTGCGCACATACTTTAAATGCCATTTGCAGCCATAAGTATGCTGCACTTAGCTACTACAGTATAGGGGGAAAATCCAACATCGATATTTGGCTGCACTATCGAGTACGCGCACGCACATATCGATACTGCACAGCTGTTCGGCCTGAGAGGAATGCCAAAAGCCCAGCAACAACAACAAACGATGGAGCCAAAAAATGCTTGTGCTTAGGCGCCACATGAAAACCTGTTTTCACGTCAAGAGCAAACAAACAAAACGCTTTCGGCTGTAAAAGTGGGACGCCAGAGCAGCGGAGCAGCGGCAGCGGCAGCGACAGCGACAGCAGACGTTACGCCCGAGCCGCGACTGTGATTTCACTTTTCGTCAGTTTGCGAGCGAACGCAGCAGAAAGTGGAGAGCAGCGCGCACAACGCGATTAATTACACATATATATATATATATCTATATATATACACTTGGAGCTGTTTTATGAGGCTACGGCAGAGGCCAATTGAGTTTGGAATTTGGAGTTGGGCAATAACGTGCAGCAACATCGAGTAGCAAAAATGCAGCGGATTATGCAACAAGTTGCACGCCACAGCAGGCACTTGCAGCAGTGGCACCTCCGCAGCACAGCCACACCTGCAGCAGCAACTTTCTCCCAGCAGCAGCAGCAGCCGTGGCGCTGCACAGCAACGTCAACGTCAACGGCGAGCAGCAAGCAGCAGGCAACGCAGCCGCCGCCACGCCACGACTGGAATCGCGCCGTGAGCGAGGCGGAGCGCATTGTCGGCTACCCCACATCCTTCCTGAGCCTGCGCTGGCTGCTCAGCGATGAGATCGCCAATGTGGCGCTGCATCTGCGCAAGCTGGTGGGCAGCGCGCATCCGCTGATGAAGACGGCCAAGTGAGTAGCAGCTCCAAGCCAAGTCCAAATCCAGACTAATGCCCTACTTAATCCCGGCAGGCATCTGCTCTACAACGGCAAGAACACCATGCAGGCCTGGGGCCTCATTGTGCTGCTGGTGTCGAAGGCGGGCGGGCATGCGCCCAGCATACCCGACGTCGAGCAGGACAAGAGCGCCGGCGTGCTGCACTCGCAGCGCGCACTGGCGGAGGTCACCGAAATGATACGCATCTCGCATCTGGTGCACAATGTAAGTGGCAAGTGGCAAGGCGTCTGCATGTATTCTGACCTAATCCCTTGCACTTCTTCCTGCCGCAGAGCGTGGTCAATCTGCAGTCGAGTACGGAGGCTGGCCAGGATGCGAGCACCTACGATGACATGTCGTTCGGCAACAAGATCGGCCTGCTGACGGGCGACTACCTGCTGGGGCACTCCAGCGCCGAGCTGGCGAATCTGCGCAACCAGGAGGTGGTCGAGCTCATCTCGTCGGCGGTGCGCGACTTCTCCGAGTCGGAGTTCATTGGCGAACGCGACGAGCAGAACAATCCGCTGCCCTTCAAGCCCGGCACCTTTCAGCGCCCCTCGCTGGCCGTCGCCGTCGACTTCAACGAGCACGACGTGATGACACCCATGCCCATTGGCCAAGTCATGGGCAATCCGGAGCAGGAGTGGGAATGCCGCAATATACTCAACGCTGGCAGCCTGCTGGGCAAATCCTGTCAAGCATCGCTCAAGCTCGCCGGCCAGAGCGAGCAGATGCAGCGACATGCCTATCGCTTTGGCAAGCACCTGGCGCTGGCGTGGCAGGCGTGCCTGGACGCCGAGATCTTTCAGTGCGCCACGCTGCCGCTGGACGCGACATTCAGCTTGGTCAGTGCACCGGTGCTCTTCCATCTGGAGCACGATCCCGGCCTGTATGCACTGCTCGAGCCCGGCAAGCAGTCCGTGGAGAACATCGACTATCAGCGCATACACAGGGCCATTGTGGCGGGTCCGGCGCTGGCCAAGACCAAGCAGCTGCAGTGCAAGCACACGGCCGCGGCGCTCAGTGTGCTGCAGCACTTCCCAGCGACGGATGCGCGCCAGGCGCTCGAGAACATCATACTGGCCATGCAGGATTTGTGAGCAGGAGCAGAGCATTGCGACGGGTTCAGGGTTTATATTTATAGTACAATGACATTAGCTTAAAGCGCAGATTAAGTTCACTCGAAATACACACACACATTCATACATACTCTCTAACTGCTCCGACTGCTGATCCGCATCAGAATGAGCTGTGGGCAGCGCTCGTACTCGAAGTACTGCGGAAAGTCCAGCGGCAGCTGCTCGATGCGCCAGGGTTTCGCTCGGGTCTGGCGCCGGAAATGCTCGTACATGGGCGCCACCGCATCGCAATCCTCGAGCGTGAACACGTAGCGCTTCTCCAGCGCCATGTAGATGCACTTGCTCCGCCCCGAGATGCGAGCACGCTCGAAAATGTGCTCCATGACGGCGACCAGTGCGTCGGTCAGCGCATCGCTATAGATGACATCGGCAGCCATGATCACATCGCTGGCATCGATGGCCGCCAGCAGCGCCGGCGACAGCTGCGACACGCTGGCCATGAAGTCGTACTCGATGACCGCGACGTGACCACGCAGCAGCGGCGCATTGCGCTGCACATTGCGCTGGATGAGTGCCAGTATGTTGCCCAGATTGACGTCCGTGCAGTAGACCTGGCCGGCGTTGTGTATGGCCGCCGCAATGCTGGTCAGGCCCACGCCTGCGCCCAGCTCCATTATGGTCTGCGTGGCCAGCTGCCGGCGCTGATGGAAGAGGTAATCGGCCAGCAGTAGCGCACCGCGCCACACCTGCAGGCCGACAAGCTTCAGTTCTGTGGCGCCGGCATGCTCCAGTTCGATGACGCCGCGTCGTGGGCGTGGCACCTCCAGATCGCCGTCGGCGTCGATGGTGGCGACATGCTGCTCATGCTGCTGCTCCTCGCCAGGATAGCGAAAGCGAAACTTGGATATGATGTGACCGTCTGCATGGCACACGGGCTGATAGTTCGTCTCGGCGTATATCTCCGACTTGACCGTGTACATGCTGCGACAGCTGCTAGTGCCCGGAACCCACTGGCGGCGTGCCAGCAGCGTAAATAATCACACGACATTGACAATATTTTTGTATTGACAGTGCGCGGCGCAGTGCGGCGCAGTGTGACCGCAGCGTGTGCAGGCAAAAAATACCAAGTGGCAAGAGCAACTGGTATTTCAGGCTGTTGATTGTTTGCACAAATGTTATGCCATTGAGCGGTAAACAATTGGTATTAATAGATCTTTGATTGAACTGTCACTTTTTAATATATATACAAATTATAGCCAGTATTGAACTCTAATTGAAGTCGAATTTTTGTTGCTTTTACTGACTGCAGCGATCGCGCAACGTGAATTCGTTTAACATTATGCTAACATCTCGATAAACGGCAGCGTGTAAACAGCGTGCCACTCGCCCAGTGCCATTTTGAGCATAACAGCGTGCATATTGAGTTGAACAGTGCCATTGTGAGTACAACAGTACCCATTTTACATCAGCGTGGCAACGCAATTTTTGGGTGAAAAATTATTAAAATCGTTGTTAAAAGTGCTAAATACAGCCGTGCTGTGCATGCAAATCGCTCGAATTCAGTGCAACAACCGACACGAACACACCCACAATACACACAAACACACACACACTCACATTCAAGCTAAACAAAGCAAGCTTGCTTCCAATTTCTTATCCCCAAGCCCGAAAGTGTCACCGCCAAGACGTACGTGCGAAAAATGTTTTGGGACAAGGGTTATGCGCCCTCAGCCAACATAGAGGCGCTGCTAGAGAAGGAGGTGCGTATTTTTGCTCGACGAGCAGAAGAGCGCGATCCCCCCCCACACCACAGACATCAAATTCCACACACACACACACACACACACACGCACACATAAACCAAGCGAGTGCAAACTATGTGAATCAATCAACATGCAACTACAACTACAACTATAATTACAACCACAACTACAACTACAACTACATGTACATTTACATATCCATACAGAATTCCACGGTGGAGGAATTGCTCGACGAGGAGGATATACTGCAGGAATGTAAAACGCAAAAGAAGAACCTGGTCAACTATTTCACCAGGCCCGAGGTGATTAGGCGGCTGGTCGAGCTAATCACCACGGAACCCTCCGAGGAAGTGCCCATGGCGCAGCGTTTTCGCTATGCAAACATGTCATGTGAGATACTTACACTGTACGTACCGCCCACCCGGAACGAAACCGCCCCCACTTCGCACTGCTGCTAGTAGTAGTGGTAGTGCTGCAGCAGTGCAGTGTATATATGTATATATATATATATATATATATATATATATATATATATTTATGTGTGTATATTGTTTTGTCTCGTACAGCGGCCTGCCGTCCCTGGATGAGAAGCTGCTGTCCGATACGGAGACGCTACAGTTGCTCTATTCATATCTGGAAAAGGAACCACCGTTGAATCCACTGCTATCGTCGTTTTTTAGCAAAACGTTTAGCATGCTCTTTACCAAAAAACCGGAACAGGATTGGTTTTTGTATCAACACATGTGCCTACAATTGCTCGAGTATATCAAATCGCAGAAGAATTTCCTGGAATTCATTTGCAAGCACTTCGACACACCGGTCATACCCGATCTAATCATGCAGATGATGAAGGACATCGATGGTGGTCAGCTGAAGCGCAACCTATACGAAGTACGAGCTCTGAGTGTGCTATAGCTATAGAGTCACTTCTGTCTTGTGTTACGGTCCATAGTTTCCATTGGGGGATTTGGAACGAAACTAAGAACCAGAACGAACACAATGCTGGTTTGGCTAACGACTCCAATTTTTTTTTTTATTATTTATTTATTTATTTTCTTTGCTTTGCTGCTCTCATTGTTCCGTTCACAGTGGCTAACTGAAGATAAACTTGTCGAGAGACTGATTGCAATATTGCGTAATCCTCAAGAAACCGATAAACATGCAAATGTTGCGGACTTTTTCTGTGATCTTATCAACCAGGGGCGTCTGATGCGGCAAACGGAGCAGGAGAACGACTCGTTCGAGCCGGCATTCGATGGCTCCAATCCCATACTGCGTACCATTGAGTCCACACAGACAATAGAAGCCTTGTTAAATGTGATTTTGGAACCAAACGCTCTGGAGAGCGCCATCTTATCAGGAATATCGGTTGTACTTACGCTTATCAAACCCATTACTTTCACGTGAGTCATCGCTGCGAATATATAATATGATATATCTGTTATTTTGTTAATCGCCTGCCTTGTCTATATCCAGCGATGAGCCGAATTCGGATCGACAGCTTTTGCTGCAGAAACGAGAGCGCGAGTTTCATCGGAAATTGCAGGGAACTGTGACCACGGTGATTGCACCACGCCTCAATGAATTCGTCAATGTGCTCAAGAATCCGCCCGCGGTACTACAATTTGTAATTTTTTTTTTTTTTAATTATTTATTATTAATTGTAATCTTTGGCTCGCACAGAAACCCACACTGGAAACAACTGCAGCGACTCTGTCGCCGCCGTTTGGTAAGACGCGGCTGCAGGTCTGTCGCGTCTTCACAGCTCTGCTGGAGATCAGGCACGAGAGCTTACAAAAGGCGTGAGTACAGCATAGCAGCCATAGGCTGTGTAGTGTTCTGTCTGGCTAATGATTGTTCTCCTTTCCCGCTGCAGCATCTGCGACACGGAGTACTTCAGCTTATTGCTGGTCTATTTCAAGGAATACTGCTGGAACAATTTCCTGCACAGCGAGCTGGAGAAGGCCTTGCAGCTGGTCTTTAGCGGCGATTCAAACACATCGAATGAGAACCTCGATGATTTTATACACTATCTGGAGAAGTGCACGAACAATGCGCTGATGCTGATGAATGGCAAACGTGCCGAGGGCGGCAACGAGTCCAAAACAAATAACGATGCGCTGGCAACGACAGCGGTGCAACCTACAGAGGTAAATGCTGCTGCTGCTGCTGCTGCTCCTGCTGCTGATGCTGCCGTTGATGCTGCAACTGCCGCGCCAGACGCAGCTGCTGCTGCTGACCAACAAAATACTGATCAAAAGGCTGAAAATGCAATTACTGCGGAAGGCGAATCAAGCGCCGTGCAAGAGAATCACATTGAACAGGCTAACAGCGAGGCCGCTGCTGCTGCCGCTGCTGATGCATCACAGGCAAACCAAACGCCGACAGAATCAGTGCCCAATGATCTTGATAAGGCCAAGGCGCCGAAAAACAACCCGCCCACAGAGATGCAAACATATGTGAGTGTAATATAATATAAATCGATTTGGATTAAACGAACTCACGCATGATAATGTTCTTTGCAGCTGATTGTCAATTGCCAGCTGGTCTCGAAGTTGGTCTATTTCTGGCGGCACAATGCAGAAGCGCAGTAAGTGTGGACGCACAGCTGCTTATTACATATCGAAATGGTTTAATATAATAATACTCTGATCTTGCAGATCTGCCGAAAAGGGTCGACGACTGGGCTACATGGGGCATCTCATCAAAATTGTTAAACATATTACGACATGTATATCAGAATCTGAACATATCGCTGCCCTGATTGCCGCCAATTTCGTTAACGAATCCGATCTGAAGTATTGGCAGGCGCTGATCGATGCCGAGGAGGGTGAATTCACCAAGGCAGTGACGCAGCAGGGTAAACTCCTGGCCAACTGGAATCCGCACGAGGACAACGAGTTCAACATTGGCGAACACAGCATGTGGGACTACTTTAATTCGCTGCCGCCCAACGACGATATGAAGAACACACTGCACGAGATTCTGACATTTGATCACGATGATGACGACGACGAGGAGCAGGGCGGCAGCAGTGGCGATGGCCACGGCATTGGCATGTACACAATCACACTGAACGATCTGACAGCAGATCCATGGGACATGGAAGTACAATTTGCTGAAGCGAATCAAGACTATGCCTCCACACTGGCCACCACCAGCAGCAATTGGGACACCGATTTCAAGGATGCCAATTTCGCTGATTTCGATGCACACTTTAGCAGCCACAGCAGCGATCTGGGTGCGCCGCCGGCGCGACTTCCCACAACGATGAACGATCTCTTAGCCCGGACGACTAATACAACGGGTGATGAGCAGCAGCATCAGCGGGGGCACAACGACGACGATATCTCCATGACGGCGACTCTAATGGAGGATCATCACCAAGCGGAATACGATAACAATGCCAATGTGGAGAAGTCGAGCAGTGAGAAATCGACAGGCGATCTTAATGATGCCGAGGCATTGGCAACCAACACGGCTGCTGCCACATCAATTGTGAGCAGGCTGCAGTCGGTGCTGCTGGATGGCGAGGAGGACTACGAGGATGATGAGGGCATGTGGACAAAGCCACTCGGTGGCAGCAGCAGCAGCACAACGGAAAGTCAGCAGTCTGGCGCCCTCTCGAATGGACCCAGCAAGGCCGCTGAATTGTAAGAAATCTTAAGTAATTGTAGGAGTGTGTGTGTGTGTATTTTTTATACCCTTGCAGAGGGTAGCATAATTTTAGCCAGCTGTTTGCAATGTACAGAGCGCTTATATATTATTGTTTAGCAACAACAGAAAAATCTGAGCTGTCTGTCCGTCTGTTGCAATTCCAGAACGCATCGCCCGATTTTTTTAATTTTTTATTGCATATAGCAATTTGCCCAAAATCGAATTACAATATTTTCTATAGCTTCTATAGAAGCGATCGCACAGAAATAATTAATTTTATTCTAGTATTTCTAGAATTGAAGTTTGAAAAATTGTTTTCTTTCTGTTAAAATATTTTTAGACCTTCGTTTAATTTAATGATAATAATTCGAATGCGTTTCCATTGCAGCAATCATGCCAACGATAACAGCAGCTGCAGCGATGGACTGGAGGAAAGCAACATCACAGCATCGTCGGAGCAGAATAAATTGGAAAGCCTAGCTGCAACTGCAACTGCGACTGCGGCAACAAAAACTGCTACTGATATTGCAACAACGACAACATAAATGTGCCGGCACAAGCAAACACACACCCACCCACAGCAACACACATCCTCTACAGGCATGCATGCACGCAGACACACACACGGACACAAGTACAGCCACATCAGCAATTGCAATTTGTATAGCCTAAAATATGTCGAAAAGTTAAAAAACATAAATAAGCCCTTGATTTGCTCTTTGATCATTTCTTATACATAATCATCATGCATACATATTTACAACATACCTAATTGAATATACACACTACACATGCTACTACTACATCTACAACTACAACTACGATACGTACATACTATATAGCATTGATATACTTATGTACAAGCCTATCTATATATATATATACTATATACACATAGGTTGCAGACTACGATTTGTGTATTACAGAAGCCCGAGCCCGCCCAGAAAACAGAAACAGAACAAGAAAAAACAAAAATCAAAAAAAAAAGAAGCAAATTTAACTGAAGATAAAGTCGCGTTAATGCTAGTGTTAACCTGGTGAATTGCAAAAGTATATTGTTAATTCCTTCTACTCCTCCACTCGCTCGTCGTATTGCCAATTTTCCTATTTATTATGATAAGCTGTATTTTGTTTGTATAACTTTATTAGTTTTCTCCAAAAAAAAAAAAAAAAAAATACTCTCAATGTGTTAAGAAGCAGTAGCAACCAATGAGCATTACGTACTACAGAACCAATAATAAATTGTGTAAATGTTCTTAGCTTGATCTGAATACTGAATACTGTACCATACGTTTATTATTTGTAATGTTTTATTGGAGACTTGTATTTATTGTATGTATTTTGAAACGAAGCAAAACCAAAAACCAAAACCGAAAGAAAACCAATAACAACAATTCTTTTCAACACACACTCAAACACACACACACACATGAAAATATGCTGCAAGCACAAACGAAATGCAGGTATATTTCTGTTGTATACAAAGGCCAATACTATTTTTATTTGTTGTCACCAAAATATGAATTCAAAGTCGAAAGTACAAAAGCCAAGAAAGTAAGAACAAGAGAAACTAGAAAAGAAAAAAAAAAAAAACAAGCAAGCATTTGCCACCACGACGCGTATGATTTGAGCATTATTTAAACACATTATTATAATGTATAAGGAAATCGCATAAACTTTCCTTTTTATACGATGGTTTTTCCCCTCTCCAAATGCAAGCGCAGAGAAATCCAATCATCATCAGACTTTCCAAGAAGACATTTTTTAAACGTACTATATACATCTTTATCTTTATATATATATACTCTTATATATTTATAATTTTTGTCTAATTTTAAACAGCTTCATTGTTGTTGTTGTTGTTGATGTTGATGTTGTTGCGTTTGCTATATTTACCTTTGTCGCCTGAGAATGTCGGTTTAAGCAGTGAACAGTGAAATTGAGAAATGAGAGAGAAACCATTATGCCATCTTTTGCTTCCAAATAATTACAATTATATTTACGTTTACAGAATAAAAGCCCAATTGAAAAGTTTATTTGATGTTTATTTTACAAATTTAATTAATTCGAATTCGATGCATTTTAGTTGAACTCACACAAAGGTCGATCGTTGAGGAGGCAACATATCAGCTCGGTGCATGGTTGTTTTTTTTTTAAATGTAACTGAACGATGGCGATAACCCCGCACACACACACACACACACAATCTTAAGAAGAGATTTGACTTAAAGTAGACAACTGCGATTTAGTCGTAGGCATCAGAACTTGTTCGAAAAAAAAGAAATACCAAAAAACGAGGCTCTTAAACGAAACTTAAACTTACAAATGCTTGCACAAATTTCAAATCGCTTGCTTTTATTTTTGCAAAAGTATGTAAATGAAACCTATATAGATGAAAAAAAAATGTTTATACTATCTCTGATGTAAACTGTGATAATTAAATGAAGTTGCAGGGTATTTGATAAAAAGAAAACAAAATCGCAAAAAAAAAAAAAAACGAAATGAAAGCAGATTTAAGTTTAACCACGATTCAATTCTACACTCAATTGTTGGCTCCACGATCAGTAAAATTAGACCTACACACCAACACCAACACCAACGCCTACACACAGCCAGATGAGAGAAACAAACACTTAAATGTACACTAACTAACTAGCGAATTAATCGACTAATCGACTTAACTAGAGTCAGCGTCAGCTAAAAGGAAACCGAACAGCAATAAATACTGCAATAATGTTGTCGATTCTTTTCTATCAGAGATTGGATCAGTGCAACAGACATTTCCGGATCGAAACTGAGAATACTCGTATCACATTGTAAACTTCAATTGTAATCGCTGTATATGTAATCGAACACTTAGCGTAAATCCAATTGTACCCCCAGTGCTGTTGTCTTCCCTGCGACCCTGCATCCTCCCCCCGCGCAGTACCGAATCCTTCCCTCGGATCAATCGTTCAATCGCAAAGGGTTAACAGACATGCACACTTGAAGCATTAGCCGTATGTGTGTATGTGTTAGTGGCTATCGTAGTTAATACCTACATACTGTGTGTCTTTTATACATTAAGTCGCCACGCCCCCGCCCCCGGCAATCGGACACTGAAAGTATTAACTTTAAGCTGATTTACTAAGGAAATGCAAAACAAAAAAAAAAAAAAAAAAAAAAATTATATGAAAAAAAATATGTAGGACAAAGTCTTGTGCGCAGCTTTAAGCAGAGATACTTGTATTAAACTTAAACTTAAACTCGATAGTTATACTACAAATATAAACAATAAGAATGCAAAATACCAAACGTCCAATCTGTTTAGCATGCAGTCCATGCGAACGAAACTAACAACAATTGTGAACATTGAAGTCTTCAGCAAACAGTTCTGAGCGCCTTAACCAAGCACTTGAACGCACACACACACACACACACACACACACACTCACCTAGACACACCCACACACATGTACATGCATTTGAGTATTGACAATTGCATTAAGAGTGAAAACAAAAAAAAAATATAGTAGAAAAAAAACCAAGAACGTTAATAACTCTAAAAATTAACATTTTTGTCTGTGTGTTCAGATTGTTCAGTATTTCAATTAAGCCAACTTTAACGAGAAAGAAAAAAATGCAAATACCCCAAGAAAATGTCAAAAAAAATTACTTAAACGAAGGTTTCCACGCGCAAACCAAAAAGTGAATTCATTAATTAATTGATTAACTATTGCCTAGTTACAAACGAAAACTACAACTAAAACGAATACGAATACGAATACGGAAAACGAAAAGCTTAACCAATGTATCTTAAACTAACTCTTAAAGAATACAACCAGCGGGAACAACAACGAGACACGAGAGAGCACGACGCATCTGTAATAAGACCCAAACTTCATATACGATCTGCGAGCTGTACGATCTACACAGAACACACACACACACACACACACACTGAGAGAATACTTTGTTAATACGTATGAATTTGTAAGCGAATGGATCGAGAACTAACCAGAATTACAACTAACATAATTAGTAAATAGTCGAAACCGAACCCAAGTGTGCTTCATGTAAGAATTTATGTTACGACGTTTTTATAATGCAATACGAATTCCAATACCCCCCAGTAAGTTAGTGTTAAATACATCTGTGGATGCATCTGTGTGTGCTCCTAATTGAATGTCTTAACTATTTACGATCGGTGTCTAAAATATATATATATATATATATACATATATATAGCATTATGTATGAACTTTATATGCATACAACCTTAACGAGTAGAGACTTCTGAGAATGAGAAAAACAAAAAAAAAAAAAAAAAAAAGAAAGAAACAAACAAACAAACGTATCGTCGTATATATCCAATATTGTGCTCTACACTCGACAATTTCAACATATATATACATGCATATATATACTATATATACTAAGTGCTTTAAGTGATAACGGAGAGGAAGACACACGAATACCCCCGAGCAGTACGCGCTCTGCTGACATCCTATCTGAGAGCCTGTCACAGTTTCTTCAGTTCGGTTCGTTTTTGTGTTCGTTCCCCAAGGGACACTCTGGAATCGGAAATTCCTTGAGGTTAGTGCCTTAAACTGTGTAGGAGTGTGTAAAGCAGCAAAACAGTTCAGTTCAAACAAGAGAAAACACGAAAAATAAATGCAAACAATTTTGAACAAAAAAACAAAATTTAAAATACCATTTTTTTACCCATTTTCAATGGGTAAATGGTATCAGAACTACGATTGAAAAACTCTCTCCACTTCACTAAAAACGTATTTGTATAGTAGTGCGAGGCTCAATAACCACACAGAGAAAATAGTTAACTTTATGCTCCGATCTTTGTACTATATATATACACACATATATATATACTCTATATATACCGAATGACAACTTACAACTTACCGTCGCATTTTTACGTATCGTCTATGGTAATTACGGAACTTGTGTGTGAATTTTTGCAGATCTTTGCTCAATACTTTTTCTACACACACCCACACACACACACACACACACACACACACACTACATGCCTACATACATATACAAACACAGACATACACATGTTTAATAGTTAAGTACGATCCGCTTGTGATTGCTTTGCCGTTTCGGACAGACAGACGAACGAGTGTATTCAATGGGCATATTCGCATTTTTGTATATGTATGTTGTATCATAGGTATCTGTATTTGAATCTGTATCTGTATCTGTATTTGTATTTGTATCTGTTCGAGTTTATGGTACTGTCTAATTTACGATTTGTGAACCTGTGAATTATGCGAAATCACAATTCACCTTGAGAGTTATGAATAAAAGCGATTCAAAATAATTAAAAAAATCGATTTTAGTGCAACTTTGCAGCTTGGTATACCCTTCACATTTTATTTGTACAGGGTATACAGCGGGGAAATTTGTACAAGCTGCCTTCCTCTACCTGCTGCGCTCTCTAAGCGAGTACGTGTCTAAGTATGCAAGGAAAAATGCGCGTTGCCACGCCCACTTCGCTCGAATTATTAGTTTAAAATTCAAATTAAAAAAAAATTAACTTAAAAATAATTTTTAATTTAATTAAATTTGTTTTCATTTTTTTTTTGCAAAGTATCAAACTGTGTATGCAGTCTGTTATACCCTAACCATTTAATGGTTACAGGGTACAATGTTTCTTCCACGTTCTCCATTCTCTCAATCACAGCCTGCCGCTCGAAAGTATGCTACGAAAGCTGATCGGGGGCCACGCCCCCCCTGCGCCTAGCTCTGCGCGCCCGTTGCCTGCGTTGTGGTTGTCGTGCTCGCCGTCGCCGCCGCATGCCGCGTCTCCATGTGCCGCTGCAGATCGCGTGCCCGGCTGAACGTCTTGTGGCACAGCTGACACTGGAAGCCCGCCAGCTCCGCGTCGCTGTCCACATTGATGTCCACATCGCTGCCGCCCGGCGACGATTGCGATGCCTGCAGATGCAGGCGCACGTGCTTGTTGAGGTTGCTGGGATCGCCGAAGGGCCGCAGGCAGAACTTGCACTTGAGCGGCTTGAAGCCCGTGTGCGTGCGTATGTGTATCTTCAGGCCGTACTTGCGCGAATAGACCTTGCCGCAGTAGATGCACAGGTGGCCCTGCTTGGAGGCGCCCATGTTGCTGACAATCGCCTCGATCTGCGCCGCGGCGTTCATCGGATGCCCGCCGGCCAGTCCCGGCGCAGCCATCGAGATGGATGGCAGGTAGGAGAGTGTCGATGCAGCGGCGGTGCCGGCTGGCGGGGAGCTGGCCATGGGCAGCGTCAGCGGGCGAAAGGCGGAGAAGCGAGGCGGCGGCGGCGAGGCTGATGAGGACGTTGTGGATGTGGATGTGGACGTGGTGGTGGGCGGCGGCGGTGAGAGCGTTAAGCTGGTGCTTGCCGGCGAGCGGGCGGCCGACTTGAGTGCGTAGTGCAGGCGCATCCACAGCAGATCCATGACATTGCGGCCGCAGCTGAGCGCCAGGTGAATCTTCAGCGGATGCGGCGTCTCGAAGGTCAAGTGGCACAGGTGGCAGGTGTAGCGATTGTTGCCTGCAGGTAAAGCATAGGTTAACGCTGCTCCAAATACTGCTTGTATTTGCCGACTTCGACTTACCCTGTATGTGCAGTGGCGTGAGAAAGGGTATGCCCATGAGCAGCACCAGCTCCTCGCCGAACCACGCGACGATCTCGTCCTCGCGTGCCACGTCGCGCACGAGGCGTATACGCAGCAGGCCCGCGTGCAGCTCGAAGAGCGCATTGAAGCTGTAGATGTCCTCGGAGAGCTTGATCTGGCGCAGCGTAGCGGCGCTCATCGCCAGCTGCCCGTCGATCAGTGCACAGTGGGCGTGGCTGTCGTGGCCCGTCAGCGGCGTCGTTGTCATGCAGCCGAGCAGCGCCGTGGTGGACACGCCCATCGAGCACGTGTCCTTGGGCGTATACTGTGAGGTGTACACGCCAGGCCGAAGATTTGCGCGCAACCGCTTGGAGCTCTGAGGAGCTACAATTGTGGTGGCCAACGTTGCGCTTGCTGTTGCTGCTGCTGTTGTTGTAGTTACTGTTGGTGGTGGTGGTGCTGCTGCTGCTGCTACTGCTGCAGTTGTTGTGCCCGGCAGCAACTGCTCGATGCGAAAGATCATGCCACGCTTGGGAGGCGCCTGTGCCTGCGGCGAGGACGACGACGAGGACATGTCTTCCAACTCGAGGCTATCCAATTGCGCTGTCGTGTGCATCGCTCGCGTTCGAATTCGATTCTGCGTTCCAATTGGATGCGACGCGCTGCTTTTATACCGCATGGCGCGTCGCAGCTTCCGCCCTCCTGCGCCTTGTTTGGATTTGTTACGGCTTGCAGTGTCAAAACACAAGCGTCAAGTGCAAGAATTCCCAGCCAGCCTGCCGCGCCCCTGACATTGCTACGCACTTTGCGACGGCCAGCCCAGTCCGGCACCCAACCCTCTTCACTCAACCGGGCATCCCTTTGCGTCTGGTGCCCGGCCTGGTTCTGGTGCCGAGCGCGGCAAGTGCAACATCATGTACTCCAGGCAGGCAGGCAGGCAGCACCAAGGCACTAAGCCAAGCTAAGCGTTCCCGTAGCAAGTGTGCGTATTCCTATGCCTAATCCTCTCATACCCCTGGCCGTACCCTCTCCACACACTGCGCGCGTCCTTTTTGGCTTTTGGCCTGCGCTCGAAAAATGTTTAATTGAAATTAAACGATCGTTTGTTGTCCTTTCCGCCTGCTGCGTTGTTGTTGTTGCTGTTGTTGTTGTAATGCCACCATATACAAATCGCATTCGCTTTCGTTGATGGCATCGCATCCCCTGCAACACAACCTCCCCCCCTGGCCGGGCACGTCCTTGATAATGCTAATGCCTTAATATATTGGCGTGTATCGTTTCACTATTTGTGGTTTAGGGTGGGTCGTGATTTGCCAGCGCAAGCGGCTTGCGGGTCAAAACGGGCCCGAAAAAGGGACTTTCTGAACTCACAGCTCAACCACACGAATTTCGTCGCGTATTTTCATTTGCTTATGGTTTCCTCTATAAAATGCTATTGCATAAAAGATTCATTCTCTAGTTTACTTCTAGCCCTCATAGCTCGAGCAATTTTTAAAAATATTATATGTTTATTTTATTTTATTTTTCCTTTTTTTTAACCTATTTCTAACCTATTTATCCAACATTATAACATATTGGGCAATTTTTGTCGATTTAAATATATTTTTTAAATACATTTTTTTTTCAATATTACGCGTGTCCTTTTAATAGTGTTTATTTTTAGATGTATATGAGTCAAATATATTATATGCAGGCCTCTGATGCATATTTTTGAAATACATATTTTTTCAATATTATGCGTGTCCTATTGATAGTTTTTATTTTAAAATGTATATAAAGCTATTCAAATACATTATAAGCAGGCCTCTAATGCATATTTTTTAAATTCATTTTTTTTTTTAATATTATGCGTGTTCTATTAATAGTTTTAATTTTTAAATTTATATAAAGCTATTCATATATATTATAAGCTTCTGATGCATATTTTTTTAATAAATGTTTTTTCAATATTATGCGTGTCCTTCTAATAGTTTTTATTTTTAAATCTATATAAGCAGGCCTCTGATGCATATTTTTTAAATACATTTTTTTTCAATATTATGCGTGTCCTATTAAAATTTTTTTTTTGTAATTAATATATAAAGCTATTTAAATATATTATAAGCAGGCCTCTGATGCATATACTTATAAGGTATTCTCAAAAATAGCGAAAACATACACAAAGCGCGCCCAATTGCAGGCAGACACTCCGCTCCGCTCCTGAACTGTGTAAAATATGCTACGACACTAATGTTTTCATTATTTCGACGCCGCCAACCCCCCGCCCAGTTGTGCACGCTGAGCGATCAACAGGACAAAAGCGAAAAACATGTGTTGCCAGTCACACACACACAGTCAGCCCAAGGGTCGGACCAGGGCTGGCACGAGGGCAGGGGGGCGAGCACGTGGATGGTCGAGCAGCCCTCGCGCAAGGTGTGCCTCAATCCTCGACGCTGCACCGGCACAAGCCAATTTCGGTTTGGTGTCTGCTTGTCTGCTTGTCCGCCAAATAACTGGGCCACAACCTGTTGTGAGTGTGCAGCATTTTCGTCTATATTTATTGTTTTGGGGTTGTGTCTATTATCTACGGTATACATAGCCACCATTGGCCCCACCAGCACCGCCACCTGCCGCCTCATTGGTGTCGCAATCGTGGCAGCCACCGCCGGCCGCCAACTTGTCGAGCGCCTCCTGAATCTCGGGTGGAATGGGCGGCGGTGTGGGCAGATGATCGCCCTGCGGCTGGAAGCCATTCTCGTCGGCAATGTACGTCAGCGAAATGGCCTCGCCCTCGGGACTGCTGTAGGAGAAGGAGCCCTCGACGCTGATCGCCTCGGCTCCCTTGACGCCAGCATTCTTCACATATCCCGACTCCTCGGCCTTGATGCCATTGCCCGTCTCATACTCGTACTGCAGAGAGAGAGAGAGAGAGAGAGAGAGTAAGAGGAGAGTGGAGTTTCCATGCTTTATGCAGTGTAGCCTCAGCTTACCTTGTAGGAGCCATCGGCGTTGATTTGCGACTCCAGCTTGACAATGGGTATATCCTGGCCGCCAGAGGAGGAGCCCCCTCCATTGCCATTGCTCGGCGGCAAGTAGCTCTGGCTGGGATTACTGGGCGGTGGTCCGTAGCTATCGCGAGGCGGTGCAGGCGGCTTGGCTGGTGGTGGTGGTGGTGGTCTGGCTGGAGGCTTGGCCGGCGGCTTGGCTGGTGCTCCATAGCTCGGCTTGGGTGCAGGCGGCTTGCCGTTGCCTGGCTTAGGCGGCCCGTAGCTGTTGCTCGGCGGTGGAGCTGGTGCTGCTGGCTTGGCCGGCAGATATGTCGAAGCTGGACGTGCACTTGGATAGCCCGCCGGCTGAGCGGCAATGGGACCCAAGCTCAGCCATACGAGCACAGGCAGACACAACAGCAGTGTTTTCCAACTCATCTCATTCCATTCACTGATGCCAGCATCCGTTCGACAGCGCAGCTTTATATGGTCAACCCAACGTCTGCAGTTGACCACCACCTGTTGCTCCCTGGGGGTCACTCACGTGCCTGAACTCTCGCATTGCATGCGAAAATGAACAGCGAAACTGGGCCAATGCGAGTACACTGCAAAAAACTGAAGGTGAATTGAAGGTTGGCGAAAAATTAAATAATTTAAATTTAAAATAAAATTTTGCACTGGAGATGCAAACTCTTCTAGCTGATAAATCAGGTGTGCTATAATTAAGATTTAACTTTGAAATATATAAAAAGGAAGCAAAATATTAAACTATATAAAACTTCAACTAAATTAAAATTTTAAAATTATAAACTTTATAAGAACTCTATAGGAACTAAAGAAATAAAATATTAATAAATATAGTAATTCTGATTGAGTATACTTCCGGAAAGTTAGCAATAAACTAAGTTACTTATATATAGTCAAACATTTTAACTTAAAAAAATAAAAAAATACAAAAATAAAAATACAAATTCTAAAATTCTTTAAAAAAAAGGAGCAAAAAAGTTTGACAAAATATAAACTAAATTTTAAAGTAAAACTACAAACTCAACAGGAATGGAACTTAACTGAACTGAAAAAAACATAAAGGACCAAGACAAAAAAAAGACTAAATTAAAGCTTAAGAAAATAAAATTAAAAATAGTCACGGAGAAAATGCTGACAAAAAGTTAGATGAAAAAAATATAAACTTGAGTTTAAATTAAAAATATGAAGTTAGAACTAAATAAAAAATGATATAATCGTGATAAATCGTTTGTGCTGTGTTTGAGCTTGGAAAATCCAGCAAGTGCAATAAATTCAATTTGGTAAAATAAACTAGAGACAAAATTTGAACTTAATTACAAACGCCGGAAGAACCGTTCTGCCAGTTGGTGAGTCGAACAAATGATAAAATGCTGATAAATCGAGTGTGCAGTGATTAAAATTTCGAAAATCCTGCAACTAATCGCTAAAGACAACAAAACCCGCCAGGCCACAAACAAAACTTGCAATTCGAAAGCAATGCTCGGCACGGTGAAAGAGCAGGAGGGATAAGGATCAGCAGGGCACGGGCACGGGCACTGGCACTGGCACAAGGTACAGGCAACACCTGCAGCAGCGACGGCGGCAGCAACCCCTGGTCCATTTCTAATGCACTTTGCCTGTCCCGAAGGGGGTGCTAAGCCCCTGGGCCTGTCCTTGTCGGCTTTAGTCAATCGTCTATTAACTTTCTGCCAATTCTCGGCGCGCGCTCAGCTTGTGCCGTGTGTGGTTGTAGATGACGCTAATATTGCCGCATCGTTTGGGGTGGTATTCCTCCAGCTAATGGCAATGTTGTTGGCAGCTTGTCCTACTTGTAATGTGCTGGCGCGCAGCTGACGCCTTCCCAGCAACTACTCTCGGGCTGCGTGTGTGTGTGGATTTTTGAACCTGTTTCGCCGTCAGCGTCAGCTGTTGCCGCTGCCGTGCAAGCAACCACCAACCAGGCAACCAACCAACCACCAAGCTCTGCACCGGCTGGCTAAACCAACAATTGTCGGTCCTTTACGCCGGATAGCACAGGACGCAGTCACTTCGTCACGCACCCATTGCACATATTTCGCGCCCGCATTTGCCGCAAAAATCCAAAAATTTCATAAAGTGCATTTTGACAGAGCGAAACGATCTAATTGCGATTTCGCTTCTCGATTACTGAATTAGCAACTGCCTTGGGCTTGGGCTTGGGTTCGCCCCTTGTCGTCCGGTTTTGTCCTTCATCTCACTAAAGCAAACATTTTGTGTGCCTGGACGCGATGATAAATCATACGAGAGCATTGACAGTCTCAATATACGTTGGTGATACGATGATATATTTGTCGCAAGTGCGTCGAGCGCGTGAGAGCCCCGACAACTGTTCGAGCACTGAAACAAAAGAATATTCAGTGTTTAAACGATATGATAGTAGAATTTGTTCAAGTAAATCCGCACATTCAAGTTCCTGATAGCTTAATCAAGTTGATAGTAATCTGCATATGCTATTGCCAGACTTCTGAATACCGTGCATAGATTTAGAACACGCAATAGAAGTATTTGTTCCGTACCTATAAGTTTCACACAGCGTAATTAAACTGTTTATATCTGCAGCTTCCATAACCAGACTGGTGAATACCCTGCATATCATTGTTTCCAAAATAAAGTAGAAAACAGCTTCGAAATACACATCAGTAGATCTTCAGCTTCAAGTCAGCCTTATCAAACAGCATTATTAAGCTGTATGAAATTATAGACTTGTAAATACCGTGCACAAATGTAGGGATCTTTTAGATAAAATGGTTACAGTAAAAACTCGCTATAAAATACGCTTAGTTAATACGATATAATAGAATAATTTGTTTCAGTAGAGCCTCAGATTTTATTCCCATTTATCTGGTATACTCATTTCAAATACCGTGCACAGATTTATAAAATTTTCAGTTAAAATTGTTAATAAATGCGGTGAAAGAGTACTTAACAAGGAACCTAGCTAATACGATATTAAAGCAGTAGTGTAAGTAAATGCTAAGCTTCTACTTTCTAATCGTCAGACAGCTCAATCAAGCTGATAAGCATTTTAAATACCATGCACAGATTTGAACATCTTTAAAGTTGTTCAAAATACAACAAGAATCCGCTTTAGTTAGCTTTCTTCACATTGTTCTTGTTGTGGATTTTTTTGCGACTGCTTCGGGGGCTCAGAACAAAAGTTGGGGCCATAAACTATGACGCAATCGTCGCCGCTCAGATATTTGTTTTCATTATCTTTTGGACTTATTTCGGCTGCTTTGCTCATCTGAGCCGCCGTCTAAGCCCATTTGCTGCCAATGCTGAAGTTAGTTGAAATCGAGATACGAAAACGAACAGAGCGAAAAGAACTTCAGTTTGTGCCACACACGGAATACCATTAGATTCGAGTACCATGAAATTGGTGCGTATAGTCAGGGTGCTTAATATATGTTTTGTGTCTCCAACTTTATCTCATTTCCAAGTACAGTTGTCGCAAAATCTGCTGTTGCTGCTGATACTGGCGCCTATGCTGGCACTGGCAACGCCTGTGCCGGAAGAGAAGGAGCGCCAGGAGGAACTGCATTTCGGGTAGGACAGTTTCAATTGCTATATCGTATCTACTGTATAGTAAATGATCAATTAACGATATTCACAGCTTTCAAACGGACAACGGACAACAGCGTTCCGAGGACATTACCTATCAGGTCAAAGTGAAACCCGATCACCAGACAACGGAGGAGCCCGCCGACAAGGAGACGCCTAAGCCGGTCGAGTATCGTGGCGGATATAGCTTCATATCGGCCGATGGCTACGAGTACCAGGTGCTCTACAAGGCGAACAAAAATGGATTTCAGCCGTATGTGACGGCTCACAAGCTAAAACCAGCTGGCAAGAATAAAGCCTAAGTTTGTGATAATTTGAAAATAAATACTACTAGATACCCTTTAAAACACAACCACACGCACAAGATCTCAAACTTCATAAAGCTCTAAAGCTCGACTTGAAAAGCACCTTTCGTATGGTTGTAGTTCCAGCTAAGCTCAAAGCGCGAGGAAAAGCTTGTTGTAGAATTTGATTTATGGGATCATAGCGTGAATAACAAAAAGGTAAGTTGTTGGTAGAGTATAAAATTGTTTGAAGCGGATAGTTTTACTTTGCCATACAGCTGAACGGTCAGCTTATGTTAGGCATATCTGAGGAAAAACTTTCTTGAGCATAATTGTACTGCATAAACCAATTAACAATTAAGATCCAGGCCATATCATGATTATGATTGCATCCGACTTAAGAAGTCAAGATTAACATATGGAAAACATAATATTTTTGTTTAAAAAAATAAAAGATTTTTTAATATTCTGATTCCATAAATATTGGATCAATCCTTCGAATTGCTCTATTCGTGGTCTGACTTTAGTTTTTTCGTTGGAAAATATTTTACTTAAAACTCGAAAAGCAGTACTACTTTTGTCCGTAATAATGAAAAAAAAATAACTGTGCGTACTATAACTTTGTCCGACTTAAAATAGCTACAATTAGAAGGATCTTTAGCATCCGTAATAACCTACTAAAGCGAGGCTTTCATTGTCCGGACTTCCGTTTTACGTGACGCGCGAGATAAGTGTAGCTCTTGGGTCGACTTTGATTTCCTTTTATGAGCTCTTATAATGAGTTTCATTTCATCTGCTATGCGTTGCATGTAAAACGCCAAATACCAAGTTGTGTTGTTGTTTTCGTCTCGTATTTATCCGCTTTCCTTATGCAAATCCCAAACGACATCAGGTGAAGCAATCGCGTGTAGTATGTGTTACCTCTGCACCTTTGGCTTACTCAGCGCTTTTTATTTTTCCTATATGCGTGGCCCCAGGGACCATCTGCATATGTCTTTGATTCGCTTGACTCGAGTCGACGTATTCGTCTTCAATTTATCGCCAGCTTTGTGACTCGACGGTTGGCTCGGATCAGTTCAGTCTGCACAGCCATGAACGATATCAATCCACGGCTTCGCTTGTTCCTGCTCTTGCTGCTAGGTGTTCAGTGTGTCTCCGCCTCTTTTCCGCCTGGCACCGTGCTGGACATACAACTGGGCGATGTGGTTATCGAGCAGTTCAGTTATATACCGACGCGTGGAGGCTACGAGTTCGGGTGAGTTAAGAAACGCCTTCAACGCAATTTCACAAGCTTACGCAATCCACTTCCAGCTACACCTTGCCCAATGGTACGCATCGCGATGAGATCGGAGAATTGCTGAACGATCGCTCTTCCGCCGAGGATCTGCAGAATGCCAATAACTTTGAGCGCAATGCACGGCCATCGCGTCGGCCTGGTCTGAAGAATCGCAAGCTCTCACCGAAGTCGCTCTCCTCGTTGGCTGGCTGAGCTGCATGGGCATTAGATGTGCTTATCTTCTTTCTATTTAAACGGAATCGTGATTTCCATTGTTGTACATGTTTCATATTCGTAGGCTATGACTTTTGCATTCAAATCGACATAATCCATTAAAAAATTTAAAAGATAAATTTCAATAAGGTTGAAAAATATTAAAAAAAATGTAATTTAATATAAGCCACATTACCGCTTAATTTTAAATATTAAATACTTATGTTTATCGAATTCACAACATATTACGCTTTTCGCACTTTCAGTGATTTGTCAATCTCACACACATAGACTTTGTATACCTAAGCATAGGTATTCACGCAACACAAACTAACGTATGCAGAGGCTGTTCTTACACGCATATGCCGGTCTCACGCATACAGTCAAACGCAAGCATTGATGCGACATAAACGCACTCTCTGCTGCATTGCTGTTGTTGCATATGGTAAAGTTTAGTTGATTACATGGCTTTGAATCAATAAAAGTCTTAATTAAAGTTGGTAACTGAGTAAGCTCATGTATAGTTCAGCTCTTTGTGCTCGTACAGTGAATTATTTTTTTTTTATACAAGATTTTAAATAATACAATATGTCCATCAGCCGAGTAGAGCATGCCCTATATTTCTATTCCATTTGCAGGGTATGCTGAAAAGTCGTCTATGGAAAGCACTTAATTCGCACCGGCCAAAAGTATGCCATAGTTTTGCTGGCATCAGCTACTGGGGTCAACTAGATAAACGGATTATGTTGCTTCTGCAGTGAGCGTAGAACCTGTTCTCCGATTTTCATGTGTGCAAACATTGCGATGCTGCATTGCAAAATTAGTAAAGGGCGCACAATACGCAATGGATATTACATTATTATTAATTAGTCGAACAGGTTTGGCAGCGAGCAAGAAATTGATAATATTGTGGGAAGAGCAGAGCTGAAGAGGTGCCAGCATAAATCGCGGCATTAAAACATTGCCATTATCATTTGAGTGCTAATTTTGCTATGCGAGACGCGAAGTAAAACCGAAAAAGATGTCGCTGACCAACAACAACAACAGCAACAACAGCAACTACAACCGGTATACCCC
Source organism: Zaprionus bogoriensis (assembly GCA_035046045.1). Lineage (NCBI taxonomy): Eukaryota > Metazoa > Arthropoda > Insecta > Diptera > Drosophilidae > Zaprionus > Zaprionus bogoriensis. The sequence goes on from JAWNOI010000145.1 coordinate 464,413, forward strand.
GATTTGGCTGGGCTTGGCCCGACTTAAGTCCGACTTCAGCGGTGCGTGAGTGCGTGCCAGTGTGTGCGTCTAGCCATACGATCTGACATTAAGGCAGACAGCGATAGCGGCCGTCAGACAGTGGCGCTGACCTTGAAGATGCTTGATGCCAGAATAAATTAAGAGAAGCAAGGGCTTTAATCTCTTCTGTCGCTCTAACTGGACATTCACGTGCCGCAAAAGGGAGAACATCATCTGCAAGTTTTGACAAGTTCTATATAGTTGCTCGATATAGCAATCTCAAGATTTGCCAATGACGAAAGCTAAGGGCAATATAAATGTATAATGCTAACATTTTCGTCTGCGTATACGTTTTCATGAACCAAAAGTAGTTTTTATTATAGACTTTAAAATATGTATTGGCTCAGCATTTATTTATATTTATACCATATACATTTTTAATTAAAGCTTTGCCTTTTATTTGCATTTTTTTTTTTTTTTGTCAAGTTTAGCACTAAACTAGTTTTACCTCTTAAGAGCTGGCATTGTTAATCGACCATCGGGCATTGGTTTTACTATATATGCGCATCGGAACAGCCCAAAAAGTTATAGTTACCTTTGAAGTCTCAAACGCGCTACACACCACCGATCAAACATGAAGTTCCTCATCGTTTTCGTTGCCCTCTTCGCCGTTGCCCTGGCAGCACCACCCACGCAGCAAGTCGAGAACGTGAGATTGCACAGTGATGTTGGACCAGAGGGCTTCAAATATGGGTGAGTGTGCAACAAATACAAACAGAAAGTGCTTTTGCTGATCCTTCTCAATTCTTCACTACATCTCACAGCTATGAGAATAGTGATGGTTCATCGCAAGATGCTCAGGGTGAGACGAAGAACCTTGGCACAGAAAATGAGGCTCTTTCCGTCCAGGGCAGCTTCAAGTATATTGGCGATGATGGTGTCACCTACCAAGTCAACTACATCGCCGATGAGAACGGTTTCCAGCCCCAGGGTGCTCATTTGCCCGTTGCCCCTGAGGCCTAAGAAGCTCCCTTAAGTTTTAAATAAATTGATTGTTTTTCTGAAAACCTGTGCAGTTTTTCTTCGAAAAATCTATGAGCCACTATACATAGTAGAGCTAATATTATATTTAGCCGCGTTTAGCTGCCACTTGAAAGCTCCTGCTCGCAATAGGAGCATTTCAAGAAGCGTTTATAAGTTGTTAGAAATTAAAAGAAAGTATCATAATTACTTTCTGCATAAGAACTTGACTAACAAAGCTAGGCCCAATGCGGAATTATTTAAGCAAATTATTTTTTAGTGATTAAACTATTTCAGGAGCAAATCTGAGCTCAAGTGGAATTATAAAACGATCTGCAAAAATACACATAGTTTTTTACAGATTAAATAAACTCTCTGCATATGTTAGAAATCGAGAGTATTTTTGAATAATTAAATCTGAGTTGCAATTGTTCCAACAGCAAAGCAAAAATAAACATTACTATTTGTAAATGCCATGGGGGGAGACATGAAAAAGGGAAGTACTATAGGCACTGCGATATAGTTGGCACGAACTGGGATACTACCTTTGGCACACTCGATTGCCAGGCCCAGGCCCAAACCCGACTGACTGGCTTGCCAATTTTGCTGCTGCTGCTGCTGCTGCTGCTTCTTCAGCGTCGTCTTGTAGTGGTTGTAGCGGTCAACGAAGGTGGAATAACTTGGAAAATAAAAAGCAACAGAAAAGCAAGAAGAAAACCAAACATGTGAGACGAAAACTGAAAAAGCAGATGCCGTGCATGCGAGAGGCCAAGTTGTTGTTGCCATGCCGACGCTGACGCTGCCGCCGCCGCCGCCGCCGCGGCCGTTGCCAAGCATCAAGCACAAACATCAATCGAACGCTGCAAAGGCCGTTGCATATGTCAAAAGTCAGATGCGGGTACAACAGGTCCACGGTCCAGCAGCGTCTTCTTCGTCTGACACTACAACCAGCACACACACACACACACACACACAGTATTTCGGACTTGGAATGAACTTGCGGACGACGCGACGGCGATTGTGGTGTGGGCTTCTTAAACTGGAGCCTTAATACAAACGCTTATAGCTTGATTTGTCGTCAGCTCGGCCAAGATAAACACTGAAAACTCATTGCACAGCGAGAAACTTAAGCCATAAAGTTTACATATTGTACAAAAGTCACACTAACTATTTACGCATCCATTAAACTGACATTCGCAGACGAAAAAGTTTCAAAACGAATGCTTTGTGCACTTTTTGGCAATGCAAATAACAGACACTCTCTCAGTATTCTTAACAAGTTTTTTTTTTTTATTGTTAAAAAATGTAATCACAGCTCCTTAGCAGTTCATCGATCCTTATCGTTAACATAGACAAGCAATTATCGGAGAAATGTAATGATAAATATGATAATAAAAAGCACAACTGGCATAACTGGCGCAGCTAGGGTTGCCAACCATACTTTGACTGCATTATACTTTTTACTGTTGAACAAAACAAAAAAAAAGCATACAAAATACTGTTTTCAGCGTAAGAATTCTTAACACTATAAGTATGTATATATTTTTGCTTAAGAAAATTCAAGAATTCATAAATATTACTAAAATTTGAGCTTTTCTACTCTCTGTTCCCGCCACCTCTGCATTTATTGAACGAGTTTTTTTCAAAGTGGCGAGAAGAAAGAAATAATAATATAACATATAATATATAATGAGCTCCTTGTATATTTTTATTTTCATTTTAATTGTGGAGAAGCACATGCTATTTTTTCAAATGATTAAAAATTAATAAATTGTGCGAAAAGCTAAACTAAAAAGGTATTTAAATTAATGAATAAATAAAATACTGTTTATTGTCCTAAAATACTTTTTAAAATTCTTATCAAATCGTAGAGAGCTAGCCGGCCCTTCTGGGCTTAACTAAGAGAAACAAAGAATATGAAGAGGTAGACGGCTAACCTCGTATGCCTTACAAATAAAATAATAAAAAAAAAATAAAAGCTCGAAATATAATTTTTTTTTTTTTTTTTTTTGTAAAAAAAAGTTGGGAACCCTAGGCGCAGCAGCTGATCGATCCTTTTCGATCCTTTTATTGAACATAAATATGTAATGTTAGTAATCAGGCGCTCACAGCTATGTAGAGCCTGCAATTGGAAAATGGAATAGAAACATTTGCTAGCATATGCGATTACCAAGTGCATTATATAGTTGTTATGCCAAAATAGATGTGCATATGTATTGCTTTGGCGACGTCGCTGCAGAAATTCACGTTAAATGTTACTTGTCGCAGCGACTTTGGGGCAGCCGCCGGCGCTGCTGCTGCTGCTGCTGCTGCTTGTGTTGTTGTTGCTGCTATTGTTGCACTAGTGGTATATTAAATACATTGTCGGACGACCGTCAGAGAGCCGCAGCAGCGTTAGTCTTCTTCCACAATTGTGCAAATTTATGACGTTTGCAAAATCCGTGAATGCAGTATAAATTGAGCGAAGACGCTTCACTAGCACCATTGGAACTTCGAGAGTCTCTGCAGACGCAGGTCAACTAACGCTCCAGAACAACAACAAAACAAACACTTGACAGGATGAAATTGGTAAAACAGACAAGGATACGCACACAGCATGCGCTAACCACTCTCTCTCTCTCTCTCTCTCTCTCTCTCTCTCTTATACATACACATACAGATGCTAGTCGTTGGCTTCCTGGTGCTTGCTGCCGCCAGCTGCAGTGCACGGCCCCAGAGCGATGTGGAGACCCTGGAATACGAGTCGGATAACATTGGCATTGGCGGCTACAAGTTCAGCTACAAGCTGAGCGATGGCACCACACGCACCGAGGAGGCGGTGCTCAACAATGCCGGCACCGAGAACGAATCCCTGTCGGTGCGCGGCTCCATCAGCTGGGTGGCACCCGATGGCCAGACCTACACCATTAACTTTGTGGCCGACGAGAACGGCTTCCAGCCGGAGGGCGCGCACATACCCAAGTAGGCCACGGCAAGCGGACATCCTCATCTCAACTACCCGTACACCTACTAATTCAGCCTGTGGCAGGGGTTACAAGTGCGCCTGGTCAGTCAGTCAATCAGTCAGTCAGTCAGTCAGTCAGTCAGTCAGTCAAGTTAGTGTCGTGCATTATAATTGTTGTTACTCGTATTAAAACCGAATTTCGATAATTTTATTGTTTCTGAAATTGTGCTCAATACAATACACATACATACATACATTTAGTGTTTTAAATCGAACAGTCTCCCGATTCTCAGTTGATGTATGGACTTGGTTGGTGTAGAGCTATTGCGGCATCCTCTCGACGATGTCGAATGTAATTTACACTTTTTATCTGCATGTATAACTTAATAGACGCTTGATGTTTCAATTATCGCCCCTAGCCGCGTTGTTTAGCAACAATTCGGTATTTCGGTCAATAGTTTCCCAATTTTATTTATTTATTATTATTTTTTTGATTTGATCTCACATCAAAATCCCTTCCACTGTCCACAACATTTCGATCAAGTTCCCTACCAAAGTAATGTGGAGAATGATCTGCCCAGAACTTGATGCCGTTGTAGAGTGGAAAACCAATCCAAAGGACTTGTCTGTGCTCGTGCGCACATGTATGTGTGTCCGTATCGCGACAAATTTAATGGTAGGCCATCCACAGAGCAAAGACGTCATTTTATAGGCATAAGCCTAAAGAGGTTTTTATTAATATATCAAGTTTATATTAATATTCAATTCGCTACAAAATCAATTGTTATTTTCGATTTTGCATTTTTGTTGGTCAAGTTGAGAGCGATAAACTAGTTTGTCGGCATTTTTGTTATGCAAAATATACCATCGAAACTCAACTATAAATACTCGGCCGATTAGCCCCAAAAGTCATAGTTACCTTTGAAGTCTCAAACGCGCTACACACCACCGATCAAACATGAAGTTCCTCATCGTCTTCGTTGCTCTCTTCGCCGTTGCCCTGGCAGCACCACCCACGGAGGAAGGCCAGATCCTGAGATCGGAGAGTGATGTTGGACCAGAGGGCTTCCAATTTGCGTGAGTGTGCAACAAATATAAAGAGAAAGTGCTTTTACTGATCCTTTTCAATTCTTCACTACATCTCACAGCTATGCGACTAACGATGGTACAGAGCATGAGGCTCAGGGTGAGACGAAGAACCTTGGCACAGAACAGGAGGCTCAATCCGTCAAGGGCAGCTACAAGTATATTGGCGATGATGGTCTCACCTACCAAGTCAACTACATCGCCGATGAGAACGGTTTCCAGCCCCAGGGTGCTCATTTGCCCGTTGCCCCTGAGGCCTAAGAAGCTTCTTTAAGTCTTAAATAAATTGATTGTTTTTCGAAAAACCTGTGCAGCTTTTCTATGAAAGTATTGTGACTGAGATATATGTATCGGAATATGACATATACCATATATCTGTTAACGTAGCCGCCTTAAGCATCTTATGTCTCGGCAGCTGACAAACGGATATACACATATGATCAAGTTGCTGCTCCGAAAACGATTAATTTTATTTTAAATTTGATTACCATTTAGCCATTGAAAATGAATGTGTTGATATACACGATATACTACTGTGGGAAAAAAGTAAGATGAATTTTCAATTTAAAATTCGCGAGTTTTAGATGGCGGATTAGTTCTTACTTTCTTGAGTTGGCAGGAGTGCTGATGATATCTGGCGATAATTTCATGTCAATGTCAGTATCAGTACTATATTCACGCTTGTGTTTACCAAACGATCACGAGGATTTGAAAAAACGTTGGCATAAGTGTATTTTATCGGGAGGGGATTACTCACCATAGAAAGTACATATATTCTTGATTATTATCCGAGTTTGATTGGTCATGTCTGTCTGTCTGACCGACTGTCTGTCTGAATATAAAGAAATCTAGAGACACCGAACTTGCCAAGTAATCAAAATACTGTTAATTTATCATAAGGTCGGGTTACTATCATATAATATTTAGGGAGTACCTACTGAAAATTAGGGTTTCTATCGACAACATATATTATATAAATTATAAATGATATAAATATAGTAATGGTTTCAACAACTGTTCGGTTCGCTATATACTAACAATAATTTTGACCAGTTGCATTCAGAAAGAATTAACTCCGACCATATAAATTATATGTTGCTCACCATCAACAGCCATGCTCGTCTATCTGTCTCTCCGTGTTTCTCTGTCCGTCTGTCTGTCCGTCTGTCTGCCCTTCTGTCTGTCTGTCCGTCTGCCTGTCCGTCTGTCCGTATGTCTGTCCGTCTGTCTGTCCGTATGTCTGTCCGTCTGTCTGTCCGTCTGTCTGTCCGTCTGTCTGTCCGTCTTTCTGTCCGTCTATCTGACTATTTGTTTTTGCTCCCAACATTTCCTTCGAGTTGTCGGGCAAAAAATTGATTGAAATTAACATTGGAGTTCTTTAGTTCCAACGGTAGAAACTCTTTTTCTTCAACAAATATCTATAAAGCTTCAAATAATTTTATATAATTGTGCATCTAGGGATAAATGCCAGTTGTAATTATGCTTGTTTGCCGTTTATTTATAAATCAACTTCTAGAGATAAAGAACAGCTCTTGGTTTCGCTAAGAGAATGGAGAATTAGTTGCTGATGGGCACATTGGGCAGATGGGCACCCTCAGGCTGGAAACCGTTCTCATCGGCCACATAGTTGACGGTGTAGACTTGTCCGTCGTCGGCGGTGAAGGAGTACGAACCGCGCACTGCAATGGACTCGTTCTCGGCACCGGGGTTGGTCAGGGTACCCTCCTCCTCGTGCTTCTGGCCATCGCTGGTCTCCCAACTGTAAGTGCATGTTCCACATAGTTGAATATATAAATTCCGCAGATTTTTCTGGCATATTCGAATTCTTACCCGAACTTGTAGCCATTGGGCTGCACATCGGACTCCTGGCGCAGGATCTGGGCGTTTGCGCTATCATCCAACGGGGCGGCGAGGACGACGGCGAGGAGAGCAGCGAAGACAATGGCGATCGAGTACTTCATATTGCTATTTGTTGGTATTGTTGTTGATAGTATTCCGAGATTGGAGATTGAACTATGAACTGTGTGTTTGCTGCGTCGTCGCTTGACTTCTGATGTCTGTTTCGGCTGTCCAGGCGCTTTTTATAGCTGCCCAATCGATCGCATCTGTCGATAGCTGACGATGTCCACTGGCCGAAGAAAAGTCTATCGTAAATAAAAATGACTAATTACACGCCAAGCGCAGCGCATTGGTTAATAAATTGGCTTGAAAAACGTACCGTACCGAGCGAACGCACAACTCAAACGCCAAAGAAAAAGACCAAAAACAAAAACAAACGAAAATACGAAAATAATCGGTAATATACAAAAACTTCTAAGGCAAACAAAACGAAGATGCTGTTTTTTTTTCTGTTGTAGGAAATACCTCATCGCCTCATAATGATTGGCGCGAATTTGCATTTTTCGTGAATCAATCAAACGATTTAATACAGCAATTTGGACATCGGCAGACACACACATGAAATTTGAAACTATATATATATATATACACCACATATTCCCCTTGTACTCGCACCTTGCATACCCAAAAAAAGCTGTTTTACCCTACAGCCAAAAGTCAAGCTCAATGAAAACTAGCTGAAAAGAAAAACAAAAAATAAATTAACTGCATGATTTGCCCCCTGCGGTAGATGAGCTTAGATCCGAATCAAAAATAGTCAAACTCTGGACTATGTTTCATTACCAGAGGTCCGCTCAAAGCCATCGGTTCGTTGGGTTTACCGCAGAGCAGCTATAGTCATTTTGGTAAGAAGTCGACAGGAGTTGTTGCAATCTTGTATTCGTAGCAAAGATCTGCAAGTATCGTTGGGCTTACTCTGTTTTTTTCCCCGTCTATATGGATGTGCCTTCAGTTAAATGAAAGACTTATACAGCTCTAAGATTTCAACGTAGAACACTTTAATTGACGCTCATCAGTCTAGATGCAATTTTTCAAATATTAAGTGTCTTCGAAATCAATTCATTTATGTTGAAAATTTAATATGTTTTTTTGTGATTAATAATTAAACCGTTTTGAGACATTTATTTATTTATTTATTTATTTATATAATTTTATTAGAAACATAGGAAAAGGTACTTAATCAAGAGCTTAAACATAAAAGACAAATAAAATTTAATTTATTTCGAAACAAAGGAAAACGGTATTTTTTTCTTATGTATGTCAAAATTCATAAAAGTCCCTTAAGATGTATGCGCTCTATAAATCGATTCTTTTATAATTTTTTCGCTGGCCAAAAGTATGCAGCACGTGATTAAATGACAGCAGGCCCTACACAGTTGTCTGATTATGCTAATGGACCTATAAGCCTATGTATATATATATATATATATATATATATATCGATCTGCACATAAACATATAATATTTCTATTTATGGAAAAACGAGTGTGGAAGCCACAAAAAGTTTGCTGGAATTTTTTTTTCACCAACTATTGCCATTAACATTCAAGTTTTCTAACTCAGCGCTCTAGGCCGTCTTTTTTTCATCTGGGTATTGTAAGAAGAAGAACCGGTTGGTTGTCTCGGCCATCGGTCAAACGGTAGATCGACGAAAATATGTAAAAAGTCTACAAGTGTAGAACGGTCATTATTTTGATGTGCAGTCTCGCTGTGCCCAATAATTTCAAAATTTCGCATATAGTATCTGTGTATTTTTTGAGGCTCACTGTAATCGCATGTGCGTATTCGCAAGAGTTTCCTTCCATCTGTCTGACGTCGGCGCACGCCTCCAATTTGCATAGATATGCATATATATATATAACGTTTTTAATGTAGTCTCGGGCCTATGCATACATATACACATAGCAAAGTTTTGGCTTTTAGTTTTTTTTTTAATTTTCAAATCAAATTCATTTCGCTATCGATTTGTATTCACGGACGACCTAAACACACGCACACACGCATTTGATATTTTTGTGGTGAATCTTTTAACATGTTTAGCACTAAACTAGTTTTCCCTTTTAGTTGGACGCACTAATCGACTCTCCAAATTGCTATATATACGCACTGGATTGTCCCCAAAAGTCATAGTTACCTTTGAAGTCTCAAACGCGCTACACACCACCGATCAAACATGAAGTTCCTCATCGTCTTCGTTGCCCTCTTCGCCGTTGCCCTGGCAGCACCAGCCGCGGAGCAAGTCGAGAACGTGAGATTGCACAGTGATGTTGGACCAGATGGCTTCAATTATGGGTGAGTGTGCAAGAAATACAAACAGAAAGTGCTTTTGCTGATCCTTCTCAATTCTTCACTACATCTCACAGCTATGAGAACAGTGACGGTTCATCGCAAGATGCGCAGGGTGAGACGAAGAACCTTGGCACAGAAAATGAGGCTCTTTCCGTCCGGGGCAGCTACAAGTTTATTGGCGATGACGGTGTCACCTACGAAGTCACCTACATCGCCGATGAGAACGGTTTCCAGCCCCAGGGTGCTCATTTGCCCGTTGCCCCAGAGGCCTAAGAAGCTCGTTTAAGTCTTAAATAAATTGATTGTTTTTCTCAAAATCTGTGCAGTTTTCTTTGAAGAATCCATGTAGCCACTAGCTTAATGGGGGTATTTACATTAAGCCACATTTAGCTGCCACTTGGAAGCTGCTGTTCTCAAACGGATACTTGTTATTTTCTCTTTTCTGGCTAGAAGCGTTTATAAATTTTAAAGAAATTAGTATAATTTTTTTTTTATTTTAATTAATTATTTTCCTCAAAAGTACTAAATTATTTTCTTCATAAAAACTTGAGGAGCAAAGCGAGTTTATTTAAACGATCTGTACAATTATAAATTTTAATGATTTAACTGTTTCGCGAGCAAAGTTGAGCCCAATGGGCGATATTTTAAACGATATGCAAAGCTAAACTCAACCATCTAAAAACATGGGGAAGAAATACCATAAAAAAGATACCTACTATGGTGTGTACGAACTGCTATTATTATTACCTTTGGTACACTTGATTGCGCCCATGCCCGAACCCGACTAATTCGCAGCTTCCTCTTCTTCTTCCAACGACTACTGGAAGCTGCGATATGACAAATGGTTGTGCTCTTACACGCATCACTGTTTATTTGATTTGGAGTTTTCTTTTTCAGACGAATTGGAAAATGCTTAGACTTAGTTAACACAATGGCGAATCTGCGGCGAACGCGCATCTATTGGACGGCGCGTGGCAGATGGGCGCCCTCGGGCTGGTAGCCGTTCTCGTCAGCCACATAGTTGACCGTGTAGGTCTGCCCATCGTCGCCCAGATATGTATAGAAGCCGCGCACGGCGAGTGCGTCATGATCGGGTCCCAGATGCTTCAGCTGGCCCTCCTCCTGGTGTGATTTGCCGTCGCTCGTCTCCACGCTGCGCGCGGTCAATGGGGGAAATGGAAAGAGCAGAGAAAGACAGAGAGAGTGAGAGAGAGAGAGAGAGAGAGGGGGAAACCAGTTTAGTCTAGTGTGTGACCTTGACACAGTCCCGTAATACTCACGCGAACTTGTAGCTTTCGGGCTGCACGTCGGAGTCGAAGCGCAGCACTTGGGCCTCTTGCGGCGCCGCTGCCGGCGGAGCACCGTGCACGGCAATGGCCAAGCAGGCGAGGGCAACAAAAGCAACAACGGTGGATTTCATGCTGGAAACTCGGCACAATTGAACTGGGAACTGGGAGCTGGGAACTGGACTTGCGCTGCGCTCAAGGAACTGGCGATCAATGCATGCCAAACGCTGGCGCCGCGGCCAATTTATACGCAAAAATCCTCGCACGAGCAAAAAAAAAAATGTGATGCAAGTAAAAATATTACAAGAAAGCAAGAAACATGGACAAAAAAAAAAAAAAAGGGCAAATTACAATTAAAAACCAAAAAGCAAAAAAGTACTAAAATACTGAAACAAAAAACGGCTAAACATGTTTTTTCTATAGGGGCCGTTTGGCTTTTTTCCTGCCAACTCTTGTTACTCAATCCGCGGCTGCGAGTGCTGCGCGTCGGTACATGGCCCCGTTTGATTGATTGCGATCGCACCCCGGCGGGTTCCAATCAACGGGATTGGCCCCCAAAATGGGGTCATTTGGTGGTATTGGTATTGGGCTCAAGTACAAGAGAAATGACTGAACAATCGGCGCTTTATAGCGGCATTAGCTTACGAGAGACGACAGATTCAACTATGACTTAACATATGGAAACTCGCACAGTTGTCGCGAAATTATAGCTAACACTGGCTGCTATAAATCGAAGCATCACTTAGCGATTCGACAACTAGAGTTGAGCTCAAGCTCTTATGGCAAACTTATAGCAGGCAGAACTTGCCACAAATCGAAGCTTCAGTCAGATTTAAGTCGGCTTTTGGACTCGCTCGATCAAGTATGAGAAAATTATTTTTAATTTGACAGATATACAAGCTTTTCAGAAATTTGAGTAAATTTCCTATTTAAGATCGCGTGATATATTTTGCACATATTAATTTCTATGTATAGGTAGCTGCTTGATTTGATAATGTGATGCCATAAATTTGCACCTCAGCCGGCCTGCCATCGCTTTAGCATTTCAAATGTGTTCTAATGTACCAGAGCTACGAATTAGCATATAGATATGTATGGGTCTACGTATTTACACGTATAGCAGATGAAGTATGTTCAAAAATATAATAATATATAATATATAATACACAGATTTATTTACAAGGTATATATACAAAGAAATAAAGTTCTTTAAAAAAATATTGAAATATATCAAAATTATAATTATATGTGTGCAATATATCAAAATTATAATTATATGTGTGCATATAATTATAATTTTGATATATTTCAATATTCAATTGCAGAGATATATAAAGAAATAAAGATAAAGATATAAAGAAATTTATTACAGAAGTTTTTACAGATATATATTCAAAGGTACGTGAACGACCCTCGTATAAACAGATTTATTTACAGAGATACATACAGCAATATATTCATTAATAATTGTAGATTGATACACATATATTTAAAGAAAAGAATTATATTATATGTTATTTTTATTGTTATTATTATTATTATTATTCTTATTATTATTATTATTATATTATATTATTATATATGTAAATATATATAAATATATATACAGATAAAGCATGTATATAGACACATATATATATGCCGAGTTATTTGCATAGATAGCGAAAGAAATTTAAATATATATTCAAAATAACAGAGAATACAAAATACAGAGATATGAGCAGAAAAAATAAATATATACAGATCTATACAAAATATATTTACAGCGATATATTTAATGATATAAACATATACTCAGATATACATATATACATAATTATATAGAGATATATACAGCAATATATTCAAAGTGATATGCAGAGATACTTACAAAGATATATACACAACTATATGCTACTAACTCTGCACACGCACCAGCATCTTGTGCGTTACCCGCCAGCTCAGTCAGCTGCTGGCCAGGGCCGAACCGGTTCGCTAAACACGTTTGCGCTCCGGGCACTGCGCAACGAAAGTGAGAACGGCAGAAGACAACGATGAAGAAGATGCTGCTGCTGCTGCTGCTGCTGCTGATGATGATGAAGAAGAAGATGAGGAGATGAGGGCAGAGGGCACAGCAACAATAGCTCGAAAGATCAGCGCAAAGGGCAAACTAGTGCAGTGCGTCGCCCCCCCGCCGGCTCATTGTTATTCGATTAGCGGCGGCGACGGCGGCGTCTTCGGCGTCTTCAGCAGCTTCGCTGCGTTCAGCAATCGCGCTGCAAACTGCAAAACAATCGCGCGACGTCAGACAAGTTCGGGCATGTTTCGGACATGATTAATGTCTGCAGCGCCAAAAATGCGGCGCACTACATCACGCACACACACACACACACACACACACTTTACGTAGGCAGCTCAATCAACTCAAACCTCTTTTTGTCTGTTGTTTTTTTTTTCTCCCATTTTATTGACTAAGGTCATCAACACACACACACACACACACAGAAGCGCGCGCACAGCAAGCCACTTAAGCCGCAGCTTCCATCTCGTGTCGCTTCTTCAGTGAACAAGTTCCCCGTCGTGGAAGGTCGCAGCGCCCATCCTTAATTAAATTGTGTCAACGGCAAATCACATTCTTCCCCCGCTCACTCCCTCTACTTGTTCTTCTTTTACTGGCAAGCAGATTATATAATCGTGCACAGACTGAAGTACATTATTCGCGCATTATTCGCGCTTATTTCGCTTATTTCCTGTTCTCACGGTGCTTCCTTATCGCCCAATACCCTGTAGAACGCGTTTGTGTATAGAGCTTGAAGGTTGTCGCTGACGTTTTTGGCCATGTGAAGACTCAACTTTGTAGAGTATATTTTCAATCTATTGAAATTATATTTACATGCCACATTCGACCCGACCTTAATACCCTAAAACCATTATACAATTGTAAAAAATTATATATATATTGTACATATAAATTTTAAAAATTTGTGAAAAATCATACTATCTTATTTTTTAAGTTTTTAAAAATCTTTTTTCTATTATTAATTGCTAATGTTCAAATAGCGTAAATCCTCTTTAATGCATCTAATTTTGTGCATAAATTAAGTTGAAAAATTCCACTTTTTTATATTTTGATGTCTCAAAATTTAAAAAAAAATTAAAATAATCAAATGTGTAAATAGTTAAGTCCTCATTTTTTCGGTTCGAATCGAATCGAATCAATGTTAGTTAACAGCATTCGCTGATGCCACTGCAGTGTATACCCTGTAGCTGTCAACTGAAAGTTTTGCTAATTTATTTTCCAATTTTTTAATAATATTTCTTAAAATTTCGAAGGGTTTTTCCAGAACAACATTACCTGAATATATTGATATACAATCAGCTTCGTTTTACAGGATAACCACTAGTCGTTCAACATGAATTTCATAGCGAAATTCGCAACTGGAAGCTAGTTCGCTGCTCAGCATGCTGTTCGTTTTGTAGGGTGACTACCCGTCGATACCAGGCCAATTACGCGGACTACTTCTTCAGCTCGCTTTCCAGCATAATTTCCGATAATCTGTAGGTAAACGCAGCCATTGACCTATTGCCATACAAAGGTAAACGCGCGCGACTACGCAAATATTTGTAAGCACATTTCATTATCACTTGCCCATTATCAACAGGCACTAGAGAAACGACTTGAGCTTCAATTCGGTACGTTCGATCGGGGGCTACGGTTTCTGGGACTTCGATTTGGGTCTCATCATCTTCAATTCGGCTGCCTCAGTCCGTACGGAGGCTGCGGAGTTGCCGCTTGAGGGCCAATTGAAATGAGATTTGAGCGCACATCAAATGCTTAATGGCTTTTTGGCTTGTTCAATTAAAAGCTTAGACAGACAGAGAGACGGGCAGACGGACGAACAGAGCGTCAGGCTAGCAGACGGTCAGGCTAACCCCGCACACACACACATACAATTATTATATAAGCTCATTGTATAGCTTACCAAAAGAGTGTTAACAAGTACGAGTGTGTGTGTGTGTCTATGTGTGTGTGTGTGTGGTGCGTGTGTTTTCGGCTATTTGGAGCTGGTCGCGCTGAGTATAAATAGCTTGCAGCTCATTAGCGGGTGCAACACATAATTCGTCAGCGTCTAATTGTGACAACGCGTCGGGAGAGCTACCAGTAAAAATAAATACAAATACCTCCATATAATACCGAACAGGATAATGCAGTCGATCAACGCTTGTCTCTTCGCCCTGCTGTGCGGTCTGGCGGTCTTCTCGCAGCTGCAGGCAGCGCCTCTGGATGATGCGCAGAGCGCGACCATTTTGCGCTACGACAACGACAACATCGGCACCGATGGCTACAACTTCGGGTAAGGATCAGGCAACACTATATATATATATATATAGTAGTATAGTAACTGATGGGTGTCTTTGCTGCAGCTACGAGACGAGCGACGGCATCACGCGCCAGGAGCAGGCCGAGCTGAAGAACGCCGGCACCGAGCAGGAGGCGCTCAGCGTGCGCGGATCCGTCAGTTGGGTGGCGCCCGATGGCCAGACCTATACGCTGCACTATATCGCCGATGAGAACGGCTTCCAGCCCCAGGGCGATCATCTGCCACACAACTGAAGCGGCAGCGGGGGCGCGAGGGAGCGAGTGCCCAGCTCGATAATCAGTATTTTGTGCATGTATAAAAATAAACGTTTAGTTATTCCTCGATTTGTTTGGCGTTTTAACGGGGCAATCAAACTGTCAACGGCTCGGGATCAATGGGAACAATGCGACTGGGCGAATGGGCGATCTTATGTCACCCGACTGGATCGTGTCGTTTATCATCATGCTAGGCGAATAATTGCAAAGCTGTGATTCTTGACTTTGCTTTGTTTTAGCAGGGCCAAGGTGAGGGTGCGCGGCAGGGGCATGACAGCTGCTAATCTGCAATTAAAGTGTATTTTATTGAGTTTTTTCATTAATACTCGCATCATTGTTTATTTGCGCTTCTCTCTTCTGCTGCTGCTGCTGCTTCTGCTTCTTCTGCGACTTTTTATTTTATTTTTTGTGTGCTTTTTTTTTTTTTTTTTTACTTAGGACATTAGAACGTTTTTAGAACTTTCAGCTGCCGGCGTCGCCTATAAAAGGCAACTGCGTGACGGGCCGTAAAGTGCAGTCAGCTGTAACGTGCGATCCGAGAAGATGAAGTGCTGCTATTCCGTAGTGTTGCTGCTCGCCTGCCTGCTGTGCGGCGCGGCCAGCGGAGCGGACGATGCGCAGGCGGAGACGGTGCGCCTGGAGAGCGAGAACAACGGCGTGGACAAGTACAGCTTCTCGTGAGTAGTAGGCCGGCGCTATAGCCATGGCAAGCTCCCAAGGTCTAACTCCTGCCCCCACTGCAGCTATGAGACCAGCAACGGCATAACGCGCAACGAGGAGGGCGTGCTCAAGCCTGGCCAGGGCGATGCCGAGGGTGCCATCACAGTGACGGGCAGCACCAGCTGGACAGCGCCCGATGGCAAGAAGTACGAGATTAGCTTCACAGCCGACGACACGGGCTACCATCCCACGTTCAAGCTAGTGGCCTAAACCGCTGCCCAAAAGCCCAACGAACATTCTTAAAAAAAAAAACCAAAAAAAAAAAAGAAATGAAATTCAATAGAGAGCGAGAGAGAGCGAAAGTAATAAATTGCCAACCCGGATTCTTGTAACCCGATCCAGCCACATACATCTAGCCAGGCTTATGCTAATTCCCCTGCCTTGGTCTATTCATCTTCTCAGCCGATCAGACGATCTTAACGAGCTTAACGAGTTCTAGGCCCGAAACGAAATGAAAAGTATGAGAAGTGACGCAAGAGTCGTTGCCAAGTCCAAAAACTGGATGTCCGCCTGGTTTTTTCCTTGGTCTTCTTTGCTCTGGCACGCACACACGCACACACACAGGTACACATTACGCACTGTCGGAGCGACCTTCGCGTCGATTTTGCATCATCTCCAACGAAATTTGCAAATTTTTGTGTGAAAAAAAAAACGTGTTTTGCTTTTTCTTTCTTCTTCTCTACTTCTTCTTTTGCGCGATCGTCGATATTGTTTTCTTTGTAATTAATGGGTACATAATGAAAGCTCTGCATGCAGACATTTTAAACAATTAGCGAGCGACGAATTTGTTTGACAGCAGCCTGCAGTAAAATCCAAAATCCAAAACAAATTTAAATCAAACTCAAAATAAATAATCGACGCATTTTGAAGGTTAATTTCTTGCTTATGTGCTTTACATATTTTCGTGTGTGTGTATAAAAAACGTATTTTATAGCATGTTAATTTTTACAAGCCACCTCAAGCGCACATACACACACACACACACGCGAGCAAGCAGAGCGAGCGAGTGCCCCGGATGATTGTGTTTTTTTTATGTAAAGTTCGCAGACGATTGTGATCGCACCTCTCGTTCTGATATGGAGCTAGACTTATATATTTGATAGCAAGTGGAAGCTATACATGCATGCTGCAATTAGACTATATATTAACCGGTATGTTATTACCAAACAACCTAATATAATTCTAGAAGCGTTGAAAAGCCTATAAGATTCAAATGTTTCACCCAAAGTGTCGACTATTAAATTTGATACATAAACGTCCACTTTTAATTGTTTATATTATTCTGATAATTTCTTATTGTTAATTTAGATAAACCTAAAGCTAAATTTCTTAGTTGACAGGCGCGCCTAATTAAGCTTAATGCTTAAAGACCAAGGTAATAAAGGGATCTTTCGGTATTCCCGTCTACCTTCAAAAAAAAATATATATATATTGTATATAAATAAATAAAAGAAAATTAAAAATTTAAAAAAAAAAGACATTTACGCTAAGTCATATACCTCTTCAACCATATTCCCTTTTTAATACAATAAAACAAATAAATATTTTGGTTTCTACCAAGTAAATTACATGTTTTTAGTCAAACAAAGATTATGCAGGGTATTTTCTAGCCATGATAGATGCATGGCATATCAGTTTGAGTTAATTCAATAGTCTCAATGCTAGTCTAAAGCTAAAAACTCTACTCAAACTAAACCGCAATTTATTTAAAAAAAATCGTTGCATACTTCTAGGCACACGTTCAAATTGGCAGGCAAAACAAAAGACTTAAGCAACAAACTTGCATGTGCGCGAACCAAATTGTATTGCATACTTTTGCGCTTTAGCTAATATTTTCTCTCTGTGGCCATTAGTCAAGTAAGCAGCGATGTTTACATTTTAATTAATATGCAAATGCAAATGTTAGCCGTTCTTGACAACAATTATTCAATTGAAATCGATTGACAGCACACCTGGGCCAACTTGCGTGCATCCGGCAGCATAACGCATCTTTCGGACCGTTAATTAATGTTGTCTCACGCCAACGAAGCGTTTCCTCATTCCACTCAGAACATGTTGCAACATCGTTTGCCACCGAAGATGTGAGATAGCAAACAGACAGATATATCGTCATATCACGTTTTTATTTTCTCCTCGAATTGCTTGCCATAATTTTTTTTTGTTTGTCTGCGTAGGCGTTCGAATTTGATTTCAGAACTTGCCACGAGCTATAAAATTCGGCTGCATATCGAAAAATCATGTTGATAAATTTAATATTCCAGTTGGTATTTATTATTTTGTTAGCCAAAACGAATATGCATAAATTCTAGAGCTGTAGAATTTGTTTGATGTTGGGCATGGGTGACTTTTGAAGACGCTGCTAGCAAAAAAATGTTACTATTTTATAGGTTTCTAATAAATAAAAAGAAAAAATATTCTTGATATATGTTAAAAAATTTTTAAAGTACATTTTCAAAATATATAATAATAATCCATTAATAATCCATTAAATAAGCAATAATCCATAATTTTTTTAATTTTTTGAAAACTTATAAATATGAGTTTGAAAAATAAGTTGAATATCTTTGACACATTTTGCTATTTTTTTTTTTTTAAATTTAAAATGAGATAATATAAATTTTCATATAAAACTGGTTAAAACTATGTTTACAATATGTAGTAGTAGTATATTATTTTATAAGGGTAAACGGTTTTTTTTTTTAATTTTAGACAATAGATAACATTTATTATTGCATAAAACTGGGTAAAAAAATATGTTTGTTTGTATTTTTAAAAATCTAAGCATAAGTTTAATAATATATAAAAATTTTTAAAAATTAAAAAAAAAATAAAACTTGTTCAAGAAATTCTTAAAAATTTTTTAAATACTTTAACTTTATTCGTTTGCAGAAATTATGCAGAAAGTAAAATAAAAAATAAGCTTTAATAAAAATCGTAAACATGTGCACTCCTTGCGTTAAGTTTATAAGAAATAATTTCCCTATACATTTTTATGGCAGCTAAAATAAATGCAGATAAATCATTTGCACAGGATTGTGCATAAATTTAGACTAAACATTCCGGAAATTTGAAGAGCATCGCAGAGGTGCTCAGTCTCACACTCGGGCTCAGCTTCAGTCACACACTCACAGACACACACACACACATACACGCAGAGTAGAACCCGCACTCACACTAGCGCACAACGAGACAAAGGCAACGACAGCGACGGCAACGGCAACGGCGACAGCTCCGACATGGCCAACAGGCTGGGCCAACGAGCAGGCCAGCGGCCGAGCGCTTCTAATGTTTTATAATGTTTACCAAATATTATTAACTTTGTCAATTCGTCGCCGAACACCGTGGGGAGTTGTCGCGCTTGCTCTGCACCCGCGAAACAGAGAGTGAGAGAGAAAGAGAGACGCGTCCGCCTGCAACCTGTCAGCGGCAATTTGTTGGCCAATTAATTAGTACATTACCCAAATTAAGCGCGATAAATCGGAATCGGAATCTGAATCGGAATCGAAATCAAACGAAACGAAATGCACAGCAAAGCAATGCTAACTGCCACCTGTGTGGTAAGTGTGTGTGTGTGCGAGTGTGCGTATGTGCGTGTGTGATTTTATTTAATTTGACTTCCTCTCAAGCTGCTGCTGGCGCTGTTGTCCTGCCAGAGCTCGCTCTCAGCGGCTGCGACGGTACGCCCCTACAAATTCGGATTCACCATCGAGGAGCAGCAGCATCGTCAGGAGCAGAGAGGTAAGGGGGTGGGGGGGCGGGGTTGGGGTGATTAACTAAACTGAACGAGGGTAATTACCAGGCAATTGGCATTGCTGCGTAATTGATTGACACCGAAACCGATTTATTCAAATTGAGATGCGTCATTATTGCCAGCTGCGGCAACTTGCAACGGGGCCAAAAAAGGCAACGGCAACAGCAACGACAACGGCAACTGCAACAACAACAACAACAACAACAAGCACATTTGACTTTTGCACATTGCGCAGCTTGAACGGCAGCTTCAACTTGGCTTTCAACTCGCTTTCAATACACGTTTCCCGCGCATTAATTGCAACTGGAACTGCAACTGCCAGTGACACCTGACGTGCAGCAGGTCAGCAATGCGAATGCCACAGCAGACGCACCTACAGCCTCAGCGTCAGTCGCTGCAGCAGACTCTTAAGTGGCAGCAGATCCATAAAAAAATTGGCAACTTTGTCTAGGGTAAGATTTGCAGCTCCAACTGCTCCGCTCCGCTCTGTCTGCGTCTAACCCTCCTCTTATCCTCCTCTGTCTATTGACTCTACTAGCTCCTCCTATACCTCATCTTCTACCGTCTCTGTCTGCCTCCTCCTCCGACTACCTCCTCCTCTGTTTACCTCGCCTTCTGTCTACCACCTCCTCTGTTCACCTCCTCCTCTGTTCACCTCCTCCTCCGTCTACCTCCTTCTCTGTCCACCTCCTCCTCCGTCTACCTCCTCCTCTGTTCACCTCCTCCTCTGTTCACCTCCTCCTCCGTCTACCTCCTTCTCTGTCCACCTCCTCCTCCGTCTACCTCCTCCTCTGTTTACCTCCTCCTCTGTCTACCTCCTTCTCTGTCCACCTCCTTCTCTGTCTACCTCCTAGCTCCTCCGCTAGCTGCCTCTCTACACCCTTCTCCAACACTACCTCTACCTCTATCTCCTCCTCCATCAGCCTCTCTTACCACTCCTCAACCTCCTAATCTACCTCCTGCACCCTCTCCACTACCTCCACAGCTGCTGCTGCGTCTCCTCCTACCAGACAATAGTCACTCGTAAAATCGCCACTCTTTTTGTGTGTCGTTCAGGAAAACTGAGCTCAGATTTGCATAACACGTACGCAACAGCGCAGTCAGCGCAGTCAACGCAGTCAGCATCTCCCTAGACAAAGTCGTCTTATTTATGGTTCTTCATGGCAGAACCGAAAAAAATAAAATACTGACTGAAATGTCGTTCGATATTTATAAATATAATGGAGGCTTGCGGTTCGTTTCTGCACGAAAATGCCAGAGTTGAGTTTGAGTTTTGAGCGTCGGGCAACTTGTTGTGCATATGCCAAGCGATCGGTGCAGCTGTCAAGCTATAGTGAGTTATGTCCCCGGTGGTTTGCATACTTGTCGGAAGTCCATTTGTATCCCGCAAACGAGACTAGTCGCACGTAATTGACGGACACAAGAGATTGGGCATAATTGCTCAATTAGTTAAGGGGCGGTTTGGCATGCATTTCAAGTGATTTATCGAAGTTGAGCAATTTCTTTGATATATATTATATAGAATAAAAATATAAATATAAAGACTTTGACATTAATTTAAAAAAATTAAAAAATAATAGTGGATACATTTTTTTTGTGAGTTTATAGGGCTTCGAAATAGTTATTAAATATTTATTATAAATTTATCGTAGATTTTTTTATATTTTTAAATATATATATTATCACATATATATGGAGCTTAGCTATATTTTAAAAATTAATTCAGATAGTCGACAGACATATTAAAAGCCTTTTAATATTTTTTATGAAGGCATAATTTAATGTTCAAACATTTCAACTTGAATAATATATATTTTCAAGCAATGTCTAGTGTTATTTATAAAAGAAAGCTTAATCAAAAAAAAATATACATGAACTATTTGAATATAAAACAAGAGCTAGACCTGTTATATAACTGAAACGAGAATATTCTCAGAAAAATGCTCGAATTGCAAACTAATAGGGGATTTTTTGAACATATACATATATATACAATAACCAAACTTGTCATAAATAGCGTCGTGTTGTAGGCTATTTCAAGACCTTTCAATCGATATATAGCAATGCCCGATACCGATAAGAAGCGCACAAAGCCGCCATATTCAAAAACAAAAAAAGCGGAAGGGAGATATTTGTCAACCTGATATAATTTAAAATATAGTATAAAATATATCCTCTTTATTTCATTTGTTACGTATAGAAAGCTTATAGGTAACTGAGAAATGACTTTCTGTATGAAAATAGTCAATATCCTTTATGTACATATTTGTTATAGTATATTTAGCTTTATCAGCAATATTTTTTAAAGATTTATAAGCAAACTCTTTCATATTTAGTATACTATAGAATAGTATACTACTATAGAATCACTACTATATCTCATAACTACTCATAACTCTGTCAGAAAGCTTTTTAGCTCTCCCAATAGAATAACTATTTGAATATGGAGGAACGACTAAACCAGTTCAAATATTTGATTGCATATAATAACTTAATTAGTCAGAGAAACAATTTTTGAAAATTGAAACTAGTTTAAGGAGTTTCCTAATGAATTTGAAGTTTTTAATTCTGACTTCCTTAGCATTGTTTTATAAGTTTCCTTTAAATTGTTCTTGCTTCCTATTATGTTTAAAAAAATATATAAAAAATGCCAATTTTCCGTACATTCTCACCCTCCCTCTCCCTTCTTCAATCCTTTCTCAGTTCTACATAGCCAGTTGCCACTGTTTACACCGCAGCATATTAATATCAGAACACGCTTAGATCCATAAACAAATAAATTACATGAAAATTATGCGCACGCTTCTGCCAATTCGCTATGCCTTCGGTCAAGCCCTGCTCGACCAGCAGTTACCCTATAAGCTGATTCACAATTTGTTATTGTTTTTTTTTATTATGGATTGCACAATTAAATCGCCAACATTTTGTTGCCAATTTCGATTTAAGCAAATAATGCCAAAACAGGCATTAAAACGTTTCTACAGTAAGATCATCGATAAGGCGTGATAAGTCAGCGCCAAAAAACTTGTTTCGTTTCGAGCAGCAGGCAGATATATACTATATATATATATTTAGAGAGAAACATATGGAAAAATACATAAGGCGACATATACAGCTGCAGATAAAATTTCAGATATATATATACAGCTTCAGATATTTATATATATATTCTTCGTGCGGCTTGAACAGGTGCACACAGGTGGGTGGCTGAAGCAGGATGTTGTCACAGCAAACAGTTAACGGCTCTGCGTTTATAGCCTCTCCGATTCCGACTACGATTTTATAGCCTATTTATGCTGCAGTGAATCCAAACTGAACTATAGACCGAGGGGAGGTTAGCATAAAATATGCGCATGCGTAGGCAACGCTGAAGAAGCTCGAGAGCGATCTCTTTATGACGACTGTCATTATCGATACAGTTTATTAGATGCTTATCTTTATGGCCGGATCGAGCGCCTGTTTGGCTGGTTTGCGAGACACGATGCCGTTTAGAATGAAGTCCAACATGGCATTATCATACGGCATTAATAATCATCATCAACCAACGAAAGTGTTTCACATGCGTCTCTCGTTTCGCACACAGATGAGCGCGGCATTGTGATGGGTGAGTTTGGGTTCATCACAGCCGATGGCATCTACCACGTCACGGTGTATGCGACAGACGAGGAGGGCAAGTTCCGCATCATCTCCATGAAAAGCTATCCCTATTCCGGGCCCGTGGCGCCAAGTAAGTAGAGTCTATCTTAATAATATATATACAACTGTCAACTAAAATTATACCCATTAATTTCTCTTCCTTTCCTCTTCGCTCTTCCTCACTCTCTCCACTCAATATTCCTTCTCTCTTTCCCTATCAATCTTTAACACTGTCGCTGCTCCTTTACCTATCTGGTCTATTCATTAATCGTCTATCAATTTTTCTATCAACTCTTCTATCAATCTTTCTGTCAATCTTTCTATGAATCTATCTGTCAATCTTTCTGTTAATCTTTCTATGAATCTTTCTATCAATCATTTATCAATCTTTCTACCAATCTTGCTATCAATATTTTATTAATCAATATCATTCAATATTTTTATCAATCCTTCTATCAATCTTTCTGTTAATCTTTCTGTCAATCGTTCTATCAATATTTTATCAATCTTTTTATATATATTTATATCAATCTTTTTTCAATCTTTCTATTAATCTTTCTACCAATCTTTCTATCAATCTTTCTATAAATCTTCTATCAATCCTTCTATCAATCTTGCTATCATACGTTCAATCAATCTTAATATCAATTTTTCCATCAACCTTTCTATCTATATTTCTATCAATCTTCCCATTAATCTTTCTATCAATCTTTCTCTAAATCTTTCATCAATCTTTGCTATCAATCTTGCTATCAATCGTTCTATCAATCTTGCCATCAATCTTGCCATCAATCTTGCTATCAATATTTCTATCAAACTATCTATAAATTTTCCTATCAATCTTCCCATAAATCTTCTATACATTTTTTTTTCAATCTTTCTATCAATCTTTCCTTGCATTATCACCCTCTCTCTCTATCTCTCTATATATCTGTCTCTCCTTCAACATTTCTTTCCCTCTTTCCCCTTGTCATTCTCTCAATCTGCTTATTCTTCTCTCTCTCGCTCTCTCTCTCTCTCTCAATGTCTGTACCAATCCACACATCTCTCCTTTCCCTTCTCTCTCTCTCTCTCTCTATCTCTTCTATTGTTTCCATCATCTCTGGCCCCACAGATCCTTTACCCGCGCTGACAACCACCACGCGCTTGCCTCCGCCGCAGAACAGCATCAACGGAGCCGCCTGCTCCGGCTGCTTGCTGCCAAAGCCGCCCACCCACAAGAACGAAATACGCCCACTTTCGCTGCCGCTGGCGCCGGCTCCCGCTCCCGCTTCCGCACCCGCTGCCGCCCAGCCATTCCCAGCGCCTGCTGCACCCGCTGCAGCAGCTCCGGCTCAACCAGGTAAGTTAGTGCCCGAGGTGTACCTCTCGCAGTCGCAGAAACTGGTGCGGTTCACCATGCGGCAGCTGCAGGAGCAGGCGCAGCCCACGACAACAACCACACCCGCGCCAACCACACGAGGTCCATCGGTGCCGCCGCTAATCTACACGGCGGAAGCGCTGCTCGCCGCACCACCAGAATCGCCGGCAACGCGACCGCTGGTCACACCACTGCGCATTACCGCACAGAGTCCCTTCCCGCCGCTGGCGCCCAGTCCGCAGCTGCTCGCCATCGGCGCCAGCCTCAATGTGCAGCTGCCCTTCCAGCAGTCCATTGCGCAGACTGTGCAGGCGGCGCTCGCCAGCGAGAGCCAACAGCTCAGCAGCATTGCCACACACACACAAACACCTGCACAGACACAGACACAAGCACAGCGCGTAAGCAGCTCCAGCTTCAGTTCGAGTTCGAGTGGCAACCAGGCGCAGCTTCCACCGCGCAACACGCTGATCACGCCGAGCAGTCAGCAGCAGCGCGATCCTCTGGCCGCGCCTGTGCCGCCTGCCAGCTACGATCTGGCCAAGCTGGAGAGGATTCCGGCTGCAGCAGCGGGCGCCAAGGAGCTGCAGAGTCATGCCTTTGGCACGCCCATTAAGGGCGCAGCGTCAAGTCTAGTGGAAACTGCGAATCCGTATGCTGAGCTCTTTGAAAATCTGGAGAGGATTCCGCTCAACACGCCGAGCAAGCAGCAGCGCGATCCAGCGCCTGCCAGCTTTGATTTATCCAAGCTGGAGAGGATTCCGGCTGCGGCAGCAGGCGCTAAGGAGCTGCAGAATTATGCCTTCGGCACGCCCACAAAGGGAGCTGGAACTACGAATCCGTATAGTCAGCTCCATGAAAATCTGCAGAGGATTCCACTTAACACGCTGGTCACCCCGAACGAGCAGCAGCGCGATCCTCTGCCCGCTCCTGTGCCGCCAGCCAGCTTCGATCTGGCCAAGCTGGAGAGGATTCCGGCTGCGGCAGCAGGCGCTAAGGAGCTGCAGAGTCATGCCTTTGGCACGCTCACCGCTCCCGTAAAGCTGGACAGGATTCCAGCCGCTGTTTCAGGTAATCCCAGTCTGCATAGCGAAGCCTACGGCAGACCAGTCCAGGGCTCTGCTGCTGCACAGTTGGCTACAGGTGCTCCCAGTCAGCAGAGCATTACGGAAGGTACTCCAAGCACAGGCTTTGGTTCCTCCGCCAACTATAACCCTGCCAAGCTACCAGCAGCTGCTCCAAATCTGGAGAGGATTACAGCGGGCGCTGCAGTTATTCCAGGTCTGCAGAGTCAATATCTTGGCTCCTCCTTCCCTTCAGGTGCAGCACCGCAGCAATCGATCAACTATAACCCAGCGAATCTGGAGAGGATTACAGTGGGCGCTGCAGGTATTCCAAGTGCGCAGAGTGCAAGCTACGCCTCAGGCGCAGCTGTGCCCACGCAAGCAAATCTGCAGAGCATAACAGCGGCTGCAGCCGCAGTGCAGCAGAGTCAGCCAAAGCTGGAGAGGATTACAGTGGGCGCTGTGGGTATTACAAGTCCAAGTCCAAATCCGCATAGCTCCGTCTACGGCTCCTCCGCCGCTGCAGGCTTAGCCCCGCAGCAATCTTCCTATTTTAACCCAGCTAATCTGGCGCAGATACCTGGAGGTGCTGCAAATCTGGAGAGGATTACAGTGTCAGCTGCAGCTATTCCAAGTCAGCAGAGTGCAGTCTCAGCTGCAGCAGTGCCACAGCAAGCAAATCTGGTAAGGATTCCCGGCACTGCACAAACCTTGGGCGCAGCTGCAGCAGGAGCAGCACAGCAAGCCAAGCTGGAGAGGATTCCGGCTGTTTCCACTGGCAGTGCCCAAGAGCAGAATGCAGTCCTCGGCTCATTCGCAGCTTCACAGCAAGCGGGCCAGCTTAACCCAGCAAATCTGGAGAGGATTCCTGCCTTTAATACCCAGCAAGTCTTTGGCTCCCTCGACCCAAGCGCAGCTTCACAGCAGGCAAATCTGCAGGGTATTCCAGCTGCTGCGGCAGCGGGTAATCCCCTCCAGCCGAGCGCCGTTAACCCAGCCACGACCACGCCCACGCTAACGCAATCGGCCGTTGGCGCCGTGACACCAAGTCCGCTGCGTGTGCCATACCCCGTCACGCCCCTGCTGCCCGCCCACACAGCTGCAGCTGCAGCGGCAGCAATCGCCGCGCTGCAGCAGGCCATTCCAAAGGTGATGCGTCGCCCGCCGCTGCAGCTGTTGCTGCACGAGGCCACGCCCATTCCGGCCAGATTGCGCCAGCCTAGCGCTAACCATGGCACGCCCACCGCCAGCGTTGCCAACGACCAGCAAATTGTTGCCAACGAGCTGCAGCATGTCGCGCTGCCCCTCACACAGCACATTGTCGGCGCACTCGATGTGCCGCACACGCACACGCACACACACACAACACCAGCACCAGCACACGCACACAGCCACACACCCAGTCGACCACTAAGTAAGCTGCACACACACACACGCACACACATTTGCTTAAAATAATTATTTTTTTTTAATTAACTTTAATACAATTCGCTACAATTCGCGCAAATTGCATAGAAGTTAATTTAATTAGTTAATTTAATTTAATATAATTACTCATTTTAATTGTAATTAATTTATTCATTTAATTATTTATTTTTAATTTTTTATAATTTTTAATTTCTTACTCATCGCAGGCGCACAGCCAAGTCGCACACCCTTTGCAGCAGTTGGCAATGCGGGCGCAGCTGGCGCTCAGCAGAGACCACAACCCGTGGCGGGCAGCTCTCCAATTGCAGGCACAGGCAAGACAACAACCAGCGCAGCAAAGTCTCCAAGCTTAGCAACGACTGCAACCCAAACAGGCAAGCCAGCGTTAGCCAGTTCAGCAACCCTGGGTGCAACTGCAGCGGGTCAGCGAGGAGCAGCTGCAGGAGTGGGAGCAGGCGCAGCTGGAGCAGGCCTAGGCGCAGCAGGCATAGGTGCAGCTGGAGCAGGCCTGGGCTCAGCAGGCAAAGGTGCAGCTGGAGCAGGCGCAGGTTCAGCAGGCAAAGGTGCAGCCGGAGCTGGCATAGGCTCAGCAGGCAAAGGAGCAGCTGCAGCTGGCATAGGCTTAACCGGCGCCGGAGCCGGAGTAGGCAAAGTAGGTGCAGCTCAAGCTGCTGGCGCAGGCGCCGGTCACTCCGGCGCCGATGACACCGGCGATCTGTACAGATTCAAGTATCTGCTGGACTACAACGGACACGAGGAGACCGGCAGTCGGAACGGCAACAAGCAGGGCAACTACTTCGCCATCGGGGACGACGCGGTGGCCCGCACCATCGAGTACATAGCGAACGAGTTTGGCTTCCAGCCGCACATCAGCTGGCGCAAGCTGGACGACAGCGAGCTCAGAGCGCTGCCCAAGGAGAACGCGCTGCAGCACTACGAGTTCAAGTGGTTCAACCAAGATACGAAATCGGGTTAGCTACACATACATATATATAATATATAGATTATGCGCTGTAAATAAAACTTACGATCCACAATAAAATCGGTTTAGTTTTTTTTTTTTTTTTTTTTTTTTTGAATCGGGTTTTATTCTTGTCTTGAAAGTACTGAGTTCTCACTTAATCTCGAACTTAAACCATAAGAGGGGGACATTTGGGGGAGGGGGGGGTACAAGTGGGCGTGGTGGTGGTTAGGTTATTTAGTATACGCCTTCGGTATGCTCGTAAAGTTACATTCAGAATTTAAAAATCGTTTACATTTAGAATTAGCATAAAGTTGCATATGGATCGCAATTACACAGACACATTTAAAATTACATCAATTGTATTTGTTTTACCGTTTTACCGTTAGATTCGCTTAAAGTCTATATAATATTTTTGGTTTCATAGTTCTATACACACAGAGCTTGACTTTTCGATTAGAGTATTACGTAGAGTAGAGTGTACGAGTATAGTATAGTAATTCGCTTGCTTCGAAAATATTCAAGAGTTTCAACTGTACAATCAACTATCACAGTCAACCATATCCAACTGATAAATCCAACAGAACAACAAATAAAAACAGAGAGAGAGAGAGAGAGAGAGAGGGAAACGACCAGCTGATACCCTAGAATGGACCCGGCATGTAGAGTATTATGACGCAAATCAAACGGAAATCAATTGGTAAACCCTTGATATCATGCAGACTTATAGCTAGACATAATTATATATATATATATATATATATATAGATGTATATACAGTACAAACACTAAGGACCTCACGAAGCGAAAAAACGTGCGGTTTAGAGCTAATTATACAAATCTGGATATATACCCTACCCTAGGCGTCTATCGAGCCTACTTGCAGCAGTAGATACCGCACTTTTCTATTAACGAGTGGCAAATGCTAACAACAATTCAAAATATCGCCAGTATATATAGTACACAGCGGCATATATACATAGACGTATATATATATATTTATATATATATAGATATATACTACTGTGGGCAAAAAGTAAGGTGAATATTTTTGTAAAGTCAAAGTTTTTGATTTATTCTCCTAAATCATTTTCATTCCCTTGAAAGTAATCCCCTACCGATAAAATACACTAATGCCAACGTTTTTTCAAATCCTCGAAACAGTCCAAATAGTCCCTTTCCGGTATAGCCATGAGCGCCCTCGTCGATTTTTCTTTTATCTCTTCAATCGACTCTAAACGCGTTCCCCGGAGTGGTCTCTTGAGTTTTGGGTATAGCCATAAGTCACACGGAGCCAAATCAGGAGAATTCTTGGCGAAATGGTCACGCAGAACGAGTGCAGTGTGCGACGTTTTCGGTACCAAAAACGAGATTTGACTTTTCGTAGGCCCAAACGGTCTTTCAAACAAACAAAAGCGTAAATATAGTAGTACTCATACTGATCATTGACATGCGTAATTCCCGCCAAATGTCATCAACAGTCCTGCCAACTCGAGAAAAAAAGAACTAGTTCGCTATCTTAAGCCCGCGAATTTTAAATTGAAAATTCACCTTACTTTTTGCTCACAGTAGTTTATAGACTTATTTAGCATGCGCCAACGTTAATGGGAAAACTATTTTTTTGGTTTGATTCTCATATGTATGTGTTAGTTCAAGAGTTTAACTTACGCCAACAACGACAACTAAAGTACAGACACACTCACACTCACACTCACACTCACTCATACACACACTCACCCACACACACTCTGCTTGGGGTTGTTCCTTCGCTAGGGACTAAGAGTAAAATCCGCTACAGTTGCTGCGTTTCTGGTGGTTTTGGTTACAATTACAATAAAAACGTCGCCTGATCTGCTGCTGCTGCTCCTCCTCCTGCCGCTCCCGCTCCCGCTCCCGCTCCCACTCCCGTCTTGATGTCATCCAAATAATCGTAGAAGGAGCGTTCGCTGGCGCCATAGCCGCCGGCATATGCCAGGCCCATGCCGTCCTGCGCTGAGTCCGACGACGGTGCAGCGCCACCGCCAATGCTCAGGCCGAACTTCTCCAGGTGGCATCATTTGAGCAGCGTGGGCAGGCTGCTGTTCATCAGGCGATTGCCGACTACCAGCGAGTTGAGCGTCGAATTGCTGCCACCGACGCCAACACCAACGCCCACGCCCACACCCACGCCCATGCTCATGCCGGGCACACCGAGTCCGAAACTGGCGCTGGCATGTGCCGGCGCCGCTGTGTTAAGATTCTGGCCCGGCACACTGACCTCCACAGCGGACGCATGATGCGTATGCGTCAGACCATTGAGATTGCTGCTGCTGTTGCTGCCGGCGCTGTTGCTGGCGTTGCTGCTGGCGGTGTTGCTGCCCACGCTTAGGCCACCACCTCCTCCACCACCACCTGCTCCTGCTGCTGCTCCTCCGACGCCGCCGACGCCGCCGCCGCTGGCGCTGCCGCTTCCGAAGCCGCTCATAATGCCAGCGCCGCTGGCGACGCCAACGCCAACGCTGACTGCGCTGCCGCCGCTGGCGCTGGCATTGCTCTCATATTATGATGGTCATGCGTAGTGTGGATAGGAGCTCAGATGCGGCGCCACATGCGACGGCGTCACATGGCTCATCGAGTGCGGCTGATACAGGTTCGTCGCCGGGCTGCCCCAGTTGCCCCACGAGGCGGCCGTGGGGAATATGGAAGCTGCAATGACATGGAAATTATAATAACTTGACCGTAAGCCGGCAGAGACAAGGAGCTGCACACACATACCTGAGGACGAGGTCATGCCATGGTGCGGGCTCATGAACGAGCTGAGCTTGGCGCTGTGGTGATATGGCGTCATGAACAGATCGCTCTGATACTTGTAGGTGGGATCACTGGCCGCCGGCTGTGTGGCCGCTGCGAGGCCCTGGAAATCGAACTTGTAGGCGTAGCGCTTGCCGTGCACCTTCGTCATGATGTTCTTGTCGTAGTAGTATCTGCAACCAAAAACAACAACAGTTAGTCTGGAGTCTGCGAGGGTGGTTTCTACAGTCTGTGGGAAAGGCAAACAAAAGCTTCAGCATAAATAATTACAAAATAATGCGCGCTTTATGCGTTTTAAGTTAATTTGCTGACATTAAGCGATTTTGCTCTGTCTAGCAGACACCCCCGCCTGGCCGACCGACCAGTCCTCCCTCTCCTGGCTCCTGCTCTTCCCTCTGTTGACACCCAACCCCACAGGCCGTGCAATTAAATGGCAACGCCTTGCACATAAACTCAAATAGAAATAGAAATTGCTTGGGCAGGCTGCCAAGCAGCAGGCGGGCAGGCGGGCAGGCGGCCAGACGCGACCGCCTCGACGTCCTTCCTCTTCCTGCTCCTCCTCCTCCTCCGCCTCCTTCTCGAACAGACAATCGCACGGAATTTTGTTTGCTTTAACTGACAGCGGGCATGGGGCAAAAGTCATTAAGTTTGCAGTGCGCCACAAGGACAACAAAATAGCACACAAATCTGCTGAGATTTGGCTATAAAATTGAAAAAAAACTATAGTATGTATATGTATATATATACAGCTTATGTATTATGCCGCCTTCGGTTGGAGTCTGCACTCAATGCTGCTGCAACTGCATTTCGATTATAATTATTATGCAGCATCAAGACAGTTCAATTAATTGTGCCTTTTACAAGTGTTTTACAACTTTAACTAAAGCAAAGTGCTTTATTTACTTAGTATAGAACTATTTTGTCTCTATTAAGTTGATAAACGCATCGCAATTGCAGTTGCATTGATTACTGTAATGATGATTGCGCACTAAAGCTGCAGAAACATCGATGTTTGGCTTATTCGATATTATCGATAACATCGCATAAATATTATCAATGGCATATCGTCATGCAACTTCGATCAGATGCAAAGTTGCAAAACAATCGATGTTTAGAAAATATACATCGATAGTTGCAATTCTTATTCGATGTTAACATCGTATCGTAAATATTATCGATTAAATGCAATTACATATCGTCATGCGATATATATATATATATATATATATATATATGTATATATGATACATATATGTATGTATATATGTATGTATATATGATATATATATATATATAATACTTAATGTTAGTGGGGGCTGCTACTGGAACGTCCGTCGCCTTCAACTGCCGTGCGCCAACTGACGAGGAGTGCTGAGGTGTGCATGACTTGATGAAGCTGTTGGGAGAGCCACAGCAAGAGTGCAAGATCTGCGCTCTCGATGGCGCGAGTGCTTCTTCGTATGCTTTAGACTTTGTGTGTATTGGTGAGCTCGCTAAGGCGATTGCCTTATTAATTGTTTGAAGCGTGATTGAGCAGAAAAGGGAGAGCAGGGATAAACATCGATAGTTTAAAGCTCATGAAAAAACGGGATAACATCGTCTCGTAAAAAATTATCAATGAGGCATATGAAACTACTTTACTACATATCGACAAGAAACTTCGATCCAAAACATTGTTGTTATTCATTGTTGAATGTCATCGTTAATTTGCATTAAAACATTGGTACACCGCTTAAAACATTTAAACAATATTTATTAAAAATATAATTATCGCTGGAAACGTATTGATATATATGTATAATATATAATCCGGTGATAGTGGGAGCTGCTACTGGAACGTCCGTCGCCTTCAACTGCTGTGCGCCAACTGATGAGTGCTGAGGTGTACATTGCTTAATATAGCAAGGAGAGTAAGTTGTAGCTCAGAGCACTCGATCGCAGGAGTGCCTTCTTCGTATGCAGTGAGCTTTGTGTGTGTTGGTGAGCTCGCTACTCGGCTACTTGCCCAAGCCGTAGCCGAGGTTGCACGAGGCGCGTTTGAGCAAAGAATGGAGAGCAAAGAGAGTAAAGTGTACGCTTCCGATCTCCAAGAGTGCATGAGCTTGCAAAGCCGACTTGCATTGTAAGAACAACTTCGGCAATTTGAGAGACTATTGCGGAATACTCACATCAACGATGACGTCGGAGAAGCACCTTCGTGCTTTGTGTACTTTTCGCATATTAGGGAGAGCAACTGAGCCTCTATCTAGCTATGCTCACAGAGTTAGCGGAAGAGGAAGATAAACACAAATGAATATCGATTGTAATATCGATAACTGCACACAGTAATTTACATTTTGTTTTGATCGCAGCTTCCTTTAGATGCAAAGAACTTCAGCGTTGAAAAAAAAACTTAAAATTATTCTGCACTCAGTTTTTAAAATAAATATATTTTCAAATGTATATATATTACACATTTAAGAAGTAACTTTTAGTTGCAGCCAAGTTTATTCCCTCAAATTGTTATTAAAAACTTTGCCACCCACAAATTCAGGCAACTTTCTTGCTCTACTCTTTTAGTTTATTATTCGCAACGAATTCGCCATTTCGTTGCGCTTCGAAAATATGTAAATAAATTACGAAAGCGACGAGGCGAACGCGTTTCATTTGCAATGTTGATGCTTTAATGCAAATTGCCATAATAATGCAGGCTTTTTTCGCCCGCGCAATTGGCCATAAATTATGCCAATTAATGGCATAAATTAAAAGCGCGACAAGAGACAAAAGCAGCTGCAATAACGAGGGGGGATGGGGGGGCAGGGCGAAAAGATGGGGCAGACAATCAGAAGCAATCAATGCCTGCTGATGGACGCGCGGGACAAAGCACACAATCAGCGAGACAAACAGTAGTGGAAAAAAGGATTAAAGTAGAAACCATTTCCACTGCATGTGTGTGTGTGTGAGTGTGTGTGGATTTTCCGAGTGGCCAACAAAAGGGCAACTGGCTGTGAATAAACAAGGCAAATGAAGCATTAAAGCACTTGTCCTTGTGTTGTCTTTGTGTGGCGACGGCGGCTGCTGCGTTTTAATTTACACCCGCACACAAACACACAGCACACACGCACACACACACACACAGAAATGTATAGCACACTTGGCGGCGCTCGCATTTCTTTGCACACATGAAAGCAGCGCTGTCAGCAGCGACGTCGACGGCGACTGCGTTCAATTGAGTTGAAAAAAAAGGAGAGAAGCGTGAGGCGAAAAAATCACACACATACATAGACAGACAGAGCGACCGACAGGCATAGGACATGTCGACGCTTCCGCACATCAAAAAGGCTTTCCTCTTGGCTTTGTTGTTGCTGCTGCACTCTTTATCCCCCCTCCCCTTCCCCTGCCTATCGCACACTCTTTTTAACATTTATTTACATGTTGATTGTGTGAGTCTATCGCAAATTGGCTGCCAGGATTCTTCCACTTTCCACTTCAATTGTCAGCTTCTCCTTCATCGGCATTGGCACTCATTGGCCATCGGCGTCGCCGTCGCCTGATTGCAAGTGACAGTTTCAAGGAGCCACTGAAAGGGTTGCCCTCAGTCCCTCTCTCATTTCGCACTCTCTCTCTCTCTCTCCATTTCTCTCTCTCTTCCATTTGTGTGCTTAGCAAATTGACCGTTGCACAAATATTTAACTGTGCATATGTTTCTGGCAAGTTTACGCAAACTTTGACAGCAGCAGGACAAAGCGTAGAGAAGGAGAAGGAGAGCAGCAGCTAGGGTTGCCAACTTTTTTTTTACAAGACAAAAAGTATATTACGATTTCATAAGAATTTTTAACAGTATTTTAGGAAAATAAGAAGTATTGAATTTATTTTTAATTTAAATATATATTTTTAATAATTTGTATATATTTAAATATTTACTTTTTTTAAAGCTTTTCGCACAATTCGCACAGTATGCTTGGCAACCCACAAGCAGCACAAGCCAAACGAAGAAATAAAGAAAAGCAGAGAGAGAGAGAGTGAGAGGGAGCGTGGGCAGGCAGCAGTGTTTGAGCGAGGGTTTGAGTGGAAAATCACATTTATGTAGCTGGACAGAGAAATTACATGCTAGTTCCAGTTCCAGTCGGAATTTTATTCGATTTCTGATTTTATTTGCGAGCCGAAAACAATTTAATATTGAATTTCTTTTGCCGGGAAACGCCCACACATATAAACGCTCGCGTATGTTGTATTTTTTTCTAGTGCGTATTTTTTTTTTGGGGCATTTTCTGCCCATTTTGTCGGGCAATCGTTATCAAAGAGGCTAATCAACATCGAATCAGCGATTCAATCGATGATGAGCTTGTCTGGCACGCTGATGAGCTGGGCGGCGGCATTAGGGCAAATTGCACAGATGCCAGCATTTGGCATGCCACAGATACTTGGCTAATTAGCAGCACTTGAGTGCACAAAACTACCCCATAAATCACAGGCATACTACATAACATAACTACTAACACACACACACACAAACACTTACCTTAAGGCGCGACTCAGCTTATCGTAGTTCATGTTCGGCTTGGATTTGCGTTCGCCCCAGCGACGGGCGACCTCGTCGGGATCGGTTAGCTTGAACTCGCCGTTGGTGCCCTCCCAGGTTATGCAGCTGGCGTTGTTGGAGTCCGACAGCAGCTCGAGCAGGAATTGCCACAGTTGTATCTGGCCAGAGCCTGTAAGAGTAACGCGATATTAACATTATGTAATACTGTTGCACTTAACATACATCAAGTATGTATGTATGTATGTGTGTGGGGAATGTAAATATATAACAGCTTTTAATGCCTGTGTTTTGCCTGCCTAAATGTCCGTCAAAAGAGCATATCCTCTAGTTCTGGCGCTACTGCTGGTGTTGGACAGCAGCAAACATAAAATTAAGTCTGGCTGCTTGATGTGGCCCAAAGTAAGCATTTTGTGGCATGCAAAAGTGCCATAAAGCATTTCCGACACGCCGCTGGGCTCCCCCCCTAAGCCACTTCAAGGAGCGTGGCCAATATTTGTGCCATAAAACAATTCGATAAATTAGTGGAACTGAGTCTGCAGCACTGCGGCTGCCTTTTGCTTTTCCAACGACTTGCAAGCAAGTCAATTGCAGCGAAAGTGATTTCAAAGTTAAAAAGACAAACTTATTGTGGCTGTTCAGCTGCTTGACAACTCTATTCTGCAATTGCAGCGTGTCAAAAAAATACTTTGCTGTCTCTGTTAAGTTGCTAGAAATACCGCAACTGCTGCTGCATCAAATATCGATAATTGTGCACTGTAATTTGCATTTTGTTTTGTCTGCAAGTTCGTCTAGCTGTTAAGTAATTTCGATAACTCGATAATTGTTTTGTCTAGCTTCAAAGCAACTCTGCGTTGCCAAAACTAAAGAGTGTGAAAAGTGAATATCATTAAATAAGTGCTCGGATTCGCTTAATATGTGAGTAAACATAATATATCTATTAGCGGGCTGTAGTTAAAAGGGATTATCACGCATTAACGTGTGTAAAGTGCGTCGCTTTTGTCTGTTGTTTTGACTTAATAGCGTGTCAATTGTCAGCCACGCCTTTCGCTCACTGCAAAGTTATCATTCATCCTTGTCATCGTCGGCGCAATAGTCGTGTTGGCACTTAACACATTCTCTCTTGGCCATGATTTGCAATTAACGCAATATTCATGACGTTCTCACACATGAACGAGCCCTCGAGCCACCACCAACGCTCGAGCAACAGCAGCGGGGGAACTTAACTTCGACTTCCCAGGGCCGTTGGCTGTCAGCTTTCATCCCCTGCCCTGGCATTGTGTCTGTGTGTGTGTGTGTGTTCTTTTTTTTTTGTTGCTTGACAGGGAACAGAGCGAGTCTGTCCTGCGCTGGGGCCCGGCCTAATTGCCAAATGATTAAGCGATTTATGATGTCTGCTGAGAATGCGTGCCGAATCGAGTCTCTCCTCACACACAATACGCAATAATAATAATAATAATAATTTTGTAAATGTTTTAGCACGCACAATGCGTGTGTGTGTGTGTGTGTGTGTGTGTGTGCATGTGCGTGAAAGCCCCGTCTAAAATGACCGCGACGACATTTGAGCTTTTGTCAAAAGTCAAATCAAAGGTCAAACTGTGATTCGATGTAATGCTTGAGCGGGTCACTCCACAGTATTGGGAGTTAAGCGAGACAATTATATTGAATTTTAACTGCTATATACATGATCTGATAGAAAAGGGTCTCTTAAAATAATTGCTGATAGTAATTTAATATTATATTAGAGACTCGCAAAATAATATTAAAAATTAGCAGAGATACGAGGGTCGTTCAATAAGTCCTTAGAAAATCCGAGTGAAGAAATCCGCAATCCTATTTTTTGGACGGGATAAAAATGTTGGAAAAACGATTGGCAAAGTGTGTAGCTAAAGGGGAACTATGTTGAAAAAAAAAAAAATTTCTGCAAAAGTGTTTTTATATTTATTATTATTATTTATTTTTTCTAAAGACTTATTGAACGACCCACGTATATATAGAGATATAGAGTTATTAAATATCCTGCGAAATTTAAGTGCTAAAATTAGCAGAGATATATATAGAGATATTCTGCGAAATTTAAGTGCTAATATTAGCAGAGATATATATATATAGAACTATTGAATATCCTGCGAAATTTAAGTGCTATATGCATATTCAGTCGGCATCTATGGCTTTCTGCACGCAAGAAGAATCGCCCTCGCCCTTCTTCATTGTATGCTCTATGCAATTAATTTAATTTCGTTCCGGCCTGAGCAATTACTCGGCCGCTGAAAGTGTCCCTAACAATTGTTAATTTAAATAAGCCAAGAAATAATTAGCACGAGCAGAGAGACGTGTCCCTCTTGTCGCGGCTCGCCTTTGATGTTGCCCCGACTGAGGCTGCACTTGGAGCAGCACCTTTTCCTTTTTACTACGCTTTTTTTTCATTTAATTTTTTGTTGTTTTTTTTTTTTTTAATTATAAACAAGTTTTGTGCGCCTGGCAATTATGTCACGACTGGCCGACCCACAGCTAGTTTTCGTTTTATATTTAGTTTTTCCTGCTGCCTTTTTTCAACACGTAGTCCGTAGTAGTATTTCGGTTGCATGCACAAGTTGCAGCTGGGTTTGTTGGTACTGCGCTGTCCTGGGCCTGGGCACATGCAAATGAGCCCGAGAGGCACGTATTGCCCGACGCCCGCCGCAGCCTGCAGAGCTGCAGACCGAGACCGGACTTGGCTAACAAAGCGGTTCCGTGTCCAAAGGAAGCCATAATTAATCAAAAACAGCATTTTTGCCACCCAAAAAGCGAAAGCGCAGCTCACGTGTGTGTGTCTATGTGTGTGTGTGTGTGTTTCATGTGTGTTTCTCAGTGAGCTTTTGCGATTAACTTCAAGTTGAAGTTAAACGGCAACTTGGCAACGGCCTAAACTACACGCCAAGTCCGAACGAGACAGAGAAAGTGTGTATGCGAGAGAGAGAGAGAGAGGCAGCAAGTACGTAAGACAGCAAGCCAATCTGGCAGTGTGTGCCAGAACGAGAGCGAGACAGAGAGAGAGAGAGCGAGAGCGAGAGCGAGAGCGACGCTTTGCAATGGCGTTCGGTTCGTGTAAATGTCGCGCCGGAAAATGTTGGGGCGTCTGGGTTTTTATGCTAATTCCGTTCAAACGCCATGTTTGGGAGCCATTTGGGGGTTCAGAGCTGGTTCAGAGCTGGTCAACAATGGCGGCCCAATGTGAAGCTCATCCTGCCACAGGATCAATACGGCATTATTGATTTTATGCAGAACGAAAATTGAAAGGCCCAAGCTTTAAAGTTGGGTAGGGCTGCACTTTAATTCTATATATTTTATTTAAAAAATTAAACTAATGGCTTTTAATTAGGCTTTAATGATTTGAGATTTCAGCTTTATGTCTTTTTCTCATGGTAGTTTTCCAGTTTTCGTTCATTCTTTGCCGACAATTAATCATAACTGATAGGGCCACTCCCAGTTTTTAACCCTTTTCGTAAGTTTTTGATTTTTTAATGTCAGTGCTGGGCGCGTGCCTTGTTCGCTTACAGTTACAAAGCTAAGAATAAAACGAAAAATAGCTGCGACCACGCCCACCACACACTCGCGCACACAGACACGTGTGAGTGATATACGCGAATAATAAATTTCGGGAAAACACCTTTCGCATAAATTAGAAAAACTTTAGCCCCGCAGCAAGGGCCAAGGGCCAAGGGCCGCAGCACGGACTGAGCGCGTGTGCATGCAATGGGTTAATTTGTTAGGGCGCAGTCAGGCATACGGACAACCGGACGGCATGGACGGGCACTGGAGTCAGTGGCAATGACTAAGACCAGCGTCGAATCTCAGCCAGAAATTGATATGATAATGAAATGCACCCGCCGAGAGAAGTGAGTTGCTTGCGGGGTGTCTGCCACGTGGGGCACGCAAGAAATGGTTAGTTTTAGTTTGCCTCTAATCACGTTAATCGCCAGCAGCACCTGCACCGGCAAACTGTATCTGCATCTTTATGCTTTTGTGGTTACGCGCACACTCACCTGAGCTGGCCAGTCTGCTGCTGGTGGGTCCGAACATTTGATATGGATCTGCAATGGGAACACACAAGCAAAAATGGGGGTTGCAAGACATTAGTTTTCTCGAGTGTTATTTTTTTTATTTTTTTTTTTTTTATTTTTGTTGTATGCAAATGTTAATGAAGGACCTGCCAAAACGGAATACATTATACAACACGCGCTTGGATACATATGTACATATGCAGCTCTAACGTGGGCAAGTTACGTTTCCGCCGATGAAATGAAATGCATTACCAAAACTGCACTTACTACAGGCGGCCGCACGAATGCCGTTCATTGCGCTGAATTGTCGAGCACACTCACTCGCACACTCCCACACACAAACACACACACATATATATATCCATATCCATTTCACTTATTATCCGGCGCGCGCGTTTCCTGCTGGCTTAGCATACTCTTAGGCGCTGCACCTAGCAAAAGGTTACAACTGCAGCGCGCTGGGATTTCCATTTGCACACACACATATCAGCTCAGCCACTGGCGGCATAATTCGCATCATCCTAGAGCTGCCTGCCTGCCAGTCGCTGCCATTGTTGCCTCGCATTGTTCTCTCAACAGTTTAATGTGCGGCTTAAGCAGGCCCGACGCGACGACGCTGCGTTTTTGTGGCACGCGTCGTCGTCGTCTTTTTTTATGCAACGCCCGTCAAATTTGACAGCAACATAAAAAACACTGAATGAAACAAAATATGAAAACAAAAAATCAAAAAACAAGAAAGAGAGTGAGAGAGAGAGAGAGGGCGAGCGAAACGCAGCCAAGTTCTCGGCAAGGTTTGCTGAGTGCGTCTGGGGCCGTTCTAATTGAGAATCCTTTATGGCATTTCAATTGTTTCCATTACGCTTGAATTGCAACGCCGCACTCCGGTTTCCATTCGATTTCGAGTGGCGTATTTAAGGTTTTGATTTGCGACAAAATTTCAGGGTTTCGCCGTAGCTTTAAAGCGACGGTATACTCCGCCCCCCGCCCCGAGCTGAGGGGAAATGACGCACGACTGGTCGCGCGCTTTGACTTGGAGTACAACGTAGTGTATTGAGTGGTGGTATTTGTTTCAATACATTCGCATTCGCAGAGTGCAAAAAGCGTACCCGAATCTCGAAACTCTCGAGTGGCACTTGCACTTGAACGACGTGCTGCACACGCTCCTCAACTGCCAACTTTATTAGTATTGGTCCAGCTCAAGCCCGACACTGAGACTGAAACCAAAACCATGAGTTTTTTTTTTTTTTTGTAGGTTTTTCAACGCGCTATGCTGTGTTTATGTTTGTACTCGTTGCAAACAATGCGGCACGTGAGCTGAAGGACCTTCTATATTAATGTACCCTTAGCCCCTTACTTAGGCTCTAATGGCATTGGCCATTGACAACGAGTTAGTTTTGGATATCAAACGAAATACTCACCAGGTTGCCGTAGTTGTGTGTGCGGATCATGTTTGATGCTCAGCGCGTTCGAGCTGTAGCCTGTGTGCGAGATTGAGAGGGAGAAAATTGAATTTAAATAAGTTGGGAAATTGTAACGTATTGCTTAATATATTGAAACTTGTGACTTATGCACTGAAAAGCCTAATATTTTTTTTTGCTAGAATTTATTGCATACTCTACAGAGCTTATAAGTCTTTCATGCTCCAGAAAAACAAGATCTGTTTCCCATGTGATGATACATCATTGCATAATCTACAGAGCTCTTTTCAGTAATCGTTTTCCTTGCAAAAGATCATATAATTCTAGGATCCAAATTCACTAATTCAAAATCATATTTTGATCGTATTCTGGGCTAAACCAAGAACTAAACTTAGTTTGTTTCAAAATTGAAAAATAATGTTTATTATTATTACAGTTTATCACTGAAGATCGTCAAAGAAAATCTGATCTTCGAAATGAATAAGATTTAATAAGATTGTTATACATAATCTTCAGTTTAGAATACATTTTTTACTGATCTGCTTTTTCTTAAAAATAAATTAGATTCCTGCAAAATTACAATAAAGTTTCTAATACAGTCATTTTTAATAGTCTACTGTTAGGGATTCTGAAGATCGTCAAGAAAGTTCTTTGAATTAAAAGTCACATGAATAAAATGGTTATGGTGTTTAAAATGAGTGTATATTGCTCTTCTACTGCTTTTACTACTACCGTAAACACGAATTCTTCTTTCTAAAAAAAAAAAACAACTGATCTACAAAATAAAAAGAAAAATCCTCTTTTATCATATAAAGTTATCTTAATGCTCCTTTCTAAGACCGGACAACATTTTTTTCCTTTTCCCTAAAAAACTACTGATTTTGCTCTTGTTATTCTTCTACTGCCTAAAGCTCCCTCTCGTTTATATTGCTAAGGATCTGTCGATTTCGAGCTAATTGAAATTCCCTTATGACACTCAATTTTGGGACTGTCAAAGTGACATGAAGCAAGGCTACGGGGAAACTTTGATGAGCTCATGAAATCTGGCATAAAGCTAAGCAGTTGTTAGTTATCACGCTCCGATGGCACAGCATAAATACTAACATAATCAAAGGCATCAACTCGACCGCAACACAAACATTATCACAGTGCTGTCATCAAAGCAAATCAGAGCCAAGGGCAATACCGAAGGGGGGGTGAGGCGAGAGAGACAGTGCCCGGGACTGGAGTGTGCCTGTGACATGAGCAAAGAGCAGCAGAGCAGCATTTTAATGGAATATGATTGTAGAGAAGCAAAACAATGCCGCTGGCGTTCAATTTAAAATGCTCACGATGAGATCTCACAGTCAGGATGTGAGCGAGAGGGGGGAGAGTGAGGTGAGGACGAGATGGAGAGGAGTGTGAAAAAGCGTCGAGTCTGTGGCAAACTTCACGCTCTATACAAATTAAAGCCGCAGGCACAACTGCCTGGCAGAGACTGCGCGTGGTTGCGGTCCAGGCACATGGACATGGATAGGAATAGGGCATGGCTGAGTGGTTATGCACCGCCCGCTGTTGTTTTCGTTGTCACTTATTGTGCAAAAAAGAGCAAGAGAGACAGAGAGAGAGAGAGAGGGAGCTACAGCAACAGCAACAACATGGCACAATGGGAACTTTTCATATGACATTTTTGGGTTTACGCTTTGCGTGGCCACTCAACTGCGAAGAGCACAAAAGACGCCCGATTGCATTTGAGCATCACAGCGGGTGCTCTGCTGGGTGTTGGGATGCTGCTGCGCGGTGGGTGGAAGTTGAAGTGAAAAACTTTATAGCTGCACGATTTTGATGGCATTATGATGGCCTGGCAGCGCCGACATGGCCAACAGCAAAACACGCTCAGCGAAGCTGAAACTCTGCTCTTCAAATGCTGTGAAAAACGCTTTTCGCTCTGCCGGCTGAGATTGCGCCGCGAGCTAATTCGCCAGAGTGTCTCTTGGCTTGTTCTCTAATTTCAATTAAATATTCTCTAGGCTAATGAGCAGTTTAGCCAGAGTCTCGAGCTCGTGCCTGTGCCCGTACCCAAAACAGATGCGTGTTAACGCTTACGCTTCATTGCACCCGCAAAGGGAACCCTTCTCCAAACTGTGCCTGTCTGTCTGCCTGTCACTGACTGAGAACACGTGTAGTCAACACCTTTTTGGTTTTTTTTTTTATAGGGTTCTTCTATTGATGCTTGTTCGATCCACACGTACAACGTCTCGTATAGTATATTGTGTGGCATTTTGCATGGTTCGTTGGCTTCCCTTTTCGACTTTTGCATGCTAATGAGGCCACACACACACACATGCATATTTATTTATTGGCTTTTCAAGTGCCAATTGCCTGTCTTGTGGCCATCAATTTACCGTAATTTTGGGGCAGAGCCTAGAGCTTATGCCCAGATCTTTGATCTGTCCTAATTTGCGCTCATTCA
This sequence comes from Zaprionus bogoriensis, assembly GCA_035046045.1. Classification (NCBI taxonomy): domain Eukaryota; kingdom Metazoa; phylum Arthropoda; class Insecta; order Diptera; family Drosophilidae; genus Zaprionus; species Zaprionus bogoriensis. The sequence continues at coordinate 507,691 of JAWNOI010000145.1, forward strand.
AACTTTTTCAAGAGCCAAAGTTTTGCGTTTTAAGAAATTGAATTGGTATCAGTGAAGGCTTGAATTGCAGTTTATAATGAATTTATGTGTGGTTCGTATTTCCACTCTATAGAAAAAATATCTGATTTATCCTAGAACTTACAAGCAATTTTATACGTAGTTCAAATCGATTTTTTACTTAATGGAAGAATTTTGAACTTAATATTGTTTGAAAATATTGATTTTAATAATATATAAAAAAATAATATATAAAATAATAATACGAGGGTCGTTCAATAAGTCCTTAGAAAATCCGAGTGAAGAAATCCGAAATCCTATTTTTTGGACGGGATAAAAATGTTGGAAAAACGATTGGCAAAGTGTGTAGAGCTAAAAGGGGACTATGTTGAAAAATAAAAAAAAAATTCTGCAAAAAACCGTGTTTTTACATTTATTATTATTATTTATTTTTTCTAAAGACATATTGAACGATCCACGTATATAAAATAATAATATACCTTGGTGCATACACAGGATTTGTTATTTAATTCAATGCTAAAATAACAATTCCAGACAGACTATAGCGGACCTCAGTTAATAGTTTTCATTGACCTTTTTTTTTTTTATAAACATTACTTTACAGTTATTTTATAGATGAGATTTCTGCAAAGTTCGCTGCTAGGAAATTTCAAATATGCAGTTTTAAGTTTTTCTATAAACTTGAAAATATATTTTTTCCACTAAGTAATGCTGACATTAATTATGCACTCTATAAAAAATTAGTTTGCTTTTCACTATTTTCCTACACAAGTCTCAAGTTTTTTCATTAACTTTGCTGCACAGTAAATTTAATTTTCGACATATAAAGTTTAATTTTGCACTCACCTTGCGATTGTGTCGAGCTGTGGGAGCCCCACGACGATTTGTACGAGGAATCTGCAACAGAAGACGAAGAGAGAAAGAAAAAGAAGAGAAAAATACTTGAGTGAAAAACAGTTTGAGCGCAGAAAGTTGCGTGGAAAGTTTTGGGCAGATTCTACGGAAATATATATAGAACTAGTTTTATGCATATTGATGATGTGTATTTACTTGGATTCCACGTGGGATTGCCTATGACCGATGGCCTGCCGGACACATTGTCACACATCGCCCACTCACCTGCGAAGAGCATTGAGAAATTGCTAAAGCTGCCCGTGGAGCGTGACAAGTAATCAGCGGAGGATTTGATGTCAAGCATTGTGACAGCGTCGGCAGCCGCCGGCGGTACGTTGGGGGCCGGGCCTGCGGCTGGTGTAACAACAGCTAAATTGCTTGCCGGATCGGAAGAGCTAATGGCGGCACACGCACACAATGCTATATAGACACACAAACACACGCACACACACACTCGGCTCCAAGTGTTGTTGTCCAATCCGAAAAAAGTGTGCACTCAATTGAATCTATTTAAAAAACTGCGAGGCGACGCGACGCGCGAGAAGGCACAGCAAAACCGTATAACAGTAGCAGTAGCAGTAGCAGTAACAGGAAAAGGAACGGGAACGGGAACGGGAAAAGTGACGATCGGAACCGGTTACCGTTACCGGACACCTCGACTTCCGGCCGAGCTACCAAATGCACTTGGGGCTCGACTTGAACGCCCGCTTTGATTGCGTTTCGCTACTCTCTGGACTTGTATGCTTGGCCGGGGCCTTGGCTCGCTCGCGTGTGTCCAACTGATTTATATGTGTCAATCTGTCCGCGAACGGGAACTGTGATGCGCTGCGCTGCGATGCGATGCGATGCGGTGTGTGTGTGTGTGCTTCAACTGTGACACCGGATTGCGTCCGATCTGTGGCACGGCAACGTAACAATTGATTTCATTCCGTCGCCAAATCGCGCATATCCTGCCCGGGCGCAATGCCGCGCCAGAGTTGCAACCCCCTGGCGCAAGGGCGCAGGCTCGAGCCAGCCAGTGCTGTGTGAGTGTGCGTGTGTATGTGTGGGAGTGTGCGCCGGGGGGGTGGCTTGTGCCCCGTGCCCCGTTGGCTGACTCGCTCGCTCGTCCGTCGTCGGGTGGGTGGTTGCTTGTTTGCCGCTGCTGTTGCCGCTGCTGCTGCTTTTGTGTATCTATCTGTCTGCTCTGCTGCGCCTGTGTGTGTGTGTGTGTGTGTGTGACGGCGACGTCGCTGCTGCTGTCCTTTATGCGCCAGGATATACTTAGGTTATAATCCACGCCAGCCTGGCAGCCACCCCTTTTCCGCCGAAACACCAATCAGCGTTGAGACAAGGTGTGGCCTAGCTTTGCACACACACACAGGCATACGCATACACAGACACACACATACGCACGGCGCACTCGCTCTCACAACGCTGCAGCGAGCGCTGTTTTTTTTTTTTTTTTTTTTTTTTTTTGCAAATGGCCAGAGGAACTTGTGGAACCTTCTGACAGCAGCGCGTGCACTATCGATCATATTTCTATATCTTATCAACGACTGCAGCGACTCTCTCTCCCTCTCTCTCGCTCTCTCTTATGCCATCTCTCTCAATTGAGCTCCCGCTCTCGCATTGTAGGAGGTTACCGTTTCCACTTGAAAGCCACAGCTGAGCTTGCAGCTCGCTCGCTCTCTCTCGCTCTCACTCTCACTCTCTGTGCGCTATTGCTGTTCCTTTCGCGTGTAGGCACTCGGCGGCGTCGTCGGCGACGCTGGCAGCGCTCAGAAGTGGCGTCGCCTTTTTAGTGGGTGACACGAAGCAACAAGGACGGATGTATTATCCACTTCCTTTTTCCTTCCACCAAACACAAGGATATTACCGTTTCGTCGTCGTCGTCGTCGTCGACGCTACACCCACTGCGCATGAGGAATTCAAGTGGGTTCGGCGTGGGCGGCAGGCAGAGCGTGGAGCACGGTCTAGGCACAGCGGACAGGGTAAACACCTGAAAACAATGCCCGGGTACGAGTTGCTTGTTGCCTGAATTGCGGCTCGAATCGACAATCATGCCGCTACTTGTTGTAGTTGTTGTTGCTGGTGTTGCTGCCAACTGATTGCAAGCGCTGCGTGGCGCTGCGTTGACGGCAGCTGCTCAAGTGCAATTTCTAACAGGCAAATAACTGATACACACACACACACACAGACACACTCACACTCCGTCCCTGGGTTTAATTAATTTTTGTGATCATTGAAATTGTTTTTGGCCAACGCCAACGCCAACTCGTTGGCTAATTCACAGGCGTCAACTAACAAATTGCAGCTACTCGCCCAGCACACACACTCGCACACACCCACACCACATGCCACGCCTCTCTCACTCTGCTGGCAAAAAGCTTTTATAGTTTTTGCGCCGCTGCAAACAAATTTCGATTTTCACACACAAAAAGCAGCAAAAAGTTTTGGCAAGTCAAGGCAAATGACAAGCTCGTGTGAGTGCCTGTTTGCGTGGGTGTATGTGTGTGTCCGTGTGTGTGATGTGTGTATGTTGTGCGTGTGTGTGCCTGCTTTGACAAGTTATTTAATAAAAGTTATCTAGAGGGCGGCTTCAACTTCAAGTTGATAACAGCCATTTACTCGGTATATGCGCGCAGGCAGCGAGGTGCGCCTATAGAGTTTAAGTAAGAGAAAGTTAAAATTGCAGAAAAACATGCAAGTAGACAAAATTGAAATGTTTGCTTGCCGTACTAATAATATTAGGTGTATGAGTTCACATAGCGAGGGAAGCTTACAGAGTTTGAGTTTGAGAAATAACAAAAAATTGTCCTATTTTTTAGAATTATAATATTGACTTGCAGTGCCAATGGTTTTTTTGTATATAGTATGATGAGTGGCATTTGCAAAGCTAGTAATATACCAGTATAATGTCCTATATTTATATACTCGAACAAACCGCGTGGAGCGTTTTTTTTTTTTCAATTTAAGTAGAAGATAGTTGAAGTAGCAGAGAAATTTGGTAATGATAATAATAGAAAATATAATGCTAATTTCAATAGGTAACCACGTGAGCAGGCGCGATTGTAGAGTTTTAGTAGGGCAGTGGAAATAATAGAAAAATCCAGTATAATTCGCTAGTTCAATATCAGATGTGCAAGTTGCAAGAGATTTTGCTGGATTTAAGTAGTAGAAAGTTGCAACTTGGTATATTACAGAAATAAAATAATAAGGAAAAAAAAAATTATACAGAAATATAAAAATCGCCTGACAGTTTCTATATAGATATATGCAGTTAATAAGCATGCATACGGAGAATTTCAAGTTGGAGAATGTAAAGAAAACTAAAAAATTGAATATAAACTTCCAGTTTAGTATAGTAGATACTTGATATGTGATCGCAAGCAGTTTAATTTAGGGGAAAATTGAAGAAGAAAAATGAAGAAAACCTAGGCAATATGACACAATTGCTATGCTGGATTTAATTAACTATATAGCTAAAAAAAAATCCAATTTTAAACTTATAAATTTCTGATTTTTCCGATTTTTTCTAAATGTTGTTTGGTTTCAGCTTCATTTTTCCAAACTGCAACTTAATTACGATAATATATTCTTTTCCTTTTATTAGCATTAAATATGAGTTTTAGAACGTTTTTCCGCTGAGCGAATAATCTAAAAATATGGCAAATAACTTAATTCCTTACTTAAGCAGCGCCCCTCGCGAGTCAAGCACTTAAGTGTGTGTATGTGTGTGTGTGTTAATGGAATCTAAAATGGCTAAATAGCAATTTGCTGTTCTTTGCAGGCAGCACCAGCCGAAGGCGACGGCAAAAGCAAAAGCAAAGGCAAAGGAGACGACGAAAGCGAAGAAGAGAATGAAGAGGGCGCAGAAGGGAGAGCAGGCGGTAGAGCGTGCGGGCGAAAGTAGAAGTTAACTTGGCTCAAATGTTTGCCCGCACTTTGGGCCAGTGTATGCGTGCCTTTGTGTGTGTGTGGGTGTGCGTTTGTCTGTGTGTGTGTGTGCGATTTAGTTCGTATTTTAATTGCATTCATTATGTAATTTCATTTTCGCGCTTGTGGTGAAACTTAAAATTAATTTCTTTTGTGGCGTTGTTTCCGCCATTTTGCATGCCTTCCTCCTGCCTGCGTTTCTGCTCCTCCCACTGCTAGGCGAACATTTCCGTTGGGCCGAGCTATTTAAGCGCTGGGCGGGTCAACGTCGAAGGCGCTGTGGAACTGCTCTGCACTCTGCTCTCACTCCTCGCCATGCGTCATCCTTGACGCCTCAAGTCAATGCGAAAACAGCACCACAATCCCATTTCTTTGGCGGCCAGCGGAGCGGAGGCTGGGGGCAATGCATCAAGGTTCTGTCCATTTATTTGTGTGCAGCCAGAAGTCAACGGAGCGTCAAGACAAACATGACACGCAGTGTGAGTGCTGCCAGAAGGAGGTGGAGAAGGGGAAGGTGAAGGGGGAGGTGGAAGACAGGCAGCATATTGTTCTGACTTGGGCAACCACCAACAACATTTGCAGTTAATATGAAACGCAATCAACGCTGCGATTTGTTTTCTCAAGCTCAATAAAACAGCCCGAAAGCAGGCCGTAGCAGAGGCAGAGCGAGCGAGAGAGAGCGAAAGAGAGAGAGAGAGAGAGACAGCACATGTTGCTAATATTACGCGCGCCTGTGTGCATGCAACGAAAACAGACTGCCTACAATAACAACAAGACGTAAGCAGGGGAGGGGAGCCAGTGGGTTGGGGGCGGGCACACGTGGCCATTAATGACGTATGAATGATGTAACACGCGACGCCAGCAGAAACAACAACAACAGCGGCAGCAGCAGCGAGAGCGACAACTGCGACGCGAGGCGGCACGTGGCCAGCAGGCCCAACCCGGCCCGAGCCCTTCGACTGCCAGCGGCATGACAGGCGCATTCTGTCCAGAGCGCAGCGACTTGGAGTGATTGCTCCTTTCTTGGTCCGTTGCGGGTCTTTAATGTGCTTCACCTCCCCCTTGCCAGCCACGGATTGCTCACTTTCGCCTGCAGCGATTTTCATTGCGCTTTTGTTGCTGTCGCTGTCGCTGCTGCTGCTGGTGCTGCGTGTATTGTTATAATGGGAATTATGAGAGGTAAAAAAGTAGCAATTGGCCCTGTGACGCAGCTTTAATTCCCTCGCGCAAATTGATCCTCGGGGAGCAATACATAGGCAACTGATCCGGGATAAGCTGTGAGATGTTGACTCAGTTTTTTATTCATTTTCTGAGGGCTTTTCTTTTGTTGTTGACAGTACTACTATAGTATTTTATTAATATGCTGTAGCAGTATAATTTTATGGGATTTGTTTTTTAGACAAATATATTTATTAATTAATTAATAATAATTAATTAATTATTGTTGGCTTTTCTCTTCCGAGTCTTTTATATTTGCAAATTCTTGTTCTAATTAGTAGTAGTAGTAATTATTTAATTTATATGCTATAGCAGTATAATTTAATAGGATTTGTTTTTTAGACAAATATATTTATTAATTCATTATTGTTGGATTTTCTCTTCCGAGTCTTCTATATTTGCAAATACTTTTTTAAGTAGTAGATGTGTTTTTAGACAAAGGTATTTTTGCTGTTGTAAGATACGCTTGAAATTAACGTTTAATTACTTCTACAATCAAATTGTATTATTACTATATAATGTAGTACTACTGTGGGCAAAAAGTAAGGTGAATATTTTGGTAAAGTCAAAATTCTTTGTTTATTCTCCTAAATCAATTTCATCACCTTTAAAGTATCGGGAGGGGATCCCGATAAAACACACTTATGCCAACGTTTTTTCAAATCCTCGAAACAGTAATTACTAAATTATAACATTCGAGTTTTTGTAGATAAAAACTATGGGTAGATGTCGAGTAGTGGCTTTTGCTATTTGCTTTGCTCTTACCATATTCGACTACAAATACGATATATCTAATACTCGGTTTATGTCTCATTAAATATAGCTAGCTTTTTCGTTGCTATATAAAGCAAATACTGATATTAACTGTCTTATTTAATATTGCATGGTATATAGTTTTTTATCTATTCGTTAATTTTACGTTGTCCTACTGAGCTTATAAAAATTGGCATATGAAATAAAATTCTCAGCAAAGGTACACGAATTTTCTGAACATTTTGTTGCTACTCCTAACTTTTTATATACTTAAATTTTCACTTAAAATACAAATACAACATTATAAGATGTTATATGATTTTATTAACATATTTGCTGTGCTGTCCACCCCTGTCTACTCTTTATTGCCTTTCAAATTGCATCAAGAAGTTCATAGAATTCGCAGCAGGGAGTTGTGACCCTTTGGCAGTTTTGTTAATCGAGTGGGCGGCCACTTCTGCATATAAAGAGAATTGCCATAAATCAATGGCATAAATGGCCTCAGATTTGGCATGCATGAACAAATATTGAATACTTTAACTGCTTTATGCGCTTGAAGCTCTCGTTAACTCGTTGGGCATGTCTTAGCCTCCATTAAAGTGCACAATCAAAACGAAGTCAAGCCGCAAAGTCAAAGCCGCAACCCTCTATCACATTATCAGCGTTTCGATCTTGTCAGCGAGTCTTCCCACCCAAAAAAAAAAAAAAGAAGGCAGTTCACACAAATATCACTTGCCCCGAGAACTTGGCCCGAAATGTCAAAAGTGAAAATTGTAATAAAAACAAATTACGAACACGCACAACAAGCCAAGCGAGGGGAGGACCAGGGGAATACGGAAATGAGGAAATCAAACAGGCAAAAGCATATTGCTGCTGTCGCGCTACGATAGGGTGTCCCTTTTCGGGTATCTCAAACTAAACAATGCGCGTTATAATTGCGCAATTGAAAGTGCAGCGCGTGGCGTGGGGGAAGGTGTAGTGCGAGGAGGAGGTGCACGGTAGTCGATTGAGGACTCCGATTACAGGCGAGAGAGACAAACGCTTGTTCAGATTTGAAAGCTAGCATATTCACACGCTGACCCGAACGGTAGGGCAGAATGACAACAAACAGCAAACAAACAATTAACATGCGAGCTACTCTATGGGCGAAGTTGGCCGGAGAGGGTTGCCGGGTTGCCCGGTTCACGTGGCCGTTGTCATAAATTACGGCGCGGTTTGACTCGTGCGACCCTCGCGCTGTCAATTGGCCGCATTGACTTGCGCTGCCCAGCATTGTCTCTCACGGTTCACGACTTGAGATAAGAGCAGGACAAAACACACGTAGAGAGAGTGTGGGAGACAGAGAGAAAAAAAAAGAAATCAAAGTGCTGCACAATAAATTGTTGCTCTGTTTCGGAGTCATAAATTCAATTGACAACTAAATTGCAGTTGGGTCGAACGTTCGCTCCAGCTCGGGCGCTCGGCCACCGGAGACGCTTCGACACGGCCACCTCCGGCTCTGGCTGCGCTGCGTTTCCGGCGAGGTGCAAACGGCGCGTCGGGGTCAACCTCGTCGTCTCGTCGTCCTTCTCCTTCCATCTCCGAGTTGCCGGCGTTCGTCCTTTGCTTCTAAAAACTTTCAAGTGCGCGTGATTTTTGATATTTCATGTCGGAAGCGGGTCGTTTTCGAGCGCATAAATCACAATGGCCGACGGTACAGGCGGAAGCAACCTGTTGCGCAACTCTCGGTACCTCGCCACCACGCAATGCTGCATTTTTCACGCTTTCATATTGCTGCATCGTTTTTAATTGTTTTGCAAGGAACTGCTTCGCTTCCCTTTGCTTAGGCAAATTGTTGTTATCGCACAACTAAATTAGCAACATTTTCCAGCTTGTTGCCGTCATCATCATCAGCGGCGGCGAATCATCCTCATCCTCATCATCTCATCATCATCATAGTCGAAATCATTGTGATCATCGTCGCGCACAATAACAACAATGCATTGATTTATGAGCAGCTCGTGCACAAATCTCGGGGGGTTGCCGTAATGACTTGGCCGGGAGGAGTTAAGTGAACCGCGAAAATGGCCATGAATAAAAATATTTGGACATCAATGGGCGGCACACAGTCACACACACACACACTCTCGCACACACGCTACACACTACTGGCATGGGAAAGTTTTGCAGTCATGCTCTCACATGCTTTTTCTTAGCGCAAAAAAAGCAGATACTGCATATTTTTATACAATTCACGCATTGCAAATGCGTTGAAGTGGTATATTGGTCTTGTGCGAATGTATGTAGCAGGCGAAAGCAGGCATAACAAGCCATACAAAGTGTATAGATGCCTGATCCAAATTTGGGTACGTCCATTTGCCTGTCTATCTCTATGAGCACACAGATCTCAGCTATTACAAAAGCTAGAGACACCAAATTTCACATAAACTTGCCTGCAAGACATACGCAGCTTATGCATATTTTAAGCTTTAAGTGTCACTGCTATCGCTTAATAAAACACGTATTTTCATATTTGAAGTGGAATATTAAACATAGTTCATAGGTTATAACACTATCATTTAGCACATACATAGCTTGCTAAAATGTTGAACTTCACTGAAAATTTCAACTAAATTGGACCATAAATACAGAAGTTATGCCTACAAAGAGCAACAAGCTGCGACTTGGTTGCGTGTGTGAGATATTGATATTGTGAGATGTTGTAATGGTGAAAATAGGTGAATGGTATCTAACAGACGAATACCTACAACTGTAGTTCCCTTTACTTTTTTCATATATATACCATATACATATAGATATATTCACGGATTTGTAGCATTAATAATATATGCGCGCATAAATCCCTCGCGAAGCGTCAGCCCGCGAAGCTGCCAGAAAGGACGCGCCGGCGACACGGCGAAAAAGGACGCGGCGCCAAGCAGCAAAGTCGTTTGCCAGTTGCGCCAGTTGGCAGCGCAGCGCCCAGAGAATTTTCAATTTATTTTCACAGCCTGAAACAATTACGCGCAAAAAAAGAAAAAACAAACTGTGCGCAAATGAAATCAGAAATTAAATTTGAAGTGAGCAAAACATACGGCGCACCAGCCCAGCGGGATGGGGGCGGGGGAGCAGAGACAGAGGCAGGGAGACGGGGCTGCTGCAGGACATTGGCAGAATGTGGCAACAACAACATGGGCCGGTGGGTGTCGACTGTGCCAACTGCTGGGTGTGGCTCTGGCCAAACACCCGTCGTGCACAGTTGCGAGGGTTGGAAGGAGGATTAAGCGATTCGAAGAGTTGCAGACTCGCGTTCTCGCACTCGAACTGTCTCGAGTGCGATAAGCGATCTAAACAAGCTGGGGCAAGGGGCAACTGTTGTCAAATGTTGTCGCAAGTTTGCAGTTTTCAGATTATTTAATTAAGTGGCGGTAATTTGAAAAAAGCAGAAAGAGAAAAGTGGGTGAGTCGAGCACACTCGACTGTAAGATACTCGGAAAATGAGTGGGAAGAGCATAAAGCGGCAATATAATAGCAAAATATCAAGCTGCTACATTTTTTTTTTTAGCCAGAAGATTTTTTATTTGTGTAACTAAGATTCATAGTTATAGATACATGATACTTTTGTATACAAAAATAGTTTCTGATATCCAAAAATTCATTATTTTTGCTTCTGACTTACTTTTATATCCGAAGGTATATTTGTATCCCTAGATACTTTTATAGCCATCGAATATTTTTGCATCCATAAAATACATTTCCTTCCAGAATATATCCATTAGGCACTTTTGTATCGCTAAGATACTTTTGTATCCATAAGGTACTTTTGACTCCAAAGATACTTTTCAATCCATAAGCCACTATTTTTTCTATAAGATACTTTAGTATTCAGAAGATACTTTTTATCCATAAGATATCTTGCTGTGCAGAAGATATTTTTGTATCCATAAGTTCCTTTTTTTCCACAAGATACTTTTGTATCCATAAGATACTTTTGTATCTTTTGTATTTTTTTCAGAACATATCCATAAGGCGCTTCTGTATCTATTAGATACTTTTGTATCCAGAAGATACTTTTGAATCCATAAGGCACTTGTGTTTTCTATAAGATACTTTTGTATTCAGATGATACTTTTTATTCATAAGATACCTTTCTTTCCAGAAGATATTTTTGTATCCTTAAGACACTTTTGAATTCAGAAGATACTCTTGTATCTTTTGTACTTTTTTCTGAATTTATCCATAAGGCGCTTATGTATTTATTAGATACTTTTGTATCCAAAAGATACTTTTGAATCCACAAGGCACTTTTGTTTTCTATAAGATGCTTTTGTATTCAGAAGATACTTTTTAGCCGTAAGATGCCTTTCTTTTCAGATTTTGTGTAAGATACTTTTGATTCCAGGAGATATTTTTGAGTCCATAGGGAATATTTGTACCCAGAAGATACTTTTATATCCAAAAGATATTTAAGTATCCCTAACTTACTTAGTTATCCATAAAATATATGATCCGAGTCGCGCCTCTTATCATGTTCTTTGTTCTGCTGGGGAACAATTACTTCTCTGCCTGAATCCAGTTCCTCAAGCTTCAATAGAGACTAAATTCCTCATAAAATATTTAATTAATTCTTATTAAAGAAAATTTCCATACTATTTCCCGCGCTGCACTGTTCCCAGTCCCTGCGTCTTATTAAGTAATTATGATAGGCAACTATAACAAATGCGCGTAATAAAATCATGTCCATGTGAAGTACCCTCTAGAGATACACCAAGGTGTAACCACTCAATTGTGCGCACCCGAAAGTATCTCACACTCAACGTGGAGTGTTTGTTTACCCTTCGCGGCTTTGCACTACGCTTCCTCCCTCCCTTTCCTGTGTCCCTCGCCGCACGCTGCGAACTGTCATTGACGCGTGCGCCCTAATGCGCTTCACATAACATTTTGATCATTTTATGATCTGTCGATTAGCCTCATTGTTGTTGGCACATCCCCCCGTGCCCATACAGCAGGTCTGGCCGACGACTACGACGACTATCTCTGTCTCTCAGGGGTTGTGCCGGAGCAGCACAACACGCTTAATAGGATTAGCACTGAAGAGCACTTAAGAGTCAAATTATCCACGGGCAGCTCGACAATTGTTTTGACTGTTGCGTTTTGTATCGTCGACAGTGGCAGCAAGGACGGAGTTATACCATTAATACATATAAAAGTTAAGCCTCGGCAATTGTTTGCCAACTTTTTCCCAGCGTAGTGTGAGATTCTTTGTGTGAGTCGTTGCACAGCGCCATCTGTTGGCAGGTGGCGTGTACTTGTCATTTGGTTCATGTCCTGACTGAAAGCTGTCAAAGCTTAAGGGATTTTTGCTCTTGGTACTTACACAGTGCATTGCTGCCGGCGCCGCCAGTGGAGTTGCTGCTGCTGCTGCTGCTCTTGCCAACGCTGGAGACGCTGGTGGAGGAGGCGGAGGCGACGGCGGCGGCATGTGTGGAGGACGTCGTGGCGCAGTCCAGCGAGGATTTCTCTGTGAAGACAAGGAAAACAAATACAATAATTGCCAGGCAGCACAAATTTGCACACTCAGCGCGCCACGCTTCGCCATTCGGCACGGCGGAACCACAGTGCAACAGCAACAGCAGCAAAAAATGGGCCAGCTCATAAATCTCGACATAGATAATTGTCAGCGTCGGCTTCTATCAGAACTAACTGCGCGTTTATTTATGGCTCAAATTATGGCTGGTGCCCGACCCGCCCGACCAGCTCGACCGCCCGACCATGACGCGCCGCGACTGACACGCAACGCCGCCCGACGACCCGGCCCAACCATCCGCCCTCCCCCTTGGCAGGCCAGGCGAGCCTGTGAACCGCAGAGCACATAATGGCGAGGGTTGTCACTTCAGAGTTCAGACAACGACGACGGCGACCAGTAGCAAATGCTTAATTGCCGTAAATCTCTGTTTGATGTAAACAACAATGCGAGAACGGACGGACGGACGTGCGAGCTCTGAGGCATTCGCAACGCTCTCGATTGAAATGTCAATTGCTGATGCCAATCTAAGCCGAAAGCCGTGAAGCTTATGCATGATCTGCAAATAATGCCGTGTCGTAATTGGCAGTGAGCTGAAGCATAAGTCTATAAGCGATACATTTGGGAACATTTTTTTTTAACATTTCCTCTCATAGTTCTCTTTCCGGAAAGCTCTGAAAATTATATGGTATATCATATATTTGTGATAAAAATATAATATATAAGAGTAGAAAAACACTAGCAAAAATATTTGCTTACAGTTTTGCTCAGATTTGTAACTATTTTGAATGTTTTTAATTCCGTACATCGAAGGTCTATTAAGAAAAATCCTGGACTATCTCAAAATTCTACTAAAAGATTTGTTCCTTCTCAGAGCTCAGAGTTATAGTTGGAAATATACGACAGATATGTAAGTATCTGAATCTCAAGAGCATTTTTTAAATAATGTAAATATTTTTCTCTCTCAGATCTGCATCTATAATATTTGGCAAGTTTTATGTTTGAACTAATATACAGAAGACTTAAGAAATTCTCAGCTTAAATCTATCTCTTGCGAAATCTACAAATATTATACAATTGCCGATAATTGCAGGTATAAATAAATCTCAAGATATACAAAAGACTTAAGAAATTTTCACTTAAGTCTATATTTTTCCAAATATACATACATATATTGTTTTATATTATATATTATAATATATTATTGCAGATATTTACAGGTATAATATAGACCTCAAGATATACAAGAGACTAAAGAAATTCTCAGCTAAAATTTATATTTGAGTAAGTCTGCAAATATTATACAAATAGAAATAATTGCAGGTATGACATAAATCTCAAGACCTACACAAGACTTATGAAATTCTCAGCTAAAATGTATATTTTAATTAATCTAAAAATATTATACGATTATATATATTATACAGATAATTGCATGTATAATCTCAAGATGTACAAAAGACTTAAGAAATGTTCAGCTTAAGTCTATATATACCATATATCTTATATCTATATATTTTTCCAAATCTATAAATTTTGCTTTATAATATATATTATTAAAGAAAATTCCAGGTATAAATATATCTCAAGATTTACAAAATATTAATGAAATTCTCAGCTAAAATTTATATTTGACTAAATCTAAAAATATTATACAATTGGCTATAATTGCAGGTATAACATAAATTTCAAGAACCGTCTCAACTGGTTAAAGAATGTATATGTTCCCCTTTCTGAGTAAAGAAAAAATATAAACTAGAGCTGAGAACTTTCTCGCATTCCCTGATAATATGTATCTGCTTACTCAGATCCGGTAAAAGTAAAAAATTTGAGATGTTCCACAGCATAAATGAAATTTAAAACTACAAAAATATTTCTTACTCTCTTGGGAAGGAGCAATTTTATATTTGGCATATATATAAAAGATATAAACATTCCCTAAAAATGCCCGCTAAAATTTGTCTTCTTTCTCAGATCTGCAATTATGAGCAACTCCCCAGACTGCGCTTGGGAGACTGTAATTATTTCTTGTGCTTTGTGAGCCAAACGGTTTTTGCGTAAAAATAATGAGTTACGCATGACAAAGTCCTTTTATGGCGCAGCCCAAGGAAAAGCCGACAGCCAGAAGAAGGCAGCAAGTGCGAGGGAGCAGAAGAGTAGTATGAGGGAGAGAGAGAGGGAGAGTGAGACACGCTGCTCAAAAGGATTCATTTCATATTTGCTTGAGCGCGTCGAGCTGAGTTCAGTTTCAGCACAATTCGGAGTTGGAGTCGAAGTTGGGCGCCTCCACAAGCCGGCGGCCATTTTGGGGGCGCAAAGAGCCTCGCCCACGCCTCGCCTGTCATATTGAAATCCGGCTTACCAAAAGCGACATTTACCGCTCTACTTTAAGCAGAGCACAGAGCGAAGGCCGGCGTTGTGCAATTGAAATTTTTTTGGTAGAAGAAGCAATGAAACAAGCACGCCAGATACTCTAGCATGTCTGGCGAGAAAAGCTAGTATTATAACCAACATATATGCCCATATGCCCGCAGCCAAGCTCTTCGCTTACAGTGTATGCACAAGTGGAAAAACTTCCTTATACAAGCTGACGTCGTAGCCGGCATAACAAACTCTCGCCAGGCACGCGATGATATTGTGGACAGTGCATTTCTGATGTTTCTATTGCAGAGCCCCACATTCCTTGCCGGCCAGTCCACATTATAAGCCACATCCGCTTAGCCGGCATAAATTGATAAATACCAACAAAAAAAAATAGCTCGGCCTGCCCCACAGGACCTTGACGTTTATATGGATAATTCAATTTAGATTTTTATAATTTTGTTGTCTTTTTCTCTCGCGTTGTTCTTGTTGCTGCAACAAGCCAAAATTATGTACATGGCAGCGCGCGGTTTTTTTTTTTTTTTTTTTTGTTGCCTTGTTTCTGTTTTGTGCGCTATTTGGGCCATAAACTGTAGCGGAGTTTGGTCTGCCGCGCGGACAATTTGGGCGCGCTCGGACAACAACATATGCTGTGGGATGTGTTTAAATAAATACGCGAAATTTGCCACTTTTGTGAGCGAAGCGAGTTTTTGTGCCGTTGTTGCTGTTGCTTTTGTTGGCTTCGCCTCTGCCGGAAGCGCAGGATTTGTTTTTCCGCCGTTACGTCGACATTTGTACTAGACCGAAACGAAGCGAGAAGGTCAGTGGGTTGCAGGACAGGGCAGTAGTTGGCAGTAGCTATGACAGGCACATTAACAAACTTGTTGGCATGGCGCGCAGCACAACAAAAGGAAGGGTCATCAGAGGGATCAAAGTAAGCCAAGACATATTCCTTTGGAAGACTACGTATGCTCATCCCTCCCTTTGCTTGCAGTGTACCTACCTGCGCGAACTTTGTGCTCCACGTGCGACGTGCTGGAGGCCGAGTGCGGCGGCAGCACCGAGGCCGAACTGACCGCGTCCAGCGATGCTGTGGCCAGCTGCCCGCCGCCGGCACTGGACGTGATGACGCCGTGCTGTGTGCCCGCTGGTGAGCAGCCTGCTGGCGGCTGTAGCGTATCGAGACGATGACGCTGCACACTGCTGCCCAGCACGCCGGCTGCACTGCTGCTGCTAACGGTATTGTAGTTGAGCACGCCTACACCGACGCCGGCGCCAGCATTGTGCGTGAGGCCCAGACAATTGCTGGCTCCGCTGCCGTTCTGCATTGCGGGCAGGGTATCCAGTGTGTCGGTCAGCCGCTGGCTCGAGTAGATGTCGCTGTATGGAGTATTCAAACTGCATTGAGAACGGGAAGAGAGATTCTCACATGGCATGGCGTTCGCAATGCTCACCTGAACGCGCTGCTCGCGCCAAAGAAACTGCTGCGATCCTGCAGCGCCGCCTTGGCCTTCTCCACGCTCTGTTTCAGCTGCTCGAACGTCGACTGATGGAAGCGATACGACGTCCAGTCCGGCGAGCATTGCCCCAGCGTCAGGCAGTCCTCCGTCTTCACTTGCGCCAGCGTTGGCGGCGAAACGCGCTTCAAGTCCAGCGCCGTCTGATACGAACACGAGTTCTCGTACATGGCGCGGCCTTCGGATGCGGCGTCAATGGGCAGATGTTGGTTGAGCAGCGGATTCCACTTGACTCTGTGACAGCAAGAGAGGAGAGAGTTTTATGAGCTGATAATTATGCATCTAGTAGGATTAAATTATCTTGATTATATATATTATAGAATAAATTGTTAATCCTGCACTGCAGTTGCAGCTCTGAGTTCAATTATTAGTCGAAGATTTTTGTTTATTTTTTTTTTAATATAAATGCTAAAAATTGTTCAAAGTTTAGCGTATGCTGCAAGCACTACAAAATGTTAAAAGCTGTAGTTATCTTAAGAATTTGTGCCAGAAATCGCTTTCAATTTAATTTTCATTCTAATTCTGACTAGCTTAACACGTCAAGGACTGCGTGAACCACCGGTGGGTCACGCACTAATATTTCATCTGGCCGCGTGACTCACCGGTGGGTCACGCTGGCTTTGATTCAGAGCTATTTTTTGTTAAATAATATAAAACTATTTCGTATCAAAACAAAATATATTTTTTTTAATATTTGTAAGTTTTTTAAAACATTTTGAACAAAGTGCTGGTTTATTTACGCAAAGTTCGCAGTCCTCAACGTGTTAACCGAATAAACAAAAAAAATTAAGGTTAAAATTAAAAAACAAAAAAAAAATCCTTTGAAAGGTGATATTAATTTGTTAAAGGGCTCAAACCATGAAGAAAATGTCATGCCCGACGAAAATCGTGTAATTTTTAACAAATTTACGAATTTTTGAAGTTTAGCTTGGAGCCATATGAACAAAGATACTGATACGAACGGAAACTATCGTTATTATAAATATTTATAGTCGGAACTATTAATAATGATATATATATATAATTGCGGCTATCGATCGATTTGACAGCCAGACTTGTTATTATTGACAATTTCTGCAAGTTACTGTTAAGTTATTGATTTAACATATTGATTCGAATTTTTTTTAAATATTTATTTTCATAATAATAATTTTTAAATATTATATTGCAATTTTTGATGCGATCGCTAGGCTGAAAATCGCATGCCTTTTTCAATACAGTTTGGTATTTCATACAGACTACAGTTGTTGATGCAGTTACATTCCTTATTCCTTATAAATATATATTTTATATATATATAATAATATATATATTTCTTATTAAGTTAAAAATCTGACAAATTTAAGTGAACATTTTTTTTTGCAATTTCAAAAATCAATTTTTTTAATATTTTCCCTTGTAAAATGAAAGCAGACTGTGCTAAAACTGAATGATACTCTTCATAAATCATACAAAAATTGCCTACAATTAATGGCTGCAATTTTGAAAATCGACCCAAGCATAATTAGTGCTGCAGTCAAGATACAGCCGTGAGTGTTTGTCTGTGTGTGTGTGTGTGTGCACGACAAGCATAATTATCTGCTCGGTTATTTATAGTGCCGGGCAACGGGGCCACACTGCGTATGAGCGTTGTGCGTGGGCGGCAGCAATTTGAGCGTGCAATTCTAATGGCCAACGAGACAGACAGACTATGTACAGTTGGACAACACAGTTGTGCCTTTGTTTCATACTGCTCTGTGTGTGTTTGTATGCGTTTGCTGCATGCCATGCTAATTTTTGCACTCTGCCTTTATCGGAAGTTGCAGGATTTTGATTTATGCCAACGAAATTTATGCCAGAACAGAACAACAGCAGTAGCAGCAGCCAGCAAGGACTCGGGCTGATCCTTAAATTGTCGACTTGCCGGGCGACTTTAATGTTGCGTTTGCTGCGCGCTATCAGCTCGGCCGCATCTACAACCTCATCGAGGGCGACTGACAATTTAAACGGCCTGCACACGCCTTGTTTATTATGCATATCTTTGTTCTCTGCTCCCTCTCCCATGCGACTTTTTTACATGTTAGCAAATTGTGAGCAGCAGCAGCAGCAGCAGCAGTAGTCGAGGCAAACGTCACGCAGCCATTTTGGAAGTTATCGCATTCGGCGAGCGCGCGCACACCGGAAATACGAGCAGGATGCTAGGCGGGTGTACACTGTACAGGCAGAGGGGGAGGGGGAGGCACGCCGCGTGTTTGCGCTGCTTTTGAGTGAAAAGATTGCCGAGCATTAATGCCAATAGACGGCGTGTACTACATTGGCTTGTATATATATTTATTTTGCATACTCTCTTCGTTCGTACTCGTATCGGGCTAATGACATGCTGGGGCTGAGGCTGAGGCGACCCTCAAGCGCTTTTAATTAACAGGATGAGGCCACACGCGTCCCGGGAACTATGTACGCGCTGCTGCTGTCAGAGTGTCGACTGCCATGCAGACTCTTTTAATGGTTTGTCAGATTTCCCTATCGGCTCAGGTTAATGGGCTGAGAGGCGTGGCCATTTTACACTTGGTTACATTTATTATGTTGTAAGGCATAGTCATGTAGAGAGAGGGAGAAAATAATGTGATAAGAGGATTTGATTGAAGAAATCAAGTCAAGTAAATTGTTATAATATTTAATTAAGTTATGGTTATAGCAAACTGTTGGTTAAGTTAGATTTAATAATAATAATAGCAACATAAAAATTGGCTTATAATTATTTTCTTTTACATTCTTATAATTAACGGCAAATGTGTATTAAAGCCGGCTTTGATCCACAGTCAGTCGGACGTAAGCAAATCGCCTTCGGCTATTGATGCTGATCAAGAATATATATACATTGTATGGTCTGCCGATGTTTATTGTCCGATCGAATTTAAATTTATATGGTTGGTCAACATTATTAATAGTAAAAAAATGGTAACTTTTCTACTTTTCCTATAATTCGATTTATCGATTTTCAAAATTGATTTCTGGGAGCGGTGGGCGTGGCAACCAAAAATCGAAAATCCAACTTCTGCATAATGTTGCAAGACACCCTCCTACCAAGTTTGATGCTTTTACCTCATATTGTTATTGAATTATTTGCAAAAAATCGAAGAACGCACTTTTCGATTTGCGGAGGCGGTGGGCGTGCCACATAAAGTTTTCAATAAAGTTCTTATGTGTATTTAATATACGCATACTTCCACCAACTCTGGTGTCTCTAGCTTTTTTAAAAGACGGACAGACGGACATGAGCAAATCCACTCGGCTATTGATGCTGATCAAGAATATATGAACTGTGTATGGTCTGCCATGGTTCTGCCATTTTGGTATGAGAAGGACCGTAGTTAAGGACTTTTTACTACTTACTTACTGCTCTACCAAATTATTTTCAAATAATTTCTGTATAAATTTATGAAATTTTATATAATGTTATTTTTTTCTTTTCTCTTAATAAAATTATACTCAGCAAATTTTTATTCTACATCAGATTGAAATGTGTTAAGCTATTCCATTTTTTTTAATGTAAATTATGTGACGCCTTTAAATAAAATCTCATAAAACGCTTTAGGTACAAGCTTTATTTTTGACAACTTTCGGAATATTTTCCACTGCCTTTCTTTTCCTTAGAAATGTTGACTTGCTGCATATAATGAACTGATGCTTTATTAAATTATTATATGTGTAGAAGATTTTAAAAATTTATATTCTCTATAAATTCAAAAACAAAGGCAGTTAAAGTACACCAAGTTTTCATAATAACTTTCTACGATATTTTACGATATTTGCGCAAACCCACCTCAGGATTATGCTGGTTCCTCGCTAAGTTCTTATCCAAAAAGTCAAAGTCAAAGTTTTCACACACTTAAACTAATTTCACTTTTAGCAAGTTTCTGGGCATTGCGTTGATCGATCGCTAAGTTCACTCAATTAGTCGACATTTCGGAGTAGTTTTTCTCTGCGCACCGCTGCGTGGCTGCATACGCGAACCGGAAGTGAAATTATTGTGCAAAATGGCGACGGATATGCGACAAGTGAAAGCGAACGCGGAGGAGGCAAGCCAAGGCGACAGACAAGGACGACGACGGCGCGCCACGTAAATTGTTTGTTTAGTTGTTGTTGTTGTTGTACCTTTGTTGTTGTCTTGTGTTGTAGTTTTTTTTTTTTTTGTTGTTGTTGTTGCTGCTTTGCTGCAGTTGGTTTTGTTGCTGCGGATATGCAAGGAAATTAGTCAGTGCGGCGGAGAAAGCAAACGCCGACGGTGCCGGCAGCGCGTCACTTGGGCATTTTCGCTTTTTATTTGCGTGGGGGCCGCCAACAAAATCAAAAGGAAAATTTCAATAATTTCCGCACGAAACACACACACAAACACACACACTCAAGTGGGGAGAGCGGGCGCCAGCCGGTGCCACGCCTACAGCCTACTGTTGGCCAGCAGGCAACAAGCGCAGTTGTTGTCCAAGTGCTCGACCTGCTGCCGCTCCTGCTCCTGCCTATTGTTGTTGTTGTTGTTGTTGTATATTTTTTGGCCGCACTGCGCCCGGCTCGAGTTCAGTGGAAGTTTCCTGCGGCCGCCAGTGTCAACGTGTGGCCGACGAATCTTAACCGCAAAGTACCGTTATTATGCTGGTCCGCGACGTGTCGTAACGGTAACGCGCACTCCAAGTTAATGTGTACGTCCCGTTGGCCGTGTGCCCATGTGCCCATTGCCCGTAAGCAGACACTCACACACACACACACACATGCATACAGAGAGACACACTCACACACACACACACGCGCACAAATCATCTCGTGCGCGCGCTCTCAAGATGGCGCTGCGAGGCGTCGTTACACTCCTCCCACATTGGAGCTGGTAATCAGCAGGCACCATCAGCAGACCGCATCGCACTCGTGCTCGGTCTCGGCCTCTGAGGATGCCCGCATCCATCCCCGTTTGAGCGCCGCTTGCGGTGGTTGATGCGCAGGCGCGCTGCACCCCTTCAGCCGACCACCCGCCCGCTCGCCCGCCTGTCCGACTGTCCGTTTATCTCTGCGCTGCCAACGGGGGCGGAGCTACAGTCGCAGCAGACACACGCGCGCTGCCTTATGTTCTTGGGCAGCATTGTGGTGCGCCAGCAGCAGCAGAAGCTGTAGCAGACCGAGGCGCTGGCATCATTAGTCCAAGCAAAGACCCCATTTCGGGCGGAAGTGCGTATGAGCAATATTTTAACAATGGCGTTTAAAACAGTTAAAGAGCCAGCACTAACACAGGCACACACAGATACACACACTCGCACACTGCGACAAGTGCTTATCTGTGTGCGGCCATTAGGCTCCGCTTAGTTTGGGGCCAACTCGCATCATTTGCGGCGTTGCCTACTTTAAGGCGCTGCTGGTAGCGCCAGCAGCGTCCCTAACCCCGGCTGCCTACCCCAACCATACCTTGGCAACACTTCCTCACTAGATAAGCGCACACATAATACCATTTTAATTTCCAGCAAGTGCCCACAATGACGCACAAGATTTGCCAGCCGTAAAAAAGGATATAATTAACAAGGCGACAGCTGCAGCTATTGAGCTGAGTGTGTGTGTGTGAGTGTGTGTTAATCACATTGCTGATAAGCACGCTTTGACATAGTTGAAGTCTTGCAGATTAGAGAGCTGCATCAATTTTATTTAAATGTGTTCAGATATTTAATAAATTATAATAAAATCTGCAGTTTTTTATGACTCTCAAATTATTAAAATATTTTTTTTGCAGCTTTTTTACGACTTTAATATTTTCAAAATTATTGAAATATTTTTTGCAGCTTTTTATGACTTTTATATTTATAGATTAAGCCAAATATTTATCAATAGTTTTTTTTTTGTTGCTTCAATAATTAATTTTATTGCCCAATTAATTTAATTTAATTTAATTTAATTAATTTAATTTAATAAATTCAAATATATTCCATATTTATCAACAGCCTTTAATGCGTCCAATATTTCGCAATATTATTTTTTATAGATTTAATATTGTTGCTTGATTAAATTTATATTTATTTATATTTATATAAATATCAGCAGCATTTTATAGCTTGAATATTTCCAAATTAATTTAAATATTATTTCTATTTATATATTCGCATATATAACTTTAATTAGGCTGCAGCCCGAGTTTTGTTTAGAGTTCTACAGCGCAATTTCAAACGAATGTGAAACAATGGAATTTGATATATGAAGTATTCTGAGGCTGCAATTCGTATTACGTAAGCCCGTACCTAGTACCACGGCATACAAATGCTCGATCTGCAATATATTATATATCGTAAACAACTCCTTTACTCTCTCTCTCTCTGAATTTCTCACGCTTACTCGCCAGTGAGTGTGAGCATTGCTCAATACTCAAGTACCCTGTAATTACATAAAAAGATACAGTATCTGTATATGATAGGTCCTATACAAGTACTTAGATATATCTTTATAAGCTTCAGCTACTTAACTTGATCTTCAGCAGTGCCCAATTTGATAATTGAAATATGCCTGCAAGCACTATACCCTAGAAATTTTACTGCGATTAGTTGTCTCAACTTTAAGTATGATTTTCTAAAGCTACATACCAACATAAAGAAAGTTTGGATCATTTAGAGAGTACCAGCCAGTCATGCCGCTGCCAAACCAGCGATCAATTTATGTATTTATCAAGTATAATATTATAGCCAATATGGTAGAAAACTACACATTTTTTAAGTATTATAGACAAATCTGTCTAAGCTTTGTGCACTTGATTTTTTAATTTTTTTGCCTAGCGTCTCAACTCGTCGATCACATTGCTAGTAGTCTGTAGTTGTAGTTATTAGATATTAAAAATATTATTCTACCCTAAAAATCTGCCTAAACTATGAGTACTGCAGTTTATGAGTTCTACCCCTATTGCGAGTGTTTCAAATATTAACAGAGTATCAGCTAGTCGTGTAGATACAACGCAGCATATATTTACTAGTTAGGGTAGCTCCCAAATCTGCTCCAGCTCAAGTACCCAGAAACAGCTCAACTTCTAGAGCTGTACACCCAGCTTAGAACATTTTTAGATCACTTACAGAGCATCACTTAGTCGTGTACACCCCATTGTCAGCATGATTCGCTTTTTGTTCGATCTTTTGCAATGATTTCAGCTACGATAAATGAAAGCAAATTTGGATAACGAAATTTCCGCCTGCTGCCGAACAAGTTTGTAACCAAAGAAGCTACTGTATTTAGTATAAAATTCAAGCAGCTGTGAAATATATTTAAATTACCGAAAAAGTTCCTTAGCTCGGCGCCTAAACTAGTTCTGTTTCTGCCAACAAACATCCGGGTATAAATAGGTGCCGCTCTCTGCGGCTGTCGCCTCATAACTCGACAGCGTTTAATTGCGGCCAGTTCGCTAGCACGTTGTGATATTGATACGGATTAAAATTTTTAAATATATATAATTAATTAAAAATGCATTTTATTAAGATTACGGCAATTTTACTGTGTGTTTTTGTGTTTTTGCTGGCCATAAGCGCGAAGCCGCTGGAAAGCTATGGACACAGCAGCAGACTGAACCGCTTTTCCGGCTCCATATTTGGGTAAAGTGCACAACAAAGATATTATATATATGTGCAACAATAAATATATGTATACTTACAGCGAGGGTCAACTGAAGCCCGGCTACGATCGTGGCGAGGGCTACTTCACAGAGCTGGACGCGCCCAGCTATAGTGCACCCAACGAGGAAGATTTTCAGTGGTTCGCCTGAGCTTTCAGCAGAAACAGATACCTTTAGCAAGGACACAAGCATGGACACAAACCACGGCGAACTGCAGCCTGGACACATTTTTGTATAAAATATCAATTTTAATTTATGGTAATTGAACACTCACACATTTACATAAATCACATAAGCTAAATACACTCAGGTGACGATTAGTATTAGAAGTCTGATAGGTTTGCACTTGTTCTGTTGCCAACATTAAATTAATTACATACGACATAATAGTATATAGTATATATGGTATAGTCAGTGGAGTAGGGGGCAACCTCTAGCTCTCTCTCTAGCTCTCATGGATGAATGTCTCGAGTGTGCGGGAATGCAGAGGGCGAAAGTATTAAAAAAAGACAACTTTGTGCGGAAGGCAATAGCTTCGCATAGCATCTAGATGCGGCTCTTCGAGCTGGTGCGCACGTCGAACAGCTTGCGCACGAAGAACACCTGCAGGAGAAGCACAAAAAGAAAACCCATTAGAGATGACCACAGCAGTAGAGGTGAGTCTGCCAGTCAAACCTGTATGGAGCACGTGATGAGTATGACCACGATTTGGCTAATGGAGAAGGTCTGTATGTACGAGTTGTTGTCCTGCAGCAGTGCGTAGTCGCGCGACTCGCGATGCCGACTGTGCGCCTGGTAGCCGAGCATCTCGTTGATGTTGCGCTCCACGGTGCCAATGGTGGCCGTAAAGTTCTGCATGTTCAGCTGCAGCTCCTCGATCTCTTTGGCGTACTTGTCCCAGGCATCGTACTTGACCACCGTGATGTAGATGTTCACCAACTTGCTGGCGAAGCGCGAGAACTGATTGTCAATGCAGACGGAGTAGTAGCCTCCAGGCGAGACCTGATCCGTGTAGTCGGCGGTGGCCTGCCACTGGTAGGGCTTCACCACCTCGCCAGCCGGATTGCGTACGGCAAAGCCAGCCATGCCATCGCCGCCGCGCACCACCTGTCAATCAGAGTAGATTATTATCATTAGTAGACAGTAACGATGACATACGTGGACGTGGAATCATATCTCAAGCTTACACTGAACGAAACGTAGAAGGTGGCTCCGGCCTGCACGTACTGATGATAACAATCCTCTTTGCCGGCATCGATGTGCACCTGTGTGCGTGAAGATAAATATTTATTAGTTAAATACACAATGTGCGCGCCAGCTGTAGTTGTTCTTGTTCTTGTTGTTGTTGTTGTTGCTGTTTATCGTGTGCGCAGCCAAGCGTCGCTGGGGGCGGCTGTGGGTGCAAAGTATACCTTATAGTCCATGGCGACGGCCGGCAGATTCTCGTACCAGGGCTGCTGTGCCTCTTGTGCGCTGCATCTCTGGACCAGTAGGACACAGCAAATCAGTGCAATTGGCACAAAGAGATTCAATCGCACCCGCTGCCACGTCGATCCCATTTCGGATTTTGTAAACAATAGAGTTGTCGCTTTGCTGCGTTAACTTGTTGGTCGCACTGCCTGCTAACATTGCGCTGTGCTGTTATTAACAGTGCACCGTCAGAGCTGCTGGTGAAAGTCCAGGTTACCGCTGCTGCAAAAATCTGCAAGGGGCCAACTGATTTGTTGGCATAAATAACATATTTAGTACAAATAATTATTATTTAAAGCAACTCAGTAACAAAATATGCAGCAGTTGCAGTTAATATATATACATTTTAAAATTAACAGCTGCTAATGCTGCTTAACATAACAGTGCCATGCAGCTGCTTAACAGCTGCGATAACTTTCAACAGTTATCGATAAAGGCAAGTTGGTACCCTTTTTTTTTTGGTATTTATTGGCGCGTTTCAGCACACTACGCCCGCTCTATTGAAATTTGCAAGTTGTTATAAATAGCATTTTATATATTATATACAACTTTTTGCATTTATTCAAACATAGATAAGCAAGTAAGTGTCTGAACAGTACAGACTTTTCATGTGGCTATCAGCTGCACAGCACTTGTTGATATGGAAAATTTTATAAACAATATACGTACGTAGCTGTAGCTGTTTACTTGTGTGCATGCAAACGCATACATATGCACTGCGTTTGCCAAGTGGCTTAATTATTTATCAAGTACTTATGAGGTTTTGCAATATGCTATGATTTTGCTAGATAAAGCCTTGTCTCGTCGTTCAACAGCTCATTACGAACTCGACTGGACATGGTTAACGTTACGGAAGACATTTTCGCGGAGGCCGCAGTGAATCCCTTCACCAAGCAGACGGAGCGCATCTTGCGCTACACGCTGAGCAATGAGGAGCGGATGAGCGTGCAGATCTTGACGCTGGGCGCCACGATCAGCAGCATCAGGGTGCCGGATGCTCAGGGCCATGTGGAGGATGTCACGCTCGGCTTCGACGATCTGTCGGGCTATCAGAGTGCACAGAATCCCTACATGGGCGCCACGGTGGGGCGTGTGTGCAATCGCATTGCCAATGGCAAATTTGTGCTGGACGGCGTGCCGGTGGAGGTGTCTCGCAACAGAGGCGGATTCCAGCTGCACGGTGGCTTCGTGGGATTCGACAAGGCGCACTGGCAAGTCGCCGAGGTGTTGGCCAACGGCGTCAAGCTGACGCACATCAATCCCCATGGCCATGAAGGCTACCCCGGCGAGGTGACTGCAACGGTCACGTTTACGCTTACCGAGGACAACTGCCTGCATGTGCGCATGGACGCGGTGACCACACAGACAACGCCTGTGAATCTCACGAATCATTCCTACTTCAATCTGGCCGGGCACAAGGCTGGCCGCGAGGGCCTCTACGAGCATCTGGTCGAGATCAATGCGTATGGCATCACGGAAACCGACTCGAACTCCATACCCACGGGCAAAATCATTGCCGTGGACGGCGGCAAGTTCGATCTGCGCAGCGCCAGCAAGCTGGGCGATCGCATCAAGCAACTGGAGCCTGCTCTCGGCTATGATGACAACTTCTGCGTGCAGTTCACGCCGCCGCAGACAATCACGACCGTTGCCAAGGTGGTGCATCCGCCGAGCGGACGTTGGCTCGAGATCGCAAGCAATCAGCCGGGTGTGCAGTTCTACACCTCGAACTTCCTGCCCAACGTGGAGCGCGGCGAGAAGCCTGTGAGCGGCAAGGAGGGCGCAGCGTACGGCAAACATGGTGGATTCTGTCTGGAGACACAGAAGTTCCCCGACTCCGTGAACCATGAGAACTTCCCCTCGGTCATACTGCAGCCCGGGGAGAAGTACCATCATGAGGTCATCTATAAGTTCGGTAAGCGCAGTGCCAAATAATAAATTAAATATTATATAATATATATAATACACTATAATATCCTATAACTTAATATATAATATATATACAATATATATATATATATATATCGCAATAGTTAATAAGCCCAAAGATAATGCCATGTATGCCGTGCTGCTACCAATAAACTGAAACCGAACGTTAAGCACTTTTCACTTATACAAGACGCTGATTAGGCGGGACAAGTGCACGTCTCAGGGCCATAAACCATAGCGTTGATAAACAATGTCAGCGCAGGCTATATATATATATATATATAGCCCCTGACATGGCCTCAACGGCATAGTTAACAAATGAAGCAACTGCTCAGCCTACTCTGCCTGCTGCTGCTGGGCCCAAGCCTGAGCCACTGCTTTGGCTCTCTGCGCATTATCAATGGCACCGCGGCCAAGAGCAGGCAACTGCCCTACCAGGTGGCCCTCAATGTGTACTTCGCCAACGCAGTCGAGGATGCCAACTTGTGCGGCGGCACCATCATTTCCAAGCGCTGGATACTCACAGCTGCACACTGCCTGCAGGAGCCGGACACAAAGCTGTAAGTGCACTGCTCAGGCTAAATGCTCCAGAGTTGCTCTAAAAAAGGAATGTTGCCTTACAGCGTAAAGATTGAGGTACTGGCGGGCAGCGTCAACAAGAAAATCAAGGAGGCCGGTCAGGTCAAGCTGCAGGTACTGGCGAGTGCCGCTATAGTGCATCCGCAGTACAATCGTGACACGGTGATCAATGACATTGGACTGATCCGGCTGCCGCGTGATCTGCTGCTCAACGCCTTTGTGCTGGCCGCCAAGCTGCCCAAGCGCAATGCCAAGGAGACGTATGCGGGACGCCTGGCCATCAGCTCGGGCTGGGGCCTAATGGCGAACAATAGGCCAGCGAATACGTTGCAGTTCCTAAGCGTGAAGATCATCTCGAACGCGCAGTGCGAGCGCGACTGGAACGTGCAGCTCAAGGGCAAACGTAAATTTCTGCCAGGCAGTTTTCTGTGCATTGACTCGACGCTTGGATTGCCCTGCCGCGGAGACTCGGGCGGGCCGTTGGTGCTGGACGATGGCAGCCGCACCGTAGTCGGCATTGTATCGCATGGTTACGATGCCAAGTGTCGCATACGAGTGCCAGATATATTCACGCGTGTCTCCTCCTTTGTGGATTGGATTGAAAGGCATACGGGGCGATTGAGTTAGGGATAGTGTATAGGGGATATGGATATATATATTGTATGGCTATAACTGAGTTAGATATATATTATATTTCTTTTTAACAATCGGAGTATGTTCAATTTGTTCTACTACTGTGAGCAAAAAGTAAGGTGAATTTTCAATTTAAAATTCGCGGGCTTGAGATGGAAAGAATTTTGACTTTACAAAAATATTCACCTTACTTTCTGCCCACAGTAGTATGTAGAAATATATATACATATATATATGTAGCTGTATATACTATAGTTACCTATAGCCGACCATGACACTTGAAGACTCGCTTTTCTTTTCAAACATGTGCTTTATTCTTATTTCTCATACAAACTCCGTACATCCCCGTTTCCCATACTTTCGTATTCTCTTTGTTTTATGTTTTTTTTTTTGTGGCTTTTGCTAAATTTGTTGTTATCGTTTTGTTGTTGTTATTGTTAATGGCTTGATAGTGTTAAACAAGTTGCTTATGATAATGTTTGAATGTTCTCGTTTGTGGGATTTGTTGTATCGCTTACGTGTGGCTAATGTTGCTGATTATTCATGAATTCGTTCGTTCGTTCATTTCTTTGTTTATTATTTATTCTTGCTGCTTTGTCTATACTTATGTAAATGCAATTTTTAAATGTACAAAATCTAATGGAAATGATTATGCGCCTGCAATCCGCGTTCTTATTGGTTCATCATTTCGCAAGGAGCATTATTTATCATTTATCATTTGCCTTGGGGTTTTCTTTTATTTTTCGTTTTAAGAATTATATATACAATGTTTAAACAAATGTTTCAAAGAGTCTATACAATTTGTTTTTTGGTTAACAAAGAACTTGAGAGTATTAAGAACGTTTTTTAAAAAAAAAAAAAAAAACTTTTTTGTTTGCAATGTTAATAAGACTTGCGGAGAGACTTTAGCTTTAAACTGTTGTTTTTTTTTTTTTGCTTTTGTTTTTTGGTATTTGAAAAATGCTCAGAAATATTAGAAGCAAGAGTTTCTGCTCAAAATTATAACTGTAAAGTAACGATTTTCGTGGGCTGCCAAATGCTTGAACCAGGCGTTACAGCTATATAAGTATATATATTAAATTATTCGATCTTTCAATCGTGAGCCTACGCCAAAATAACGAAAGTTCTTAGTATTGTTTTTTTTTTGGGGGGTTTTTTGTTTTTGGAAATTTGGAACACAGCGATTATGGGCCTGCCTCTAAGTGAATCTGAATGTGCCGACGAATCACGATTCGTATGCGATCAAGTATATAGATTTAAGTTGTCGTATAAAATGTTGGTTTTAAATTTAAGTTATTTAACATACGCAAAATATATTTTGTATATCGTTATTATTTGGTTGTTGCTTCTCCCTCTTCTTCATCGTTTTTGGTTGGCTTAACTAGACTTTAATATGTATATAAGTAATTATTATATTTGCTAAATTTTGCTTTTTGAAACAGTAACTTTCAGTCATCTTGTAATCATAATAATACCTATATGCAATATTACATACGTACAATATATTTGGTTTTTGCCTTTCGATTTATTATTATTGTTAATGTTAATGTTAATGTTTTTTTAATGTTAATTTGTTATGAGCGTCGTGTACAATGCCTGACAAATGCATAAGAAACGCATTTCTTATATAGTGTGTCGTGTTAATAGATCTGAATTACATACAAGTACATATATGTATACTCTCTCCCCCATCGAGTGGTATAAAAGCTAAACGTCTATCGCTGCGTATGTTTAGGTTTATTCTTTCTTCTGCTGCTCTAAACTCCTTAAAAATGGCTCAATTCTTTAAAATTGCTGTTCGATTTTCTATTTCCAACTAAATTTGATTTATTCTTTTTGGCAGTAATCGTTTTGTTAGGTTCTTTGACATGTTTCCTCGCTCTCCCGGCTCTCGGCTTACGGCGTTCTGCGTTAGTTTCATGTTTCGTTATTACAATATCTCATATATCATTTTGTATCGAGTGTGTGTGTGTGTCTGTGTGTGTGTGTGTATGTATATGCTAAGCAACTAACATTGGACCATTCCATTGCGCGACGCACTATATAAGAAAACTAGCTAAGTACTTGATTATTCCATATATGTATATAGTATATATATATATATTTGTATATATATATATATATTATACTCGTATGTAGTTTATGTATATCCATGTTAATATTATCTTTCCCGCTATGCTGCGTATGTTATAAAAGTTTGAATATGCAATCTCTCGACGTGGTGGAAACATTGAACTAAGCACACGCCAGCCTCCCGCTCATCCACGTGGATTAGCTGCCACTCCAGCTCCAGCTCCAGCTGCAGTTCCAGTGCCAACTCCCAGTCAGCCAGCCAGCCGGAAAGCTATTATACACATAATGCATCAACGTAGACTGCCTGTCCAGGCAGTAGACGGACACCAGTTGCATCAGCTGCTGCCGCATGTGGTAGAAAATTATGACTAGAACTAAGACTACGGCCAAAAAAAGTCATCAGTCGCACTCGGGGCCCTCGGAGAAATGGCCGCGCACATCGAGCGCCGATGCCAATTGGAAAATGATGTGCGATAGCGATGGATGCTCCAGCAGCTCATTGGCCGGCAGCTGGGGCTCGCAGCGGGGGCGCATGTGCCGTCCACGGAAACCGCGATGCAGACGCAGCACCACATCACAGAAGACAAAGCGTAGGATGAGTGTGCGCAGAAAGTCGTCGCCGAAGAACTGAACGTACGACGAGTCTGCAAAGATATATAAAAAATCAGTTAAATCATATATTAAATTATAGAGTCTTGTCTGTATAGCTCACCTATAAACCCAATGCCCTGTTCGATCTCGTCGATGCGACAACGCGTGACCAGACGCGAGGCCTCCGTTATGAAGCGATCCACATAGGTTTGACAGCGCTCCCAGTGGTGTATGGGCACGTCGCCGACGTTGCAGATGTAGCAGAGTGCCGTGAGCGGTGAGTGCAGGAATAGCGTGAACAGCGAGCCGTGATGCTGCACATCAGCTGGAGATAAGAGATAGATATCAATATAAAGAATATACAGACAGATAGACAGACAGATAGACGGATAGATAGACAGACAGACAGATAGACAGACAAATAGACAGACAGATAGACAGACAGATAGACAGACAGATAGACAGACAGATAGACAGACAGATAGACAGACAAATAGACAGACAGATAGACAGACAGATAGACAGACAGATAGACAGACAGATAGACAGACATATAGACAGACAGATAAACAGACAGATAGACAGACAGATAGACAGACATATAGACAGACAGATAGACAGACAGATAGACAGACAGATAGACAGACATATAGACAGACAGATAGACAGACATATAGACAGACATATAGACAGACATATAGACAGACAGATAGACAGACAGATAGACAGACAGATAGACAGACAGATAGACAGACAGATAGACAGACAGATAGACAGACAGATAGACAGACAGATAGACAGACAGATAGACAGACAGATAGACAGACAGATAGACAGACAGATAGACAGACAGATAGATAGACAGATAGACGGATAGATAGACAGACAGATAGACAGACAGACAGATAAACGAAAAAGGGAATGCAACCTTCGGTAGACCGAGGGTAGTACCTTTCTCTATACTATTATACAACTATCTACCTTGAAATGCCGGCGGCACATCCTGCGGCGACATGAGTATGACCAGCGGCTGGCCGAAGTAGCGGGGTATGTGCTGAAAGACAAACGAATTATCCGAGTCGATGATGATGAACATGGGCCGGCGCGTGAACGGATACAGATCGCCCGGATAGAGGCAGTGATTCTCCTTGTACGATTTGCCGCGACACGACAGGCCGCCGCCATCGACGCTATCGCGCTTCACGCTGGTGGCCAGGCCGCCCAGCTCGTAGCCATCTGCAAGCGGTAATAGAATGAGTAAAATATAGTATTGCTGGCAGTACGCACTGTTACTCACAGTCCTCCGGATGCTTTGTGGTGGAGAAACAGCCATCCGCTGACATGTAGAGCAGCAGTGCACCGCCCAGCGGAAGTTCCTTAAAGCCGCTGGCCAGGAAGACCAGCAGCTGACTAATCGAAGGCTTGTATAGTAAATATTTATGAGGATTGTCTCGATAATGACGGCCGTTCTCCAGGTAGCCCTTGGAGCCCGGCACTCCGTATGGTGGTATGCGACTGGCCGCCGGACTGGCGTCGTGTCCGTGCAGGCCATGGGACATGCTCAGCGGATTCGTTGCCGCCTCCGTGGGTTCACGCTCCAGCGTTTGCAGCATCCTAAGTAAAAGATTAAATGGAATGACATTTTTCTGGCAGGGATTAGCGACTGTGGCACTCACCTAAACATGTCCATTGTGAGCTCCGAGAACTTGGCCTGCTCGCAGGCGGAGCCCACAATGAGTATCTCCTGCAGGCTGAGGGTCATGTGCGGCGATCGCTCGCACGGCGGCGTCGTCAGCGGGGATAACCTAGAACCGGAACCACTAGACATCAGTCGTTGTAGTTGTTGCTGGTCCACAAGCGAATGCGGAGGCCCGTGCTTTCACAGAAGAATTGAGAATGTGGCGCACTAATGAGGTGATATTGGGGGGAGGGGGGGGAGGTAGTGTGTATGTGGGGGGAGGGGATTATATTTATACGGGGAAGAACAAATGAAATGATAACTTTGTATGTGTGTGTGTGTGTGTGTGTGTGTGTGTGTGGTTGGAGGGGATTCATGGAGCAGTGCGTGACGAATGAGAACAGTGAGTGTTTCTTTGGTGTTTTCAAGTCTTCTGTGATAAGCACAACAAATCAAACAATTCATAGAGCAAGAGAACTGAAGCAAAACTCGTATACCTACGCAAACATATAAGGAGCCACCACCACCCGCACCCCCGGCTAACTAACAACCCCACAAGCTCTCCATACTCCATACTCTGCCGACGAAAGCACGGGCAAAGTGTATGTTGTACGATTGGACGATTGTGGCAACGACTCACCTGTGCGATAATATGATCGGATTGGAGTCCGCATGCAGCACGGCAACGGCTGCCTCCGCCTTGATGAATCCCTTGATCTCTTCTAGCACCAGCGACCATTCCAGATGATCTTCCGGCTCGTAACTGCAAGAAGTCAAGGGCCAAGTAAAAAAAAAACCATGGAATCAGCAGCTGCATAAATCAAATCCTTTTACGTGTTCGTGTACTCCTGTATTTGCTTCTCCAACTCGGTGACCAGCTCCCGCACCAGCTTCATCTTCTTGAGCAGCAGACAGACAACGATGAAGCGTGCGTAGTAGCGCAGCTTCTTCACCATCAGATCCGGTCGATCCTCCTTGGCGGCACGCGAGTAGTACGCACGTCCGCGTATCGCCGCATAGAACTGATACGCCTCGTTCAGGTAGTTCGTTTCGCTGGTTCTTAAACTGCAAGCGAGTGGAGCGTTAGTACAAAGAGTACAGTTAGCAGGGGAGCAAAAAGAGAGAGGGAGAAGGAAGACCACTCACTAATAGTGATAATAAAGCTGTCCGATTTTGCTGGCTATTTCGCCGATTTGCCAGCGCTTCAGCCCATACTTGGAGTCGAGCACCAGGCGATGTTGCTGCTGGAACTTCCACAGCTTCGTGTAGACATCGAAGGTGCGCCCAAAGTACGCCTGCCACTGCCGATGTCCATACTGCGGCAGATCTCTTTATGGATTATGAAATTATATGATATATAAAATAAAAATATTTACTTGGATGCTATGGCATAGTTGCACTCACCTCAGTCCATTGAAGAGCTGCTTGGACTTCTCGAGCAGATGGCAAAACTCCAAAACGAGCTTTCTATCCTGTTCCTCAGTGGACTCCATTTTCACCATGCCGTTCTCTGCCGCCCCAATGTGTTATGTGCGCGAACCGTGTGAGCTGCAAAACGATTGAGCAGAGCAGGAAATCGCTTGAAAATCATGCCATAAATAAACAAACTGCATCAGCATTAGTCTATCCATCTCTATCTCTATCTGTATCTGTATCTGCATCTACCCATCTATCTGTCTATCTCGCTAGCTGGCGCTCTGTGTGCCCGCACTTATATTCTATAGATATTCAAAGCGGGGAACGTTGCCCACTTGAAATTCATTCAGTCGCTCGTTGAGCCGTTGACATTGTCGATAATGATGACGTTGTTGATGTCGATGTCGATGAGGATAATGATGATATTGGCTGCGAATAAGCGTGCACACAATATGCTTAATGGGCGGTTTTTTGCACAATGCTGCAGCATTATTAAATTTTTAATTTTTATGCCGCCGCAACGTTAGAAATAAATACGAATATAATACAGAGAGCTATTCAAATGTTTGAAATAAACAAAAATATAATACAGATACAGCTAAGCCAAGCCCAAGCAGCAAAAAATCTGCATAAAATTGCTGCCCAAAAAAAATAATGCGAATTCGAATTTATTATAATTATTCAGTTTTTAATTGTTATGTAAGAAATAAATATTACACATAAACAGTCATGGAAAAAATTATAGATCTTTTAAAATATATTCTTAATTTTTTAAATTTGTAAGTAATACTCTAATGTTTTGAAATTAAATTTAACAATACAAGCAAAATATTTGAGTACGTTTCTATTTTTTATCTACTTTTTAGTAGGAAAAAATGTGATCGTTCTACAAATTCGCCTTCAAAGTGAATATATCATTATGATTATAAAAGAAATAGCGACAAAAGTGATACCAAAATGAAGCTAAATATTTAACTAAAAAAAGTGCTTTTTATTGCGATTATTTATGAATAACATCTGCTTCAAATTTTAATTAATTTAGTTAGGATCAAGGCGTGAAGCCGTATTTCAGTTCTATTATTTTGTGCATGACTATATACCTTGTCAACTGTCTCTCACTCTCTCTCTCTCTCTCTTTTTGCCTATCCAATCGTTAAGTTCTACTAAAGCTAAGCCAAGCGCTGGACAATAAATTCAATGCTGAAACGCAAGCCAATTGTGGATGATGCAATGTTTAAAGAAAAAATGCGATGAATGCGAATTTAATTAAAATTTCCATTGGGCGAAAACAATTACGAAGCCTTTCAAGTGCGCCGAAAGATGCACAATTCAACGCTGGCACAGACAGACGGACAGACAATCGCAGTTGCTGCAGCAGAAGCTCAATTAATAACGCCTGACCAGGTGACTAAGTCAAATTGGTGCAGCGCTGGGAAGGGGAAGTGGGAGCCAAAACGAAAAAGGGCCAAGGAAAATTGGTCGAGAACGAAGAAGAACAAAATCATCATTAAACGAGCGAGAAAAGGCCAAAGGATGAGGAGGATGAGGGAGTAGGGCAGGCTGAGCCACTGCACAAAAGGGTCGGCAGTGCAAATGGCGCCACAGCGACCACATTGATTTGGGTTGGAACCGAACTAGGTCGCCCGGCACACAAAAACTTTCAATATGAGCTCATCATCAGCAGCAGAAGCAGCAGCAGTGGCAGAGATGAAGATGGAGATGGAGATGTAGGCAGCAGTAGTAGTAGCAGCCGCCGACGCCGCCACAGTTGGAGCCGGGCTGAAGCACAGTGTGGGTACAGTGGGAAACTGGCGCTTGTGCCGGAGGCTGTGATAGACATGCGTCACTCGGCGTGGCGAGTGCGAAGTGGCGCCACTTCATAATTATGGCGCCTTAATCAAATTAAGAGTCCATTTAACAAGTTCAAATTACATAATATGAAAATTACGCATACGCAACGTCGCACGAGACGAGACTCTGCGTGTGTGTGTGTGTGTGTGTGTGCGCGGAGACACCTAAACAAAGCTGATAAACTAACAGGCTGACTCACTCGCCCGCTTACGCCTTCTAATGGCAGTCAGTGACAGCGTGCATGCTGCTGACTTCATCATCAGCATCATCACAGCGCACATCATCGTCATCAGTAGAAGCAGCAGCAGCAGCAGCAGCAGCATGTCAACATGTGGAAACCGGAAATGAAAAAACACAAACACTGAGCAAAGTCGTTGCCACTGTGCCGATGCTTATTAACACATACCCCAGCTACCCTACCCGCCTTCCGCTCCACTCTACTCTCTGATTTTCTTCTTTCTACTCGCTGCTCACTACAGTCTCCTCTATGCTTGCTGCTTCCTTCTCTCTTCTCGCTGCTGTCTGCTCCCTGCTCTCTCTGTCGCCTCTTTCCCCTCTCCTCTCCCTCCACACTCCTCACTCCCCTCTCTCCTTACTCCCCTCTCTCCTCACTCCTACCACTCTCTTGCAGCCAGCGTCGACACATGCAACAAATTAAATCAGGCGCATTTTGCTCTGACTTTTTAAGCAATTTAATTATTAAAATACTCTGTTTTTAGTATATTCAACAATTTAAATTAAATTTATATAAAGTCTCAACTGCAATGACATGTTGCCTGTGCGCTGCTGACAAAACTCACAACTTGTAGCTTGACATTTTTGTCGCCTGTCACTGGCGACAACTGCAAGCTGTGAAAGTGGAAGGCACAGTAAAGTTGTGCGTCTACGCTTACTGCTTCAACTGTGTGGTTGTTGTTGTAGTATATTTTCTAGTATACTTTTTAATAGTCAATGTAGTTGTTGTATTAATTGCTGCTGTATTTACTTTAGTATTTTTTTGCAGTAAATGTTGCAGTATTTGTGTTATTAGTTGTTGTTTTGGCTTGCAGAGTATATAATAATATGTATTAAATGATGCGGTATTTATGGTAGTAGTTTTGGTAGTTGAAGTTAGTAGTTTTGGTAGTTATAGTTTTAGTTAGTTGTAGTTGTTGTTGCAGCTTTAGTTGTTGTAGAAACTGTTGTTATTTTTTTTGCTGCTGTGGTATATTGCAGTGTTTGGTATATTAGTTTTTATAGTGTTTTTTTCTAGTAGTTGTGGTAGTATATTTGTAGTAGTTGTTGTAGTCTCTATTGTAGTAGTTGTACTATTTTTGTAGTACTTGTTGTTGTAGTATTTTTTGGAGTAGATGTTGTTATTGTAGTATTTTTGTAGTAGTTTCTGTAGTCTCTATTGTATTAGTAATCAATTTTTCTAGTACTTGCTGTTGTAGTATTTTTTTTCAATAGTTGTTATTGTAGTATATTTTGTAGTAAGTATCGCAGTATTTGTTATATTAATTGTTGTAGTATTTTTTGTAGTACTTGTTGTTGTAGTATTTTTTGTAGTACTTGTTGTTGTAGTATTTTTTGTAGTACTTGTTGTTGTAGTATTTTTTGGAGAAGTTGTTATTGTAGTATTTATGTAGTATTTGTTGTAGTAATTTTTACAGTAGCTGCTGTTGTTGTAGTAGTAGTTGTTGTTGCAGTAGCTGTTGTTGTTTTCGCTAAAGTACTAGTAGTCCTTGTAATAGTATTTTTTGTTGTTGTAGCTGTTGTAACTCCGTCCGCTGCTGTTAGTTGTTGCTACTGTTGTAGAAGTCGTTGCAGTTGTTGTTGTGTCGCTGCTGCTGCTGCTACTGCTGACGTTGTTAGTTGTGCAAGAAAGGGAGGAGGAGGAGGAGGAGGGAGACGACGACGATGATGACGACAACTGCTGGAAAATCCCAGTCGTAGTCAAACAAAGCGCGCAAAAAAGTATGCAACGCACTTTGGCGCTCGGCGCTAGACGCAGGCAACGGCGACGGCGACAGCGACGCTTTTTGACTAACTGCCAAGCGGCGCGCACATGTGTGCGTGTGCGTGTGCATGTGTTTTCAATGCCCGCCAGCACTCCAACAAATATTACACACGCACACACACACGCACACACACACGCACACAACACTCCAACTGTGGACGCTTTTGCAATTTGACAAAGCTGCACATTTCTCTCCTTTTTTCATACTTATTTCTGCTGCTTTTTATTTGGCTTGTGTGCGTGAGTGTGCGTGTGTGAGTGTGCAT
Source organism: Zaprionus bogoriensis (assembly GCA_035046045.1). Taxonomy (NCBI): domain Eukaryota; kingdom Metazoa; phylum Arthropoda; class Insecta; order Diptera; family Drosophilidae; genus Zaprionus; species Zaprionus bogoriensis. The sequence goes on from JAWNOI010000145.1 coordinate 545,958, forward strand.
GTGTGTGTGTGTGTGTGTGTGTAATCCTTCAAAAGGCATTGTAGCCTACACATTTGCACACATTTAATGGCATTTTGACACTGATAATGATGTTGTGCGCTGCATCCGCATCCGCGCGCTCTCTCTCTCTCTCTCTCTTCCTCTGACTCTCTCTTTCACTCTCCTAGCATATGGCTTGAAATCGGCGCCTACAAATTATAGAACGCTTATTCCGCTTACAATAATATTGAATTCCTACACAAACTTTGCCCGCGGCACAATCAAATTATGCTTGTACACACACACACACATACAGTCACACAGTAACACACTCAAACATGCATACAGTAAAGTATTTCATAGGCGAAAAAAAAAAACTTTGGCAAGTTTGCGTCCTGCTGCTGCTGCTGCTGCCTGCGACTCGAGGCAATTGCGAATTTTTAGATAATTGGAAAACTGTTTGCGAAAAATGATATGGCAGACTTTTTTTGTGAAAATCTCACAAGCGGAAAACGGGAGCGGGCGCGGGAGCGGGCACAGGCCGTTGGCCAGCGACATGTCACAACTTGTCAATTGGCGTTGAGCGCCATTTGCAATTGCCTGACCCGCTTTTCGCTTTAGTGCAGAGTAGGTGCGGGCAGGGGGAGAGGGGGGCACAGTTAAAGTGGGAACAGTTGTGAGTAGTGGCAGCAGCAGAGTAGTGAGTGTGGGAACAGTTCGGCATAAAGAGCAACAGTAGCGATATTGTAGAGAGAGGCATAAATGAGAACAGTAGTGAGCAATGGGAGAGATGGGAACAGTAGTGAGCAATGACAGAGAGGGGGAACAGTAGTAAGTAATGGGAGAGGAGCAGCACAGTAGTAGAAGGAACAGTAGTAAGTAAAGGGGGAGGGGGGACACAGTTAAAGTGGGAACAGCTGTGAGTAGCGGCAGGAGCAGAGTAGTGAGTGAGGGAGTGAGAACAGCTGTGAGTAATAAGGAACAGTAGTGATATTGTAGAGAGAGGCATAAATGAGAACAGTTGTGAGTAATAATAATAATGAGAGAGAGAGGGAACAGATGTGAGCAGTTGCGAGAGGAGGAGCACAGTAGTAGGAAGAACAGTAGTAAGTAAAGAGGGGGCGTAAGGAGGAATAGCTGTGAGTGAGTGAGGGAGTGAGAACAGTTGTGAGTAAAAAGGAACAGTAGTGATATTGTAGAGAAAGGCATACATGAGAACAGTAGTAAATAATGAGAGAGTAGGAACAGTAGTGAGCAGCTGCGTGAGGAGCAGCACAGTAGTAAGTAGTAGTAATGTAAGAGAGGGAGGGGCATAAAAACAACAGTAGTAAGTAAAGAGGAGGGGGGAAGGGGTTAAGGAGGAACAGCTGTGAGTAGATCAGCAGTGCGAATGACAAGAAGCCTGGCAAATAGGAACAGTAAAGGGGGGCGGGGGGAGGTAAAGCGTAAACTACAAGCCCTGCCAGCTTACCTGATCATCGTTGTACCTTGCTCTGCCGCTGTCGCTGCCACTGCCACTGCTGCTGCCGCTGCCGCCACCGCCAACAACAACAAGAAGACAAGCAGCAGCCGCTGCTGCCGCCGCCAACGCAGCCGTTGCTTCGCGCCGCTTGTCACCGCTGCGGACGCTGCTGCCGTTGCGAGCGCAGACTTGACAATGAGCCGCCGCTGCCGCTGCCGCCGCCGCCAAACGTCTGCGTGTCCGCCGCCTGCGTCGCTGCCTGCGTCGCCGTGTTGGTTGTTGTTGTTGTTGTTGTTTTTTTGTTGCTAGCGCTCCGCTTGCTGGCGCTGCGTCGTTTAGCTAGCGGCGCCTCGCTGCTGCCACACCTAGCATGCTGCGCTGCACTACGCCGGACTACGCGTTCGCCATGCTCACACACACATGCACACCACTACACTGCACCGCACTGCACGCTTTGCCCTGCCTTTGCGCTTTCTGCACTTTTGCCGGTTTCCTTCGTTTCTTTTTTTTGGCTCGTTCCACACGCACTTTTTTTTCGCCCGTGTTATTTCCGCTTGCGTTTGCTTCTTTCTCTTTTTTTTTTTTGGCGGCGCCTGCTCGATTTCTTGTGCGTTATTTGTTTTTTTTGGCGAATTCGTTGGAGCAGTTTGCGCGAGTAACGGGATCAGTTGTGCTGCCAGTGAAGTGTACACCAATTTGTCGCACCGTGTGCAAAACGCGCTGTGGCCGTCCGTCGTCGTCGTCGTCGCCGTGTGTGCCTGCACAGTATTGAATTTTTTCGCATTTACATTTTTAACGACAGCGGGCTGGGGGTTGGGGGTTGTTATTGATTTTTTGCCCAAAACTGACAGCGTGTAGTACGCGCACCACGCCGCCAGATGGCGTGTGTGAGCCACACGAAATTTGACAGGGGTTGCAGCGCGCCAAACAGCTGACAGAGTTGTCGCCGCGCTTTCGAGTTCGAATTTCAATTCGAATGTGCGAAAACTGTCGAAGCGAGTAAAGAAAGCAAGAGCTTACGCGACAGTTAGATACCCTTTAGCCTGTTTTTTGGCGTAGCAATTATTTCTTGGTATTAAATACTGCTGTTCAAGATTGTAATATACTCTCTCTCTCTCTTTCTGTCTCTAACTTACACTGGCACAAAGTTAGTGCAATAAGAAAAAACTGCCAAACTTCGTTTAGTCATGCTACATGAACACACATTAAAGTTTATTATTATAACATTTACAATTAGCATTACATTAAAAGCGCCATTTCGGTATGTATGTTGTTGTTGTTGTTTTCAGTGCATGCCACACTCACACTATCACAATGCATAAACAACATTGCCCGATATCAGTTTGATCTAATATAATCGATCTACATATAAACTAACTGCTAGTATATTTTTGGTATGTACGTGTATATGTTTGTCCTTTACAATATTGGTAAAAACAATGGCATATGGTATGTATCTGGTATAGGTTATATCCGTTCCACTAGACGCCAGTTCCCAAATATCTCGTCTAAAATACACGCGTAGCTTTCAGTCTTTAAAGAAATCATCGAACATTAGAAACTGCAATGCGTCAATCAATTCTACTCTATCATATATAAATAAATATCTATATCCGTATATAGTATGTATGTGTGTGTGTGTGTATATATAGGCTATATAGACTACAGTGGTACTGCTCCACTGTGCCCTCGAGTGCATGTTAAAATTTAATAAAATTTGGCTTAGTTACAGCTGCAACATTTGCTAATTGTTTCGATGTACAAGTTCGAGTGTGCAGCGCAGCGCATGAATGCACCCATCAGCAGTGCTGTCGTTTTAGCTATTAAGTTTTTTATTTGAAAATGCTAAAAATCAGCTAAGAAATGAGGTATTTTTCAAATTTCCATGATTATTTGAATATTTTGCTGACCAATAATTATGCTCATTTTGAAATTAAAGCAAAAATAAAGGCAGTAATGTTTCTACCTTAAACTTTTGTATCTTTTTATACATTTTCTAATTTTTTTTTCGCTACTCACACATTGTAAAAATTTAAAATAGCAAATAATAGTTAATTAAAAGAGTGAATCTCCAAGAATACGGACAGGACAGCAAGTAAACATTTTAACAATTTTCTTTTTTTCACTTCTATCAAAAGATGAAAAATACCTAAAAATGAGCTACAAAATTCCTAAAATCGCAGCGCATTGAGTAGAAAGTATGATTTTCAAAGAATTTTTGAGTAAAACATACACTCAAGGTCTGCTAAAAATTAACATTTTAACAATTTCCAACTTTTTTACTTTTATCAAAAGATGAAAAATACCTAAAAAATTAGGTACAAAATTCGTAAAACCACAGCGCATTAAATAAAAAGTTTGCTTTTCAAAGAAATTTTGAGTAAAATTTACACTGTTTGCTAAAATCATTTGATTTCAGCATTTTCAAAAACATTCTTAAGCTTTTTTAACAATTTTGTATACCCCAGCATAGGCTACCATAATCTTGACCAATAATTTTCAACGAACAGATAATTCCATAGCTTATCTCAAATTCTGCAAAATCGCATCATCGCATCTATATATCTGGATAAATTATTTGCTAGCAAGCTACAAATTTTGGCTAGGGTATACAAGCTTCGACATGCCGAAGTTAATGTTTCTTTCTAGCCATTTTTGCTGCCAATATACTGTCAGCACTGCTTGTGAGTGAGTGTGTGTGTGTGTGTGTGTGTAAGTGCTGCACTCACTTCGAGTGAATGCATTCATATCGCACGCTGCATAGAAGACGGTTCATCATTTGGATCGTATCTGTTGGCCCTACAGGCGCGTGGCCTCCGATACGGTGGCCACATCGCAGCCGTTATTCGCCTGCGCGTGTTGTTGCTGCTGTTGTTGTTGTTGTTGTTGTGGTTGTGTCGTGGAGATGCCCACATCGGCCGTGGGCCTGGGCAGATGCGAGTAGTAGCCCATCTGACAGGAGTTCTGATGCGAAAGCTTTTGATTCTGGCTCAATTGATACTGCGCCGCCTTCAGTGCCTGCTGCTGCTGCGGCGTCAGGCAATCGCAGGCGGCCAACAGCTCCTCCGTCGACTTGGCCGTAATCGTCGTCGTCGTCGTGGTGGTCAATTCACCCACGAACTCTGTGGGTGGCGGCGCATAGTTTTCCACATCGCCGTAGGTCGAGTAGCGGCCGTAGGGATTACGCCGCGGCATGGAATGACGCTGCTGGGCGATCTGCAGCTTGACCGGCGGCTTTATGGCGGTCACCGTATCCAGATAGCCATAGCCAAAGCCCTGGCCAACGAGCGCCTTGTTGGCCAGATTGTCCCACGACTTGGGCTTCTGCACGTACGCCATGCTGTTCGGATAGATCTGGGACGGCTGCACCTGCGTGGCGGTCAGGTGATAGTGCTGCGCCTGCGCCGGCTGCTGCTGCTGCGGCTGCTGATGATGATGATGATGCGCGTGGACATGTGGATGCGGTTGATGGGCGTGCGCATGCGTCTGCTCATAGGACTGTCGCGACTTGGTCGAGTGCTGGCGCGACTGCGCCGCATCGCTCTTGGGATCCCAGAAGAGCGTGTCCGTGCTAATGGATGTGGTGTACGAGGCGGAGTCGGCGGGCGCGAATTCGCTGGAGGTGCACGAGTGCAGGCTGCAGTGGCTGGCCAGGCCAGAGGCCAGATCGAAATAACGCGAGCGCACGCTGCCCGACTGCGATTGCCCCGCCCCCGGCGCCGCCTGATGGTGATGGTAATGATGATGCGGCAGGCTGCCCGGCGGCGTCTGGTCGTGCGTGTGCCGATGATGGTGATGATGATGATGATTGCCACTGTTGCCGCCCTGGCGCTGCTCCGTTGCGCTGGGCGAGGCGTGCGTCTGCGACTTGGCGCGCTGCGCGCTGTGCTTGTCTTTGCCCTCGGAGCGTTCGCGTTCGCGATCGCGATGCTTGTGCTTGTGCACGTGCTCCTTGTGCTGGCGATGGCGACGACGCGTGGGCACACACTGCGTGTCGCAGCACGGACTGGCCAGATCGTAGGCATCCAGGCTGACATTGTCGCCGCCAGCGCTGCCCGCTGCACCGTTACTCTGTGCCTTCTCCGAGGACTTCCAGCGGAAGTGACCCACGCAGGGATTGCAGCTGTGGCCGGCATGACAGTGCTTCGCTGGCTTCTCCAGCTTGGGCGGCTTGGCGGGCGGCTTGTGTTTCTCGCAGGTGCGCGGCGGTGGCGCTGGCGGCTTCACCGTGTTGCCCGCACTGATGCTGTGGTACGGCTGCGTGGTGCTGGCAGTAGCCTGACTGGCGCTATTCGTGTCCAGCGACTCGGTGCGCTGCAGCATGTAGAGTTGCTGCTGCTGCTGCTGCTGTTGGTTGAGTTGATGCTGCTGCAGGGTCTGCTGATCGCTGCTGCTGCTGCGCTGCAGTCCACCGGCGCCCAATCCCGTCTCGATGTAGTTGTCGGGCCGCAGCACATAGCGATATGTGGGATCCAAATAGTGATAGGTGAGCATGAACTGTGCCGGCGGCGGTATGATGATGGGCTGCTGTCGCAGCGCCATGTTGGCCACATCCTCCGTGGAGAGGGCGGGCCGATAGTAGGCCGTCTCGTTGGCGCTCGACTCCGTGGGCGAAATGCCCTCGGCATCACTGGGCGAGGTGTTCGCATTGGCCTTCTTGCGCGCCGGCAGACTGTGCGTCTTCCACTTGCCCTCGAGCAGCTCGCGCTCGCGCAGATGCACGCGCTCCAGCTCGTTCATCTTCTGCTGCAGCAGGCCCTGCAGCTGTATGTAGCGCATGTGCAGATCCACCTAGCGGGAGAGAAAGCGACCGAAATAGTATTAGGAGCACATTAGAAGTACTACTGTGAGCAAAAAGTAAGGTGAATTTTCAATTTAAAATTCGCGGGCTTAAGATGGCGAACTACTACTTTTTTTCTCGAGTTGGCAGGACTGTTGATGTCTGATTTAATTGAGCAGAGAAACGCGTTTCAAGTTGATTGAAGAGATAAAAGAAAAATCGACGAGGGCGCTCATGACTATGCCGGAAAGGGACTTTTTTGCCTGTTTCGAGGATTTGAAAAAACGTTGGCATAAGTGTATTTTATCGGTAGGGGATTACTTTGAAGGGGATGAAATTGATTTAGGAGAATAAATCAAGAATTTTGACTTTACAAAAATATTCACCTTACTTTTTGCCCACAGTAGTACTTAGTCGATGGCCTACCTTGCGCACACAATCCTCGAAGAGCACCACCATGCGCATGCGCATGTCGCACTTCTTGATGAACTCCACGATGGTCTTGTGATCGGCCTTCTCCATGTCGTTGCCATTGATCGAGAGTATCACGTCGCCCTCGCGCATGCCCGCCCGATACGCCGGTCCGCCGTACTCCACATAGTCCACGTAGGTGATCATCTCCAGCTCCTCGTCGCACTTGTAGTGAATGCCGTAGCTCTGCAACGTGAAGCCGTACGAGTCGTTCTTCTTCTCCACAATGATGGTGCGACGGCGTCGATCCTCGTCCGGCTTGGAGGCCAGCAGGCGCTCCGACTTGTAGCGTCCCAGGATGTGCGTGGAACGCGACAGCTGCAGTGGGAGAACAGAGAACTCATTTAGCTACTACACATCGCAGCCCTACACCAATGTGGGCCACAGCAAAAACCCTCGGGCTTGGGCCACATTAAAATGATGTTTGTCCCATTCGCCCCGGCGACTTTTTAATGAAAACTTTCCCATGAATACGCTATGAGCGGCCCAACACTTTCACTGGGCACAAGGAACAGAAGGATAAACAATAGTCAAAAGGCACACACAGTCGCACTCACACACACACACAACAAACACACACAGCGCGTATAAAGAGACAGCGCTGGGCCTTTCATTAAACCTTTATTGCTACAGGGAGCAGTAGGCAGGGGCGTGCAGATTGGGGGGGCGAATAGAAGGTGGCAGTAGGCAGCAGAAGCCTCGGGACATTTATAGCGCAATAAATAGCTTTGCCTGCTGATGACCAGTTTGCGGGTAGAGGCAACACCGTGTATAGTTTCCAGCATGTGCATAAATATTTACAGGCTGAGGACAGGAAGAGTTTGAGTTTGACTATTTACGGCGGAAATTGGGTTGTCCAAAGAGGCTTAGGCGCTGTGATGAGATACTTGGAAAATGTAATACTGAAAAGCTATGCTACTCTTTAATATCTAATACAAAAGCATTCTATACTCAAAGAGTGTGTGCTTCCTTGCTGAAAACTTGAGTAAGGCACCAAAAAATATGCAGCAATTTAATAACTTTAATTAACTACTACAAATGATTTCTGTTCCGCCCCTAGCTTTGGAACAGAGCCTATTTAGGATTAAACTTAATACCGAAAATATAGTATTTTATTTTTTTCTTGTTCTATTCTGCTATGAAAGAATTCTATACTCCAGCGTAAGCTTCTGGCTTTGAAATGAATAAAAAATAGGATAAATTGTAAAAAATTCATTTGCAAAAAAATGAAACTTGATAGAAATAAACGTAATACTGAAAAATGTCAAAATTTTAATTTTTAATACTTAAAAATTATTTTTAATTAAGAACTCTGAATACTTAAAAATTATTTTTTACTAAGAGCTCTGATCTCTTTGCTTTGAACTATGACTACAAAAAGGAAACAGCATAATTTAAAATTATATTTATATATATATATTTATATTATATATATTTATACAAAATATAAATCAAATAAATTTTTATTATTATTATTTATTTATTAATTTATTATGCAACAGATTTTCCTTTACAAAGAATGTTTGCTTCTTAAAAAAACACAAGCTCTTAAATTTGGTATAGAGATAATATACAAAAAAAAAGTATCGAAAAAAAGAAACAAATTTAAGAATTAAAGAACCTTAATTTTTCTTGAATTCCTTTTTCAAAAGATTTGCCTAATCAAAGAGTATATGCCTTCTTTCTAATTTGTGAAGGAGTATAAATTAATTCCGGCTTTAATAAATAAATGCAATAATTTAAAAATCTTAATTTCTAATCCAAAAAATTGGCCAGGAATAAAAGACTTTGTCATGTATTCAAAAAAAAAAAAAAACAACAAAACAAAATATCGGAATAACATGCAACAATTTAATAGGTTTAATTCAAGAAGTTTCTACGCTTGCTTCCCACAACCTCAGCCCCTGCCAACGGCACCCCTAGAGATGCGAGACATACGCACGTAGCAACAAATCTATATGCTATACAAACTTTGCTTCGATTTAGGGGAGTCTCGACGCGACGTAAGAAATAAGAAACAAGAAGTTTCATAAAATTCATAATTAAATTACACAAATGCTTGCACAAGCGCAGAGCCGGGGAGAGGGGAGGGGGGAGTGGTTCGCGTTGGGGTTTCGGGCGAGCGTGTCGCTACTTCCGGAGCATTGAATTATTTAAGGCTGATCGGCGAGGCGCAGCTTTTGGCTGGACTGGCGTTGACGCCAGCTCATGTGCCTGGCGAAGCGTGAACGCCATGGAACATCGAGGAGGAGCTCACAAGAGCAGAGGTTAAACAGCTGAGGCGGCGTGCACCCACTCCAAAGCGACAAAAGCCACCACCAACAGCACACAGGGCGCAGGATTGCAGAGGGGGAGGCAGTGAGAGAGACAGAGACAGAGACAGAGAGAGAGAGAGAGGGGAGTGGGTGCTGGCCAGCAGGCGGAACCACCCGCCACAAGACAATTTCAATTGAGCCAACGCTGCAGGACATCGCATTATGACTCAATAAGCAGCCAGCCGACGGGACTGTGGTCTTGGCCATTAAGACACTTTAATTAGACGCCACACACCCATATACCATATATACCATAGGCCACACACACATACCTGCGCATACTCGAGCTCCTCGTCGCTGGCATCGCCGCTCTTGTGATGGTACTTGAGGCGTCCCAGGCTGCCGGTGCCGTTCACATAGTGCGACGTCGACGCCTGCTGCTGCTGCTGCTGCTGGCCATGATGCAACTGCGGCGGCTGCATGCAGGCGGCGGCAATGAGCGATCCCACCGAGGTAGCATTGGACACGGAGATGGAGACGGCGGCCGCTGTGCTAGCGGCACTGCTGGCCGCCGTGGCAATGCTCTGGCAGCTGCTGCTCATCGGCGACGTTGCTATTGATTTCTTCACGCAATCATTATGCTGCCAGCGTCCTTCCTAATCACTTGGGCACCCCCCCACCAAAATAATGTTGCGTGCAACTCCTTGACAGATACCGACAAAAGTCCAACTCAAACTCGCAGCTCGCTGTTCGCAACTCAAACTCGAACTCAAAATTCACTGCACTGGGCCGAAAGCCATAGACTGCTGCTGGCTGCCTGCTGACCCGTTCGCCTCAAGCGTTGGCCACGCTATAATTACAATTAGTCATCGCTTTGCCATTACATTGTCCAAATTGCCATTATTATTTGTTGTTGATGAAAAACTTTTTCATATGCGTGCGGCAGGCCGAGGCGATTGGTGTGTGTGTGTGTGTTTCCGCTTCGCTTGTTCTACTTCCGCTCGCGTTCGCTGCCGTACTGAACGAAAGAGCAGCGGACGCACGGCAGAACATGCAGTCAGCACAGTTACCGTTAGTTCTTATTTATGGCACATGTTGACTGTGCTCTGTTGCAGGCAGGCGGGTGTAGGCGCTGGGAGTAAATGTACTTGGCGCGCGCTCAGTTTGAATGCGCATGCGTGGAGTTGCCACCCCTCGGCAATCGGAATAGATGGCAGCGCCTGCACTCATACTCAGTGAAAGGCGAATTTGTTTGTTAGGAATTTTAATTCTTGGCTTACAAAATATTTATGTGGAAAAATTGTTATTCGGCCAGCTCGCCACCGGGCACCAACTGTAATTAAATAGAAAAATAAATACTCAAATAATTGTGCTTGTTGCTTAATGCTCTGCGAAACGCACCATGGTTATGTTGTTGCCGTTCAGCAGTATCTGATCGAGCTTTGTGATGCGGCGTCCGTCCGGCGTGTTCTCATACTCCGTGACATCGTCCAGCAGCATGTTGACAAAGTCATCAAAGCCCAGCAGCGTGCCTACCATTTCCTTGTCGTTCTTCATGATGATGTGAATCCTCGAGCCGATGCATTTGTCCACCAGTTCTGCCGGCAAGCGTTTATGTTACTTTTTAGACTCTAATGCAGTTTAATATATAGTTTAAGCTGCTTACCCAGTGGCATGAGCGTGGAGATATTTGCGGGTGGCGGTACAGCGGTCATTTTCGCAAATAAACAAACAATTTAACTAATGAAATGCAGCTAAACACATGCAAATGTTTACGAGGTATCGATTAACTGGCATCGATAGCTGCGCTGCCAGTGTTGCTTGTGCTTAACAGCAACAATGGGCATCGATAACAGACTTCTGTTAATGCTGCGATGCAAACAATTGTGCTATCGAAAAAGTCAGCCGGTGTTTTGCTTGATATTTGTAAGACAAAATGAACGACGGTAAATGTTTTATTTGCCTTGCAAATGTACGTATTTCATGCTAATAATATGCCTTCACAGAGGAGATCATTAAGCAACGTCTGCTCATCGACGGCGATGGCACGGGCGAAGACCGCAGACTGAACATGCTGCTCAAGCAATTCCTCAAGTGGGCCAACTCCAAGAACGATTCCCCGGAGACCAAGTAAGCTGCCAATATTTAATTGTTTATAAAGAGTGCTCAACAAATCCATTTTGCAGTCAAATCATGTACGACCGGCTGATGGCGCAACTGGCGCAGTGCCAATTTGCGGCGTTGAAAAATGTGCAGACGCTGAAAATGATAAAGGAGGAGCAGGAGAACTACCGCAAGCTGGCGGAGAAGCACAAGGAGAGCATCGAGCTGGCCAAGGAGGAGATTGAGGAGAGCAAGAAGGAGCTGATTGTGGCCAAGGAGATACGCAAGAACAAGATGGAGTACGACCTGCTGGCCTCGCTCATCGAGGAACAGCCCGACCGCAAGGGCACGGAGAAGCAAATTGAGACCATCAAGAAGGAGATCGACAAATTAACGCAGAAGAAGATCAGGATGGAAACGAAGTTTCAGAAGCGGCGCAACGATTTCACACTGCTCATGTACACCATACACGAGCTGGAGAAACAGCTCGAGGAGAACAACAGCTCCGGATCGTCGTCCTCGGAGAGTGAGGGTGAAAACGCCTCGGAGGAGCCCGTCGACAACAATGGCATCATGGAGGTCAGCGACGAGGACGACGACGAGCTGAACAACAGCGGGCCTGCGAAATTCGATGGTGATCGCGGCAAAGTTAAGGAGAGCTCAGCCTCCACGGAGAACTCCAAGGAACCGATCTCCATGTCCGTGGACGAGGATGCAGTGCTGGAACTGAGCATCGATAAGGACGACAACGATGATGTGGCCGTGGCCAGTTAGGAACAAAATGTACAAATGAAACCATTAAAAACTCAACTTTATACTTTACTTCAGTGTGTGTAATCAAGTGCTCGACTTAAACCTAAGATCAGCTATAAGGGACACGTGATCCGATGGGAACGTGACGGACGGTATGGCCTCGTGGGCACTCAGCTGCTCGACCGTGGGCAGCGGCACGGACTGCACCAGCTCCAGCGCGTCGCTCTGGTAGAATATGTAGTCCAGGCAAGCCGAGAAGAGCGTCGTGTAGTTCGTAAACTGCGGAGTGCCGCAGGCAGACACCATGCTGAAGGGTTGCCTCAGCTCGACATCCTCGACAGCTTCGTCCAGATTACTGCGCCAGTCGACAAAGTCCTTGTCCACAAACTGCTCGGTCATCAGCTTATAAATGCCGCACTCGGGCACGCTATTGAAGTCCCCACAGAAGACCAGTCCCATCTGCTGCGGATCGCTTATGTTGTAGTCCTTCAGCGCCTGCTTGTAGATGTGCTCCACGAAGATGATCGAGAAGCCTGCCTGCAGCAGTCGTATGTGATCTGCATCCGGATGGAAATACAGATGCGTATTGGCCACCAGAAGGTAACGATTCGTCTCCTTCACTTGAAACAGGCACAGCTGCAACGTCGTGGAACGATCACAAATGCGTGTGGCCAGCTTCTCGTTGTGCTTGATCCGGTTCCAGAGCGGAGCGAAGATGGGCAGACTACTCAGGTTGTCGCCCAGATGCAGCACATAGCTATTGAGCAGCTTGAAGCGTCTGGTGCGATAGAACATGGCCACGCCCTCGGCACATGTGCCCTTGGGCGTCATGATGCCGTCGTAGCCGAACGGCGCCTGCGCCAGCACAGGCTTCAGATCGTAGTCGAATATCTTGATGTCCACCTCCTGCAGGCACATCAGATCCGCATGGTAGCCCAGCAGCTCCTTGATGAACAGCTGCTTGCGGTAGTCCATCTTCAGAGCGGCCGCTGCGCAGTACGGGAAGAGTGTGGTGCGCGCATAGTCCCCGTCAGCGTAAAGATCTGCCAGCAGGTTGTACGTAACGACGCGCAGTTCATGTGGGTTGCTCAGCGGCTGCGTTGTGTAGCGCTGGCGCTGCTCGAAGGGACAATCGCCAGGGCCCGCCTGCACGGGCAGCTTGGTAACACATTCGGTAGTTGGACCCGCCAGGCCAGCCTCATTTCGAGGCGTCACAACCAGCTTGAGATGATGATCGATGTCCGACGGGGAGACCTGATAGATCAGGCCCTCGCCGCACGGCTGCCAGACAGTTTTCTCATTGAGCACACCAGACGGTGGCTTGGGCGTGCGGTACCATTGACCCAAGCTGTGCTCCCGCTGCGCAAATTGCAGTTCCAGCTTGAGGGGATAGACCAGGTAGCCGGCCATAATGCAGCTGGGCAGTTGTAGTGTGGCGATCCAGGGCTGATTGAGCACAATGTCGAAGGACTTGTCTATCACATGCAGCCTGAGGCCCTGCGTCACGTCGGCCAGCAGCTCCGAGAAGGTAATGCCCAGGATCTGCTCATCGCTGTCTTTGCGTTGCAGCTGCACGAGTATATCCTTGGGTTTCTCGGGCTGAGCCGCTTCGGCGGCGGCGGGTGCACTCTTCGATTTCTTTTTACTGCGCTTGTTCAGCTCCTTTTCCACGTTGTTGCGTATCCGTGTGAGCGCCTCGTCCACACACTCGCTCATGCGCCGGCAGAAGTTGAAGTCTCGGTCGATCTGCAGGGCTGGGTTCGTATACCGAAACGTGATGTGCAGCTCCTCAGAGCTCTCGGGGTTTCGCAGATATACCTTGTCCATGCTGCTAGACTTTCGCTGTGCCTGTGGGAGAGCAGCACAAGCTGAAAACGGGAAATACCGGAAATTATGTGGACTTAAACGTGGCGAACAAAGGTTTCTGAATCTTGCGAGCATTCCTGGCCGGCGAGCTGATCGAAGCTCCAAATTGATGATCACTGTGCACGGCAAAGCAAGCAGTCCATTGAGTTGCTTGCTGCATGCGAGACTTAACATATGTTTTAGCTAGTGATGGGCAACGTGTCACGAGTATTTTTATCGTACATGTTATCTGCTATGTAAAAAACAGTGTTGCTCGTTTTTTTTGCAATTGTTTTCTTCGCATAAACTGTGCAACTTAAATGTAAAAATATAGTGGTTGCTGTTGGGCATCGAAAATACAGGTTTATATAATACTAGTTTGCCGGCTACTAAAAACCGGATTAACAGTTCAAAACCTATGCGCACTGTTAATAACATTACAGCGGAATGTAAACGTTTTCCGATGACAAACGTATGTGTTTATGTGTGTGCGTATACACACTTATTCGCATGTATTACAAACAAACAATTGTGAAGAGCTGGTAAAAGCCAGAAGACCAAAGATATTTATATTAATAAAATTGGAAAAACATTTTACAATACGACTCACCCGTGTGCATGCAGTTTGCACTAACAGTTAACAACAATGACAAGTGACGAGAAAAGGTAAGCAAAAAGAGTGCAGAAAAACAGCAAGCCAAAGCTTTGTGAGGTTATGTGGCTGTGTGTGTGTGTGCTTGTGTGAATGTGTGCATGTATATTAATTTGTCGCTCGCGCTCCTCCAAGCAGTTACGGCTCCAGCGACAACAGCGAGGCGGAGGAGCGCCGCAGCAAGCACAAGAAGGCGAAGAAGCACAAGAAACACAAAAAGACATCGTCGGGCAGCAAGAGCGACAAGGAGAAGCTGCACAAGAAGCACAAAAAGTCGAAGAAGCAGCACCAGCACCAGCATCATCGGCACAGCGAATCCTCCACTGCGTCCGACAAGCCGGCGCGCAACTCGAGCAGCCACAGCCACAGCCACGCGCATGGCCTCAACAGCAAATTCACGGAGCTCATGCAGGCCAGCCGGGAGCGCAGCAGCGCCATTCTGGCGCCCAATGGCACCGATTTTCGCCTGCTCAAGTCCAAGATGCAAACGGATCCCTGCAGCCTGGTCGAGGAGATAACCAAAACCATACAGAACAAAGTGCTGCCCGTTCAGCTGGTGACCAGCTCGAGCAGCGACAGTGAAGCGTAAGTAGTAGCGATGGTCCGAAGTTGCGCTCGTAACCAAAAATTTCCAATTTGATTCGCCCCCGGCAGCGCCGTCGATGTGGCCAGCCCGGCACTGCCGGCCAAGCTCGAGGATGAGCTGAACCTGGAGGAGCTGATGAAGCAGAAGGCACTGCTGCAGGCGCGCCTGGGCGCCTACATGTCCGACACTGAGTGTGATGACAGTCGCTCCAATTCGGTGCTGGTTAAGCGCACGCGTGACGACAGCACCGAAAGACGCCACCAGCTGCAGCACCAGCAGCAACAGCAGCAGCAGCGGACAGCGGCTGCAGCTAGTGAGGCGCCGAAGCGCAGGCTCCACTCGCAGTCTGCAGCACCGCTGGCAACTGCAACTAGTAAACATGCTAATAATAAACAATCTAACATCCATAACTCAAACGAACCCGATGTTATATTATTGGATGATTCTAGCGGTGGCCAGCGCACGCCCTCGCCCACGCCGGAGAAGCGACGACGCCATGCATCGCCCACAGGCCAGCCGAGAAGTCGCACACGTGATGACCCACCGGCTGCTGCAGCGGGACGACAGCAGCAACAGCATCGAGATCAGCAGCGTGAGGTGCGCGATAAGCGCTCGCGCGATCGTGCTGCAAGAGAGCAGCGCAGTCGCACGCCGCGCCGGCGCGTAGAGCAGCACCAGCAGTCGAGCAATCGCGGCGAACCGCGGCGTCATCATCAAGAGTACAATCGCAATATGGAGGACTTGCGCCAGGAGATCAATCGCGACAAGCAGCGCGAGCGTCGTGAGCACAGTCGTGACCGGGAGCGGGAGCGGGACAGACGCCCGGAACGGGACAATCGACAGGCAGGCGAGCGCGGTGGACGGCACCGGGAACGAGAGCGAGAACGAGATCGCGAGCGGGAGCGGGAGCGCTGGAATCGTCCGCGTTCGCACAGTCGCAGTAAGTTTGAGTCGGACAGGCGGCGTGAGCGGGAGCGCCAGCTGGAGCAGGACCGTGGCGGCGATCGTGCTGGTGGTGGTGGTGATCGCGGCGGGGGACGTGGCGCCCGTGGCTCGGGCAATGGTGTGGCTGGCGGTGAACGTGATCGATACAAGGGCTCGCTGAGCGAGGGTCAGAAGGTGCACGAGAAGGAGAGCAGCGATGAGGAGGTCAGCCTGGATATTGACATCAACGAAGACGAGGACGACGAGGAGCTCATCATTGAGAGGCGGCGCAAGCAGCGCGAGGAACTGCTCAAGGTAGACTCCCAATCCCAAACTTTACAAATTGATGATGTTGACACGTCCGTTTCCTAATAATCCCAAACAGAAACTGGGCACCACAGAGCAGGAATCGCGAACGACCAGTCCAACGACTAGGAAGTCCAACTCGTACGAATCCAGGAGCACTTCGCCCGTCTCCTCCCGGCCCGATCGTACGCAACGCTCGCTCAGTCCCACGCTGCCAGAGAAGTCGGAGCAGGACAATGCCGATAATGCGGATGCAAATTCTGCCAAGAACACTGCAGTCAAGGAGAAGCGCAACGACTGGGACATGTTTGCCGATCAGGACGTCGATTCCAACTTCGATGTGAGTCGCAGGATTGTAAATGTCACAGCCTGCAAAGCC
The DNA here is from genome assembly GCA_035046045.1 of Zaprionus bogoriensis. NCBI lineage: Eukaryota > Metazoa > Arthropoda > Insecta > Diptera > Drosophilidae > Zaprionus > Zaprionus bogoriensis. The sequence continues at coordinate 562,453 of JAWNOI010000145.1, forward strand.
AATGGCATTGTTTCCAATCAACTTATTATACTCCCCACTCTTCGGTTGCAGTCACCCAGCACGATTGTGCACAGCAAGCATCAGAACGAGAATCCCGCCCTGACCGACAACTGGGATGACGCCGAGGGTTACTATCGCGTGCGCATTGGCGAGGTGCTGGACAATCGTTATCTAGTCAGCGGCTATACCGGCCAAGGTGTCTTCAGTAATGTGGTGCGTGGACGCGATCAGGCGCGCGGTGCCGCCAACGTGGCCATCAAGATTATACGCAACAATGAGATCATGTAAGTTTCAACCATATACTACTGTGGGCAAAAAGTAAGGTGAATATTTTTGTAAAGTCAAAATTCTTGATTTATTCTCCTAAATCAATTTCATCCCCCTCAAAGTAATCCCCTCCCGATAAAATTCACTTATGCCAACGTTTTTTCAAATCCTCGCAACAGGCCAAATAGTCCCTTTCCGGTATAGCCAAGAGCCCTCGTTGATTTTTCTTTTATCTCTTCAATCGACGCGAAACGCGTTCCCCGGAGTGGTCTCTTGAGTTTTGGGAATAGCCAGAAGTCACACGGAGCCAAATCTTCTGATATTCCGATCATATCAGTGAGGTCTCTAATAGTCAACCGACGATTTTTGAGCACTAATTCCTTCACTTCATTGACGTGTTGGTCATCTGTTGACGTCGATGGTCGTTCGGAGCGCTCCAAGTCATCACGTGTTGACCCGACCCTCTTTGAAGTCTTTGTAACACTTATAAATATTTTTCTGGGACATGGTAGAATCACCAAAGGCCATCCCCAAACTTCCTCAACGTTTCCGCAGCCGAAATTTCATTCCGCAAACAAAATATGATGGCACTTCTCTGCTCACTTAAAATAGACATCAACAGTTCTGCCAACTCGAGAAAAAAAGAACTAGTTCGCCATCTCAAGCCCGCGAATTTTAAATTAAAAATTCACCTTACTTTTTGCTCACAGTATTATATATATACATATATATATATCTATATACAACCTTGTCTCCAACAGGCACAAGACCGGTCTGCGCGAGCTGGAGATACTCAAGAAGCTGAACGATGCCGATCCCGACGATCGTTTCCACTGCCTGCGCCTGTACCGCCACTTCTTTCACAAGCAGGTGCGTGCCACTCGCTGATATACTATTATTCATCTGTCGCTAATCTCTCGCTCATCTTTGCAGCATCTTTGCATGGTGTTCGAGCCGCTGGCCATGAATCTGCGCGAGGTGCTGAAGAAGTACGGCAAGAACGTGGGACTGCACATTAAGGCGGTGCGCAGCTATACACAGCAGCTATTCCTGGCCCTCAAGCTGCTGAAGAAGACGGGCATACTGCATGCGGACATCAAGCCCGACAACATTCTGGTCAACGAGAACAATTTGATACTGAAGCTGTGCGATTTCGGCTCCGCCTCGGGCATCAGCGAGAACGAGATCACGCCGTATTTGGTGTCGCGTTTCTATCGCGCACCCGAGATCATATTGGGCATACCGTATGATTATGGCATTGACACCTGGTCGGCGGGCTGCACCATCTACGAGCTGTACACGGGCAAGATACTGTTCAGTGGCAAAAGCAATAATCAGATGCTCAAGTTCTTCATGGATGTGAAGGGCAAGATACCCAATCGCATTGTGCGCAAGGGCCAGTTCCGGGAGCAGCACTTCGATCAGAGTTGCAACTTTCTCTATCACGAGATCGACAAGCTGACCGAGCGGGTATGTACTGCAAACAGCTAGTCTAATCTAAGCTAATCTAATCTAATCCAATCTTGTGCGATTGCAGGAGAAAATCGTGGTGATGCCCGTGGTGAAGCCGACGCGCAACTTGCAGCAGGAATTGATTGCCGATCAGAACTTGCCGGACGATCAGCATCGCAAGGTCACACAACTGAAGGATTTGCTTGAGAATATGTTTGCCCTGGATCCGGGCAAGCGCATATCCCTCAATCAGGCGCTCACGCACCCCTTCATACAGGAGAAGATGTAGACGCGGCAAAAAAAAGCATAAACGTAATTCAATATTTCCTAGAGCGTAAGCAATTTCGTTAGCGATATTAGTTACAAGTTATCGTTATTAAAAAAAAAAAAAAAAAAAAAAAATGAAACTTCAACGGAATCCAAGCTCCGAAGTCCTCACTCGCCTCCCCCCAAAAAAAAACAGGAAGAACACATTTAATATAAACTATAAACTGCTATTATATATCTCGATATATGTATATGGAGAGAAATGTATATAAGTTCTGTGGTTTTTGTTCTACCGATCGCGTGTGTGTGTGTGTGTGCAACTAGTACTAGTACTATCTAGCTAAGTATAATACTACAATATAATATATATATATATATATATGTGCATGTATGTAAAACAGAACAAACTCCCACATACCAATTATTATTATATATATCTCTGACACACACACAAACACTCGCTCAATATATATACCAATATAATATATATATAGATATATATATATATAGCTACTGTGGTGCAACTTGGTTGCAGCTGCCGTCGACAGAGACCGTTATTAATTTCTGCTACCGTTTCAGTGGGCCCGCTGAGATGATTTAGAAAACGTCGGAACGGCACTTCCGCGGCGTTGTGAGCAGCACAACTTGGTAATAACTTATTTTTGGCTGCATAATATCAGCAAGTGCAAGTTTCCTTTCGATTTCCCTACTTATTGTTTTCATAATCCCACCCTCTCAATTGTCCAACTTGGCCATACGAAAAATACTCAAATATTGTTATTTTTTCTGAACTTGCAGCAACTTGGCGTTTATGCCTTGTGGCAACTGCGCGTCTCCAAGCAGACACGATTCCGAGTCGGGCGTAAGTTTGACCAAAGACAAGTCGAGCATATTATGGAGAAACCTTCTCGTATACATATATATATATATATATATATTTTTTTTGTTCTCGCCAGGTGATCGAGCAGCATCTGCATGTGGCACGCGAAGATCGCGATGATCAGGTAAAGTAATTCGCAGAGAGTGCTGTCTAAATTGCCAGCCAAGTTGCATACCATTCATCCATCGAAATGGCATATTAGCTTTATTATAAAGCACGCTTGATCAGCTGAGTCGAGTCGGTCTGTCTGTCTGTCTGTACACGTAGAGCTCGGCTTTTGATAGAGCTGAATAGACCAAAATTGGCATGCAGGTTTCTCTGAACCATACGCAGTTGAAATTAATTTTTAAAATTTTTATGCCACGCCCACTGCCTACGAAAAAATATAATTCATTTTTTTAATTAAAAATATAATAATTTTGCTTTTGAAGCCTAAATATAATGTCAGATTCGATAAGAAACCCATAAGTTATAGTCAAAAATAGCGGCAAGCTGCTTGCGCATTTCACTGTATGTGTGAGCGCGGTCTGTATATGTGAGATACGCGTTACAGTGAGCTCTTTAAGCAGTTAAGATATCGAACCAAGTGGCTGCATGGTATAAACTGGTCTCTACTTATTTTATTTAAAAATTTTAACAATTTTGTTGTTATAACTAACTTTTCATTTGTCGCACTATTCAGTTAGTAATACTATAACCTTTCCTATATAGTGCTCTGGCAATTTAAACAGACTTCTCTGTCCAGTTAACGGACTTAGTTATATCTCTCTCTTGAAATAAATATTAAACTAACAACGAGCCTCGCTCTCGGCTGGGATTTTCTGGCACTTAGTCGAGCGTGTCGCTGGGCGCAGGCAGTGCCAGTGCCGCCTGCAGGGTCTCGCTCACCTCGAGCGTGTGCAGCTTTGGCGGCGTCAGTTCGCTGCGCAGCAACCACTTCAATTTCCTGGGCTTCCAGTTGTTGCACGCATGCGGATCCCGCAGCAGGCCGAAGGCGCACTCGAACACGCCCACACAGCGCTGCTCGGTGTGCAGTGTGCCGCAGCAGAGTACAACCACCTGGCCGTAGGCGTCCATGCGTCCCTGGGCGCCGGCGTGCGATAGATTTGGATTGAAATAGATGCCAAATTGGTTCTTGGTTGTGATCAGCGAGTTGACAACCTGCGAGGCGCCATCATGCTGCATATCGCTGACGCCATCGTTGGCCAGCACACGCAGCTCCAGGGCGGCGTCACTCCACAGATCCGCCGGGCTCAGGCTGTTGTCGTTGAAGCGCCTGAAGAACCATTCCCCGAACGTGCGTGCCATCAGATGTATGGGGTACTCCTCCTCCACGTTTGCAACTGGTGTGACTCCAGTTGCTTGTGCGGCAACTACCGCCTGACTAGGACGACCAGCTGGGGGCTGACTATGCTGTTCGTCCCAATAGCGGATGACATGCATGATCAGGTCCGCCTTGGTGAAATCCGTCGAGATCGCCGGCAGCCTGGTGTACAGATACTGATAGAGTATTTCCTTGGTGATATGCCGCTTCAGCAGTAGCGTGTGTATATCCGTTATGTGCCTCGTCAGATGGCCCAGCGCCTCTGTAAGGCAAAAACATATATATTTACTTTTTGTGCCATTGCCTACGCCAGTTTTACCTTCGGGCTTATCGATGCTGCAGACGTTTTTGGTAACGCTGCGCGCCAGCTGCAGCAGCACGGGTGTATTTGTTTCGCTTTCCAGCATGTCGCGCAGTCCTCTGCAATGCTGCTCCGATATTGACATGGCTCAATACGTGCATCTAAAGTGCGCAAGGAGATATATAACTAAAGAAAGAAATATTTACAATAATAAAAAAGGCAATATGCAAATGTAAATATTGTCAAGCGAACTGTGTGACCGTTCGTGTTTAATTGAGAAATGCACACCGGTCTTGCAGCCGTTCGTTGGCTCCGGGCACACTTTGCTGAACAAGCATGTTTGCCACTATCGATCGTTCGATAGTTTTTACAGAAAGCATCGATATTCTCGATTTTTCTTTCAAAAATCATATTTTATTGTTTTGTGTCTTTAACTTAATATTTAATATCGTTTTAAATGTAGACAAACGTATTTAATTATATTAGTATTAGCCACAATGAAAAATCGATAGTGGCAAACATCGATATTTTGGCAACTCTAATTGCGCCGAATATCGTTGCACAGCCGGCTAACACAGCATGATTATTATTCGTATTGCCCTTTCCGTTAAGCTGCTAAGCGGTAATGTCTGTATTTTAAGTTAGTTTTCGAAAGAAACTCAGAGAAACTCCTCTTAAAACAAGAAACATAAAAATAGATAAATAAATATATAATATAAATTTAAAAAAACCTATTGTGTACACACTGCTGCACAGTGTTGTCAAATGATTCGTGAAAAATAGGCGATATCTAAAAATAAAATTTAATTTGGGCAGCATGTGATAACAGACATACATATATATTAATTTATTAATAATTTGCACTAAGCAAAGACCAATTCACTTTATTATCTAATAAAAGTTGCTGAGTTTTGAACTGCAAATTTGCATTTATCATGAATAGCTAGACGCATAAACGTTAGTTTTCGTATTCCGCTTTCAGCTCGCCATTCGCATCAATATTTACGTTTTAAAACAAGTTTATTGTTGCTATTGCACTGGACGACACACTACAAAAGAAACGAAAACGTAGCACGGGGACAGAGTACACACGTCGAAAGCTTTCGAACCTTTCCAGGGGGCTGGGCCTTATCTCTTATCGCAATCGCGAGAGCCGAGTATTTGCTCATACATGTGTAAGCGGGGTGACATCCGCACAATAATTTCAGTGCCTCAGCGGAGCGGAGCGGAGCGGATCGGAGCGGTGTCAACCTCGTTCCAATAAGTGTCTGTGTGTGTGCGTTTGTGTAGTATACGTAACCAATACAATAAATACCTGCCGCTCTCTCGAAATGGATAATGACAGCGAGTGCGGTGGTGATGCAAGAGAGTCCAAGGCGCTGGCCGGGCCATTTGTGGGCGCCATAGACGAGGGCACCACCTCGGCGCGTTTCATGATCTTTCGCGCGGGCAGCGATGAGATTATCTGCTACCATCAGATCGAGGTGCCCTCCATTTTCGTCAAGGAGGGCTGGTGCGAGCAGGATCCTTGGGTCATTTCCAACACTGTCAACGAGTGCATCGAGGGCGCCTGCCAAAAGCTGCTGCAGCTGGGCGGTAAAATAGAGGTGAGATTGCCAAAGCGTGGTGAATATGGGGTACAACAACAACAATAGCCTTTGGCGGTAAAATTAAGGTGAGGTGAATATACTGAGCGCGCGTGGTGAATATGGTATAAAAACAACAACAACCTTTGGCGGTAAAATCGAGGTGAGGTGAATATACTGCACGCGCGTGGTGAATATGGGATACAACAACAACAACAACAGCCTTTGGCGCTAAAATCGAGGCGAGGTGAATATACTGCACGCGCGTGGTGAATATGGGGTACAACAACAACGACAACAACAACAGCCTTTGCATTTTGTGGTGAATAAAAATTTTATTGACAATCACTGGTAGACAAATGCGAGGCGCTAGAGGAGGAGTCACGCAGCTAACTGCTGCCGCCCGCCTGCAGATGCTTGCGATAGACTTCAGCCTCATCGATGCGCTCCTGGAGCGTGCGTGGCGGCAGATTCTCGGCGCGATCGTCCAGCTTCACGTAGATCTGATCGTTGTGGCCAAAGTCGCCGTTGCGTCGCGGCATCACATGGAAGTGCACATGTGGCACCGTCTGGCCCGCCTGGGCGCCATCCTGCACAGTTACCGTGGCCGAGGTGGTGTCATAGATGGCCTCCAGCATGCGCTGCACCATGCACACGGTGGCAAACAGATCCGTCAGCTCGGCACAGTTGAGTCCGTTGAGGCGAGGCGTCACTCGCTTCGTGGAGACGAGCACATGACCCTCGACCACACAGCGAAGATTGGTGAAGGCATAGCACTGCTCCGACTCGTAGAATATGGTGCGCTTGTCCACAATGTTGTGGGCAAAGGGTCGATCCTGGCGCTCCTCTGCGCAGGGTGCACTCAGATTGTATGCCGTCAGGCTGTAGGCATCGTTGCGTCGATGCTCGAAGCTGGGCATGCTCTGGCGCACCTTCTCCAGCCTGGCAAGGTCCAGCTCGGCTGTGGCCAGCGCCAGTGGCTCGTCGCCGCCGCAATCGGCGAGCACCTCGCCCCATGGACTCACGATCATGGCATGGCCCCAGGTGCGATTCCGTTCGTCGTGTACGCCCTGCTGGGCCGCTGCGATGACATAGCACTGCGTCTCGATGGCGCGGGCACGCAGCAGTATCTCCCAGTGCGCCTTGCCGGTGTGATAGGTGAAGGCGGACGGGTAGGAGAGCAGCTGGGCGCCCAGCTTGCGCAGCAGTAGCGACGTCTCCGCGAAGCGCAGATCGTAGCACACCTGCAGTCCCAGCCGGCCGGCGGGCGTGGCAATGGGTCGCTCCAGGCGTTCGCCGGCCAAAACGTTTCGCGACTCGCGCATATCCTGCTCCGCCATGTGCAGCTCGAACAGGTGCAGCTTGTGGTAGATGGCCGCGAATTCGCCCTTGTCGTCGATCAGCACATGCGAGTTGTATACCCTGCCGTCGGCAGCATTGTGATCCGACGGCACTTCGTGCACGCCGCCCAGCGACAGCCACATCTGATTGTGCTTGGCCAGCTGCCGGTACTTCTGCATCAGCGGCCCGTGGCGGGGCTCCGCCAGGCCAATGGTCTCCTTGGGGGGCGACAGAAAGTCACAGCATTCGGGCAGAAAGAGCATCTGTGCCTGCTTGGCCTTGGCGCGCGCCACCAGCTCCTCCACCTGCTGCAAGTTGGCCGCCTTGTCCGTGGTCGCGCGCATCTGGCCGACGGCCACAATGGCTCCCCGCGCCCCGGGCTCCCCGGTTGTGCCCTCCGCGCACTGCGCACTCGCCATGCTTAGTTTGCACTTATTTATGCTGCTGCTGCTAGATATAAAGCTGGTGACTTGTCGACACAGAATTTTAAATGACATTGAGACGAACTATAACGAATATAGTTAGTTTGGGACTTAATTGGCTTCGGCTCCGTCTCCGTCTCCGGCTTTTGTTACGTCGTTTCTGTTCTGACTTTCTTATCAGACTTTTCTTTTTTTTTGCCTTTGTTGTTTACTGTTTGCTCAGCCGACAGTGTTGCCACACCCAAGCAAAGGAGAAAAAAGTAAAAACAACACGATTTTATCGCCGCGCCAGCAGCTTTTATTTAAATTTTGCAATTTGAGAATTCATTAGGTTATTTAAAGGTCAAGTGCAGAGCGCTTAAAAGTCCCAGCTGCATGATTAAATATTCAGACGCATGTTCTAATTAGTTAAATAAGTAAGTTGCGTTTCGCTTACAGTGGTGGCAATGCAAAGTCGAACAGCTGGCAAAACTAATATAATATAATATATAATATAATATTAACAAATTATGCATTAAGTTACTTAAAGTTCTACACAATGTGTGTGTGTCCGTGTGCAAATATTTAAGCCAATATGCCAAGCAGTTAAGCAAGATTTAAGTCAGTGCCACAGTGGTGGCAGTGCAAAGTCGAACAGCTGGCAAAACTAATTTAATATTAAAAAAAAATTATGCAATAATTTTTTAATTAAAGTTCCATAGAATATGTGTGTGTGTGTGTGTATGTGCATGTGGGAGTGGCATTCAAAATTTGAAAATCAGCATTCTGCGTAACGTTACCAGGGACCTTACTTTTAAATTTGGTGCTTCTAGCTTATCTAGTGTTCTTTTAAACTATAAAAACGTGTTTTATAGAGGCGGTGGGCGTGGCATCCAAAAGTCTAAAATCCAACTTCTGCATAATGTTACAAGACAGCCTCCTACCAAATTAAGTGCGTTTATCTATTTTCGTTATTGAATTATTTGCAAAAAATCGAAAAACGAATTTATCGATTTGCGGAGGCGGTGGGCGTGGCACTTCAAGTTTGAAATAAACTCAATCTGCGTATTCAATACACGCACACTCCCACCAAGTCTGGTGTTTCTAGCTTTTTTAATAGCTGAGATCTGTGCGTTCATACAGACGGACATGACCAAATCGACTCGGCTATTGATGCTGATCAAGAATATATATACTTTGTATCTTCTGCCTGTTACATACATTTTCACAAAGTTAATATACCATTTTTTACCCATTTTCAATTGGTAAATGGTATAAAAAATTATGCATTAAATCATTTAAAATTTAAGTGCATTGCGCTCAAATGCCAAAGTGTGTGTGTGTGTGTGTGTAAATATTTTAACGCATGTATTTAGCAGTAAAAGCAGCGGGCGTGCTACAGTGGCAGCTTATCAAGTCGAACCGGTGGCAGCACATAAACTTATGTTTAATAATAATCGATAAGCAGTCTAATACTAGTTGATAAGAATTTATTAGCTCGATTACAGTGAAATTCCATGCTGATAAGAAATTATTTTATTATTTTACTCTCGCTGGACAGGACATTGTGGCCATTGGCATAACCAATCAACGGGAGTCGACTGTCGTCTGGGATAGCAATACGGGCGAGCCGCTGGCCAATGCCATCATATGGATGGACAATCGCACCACGAGCACCGTGGAGGATCTGCTGGAGACGATACCGAACAATGCGCGCAACATTAACTATTTGCGACCACTGTGCGGCCTGCCGCTCTCACCGTACTTCTCCGGCGTGAAGCTGCGCTGGCTGCGCGACAATGTGGCGACGGTGAAGAAGGCCATGGACGCGGGCGATGCCAAGTTCGGCACCATCGACACGTGGCTGATGTACAATCTGACCGGCGGCAAGGATGGCGGCGTGCACAAGACGGACGTGACGAACGCCTCACGCACCATGCTGATGAACATCGAGACGCTGCAGTGGGATCCCAATCTGCTGAAGTTCTTTGGGCTGCCCAAGAGCATACTGCCAGAGATCTGCTCGAGTGCGGAGCACTATGGCTATATTGCGTCCGGTGCGCTGAAGGGCATCAGCATTGCGGCCGATCTGGGCGATCAGCAGGCGGCGCTTGTGGGCCAACAGTGTTTGGCCAAGGGTCAGGCCAAGGCCACCTATGGCACCGGTTGCTTTCTGCTCTACAACACGGGCCCCTCAATTGTGCACTCGCAGCACGGCCTGCTCACCACCGTGGGCTATCAGCTGGGCCGCAAGGCAGCACCCTACTATGCGCTCGAGGGCAGCGTCTCCATAGCCGGCGCCGCCTTCAATTGGCTGCGCGACAACATCGGCATCATACACAACACGGCCCAGATCGAGGCCATGGCCAGCACGGTGGACAACTCGCTGGACGTGTACTTTGTGCCGGCCTTCAATGGACTGTATGCGCCCTACTGGAATCAGGATGCACGCGGCGTCATCTGCGGCCTCAGCGAGGAGACGACCAGCGAGCACATTGTGCGCGCCACGCTGGAGGCGGTCTGCTTCCAGGTGCGCGACATACTCGACTCGATGCACAAGGACTGCAAGATACCTTTGGCCAAGCTCATGGTCGATGGCGGCATGACGGTGAACAATCTATTTCTGCAGCTGCAGTCCGATCTGGTGGGCATACACGTGCTGCGCGCCAAGATTGCCGAGACCACAGCGCTGGTGAGTGTCAAGCTGCTGCCGTAAATCTCCAAGCTCTAATCCCATTGCGTTTTCAGGGCGCTGCCATGGCCGCCTACAAGGCGGTGACGCCGCAATACAACATGGAGGGTCCGCTGTCCAAGTCGGATGTGCGTGAGCCCATCAAGCCGAAGATCAGCGCCACGGAGCGCAACCTGCGCTACCAGAAATGGAAGATGGCCATCGAGCGTTCGCTCAACTGGGAGACATCCTCGCTGGCCCAGGGCGAGCGTGAGTCCTTCGATGGCGCCTAGGCCTAGGCTAGCCTAGCCTAGACCTTAGCATCCATGGCAATGTGTTTTTCTAATCAATACAAACTGTTTTCATTTGTTTATACATCGAAGGGTCTGCAGAAGGTCTGGGCGTTTCGGGTAGCTTGATCCTGATCTTGATGCCTGTTGTGTTTCGTTTATTTGTTGTTCCTTTTTTTTTTTTTGTTTTTGTTTTTGTTTTTAATTGCGTATACAAAATTTTGGATGAAAACGTAAAAAGCGTTGCGGGTGCGTGCAGCTAACATGGCAGTGTGTTTAATGCCCTTGGGGCTACCTCTACACATGCTCATCGACGATGCCAGGAGCGCCGGCGGCAGCAGCACCACCACCAGCAGCAGCGGCCGCCGCCACATGCTCCTGCTCATTTGGTATTACGACGGCGGCGCCAACGCCACCGCCGGCAGCTTCGTCTGCGGCAACAGCATCAGCGGCGGCAACACCAACACCGCCCAAGCCAATGCCAATGGCAGCGACAATGACCTCGGCATCGTTGGCCTGTGCATTGACCACGGCTACAGCGGGCGGCGGTATGGGATTTCCACCTGCAGGGGGAAAGGAGCAGCATGTGAGATACAAGCAGTTCCAAGTATTTGAGGAGTACTACGCACTGGCATCCAGTTCGAGTGGCGGATCAGCGTTCGCCTCGGCGAGATTCGTAACGGACTTGGACTTGACACACTGGAAATCCACATGGCGACTCTTGGCCTCCTCCTTCTCCCACGACATGTGTATGAACGGACGCTGCACGTAGCTGTAAATGACTTCGGCCCGTCCGCCGGGACGACGACGTATCTTCTCCTTGTGCGTTGGATAACCCTCGATGCCGCAGCGTATCTTCTTCAGGCCGCGATCCTTCATCACCTGCTTGGCCACGTCGCGGTTCTCGATGTACTTGAAGAAGCGATGCATCGCTGTGCTGTGTACGGCTAGGGAGTGGAATAAGTTAGATGATAGTATTGGGTATAGGACATGCTTGACCTGCTTGACTTACTCTGACAGTACTCCTCGCCCATTTGGGGCGGAAACTCTTCATCCCAGTCGACCATGTCGTCGTCGAGCAGCACAACGACATGGCACTCGCGATCGCCGCGCTGCGCCGACGCGACCATCAGCGGCAATATGAGGTCCTCGAGGAAGACCTCGAACTGCTGACGGGCGCCCTCATTGCTCAGCTCGTGGAGCAGGCCTCCTTTTTAGAAAATCAACAGAGGCGTGTGGTCAGTCGGGTCAGCATGGCAGGCAAGTAGTTGGGGGGAAGAGAAAGCAAAGCAGCACGGCACACACTCAGAGACGCCGTCCCGTCCGTCTGCGACGACCAACAAAAAAAAGACATACTCACTTAAATTCTGGCAGCGCACCGTGGTCGCATCGAACGGGATGAGCAGGTAGTCGCAAGCCTCCTTCAGCTCCGGCACCGAGACGGTGGGCGGGCAGCGTATCACGCCGCTCTTGTAGTACTCGAGTATGGCGCGGAACACAAGATGCGATATGCCATCGGCGAGCTCGTACTCGCCGCGCTCGTTCGGATGCACGAACTGGAAACCTGTGCCGAACATCGTGCCCAGCATTGTGTTCGGATGCGCCGTGAGCAGCTGCTGCTCCACGGTGAAGCGCACACCGTCGACCAGCATGGATATGCGCTCGGGCGGACCCAAGCGTACAGCAGCTGCAGACGCAGCGGCAGCAGCAGCAGCGCTGCTCGTCGATGGCGTCAACATGAATTTGTCGTGCTTGGAGATCGCACCGCTGGAGGAGACGCTCATGGTGTGATGCGGGTGCGGGTGCGAGTGCGGGTGCTGCTGCTGTCGCTGCATGTAGGTGCAGATGCGACTGCGATTCTTCAGTATGCGGCGGCGGCGCTCCTCCGCCTCAAGATTCTCCTCGACGCTGCTGCTGTCGCTGTATGTGTCCTGCTGCTGCTGCTGCTGTTGTTGTTGTTGCTGCTGCTGCTGCTGCTGGTGTTGCTTGCTGCCTGGATTATTGTTGCTATTGTTGTTGCTGCCACTACTGTTGGAATTTGGAGTTGTTGACATCTTTCGAATTGTATTTCGTTTGCACTGTGTCGTGCACGCGATTCACTTCAAATATATTCGAAGACGATTCTAGCAAATTGCCGAGACAAAGAAATGCATTTGCGGTTGCGTTGTTGTTGTTGTTTGTGTCGATGCCGTTGTTGGTGTTGGTGGCGGTGTCGGTGCGGCTGCGGGACGGTACTCTATAATCTTATCAGATATTTTTCATCTGTAAGTCGCAATAACTATTCGCTCGTTTCTTGCGTTTGCTCACATTACAGCAAAAAAAAAAAAATGATGTAAAAAATTTGTGCGAATTGTTGTTTTTTCTGCCTCTGTATATTCTCTCCTTTTGCTGCTCTATAGAGTTGCGTTGGTTCGTTCAGAACGGAACCGTCGAGTGAAATGCATCAAATGAACTTGTTCGCAGCTGTTCAATAGAAATTGTCATACTTAAATAATTTAATATGCTAAACTAAATTTATAATTTTTAAACAAAATGCAATTCATTTGATTTATTTTTTTTTTAATTAATACTAGCCTTTTCTGCTTCATACCAGCAGTATTTTGCACAATATAAATAATGCTATACAAAACCGGTACAGCTGCTAGCAGTTCAGTATTATTAAATACATGCCATTTACGCAGTGTTTAAAGCCATGCTAAAATTAATATTAATAATTATGCCTTTTTTTTAGCGCAGCATACGTTTCTTATTTGAATTCTACTCCCTCAATAGCGAATATGGGATTCATGCGATTCCGATAGTTCTCGAGCGAATTACGTTTCGATAGCGCTGCAGACCGAGCAAAAATGAACTAGTCACGGCTATCGATAATCGATTCCGGTACAGCTCTAATAATCGATAAGCCGAAAAGCAAAATGGCAGACGTAGAAAACGAAACCGAGAAGAAAATCTTGTAAATAATCCGTAAAAATTGCATATTTGTCGCAAACATTATGCCAATTACGCGAAACGCGAGTGCAACATAAATATAACGTGCAATTTATTTGCTACGTCCATTTCGCCCGCTAGCAAGTGCTCGCGTGTGTGTCTGCGGCGGCAAAAGCAAAGCAGCCCATAGTAATATATCCCAATCAAAATTCGCTCGAACGCGACAATCAAAACAGGCAAAGAAAGCAGCAAATGTGGCGACAATGCCAACCAGCGGGCACGGGCATCATTTGAAATACATTCGAAAAATGTGCAATTTGCAAAAACAAATAATATTACTACAATAAAAAAAAAAAAACGTAGAAAAAAAGGTGCAAAAACGACGAATGCGTATGAGGGGGGGAGCAGCAGCAGCAGCAGCAGCAGCAGCAGTGCGCTGAGGAGCGGAAGAGAGAGATGTTCGCACAAAAGCTAACGGCTGCAACACGCTCGCCACCTGCGTCCCGCTCGCACCTATGCGTTAAAAGCGCGCGCCCTTAAAACGAGCGTGCGAGATAGATGGATTTTGGGATGGCATTTGCTTGATTCCGTTGCACAGCAGTTAGCTTTTGTTTGTGACGAGCGATTTTCTATTTTCCTTTTACTGCCAGTTTCAGTTCTTTTTTGTGTATTTTTTGTGACGAAAAATGCATAGAAAATGTACAACAAAATTTGCAAATCCACAAATATTGAAATTGAATGCTCGAGTTCTAATAAGTTGTATTCCGTTTAGACGTGCTCCACACACACTTGCGGTAAACAGTGAATGAGAACAAAAAAAAACTGTGCACACTCACACACACACAACGCGCACACACAAACACACACAAAGTGCGTGCAAAAACAAAATAATCAAACGACGAGAGGAGAACGAAAAGGAAAACAAAAGCGGGAGCGGGGACTGCGGGTAGAGCGCGCATTATTGCTTACAGCAGTGCACGGCACAGACTGCAAAGTGGCGGCGCTACTCGGGATTAGTGCTGGTGCAGCGGCAGCGGCGTCCATGTTCAACGGGCGGCAGCAGCAGCAGCACAACAACAACTCAAACAATAACAACAAAAATAATATTAACAACAGCAGCAGCAGCAACGACAACAAGCAGCAACAGCAACTGCAACAGCAACAACCGGCGGTGTGGTTGTGGTGTCGCCAATTGTGGCCTTAAGCATGTAGTAAGTACTGCTAAACGCAATTAATTAAAACTGAATAATTAATTGATTGCACTCCACTCCACCCCTTCCCCTCTACCACCCACTCACCTCGACAACTACCCCCATCCCATGCTGCTCTTCGTTCCGTTGCACCTTGCAGGTCGCCCTTGGCAGACATCAGAAGCAAACGCGGGAGGTCTAAGTAGCACAACAAGTGAACCCCGAAGTAAGGTTCCACGAACGAAAATCAATCAAAACACAAAGAAAATCAACACACAAAACACAACACCAATGAAAAATGTCACAAAGAGGTAAACGCGGTAATCAGCAGCAGCTGCAACCGCCGCAGCCGCCGCAGCGTCAAGATGTGGACCCGCAACCGCCGCCCACAAAGCGACGCAAGGGTCGACCGCCCAATGGTGTGGCAGCGTCAGCAGCAACAACATCGGCGACTGCGACTGCGTCAACAACATCGGCGGCAGCATCAGCGTCAGCATCAGCAGGATCAGGACCAGCGCTGGAGCAGCAGGAGCACAGTCCGGCCAAGACGACAACCAAGCTGCCGGGCAAGGCCAAATCGGCCAGCAAGAGCAAAGCGCAGGGCACCAACAACAGCAATAGCAACAGCAACAATAACAATAGCAGCAGTAGCGGCGGCAGCAGTAGCACGTGGCAAGCCCGCTCTGTGGCCGATATTAAAATGTCGAGCATCTACAATCGTAGCTCAACAGAGGCGCCAGCTGAACTGTATCGGTGAGTAGAGGGTTTCATCCCACATCCCACATCCCATTTCCCATTCCCATTTGCCTTTTACCAAAACGATTGTTAACACTGCATGATTGACAATTCACAGCAAGGATCTCATTAGCGCAATGAAATTGCCGGACTCAGAGCCTTTGGCCAACAACGAGTATCTGATTGTAACCGATCAATGGAAGCAGGAGTGGGAGAAGGGCGTACAGGTGCCCGTCAATCCCGATTCGCTGCCCGAGCCGTGTGTTTATGTGCTGTCCGAGCCGATTGTGTCGCCAGCGCATGACTTTAAACTGTGAGTAATTTGTTACTAGGTATTGCGCGTATTGCTAATTAATTATACAACATACTCAGAAATATTATATTATATACATATATATTTATTTATATACATTTTACAAC
Source organism: Zaprionus bogoriensis (assembly GCA_035046045.1). Classification (NCBI taxonomy): domain Eukaryota; kingdom Metazoa; phylum Arthropoda; class Insecta; order Diptera; family Drosophilidae; genus Zaprionus; species Zaprionus bogoriensis. The sequence goes on from JAWNOI010000145.1 coordinate 578,506, forward strand.
ACGCATATTAATTTAATATAATTTCTTTCGCAGTCCAAAAAATCGTTTCCTGCGCATCACCAAAGACGAACACTATTCGCCGGATCTGCATTGCCTGACGAATGTTGTTGCTCTGGCGGAGAACACATGTGCCTATGACATTGATCCAATCGACGAAGCCTGGCTGCGGCTCTACAATGGCGATCGAGCCCAGTGCGGCGCCTTTCCCATTAATGAGACGCAATTCGAGCGCGTCATCGAGGAGTTGGAGGTAAATCCCCACAAAACGAATCAAGACTCAAAATAATTTAATGTGGAAATCTCTTATCAGGTGCGCTGCTGGGAACAAATTCAGGTCATACTTAAGCAGGAGGAGGGCTTGGGCATTGAGTTTGACGAGAATGTAATATGTGATGTTTGCCGCTCGCCCGACTCTGAGGAGGCCAACGAAATGGTATTCTGTGATAATTGCAACATCTGTGTGCATCAGGCTTGTTACGGCATTACAGCGATTCCATCAGGTAAGCACGAGCGAAATGCTTTAATCCAATCAACAATATGAATTTGTGATTTGTGTTTTAGGCCAATGGCTTTGCCGCACATGCTCCATGGGCATTAAGCCAGACTGTGTGCTATGCCCGAACAAAGGGGGCGCCATGAAGTCCAACAAATCGGGCAAACATTGGGCGCATGTCTCGTGCGCTCTCTGGATACCGGAAGTGAGCATTGGCTGTGTCGATCGCATGGAGCCGATAACGAAAATCTCAAGCATTCCGCAAAGTCGATGGTCATTGATATGTGTACTCTGCCGCGAGCGCGTGGGCAGCTGCATTCAGTGCTCGGTGAAGACCTGCAAGACTGCCTACCATGTCACGTGTGCGTTTCAGCATGGCCTCGAGATGCGTGCCATTATCGAAGAGGGCAATGCCGAGGACGGTGTCAAGCTGCGTTCCTATTGCCAGAAGCACAGCATGAGCAAGGGCAAAAAGGAGGGCGCAACGGGTCATCATACGTCTGCCTCCAGTTGCATGCAGAAGAACAACAACAAATTCGCGAGCAGTGGAGCAGCCGGCGGCGAGGGCAGTCATACGCCCGGTGGCAAGGGTGAGGATCATCGCAGGCGCAAGAATCATCGAAAGAACGACATGACCTCCGAGGAGCGCAATCAGGCGCGTGCACAGCGATTACAGGTAATGCCCCTTCAGTATATTTTTTTTATGGGTAAGCAGTTTGCTTAAGCAATTTATTCTTTATATACAGGAGGTGGAGGCAGAGTTCGATAAGCATGTGAATATCAATGACATCAGCTGTCACTTGTTCGATGTAGACGAGGATGCGATAGTGGCCATTTACAACTATTGGAAACTGAAGCGAAAATCGAGGCATAATCGCGAACTTATACCGCCAAAGTCCGAGGATGTCGAGATGCTGGCGCGCAAGCAGGAACAACAGGATCTCGAGAATCACAAGCTGGTCGTGCATCTGCGACAGGATCTGGAGCGTGTGCGCAATCTCTGCTACATGGTGAGTCGACGTGAGAAACTCTCGCGTTCGCTGTTCAAGCTGCGCGAACAGGTGTTCTACAAGCAGCTCGGTGTGCTGGACGAGGCCGTGCAGCAGGCAGCGGACAACAGCAGCAGCAGCGGCAATAGCAACAATAAACAACTACGTCCCGCCTTGGATACGGATGCCATCATCTATGCGAACGATGGACCGACGCTGTACGATCGCTTCTACAGCTCGACGGATCAGCAAACTGTGCCGGCGCAGTATCAGAGCTTAAACTATATTCTGGAGCAGCTGATGGGCAAGATGCAGGCACGTGGACGCGCCTCTCAATCGCCCACGAAGCGCAAACAGACGACGGCGTCGGCGGTTAAACAGAGTTCACCCAAGAAGAAACTCAACAATGGTGCAATATCAACTACTACTTCAACGACAACAACAACAGCAGCAGCAGCAGCAGCAACAACAGCAGCAGCAACAGCAGCTGCAGCAGCAGCGACTGCGGCAACAACCAATGCAACAACCATGGCCAACAAGGCCGTCAAGCCACGCGGCTCGCCACGGGCGCCAGCAACGGCGTCTGCGGCGATGCCGTGTGCGGGGAGGCGTGCCTCAAAGAGCGGACTGGCGATGGCGGCGACGTCGGGCCACAATAAATCACATAAATCAAATGCGTCTCTTGCTGGCGCGTCCGCCCATACGTCTAGCGGCAGCTCATCATCGGCTGATTCCAGTTCGGCGCGTGGCAGCAGCAGTAGCAGCGCCAGCAGTAGCTCCTCCTCCGACTCGGGCAGTGGCAGTGGATCTGCCAGTGACTCAGGCAGCAGCAATAGCTATGCCAATAAGCGCAACGCCGCCGGCGGAGCAGCAGCAGCAGTCAAGTCTCGTAAGCAATCGTATTCCCGCAGCGTTGACCAACGGCAAAAGCAGCGACAGCGTCGGCAAAGTGAAGCAGCTGCGCGTGCGTCTGCGGCGTCTGCAGATGCCCGCACCAGTTGCAGTTCCTCCAGCGATGATGATGACGATGACGACGACGAACGGGTTGGCGAACGGCAGCGTGAACGGGCGCGAGAACGGGAAAGGGAGCGTGGCAAGCAACGGGAGCGTGCCAACAAGTCAGCGGTACCTGCTAAAGCGCAAACATCTAAGTCAAAACACAGCACAGCTGCCGGCAGCACGACGACGGCGACCGGCGCAGCAGCAGCAAGAAGAAAACTGTCCAGCAATGGCACAACAGCAGCAGCAACAGCAACAGCAGCAGCAGCAACAGCAACAGCAGCGACGTCCACGGCGACGCGTGGCCTTGCTCAAATGGACAAGGAGATGCGACAGCAAGATGCGGGCAGTCTGTCAAGCGATGAAAGTGAGGAGCTGCTGCCTCTGAGAAAAGCGGAGCGCCAGGCGCGCACACTGCTAGCCGGTGGCAATAAGAGCAACAGCAATAGCAACAACAACAACAACAATACAACAACCTGCAATACGTCTGGCGGCGCAGCGACGGGGCCAAGTCGCAAGCTCGGCCATCACATCTACTCCGACTCGGACAGCTCGTCGACATCGTTGCCGGAGCGCGAGGAGGCGGAGCATGCGGCTGCCGAGAGCAATGTGAGCGACTCACAGAATCAGCAGACGATACGCACCAAGGCGGCCATGAAGGAGTTTGTGCCGGGTGCAACACTCATGGTCACAGCGATGGCAAACTCAGCAGCAGCGTCAGCGACAACCAAATCCAAAGGCAATAACAAGACGGCGACGGCGACGACGACAAGCAGCAGTGGCAGCAGCAGCAACACCAAGAGCAATGCGCCAGCCTTTCCGGCGGTGGATCTGCTGGTGGTGCCGCAGCGGCAGGCGGCCAAGAAGGCATCGGAGAATATGCGCATCTCGACGAATCTTGCGACAGCTTTACTACCAGACGTCTCTGATCGCTTGCGAGATCCCGAGCAGTTGCAGAGCAGCGCCAGTGCCGGCAGCAGCAGTGCCAAGGGTAAGACGAAGGATTCCAGCTATCGCTTGGGTGACGTGGACAAGGCGCGAACGAAGGATGTGCAAAAGCCAGCGGGTAAGACGGCAGGTGAGACGACGGCGGAGCGTGGCAAGCGTGGTCGGCCGAGATTAGCCAGGGACAAGGACAAAGAGAAGGACAAAGAGAAGGATAAGGAGAAGGACAAGGAGAAGGACAAGGAGAAGGATAAGGAGAAAGACAAGGAGAAGGACAAGGAGAAGGACAAGGAGAAGGACAAGGAAAAAGAAAAGGAGAAGGAGAAGGAAAAGGAGAAGCCTGCCTCTGCAACGACAAGTGCCACGCCCACACCTGCGCCCAAGAACAACGAGCTGGCCAAGCTGCAGAACTTTGCCGTCTCCTATGTGCCTCAGCGGCAGGCAGCCAAAAAGGCAGCCGAGCAGCTGAAGAGCAGCGGCGCTGCGCTAGTCAAGTCCACGCAGGAGTCTAGCAATTCGGCGAACGATGATGCTGCCACATCCGCGACATCAGCAGCGACGGCTGCAGCAGCAGCAGCATCAGCTGCAGCGACAGCAACAACGACAGCAACACCTTCCAGCAAATCAGCAGCAGCAACAGCAGCAACGACGAGCAAACAGCAGACAACGCCGTTGCGACGTGCCTCGAATTTGAGCACAACGACGCCACGACGACGCTCCAAGGAGGATGCAAGTGCAGCGGCAGCAACTGCGACGACGCCCGTCAAACGGCGCATTGCGGCGCCGAATCTGTCCAGCTCCAGTTCCGGCGACAGCGACAGCAGCAGCAACTCCTCCAGCAGCAACAGCAACAGCAGCTCCAGCAGCGGCAGTGCCACAGACTCTGGCAGCGAGAGCGATGTGCCAGTCAAGCGTAAGGACACTGCAGCGTCAGCCAGCAGCACCGCAAACACCACAACCACATCCAACACCACCACCGCCTCAACCTCAAGTGTGCCAAAGCGTTCACCGCGCAAATCGTTGGACAAACCGCCGCCAGCGACACTGCCGCCGCCGCCGGCGCCGCCACTGGCGAGTCGCACGCGACAGAATTCCATAAACAAATCGCCAAAGAGAACACCGCAAAAGCAGGCGCCAGACACGGCAGCGCCGCAGGTGCCGGCGGTTACGCCAAAGTCAGCGTCGCAACGACGCAAATCCTCGCTGGACGATGCAGCCAAGCAGACGACGCCTGAGATCTCCAAGCGTGCCACGCGCAACTCCAAGTCGCGCCCACCGTCGCCGGCAGCGGCACCGGTAGCAGCGCCAGTGCCAGTGGCTGCGCCTGCCAATGCCAAGAGCAGTCCAGAAAAGCCGCTAGCAACGGCGACGCCGACAACTACGACGACGACGACGACGTCCTCCTCCAGGCGCAAATCTCGCGCAGAGTCACCCAAAAAGACACAGCCGAATCTGGAGCATGAGATTGCGCAGCGCAAGGCGGCAACGGGACGAACGACAAGTGCACTGGACAAGCTGCTGGATAAGCTGAACAATGCCGCGTCTACGCCCACGCCGACAGCGACAGCGACAGCGACACCGACACCAGTATCAACGCCAACTCCGCCACCCAAGCCACGACCGCCGCCCAGTCCAAGTCCAATGCAAGTGCCAGAGAAACCAATCGCAGCAGAAGTGCCGCCAGTCGAACGCGATGCAGTACCTCAGCCACAGCTGCAGCCCGAGCCCGAGCCAGCGCCAGCGCCAGCGCCGGAGCAGGTGCAATTGCCGCCGCCATCATTAATTGCAGCCGATGTCGAGGCCGGCGAGCAGCCCATGGACATTGACGAGGAGCTGACGACGGCGCCGACGCATACGCAGCTCTCGGCGACTGCCAGCAAACTGGCAGAGCTGTCGGCCGACATTGACGAGCGACCGCCAGCCGCGCCGCTGCCCGCCTCACCCACACCGACGCCCTCCAACGATGAGTTGTCCGACGACGATGCCGACGACGCGGGCTCCGATCGCAGTACGGAACGACGTCGCGGCAGTCGCTGGCGCTCGCGACGCCGTAGAAGACGGACGCGTGACGAGGACGAGGAGGAGGAGCATACGCATCACACGCAGCATCTGCTCAATGAGATGGAAATGGTGCGTGAGCTCGAGGAGGAGCGCAAGAACGAGCTGCTGGCCAATGCGAGCAAGTACTCCGCATCGACATCCTCGCCAGCGGTCACAGTGATACCGCCCGAGCCGCCCGAGATCATTGAGCTGGACTCGAACTCCAATTCCGGCGAGCAGCAGCAGCAGCAGCAGCAGCAGCAGCAGCAGCAATCGCTGCCACAGCTGCCGCAGCTGCCAACGGGTACGCCGTTGCATGTGCCACCTGCAGAGCCACCACTGGCGCCTGTGTCCTGCGCAGCACTAGAGTTGGATGCCGCACATCAGCCCATTGTGGACACCATTCTGGAGATGGAGGACAGTAAATATGGCAATAACTTTGCCGCCAATTTGTCCAGCGTGCTCAATCCGCCCAATTCCGGTGTGCCCATGACGCTGCTGGGCAACAGCAACAGCAACAAGCAAATCTCCGAGGAGGACAGCGCACTGGCAACGCGTAATCTGCTCGAGAAATTGCGCAAAACGAAGCGCAAAGCTGTGCTGGATGAGTGCAAGGATTCGATTGATCTGCTGCCACCGACGCCGGCGATACCCGCAGGTTTTCCATTCCACAATGCAGCTGATCCCGAGGATCTCATACATGCGCACAAGGAGCTGCAGCTGCAGCAGCAGCAACAACAACAACAACAAAGTTGCCTCTTCAGCAGCTCCGCGCCCAATTCCGTGGCCAGTCAGATGACCATCAAGGATTCCCCATTGACGGCCAACAGCGGCGGCAGCTATGCCAACAGCTTGACCAATACGCCCAATGCCACGCCCACCACGAATGCAGGTAACAACAACTTGGGCTATAACGCGGTCAACTATCAGGCAACGCAGGCGGCGCTCAGCTGCTACCTGGAGAAGGCATCGCCCCACCAGCAGCAGCAGCAGCAGCAGCAGCACCTGAAGCCCATCGCCAGCAATGGCAACAATCAGAGTGCAGCAGCGGCAGCAGCAGCGGGAGCAGGCGCCACGACGACGCCAACGCCTGACTTTGTGGATCTGGCGGCGGCGGCTGTTAAGAACAGCCTGAACAGCTATGGCAGTGCAGGTGGTGCGGGTGGTGCGCAGTTGCCCTCGCAGACGTCCTCGGCGGGCAATCAGTTGTCCGGCGGCAGCAGCAGCAACAACAACAAGCTGAGCGACTACGACGAGAACACGCGCATGCAGTCGCCATTTGGACGCATGCAGCGCTGGAACGAGAACGATTTGATAGCAGCGCGACGCAGCTCCTCGCCCAGTTCCGTGTCGGAGTCCAATGATCAGCCGCCTAGTCAGTTGGCGCAGCAGCTGGACAAGAGCTTCTTCAATAGCTTCACGCCGGCAACAACAGCGGCGGCAGCAGCAGCAGCGGCACGTGCAGCTGTAGCAGCAGCAGCAGCAGCGGCCGCCGCCGTAGCAACTGCTGGCGGTGTGGCCAACAACAACAACAACAACAACAGCAGCAGCAACAGCAACAATAACAACAGTAGCAGCAGCAGCAGCAATAACAACAACAACAACAACAGCAGCGGTGGCGGTGGCAGTGGCAACAACAGCGCCTATGGCAGTCACACGCCCTTGGTCAACGGCATCGACGCCATGTCCATGTACAACAGCACGCCGCAGCATCAACAGCAGACGACGCCAACGCATGCGCAGCGCACGCCGAACAGTCAGTACAATGGCGGCATATACCCACAGCTGGCGGCCATGATGCAGCAGCAGCAGCAGCAGGCAACGCCGTCGGACTATGGCAGCGCGGCAATTGTTGGCACGCCGCAGCATCCCGGTACGCCGTATGCGGGCACGCCCTACACCACGCCCAACATGTCGGCGAATCATCAGTATCAGCATCAGCTCACCTCGCCGGTGGACGGCAATCTGCCAGCGTATGCGGGCTCGCTGCTCAGCAGCTGCGCGGAGCAGCAACTGCCGTCCATGATGCCGCCTACGCCACCGGTGCAGTCGGTGCCGTTGGAGCCGGTGACGGTGCCGGTGCCAGTGCCTGTAACAGTGCCCGTTGCAGTGCCACTAACAGTGCCAGTGCCCATTGCAGTTGTCTCCGCCGGCAAGGAGAGCGTTTCGCCCAACAAGCGCAGCAGCTCGAAGCAGCAGCAGAAGCATCAACAACAGCAGCAGCAGCAGGCGCAGGCGCAGCAGCAGCACAAGTCGCCGCAGTTGCCGCAGGGCAAATCGCCGGGCAAATCACCGCGACAACCGACACTGACACTACATCCGCCAGCGCCGACACCGACGCCGCCCAGCAGTGTGCCGGCGGCGGTGCCACCGAAATACGATCCACTGACGCATACGCTGACCGGCAAGCTGCGACAGCGTGCACCGCGTGGCAGTGGCGCTGCTGCCGGCACGCGTGGACGCGGTCGTGGCCGGGGGCGTGGTCGGGGCGGCAATGCAGCAAGCGCTATGCTGCCGCTGCCCACGCCCATGTCGGACTACGGCAGCAATACGCACATAGTCAACAATCTGGTCGGCACGCCCTTCGAGTTCAACAACTACGACGACGAGCTGGCCGGTCCAGGCGTCGAGAATCTGCAGTCGCTGCGCGATCGTCGTCGCAGCTTCGAGCTGCGTACACCAAATGCAGCCGGAGCCACGACTGTGCCGACCACCAGCTACGCCAGCTGCAAGCTGCGCGGCCAGAACAAGTCGCAGCAGCAGCAGCAGCAGGCGCCGCCGTCGGCTGCCAGTGCAGCGACCAATCCGCTGCTGCATGCGATCGTGCAGCCCGTGCTGCCTGGTCCCGTGGACATGCGCACCTACAACTTGGCATTCGAGGCGCCGCACAGCACCGCCTCGCAGGAGGCGTACCAGAACAATCTGCTGGGCGCCTTCGATTCGGGTACGGCGGATCAGACGCTCAGCGAGTTCGACGAGGAGGACGAGCGTCAGTTTCAGTCGGCGTTGCGTGCCACGGGCACCGGCAGCAGCAGCAGCAATAACAACAACAACAACGCGAGCAACAACAACAGCGGCAGCAACAATACCTCACCCAACAAGCCGCCAGCAATTGCAGCCGGAGTGGGAGCAGCAGCAGCGGCAGCAACAACACCGGCAGCACTGGAGCTTGGAGTTGCCGGAGTTACTGCTGGTGGGCTGCAGCCGTTGGTGGCGGTGCCGAGCAGTTTGCTAAACAGTGCACTGCACTCCACGGAGGCGAATCAATCGGCGCCCAGCGGCGTAGCCCTGGCCAATACACTCGTCTCCGAGCTGGTGCCGGCCATGGAGGCCTCGCTGGAGGCCACCTCGGAGGAGGTGTCCATTGATTCGGATACGACAACGCTGACGACAAAGGCCTCACTGTCGGATGCCAGGAATCAGCTCAAGCTGAAGATCAAGGGACCGCTGGGCTATCCGGACTACAGCGCTGTGACGAACAGCTGCATGTCGGGCATGTCCAACAGTTCCCTGGTGCAGGCGAATGCGGTGCAGACGACGGCATCGGCGCAGCTCAACGCGACGGTGGCCAGCACCTCGGCGGCCTGTGCGCTGACGGTTAGCGGCAACTCGCGACGCATGCGCAAGAAGGAGCTGCTCAGCCTGTATGTGGTGCAGAAGGATACGCTCAACGACGACAGCTCGTGCGGATTGCCTGCCACGCTGGATAGCCTGCCGCTGGAGAATATGCGCAAGTCCGATGCCAGCGAGTTGGACGATGAGCAGCAGCAGCAGCAGCTGACGGGTGGACCCAAGCGCTTCAAGAAGAACTCCAGCAATCGTGAACTGCGCGCCCTGGACGCCAATGCCGGCACGGAGGAGCAACTGCTGCCAGCGGGCGGCGGCGGCGGTGGCGGCGGCGGTGGCGGTGGCAACGATGGCCGTCGACGCAGCGCCTGCAGCTCGGGCAGCACGGACAATGGCAAGACGGGAGCGGCGAGCAGTGCGGGTAAGCGACGGGGACGCAGCAAGACGCTCGAGAGCAGCGAGGATGACCATCAGCCGCCCAAGCTGAAGATCAAGATACGCGGCCTGCCGGCGACGAACGAGTCGAACTCCTCGGGCATTGGCACTTGCCTCAATCTTGGCCTCGAGAGCAGCAGCTACAACTACGAGATGACGCGACGCACGTGTCCGCCCAAGAAGCGCCTGACCAGCAACTACAGCACACCGACGCTGGAGGAGATCAAGCGCGACTCGATGAACTATCGCAAGAAGGTGATGCAGGACTTCGACAAGGGTGAGGACAACAACAAGCGCGAACTGGCCGGCGACAACGAGACGCTGCTGGTCAAGCCCAAGAAGGACAAGAAGGACAAGCCCAAGAAGGACAAGAAGGAGAAGAAGCGACTGAAGCTGCAGCAGCAGCAGCAGCAGCAGCTCATACTCAACAACAGCAGCAGCACCACCATCAGCACGATGACCACCACGTTGATTGAGAACACGGCGAGCGCTTCGCCCGGCGAGAAGCCCAAGCTGATACTGCGCATTGGCAAGCGCAAGACTGAGACGACGACGACGACGATAAGCATCAGCGAAAGCAATGAGCAACAGCAGCAGCCACCCATAGAGGCACCACTGCGCTTGAAGATCGCGCGCGTTTCGGCGGGTGGAGCCTATGTGATTGGCGCCAAGTCGGACAACAAGTCGGAGCCACCGGTGGCGGCGCCAACGGCGATGCCTGTTGCTACAGCTTCGCCTGCGGCGGCGCCAGCAGAGCTGCCGCTGCTACCGCTGGTGGACAACTCGCCAACGGGCGTGCTGCTGCCCAACAGCTTTACGCCGCACTCGCAGAATGCGAACACATCGCCCGCGCTGCTTGGCAAGGATACGAGCACGCCGTCGCCGCCATGTCTGGTCATCGATTCCAGCAAGAGTGCGGATGTGCACGACTCCACGTCGTTGCCAGAGTGCGCTGCTACTGGTGCATCAGTGGTCGGTGGTCTGGTTGTCGGCGGTGTCGGTGTCGGTGTCGGAGTGGGCGGCGGTGTGGTTGGTGTTGGGCCCACGACGCCGTTGTGCGTCAATGTGGGTAACTATGACAACAGCAACAACTCGCTGCCATCGGCCAGTGGCTCGGGCTCGAGCAACTCCTGCAACAGCAACTCGAACAACAATAACAACAACAATAGCAGCAGCAGCACCACCAACAACAACAACAACAACAACGGATCAGGCGGTTTACTTCCATTGAAAAAAGACTGTGAGGTTAGATGATAATCATAAAGCAAGCGATTGCTCGATCTACCGATCGACTGATCGATTACTTCCAGCAACAACATGTGTCCTAAGTCCACAACCACTCCTTACCCCTCCCCCTCCCTACACCTGAGAACACAAGCTCCTCTCTCACGTCCATTCTAGATCTGCTAAATGTTTTTGTACAGCACTCGGAAAAGTTAACCTTGTACAGTTAGTTAATAAGTTACCAATACCCCTCCACCTTCTCCTCCTCCCATACTCTTTAATTGTTGTACACACACACATACACCAGATATTATTTAAATGTATATGTATATGTATGTATGCACATATGCCTGCATATGTGGGTATATGCCACGTATTTATAGAGATGCCTCACTGCACAGTTAACTGAACAACAACAACAATATATGAAAGCAACAGCAACAACAAACGAAACGAAAACTAATTGCATAATTTGTACATTTTAATTAAAGCGAATTTTCGATATACAATTTAGTTAAGCCTATGTAAAATACTGTATTAAAGTTATGATTTTTCGCATTATGTTTAGCTTAAAGATCGGACAAGAGCTCGGCTTATTGCGCATCATTATACATAATTATGATCCGTTAATCCGTTAACCTGCTAGTTAGCCCCTCCCCCCGCAATCCACTTCCATAAAATACCTACTCATATGAACTAAAATATAAACATATATATACCGATTATATATATGTATATATATATATATAGAAATATATATATTTTAATTATTTATTAATAACTATTTAAACAAAAATGACAACCGGACGCGATCGAGAGGAGAGTGCATAAAATAATCATCAAACATTAGCAAAAAGAATTTGTTAAAATGGAATAAAACGATGGAAGAAGGCGAAAAGAAGTGCGAAACTTAAGCAGTTGTAGCCTTTAGTCATTAATTGTAGTTCTTAGCGAAAATCAAAGTCGGCAGCTGCCACAGCGCGTGGCAGTTGCCGCAACTAAGTGCATATATATATAAAAAAAAAACAAAAAGTAAAAAGCAAAAAGCAACCAGCAACATATACCTAGACCCTAGACCTAACTAAATGCGAAACGAAAGCGATAACCCAATTGAAATTCAAATTGAAAATTGTAATGAAATGAAATGTTTGTATTTTTAGCGTGTAAGTCGAAAAACGTGTCGAAACTCCAAAAGTTAATGCAAAAAAAAAAAATAGTTTTCCATTTCGTTTATGTTTTTATATTTTTTTCCATGTTTTTCTTTCGTTTTTTTTTGTTGCCCCCGAGTTTAGTAAAAACAGTAAAATATTCTCATTAATTTTTCAAAATTACACACACAAACGTATGTATATATATGTATATATGTGTTATTTACGCGAGGATGTGATCATGCATTCCAGTTTCGGCAGGATTAATCAAAGTTCTCGAAATAAAGAAGTACTAAAAACATGAAAATATCTCAACGTAATAATTTTGGATCACATCACGCGTAACTATAACCATTATATATATATATATATATATATATATATATATATATATATATATATATATATATATATATATATATATATATATATATATTGATATATGTCGATTTAATTGAAATGAGAAGAACACGACAAACTATTAAACAAACAACACATACAAGTGAAAAGTAAAATCTACACATACAAAAATATTTATTCCAACATATTCAGAAATTGTAATCTTAGCTCTATTGTGCGGTAAATTGCGAAGTTTACGATATTGTGTAATTGTAAATAATTGTGTGTACGTGCGAGAAATGTTTTCTATTATTACGTTCTAATCTAATTAATGAATTAATTCTGATTATTAATTTTAAATTGTAGTTTTAGCAAAAATTTAAATAAAAACAAAAAGCCTTATTTAAAAACAAAAATTGATATATACACTCAATAGTTGCACAACAACAACAACAACAATTTACTTTTTGTCATTCAGGTTAATAGCTACTACTTACTACTACTACTTATAGTGCCCAGGCCACACGATCAACCAACATGGGCCACAACCAAAAAAAAAAAAAAAACAACAACAAGAAAACCAAAAGAAAAGAAAAGAAAAGAAGTAAAGCGAAAACACCATTTGTCAATTAAACAAGAGGTCAAGATCAAAGTAGATTTGGTTTTGGTTGCGCTGCCAGCGCTGTTAATTGGACAGTTCGTATAGCCCACAAACAATATATAGGGGAAACAAACTAATGAAAGAGTAAGGACTAATATTTTTGGTGCCGTTTTGTACAAATAAAGCAATATTCTGAACTTGTTATTAACACATAGCAAAAACGTAACGTCGTTTAGCATTCTCAGTAAAGGTAGAGTTTTGTGTTTTCCGTTTTTGAGACAGACAGACCAAGTTTTTATCAAGTTTATCTAGTTGCAGTGTAAGCGCATACACAAGAAGTAAATTATATATACACACACACACACACACACACACATACATAATGAATGCTGAGTGGGATGGAGGATCATAAAGCCAATCGTTTGCAGTGTACGTAAAAGATATTTGAGATAGTATAGATATATATATATATACTCTAATATATATATACATAAGTCGAGCAACCTCTAATAATATGCCTAAAACGTGCGAGTATCGAGCGTAAAACCGAAAACCGAACATTTTCTTAAGCAAATACACATCAAGAATAGATTGATAAGCGAATAGGCAAACAATAAGTATTACTAATGAAATTATTATTATTATGATTATTATTATTATTATATTACTATTGATATACACATAAGTGTTGAACAGGTGGCAACAGTTAGGAATCGTAAGCGTAGGGCTACATAGGGAAATATACATAAAAGAAACGCATATAGAGTTAGTCCTTAGGCAGCTAGACTAGCGAGGTGGGTAAGAACAGTTCTACAGAATTGCAGGCATTCGGGGTGGGAAAAATATACCAACAGCAACAACAGTAACAACAACAACAACAACAACAATCTATGCACATGCCTAGTAAATCCAAATATACAGATATTATATATACAGATATGTAACATACCTATATATTAAAGTAAAACGAAAACGAATCAACAATTTCAGTACATATGTTAAACAAAATTATTGACGATGATTTCAACAAAAATGACAAAACGAAATATGTAAAAATATAACTGTAAATGAAAAGAAACCAACCAACTAGTAAAGCTAAGTTGTATCATAAATATGAAAATATAGAAGAAATTATACATAAATTATTAAAAAACAACAAGTCTTTCAATTGCCTTGAGGAAAATGCCAGGTTTTCAGGTTTTCATATATATATATATTTCTGTTTTCAGTATAAGTACATATATATATTTGTCTCTTCATTTTTTCTATATATATATATATATATATATATATTTGTTTTACACATCTTAGAATTGGGCTTTCAATAAGTTGTAATACTAGAAGATTTGCGTGTTGTGTTAAGAAGGTTTTGAGCCTTTTTCTTTGGATAACTAAAATATCTATAATGCTGCACAAGGGTCTCGACTTCGGCTAGAGTGTTGTCTGATTTTGTATACCACTACTTTGGCCTCACAAAACTCATATGTGTACACATATATATTTATATATAATTCTCAACTTGAAATGATCATCTGGTTTGTGCATTTATAAAGTCACACTGTTATTGGATGTTAGCGCATTTCTATAAGTTACACTTAAATTGTCTAATCGCTGTGTCTTGTGTCTGTGCTCTGCCAACCGAAATGAACTATTTACAAGGTTAAGTCTAAAGTATTCGGAGTGGATTCACAATCAAAAGTCTGGAAAATTAACGTAATTATTATTATTTTCGATATTTCTCTATTGTGAGCTTATTAGAGTTGTTATACTTGTATGCATTCCTGCATTTGGGTTCGCTTTTCACTTTTGACGAAGACCAAATATTTGCGGAGTTTTTTTTTATTGATAATCGCAGAAAAAATATATTAATATATTGTATCGTAAGTATGTGTGTATATTAAAGCCATTAGCTGTCGCACTACTCAATGTAGATGTCCTCGATGGGATAAGCGGTTTCAATAAACTTCTGATAGAACCGTTGAAAGGCGCGACTGTGATGAGATCAGAAGTAGACAGTTAGTTAGTTAATGGGTTAATAGCGGGTGAATAACTACTAAGGGGGGGGGGGGGGTGGCGTTGTATGAACTCACCCGACAGCCTCGGCAACGGGTCGTGTGGACTCGGAGCCCTTGAAGACGTGACAGGCGAAGCGCTGCACTGTCGGATGCTTGGTGATGAAGCCAATGAAGCGATGATCGCGCGGATGAAAGGCGCAGAACGAGACATTCTTCAGCGAGTAGAAGTAATCGATGCAGGGTTTCTTCTCTTTCTTGTTCTGCGAAGAGAGAGAGAAAGAGCGCAGCGTGCTTGAGTCAAATTATCTGCAATTCTCTTCGCCAATTTCTACTCACATTCGGGGCCGATCGATCGACCATGCGCAGGCCCTGATCGGACACCTCCAGTATGCATGTCTGTCCCGTTGGCGAGTTCCCATATTCGCCGACAATTTTGCGCACCGCCTGGCAGACAACACCGGTGCCCTTGTGGGCCAGCGTCTCCACCGAGCCGAGATAGCCGAGCAGATAGCGCTCCTTCTTGACCAGCTGCACCGTGGGATCGAACTCATTGTAGTCCAAGTCGACGGCATAGGCCGACGGAAAGATGCCCTGGCGGCCCGTACGCAAATTGACGCCCTCACACCACAAATCCTCGGCCTCCTTCTGCACGTAGATGGCATCGCCGATCTCCAGCTCGATCTCGTCGTGATGCCGCGGCACAAACTTGTGCAGGCCACGATGTGTAGCCTCCAGCATCTCCAGCTGGCCGAACGGCACGCCGCCAAAGGGAGGCGGGAAGGGCGACTGCGAGACCGGCGATGTAATCTGCGGCGACATGCTCTTGAAATCGTTGGGCGAATGCGCCGTGCTATGGCCACTGTCCACATCGCCCAGGCTCTGCAAGCGCTCCGAATCCGGGCTGGAGTCCTCGTCCAGCAGATAGCCACACTTGAGCGACAAGAACGAGCGCTGCTGATTGGAACGTGGTGCGGCCAACGAACCACCACCACCACCACCAGCGGCAGCTGAGCCCACACCTGGCGGTGCTGCTCCCCCAATGCGGAACTCCTCGGCCAGCGTGCAGCCGCTCGAGGCGCCACCTAGAATATGCATAATGGAAGCTGCAACGAGGCCATGAATGCATTAGCTGCAACTACGTGGGAGGAACAGGATGAGGGGGCGTGGGGAGGGGTGTTTGCAGGCAAGAGCTAACAATACTTACATTTCTTGTTTTTCGGTATCTCTGGCAACTTGCGACGACGTCGTGTGGCAGCTGTGGGCGTTAGCAGCTCTGTGCTGGCACCTATGGTGAGCGGTCCCACATTGCCAGCGCTAAGAACAGCACCGCCAGCACCAACACCACCACCACCACCGGGAGCTGTTGCCTGGCCATTGATGCCAATGAAGCCGCCAATGGCATCCTGATGATTCAAGGGATGATGACGATGCGAATTGAACGAATCGTTTGTGTCCAGCGAACCATCCGAGGAGAGTGTAACCTTCAGGCCATCGCCCAGCTCATCATCCTCCACCTGGCGTTGCAGCTTTGGCTCCCCGATGCCGTCCTCCTGATCGGAGCCCTCGCTCTTGGAGGAATGCGAGTCGTCTAGCTCATCGTTGGGTATGAGACTGTGTGCATAAGAAGAGAGAAATTATCAGTCTACAGCGAAGCTATGCTCAAGGTGAGCAGAGCAGAGCCGAGCGCAGAGATACTTTTGCTGCGCGGCGCTGCGCTGCTCTCCCGCTGCCCACACTCAGCTGTTTGGGGGGCTGCTGGAAAAATGCCTTATTAATTGCTCGCTAATTGCGTATTTACTCTGCACGTGCATGCCCCAAATTCGGATTGATTTTCCGCGTACTTACGAGTAAAATGCATGTGTGTTCTTCTTTTTGCCGTACGTCGTTGTCGCGCTCACTGCATGCGGCTCAAAGATGGGCCTGTGGAACTCCTCGAACTCGCTGTCGGCCATACCGTGAGCCAGCCGTGGGCACTAGCTGCTCCACGCACACACGCACACGCACACGCACACACACACTCGCCTACACTGCGCGTAGTATTCGCAGTCGAGTGGGATTCACTTTCACTTTCACGGCACGCACAAGCGTTGATCCTGGCGCTTCTGGCAGCTGCTTGGAGCTTCTCTAGGCAAATTTGCAATTCTTGTACATGGCCAGCACAGCCGTGAGATACTTTTTCACTTCACGTTCGCAGAGAAATCGATAATTTCCTTGACTTCAGCTCGCTTTGACGTCCATTTGACTGCTGACGCTACGCAGTGGGGAAATTTCTCGCTGGACTCAGCTGTCAGGAGCATTCTCGTGTGTGTGTGTGTGTGTGTGCTCTCTCTCGGAGAGAACTGCTCTCTCTCTCTCACTCTCTCTCTCTCGCTTTGTGCAACTTTCTCTTGCTTCTCGCTCTGGCGCTCTCTGGCGCTCTCTGGCTTTGGCGTTTTGCGTAACTTGCAACTTGTTTTTGTTTACAACCCGCAACGGTGCTGCTTTTCGCAGCTCTACCCTTGGGGGTTGTGCACAAGTGGACCAGCTCAAGCATGCGCATTTCCGCCCAGGGGTGGCTTCTTGTCTGGCAAGTCTGTAGCAACGGCTCAGAGTTTCGTATAGCATTTGAATTTTGGCGCCTTGCCTGGTGGTGGAATTAAAGCGAGTATTGCACTTTATCTGAAGATATAGCTAGATGATGCAAGCTGAAACGAAATATTGAAAGGAAAAGAAAAGATTAGCATATTAAAAGCAGATGAGAGACAATAAATATATGAAAGAATAAGAAAGTATATATTTAAGTTTATAAAAATACATTCTTAATAAAAATATAAAGTTAAATAGTTCGATAGATACACGTAGATTACTTGAAAGGCAATAGAACACATTGAACATATTCCGATTGTTAAAAAGGCATACTACTGTGGGCAAAAAGTAAGGTGAATATTTTTGTAAAGTCAAAATTCTTTAAAGGTGAATATTTTTGTAAAGTCAAAATTCTTTAAATTTTGACTTTACAAAAATATTCACCTTACTTTTTGCCCAAAGTAGTATTTATATTATCGATATTTTATTCTAGATTTCTTAATATATTTATAGTTAGATATAGATAGATTACAGATATATATATCTTTATATATATCTACATTTCACATTGACAGAAATGTATGTACAGGCAGAGGCAGTCGTAGCAGACCATACAAAGTATATATATTATTGATCAGCATCAATAGTCGAGTCGATTTGGTCATGTCTGTCTGCCTGTCCGTTTGTATGAACACACAGATCTCAGCTATTAAAAGAGAAACACCATATAAATATACAATTTTGAAGTAGGTTTCCTTGTAATATTATGCAGAAGTTAAATTTTAGACTTTTGGATGCAACGCCCACCTCCCCTATGAAACTTTCAGAATTTTAGGAAAACTAGAAAAGCTAGAAGCACCAAATTTGGTAGTAGGGTTCCTGGTAATATTACTCAGAATGCGGATTTTCAAATTTTGGATGCCACGCCCATCGCCCCCAAAAATTGATTTTGTAAGTCGATAAATCGAATAATAGGAAAAGTAGAAAAGGTACAGAATTAATATTATTGTAGCTGCCTATAATTTTGATCAAATCTATAACTTCCAATCAGACAATAAATTTTTTATGTGTATTTTAGCTTTCTTCACTTGTTCAATAATATATTTAAAAATTATTTAGTAATACTTTAGTTTTATCCAGCAGCATATATGTATATACTTTGATGTCAGAACTCTTCACATACCCGCAGAATTCCCAATAATTTAGTCTGACAAGCATTTAAATTGTAGAGACCGCCACCCCGCACACCCTCTTCGCACTCACTGTCCACCCAAACAGCGCACACCCTTGCGAATTAGTTGGCCTAACTTAATTATGCCGAAATCAACAGAAATCACGAGCGCCATTCATCGCTGCCAGTGCCAGTTGAGATGCCACAAGAGAGAGAGAGAGAGAGAGAGAGAGAGAGTAGGAGACGACTTTGTCTGTCTTTAAGTCTGTCATGCTCTTTAAGCATCAGCTGCAATAAATCCATCAACTGTTGCTGCTGCTCCGACCGCTGTCGACTTGCCAAGGTGTACAAATAAAATGTATTTCGCAATCACTTTGAATGCTTGTCCGTGGGTGGGAAAGGGGGACTTACGAGTCAAGCTACTGAGTAGCCATTACGTTTATCACTTCAGCCCACAACATACAGTAGTAGTAGTAGTCTTGTGTGGGTGTGCGTGCGTGTGTGTGTACAGTTCTCCTAAGTTGCTACACCCGCATATTTTAATAGCCCAGTTGCTGGCACTGCTTTTCCCATTCCTCTTCCCTGTCGCTTGTTTGCTTTTCGCCAAGCGCAAACAAAGGACTCGAGACTACGAGCAGCCGAAAGCACCGCAAAAGAAATTGCCATTTATCTATTATTGACTCTGGCGCTTTGGGCCCACGTTGGCGGCCACAACTTTCAGTGCATTGTCAAGGCTGAAGCATCAAGTGGTTGAACGTGCCATTCAACCAACCCATTCCCCTCCCCAGCACTTCACATTCTCTTTTTTACTCTTTCCTATACTGTGAGTTCAACTGCTTCAATAGGAAAAGGAAAGTCTCAACTCGGCGCCTCGACATTAGCTTCCTTCTGGGACTCCATTTCGCATTTCGTTTCTATAGCCTGCCTTATCTGCTGCCTCAACTCTTTGCTGCTTATCACTGTCGTTGGCACAGTTAGTAAGGCCTAAAAATGGTAGTTTAGCTTTGTCTCAGTATATGCGTGAGTTAACAGAAGTCTTGGCAGATTACACAAAGCATATATATTCCTAATCAACATCAAAAATCAAGATTTGGCCATATATATATATTTTTCCATAAATATATAGACAAATATAGATATAAACAAATTTAATTCAAATTTAGAGCATTATGTCTATTATCTAAATAAATTAAACTTTCAATTTTGCACTCAATTACAACATTATGATTTGAAGCATTTGTAGCTAAGAATAATGTTGACAGTTTCGGCAGATCAGACAAATTATACAGAAACTATAGTTATACAAATATAGCGTCGACAAGCTGCTACTCTAATGCTTGACTGTATGCGTGAGAACGGCATTTGCATGTAGGACATGCGAGAAATCAAATTTTTACTAAGAATTAAATGGATTGAATGGTATCTCGCAGTCGAGTATTTTTTCGTAACTTGTTCCCCTTGAAGGGTTTTCGGTTTTTCCGTATTTCATGCCCGCATAAATTAAGCAGACGCATCTGAAAGTCAAGCGCGCTGACAGCAGAAATAAAAGTCCAAGCCCGAGTCCGAGCCCCTTCGAGTTCCTGCTGCTGATTAGAAAGTGAAATGACGTCATGTGTTAGCGTTAGCATCAGCCTGATTTCAGCATGATTTGGCCAATCAAAACGAGCGTAACCCCCACACGCGCACACACACACACAAGCATACATACACACACAGAAAAGAGGAGGAGTCTGCGAAAAGAAAAAGTCACTTGTAGCTTTTATATCCTTGAACAAATTTATCTCGCCACGCACACTTAATAAATACAATTGAATATGTATGTGCGCCTAATGGCTGTGGGTGTGGGTGTGTGCGCGAGTATGTGTATGTGTGCTGCAGGCTGCCTATAAAAGGGGCTGGCACAGCAACAGGATCTTGCAGTTGGCCGTTGCGTTGCGCATACGACGCGTGTGCTCCGAAAAGTGAAGTGTGAAAACTCGGTGAAAAAATCTGTGGGAAAACTCTAAGCAGAACTTTGTGATAATTGCAGAATTTTCTGGATTTCTGCTAGTTGCAATCTGCACTTACTTTCTAGATTATCCGTCTGGAATTTTCGGAATTTTCTGCACTTTTCCTGCAACATGAGTGCATCGGGCAAGAGTCTGCTGGGCCTGTGGCTCTATCGCAGCGGCGAGCAGGAGTGGTCCGTCAAGCAGGGCAGTCCGCTGCACACGCTCAAGAAGGACTCGCAGCAGTCTGTCGCGTCGTCGGCCACGTCGCATGCAAGTCTCTCCCGTCACGCCTCGGCGCCCAGTGACAATTTTCAATTGTTCTCGCCCAAAAAACAGGAACGCAGCGGCACTGAGCTGGTGCGAATGCCCTCCGGCGGCGGCGGTGGCGTTGGCGGTGATGCAATGCGTCAGCATTCGCCTGGCGAACGCATCTCGATTCTGTTCACGCTGAAGAATCAGGTGGGCAATCTGGCACGCGCTCTGCAAGTGTTCCAAGAGCTCGGCATCAATGTGCTGCACCTAGAGCTGTCGCCGCTGGAGACATCCACCAATCAGGCTGACGTGCTGGTCGATGTAGAGTGCGATCCGCGGCGCTTGGATCAGGTGGTCAAGATGCTCAATCGCGAGGTCGCCTCGGTCAACTATACGACCGTTAATGCGCATAGTTTGGCCCGAGCGCCGTCGCTGTCCGCATGCTCCAGTTTTGGTGAGTAAAGCGTTCTGTTCCATGTTAAGAGAAAATAAAAATACGAGGTGTGTTCAAAAAGTAAGGTGACTTTTCAAATTTCGCGGGCAACATATTTTCGATTATCGATTTTTTTGTTTTGTTATATTGGTACACTCTTCCCTAACATCTGTACCAAGTTTCAATGGAACATCCTCTTTTGTTTGGTTGTGAGAGGCGTAAAGTTACAAGTTATTTTGCGAGCTCGGCGATTTTTTGCTATCGAAAAATATGGATCAAAGGATTTGCATCAAATTTTGTGTAAAAAATAAAATTAAGTGCTCTGAAACACTTGAAATGTTGACAGTGGCATACGGTGAAACTGTTCTGAGTAAAAAAAATGTGTACAAGTGGTACAAACTCTTCCAAGATGGCCGGGAAGATGCCAATGACCAGCCTCGCTCTGGACGCCCAAGCACGTCAACAACTGATGAAAACGTTCAAGCAGTGACGAAAATTGTTTTGGAAAATCGTCGAATCACTATCAGAGAAGTTGCTGAAGATGTCGGTATCGCTTGGCTCGTGCCATGCAATTTTTTCAAACGTTTTGGGTATGAGTCGTGTGTCAGCGAAGTTTGTTCCGAAATTGCTGAATTTTGACCAAAAGAACCGTCGCATGAGCATCGCTCAAGAGCTGTTGAATGACGTCAACGACGACCCAGATTTACTCAAAAAGGTCATTTGGCCCCATGTGACTTTTTCTTGTTCCCAAAACTGAAGAGACCTATGAAAGGACGGAGATTTGCAACGATTGAAGAGATAAAGACTGCATCGCTGCAAGAGCTCAAGGCTATACCGAAAAGTGCTTATGGGAAGTGCTTTGAGGATTGGAAAAACCCTTGGCATAAGTGTATTGTATCTGAGGGGGATTACTTTGAAGGGGACAACATAAATATTGATAAATAAATTAATAGTTTTTCTTGAAAATACAAAGTCACCTTACTTTTTGAACACACCTCGTACAGTCAACAACTGTCTCGAATATTGTGGTATTTTCTCGATGGAAAAGTATATTATTTAATTAAGATTTGCCAAACGAGTCTGGTAAAAAATATTTTTGATTTAGTTTCTGGAGCTGAATTCGCTAAAGTTCTAAAAGTATTATCGATGCCAATAACTTTATGCACATTGGGGAATTGTAAAAAAATATTTAAGCTAATAGAAAATAATTTTTCAAAGTATTATTTTCGATACTAAAATTGTTTTTCGAGAATTCCCGAAAATACTGAACTGCAGTCCAACTTTTCTGTCAAAAATCAAGTGATTAATCATGATTTTTGGTTTCTAAATTGACTCTCCAGCAAATTTTTATGGTTCTGGAAGACTCGTTTTTTTCACATTTTTTCCAAAATACTAAACTCTCCCATTCAAGTCTTATAACACACATAAGTTTATAAAACATCATACGATTTTCCATTGGCATGTGATTTTATTCATGGCTTGACCTTTTTGTTGTTTTCCTATCATAATTTTTTGTTTCTAAAAAGAATTACAAAAATTTTGAAAATTTAAAAAAAAATTGAGACTTTTTGTTTTTGTGCTAAATCAAGCATAAAAAGCAATATTCAAAAAGTTTCTGCTTTTTTTTTTCTTAAAATAATTGAAATTTTAAACTTTCAAAGTGCCTCACATACACTTTCATAGCTTTTTTACGATTACAGGGTAGTATGATAATAGTTAAGGATTCTGCTCCTTTGTGGCTTTCTTGCTTCATTTATTATTATACTATATATATATACTATACTATACTATACTATATATGTATATTATACTATATATATATTGCTCATTCCTGTCCCTGCTACAGACTTTGGCGACATGGTTTGGTTTCCGCGCAAGATATCCGATCTCGACCAGGCGCAGAATGTGCTCATGTACGGCTCCGAGCTGGACGCCGATCACCCGGGCTTCAAGGATCCCATCTATCGCAAGCGACGCGAGCAGTTCTCCGCCATAGCCAACAATTTCAAGCAGTAAGTCTAGTTGAGTTAACCCCATCGCTTTTTTTAAGCCATAATCCTTGACTTGCATATGTGCTGTAGCGGCAATCCCATTCCACGTGTGCAGTACACGCCGGAGGAGGTCAAAACTTGGTAAGTGAAAGTGAACTTGTGGCGCCTGCTTGCGGTCAGCTGAAACTTTGTGCCCACTGCAGGGGCACCGTTTTCATGGAGCTGCATCGTTTGTATCAGCTGCACGCTGTGCCCGAGTACATGGAGAACTGGCCGGAGCTGGTCAAGTTCTGTGGCTATCGCGAGGACAATGTGCCGCAGCTGCAGGACGTGAGCAGCTACCTGAAGCGCAAGACCGGCTTCCAGCTGCGCCCTGTGGCGGGTTACCTGTCACCGCGTGACTTTCTCTCTGGCCTGGCCTTTCGCGTGTTCCACTGCACGCAGTACATACGACACTCCTCGGATCCCTTCTACACACCAGAGCCGTAAGTAAAATGGGGGGAGGTACAGAGACAGAGAGAGAGTGAGAGAGAGAGTAACTCTCTGCTAATTGCATTTGGTTGCAGTGATTGCTGTCACGAACTTCTGGGCCACATGCCGCTGTTGGCCAACTCGAGCTTTGCGCAGTTCTCGCAGGAAATTGGCCTGGCCTCATTGGGCGCCTGCGATGCCGATATAGAGAAGCTGGCCACGGTATGTGGAGTAACTTGTACTATTTAGAGTCAATTTCCACCAAACTGCTTTTCTCTTCGCACTCACGCAGCTCTACTTCTTCACGGTGGAGTTCGGCCTCTGCAAGCAGTCGGACAGCAGCTTCAAGGTCTACGGCGCAGGTCTGCTCAGCTCCATAGCCGAGCTACAGCATGCTATATCCGCACAGGACAAGATAAAGAAGTTCGATCCGGAAGTCACCTGCAAGGAGGAGTGCATCATAACGTCCTATCAGAATGCATACTACTACACCGACTCCTTCGAGGAGGCCAAGGAGCAGATGCGGTAGGTTCGGTGTACAGAAATTCAATGAACTTCTTTTTGTAATACCATTTACCCATTGAAAATGAAAAAAATATATATAACAGAATGAAGGAGGTGTGGCATACCTTACAGAGTATATGAATTCTCGAACAGCATCATTAGCCAAATCAATTTTCCTATGTCTGTCTGTCTGAACGGTATTTTTCGACTTATTGCAAATAAACCAACTATGAAGAGCTAGCAGCACCAAATTTGGTAGGAGCATCTATGGTAATATTATGCAGAATGCGGATTTTCAACTTTTTGATGTCACGCCCACCGCTCACATAAATAGATTTTTTTTTGAATTATACGAAAAGTATTTAACTTAGAAGCATCAAATTTGGTAAAAATGTTCCTGGTAACATTAAGCAGAATGTGGATTTTCAATTTTTGAATACCACGCCCACCACCCTAATAAATCAACTTTTTGATGTCATGCCCACCGCTCACATAAATAGATTTTTTTTGAGTTATAAGAAAAGTATTTAACTTAGAAGCATCAAATTTGGTAAAAATGTTCCTGGTAACATTAAGCAGAATGTGGATTTTCAATTTTTGAATACCACGCCCACCACCCTAATAAATCGTTTTTTTCGAATTATTAGAAAAGTTAAAAGCATAAAATTTGGTAGAAAGTCCCGACATAACGCAAAATGCATACGACTTTTTTTTAATTATAAGAAAATTAAGAAGATTTACGAAACTTGGTAGCTAAATGGTATTATTTTTTTATAACATTCTTTATTTGTTCTTTCTCCTATCCTGCAGTGCCTTTGCGGACAGCATACAGCGTCCGTTTGGCGTGCGCTACAATCCCTACACGAGCAGCGTCGAAGTGCTGTCCAATGCGCAGAAGATCACCGCCGTGGTGAGCGAATTGAAGGGCGATCTAAGCATTGTTTGCTCCGCGTTGCGCAAGATCTCAGCCACGGATGAAAATCTCGATGTGGACAGCATAGCAAACATGTTGCACAACAGCCTGAACGTGCGCTCAGCCAATGGCAGTGGCAGCGGCAATAGTCCCGATCAGACAGAGCACTATATAACCGAGGGGGATTAGAGAGTGAGAGATCGGAGAGCAGAGATAGAGAGAGAGAGAGAGAGAAAATGCAAACACGAACATTTGTTATATTGGGACCATATGCTACACATATATAATAACTATATACTATATATATATATATATATCGATGTCTAGCTTTCTTGTTTACACTCTTAACTTTATTAATATTATTATTAATAATTTGTTATATTATTATTATTATTATTTGTATAATGCCTAACTAAAATAAACTCGACTTCCTTCTCGTGTGCCTCGTGTGTGTGTGTGTGTGTGTGTTTCTAGCCTACTTATAGATCATATCACAGTCTCTGTTCAGCAAGAACTTCCTGCTGATGTAGCTGGACGTATACTCCATCAGGTAGTTGGGTATGGTCCAAACGGTGAAGCTCAGCGCCAGTGCGCGCCATTGGGCCAGCACTTGGGGCAGCTTGGCGAGCCAACTGAAGCGATTGCTCACACGACTGGTCACCTGTTGGGTGACGCCACGCACCACGCCACCGGCCAGACCGGTCACGCTGACCTTGCGTCGCCGCTTGGCACTGGGCGAGCCACCGGCACCGGACTGCTGGCTCAGCTGCAGCTCGCCGGATTGACCACGTTTCAGTTCCAGCTGCTGCTTCATTTCGACGCGTGGCGCGATCTGTATGCGATCGACTGTGTCGCAGATTTCCTCATTGCTTATCAGTATGCCGGCCACGATATACATCAGCTTGAAGACTCTGTAGGGGGGAGGGGAGCAGTATTTGTATTAGTATCTCTGTGTTCGTTTCTCAAACACACACACGCACGCACCTCACTGTATGGGAAATCATCGTGGACGACGGACGAGAGTTCAAGAGTTCCACTGCACACGGCGAAAATTTGAATATATTATACAAATTTCTAGCTGCTTATCAGTCACACTTTATGTGTGTGATTTCATGCGAATATTATATATATATATATTTTTTTTTTCTATGAACAGTACTTTTGTGGTTTAAACTATTTATGAAATTTCGGTAAGTTTTTTTTTTTTTTATTGGTTTTGTCGAGAAAAGACTAAAGTCTCTGGGAGTTTGTATTGCTATAACACCGCGCTGCTCAATAGCTAAATTCCAACTGAAAGATCGAGCCTGAGGCGTCGCATAGCGTTAGCTGATAGCGCTGAGAACATGTCGGCGATAAGACCGGACTGCTAATGCTAGTCCCACCATTGCATACACATTGAACGTGTATTTTCGTATTATCTTTTTATGTTTATGTGTCTGCACAGTGCTCAGATCAGCCAGGGGCTTGCCCTTTCCATTTCGTTGGGCTGCTTTCTCTCTCTCTCTCCAGTGCTCTCTCTTTCTTGGCTCACTCACTCACTCACCCAGTGACTTAGTCAACGCTTTACTGATAATTTTTTTGACATTTGCTTATCGATCGATTTTATGGCTTTTTGTGAGGCGGCGTCAAAATAACTCGACATCGAATCGCTTAGAAACTACGTACGAGCAATACGAACTTTGGAATGCCGATCGAAACGGGCATGAGTTGTCCACACGGAATTGTCGCGTCGGTTCTCCCCCACATGCGCGCGCTCTCTCTCTCTCACTGTCTCGTTCGCCTGGGATTGAAGCGTTTGTGTGCTTGGATCTTGGCTGAAATGTAGCTGATAACGTGCGCGACACTAGCTGCAGCATATAGTATCGATAACACTATACTGAGCATGTATATACATACATATATTATGTCTAAGCGCATGCATGGCATGACACATTATGTCAAGGGCGCCATGCGAGATTAAATTCAATAAACAGCGCCGAAATTAGTAGTAATTATCAATTGAATGGCCTATCAATGCCAATTAAGAACATGGCAACGGAGATAATGGGTGTTATCTAGTCGCGCAATCGTCTGTTTATTTTTTGGTTTAGTTTTCTGCTAGAATGCAACGCATGCGCTGCAGTCGTATGGTGTTTGTCCCAGCTAAGCCTGCGGTGCAGGCAATGGCTAAATTGCCTGGGGGAAATTATGTGCACTGCAGTGCAGTGGCGCCATCTAGGGTTGCAGGTTGCACGCAGAGTGTAAGGTAGGTTTGCTTATAGCATAAGCTGCTGTGCGATAGATTGGGAATATAGTGTGAATATATATATTTATAGCGTGAAGACTGGCTGGCAATACCCTGTAATGGCAATGAAATTCATTGTCAAAATATTAAATAATTTTACTAATACCTAAATGCCTAATCACACTATATTATTGCCAGCCATGGGCATGTGTGTAAATTATACCCTAATCTCTTGGCCGCACAAAGCCAATCAAGGCGTTTATTTAAAGCCAATCATTTTGTCGGCGGCAATAAACATTTCATTTAATTTGCCAACTTGATATCTATCAGCATAATTGACTTGCACTGGCATGCCTATGCCCACAAAATACACACGCACACATACACATACTCGAAAGTAGCCTAAAATTCTTAAGCCAATGCCACACACACACACACAGCGTGAGAGTCTGGGAGACTTTTCACACATAAATTATGTAGCCGACCGGTGGGCCGTGCGGCCCAGACCGGAACTGAGCACTGTGTGGCGTGCGGACAGCTCGAGTTTGTCGGTGTAAAACAAGATTATTTACAAATGCACAAACCACAGAATCTTAAACAAAGTGGACAAGGGCAGGCAACAAGGCAGCAGCGTGTTCATAGCAACGACAACGACGACAACAAGAAAAACAATTTTCACACAATTTTCGAGAGTGCAGAGGAAAATTGCGCAGACAGCAGAGACGCCACAAAATAAATGTGAACAAAGCCAGCAAGTCGACAAGGGCCACAACAACAACAACAACAGCAACAACAAGCACAAGGGTATCAGCAATAAGTAGCACACAAGCCAAAGGGGGGCAGGCAGGCTGGTAAAGGCAGACAAGTCTGAGCTTGCTAAAAGGTATTCCCCAAGAATGTCTACAAAGCACAAGGACGACAAGCAACCCCAGGCCCAGGCCCAGGCCCAGACCCAGACCCAGACCCAGAGCCAAGCCCAGTCGAGCCACAGATTTGCCGCTGCTTGCCCTGCCCCCTGACAGCAATACAATACACTTCCTACACACACACACACACACACACATACATACACAGGGACTGAGAGTGTGCAACAACTGTTTAGTCCACTTAGGGCAGCACATTTGCCCGGAGATGGAGACGTTATCGTCGTCAACACTGGCATCGTCTTGGAGCAGGAAACAACAGCAGCAGCAGGCGGTAGGCGGCATGCGAACGACCTTGACACACAGCTATATGCTTGCCACAGGGACGGGTAGCAGCAGGGCTGCCTGCGAGTGCGAGCGAGATGCGCAAATGCTCAGTCAAGTGGCGCCCCAAAGTGTCCATTCAGAGTGCTTGGCAGCTGGAAAAATTATTCCGTCTGCCTTCAGCTTTCAGCTGCAGCTGCAGCTCCTGTTGCTCCCCCCCTGCTTGTCTCTGCCACAGACTGAGTCGAGTCAGTGGTTGGCCAGTGGCCAGTAGCTTCGGCTACTTCTCGTTGGTTAATTGGCTGTGCACAAGTGTGTGTGTGTGTGTGTGTGTGTGCGTGTGTGTGAGTTGAGCTTACAAATTGTTGTCAGAAGGAGCGGCAGCAGGTCCTTGGCTTGCCACTTGCCACTTGCCTTACAGCATGCCTCTGTGTGTGGGGCGACGTCTTCTACTTGCAACATGCAGCATGCAGCACCTGCAACTGCTAATCCCACTCCGATCTTGTGTGTTTATTGCACGCAGTTTAGTCAAGTGTTTGCAGAGCTTTGCCTTGCCTCCAATTTGCCTCACTTTAAGCCAAGCGCGCGCTGCACAAATTGAAAGCATGGCAAAAAAAAAAAAAAAAAACCATTGCAAAATCGCTTAATAAATTGGCGAAAAAAATGGCGAAATTGAAAATTGAAATACGAAATAATGAAAATGCATAAAAACCTCGCGCAGCTTAGGCGATGCCAGGAGATGCCCGTCGTAGCCGCAGCGGCCGGGCTGGGGGCAACAAGGTGTTGCGCCTGAACATGATATATGATGGAACCGCAACGGCAGGAGGAACTCGACGACGACGCGAAGCACAGCAGGAAATAATTCCAACCACTGAGCAGCGGCTGCTGGCAGGGGAACGGAGGGGGGGGAGTGTGTGCAAATATTGAAACGGGTATGCCACCAAAAATGGTCAGGAATGTTCGTAGGGACAAAGAAATCTAAACAACAACAGCAGCAGCAGCAGTTGCGATGCTGACGTCGACGTCGACGTCGACGCCGACTGCGCGTGTACTAACAACAAATGCTGTTGGCCAAGAAGGCAGGCGGTTGCTGCTGTCGCTGATTAAACGCGGTGGTTCAAGCGCCTCAACTGCCGTTGCTGCTGCTGCTGCTGCCACATGCCACGAATGCGTCGCGAGGTGTTGCCAACTGGAGGACAAGCAGCAGGACACGTGGACACGCGGCCATGTCTACGTGTCCAGACACACAGCGCTGCAGTCAAGTGAGCTGTGCCTCTGGCCCCCCCATGCGCCTCTCTGGAGTAGGAAGCGGGGCTGGCTTTAGCTCCAGACAGCAGACGAGTGAGCGCTCGTTCTCTAGTTCTAGGTTTGGGACTTGTAGCAACATTTCCGACGTTTCATACAAAGGACCAGAAAACTGCAGATTGCAAAAAATCCAACTAGAAAAATCGCTCTCGCTCTCTGTCTGCATATTTGTTGGCCATAGATTTTTTCCATGTTTTTGGGCGCGTGTTGTTGCTGCTGCTGCTGTTGTTGTTGTATTTCTCTAATTTATTTCATCATTTTATTTGTTTCAGCATTTCGTTTTTCGATTGTTTTGCCCGCTTCAAACACGCGCGCATGCAAATGATGTTGAGCGCGATAAGTGTTCGAAGGATTGTCTAGCAGTTCCAGATTGAGTTTACTAAACTGAACCCACATATATACAAATATATATATATATATGTATATAGCAATAGCTTTATATGTACAACTCTGCGGAACAGCAGAAAAAAAATTAGAAAACACTTGAAAATTGCAGACAGTTGGCTGCGGGGCGGCGGGCGAGAGAAGGGAATGAGTCGCTTTGATATATGAACTTGAGGGACGCGCATTGTCTGCGCTTATTATACTCGACTCTAGGGGGCAGGGGACAG
Source organism: Zaprionus bogoriensis (assembly GCA_035046045.1). NCBI lineage: Eukaryota > Metazoa > Arthropoda > Insecta > Diptera > Drosophilidae > Zaprionus > Zaprionus bogoriensis. Next base: position 608,919 of record JAWNOI010000145.1, read on the forward strand.
GAGACAGGCGCACCCATGTGGCAGCTGAGAGACACACAGACAGGTAGAGGGAGAGAGCGAGATGATTAAAGCTGCAATTTGATTTATTAAGATCTTTTTATTAGCGGCAACAAATGGATAACGAGTTGCAGCTAATTGGCAAGAAAGATGAACAGAGAAAAGATTGAAATAGAGAGAGAGAGATAGATAAGAGAATTCTGTGAGCAAAAAAAGAAAGAAAGCAAACAAAGTGAAAGTAAGCAAATTCTTCGCACTAAATGACAAGCATATGCAGCGGAAAATGCTAGAGCAGTAGAGGGGAATGGAAAGAGCAGAGGTTATAGTTAATCAGCAGTAAAAGTAAAAGCAAACAAATATCTAGCACTTAAAATAAAGTACTAGAAGTAGACAATGTTGATGAGTAAAGTCGAGAGAAAAACGTGTTTTTTTTTATTTAGTCCCGGGACTTATTGATCCACGTGTATGCAGACAGATAGAGAAAGCATATTAGGAAGAGATATAAAGAGAGAATAATGTTAATAGATTAAAGAGAGAAGAAAGCAGATACGTGGGCTGCCATTTATATTACTAGCCTAGTGCTTTTCTAGTATTACCAGGCGTAATCTAAGGTTTTCATCGGAAAGTTTTAAATTTTTGTACATAAATTCACTCAGAACAGTTATACTACTAGTAATATTTTTGTTGTTTATGTAAAAGGGTCGTTCAATAAGCCCTTAGAAAATCCGAGTGAAGAAATCCGAAATCCTTATTTTTGGACGGGATAAAAATGTTGGAAAAACGATTGGCAAAGTGTGTAGAGCTAAAAGGGACTATGTTGAAAAATAAAAAAAAAATTCTGCAAAAAACAGTGTTTTTATATTTATTATTATTATTTATTTTTTCTAAAGACTTTTTGAACGACCCTCGTATTTAATAGCAGTTAAAAGATAGCAATTAGTTATAGTTAGAAGAAGGCATTTGTATGAGCCAAGCAATTCTGCTTACAAAGTATCAAGTGTCTTCCATTTTCTTCAAAAACTTTTGCTTTCAATTTAAACTAATTTTTTTCATCAGTCTTTCTACTTTTTCCAACTCCACACTCTTTTAGAGCACTCTGCAGGCATTACTCCATAGAAAGAGAGGGAGAGAAAAAATAGTGAGTTTCAAGATGTAATAAAAGTCAAGAAATTCTGCTTAATAAATACAAAATGAACACAGCAATTTTTCCCTAGTTAAATATCACTTTTTCCCCTGTAAACCTTTAACTTTCTTGCTTGCACTTCTGTCGGTATGCTGCATTATATTAAATTTACTCCAGGGAGAGAGAGAGAAATGTAGAGAAAGCATCATTAAATGTAAGTCAACAACAATTTTTGTGTAGCCAATATCAAATGAGCACTATAAGTTCTCTATATTTCGTGTCAAATATCGCGTATACGCATGGTTTCTTCCTCTGACTACTGCTTGCTGCTTCTCCCTACTGCATGCTCTGACGTCTCTCTCACTATACTCGTGCTCTTCTGCCGGCATGCTGCATTAACTTAAGTTCTCTTGTTTGTTCCGGCTCGATCCCGGTGACGTCAATAGCTCGATTGACCATTTGTTGTGATTTTTCTGCTGCTGCTGCTTCATCTTCCTCTGCTACTTCTACTTCTTCCTGTTGTTGTCTTTGACTCTGGCCTTTTTGCGTTTATTGTTAGCTGCACATAAGCCAAAAAAATATCTACGTAATTTTTTTTTCTGCAATTTGTTCTAACAAAATTTCGAATATTTTTTCGCATGTATCTCTGTGGCTCGAGTCAAGGATTGCGCTCCGGCCCAGACGAAGCACGTCCTGTTCGGCGTGTGTGTGTGTGTGTGTGTGTGTTGTGCGATATAATAATTTCATATGACATGCAGCGACCTGTCCATCCTGGAGCCGGAGCTTCAGCTTCAGCTTCAGCTCGTCAACGTTTCCTTCCTCTGCCACTTTGGCTGCTTTGATATATAATTTTTTGCATTTTTTAATGCCTCGATTGCCCCGGGCTGCCCGGGGCCAGGCATAGGTGGGGAGCATGGACGTTGTCCTGTACTTTTGGCAGCACATAATCTCATTTATTTGCCGGCAAAACGCTTTTCAGAATCAAATTTCCGCTAAAACATTTTCTATTTGCCAATGGAAAATGGCAAAAAAAGCTGCTTAAACTGTTTGTTCTGCAGTTTGCAAAGACGTTAGGAAGTTAGAGTGGGGTAAAAACGGCTTACAGCATGCCAAAAAAATTGAGAATAAAAATTGAAATCAAATAGTTATGCTGCTTATTTAATTGCCTAGTTTTGCATACCCTAAGCCAGCTGCAGTGCTGAGTATTACTTGCTTAACTCAGTTGCGCTCTGCGCTCAGGTTGCACATTAGTTGTCGTCGGCTGCAGTCTGTGGATATAATTTAGCTTGATTTGCAGTTTGATTGATGCCAGCGACTGTCAGAGCGTAGCTTCGTTTCTTTTTTTCCCTGTTGTTGGCAAAACTAAACTTGACATGCGGCCATCGCTCAAAGCATAATGCATAACCGTATACCCAATCTACCACCCGAAAATCTCCATCCCATGCTCTACGCTCTCAATAATTGATGGCCTCCATATTTATACTATACAAAATCGAACACGCGAACGTGCGAGCGAGTGTGCGTGTGTCAGCGTGCCAGTGTGTGTGTGAGAAAAGAGGAGGTGGCCAAGGAAAAGTGTTCTCAACATGGCTGTGCCTACGGCCACGGCCCGAGCAATGGCTCCGCCTTCCAACGCCAGTTGGTGCGTCGTCCTGGGCACGCGTTATATACCGAAAAACTAACGGCAACAAGCGATAAGAGCAATTGCCAGCAAGACGAACGCTGGCGAGAAGAGGTGCAGGAAGCAGGCAGCGGGCAATAGGGAGCTGGGGCTCTGCTCCAGTCGAAGCAGTGGCGCAAAAATGCACTGAGCAAATGAAAATGAATGGGGCAAGCGCCTAAAAGTAGGCAAAGCAACGCAGCGCAGCGCAGCGCTACGCAACGCCGTCCACTTGTACATAAGTGCGAGAGCAAAAACCGGCCGATGGAGGACGATGGAGCTGGAGCTGCTGCTAAAAGTGGGTGTCGGCTTGCCGAGCAGCAGCACAAGCAACAACAACAACAAGAACAACAAGGAGCAGCTGGAGAAGTAGAGGCAGCAGTAGAAGGCAGCCAGCAGCAGGAGCAGGAGCAGGCAGGCAGAAGTAGCAGAGAACAGCCTGCCTGCCCGCCTCCCTGCCCGCCTCCCTGCCTGCCTGCCCACTGCTCTGTCTTGGGGCTAACTTGGAGCTGGGGCACACGCGGCGTATGAGCATTGTTTGCATATACACGACGACGAGCATAAATCAATCATGGCCGAGAGAGAGAGAGAGAGAGCGAGCGAGATGGCAGCAGCTCGTGAGTCTTAACTGATTTTTGCTAAATAGTTTTTGGTCAGTCTTCGCACAAGCACACACACACACTCATTGATTGCTTACATACACCCGCACACACACACACACATAGAGTTGCAGCGCACTGCTAGCGAAATCCAAGGCAAACAAGCAAAACGCTCAAGCACTTTACTCAATTTAATTTCCTAATTAACTGCGGCGCAGCAAAGCGACACTACTCCCATTTCTCTCACTCATTCCCTCTCTCTTTCACTCACTAACACTCTACTTCTCCTCCTCTCTCTCTCTCTACTTAGCCCACGCTCAGTTCAGTTCATTAATGTGCGTTCGCTTCTGCCTTTGGCCAAAGTGAGACCTTTCCACATGTCTCCGTGTCTGTCTCCTTGTCTGTCTGCATGTCTGTCTCTGTGTCCGTCTCTCTGTTCGCTTGTCCTTGCTTGTGTCCAATTGTGCTGGCCGTTGGTAATTAGCAGCACACGTTGCTCCTTTAACACAACCGCTGATGATCCCTGCTCGCATTAAATTAAGTCAAAACAATTACGAACTGCAAAAAAAATAAGTGGAAAAAAACCTGCAGAATGTCAACAGCGTTTGGACACGCTGCCCGACAATAGCTGCCCTTTTTTTTATACATTATAAATGTACAAGTAAATATATATATATATATATTTATATACGTATGTTCGTGTGGATGCAGACTTTTTGCGCTGCGCGGCTAACCGCATAATGAAGTGTCCGCTAAAGGATGCAAAAAGAATAAAGTACAATAAAAGCGTTTCACACATTGGCAACAATCTGACAGCTCTGGTAGTCCCTCTACCCTGGAAGGGTCTTTGAGTGTGTGTGGGGTATGCTAGATTTGGGATTTAAGTAAGTGCTAAGCTATATAAACTGATAAAGCAACTAGTCCATTTACGACCAGATCGTGCACTAGTTAAGCACATTTAACTGTAGCATAATACTATACAAATACTATAAAATAATATTATAGTAATTGCTACTGCAGCATTTGATAAGTTTACTTCAGATTTTTGTTGAGTATTCCATGATATCATATTCCATATTTTTAATGAGTACTGCAGGGTTTAAGCTGAGTTAAGTGATTGTATGGTTTCATAAACGTTAGCTGAACTATGTTTTATATTGTTGCTTGATACTACATTATAGCTTCATGCCGGGTATTTCTTAGCTAAACATGCCTGATAAAACAAACTTAATATATTTGTATTTAAAAAATTAGTTGCCTTTTATAACTGATAGTCTTTTATATATGTACAGCATATATATTTCTGGCACACTGCTTAGGGCGGTTTTTTTCTGGCTGAGCATACAGAACTCTCAGGAAATATATAATATAAATAATAAAAATAAAAATCAAATAATTAAGCTGTCGTAGTCATTTAAAAATAATATAAAGAAATAAATATTCTACTTTTTTAATGTACTGCAGAGTATTTTCCAGCTTAAAGCGAGTAATTTTAAATATAAATAGATATTAATATATATATATAATATTATAAATTAATATTTTTATATATTTACGTTACTTTATACTTACATATTATTATATATGTATTATATTATATGTATATGTATTATATGTATATTACTTTCTATAATTGCTAAAAAGCTAACTTTTTTTATTTTTTTACAGGGTATTCCCTAGCTGATTCCACTCCATTGTTTACTTTGCAGCTCGTCCCTTTTTTTTGGTGACTTGTTGAGCTAATTTGTTTTACTTTGTTTATATTAAAAACATTGTTGGCCCGCCGGATTTCCGGTTGCCTGTCAGCGACAAATGCAAATGTGTAAACCGCAAAGGATAACAGTCGTCGGACACCTTGCCTGCCGGAGATGACCGTCTTCCCCGCTTCCGCTCCCGCTCCCGTTCCCTCTCTATCGCTGTCTTTGTCTCCCTCTCTCTCTGTCTCTCTGCTGCATCTTTGTGTGCATGCCACATTATGCGAGCAATTAAATTGTCATGTGAGCCTTGCGCAAGGGGCAAGGTAATTATGCGGTCGGGCAGGGGGCAGCAGCAACAACAGCAGCAGCAGCAGAATTCGGTTTCGACTGGCGACGATGTGTGTCTGCTCTGGGCTGCTGCTGTGGCCTGCTGAAGATGCTGGCTTATCACGACCCGTTGGCGGTTAATTCTTGCGGTGTTGCCAACTGCCAGTCCAAAACACTAAGGAGCTTATGAGAAGCTGTGCACAAATTCCAACCGCCCGCCTGCTCTGTCCCCGCGCCATCATCAGACAAATGCCAAAGGCTTTGAAGGTGCGCAGTTTAAGTGCTGAAGCCGTGATGCTGAGCAAGGGGACTGCACTACGTCTTACAGTTTGAATAATATTTTGAGAGATTTGGTATTCTTTAGGTGTCTTACAAAGGACTTCAATTATATACTACGAGCGCAAATTATTATAGAATAAACACATTAACTCTATCTGCCGCTTGCTTAATCCTGCAGTGCTTGAAATGTTCAGAGATTTTTCGGATTTTATAACTGTCTATAAGTAATGATTATATATGCTGTTCTTTTCAACTAAAATTAATGTTATTCTTTAATTTTAATAATGTCTGGCTATTTTTTATGTCTGTCTTAAAAATCTTAAGACTGTTTACTTTACATATAAATTATTGTTGTATACAGAAAACTCTTCTTAGATTTTCAGCTTATAGATAGACGGGCAGAGAGAGCAAGAGCCTGATCTCTTTATAAATGATGCAATATATGCACATATGCTATATTTAACTCAGAAAAGTATAATTTTCTCGGGTCCTACTTGGAAAGTTTGGCATTTCTTTTTTAATTTAAAATGTTTAAAACTATGTAAATATATAGATATAAATTATTATAAAATAGAAAGAGTTATATTAAGTAATTATCTTTCAAAAAGCCTTTTAGAACTCACACTAATCATTTATTATTAAGAGCTAGAATAAGATAGAAATAAAGACAAATAAAGAGAAATAAACAGAGCAAATCAAGGCGATAGAGTGACACTTTTTAGAGAAAAACTGTGTGAACAAACTATTAAGAAACATTTTCTAATAATTATATGTTCTTTTTAAATCCCAAACGATTTCATTCTTGCCATCTTCATCGCATTCCTTTGCTCAATTAACAAGCTCGCGTTAATCGCAGGCTTTCGCCAGCTTGGTAAATGAACAGGCAGCCGGGATTGCTACTGCTTTTGCCCTGTCCAGCTGCAAGCCAAAAAAGGTTTAGGACAACACACAAAAATGTTGCCACGCCTCGCCTGTTCGGCCAGCCCTGCCCTGCATTGCTTGCCTTATTCGGCTGCCGCCTCCTACTCCTGCGCGCTCTTCTCCAGCTTCTGCTCCTCCTGCTCTGGCTGCTTTTGGCACATTCTCGGTTTTCAGTTAAGTGACCGGAAAATTGGGATCCTTTACGGCACATTTAATTCACACATATGAGCGCGGCACAATTACCCGAGCACGCCCAGGACACAAGCAGGCACATACCCACACACACACACATACACACTCACACAGAGACGGAGATAGAGATGGAGTCGGAGACGGAGTCAAAGAGACACAGTGGGAGCCGTGTAAACGTAGACAAATAACACTTAAGAGCGATATGCCAACAGTGGATTCCAGGGGCTCCAGAGCCAAAGGAAGTGTTGCTGCTGCTGCTGTTGTTGCTGCTGCCTGCTGCTGCGAGGCAACCGAAAGGCACGCGCCACAGCAAACGCGCGTGCCACACAAACACTCGCTCACTCACACACACACGTGCTGCAAAAGCTACTCAGCTGAAACCTCGACAACGACAACAACAACGCATAGCACACACTTGACTACAGCATAAAAAAATATATATCCGTATATATATTTAAAAAGGAATTTATTCTAAGGACACGCCAGATATCCGCACACAGCGTGACGTAGGAAAAAAAAAACCAAATCTTTTTCTATATATAGAAAAATATATCGCACATTTATGGCAAGTGCTGTGTCGACGCGCCGGGCGTGCTTTGGGGCTTTTGTGTCCAGGGGAGGATAATAAAAAAAGGACAATGCTGCTGGCTTCTCTGTATACCCTTTGCAAGAGGCATAGAATGAGGTGGTTGCGACGTGAGATTTTTTGGGAAAAGACAGCTTATAGATACAAAAGTTGTACTATGGCAGTTTGTTAAGCTAGTATGGTAGTAGAGTATAATTATTTTTAGACGATTTAGTTATACTAATGACTTGGACTTAAGCAGAAAAAAAATTTTTAAGTAGTATCTAAAAATATGGTATGGTGGATTATTATATTAATGAACAATTGTACGAGTACGAGTATATTATAGAAGAGCTTATCTCAAACTTTTGTAGAGAAGAGATTTTGTAATGATATACCATACTATATGGTTGTAAAGTATATTGAAGACGAAAACAAGAACGTAGAAGTTAGTTGTCTGAAAGAAGTGCCTGATGTGACCTTAAGCTTCTTCTCAGTTTATTCTTTCTACAATTTTGCTAGAATTTCAATATAATTCTAATCCAAAAAGAAGTGCAATCGATCAATCCTTATTCTCTTATTAGGTTTCTTCCTTTTACAATTTCCATAAAAAATAAGCAGCCTGCCTATAGTTCTGTCCTATATTTTTACAGGGTATTTAATAGCTTGTCTCTCACTTCAAGCTCAGCAGACAAAAGGATTACACGAGAAGTTTTGTAGTCAAGGCTAAGTTCGGCCAACAGATTTATTTGCGCTGAAACAGAACGTATGATGAGTGGCAGGCCACAATGCCAGCACCAGTAGACCAACAACAACAACAACAACATGAACGGCAACAAGACAGACAAGCACAACAACAATAGCTGAGCAGATAATTGTTGGTTGTGCGGTGACATCTTTGCGGTTTGTTGGCCTGTGCGCGTGTTAAATACGATTTTAATGAGTGCGTGCAGCGCCCCGAAGACAATTTGCGGGTGTTTAAGTGCTTTTTTATCAGCTATGCTTATTATACCATGCATCCATTGAAATTGGTTATAGAACTGGTGTATTAGCTTTATGCAAATGCATGTAACAGGCAAAATGAGGTGTGGCAAACCATACAAAATACATTTCTCTGTGTTTTTCAATTATCGAATAGATTCCGCATCGAAGTTATAGTCATACAGAGTGACTCAGCAGAGCGACAAGCTGCGCTCCTTTTTGTATGAGTGAAAGCGGGAGAGTGCATTGTCGAAGATGTAAACGAGATTGATTTCCACTTACTGCGACGAGAACATGGTTTGCAGCATAGTCCTAAGAAGGTATCCCATCTGATCTCGAGGTAGAGGAGGAGTTATTTAAAACACGTCTGCACTGCACTACACTTGAAAATAAACTAAAGAAATTGCTTGATTGACGGCTCTATTTAAAGTCTTTCAATCGAGACCGCAGCTTCCAAAACTGTGAGAGCACAGCAGCCGAAGCGGTGCTGGAGCCCGAGTAGCTCGGACTTTTACTCTCCCGATTGATAGATGAAGATCAATCGTCTCACTGCTCTCGCGATTGAAAGAAGAAGAAAAATTCTTTTTTTGTTGCTCTCACGATTGAAAGAAGAAGAACAGCTTCGACATTGCGCTCGCACATTTTTGGAAGATGCGCTCACGATTGAAAGAGGAAGAACACGACTGGAGCCGAACGAGCAGCTCGGCTTTTACTCTCCCGATTGATAGACGAAGATCAATTCGTCTTACTGCTCTCGCGATTGAAAGAAGAAGAACAGTTCGGTGAGCTATGCTCACGTACCGTTTTAGTACCGCTGGGGCTGCTGTGCTCTATTACTACTACTCTTACGATTGAAAGAAGAAGAACAGCTTCGATACTGCGCTCGCACATTTTCGGAAGATGCGCTCACGATTGAAAGAGGAAGAACACGACTGGAGCCGAACGAGCAGCTCGGCTTTTACTCTCCCGATTGATAGACGAAGATCAATTTGCCTTACTGCTCTCGCGATTGGACGAAGAAGAAAAGTAATATTTTACTGCTCTCGCGATTGAAGAAGTTCGGTGAGTTATGCTCACGTACCGCTTTTGTGCCGCTGTGGCTGCTGTGCTCTATTTTACTACTCTCACGATTGAAAGAAGAAGAACAGCTTCGACATTGCGCTCGCACATTTTCGGAAGATGCGCTCACGATTGAAAGAGGAAGAACACGACTGGAGCCGAACGAGCAGCTCGGGCTTTTACTCTCCCGATTGATAGACAAAGATCAACTCTTCTTGCTGCTCTCGCGATTGAAAGAAGAAGAAAAGTTATGTTTTGTCTGCTCTCGCGATTGAAAGAAGAAGAACAGTTCGGTGAGCTATGCTCACGTACCGCTTTTGTGCCGCTGTGGCTGCTGTGCTCTATTTTACTACTCTCACGATTGAAAGAAGAATAACAGCTTCGACATTGCGCTCGCATAATTTCGTTAGATGCGCTCACGATTGAAAGAGGAAGAACACGACTGGAGCCGAACAAGCATCTCGGCTTTTACTCTCCTGATTAATAGACGAAGATCAATTCGTCTTACTGCTCTCGCGATTGAAAGAAGAAAAGTAATATTTTACTGCTCTCGCGATTGAAAGAAGAAGAACAGTTCGGTGAGCTATGCTCACGTACCGCTTTAGTACCGCTGGGGCTGCTGTGCTCTATTACTACTACTCTTACGATTGAAAGAAGAACAGCTTCGACATTGCGCTCGCACATTTTCGGAAGATGCGCTCACGATTGAAAGAGGAAGAACACGACTGGAGCCGAACGAGCAGCTCGGGCTTTTACTCTCCCGATTGATAGACGAAGATCAACTCTTCTTGCTGCTCTCGCGATTGAAAGAAGAAGAAAAGTTATGTTTTTTCTGCTCTCGCGATTGAAAGAAGAAGAACAGTTCGGTGAGCTATGCTCACGTACCGCTTTAGTACCGCTGTGGCTGCTGTGCTCTATTTTTCTACTCTCACGATTGAAAGAAGAAGAACAGCTTCGACATTGCGCTCGCATAATTTCGTTAGATGCGCACACGATTGAAAGAGGAAGAACACGACTGGAGCCGAACGAGCAGCTCGGGCTTTTACTCTCCCGATTGATAGACGAAGATCAATTCGTCTTACTGCTCTCGCGATTGAAAGAAGAAGGAAAGGTCTGTGTTTGCTGCGCTCGCGATTGAAAGAAGAAGAACAGCTCGATGTGCTATGCTCACGTAACGCTCCAGCACCGCTTCGGCTGCTGTGCTCTCACAGTCTCAGAAGCTGCGCTCTCGATTGAAAGACTTTAAATAGAGCCGTCAATCAAGCAATTTCTTCAGTTTATTTTCAAGTGTAGTGCAGTGCAGACGTGTTTCAAATAACTCCTCCTCTACCTCGAGATCAGATGCGATACCTTCTTAGGACTATGTTGCAAACGATGTGGAACCGCTCTTCAGCTTCGTTGAACTCCTCGCAGTAAGTTGAAATTATTCCCGTTTTCACGCATATAAAAAAGAGCGCAGCTTGTCGCTCTGCTGCGTCGCTCTGTATGACTATAGCTTCGATGCTGATTGTTCAATAGAATCTATTCGATAATTGTAAAACATTTGCGAATAAAAGTATTCAAACTTAAGAATTATTTTTTAATGCACAAAGGTAAACGCTAAATTACTGACGAGTGTTGCTTTCTCTAGTTGTTTATTTCTCTGTCTCTTTGCTTGACTTTAACTCAGCTCAAGATTTCGACTGTTGTCTAGTTGTGGGCATTGGCTTTTCGTCTTATTAAATGCAAGCGATACACTGATGATATACGACGCAGTCGATAGCCGTCAAAATGCTGCACAAAGTCAGCAGGGGAATCGAGTGGAGCGGAGTGAAGCGCAGTGGAGTGGATGCCAGGGAATGGAATGGACTTTGCCTGCTTTGCATAGCCAACGAACGCATAATCAAACACCAAAAAGCAAAAAGGTAGCCTTTCAGCAGGCTGCGAAGCCTGTAGGCGCTTCTCTCTCTCTCTCTCGCTCTGCCTGCCTGGCGATCTCGACTGCTGCTTCACTTGCTTCCTGCTGCAGCCGGGGACATGCATGCAAACAGCGTCGCAACGTTCGCAACGTTGCTTTGGCTCAAACAATTTTTGGTTTGTTGCTTTGGCCAATGTGGTTTGTTGTCTTTCTGGACGCCGAGCCCGAGCCCAAGCCCAAGCCTCTGCTTCGAAATTGCGTTTCCGCTCGAGGAACGCCAAGCAATAGGCGGCAGCTGCAGTGAAAAAAAAAAAACTAGGAAAACGAGCAGGAATAACAAGGAAGTGGAAGTGGAAGTGGCAGAGGAAGAGGAAGCCGAGGGAACACGCACGCACGGCGACAGCAGCGCATTTCCTTTTGCCATGGCCTCCTCCTGGCCGCCAGCTGCAGCGCCTTTGTGTGCACTAGAGCCTGGCCAGGCCCAGTATGTGTGTAGGTGTGTGTGTGTGCCTGTGCGTGTGTTAGTTTTTGTTTGTTTGGTTTTTGGCGGAAATTTTGCGCTTGCAAATCGCATGGAAAATTCGAGTACCAGCCGCAGCGCCAGCCTCCAGTCGCAATTTTCTCTCTCTCTCTCTCTCTCTCTGTGTTGGTTTTGGGCTTGAGCATTAACATGCCGCCATTGAAAGGATTTTCATTTCGCAGCTTAGCAACGATGCGGGCTGCTGGGCACACACACGGGAGCAGCAGCTGCAGCTGCGCTGCGGCGGCTCCTCTTAAATGATAGCAAGACCTCGCACTCCTGCTCCGACTTCAACTCCAGCTCCAACTTCAGCTCCAGCTCGAGCTCGAGTCCGCGCGCATACACAGTTCAAGGCAGAGGCGAGGCGGGCCAACGACTTCCGCCCACATGCTGCATCCCGCTCAGTTCTGCCCTGCGCCACGAAATAGGCGCAGCTATGCAGCTGACGCATGCAGGGGCTTCGGCCAGCAGAGCTTAACAACAACAACAACAACAACAATGTTCGACGGCCAACGGCGACTTGGCCCGAGCATCGATTGAATTTATTTGCATGGGCAGCATGATAGGGCGGCGGATGGGAGGAGTGCGGCAGCGGCAGAGGCTGGCTAACAATTCTTTCGATTTTCATTTCCGTCTGCAACAGCAACAACAACAACAACAATTGCAAGGCGATGGGTGCGTGCACCACACACACACATACACACACACAAACACAGCGCAAAAATCATTAGAAACTCCTTTGTTTGGGAAGCGCACGTTCAAGGGGGGTAGAGAGGAATAAAACTGGAGAAAGCTCCGAGGACGACAGCGAGCACGACGCTGGCGGCTTCAGCTTGCTTTTTTCGTCGACAACGTCGCGTATGCGCAATTCTCTAACTACCCAATTGACCGAGGCCGAGGCCTAGGGTAGTGCGTGGGTTGAGTTCGAGTTGCAGTTGTGGTTGGGGTTGGAGCAACTGCCCGCTGCCCGCTGGCTGCGTTAACTGACGATGTGGCTACTTCTATTGTTCTGCCTATTGAACCAACGGCCACACCCTACGCCTACGCGCTGTACTCCTGCTTCTGCTGCTGCTGCTGTTGCTTACATCCTCAAGCCAGCATGTTGTGTGTGTGTGTGTTGTTGTTCTCGTCGGCATTCGCTCGTTTGCTTTGTTTTTGTCCGCTGCTGGAGCTCTCGTTGATTTTGCGTGATCTACACTCTAAGCAGCAACAGCAGCAGCAGCAGCGGCAAAAAAAAAAACAATACTTTTTGCACAAAGAATTCGCAGCCGTAAAAGTTGCGGCGTATGGAGAAAAGCGGAAAAGCCCTAAAGGAAAGCCTCGTTGCGAGTTATAGTGCCGCAATGTCTGATAATTCCTTTATAGTATTTGAAGGGGTTATGCCAAAAAGTTTGTTCTTTTTTTTCGAGTATTTTTATAGAGAATTGTGATAGTTTTTTAGAAGTTTTGTTAATTTATGAGAGAAGTTTGCTGGCAATTGCGAGTTTTAAAAAAAAATATATATGTTCTTGAACGGCATTTATAATTTGTTCTATCTATCATAGTCTCTTTTCATATCTAAAATATTAATATACTAGAAATCCCGGCAAACTCCGTTTTGCCACCAGATGGCTATCTTTCTCCCAGTCGTTCTCCCAATCGCTCTCCCAGTCCCTCTCCCAGTCCCTCTTCCAATCCATCTCTTAGTCGCTCTCCCTGTCACTCTCCCAATCCTTCTCCCAATCCCTCTCCCAATCCCTCTCCCAGTCCCTCTCCCAATCCTTCCTCGTGTCGCTAGCTGACCCGGTTAACTTTGTTCCGCCTTAATGGCAATAAATAAGCAGTTTTTTTTGTATTTCAGTACATAGGTGGCTCTTCACTTAAGCACCTTGTGGTACACGACATTTTTTGTTTTATTTTCAGGTGCAAAAACAAACAACGCAGATGTTCATGAAGCAGACACTGCAAGTCTTGAAGAATTGCTCGCTTCATTCCTGCATTGATCCCTAGGCGTCGATCAAGTTGTTCATCGGTGTTGCCCATGAAATATATTTGTAAAAATTTATTCTGTGTATCTTCGAAAGGTAGTAATGATCCAATTCGATGGTGAATCTGTCCTTGTATCTACAAAATAAAAACCAGACAGTATTAACTGGGTTATCACCACTTTTTCTGTAGGAGAGCAGTTTTATACAAACCAATAGATAAACTAAGTTATTCTTTAACTACATTCTATGTAAGTACAAAAATAAATACCTTAAATGTCGGATTAAAACCTCCTTCATCGATAATGTCTGCCCCAAATGACGTCATTTGGAAACAACTATTGTATTTTCGAGCATTTGCAAGAAAGTGGCGTGATTCTTGTGTTTCGCCGCATAGCAATGAATTCAATGGCTCATGTGGCGAAGTCAATACCGGCAATTTCACTTTTCCATTAACGCAGCATAATCCAGGCGCTTCTCCGGGAAACTTTAATGCCCCACAATACTCGCAAACAACGTCCATTTGCCCAATGCAAACGCTTGGATGCAAGCTGTAATCATTGCTGCAATCGTATCGAAACGCCGCTCGATTCAAATCAGCTAAATATCTTGTTCTGCGTCGCAAATTATCGCTTTGTTGCCTTCTGTTGTTCGCTCGACGATTCTGCATTGCCAACCGAGCTGTTTCGCGGGCTGCTTCTCTTTGCTCTCGTGATTGAGAAGCACGAAGTCGAGCCATACTATTGCGGGACCGTTCTCGTTCATTTTCTTGTTCTTCTTCAGTCCTTTCATTTGCTGTATTTTGTATTCTTTTTCCATTACGGCTTTGCCGGGAAAGATTCGATCGTCTTGGTAGCGGCATTATTAAATAAAATTCACTTCACTTCAATCCACTTGTTAAATATTTTTTTAATGGAAATAGTTTTAATATTGATTTCTTCTTTTGTATTAGTTTCGATGTTGTGAACTGCTTTGTACGATTTCAAGTCATATCAAAATTTTTTAAAAAAAATAGTCTGCCACCAAACAAAAGTAGACTATATTAATGTTTTTCAAAAAATGTGATATGTCTTGAAGTCATAAAAAGTGGCCAACAACACCGTAACTAATACAAAAGAAGCGACTAACCGAGCGATTTTAAAATTTTGAAATAAATAAAACTACCTTGCTGCTAGGTGAGCAAAAGTAGACTGTTTATGTATTACAAATAATGTGTTTAGGTGTGTTTTACTTTGACGTGCTCGTGAAAGGCTACTTGAAGTGGGCGGGAAAATTTGTATGGGAAAAAGAAAATGGCTATTTCTTGGGTTTATCCAGCAATAAGTCCAATTAAAACCAGAAAAAACCATCCTTGAACTTCAACGAACAATTTAAAAAAAGATTTTGCCAAATTGCTCCAGGCGTTCTTGAGTTATTAGCGGTGTAACTAACACGACTTTCTTTTATATATATAGATATATTCTAAATTAGCATTATTTGCGATCAATTCGAACTTTGAAGTATTAGCAAACCATCTAGATTGCATTCAAAGCGATCTATAATATATTCTTAATCAGGATTTATATTTATTATATTTTATATTGATTGATTTAATATATTGATTTATATTTATAATTAGCAGCAGGCCAGTTATCATAGTTTAGCTCAGCTCTGTATACGATATGCAATCTTGATACTATATAATATCATAATATTTTATATTATATTATTATGAATAGGTGTTCTACCTGTGTCTTATATTATTTATACATTCTTGATTAGCATCAAAAATCAAACTGTACTGCATTTATAATATTAATTTATTTAATTTATATATGGAGCAATGCAGCAGTATGTAGATATCAATAGCCAAATCGACATAAATAATTTTGTTGCATATTTATAATACGCATTATTAATTAAAAATAATATTTAATATTCCTAATTAAAATCCACAGCCAATATATATGGTATTTATTCTTCAAGTACATAAATAGATGACTCGATCTATCTATGATCAGTTGGTTGCATGGCTTTCAGAAGTTAAGCAAATTCCTACGACCTTTTTAAATCATTAGTCTGTAGCTAGTAAGATAAACCAACATCATTTAATTGTTTTTCAATAACTATAGCTTCTAGGGATAGCTTCGTATCTTCTGGAATTCTACCTAAGCAATTTCTTTCATTTAAAATCTAACTTCGACTTCGCTATGCGATAAGTGTATACAACAATTAGACCTTTGCCAAAAAGTTTTCTTTTAAATAATTTCAAGCAAATACAGGTCTAATTCTCGCATTCTTCTCTGTTATTTTCTTGTTTTTAACTACTTTACATTCTCCATATGAAACCTTTAAGTTAGACTTTGAATTGACTCTAGTTTTCGGCATTTTTTATGCTTTACTCTTTGAAAGACAGCAAAAACTGAGCTGTGCATGACTTGAAGAGCTCTTCAGAGCGTTTGCCGCTTTTGAGAGCGTTTGCTGTCCACTTCGATTTGTAGGTTAGGGCTGTGCTTGTGCCATAGGCAAAGCGTCTACCGGGACGTTGGCTTAGGGTTCTCCATTTTGTACTGTTTTCACTTTTTTCCCCCCCGGCTTTTTTTTGCACTTCTTCTTCTAGTGGCAATGTCCATTTCCTGTCGCCATTTCTTTGACTTCTGTTTTGCTGTGGACGCTGTTGTTGCTGCTGCTGATGCTGCTGCCAATTTAAACTCTTTCACTCTGCTGGCGGATGTCCTTTAACGTGGTTTCCAGACCGCTGCCCACACGCTTTCTACACTTTCTTCACGCTATTTCAATAATTTCGCTTTGAAATTTCCTACTTGCCTCTGCGCCCTGCATCTACTTCGGCCGCTGCTGTCCCCCCATCGAAACGGAAGCCAATACTCGCTAGTTTTTACCCCTCTCCCCCTTCAGTTTTTCACTTCACATTTTGCTGTTATTTTTGCTGGTTTTTTTTTTTTTGCATTTTTGGCTGCCATCTTTGAACTTGTCAAAGCGGAAAGGGCTTTCATTTCCGGCGTGCAAGACTGGACTGGATCTGGGCACTAACCAAATGAAAGCGCGGCGCGAGAAAAATCGCCGCTTCAATCTGAACTGGAAAATCTTGCATAAATTTCAATTTGAAAGAGATTCACTATAGATTTTTCAGATTATTTGGAGAGATCTTGCGGCAGAGAATAGCCTTAAAAGATATTCTACAAAATTTACAATATTAAAACTTGTAAAAAAAATTATAAATGAAGTTCAAAGTATAAAAAAAGTAAAGTTAAAAAAATGCCAAAATTGTCTCTACTGGAAAATGAAGAAGATTTAGCTTAACTTTAGAAATCTATATATATAAAAGAAAGTCGTGTTAGTTACACCGCTAATAACTCAAGAACGCCTGGAGCAATTTGGCAAAATCTTTTTTTAAATTGTTCGTTGAAGTTCAAGGATGGTTTTTTCTGGTTTTAATTGGACTTATTGCTGGATAAACCCAAGAAATAGCCATTTTCTTTTTCCCATACAAATTTTCCCGCCCACTTCAAGTAGCCTTTCACGAGCACGTCAAAGTAAAACACACCTAAACACATTATTTGTAATACATAAACAGTCTACTTTTGCTCACCTAGCAGCAAGGTAGTTTTATTTATTTCAAAATTTTAAAATCGCTCGGTTAGTCGCTTCTTTTGTATTAGTTACGGTGTTGTTGGCCACTTTTTATGACTTCAAGACATATCACATTTTTTGAAAAACATTAATATAGTCTACTTTTGTTTGGTGGCAGACTATTTTTTTTAAAAAATTTTGATATGACTTGAAATCGTACAAAGCAGTTCACAACATCGAAACTAATACAAAAGAAGAAATCAATATTAAAACTATTTCCATTAAAAAAATATTTAACAAGTGGATTGAAGTGAAGTGAATTTTATTTAATAATGCCGCTACCAAGACGATCGAATCTTTCCCGGCAAAGCCGTAATGGAAAAAGAATACAAAATACAGCAAATGAAAGGACTGAAGAAGAACAAGAAAATGAACGAGAACGGTCCCGCAATAGTATGGCTCGACTTCGTGCTTCTCAATCACGAGAGCAAAGAGAAGCAGCCCGCGAAACAGCTCGGTTGGCAATGCAGAATCGTCGAGCGAACAACAGAAGGCAACAAAGCGATAATTTGCGACGCAGAACAAGATATTTAGCTGATTTGAATCGAGCGGTGTTTCGATACGATTGCAGCAATGATTACAGCTTGCATCCAAGCGTTTGCATTGGGCAAATGGACGTTGTTTGCGAGTATTGTGGGGCATTAAAGTTTCCCGGAGAAGCGCCTGGATTATGCTGCGTTAATGGAAAAGTGAAATTGCCGGTATTGTCTCATCAAAAGACGAACTTATCAACAATGTTTTTCCAAATATTATTTCGAACTACAAAAATAATGAATGGTTGAGTGAGCGTGCAATTTTAGCGGCTAAGAATAAAGATGTAGATGACCTGAACTACATAATTCAAAATAAGATCATTGGAAGAATGCATTCATTCAAATCTATCGACTGCGTCACAAATGAAGATGAAGCCACCAATTATCCAATTGAATTTTTAAACTCTTTGGACGTGCCTGGCTTACCACCGCACAATTTACGCCTAAAGGTTGGCTCCGTCGTAATCATGCTTCGAAACATAAACCAACCAAAACTGTGCAACGGTACGCGTTTGGTGGTTAGTAAATTGATGAACAATGTAATTTCCGCTACTATAATGATAGGAAAATTCAAAGGTGAGGAGGTTCTCATTCCGAGGATCCCGATGATCCCAACCGATATGCCGTTTGAATTTAAACGACTGCAATTTCCGATACGTCTGGCATTTGCCATGACAATCAACAAATCACAAGGCCAATCCTTACAAGTTTGTGGTTTAAATCTAGAACATTCATGTTTTTCCCATGGTCAATTATACGTGGCATGTTCACGGGTCGGAAGACCATCTGCGTTGTTTGTTTTTGCACCTGAAAATAAAACAAAAAATGTCGTGTACCACAAGGTGCTTAAGTGAAGAGCCACCTATGTACTGAAATACAAAAAAAACTGCTTATTTATTGCCATTAAGGCGGAACAAAGTTAACCGGGTCAGCTAGCGACACGAGGAAGGATTGGGAGAGGGACTGGGAGAGGGATTGGGAGAGGGATTGGGAGAAGGATTGGGAGAGTGACAGGGAGAGCGACTAAGAGATGGATTGGAAGAGGGACTGGGAGAGGGACTGGGAGAGCGATTGGGAGAACGACTGGGAGAAAGATAGCCATCTGGTGGCAAAACGGAGTTTGCCGGGATTTCTAGTACTTGATAAAAAGCAAACATTTACAATATAAGAAAGTCAAAGAACTTAAGAAGAAAGATATTTCTTGCTTTTACTACAAGATACTCCTCGACAGATATATTACCTAGAACTAGAAAATCAAAGAAAATCTTCTGAGTAAAATAAAAAAGCAGTAACAGGAATAAATGTACCATAATGTAATTAATTTTTTAATACAAAACTAAAGAAATTGAGAAGAAATATATTTGTTTTTTCCAAAAAGTAAAAATAACGTAATATTAATAAGGAAATTGAAAAGTCGTAGATCTTGAGATTCTACGCAAAAATTTTACTCGTAAAAGAAAACCTCCTTTCATACTTTCTGTTTATATTTTCTTTTCAAACAAGGTAAACAATTAATAATAAAATATATAATATAATATATTTTCCATTTTTTGTATATATTCTTGTAATTAATCAAATCATTTCGCCTTTTCTCTATTGGCATTTAGATGGAGGCTCGTGCGAGTCGAGCTTCGGCTACGCAGCAGGCCGAAGTTGTTCAGGCGTTTATAAATATTTACGATGCTTCGCTTTTTTCTATATGCACACACACACACACACACACACACACACACATGCACGTGTGCAAGCACACAGATACAGCCGAACGCGTACATATTTATATGTATATATTTCATATATATACATATATTTAAAATATCAACCAATGAGCGTCGAACACGAAGTCGGGCCTCGCCGGAGCCGGAGCACCCGAAGCGCAAAAAAGGCCAAAAAACGAGAAAGCAAATCAAATAAAATATGCAAAATATACAAAAACACACGCAAACACAGAGACACACGCATACACACACAGGCCGAGAGAGTTGGGGATTTAGTTTAGTTGTTGTTATTGGTTGCGCACATGTCAACTAGCAGCAACAACAACCACTTGGCTTTTTTAATGCGTGCGGGCGTGTGTGCTTGTGTGTGTGTGTGTGTGTGAGGTGGCAGTAGCTGCAACTATAGCAACAACAACAACAACAACAATACGCGAGAGGCCTACAATCGACTGGGAGTCGCATATTAAAAATGCGTTCGTGGCGCCGCCTACCGCGTGACGTCACAGCAGCAAGAAGAGCGAGGCGCACACCTCGGCCGCATTTTGCATTTCCTCTTTGGCTGCACATCTTTCAGCTTATTGCCCGTTTTCTTTCTTTCCTTTTTTTGCGCAAAGTTGTTGCTCTTTTTGGCGCTTCCCAATGAGAGCGACGTCGAAGAGAGCGCGCGCCATAGCCAACGCCAGCAGACGACGCAGAGACCAGCAGCAAGCCGTCGGCTCGCTCGCTCGCTAGCAAACGTAGGGGGGTCTTTCGTTCGCCTGCCTGCCCCTCACTCTCTGCCTGCCACCCTGCCTCACTCACACAGCGACAGCTTCGACAGCTCTCGTAGCGACGTATGTGTGTGTCTGTGTGTGTGTTTGTATCTGTGTGCTTGTAGGGAGCGCCATGCTTGCGCGCTCGCTCACACCAATGCGACGGCCGTTTGCTGGCTCGCATGGTAGGCGTGGCCAAGTGTTGTTGTCGTCGTCGTTGTCGTTGTAGTTTTTCTGCGCTCTTTTGGCTGTAGTTGACCTAAGCAGTAGCTACAACAGCAACAACAACAACAAGGAGAGCGCAATGAATGGCTGCAATAAGCTGAAGATGCCAGTCAGGGGTTGCACTAAAAACTATTCGCAACATTTTCTTACTGGACCACTGCAGGCAGCTTCTCTCTTTCTTGCCGCTTGCTGTTGCAGCTATCATTATTGTTGTTGTTGTTGTTGTTTAGGCCAGTGCATAGGCGCTGCGTTTTGGCTATGCGTGTCTTGACGTTATTCGCGATTTTCATGTATTTGCTTGGGATTGGGCTGGCTGCAGTTGCAGCTGGAGTTGGAGTCGAGGGCTCACACACACACACACACACACACATTTCTCATTCGTGCGTGGCAATCAAAGTTGAGGCTTAGCATAGCGTGGCCAAAAAGGCATCGAAGTGTTGCATGACAGCAGCGCGGCGACAGCGAAAATAAAGCTACTGCTTTAATTTCTTATATATTGCTTATAAAACTTAGATTAAAATTAAAATTAATTTTATTAAAATTAAAATAATATAAATAAAAATTAATATCAGGCTCATTTCGCAGCAGCTTAAGCGCTTGCGGAAAGGTCCGGCAAGATCGGGCAAAAAACCTCAAGCAAAGAGCACAACGTCAAACACTTGTCGCTGCCTTTGCTGCCACTCTCCACTCGCACTCACACTGCGCCGCGCTCTCTTTCGCACTGTGCGCTCTCTCTTAGGCCGCACCACCCCATGGCACTCTTAAGCGAGCAAAGCGAATTCGCCGCAAAACCGGAATAATAACTGAACGCACGCTCTCGCTCTTGCTCTCACGCTCGCTCTCTCTCTCTCTCTGTCGCTGAGGCGCTCTCTCGCGCTGCCGACGCTTCGGCTGGCAACGTTGACGGCGACTGCGACGCTGGCAGCGACGTGTGTAGCTGCGTTTCGAGTTTCATTCATTGTATCTGATAGATACTTTTGCCGAGCAATCAGTTCGTATTTAACTTTCGTCGTGAATGCAACGTTTGTGAAGCGAAGCCAGCGCAGGCGAAGCAAAGCGAAGCGAAAGCAGCAGCAGCAGCAACAACAACAACAACAAGAACAACAAGAACAACAACAACAATAGAGACGTACGTCGTAGAACGAATGTGCCGCTAACGTCGTCGTGTGTGTGAGCGCGCGCGTCCGTCTTTTGTGTCAGTGTGCGTGCGTGTGCGTGTGCGTGAATGAACAGAACAAACAAAAACACAAGCAGCAACTACAACAAAAACAAAACAAAAGTGCAGCACTCGAATCCAACAAGCAACAACATGTGTTGCATGCCACCGCGCACAAACTGAGCAACAAGCAGCGCAACAGTGAAACAAACAACATACCAAGAAACAAAAGAAGCCAAAAAGATACAAAAAAAAAATACAAAAAATACAAAAAACATTCGAAAACATTCGAAGCAGCAAAACCTTGGAAAAGTCGCAACAATTCGCTGAATGACTGCGGCGCCCCCCTACTACTACGGTCTGTGTACGTGTCGCTGTGCTAGTGTTTGTGTAATTGCAACTGTATCTGTAGCGCTGTAGCTCTGTAGCTGTAGCTGTAATTGTAATGGAATAAATAATTATGATTATTATAATAATTGCAGTGTATGACAAATGACAGTTGCGCGCCAACGGGGACGGCAAACGGGGCAAGCGGGGAGACAGGGGCGACAGCGTATAGGGGGCAGCACCTTCGTGGCACAGGGGGACTTATAAACTGAGGGGCAATTCGTGTGCTTAACTTGCATTTAATTGCCGCATAAAAATCGATTTCGCTTATAAATAAAATATATAAATTATCAAAGTGCCGCTCGCTCCCTCCCTCTCTCTCTCTCTCAGTGTCTCACTCTCTCTTTCTCTCTGTATCTGCAAAGCGAAGGAATTGTAATTTATAAATTTATAACGTGCACAGGGGGCCGCCAATTCGCCACCTCACCCCACGCTCACGCAGAGCTTCCAGTTTCAGACTGAGACCGAGACTGAGACTCCGACTCGGGCACCTCCTTCTGCAGTTCTCACACTGCTCCGGCACGCCTCGAGTCAGTCTAGCTCGTAAAAAGTGTGCTTCCTACTGTTGTTCTTGCTGGCATCTTTTTGCCTTCCGCCTTGCCACTTTGGCAAGTTTTTCGGGCGCACAGCAACAGCAGCAGCAGCAGCAGCTGAACCTGAAGCCAAGCAGAAACTTACGCGGCGGCGTCCTGTAGCTCCTCCGGCTCCCACGACTACTGCGGCACCTCGATATGCCTGGCGTCGCTGGCGTCTTGGGTGGGTGGCGCGCCAAAACAGTTTTGTAAACACACAGGCAAACATACATACACACACACCCGCACATACAGGCCGTTAAGAGCCAGCAACAACAACACGCACAACTGCGACGGCGACGGCGACGGCGACGGCGACTTGTGTAATTTATTACTTGGCGCATAAATAATAAATAAGCGTAAATAAATAAATACAAAATATATTTATATGCGCGTGCCAGTGTGTGTGTGTGTCTGTGTGTGTGTGTGGCGGGGCGACACCCACTCGCAACGTTCGTGCGCTGTGCAAACTTCGAAGGACTCGTAAATTAAATAAATAAAAATAATAAATATTAAAATAAAAGGCGCTCAACTTGGTGGGGCTTCTTTTGCGCTGTGTATGTGTGTGTGTGTAGTCATTGTTCTTGCTGCACAGCCGGTATTTTTTTTATTTTTAATGTGCACATTTTTTGCTGCTGCTTTTTGTTTTTGTTTCAATTTGAAATTTTATTTTATGCCGCGCAACAGCTGCGCGCATTATAAATAATTAATCAAAACGCAGCAGCAGCAGCAGCAGCAGGCAACAACAACAACAACAACAACGATAAGGAAGCAACCAGGCTCCGTAGTCTGCTCCCAGTTTCAGTTTCAGTCAGAGTTTTTCACTCGAAAACAAAAAACTTGAAAACCCCAAACAGGAAATGTCTGAGAAGAAGAGCGAGAGCGGCAGGGAGGTAGAGGTAGAGAGCAACAAATAATATATAAATATTTGTGCAGGCTTAGGCGGGCGGGCAGGCGGTCGGGTTTGGTCGGGCGTTTCATTCATTTATTTATTTATTTTGCAGCGCTGATTCTGTTCTTCTTCCCGAGAAGCATAAAATTTAATGCGGGGCAAGAGCAACAAAAACAGCGGCAGCAACAACAACAATAATAAACAGCGCATAACGAATACCGAATATCAATAACAACAACAATAAATACAAGTAATAATAAAAAGCAAAAGTTCTGACTCCGCCCCACGCCCCCATGATAAAAAGAAAAACAATTCGGAGAGTAGGGAATAATTTTCTCAAGCATGTTGTTGTTGGTCGCCTTGGTGCTGCAGCGACAGCAGCAGCAGCAATAATAAAAAAATAAACAAAATATAATAATAATAACGGGAATAATAACAGACGACGGGCCTCGCTCGCAAGATTTAATTGGAATGAAATAATAATCATAAAAAAAGAGTCGCCTGAGAAGAAGGCAAATAATAACAATAATAATAAAAATAAATTAATTTTATGGCCGACTGTGTTTGCATTTGCCGGCGAATAAAGATACCCACACTCACACAAACACACCAGGCACACACACTCTCACGCACACACACTTCTGGCTCCCTGCCACTCACACACTGCGAAAAACCGTTAGACAGCTGCAGAATAAATATAAATTAAAACTTATACAATCTATATATATACACACACACACACACACACACGCATATCTGTATATAAGCGTATTTAAATAAATATAAATATAATTACGCAAATGCGCGCCGAGCGCGCGCGCGTCAGCATCGCCCATAAATAATAATATTTAATTAAATATAAATGTTTTTCCATTTATTTATAACTCGGCGCAAAATAATACAAATATAAAATGTATAAAAAATTATTCTCCATGCAAACACAACTATACTATATATCTATATATCCGCCACAAATCTCTATAATAAATTAGCAGTGTTCCGATTTCCGAACTGAATAGAAACTCGCAACAAGATTAATGCGTCTGCCCCCACAGAGTTATGACTAGGGGAGTCAGCGCATATATAGCATATATAAATATATATATATATATATATATATAGTATTTAGTGCAAGTTTCGATCGATATTCAATACTCTATTTCAATATTTTGCAATTTATCAAGCTGTCGGGGCATCTGATAGCATCTAATCTACGGGCCGAAGATCGCAATAAAGCGCCGATTCTTATAAAACAGACATCAAAATAGCGTGTGATTAATTTGACAGCCATAACTGCAATAAATCAGGCGAAACAGCACTCATATATATATCTACTATATATAGCTGAAAAGACTGACAGCACTGGCACGACTTTACAGGGTATTCAGTGTGTTTACAATAAGCTAGCAATTTTTTAGATTATAATTTTATGCATTTAAATAGTTTGGTGTTAGAAGTAACAGGGTATTACAGGGTATTCATCATGATTATTTGACTATATATTTTTAATTCGTTAATTTATAGAGTTATTGCATATATATTTTCATATTTTATATATTTACTGGGCATATCTATAGTTCATACAGACAAACAGCTTTTGATAGAATTTCTTTTCCTTTACATTATTATTGCTAGTGTTTAAATGCATATATATTAAAAATTCCACACTGCTAAATATATGTACTAAATGCACTGTGTATATCTTAAAAATGAATAAATAAGAAATTTGTTTACAGGGTATTTATTGCGCAAAAATGTGCATATATATATCCACAAGTCATGCATTTTGATAGCTTCCTTATATATATAATTATTTAATATTAATGCACTTAAATACCAAATGCATATAATAAGCTCAATTGTATAGGGTATACGCACTGTTTACAGCAAGTAAATACTCGATACCTGTGAAATTCCATTGTAGTTTAGATTTTCAATTTCCATTCACACTCTGAACCTAAACAATTTGCATTTCGCTGTTGTCTCTCTACCATTGCAGCGCTAGAAAAACCATAACAACAACAACAACAACAATAATGTGTTAAGCAATCGAGGCAACGGAAGCTACAGAGAAACGCTGAGAAACCCAAGCAAAATCAAGCCACAACAAGCTAAGGCCATCGCAATGGATATGACCAAGGACATCATGGACTTTGAGCAGAAGCTCGAGAGCAGCGAGCAGTACGAGCCCAGCGACTACACAATGGTCAACATTGACATACCAAAGCAGCCGGAGACACAGACGGACGACGTCCTGTCCTACGAGACGACGGCCAAGACAGAAGAGAAGCCTGTCGAGCCGGCAGACAGAGAACTGCAACTGCCGTCGGCGGCAGCAGCAGTAGCAGAGCAGCGCGAGGAGGAGTTGCCCCCGCTGATCGTCAAGGAGGAACTGCACACAGATGCAGCTGAGAGCAAACCAAATGCAGTGCGTGCAGCTACAACAGAGCAGCCGCTGACACCGCCGCCACGCCCACTGACCTCCAGCGAGGTTGTCGGTCACACAGAGCCCGACGAGCCGGAGCTGCGCGTGCAGTTGACAGCGAAGAAATCGCGCTCTCTTCCCGTCTCCCCACAGCCGCTCGTCTCGCACAATTTGTCGGCCATTGGGCTCTTCGAATTCGGCCAGCCGGGCAACAAAATCAGAGCAGCAGCAGGAGCTGCCAATGCCTCAGAAACAGCTGCTCGCGCCATGCCCATAGATCACAAGCCAAAGCTTGGCCTGAAATCACCGGGCGCCGGAGCAGCACAGCGCAAGGCTTCGCCCGCTGGCGGCGATAATCAACAGTTCTGCCTGCGCTGGAACAACTACCAGTCGAATCTGACGAATGTCTTCGACGAGCTGCTGCAGAACGAATCCTTCGTGGATGTCACACTCGCCTGCGAGGGTCACTCCATCAAGGCACACAAAATGGTGCTATCGGCCTGCTCGCCGTACTTCCAGGCGCTCTTCTACGATAATCCCTGCCAGCATCCGATTATCATCATGCGCGACGTCAACTGGAGCGACCTTAAGGCCCTCGTCGAGTTCATGTACAAGGGCGAGATCAATGTGTGTCAGGATCAGATCAATCCGCTGCTCAAGGTGGCCGAAACCCTTAAGATACGCGGCCTGGCCGAGGTCAGTGCCGGCTCGAGCAATGCCGGCGGCGGCGGCATTAGTGGCGCCTCGCTGCTGCCCGAGCAGCGCATGACCATCTACGATGAGGACGAGGATGAGGAACTGGCCGCCGCTGCGGCCATCATACGCGAGGAGGAGGACGACGATGAGCAAGCGGCGCTGCTGAAGCCCAAGCGGGCACGGCTTTTGGCCAAGCTGCAGGCGGAGTCGGCGCTGGATCTCAACCAGCGTCAGCGCAAGCGTTCACGCGATGGCAGCTATGCCACGCCCAGCCCGCTGCCACTGCGCGTAGAGTCGCCACATCAGCTGCAGCAGCAGCACCAGCACCAGCAACATCACCAACAACAACAACAACAGCAGCAGCAGCAGCAGCAGTTGCAGCAGCGTTCGACAGCCACGCCCAGCCAACCGCTGGCCATGACCACATCGACCATAGTGCGCAATCCCTTCGCATCGCCCAATCCGCAATCGCTGCAGGCGCATCTCTCTGCCGGCAACTCCTCCTCCGCCTCGAGCAGCTCGGCTGCCTCCACGGCGGGCAACAGCAGCGGCAACTCTGCCGCATCCTGTGGCAGCTCCTCCGCGGGCGCCGTCTCCGCATCCTCCGCCAGTGTCTATCGCAGCAGCGCACGCAGCTGCTCACCGCCGCCGCCGCCGCCCTCAGCGCACAGCAATGGCTCCAGCGCTGCAGCGCTCAGCTCGCCCACAGGCGGCAACAGCAACAGCGCAGGACCAACGGCTGCGCAGGCGCAACTGCCAGCACACATGGCCGCCGCCGTCGCAGCTGCAGCGCATCATGCCTCTGCCTCGGCG
Organism: Zaprionus bogoriensis; assembly: GCA_035046045.1. Taxonomy (NCBI): domain Eukaryota; kingdom Metazoa; phylum Arthropoda; class Insecta; order Diptera; family Drosophilidae; genus Zaprionus; species Zaprionus bogoriensis. The sequence continues at coordinate 636,499 of JAWNOI010000145.1, forward strand.
GCTGTGGCGCCGTCGCCAACGAGCGCCTCCGCGATGCATCATCATGCCGCCGCTGCGGCTGCACAGCAATTGGCCGCACAGCATCAGCTGGCGCACTCGCACGCCATGGCCAGCGCCTTGGGCGCATCCCTGGCTGCAGCGGCTGCAGGCGGCGCTGCGGCGCCAGGCAGCGCAGCCAGCGCAGGTGGCACAGTGGGCAACGCAGCCTCCACGGTGGGTGGTGCGCATCACGATGACATGGAAATCAAACCGGAAATTGCCGAAATGATACGAGAGGAAGAGCGGGTGAGTGCAATAAAATTTTAAAAGATCTGATAAGAATCAAAGCTATATATGTGGAAGAATATGGGGGAATCTGAGAAGTAAATTTATTATTTTAATATAAACCTTAAAGATATTATTTATTTATTTATTTATTTATTTTATTATTATAAATTGCAAAAGTGGTAGAATAATGAGAGGAACTTAAAGTTTTATCTTTTTTATTCTTCATGAATTAATATTATTATTTCTTATTCTTAAGTTCAAAATTTTATACTGGAATTGAAACATTTTACTTAATTATTATAAATTGCAAAAGTGGTAGAATAAGAGAGGAACTTAAAGCTTTATCTTTCTAATTCTTCATGAATTAATATTATTATTTCTTATTCTTAAAATTTTGAATTTTATACTGAAATTGAAACATTAGGTAAACATTTTAGGTAAATTTAACGGTTTTAAATATAATTTCTATAATTATAAATTTCCCATCGAATCGGTTCAAAGTAATTAAACTTCGCGATAAAAATGTGAATTTAATTAAAGCAGTTTAAATTCCCGTTAAAAATGCTACTCCGATAAAAAATTCGAATTTTCTCTGGCATTTGAAAGTATTTACTTGGGAATAATTTTGAAGATCTTTATACCCTTTCAAATAAATTTCCTGCTTATAATAATATAATTTATTGTTCCGAATCAATTTATGATCAATTTATATTTAAAGCTCACTCTAATCAAGCATACATTTAATATATGCCATAAAGCTAACAATTTCAACAGCTTGAGCAAAATTTCTGTAGTTTTTTTTAATCATTATAATAATCGTTCGGGAATTGGATCAAAGTCTACAGAGAGTTCATGTTCATGTGATTAGTCGGCGCTGTGGGGGGAAATCGCAAATAATTCCCTAATGTAAATATAAACCTGATAAGTACTGATAATATAATTTATATGCGGTTATATGGGCTACTTGAGATCGGGCCCCGACCACGCTGCGAATGGGCCCAAAGATCGCGGCGACTGATACGGCCACTAACTGGCCAATTATGACACTTGATGTGAAGTTAATAATCTGTTAATATGCATTGCAAACACAACATGAACGATATGGACGTGATCGTGTTATGAGGGCGCAAGTACTATAGTATGTGTATCATATAGTATCTGATCGTTCATATACATTATTTACTTGCTTTCAATGCGGGTTCGCTTGGGTTGCCAATCTTACATTATTTATTTAGTTTTCAGTTTCCTGTCCCGTTTGATTCAAATTCGATTTGAGTTCAGTGCAAAGGGCGCAAGCGAAAATGCGCATACGCTGCGTGTGCCGGCTGACAAATGCAATGGGGAAATGTGCATAAATGCATGCCTATTAACGAAATTTACACAACAAGCAAACGAGTGTAGTGTATTTACCCCTTCCCCCTGCACCTCACTCTTTCGGCAAGTGCAGCCTGCGTCTGTTATTTCTATTAGATTGCACATTAAAGCCGATTTTCTATTTGTATAAGAAACTACGCTGCGTTCGGCGGCGAGGTCTCGACATTAACTGCGTCAGCGACTTGAAAAATAATTCAACATTTAATGCTAATGACGAAAATTGCGCAATGCACGCAGAAAGATACGAATAGCTACGACAACTGCAGCAACAGCAACAGCAACAACAACAACAACAACAACAATTACAACAACTACACGAACAGCAAAGACAACGAGAAAACTGCTTAAGCAAATGACAAAAATTGATGGCAATGCAAACAAAAGTGGGCAAATATTTGCCCCGGCATCTCTCGTGTAACTCAAGGCGATGTTGCGTTTTCTATAATTTTCAACTAATGCGGCTTTGATTAAGCTTTATTGCACTTTTGTGTGCAACATTTACCCATACCCTGTAAACGCTGAGAGCCGTTCAGGAGGTATGCTCGAGGCAGACTCCAGGCTTAGGCTTTAAGTTCTTCTGTATTATTAAAGCTGTTTTCAAATTTATTTCTTTATTCGTAGTCAGTTTTATAATTGTTTCTTAATTAATTTTGGGTTTTTATATTTTTTTACAGCATATGCCTTAGTTCTGCATGCCCCTGGCTTGCCTACTTAGTTGTACTAGTCGCCTAGCTGTCATTATTATTAATAATATTTGCGTTAGTTTACGACTTGACTTGGTCGCGCGGCTCTTAGCTTTATGTAGAAATCTTGACATTGAGTTTCGAATGTTATTTTTTTCCACATTATTATTGCACTTAAAAACTATATGATTTTCATTCCACATTGTTGTTGTTTCTGTTTGTTGTGTGGCATAAATAATGCATATACTTATGCCTCTCGACTATCGCCTCGCCATCGACTCGAGTGTCTCTGCGGCTTATGAATATGGATGGATGCCGAGCTGGAGCCAGGCTACAGCTACAGATTCATATATTGAGACATATATATATATATATATATAGATATTGATATCGATAGATAGACATGCTGGTGGGTCGTATGTGGCAGCAGCTGCTGCTGCACAAGCAAAGACGCCAAGCAAAAAGTCTGCTTCATTTTTGCGCTTAATTATCTTTTTGCTTGCACAATTTACTCTTGGCTTGCGTAATTTATTGAAATGAAATCAAGAGAAAATTGTAATAAAAACAGACAAATACGCACACACACACACACACCCGCACACAGACACAGCAAAGTTTGGCTGGAGTCTGGCTAAAAACCAAAACGCGCCAAAGTCAAAAACCAAGCAAAAACTTGCGACGTCCACGTCGTACTTAGTTGTCGTCATCTCTCGTCTTCTTGTCTTCGTCATTGGGAAAGCCCACCCAATCTCCACCCAGACGTGCGGAAATGCGTGTAGGTGGCATTGAGCTGCCTGCTTAACAGTGTCTGCCAAAAAACTGCGCGCCTATTACTTAATAGAGTCAAACTCTGCCAGCAGCATTACCAGCAGCTCTTGCTCTCTGTGAACTCTCGCTCTTGCTCTCTCTCTCTCTCGCACTCTCTCTGGCTTAGTTGACGTTTCATTCACAGAATTGTAGCAGTCCAGTCGCGCCCCTGCCTCCCTACACTCCAACAACACTCATTCGCACACTCAGTTGGCACACTTAAACGCACACACAGCATGCCGGAGAGCAGAGCGTACCAAGCGTTCAGCAAAAGTTGCGCGAAGCAGCAGCGCGACGCCTGTGCAGAGTAGTAGAGCAGGCAGGGGTAGAGCGGTGGGAGGCAGCAATGGGAGCGGAAGGCAGCGCATCTGTGTAGTACATTTGTTGCGAGTTCTTGTCTCCCTCTGCCGCACACTCGCTCTCTCGCTGCTGCTGTTTACACATCATTTTGTATGACGCTCACTTGAGTTCCTTGACTTTTTCGGTGGATTTTCCTCGCAGTTGGCTCTGCGTAATACCCTGCAAAGGCCAGGCGGGCAGACAGAGTTACATGCGTGCGTGTAGCAAATCAAAAAAAATTTAATTCCTAAACTTTTGGTTTAATTTAATTTGCTAATTTTTTGTTAAAATTTTTTCAGTTTTAATTGGTATCTGCTAATCTATCAGTTTAGATTCTTACGCACTTTTGATTCTCTTTTTGGTAGCTTGCAATTGTTTTTGTTAGCAAATTACTGAAAATTGTCAAGTGCGGAAAACTTCTTTGACAGCGAGAAGAGAGTGAGAGAGAGAGAGAAGAAACGAGAATGCTCCGCTTTTCTCTTTGTCTGAGGCGTCAGTCATAATTGTAATGTGTGTGTGTGTCTCTTTGGTGGCGTCTTCAAGTTAAGACGTCGTCGATTTATGCAAAGCAGGTTGCTTGAACCCTCCGAACGGAGGTCATTAGCTACTGCTACTACTGCTGCTTGGGCTACAACGGCGCATGTTATCTTAATACCCCGCACAGCTCTGGGGATCGTGTGAATCGAGCCAGCGAGATGTCAACTATTTCCTGACACACACACACACACACGCACACAGAGAAACTGTTAACCTGTGCGGTCGTCCCTCATTAGGCCGTTTTGATTGATGCCAAACGGTAACTCGTAAATCAAATTTATGTTTATGTTTAGTGTTTTTTTCTTGGTTTTTTTTTTTTTTTTTTTTGTGTTTTTCTTTCATTTAGGAGACAGTGTGAAAATGTTTGGGTTTTCCATTTTCGTTTGTTTTTCTTCATCTTCCCGCCTTATCGGCTTAATAAAATTAAGCCATTTCCTAGATATGTTTTTATATGCTCGCTGGAAAACGATTTCGATTTACCATATCCATTCCGATTTCGTTTATAAAAAAAAAAATGCCAGCTCTTACGAAATCGATATGTGAAATAGTAAGCAGGAACTGCTCTGAAATAAACATCCATCCATATAAGCGCGCGCGCGGGTACTATAATTTATGGCACAATTTCGATAATTTGTTGTGCATTAGTTTCTTCTCTTCTTTTTTCCGATTCCTCCGCCTCTTCTTCTGCTGCTGCTGCTGCTGCTCATTTCGTTGCCGTGTTCTGTTTTAGGAAAAAGCCATAAAAATTGATATTATAAAGCGCTTTTGTTCTCTCGCTTATATAAACAATTTATATTGTATTTGCTCGTGGTACACTCGAAATAAATAACTAATTTATTTTATTGCGGAGCATGGGGCAACGGGCACAAGACGAGGCCAACATTTTCGTGGCAACGGTAAACGACAAAGGCAAAAGGCATAAAAAAACAAAAAAATTACGGATGTATTATTAAAGCAACGTAGATCTTATCGCGACAGAACTAATACAATATAATAACTAGAAAGTCGGTGATGATGTTGCAAGCCTGACAGACTTGCGGATATTACGTGAAAAAGGTTTCCAGCATTTTAACACGTTTTCAAAGAGAAAAGATTGGGGAAAAAACTGTAGGAATTTACTCTAGAGACTCTTTCTCGCTTTTATCGAAAGAAATAGCCACGTTAAATGCCTACGTGCTGCGCTTACAGGGTATCTCACAATAACAATTTGTAATCTCACATTTGTGTCGATTAAAGTTTTAACGTAATTTTGCTGATAAGATTTTTGTCCATAGTCTAGTAAATATTTATTGTTATTTTATACCCAAGATATACATATACATATAGCATACATAGTATAGCTGTGAAAATCGAGGCGCTCGTTTTCAGAGCCAAAAAAAGCAACAACGAACCAAACAAAAAAAATAAAAAAAAAAATATAGCTAATCACAAGACATTTAATGAGGCAGTTTGAGCAATTCCTTTGTCACATATTCGACGCGAATGACTTGAAATAATTTATCTTTAGAGCGCAACAATTTACAGCTCGACGGTGATTGTTTAAATGAAAACGATTATAGTGCAGTTATAGCTATAGCCACGGCAGTTATATAAATACATACTAGATGATATGATATAGGTAGTATCAAGTGCGTCAATGTCGTCCAAATCCCAAAAGTATCCGGCAATCTGTTATCGATTGTACATACATAATCGAACTGAAAACTCATGAATATCGATCGCAGCGACTTTCTTTGCGTTTCCTTGATGCGCGCTAAAAGATCTTGTGACTGGGTCAATGCCCGTGCGGCAGCAAATTGAAGACAGCAACAACAACAACAACAGCAGCAACACTCGCAGCAACATTCACATTCATTTACATCTCCATTCGCGTCATTTGTTTTCCTTTGCGTTAAGTTTTGTTATATTTTCATTTATTTGACTCGCTTTCATTACATTTTATTTATTTATTCCACATTTATTGTAGGGTACACACATTTGTCTGTCGTTAGTTCAGTTGGCACAGCGGCAACAGCAACAGCGACAGCAGCAACCACGACGACGGCGGCGACTGTTGCCGTTGTTGTCTTTATGACGACGACGACGACGACGTCGACGATGACGACGATGATGATGATTATTATTGCCATTGCTGTTGTTGTAGCTGCTGCTGCTATAGTTGCTCTATAGTTGTTGTTATTGTTGTTGTAGTTTGCTGCTGCTGCTGCTCGTTGTTTTCATTGTACGAAGACATAAGAAAATTATAGGTATCTGCCCTTATGGCGCAGCGCAGCGAAGCGAAACAATAAAATATAAAATAAAATATGTACGAGTATGTTTACGCAATTACAAACAAACAGACAGACAGAGAGACAGAGCGACAGAGAGACATACAAACAGATCAACACAGCGCAGTCGTCTGAGGTTCTCTGGCAATACAATATTTATAAGCAAGCAGCGGGAGTAACAGCGGTAGCAGCAGCGGCAGCAGGTGACGCCTGCCAGGTACAGTTGCAGAGAGATACCTTGTATCTTATAGATACTTTCGGCAGCAAAGAGCAGCTGCAGTTAACGCCTTTGCGCTCCGGCTTCGCACAATTAAAGGAAGCCGAAGACAAGGGCACTACGCAGAGCGGAAAAGGCAAACGAAATGAATGAAAATTATTACCGTTCGGCTCGGTTTTCACGTGCAATTTTCCTACAGCATACAAATGGTATAATAATACGCTATTATTTCGACAAGCTAGGGTTGGGCCTGCGCCTGGGTCTGGGCCTGGCCTTGTTCGGTATGTGTGTGTTGCGAGATACTTTTACTTGGTAGTTCGTTTATATTTATACAGATATATATACAAATAGAAAAAAAAAAAAAATATATATATACATAAATATTTTTTTAAATAAATATTTTTAAATAATATATTTAAATAAATATATATATTTTTTTTTTGTAGCTCTCATAAAGTTCTTTGCTGTCAAAGCTACACTTTGCACTGCGCTACAACATTTCCACTTCTAGTGCCGCATTTAGCCATATTTTGCTCTATTTTCGCTGATGGCATGCCTCAAAGCGGCCCATCATCATTATCAGACATAGCAGTGGCCCTCATGCTGCGCAAAATGCTGCGTAAAAAAGGACAAACGCGCCAAAGTAAACGCCTCTAATTTGGCATTAACTAAAAAAAAAGCTTTAGCTGCACTTAGGCATCGTATTAGCTAAATGGAGCTGCAAACAGACACGAGCATAATTGTGGTACAACTCACACACGGCAAGCTGCCACTGCAACCTGCAACTCCCACAACAGCGCTGCCGTCCTGCCACTTGCAAGTCTTTTGGGCGCGTGTGTCTTTATGCCAAAGCAATTTGCTGGAAACGTTCGATTTGCCACTCGACCAGGAGTTTACAGTATTCAACATATTCACATACACTATCGTACTTTGGTGCCAAGTGTGCGTGTGATTCGCTTTAAATGCAGCTTAAGCGCGCTCCTCTCTCGAGTGCGTGGAGAGGCCGTTTTTACGCTTTCTCGCTTCTGGCTTGCTGGCTTTTCCGCCTCTCTGATTGATAACCGCAAGTCTGGTCTGTTTATTTATCCATGGATGTGTTTAGTCGCAACTGTAAATATAATTTTGTCTATGCACACGCAGGCCTTTGAAGTTGCAACCAGAGAGGAAGAGAGGCAGAGAGGCACAGGCAGGCAGGCAGGCAGGCAGATCGCACTGCAGATAGAGCGATGCTGTGGCTGAGTATGCAGCATTCGTTTGATGCAGCAGCAGCAGCAGCAGCGGTAGTTGGAGGAGAACTCGCGTTTGATTTGTTATTTTATTACTTTACGAATTTTAACACATCTGCTGAAAATGCATTTGTAAATTATTAAATGCATCTTGCAGTGCAGCGGCAGACGCTGGCATCAAACAAACACATGTAAATCGCATGTTTGGCCAGTGCTTCGGCTTGTAGCTGCATTTTTGTATCTGTATCTGTATCTGTATCTGGAGCTATGTATCTTGCGCTCTGTGTGTGTGTGTGTGTGTGTTTGTGTGACTCAATGTGCATATCAATATTTATTACTCTGTATACAGTACGAGGAGCAGAGCCAGCGACTGCAGCAGCAGCAGCAACAGCAGCAGCCTTAGTAAAATTCGTTTTTCATTATTTATTTCTTTTACTTTGCCGCTCGCTCTTTGTTTTTGAATGCATTTCTTTATTTAGGCTCGGGCTCTTGCAGCCCCTGCCGGCCGGCACCCCCGCATCGCAGCGCATCTGAAGATCTGGAGATCTGTTAAATAAATCGAATCAACTGTGTGTATACACACTCTCTCTGTGTGTGTGTGTATGCCTTTTTGTTGCTTTCTTTCTCTGCCTCTGGCTCTCTAGTGCTGCGTGTAATTATCACGATTGCATATAGTATAATTTGTAAAACGAAACATATGTTCCATTTTAGTTTTTAATGTTTTTCCTTTGGCTGCTCTCTTCTCCTCTCAGCTGCGCTTCCTCACCGCCTTCTGTCTTGCATTTTGTTGTTATTTATGTATTTTATTAGTTGGCCTGCGTGGGGGATTTTATGGTTTCGCTTGAATCGCTTGAATCGAATGTGAAGAAGTTTGAACTCTTCCGCCCGCCGCACAATTGTTTGGAAAGTCATCGAGAGTTTTTCCAAAAGATTTTGAATAATTTTATTGCTGCTTATGGAGAAGGTTGTGGCTGCTGCTATAGGTATTGGGCGATTAGCTATGCAGAGTTCTTTCATCTCATCTAGTTAAATTATAATTGTTTTTCCGATCGCCCTTTATTTATAGAAAATGCAGCTTAAGCAATGTGTTGAATTAATAGCGTGAATATCTCGAGTCACCCTCGCTTCTGGCCAGAGCACTGCAGTCTAAGTAAAGCGCAGCATTTTTTCAGCTTCAAAGAGCTGAATTAACAGATTTATAGTGGTAGAGTCTGCAGTGTGACTGCCTGAAAATACCTCGAATCACCCTCGCTGCAGCTTAATGCTCTGTCCACAAGGAAACTAACTGTATCTGCCAGATGCCACACAGCCTTTCCCTACACTCGCGTTAGTTAAGACATGTCAAGCACCTGGAGTCTCTCACCTGTGCACAAAAATGCAAATGCAGCGCTAAATAAACGAGGACGGACACACAGTGAGTGGGACAGACAGACAGACAGACAGACAGACAGACAGAGAGACGGACAGACATTCGCCGTCGACTGTAGGATAAACAAAAACTAACGTATTTACAATATTTGCTCAGCGCGAATACATTTTCTACTCAATATTTATTTAACTGTAACGCAAGAGTCAATAGCGCAGTTAAGGAAAATGCTTAAACAACACACAGCGGGGAAGAGCGAGAGAGCTAAACGACAGCAACAACTACAACAACAACAACAACAAGTACTCGACCACGCCTCGCTCCGTTGAATTGACACCGTTAATAGATATGATGGATTCTTGGGGCTTGGAGCTGCTGCTGCCGGTGCTGCTGCAGCAGTTGCTCTCACAGCTCTGGCGGCGTCTGCACGCTGTCAACGCACTTTTTGGTGTCACTGTGCGACGAGTCTATTTGTCTGGCGACGTCGACGTCGCCGCGGACGGACATTAATTCTTAGGCAATATTTATAGTTGTATTTTGTCAAATATTTGCACAGTTTGTCTTGCGCGCTGCCAAAGACATTTATCAAGCAGACACTCGCCAGTTGCCAGTTGCCGGTTGCCCGTTGCACTCGCTCCTTGGATCTTGCCTCTTGCCTCTTGCACTTTGCATTTCGCAGCATACGCAATGTATTTGCAACGGCAGCTTACAGCGTGCTGCATGCAGCGTGCTAATTGCAGCCGCAGTCGTTTGTCATGCGCCTATTTGGCTGCCTTTTTCTCGCACACACACTCAGCACACACACACACACACCCGGCATACACACCGTCTTCTGCATTCATTCATTACATTGTCGCGTGTTCTGCCGCTGCCTCGCTGTGAGGTCAAATTTACTTTATTAATTTCAACAGCCGGCCATTAATTCAAATCTATTGCTAATGTCGGCCGTATATAACAGATGGGAACTCAAAAAAAAAAAAAAAATAAAAAAACAGCAAGATATCAAAAATTAAATGGCAGCTAATTTTTTTTCGAATTCGAAAATAAAAATCACGTTTGCGAAAAATACAAGCATTGATCGATGTTGCGAATAGGAAACTATATGGCACTATATGCACCTCAAAAAACACTCGATCGTTTTTTTTTTTTTGTTTTTACACAGTATTAGTATTTTTTATTTCAACTTCCACACAGACACACATACACACAAAGCCACAATTTGTTGTGAAACAGGCGTAATTTATCTTGAGTTCATGAAGGTTCCTGGAATAAATTGTAGTTTTCATGCCAGCCTCAATTAATTAAATATTTTTTTGTATATATAGCATATGTATGGCATACATACATATGGTCGAATGTCTGCCGAAACGTATACAATCCAATATGTGCGGCGCTGATTAATAATGAACAGGGCACAACTATATAAATTCTGTGCAGAGCTATAATTAAATTTATGTGCCTGAGTCATTTGTGCGCCCCTCTGCCAAGTTGGTCAACATTCTATGTCTATGTCATTTACTAACACTCTCCACACACACACACACACATATGTATACATAAATGAATGAATGTATATTTGTATATCCATTTATTATATATTTGCAAAGTATATATGTATCGGTGTGCAGCAGATTGAAGTCGGATGCAGAGCTGTTGAGAAAACGCTGCGTCAGTGTGCTGTAATTTAACATTCGCTATACGCAAACGTAGATATAGTTATAGATATAAATATTAGTTTAGTCACACTCACATATGGCGTGTGTGTGTGTGTGTGTGTGTGTGTTGGAGTGTGTGCGCGTAATTAATTGTATTTATTTTTAATTTATATGTTTTCCACCATAGCATTCAGCGGGTGTTTCATTAGATTATAGTATATATCTACTCGTATACTGCATTTAAAACGATTATCATTCTTTAGAAAATTGTCCGCTTAAAAATTTATTTTTTCATATATATTTTTTATCTTTTTCATCTACGATTTGGCTTTAAAAATGTATAAGTAAAATTTGTTTTTATTATTTTGTAAGGTCTTATCCATTAGCATAAAGCAGTTTCTGATTTCATCGTTTTCCATGTGACTTAAATATAAAGTATATAGTTTTTTTAAAATCAAGAGATTTTAAGTTGGAATGTTTTACCTTCTTTTAGATTTGAAGTTAATAATAATAATAAGTAAAAATATGCATAAAAAATAAATCAAAAATAATTTTACAACTACACCAAAAATATGGACAATTCTGGCTTTCAGAGTGCCTTATTATATATACCCATTCACAGCCAGCTTGCAGGGTATGCAAGTGAACAACATAATCGAAAGACTTTGCACAATTCTAAACACACTTTATGCTGAACATTAGTTTAGTGAGTGTGTTTGTGTGTGTGTGTGTGTGTGTTGTCTTGCAAGCAATACGAATAACATTTTTAATTATTCTCTTTATATTTTTTTGGTTGGTTTCTTAAGTTTTTTCATTTAACTTTTTTGTGGCTTTGTTGTTGTTGCTGCTGTTGCGAACAGGTCTTTGAACTGTATTTGCATGTGCGCCAGATACAAGATACAAAATCTGAATGCCGCCTCAGCTTCTGTGTATTTTGTATTCGCATTTGTTTTCCTTTTGCCTTCGTTTTCGTTTTCGTTTTCGCTTTGCACGGGCGAGTTATTAAAGTTTTATGTAAATGTGCATAATTATTTCAAATTGAATTCTAAATTTATAGTTTGCAATGAGACGAACGGCGAAAAATATGTTGACTAAGCGACTTATTGCCGCTGAAAGTTGTCGACGACGACGGGTGTGCAAACGGGGAGGTGGTGGGGGGGTGGAGGTAAATCGAGATTGGGGGCGACAATTGTTTGTAAATTTTCGTGATGCTGCTGATGATTCACGCCAGCATCGACGGCTTATAATGAAATTGGTTTATTAGTGATAAATATGGCACTCTCCGGGGTGTGGCAGCAAAGCGATGAGTCAACCCTCGTGAGGTGTTTAAAATATAATATTGAAGCAGCATACACACACACACACGCACACACATTAATTGATGGGATGTCATGCAATGGTGCTAAGAGCGTCATTTAATCCACTACGCGCAAGTCGACCTTATTTCCAGCTTGACCCCCACCCACCTTGAGAAATTCGAACGGTAACTGTAACTTATCATTAAAATACTAAAGCAGCTAATTAAATGGCCAAAGAAAACGCACTTCAGCTGGAGAATATAATTTAATTTCGAGCGGCCCGAATGCCTCAACGAATTTCAGTTGCTCTTTTATAGAGAAAACTTAAGATATATAATAAAGAAGCTTCAAAAATTCTTCATATTTCTTAAAAAAAAAAAATACTTTTACGAGCTCAAATGCCACTAATAATATAGTGCACTGAATACGTAATATTAATTAATAGTAGCAACTTAACTTAGTCACATTTATCAATTTCTGGGAAAATGTAAATACCCTACAAAAAATTACAACTAGCTGTTTCTTATAATTATATTATTTTTTTTTTAATATGTGAGACAGGCGCTGAGATCAATTAAAAGCCAACGCTTGCCATAGTCATTAAATACAGCTGGCCTGCCTGCCTGCCCGCCCCTGCATCTCACCAGCACTTCCTCATGCACCCCCCGTTACCCAGAAAAGATATTTAATCGTATGTGCTACAAAGAAACATAAAAGAAAAGACAATGCAGAGACAAGCCCATAAAAAAAAAAAAAAACAAAAAAATTAAATAATAATAAAAAAAGAGAAAAAACTGGGAAAAACTTTTTATGCTGCGTCTGCGCTGCTCTGTAATTAAATAAATGTGTAATGTTAATGTAAAAGACCGAACGAACTCCAACAAATAATAAAATATGAGTTTTCCCCGCTGCCTTCAGCCACCGCCCCCCCCGTGTCGGGGTGTAATTTTTATAGTTTTAATTAATGGTTTTTATTGTTCGCCAACATTGTTCCTCTCGTGGTTTTCTTTGAGGGTGCGCCCTACATGTGCATGTGTTGTGTCCGCCTGCGTGTGTACGTGTGTGTGAGTATTTTCCATTTTCCATTTCCCTTGCAACTTAGTTTGAGTTACACTTGTAATTATTTTTATTGTACTTATTGCATTGGGTTTTTCGTCACGATGACTTTGCGTTTCGGATATTTCAGTTGTTTCGCTTTTTGTTGTTGTTGTTGTTGCAGCGTTTGCTTTGTTTCCACATCTCGTTTCCCATTTCCCAATTTCTTAATGTCTTCTCTGCACACACGCATATTAAATTGTCATCTTCTTCTATCGAGGGCTTAGCATTTTCTGCCATATTCGATAATATATTTAAATTTAGACACAGATCGGAACTCTGAGAGCGCGCTCAATTTGCATTTGGCTTGGCGCGTTTCTCGCTCTCGCGCTCACGCTGTGACATTGGCCATTGGGGCTGCTCAGCTTGGCCAGCTTGGCGTAGCTGGCACGGCTGCCAGTGTCATCTGCAAAGCGTATCAGCTCTTCCATGTTGCACTCTTTCTCTCAGTTCGACTCATGTGTCTTTGCTTTGCTTATGCCAATAATTAATTATTTATTTTATAATTTATATTTATTTGAATTTATACCTGATAAATCAAATTTCTGTTACATGTGTTCTGATTTCGCATCTCATCTCTTTCCCTCTCTTTCTACCGCGATATTTCTTCTGTCAGTTAGCGGCACGTTTCTATACCCTGCACAGCAACGAACAACAGCGGGCATATTGCGTGCCTGCTTGACCGCTGCTGTCTGGCCACAGTGCTGTCCATGCGCATAGTAGCGCTTTGTCGATCGCTTGCCTAATTAACACTCTCTAGAGGATATGGCCAGGTCGTGTTTGTCATTAGTCGCTCTCTGTCGCTTTGTGTGTTTATTTGCATTAATTATTTATTTGCTCGTTTGGCAGTTTGTGCGCATGTGCAAATGCTACAACAGCAACAACAACATGCTTAAAATTTATTTTAATATACATTTCGCCTGTGGCTAGAGAGATCTCGGAATGCTCGCAGTTGTTGTTGTTGTTGCTGTTGTTGCTGCTATTCACTTCTATTAGTGAGAATTAGTTGTATTGTTGCTGTTGCTGTTGCTGTGGCTTGGGCTTATTTGCATTGACGACGGCGTGTGGCGGCTGTCTAATCAAATCAAACTTCGTGAAGCTTGAAAATAGCGGCATTTTGATTGATACGCTTTTTTGGGATTGTTGTCGAGCGTTATGTGTGTTATGTTGTTGCTGTTGTGCCGTTCCCGTTGTTGTTGCCTCTGAGCCAAGCTAATTATATAACTTCGGGGGGTGCGCACTGACCTAATGAGCCATAAGAGATCTATTTATAAAAATAAAACAGAAACATACTTTCAATCCCAATCTTCGATATGCTGCTAAATGAAAGCGTTTCAATTGTTTCTCTTTATGCGTTCAATGCGTGTGTGTCTGTGTGTGTGTGTCTGTCTGTGCGTGTGTTTTTTCCATATCTCTTTTTTTGAAATTATCTCGAACAAAAGCAAAGTTTAGAGCTCTCGCAATCAAGTTCCATAACTTTTATGATTCCATATGACGCGGCAGTTTTGTCGCTCCGACAATAAACAGATACAAGTAATAATAAAATAATAAAACTTTATAATAAAAAAACATACATATGCGAAGTATAATATGTATTTTTTTTTTTGTTTTATTTGTCCCCCAGTATATGTATGTTTTCATATAATAGATACGCCCCCAAGCGAACGCCCTGCTTGGACAGCTGGCGCGCACGGTCCCATAAACTGTAGCTAAACAGACGCCATTTCGTGTTTATTAATCAAAACTAACTTGTTATTGTATTTCTTTGTTATTGTTATTGTTGCTGCTGCTGCTGCTGCTGTTGCTGGCTTAGTGCGTGGCATATTTTCGTCAATTTTTACTAATAAAATTTAATTTATTTAAATTTAAAATAATAAAATCTTACAAACGCATGCAGATAGCACACAAATGCGAAACATAAAATCAAATCACGGGCATAAAAAGATAGATGGCAACAATAACAACAACAACTGGGAGGAAAACAAACATTTCTAAATAAAGTGAAATAATTTATGCCCAATTCCAATGGCCGAAAGAGACATGAAAATAAATTTGTCTATATCAAAGCTGTGAGCTGAGAAATCGGCAAGCGGCAACAACTACAACAACAACAGCAGCAACAACAAGGTGATACAACAAAAGAATCTTCGCATCTTGTGAAACAAATAATAAACATAAAAAGCAAATTACACAAATTTAAAAAATAATAAAACTAAAACGTGTCTGCATAAATTAATTAATAAGTCAATTCCAAATCCGAATCCAAATTCGAAGACGAATCCGTATGCGAAAACGAATTCGAATACGAATACGAATACGAATACGAAATACGAATTACGAGTGCCAATGCGAATGCGAACAAAACGCAATGAAGTCAAAGCGTTAAACGAATTTGTTTGATAAACCAATCTAAGCGCTGAAATATGTTACAGGTTTTTTTTTCTCTTCGATTCGATTCGATTCGATTTTTCGATATTATAATATTGAATTGACAATTGATTTTAATTTGCCGCATCATAAATAAAAGGATAACTCAGCTCAGGCCGTTGTCCCATGCTCAAATTAACGCTAATCTTTGTGTTAATTTATCGCCTCGCTTATCGTTTATAGTTTGGAGTTTAGAGATATTTCTGAACGCGAAACAAAAAATATATCTCTAAAACTTGAACTTGACTGTGTCTGTTTTTAAGCGGATATTACTTTTATGGCCCGCCTAAGACTCGTCCCTTCATTTGCGAGCTAATAAAAAAGACACAAGTTTATCAAGGAAATAAACGCAAAGCACTCAGAAAATAGCAGAAAAGCAGGAGAATCAAATAAAACCACTGAGTAGAGACCACAACAAATAAATGCTCAAAAAGATATATACTTAAACAATGTATATATATATATATATTTATATATATATGTAGAGTTAATCACAGCCAACAATCGCAGATTCCTCTAGAGATACCATTAGCGGAGAAGCCGATGCTTTTCGCATAAAAAATAAATAAAAAGCCAGAGTAAAAAACAATCGAGCGTTTTGTTTGTTGTAGAAACAATGTTAAGTCAATAAAGAGAGAGAGAGGCACAGTGGAGCAAGGGTGAAGGGGGAGCAAAATATGTGTATAAATAAAAGCGTGTTGGAGGCATATTAAGTACAATTTTTTTCAATGTTGTTCGTGTTGTTGTTGCTCAGGGCGCGACGATTGCGTTGAATCGCAAACAGAGACCTGTAAATTTCTAAAGCCAATTTACTCATGTGCCACGCCTCTAATCTAACACAAAGTCTTTTCTGTGCCTAATTTGAAATCTGGCGGTGCGATATTTAGTTTTGGAGAGATCTATTGCGTGACATATGCTGTAGCTGAAAGTGCAGCTGTAAAGCTGTATCCGTGAGATACATTTGTATCTTTGAGTAGATATTTTCAAAGGCTTTAAGTTACGTTAAATGATTTCGCTTTCTTTTTTTGTAATTTCCCTGCAAAGTCGGTACACCGCACTGTCAAGTTTTATAGGGTATTCTCACACTTGATTTATTTCGTGCGTGGCCAAAAATAAAAACGACGTCGAAATAATAACTTTGCCATTTATATTTATATTATTAATTTGAGCTGCGCGTGTTGGGGTAGTTATTGTGATCGTTGTTGATGCTTTTCATTCACAATGATTCACATTTAAAGCTGCTCGCTTCTCCAACTTTTATTATAAATATATATATATATATATATTTCGAGCGTTTATGTAATGTGGCTTTTTTTAGTTTCGACAAATTTCTCAAAAAGCAACAACAACGACAACAACAACAACAACAACCGAAGCGAGCAGAACGCGGCGAATGCCTGCAGTCGCCAGCTCAGTCGGTTTTGTTTATAATTAAGCACAAAAAGCGTATTTCTTAATTATTTATTTTATTATTGTTTATTTTTAAATGGGCTACAGACAATTTCCTGCACTTGAAGCGAAACAAATAAAAATGACGCAGCCTTTTGTTGTTGTCGTTGCTGTTGTTGTTGTTGTTGTTGTTGATTCTACAACCTTGTTGCGCGTCTATAAAGTTATTTAGATATATGCATGCACGCTTGTGTATCCATATAGATGTGTGTGTGTGTATTTTTACCATATACACATAATATCGAGGCACAAATCTTTATTGAAATCCAAACATTAGCTAAATTCTATATATCTGCCATATATTTGGCGTTAAGAAAATTATTTTATGGCCAGCAGAGGCAATTTTTATTCAATTGCCGAGCAGGCGAAGAGCAGAGAGAGGCCAAAATGTGCTGACTGTGAGTGTGTGTGTGTGTGTGTGCGAGTGTGTTCCCGGCGCGAGTCTGTGTTGTGCAGCGTAAATCGAAGTGGCCTGCGGATTGAAGCCAAGAGTCTGCTGTCTGCTGTCTGCTGCCTACTGCCTGCGTTCTGGTCGGTTCGGCTTCGGTCTGGCCTCTGGTCGGGAGCTGCTGCCAAGGCTCTAATTGGCTGCGGCTCTAATGCAAATTTAATTCGTGTGTATTTGCAATTATTTTAGAAATGCGTCCTGCAAATCAAACTGACAGTCACAGCTGCAGCAGGGAGAGGGATGCAGGTAACGGGAGAGGGGCAGCGAGTGGGGGCCGAAGTAGACGTTGCTTTGTGGCCCGGCCAGTGCACATGTATTTACATACATATGTAATTATGGCAAATACACACACACACCTACGCATACAGAAACTACACACCCGCACACACACACACACTGCGATATTAATTATCTTGAGCTGAGCGCGCGAATGCAATGGCCGCTTGACCAAATCAATATTAACTTGCCACATGCTGTTGCAGCAGCTGCACTGCCGCACACACATACGCACAGAGTATCGACTGTGTGCGTGTGTGACAATTGGCAGCATATAAAAGATGTATGTATGTGCTGCAGCGGCCGACAGTTTGGCGCTTTAATGAGCTGCTCTGCTCGCTCAACTATTGCCTGCATTTAGGCGCTGCAGCTGCAGCTGTCAGCCTGCAACAATCAAGTATGCATTTTAAAAGTTGGCCACTCGCTCGACTTTCGACTAGAAGTGACTCCCACATGGCCTGCACGGCTCGCATAGGCGCAGCAGCCCGCTCGGACCCGCCATATTTGTCTAACCTCGTCGCATGTTGCACAGCGACACACACACACACACACACACGCTGCACGCTGCACATTGCACGTAACTCTGTCTGCAGGTGCGCGCCGCTATTTACCCAGGCTGCATGCTGCGCTCTGTTTTAGAGGCGCCTCTCTCTTCTCTCCTCTCCTTTCTCTCTCTCTCTCTCTGCCTTTTTCTCTCTCTCTCTGCTATTCAAAAAATTTAATGGCATTTTAAATAAGAAATTACTGGGGCCTTGCATATTTCATAAGATTTTCGTATGGCCCGACGATGTTCGACGTGGCGGCAGCGGCTGAGAGTTCGACTCGCCGTGGCGCCTCTAAGCCTGCTGCCACCACCCACAGCACTCAGCACTCAGCACATGCCTCGGCACAACTTCCCAAAGGTATCAAATACAAAACGGCAACTCAAACTGAAAACTGAAACTGAAAACTGCAAACTGCAAACTGAAAACTAAAAATGAAAGCGCGCGCGCGCGCGCGAGTCCTTGTGCTGCAGCTGAAGAAAATCGTGCCACACATACATAGTTGGGGGCATGCAGTTTTTCGCCTACAGCGGCCAACACATGTAAATGCACACGCACACACACACCTATGCTATCTAGCATAAAAAAGCAGAGAAATAATAACGCTGGAATGTGTTAGCTGTAATTCTTGTTTTATACTAGGCATGCAGCGCGGGGAATAGGGGCACTCAGAGTGAGAGAGAGAGGGCAGGGCGGCGCTGCGCCTGGTTGCAAAGTTGTTTTACCTTTTTGCATAGCATTGGATTTTGCTAAGTAACATAGCGGCATTTCATTTAATATTTATGTCTCTCTAAATATTAAATATTATTTCAAGGGTTTATGCGAGTGCAGCACACACACACACACACACAGTGTCTCAGTGTGTGTACTCGCACACACCTGCATCGCAGTGCCTGCAGTTGTTGGGGGGAAACGCCTGCGACTTTGACTCTAGGTATCTTGGGCAGCGACCGGCCCCTTCGATTGGTCGCTGCAGCGCCCGTAGGCAGACTTTCAAACATGCAGCAGTCAGCGTGTGTGTGTGTGTGTGTGTGTGTGTGCGTGACATCACGCACGTGTGCATTCAAATAGCATAGCATACAGCTGTGCGCTTGACCGAAATGCAGACGCTTCCTGCTATGGCATTTCGCTTTGTCTTTGGCTCGCTCGCTCCTCTCTCTCTCTCTCTCTCTCTCTGTCTCTCCAGCTGCATCTCTGTGCTCCGTTCTGGTATTTACTTTGCCCTGCTCGCTTATTCATATGGAAAACACTCACTCGCAGCACACATTCATATGTAATGCCAGGCCGCTTGGCAGTTGGCAGGCAGGACATGCCGTCGCTTCCTTCTGCTGTAGCTTGACTTGCAGAAGATTTGCTCGCCAACTAATGATTATGATGTCGCGCCGAGTCGCGCTTACATATCGCAAATTAATCATTCATGATCGTGTGCAGTCGTTTTAACACTTTGTAGACAGTGCTCTGGGTGTGTGTGTGAGTGCTTGCACTCTCAATCAGCTCGGAGAACACGCAAGGCTCGCAGCTGAAATTGTGGGGGTGGCACAGCTACGTCAGCTATATATCCTCATTATCCTGCATGCTAAAAACAATAAATTACTATTTGCAAAAGGTTAATTTTCACCGCGAAACAACAAACAAACAACCACAACGGAGGCGCCATCAAGTGTGGCAGCAACAACAAAGCGAAAAAATTACATGAAAAACACTAGAAAAAGTTGCAATTACCAACAAGAACACAAGCACAACAAGTAACGAAAGCTACAAGCTCTCGTGTATACGACTCTCAGATACTGTTCACTGGTTTAGCTTAAGCACTTGCAGGCATTAAAGGCTAAATCGACTGGGCTATTGATGCCATTCCAGAATATATTTAAAATTAAATATTAATAAATTTATATACATTTGCACAAAACGCATATACCATTTTTAGGCATTTTTGTACTGTATACGACTGTTAAATACTGTTCACTGGTTTAGCTTAAGCACTTGCAGGCTCAACCAAGGCCAAATCGACTGCGCTATTGATGCCCTTCCAGAATATATTTATAATTAAATATTAATAAATTTATATACATTTGCACAAAACGCATATACCATTTTTAGGCATTTTTGTACTGTATACGACTGTTAAATACCGTTCACTGGTTTAGCTTAAGCACTTGCAGGCTCAACCAAGGCCAAATCGACTGTGCTATTAATTAAATTTAAATTAATTTATATACCTTTGCACAAAACGCATATACCATTTTTAGGCATTTTCGTGCTGTAGCTAAAGTAAATACAACTGCAAAAACCACAATTCCACGTGCCAGTCGTGCCCTTAGAGATGACAACGTGAACGCAAATGACAAATGCTTGTGGCTGGACTAGAACTATTTCTACTTCCCCTTTTTATGGGGGCGCCACATTGTAGACTGTTTAAAATTCGCAGAATTTTGATATATATAAATTTCGAAAAAAAAAAAAAAATGGAAAATAAATATTCTATGACGCAAGTAATGAAATTAATGGGAAGTCGCGTATGATTCACGCTGCCAACGCAAAAGTCGTGCTCTACGGCGGGGTTGCAGATAGTCGTAGTTCTTGAAGGAATCGCAATGGCAATGGGCAAAGGGGCATAAAGTGGGAATAAGGGTTAAGTGAAGTGAAGTTATTTCGCTCGTTGCTTTTGGGCTTGGCTTCTGGACAAAGTCGAGTGCCCCCATTTGAATGTTTTATTGTAATTTTTGTTGTCGGTTGTCTGTCGGGTTGTCCGTTGTGTCGGGTTGTCGTGTTGTCGGCTTGTCGGTTGTGTCGGGCTGCTGCTGGTTAGTTGGCAGCCTGACACACCTCAATGCGCGCTGCACTCAACACTTGGCGTATAATTATTTATTGCATTTAAATTATTGTTGCTTCAATTGTTGTTGTAGTTGTTGTTGTTGTAGTTGTTGCTGTTGTTGCAGCAAACAAAACTTTCATTGTGTACAGACAGTGGAGAACAGCACAGCAGCGCGCAGAGTGAGCTTCATGCACTCGCACTTGATTTTATGATTACTACAATTACACTACAATTGTTGTAGTTGTTTTAGTAGTTGTATTTGCAGGTAGTTGCTGTTGCTGTTGTTGTTGTGGCAAGCGAGCAGGCAGGTACTGCTGACACATTGCGTCCGCCCGAAGTCGCACTCCTTTGCACAC
The DNA here is from genome assembly GCA_035046045.1 of Zaprionus bogoriensis. NCBI lineage: Eukaryota > Metazoa > Arthropoda > Insecta > Diptera > Drosophilidae > Zaprionus > Zaprionus bogoriensis. Next base: position 657,943 of record JAWNOI010000145.1, read on the forward strand.
AAAATTGCCACTGCAATTGTTGCCTTGTTTTCTGGCATTTCCATACACTTCAGTCTGTATATATATATACAGATATATATATAGATATATATACACTTATGTGTATATAATATGGTAGTCGCAAGCGAGTTGAGTACACCTACTCGGCGAGCTCCTTTTGCGGCTTTGCCCCTTCGCGAAATGTGTTTTTCACATTATTTCATGAATAATGCATTGGGCTAATATGCATATTTTATGTGAAATTCGTGCAATAAAATACTATTAAATATTTAGTTGCCCTCTCTTTCGCTCTCGCTCTCGCTCTGTCTCGGGTGCCACCGGCGTGGACTGTGTCTTGCCGATCCACCAAGGAGTTGAATAGTTGAGCAGAAGCCGAAGAAGCAGGCGAAGCTGAAGCAGAAGTTGCACACAGAGTTAAATGAAGATGAGCTGCAGGGTCGTACAGGCTAGCAGATACTGTGCAGAAATTATATAAAATATATATAGTCATTTTCTTAAGCTTAGATATTTTATTAGTAAATAGAAAACGTGCTATCCTTAACTTCAGCTTGCTCTTCACTTGAGACAATCTGAAGGCGCTTCATAGCTCTCTATATAATATCGCTTAACTGCTCCAGATCATTAAGAATCGATCAATTTACTTGAGCGTTAGTTAAATTTATTATTTGTGCCCCTCACGAAGCACTCAAGTTGAGCCGTAGACTCAGCTGGGGCACTCGACTGTCATTACATCTGTTTGCCACTGTCGAAACGTGCGACAGCCTGGCGACAACTTGCAGCACTCGACAGCAAGAGGGAACAGAGCGGGAAAGAGAGAGTGTGAGAGAGAGAGAGAGGAGTGGTAGGTAGCTACAGACTTTGTCGCATTCGAGCTGCTATCTACCGCTCTGCAGCTCCCCTCCTCCCCAGCCCATTTAAATTAATTATTTATTATGCCAAGCATTGCTTCTTATAAAATTAATGAATGGCATGAGCGCAAAAACTATAAAACCGGGCGCAGGACGCGACCAGGAGACGACTCCAAGACTCCAAGCAGTCGCACAAGGATATAGATAGCGAAATGCAGAGACAGACAGACAGAGATGAGGATTAGGATGAGGAGCAGCAAGCGGGAAATGTGCGGGGCGTGTGCGTGTGGTTGGCTGAGTAATATAAATAAATGAATGAATGAACGAGCCACAGTAAGAGAGAGAGAGAGAGAGGCAGGCCGACACAGAGCGAGAGAGCCCGAGTAGTTTGCCATACTACTAGTAGTATTAGTAGTAGTAGTGAAGGCTATGCGGCAGCAGGCGCACAGCAGGCACAGGCAGACGAACGAGCAGTCTCAAGGAACAAGGAACAACAAGGACGCGGAAGCAGGTGGTGGCACTCTGACATGCTCGAGGGTGTGCAGAGCCAAGAGAGAAAGAGAGTGGCAAAGGGCAGTGTAGAGCGGGGGAATTGCGGTGAGCAAGTTGCAGACAAGAGAAATAACAAACTTGAGACGCCGCTGTCGCTGTCGCTGCCGCTGCCGCTGCCGCTGCCGCCGCCTGCTGCGCTGTCGACGGCGCTGCCACAGTAAAAGCACGAATCGAAAATGAATAATAAATAAAGTGTTATATAATATAAGAAATATACTACTCTACAGGCGTAAAGAGAAAACTACAGCCAAAGTTCTAAGGAAACAAACAAGGGTAAGGGCCGGGCCGCCAGCCACCTCCGGCCCAACCCAGTACCAACCCAACACGACTGTAGTTTGGTAACCTCTTACACACACACACACACACCGACCTGTTGTGGGCTGGAATTGGTATCTGTAGCAGGGACTGGGCGGTGTTGAGTTTATGTGCTCGCTTGAAAAATAAAATTAAAATTGCATTAGAATCCAACGGGTTTTATGGCGAGAGTGTTAGAAGAGGCGGAGTCTGCTTGGGAGGGGCGAGAAATCGTGGCAGCTTGAAGGCTGTTGAAAGGCAAGCGAGAAGGGAGGGGGAGCAGAAAGATTGAGAGTGCTTGGCTATAAGGGCAAGGGCAGCCGTGGAGTAGCAGGAGAAGCATGCACTTCGGATTGATGGCAAATACGAGTGTGAGAACCTGGGTATAAATTTATATTTTATTGCCAGCGCACACAAACATACACACACACACACACACCCATACACTGCGGGTATGGCATAACAAATATATTGAAAATATTCTAGCACAAAAATCAATATATTATTTTTTTTTTTTGTTTTATATAGAAATTTGTAGAAGCGAAAAAGTTAATTAAATAAATTATTATGTGAATGGGGCGTGCACACGATGAGTAATTGGCAAGCACAAGAAGACAATGAGCCACAGCAGCAGCGAGTGACGACAGCAGCAGCAGTGGTGGCTCAAGCGACGTCAGCGGCGGCAGCGACGCTGGCAGCGAAGCGCCGCAAATTAAATTAAATGAGTTGAAAGAAAGTTGAATGCGCGCACGCTTCAAATTTGTTTTCGCTGCTGCCGTTGCTGTTGTCGGGTATGAGAGACGTCGTGGCCTGAGTTCCACTTGCTGCTGGCGGGAAATTGAAAATTTAATTAATTAAACATTTTTGAGCGGCAGCAGCAGCAACAACAACAGCAACAACAACAATAACAAGAATGCTAGCAATATTTTATTATATGTATTGTGCTACGCGAGTCTTATAATTGTTAGACGTAGCTACCTCCTCCTGCTCCTCCACTCGCTGCTCACATCTGCCCTTCGCCGGGGTGGGGTTAAAAGGTCGCCATAATGCATTGGCAAGTGACTGGCGAATTTACGATGTAAGTGACTAATGGATTCCCATGTTATGAGCTATTCCGAGCAATTGTTTGCAGTCGAGCAGACGCCAAGGAACCTCAGCAACAACAACAACAACAACAGCCACAACAACAGCAACTACAACAACAATAACTGCAATAACTGCAACACTGTTGTGTATGAAGAGTAATAAGAATCGCATTAAGCTCGCTGGCTCTCCACTTTTGCAATTTATTGTCCATTTAATTGTGTTCCAACAATAAATATTAATTAATTTAATTATATTCGTACCTGCACATATATTCGCCTTAAAATATTCGCAGTTAACTACTTTGTCGAATGTTAATTACCTACAGCTTTACGCTTATATAACTTAAGGGCTCATTAATCTATCAAACGAAGCAGTGTACAGTTGCCCGACTTGATGTTACCCTGTGAACGTTAGAGTGCTTTTGAATTTTAGCGGACTTTTATGATTTTTGAGCAACGTTTCAGGATTTCTTAAGGCTTTAAGTTATTCAGCATTATTTATTTATTTATTTTTTTATTAGATTAGCATCACTTCTTTATTGCTATACCTTTATATCTTTTTTCTTATAGACCCAATGTAACGTACCTTATTGATTTCTTCCTTTTACTTTTATACTTGTACACTAACAGTTTTTCTTCTGTCTTACTTATTGAAAGTTGAGTTACTACTGTGGGCAAAAAGTAAGGTGAATTTTCAATTTAAAATTCGAGGGCTTAAGATGGCGAACTAGTTCTTTTTTTCTCGAGTTGGCAGGACTGTTGATGACATTTGGCGGGAATTTCATGTCAATGTCAGTATGAGTACTATATTTACGCTCTTGTATACCTGCGTTTCTCTCTGTTTATTTTACCTCTATTCATTTTTAGCATTTTTACATTCGCGCTACTTTGACGCTTCATTAACAAAATGCTTAACATAAAGTTACGTTTTTAGCGCCATTTTGATTTTCGTTCACACTCGTTGGCACACACACACATACACAAACCCCTGGCCTGGCAAGGTGCACGCCGTTGTACTGCGCTGTACGGTCTTGGGTGGGTATACGCTATAATTTATAAGGCCTGTAAAAATGCAAAAATGCTTCCGACTTTTCAATTTCAATTATTCATACATTTTATGACCTTTTTCCTTAACATGGCAAACGTCTAACAAATCCAACTGCAACGCGCGGCAGCTTCTGGGGTGTGCAGGGAGTTCGCGGGCGATAGTCGGGCAATGGCACCACCACCACCACCGCCACCTGCTTTCAAATATTTAAGACTTACACTATATAGTACTATACATATACATATATAGTTTTTTTTATAACGAGTATGGCGTATTTGTTGTTGTTTTTTTTTTCGCTGTTGTTTTTGTTTTTTGTTGCCCTTTGTTGCCGCTTCACATAATTTGTATAGAGCAGGCGCTCTTCTTCGCGCTGTTGCTGTTGTTGTTGTTGTTGCTGTTGCCGGCCATATAAAATGCATGGCTTTGTGCAGTTGGGCCGACGAGCTGACGAGCTGCAGCTGGCAGTGGGCGGCAACCCTGCCGCTGGTCAGCTAGCGCCTGTGTAGGCAATGAATCCTTCTCCTCCTCTTCTGCTTCTTCGGCGCGGCACGAAACGAAACGTGCATCAATTTAACTTTTTTCTATGCCCCGGCGAGTCGAAGTGCAAATGGGGCCTGGGCTTACTCTAGAAATTAACTGCGGCTTTGCCTTCATTTATTTAGCACTTTCTGCCCCGCTCCCCCACACACTACTCGCTGCTCTTCTTGCTCTTTTTCAACATAAACTCTACGTGTTTATTAATAAATATTAAAAGCCGCCTCAATTACTTGGTCCGCGTTTTGCTTTAGTTAGCGTTAATTTGCAGATAGAGAGAGAGTGAGATAGATAGATATATATATATATAGACTTGAATATCTAATAATAGCGAGGGCAATAAATAAATAGTTGCCTGTTCTCTGTCCATGAGTATTTGGGACCTTTTGCCGTCCGTTTCTTTGTACTCATAAAATGCTGAAAGTTGCCGAGCAAAGACAAAGAGACACTGTTCGCAGGGGGGGGGGGGGGGTGTGGTTGTATGTGTTGTCGTGGGCATAGAGATGGGGGACAGGGGGTCGAAGGCCTCCTCAAATGGTTGCCAACTTTGTATACTAATTTGCTTTGGCGTTTGCATACCAAAAAGCTTTGGGCCACATTTATGGCATTAATAAACTTTTATGGCCAACATTTTGCCAGTCGGCTAGCTGTGTGTACGTGTATGTGTGTGGGTGTATGTATGTCTTTTCCGAGTAAAAACTAAACGACGTTTTCCTTATCGTCTTTCCATTTGCAGGCCAAAATGATTGAGACCGGCGGACATGGCTGGATGGGTGCTCCTGCAACAGGCACATCTGTGGCGGGTAAGTGACAGTTCATGTGACACAAAACACACACACACACAGACACCTTGACGGTGTATTCAGTCTTACAAGGAAGCCATCTGTCTGCGCAGAGAGATGGGAAGAGAGTGGCATGCCTTTCCTTTGCTTCCTTGAGCCAATTAGCATAGCTCGTACTAAGCTCGGAATACGTTCTGTTTCGTCTTTGCCCCCCTACCAGCAGACAGCTACCAGTATCAATTGCAATCGATGTGGCAAAAGTGCTGGAACACTAACCAACAGAATCTGGTGCAACAGCTGCGCTTTCGCGAGCGCGGACCGCTCAAATCGTGGCGTCCGGAAGCCATGGCCGAGGCCATATTCAGCGTACTGAAGGAGGGCCTCTCGCTGTCGCAGGCCGCTCGCAAGTTCGATATACCCTATCCGACATTCGTGCTCTATGCGAATCGTGTGCACAACATGTTGGGCCCATCGCTCGATGGCGGCACCGATCCGCGGCCCAAGGCACGTGGTCGACCGCAGCGCATACTGCTCGGCATGTGGCCGGAGGAGCTCATACGCAGCGTCATCAAGGCGGTCGTGTTCCGGGACTATCGTGAGATCAAAGAGGAAATGGGCGCGCATCAGTATGCGAATGGACAGGCGCATGGTGTAAGTATTGAGTTGAGAAATTAATTACTAAATCGTATAAATTATTAAATTCTTTAGATACATCTAGAAATATCTTTGAGTTAATTTTTTTTTATAGTTTGATATCTTAAAATAATTGGGTTTCATATGATACTTATGAAAACGGCAGAAATGAAGTACGCGACACGAGTTCCAAAACAGACTGATGAGCCGCTTTCACGGCTCCTTTATTTATATCAAAATCTTATTCTAACTTATCTCTATATTAAGCTACGGGGGGTTACATGAGCGCCCTAAGCGATAAGTGTGTATTTATATTTAGGGTCACAATGTGTAATGTTGCATTGCGTGGGTCAAGCTGCTGTCATATGCATATGCTGCGGACTCCTACACGCTGCGTTGGTCAGGCCTATCTCAAGTGTTGGACTGATTTATATTTAACCTTTTGAACTCATCTGCTTGACAAAGTATTTATTCGATTTAGAAAGTTCATTGCCTTCTAAGCATATGTACGCTACTCAGAGAGTTCATTGCCTTCTAAGCATGCTTACTCTAATCAGAAAGTTCATTGCCTTCTAAACGTTGCTGGTGTCAAAAACTTATTTCTAGTGCATTGTTTATGAGTTGACAACGGCAAGAAACTAATCTTAGCATTCTAAACTTCATCTCAACTGCAGTGTTCAATCCATGTGTACTCTATAGGATTGAACAACTTATATTCTTAAGATATATCTGGATATATATTTTATATAATTTTTTTTATAGTTTGATATCTTAAAATAGTTGGATTTCATATGATACTTATATTTTTAAGATATATCTGGATATATATTTTACATAATTTTTTTTTAAAGCTTGATATGTTAAAATAATTGGATTTCATATGATAATTATATACTTCAGATATATCTGGATATATCTTTTAGATAAATTTTATTTTTATCTTGAGATATTTATAGCTTGATATCTTTAAGATACTTGGCATCTGTGAGATACGCGAAATTTATAAAATAATTAATATTTATTTATGTATAAAATATTCCCAAAGTTTTTCCAACATTTTCCTAACACATTTCCCCCTTTCGCTTGTGTCTCTTCCGTTTTGCTTTCGCCCACAGGCGCACTTTGGTTCGGGCAACTCTGCTGCGGCGGCCAATGGCTACCACAATGCTGCGGTGAAGATGGCCGCTCAGAGCGCTGCTCTGGTGCCGCCGGACAACAGCAACCCGCTTAGCACCATGACCGAGACGCTGCGCCGCCAGATACTCTCGCAGCAGCAGCAGCAACAACAGCAGCAGCAGCAGCAGCAGTCGCCGCACGTGCAGTCGATGAACATGTACAAGTCGCCAGCGTATTTGCAGCGTTCCGAGATCGAAGATCAAGTCTCGGCGGCGGCAGCGGTGGCTGCAGCCAAGCACCAGCAGAACGAACGACGCGGCTCCGAGAACTTGCCCGATCTGAGCGCTCTGGGGCTGATGGGCCTGCCCGGCCTGAACGTGATGCCATCTCAGCAGAGCGCGCATCAGTCGCGCAGCTCTGGCGGCAGCGGTGGCAACGCAGGCGCTGCCATGCATTCCGCCAGTGCTGCCAGCTATGCGCGGGAGCTGTCGCGCGAGCGGGAGCGTGAGATCTCGCGGGATCGCGAGCTCAAGGAGGCAGCGATGCATGCGCGACAATATGGCAATCAGTCGCGCGGCTCGAACTCGTCGGCGGGCAGCAAATCGATGGTGTCACATGGCGGCGGCGCCGCGTCCAGCAGTCGTCCGGGTGCCGCGTCGCCCTACTCCTCGCACTATGCGAAGCATGGCGCCAAGGAGCATCCGAATTATGCGTACAACAAACGCTTCCTCGAGAGTTTACCCGCTGGCATCGATTTCGAGGCCATTGCCAATGGGCTGCTGCAGAAGTCGGTGAACAAGAGTCCACGCTTCGAGGACTTCTTTCCCGGCCAGGACATGAGCGAGCTCTTCGCCAGTGCCGATGCGGGTGCCGGCGCTGCCGCTGCGGCGGCTGCAGCTGCTGCGGCCTATGCGCCGGCGGGCGTACGCGAATCGCCGCTGATGAAGATCAAGTTGGAGCAGCAGCAGGCCACAGAGTTGCAGCACGAGGATTGAGAAAGAATGCACGAGAGGAGCGCAATGATGATGATGATGGATGCAGGCGCAAGCGCAGGCGCGAGTTGGGTTGGTTGTTCTTCTGAAGAAGCAGCCAACGGACAGACACATTTGGACTGCTATTTTAACCCCAACGTTTAGTGTTTTAGTCTGCTAAGTGCTTAGTTGAAGTTGCTAACTGGTTTTTATTATTATTATGATGCTTAGTTATAGGTATATAAATGTAGGATTAGTTCATACGTACGGTACGAGTATTAAACGTCCCCGACACACCCCTTAAAACATACACACACACTCACACACATGCACTTCGGAACTTTCCTGTAAGGATAAGATCTCGCCTATTATTTATTTTGAATGCATTTTCTTGTGCGCCTTATTCTTTGCCAATGTCAGAAATGAAACAAAAACAAAAACAGAAACAGAAACAACAAGGAAAATCTAAGATCGAAGAAATATATATATATAAAACAATAATACTAATTAGATGCGATAGACGAGAAAGTTAATATTTAATGCATACAATTACAGTTACAATTAGAGACTTGTGCATTTCTTAAATGTAGTTTACTTTAGTTTAGCTCACACACACAGACACACAAGCCACACATTCACACTCGCACACACGCAAAACTATTCATTCACATTACACATACGCAGTGTTGCCTTTAAAATGGTAAGCAAAGTAATTATTATACACACACACACATTATTATTATTATAAATAACAACTATTATTAAAACTAATACTAATTATTAATTACTAATTACTAATTATTGTTATTGTACAATAACGATAACAGCAGTAATAATAATCGATAAACACATGCCTATATATGTTATAATATACACAAGTAACTGTATTTCCAAATGTAACTGTAAATAATGTACAAATTTCCATAGCTGTAGGACACACATCCACTTAAGATTAGTTTCCTCACACACACACACACACACACTCATCCGTATGTATTTGGGTGCCCGACCCCCTTTTCCCCTCTTCTCGTATTCTATTGTAATATCGTGAATGAACAAAGTACGAGTAAATAATGCAATGCAACGCTCTACATATTTGCTGCTAATTTCTGCTATGTGTACACACACACACATACACACACACACACACTGACATAGTCCCAGTGCAGCATACACACGAACAGCTACAATATTTATACGCATATGTAATTGTATGTATGTACTTTATGAGTGAATTACCCATGATGATGCATAAACCATTATCATTATTATTATTATTTTAGTTATATCTAAATTATATAAAACTGAAACAGAATAAAAGTGAAGAAGTAAATGTATAAAATAAACACGATTGTCTTATTTGGCTTGGATTGGAAATATACTGGGGAACGCATTGAATGAGTAAAAAATGTGCAGAAAAATAAATAATAATGCCAGGTACTCACTTTGAACAGGCTCCATAAGTGCTCGACTTTCTGAGCAATAAATCTGAAAAATAAAAAAAAAACCTATTTGAGTTTGCTTAAATTGTAGGTATATTAAAAAATATATATTTAGCAGTTAGTAAGTAATTTTTGGAGAATTAAGTAACCTTCTTTGAACAGATTTTGCTGCTGCTTGATTTTCTCCAATTTCAATAATTTCTTGAGAAAATAAATTATTCAATATGAAAAAAATTAAATGCGAAAAATTATTTTTTGTTTTATTTCGATTAGGTTGATTAAGAGGGAATTTTGAGTTGAATCCACATAATTTTCAGATTAAAATATATACTCTATAAGTGTAGAAGTAAATCGGAAACATTAACTTTTTTTTGAGTTGAATTGAAGTACCTCAGCAATGTGATGGCTTAAAATTGGTAATTGCCAATAAGTTCTAAGATCTCAATAGCTTCTAAAACTGCTGAAAATTAAAAGTGAATACTTCAAAAAATACGAGGGTCGTTCAATAAGTCCTTAGAAAATCCGAGTGAAGAAATCCGAAATCCTATTTTTTGGACGGGATAAAAATGTTGGGAAAACGACTGGCAAAGTGTGTAGAGCTAAAAGGGGACTATGTTGAAAGATAAAAAAAAATTCTGCAAAAAACAGTGTTTTTATATTTATTATAATTATTTAGTTTTTCTAAAGACATATTGAACGACCCACGTATATTAGGAAATTCAATAAAATAAACAAATAATAAAGCTATACTACTGTGGGCAAAAAGTAAGGTGAATATTTTTGTAAAGTCAAAATTCTTTATTTATTCTCCTATAGTATATATCCTCATTTTCAATGATTCAACAAACTATTGCCTTAATTGAGTTGGTTTAGATTAGAGGTATTTCGGTAAATTATACTCTGAAACTAAGCAAAAGGAGAGAGATGTGAACTTCTCACTTTCAACTGCTGCTGCTGCAGCATCTCTAATCGATGTCAGTTTGCCCAATAATTTCTTAGGATAATCAACTGCTCGCTAACTAATTGAGGCATTCGTTTCAAAGTCACCATAATCAGCAGTCAAGTCGGTGCTCTGCAATTAATTGGCCAAAAGCCAGTCTGCAATTCTATTGCCATTGAAATGCAAGTGAATTGCCCAACTGCCACGCCTCTCTCTCTCTCTACAGTCAGAGAACTGCTTGTCAGGCTTGCAACTTAATCAAGATTGAATTAGATACGTCAGTCAAGTGCTGCTCTCTCTCTCCCTCTCTCTCTCTCCCTTTCGATTTTATACACTAAATCTCCGTTTCCTCTCTTGGAAAACAAGTGCAGCTAACAAGCCACACAAGGCTTCACCCAAACTCAACTCGACTCGCCTCGCACAACGCTGCCAAGGTCAAGTGGCAAGTGAAAGGCATGTCAAAGTTGCCTCGTTGCTGTTGTTGTTGCGCTTGTTACTCGAGTTGTTGTTGTTGTTGTTGAAAGAAAACAATTACTTTGGCACTTAACAGCTTAACACATCACTTTACACTGATGCAAAACGGAGTCCTGCTGCAGCTTCCTACAGCTGCAGTCAAAGCCAGAGCAAAGCGGGCGCTTAGCCAAGGGAAGAAGGGCCGAGGGACCAGGGTGCCATGGCCATGGCCATGACAAACGTTCAACTGTAATGCTCAAGGTCATTTAGCCGGCGCATTCAAAAGGAGTTGGCCGTAGGACCAAAAGGAGCAACAGCAACAGCTGTAGCCGGGCGAGGGCAGCTCATGAATGGGCGAGGCAAGTGCCTTTCATCTTGCGAGACACCCACAGAAACAGAGTGAGAGAGAGAGAGAGAGATAGAGGGAGAGTGAGAGCAAAAACAACAACAACAACAACAATAACGACAATAATCGTCTGGCAAAAGGGGTCTCCGGTCTGGGGTCTCGTGTCTCGGTCAGCCTTGAATGCCAGGCGGCGACCCACAAACAACTTCCTTCTGGCCGGGTCTGGCCTGGCCTGGACGTCCTTGCCAGCAATGCGGCTGTGGTTGCCCCGTTGTCTACTGCTGCTGCTGCTGCTGCTGCTGCTTCTCCACTTCCTGCTGCTGATTTCTCACCACTTTACGAGCATGTCTGCTCGCCCTCTGTCCGTAGTCCGTAGTCCGCTGTCTCTGTGTGTGTGTGTCTGAAGTTAAGCATTTGCGGCTGCTTGAAGCCCAAAATCCCGGCTGCCTCTCAGACAACGAAGGAGACGGAGACGGAGACGATGACGACAAGGACGAGCATGAGCAGGCGCCAGAGCATGAGGGGAAGAGCCTGCTGTGCTATCCATCTTGACAAGTGGCTTGCCGCCAGTCTCCGAGCGACTGCTTTTGGGTGGGTGTAAGTATGTGTGTGAGTGTCTGTGTGTGTGTGTCTGGCTTTGGCTTTGGCTTTGCCGCTTAAATGTTTGCTACGTACGGAGATTGGCAATGGTCTGCACTCTGTGCACTCTGTGCACTCTGCACTCTGCACTCTGCTCGGGCAAAGATGGCGACGTTGCGGCTGCACCCGAGAAATTACAGATAATTTGTTAAATATGGCACAGCAGCATGTGAAGTTGGCAGGGCGTGCAGAGAGTGAAAGTGAAAGTGCACACTGGGGGGTGGGGGCAGAGGGCAGCGTACTCCATAGAGAGAGGCAGCTATGGCACTTGCTTGCTGCCGCCGTCGTCGTCTGCCACGTTGCAAGCAAGTCAAGTCAACTTGAATTGAGTCGCGTCGAGTCGAGAGTCGAGACATTCTGCCAGACACTTGTCGCTGTGTGTGTGTATGAGTGTGTGTGTGTGTGAAGGCATTCCTCAAGGTTGTTGCCTGCGACATGATTTCAATTTTATTTTAGCCTGCCAGCCATGTGTGTACGTGTGTGTGTGTGTGTGTGTGCTTGTCTGTCTTCTATACGTGTGAGCTTCCTCTATCTGCCTCCCTCTCTCTTCCGCTCTGTGGCTCTGTCTCTGCCTCAGGAAGCTGTTGATATGTAGTGTAATGTGGCAACATTATTTGCTTGATTGCTTTATTTTACGCAAAAGGTGTTTGTGGCTTGACACCATGCACGCACACACAAGCACACCCACACGCACCCACACGCACACAGGCAGCCACACAAATGCAAATTCATCCGGTTTGCCTTGTAGAACATCTTCGAACGTTTGCTTAAGTAAATGTTTGCTGTCGAAATTTTCTGTTTATTTATTAGCTCACTTATGCAGAGAGCAAGAGCGAGACAGCTATGCTGTCTCTCTCTCTCTCTCTCTCTCTCGCTCTCTGCCTGCCCCGTTGCGTGTGCGTCCCTCTGGGGCCAAGCGTTTGGCAAATAAATGCAAAGAAAATATTTTCTGTAAATAGCCTTTGAATTTCTCTCTCTGCCACGCCCCCCGCCCTGCAACGCCAACGGCTGCTCGAGTTTCTGCTCCTGCTCGATGCATAAGAAAGCAATCGGAGATTTATGACCAAATACACTTGTGGCCAGGACTTGAGCTGGACACTTGCCTCTTGTGGCAAGCCAGAGTGAGCTAGAGAGAGAGAGAGCGAGTGAGAGCGAGAGCGAGTGCGACTGGGAACGAGTGTGAAAGTGTGAATATTCCTTAAGGATGCTTTGCCTGCATAATTGCATGTGATTTATTGAGTTTACAGGCATAAGTGAGCATCAATTATTGTTGCCAAATGGAAAGTGAAAAGTGTTGCACACTGCTGTAGCATGTGGCAAGTGGAAATGCCTTCGAGTCGAGCAGATCATTTAATCAAGACAAATAAGTCGATCGACTTTTAATTGATTTATTTCTGCTGATTTTATTTGCTTACTTAAAGTCAATGCCAAAACGCCGAGAGTTGCTTGAAAAAATGATGATGTTGCTGCTGCTGACGCTATGGAAAATAAACAAACACAGTCCTGTGCATACACTCATACCCATACTCACAATATTTTAATTAAAAATTCAATTTTAATCAATGCATTAGCAAAATGTCTCGCTCTCAGCTCTTTGCCCGCCAACGGAGACTGTAACGAGCGGGGGGAAAAAAGCGGAATAGAGGCTGCTGCAGATGAGCAGAAAAGGGGCAGGGGCGGAGGTCAGGGGCAGCAGCATACAATCCTCTGCAGCAGCAGCAGCAGCAGCAAAAACACAAGTTTTATGCGACGTCGAGTTTGAGCATTGAAAAATAATAAAAATCGCAACAAAAAAACGTCTGTTGTATATGTACAGCAATAGCAATAACAACAACAGCAACAACAACAACAGCAGCGAGAGCAGCACAAAAAGTTGTTGCCACTCCAAACCAATAACGAAGGAAAAAATCTATGGAAAGTAGCCAGAGAACCAGCGCAAGGGTCATAAGTGAGCGCCTCTTTGAGTGTGTGTGTGTGTGTGAGCACACTAATACTTGTGCATATGTATATACAAGGGGGTCGCAGCACAGCATGTCTGTAAAATGTGTTGCATTTTTATTATAACTTGAAAACGTTGATAACTCCGCCTATTTCTAACGAATGTGCGCCACACTCTACGTTACGTTGTGCTACGTTACGTATACGTAACGTTGAAGTAGCAGAAAAAAACGCAGCAGCAGCGAAGCGGGGCAGGGCAGGGGTACAGCTGGGCGGGCAGCATCGAGTATAGAGAATACATTCGATTGAATTTAATATGCATGCATACAATGGCACAACCACACACACACACACACACGCACACACTCGCACACTCAGCGAGACAGAGACACGAGTCTGTTGATGCTGTTGGGGGGGGGGAGCAGGGGGGGCTTGGAAGACATACTCAAACTGGTTTGAGGGCAGCAGCTAGAAGTAGGAGAACTGTCGGGCAGCTCGACGTTGTTTAGGCCGTGCCTGTGTGGGTGCAGCGATAGCCGCCTGTCTGTGGTAGGGGTTATCCGAGGGGGCAGCTGGCACTCGCAGCATCAAATAGCAGCAGCAGCAGCAGCAGCAGCAACAGCATCAACAGCGACAGCGACGGCTTAGCCAAGAGCGAGCAGAAGAAGCATGGCAAAAGTACTGCGAGCTCGGGCGACATTTGGCGACGGTTTTTCGGTGCCTTTCGGGCCAGAAAACAGTGCGAGAAATTGCAGCAGAGCAAAAACCAAAGCTAAATAATTAATTAAATGCTGAGCTAACTATGCAATGATTACCTAATGGAGATTTTCTCAGCAATTATTAGCAATTCTATAGTTATATCTTAGCCAAAGTTCAATAGAGTGCTGACAGGGGTCTATTGACTGATTGCTTGGCAATTAGTTATGAATAGTTGCGCTTAGCGAAAACTTAAAAAGACAGCAACGATTTTTTTATTCACTGCTGAGCTATATAAAAAAAATTATTAAGACAATAAATCTTATTATTTTATTTATTATTTAGTATTGTATAAGACTCAATGCAACTGTAGAAATGCTATAGAATTGAGAAATATTTTATAGTTGCCGCAGAATCCATATTATATCTAATATATATTCAAGCTTTTTTTATTTATTGCTGAGCTGTATAAAAAAATAATTAAGCAAATTAATTTTATTTTTGTATTTATTATTTAGTATTGTATAAGGCTCAATGCAACTGTAAAAATGATGAATGAATTTTATTTTTTTTTATTTATTATTTATTATTGTATAAGGTTCAATGCAGCTGTACAAATTATGACAATTTAAAAAATATTTTATAGTTGCCGCAGAATCAATATTATTTCTAATATATAATCAAGCTTTTTTTTTCATTGCTGAGCTTTATAAAAGAAATAATTAAGCAAATGAATTTTTATTTTTTTTAGTTATTGTTTTGTACTGTATAAGGCTCAATGCAACTGTAGAAATGTTGCAAAATTAAAAAAAATGTTATAGTTGCCGCAGCATCAATATTATGTCTAATATATAATTAAGCTTTTTTTCATTGCTGAGTTTAATAAAAAAAAATAATTAAGCCAATGAAATTTATTTTTTTTTTTATTTATCAAAGCAACTGTAGAAATGCCAAGAAATTAAAAAATATTTTGTAGTTGCCGTAGAATAAATATTATATCTTATATATAATCAAGCTTTTTTTTATAGCTAAATAAAATAATTAATTAAGCCAATGAATTTTTAATTTTTTTTATTTATTATTTAATACTGTATAAGGCTCAATGCAACTGTAGAAATGCTGCAAAATTGAATAATATTTTATAGTTGACGCAGCATCAATATCAAAAATCAAACAATACAGTTGCATTTCCTATGCTCACATTTCGCGCAGTGTAGTTTATCAATAGAGCACGCATAAGGGGTGCCACGTTCTTGTTGCTGTTGCTCGTCAACGTCGCACAAAGTTGTTTGGGAAGGAAGGCGGCCGATGTTTGGGCCAGATCCTGTGTGTGCGCCTCAGTCGATACCTGCTGGCTAAGTGCAGCAACCAGAACAGACACACAAACACACGTACGCAGAGAGAGAGAGAGAGAGAGAGAGAGAGAGGGAGAGAGAGGGAGCGAGTAGAGGACACATTGATGCAAAAGCATCAAAAGCCGCACCCGACACAGCCAGAGGGGGAGCCACAGCTGTCCGTTGTAATAGCCATAGCGACGCGGCCTGATGATGACGACGACGACGACGGCAGAGAAATGGCGACGAGACGAGAACGACGACAACGACAACGACGACAGCGACGACTCCAGCTACGAGGCGGACAACAACAACAACAACAACAACGTAGAGAACGCCAAATTCAGCAACGGACGCGTGTGCGTTCCCCTTTTGTGGCAGCTGCCGTTGGAGGAGCGGGCGGAGCTGGCGGCCACGGCGGTGCTCGCAATGGGCACATAACTTTTTGCTCGTGTGTGCAGCAAAGGGAGGAGCAGCAGAGAGAGAGAGAGAGGGAAAGGAGCTGCGCCTACTGCAGCACAACGTTGCCCATTTGCGAAATTTCTAATATGTAAAATGTTCAATAGAGAAAACTATGTATGGTCACAGGAGGACAGCGCGCGAGCGGAAGGGGCAGCGCGCACGAAGCGAGATGAGATGAGACGAGCATGAGGCTGAGGCGCAGGACAGGCACAGGCAGAGGCACAGGCAGAGGCAGAGGCACAGGCATACAGGACAGCGCTGCAAAAACAAACTAAAAACGTGGGGGAAGAGCATGAGGAGGAGTTGGAGGCAGGCTGGCGATGCTGCTGCTGCAGTGCATGTATAGACTGGTCTATGTATGTGCGTGTGCGTATGTGTGCATGTGTGTGTGTGTGTGTTTGCGTGGTATTGGTTGGAAAAGCATTGGCAAAGAAATCGCAGCCAAAGGCGAGGAACAGGATACGAGAGTATTGCGCAAATTGTGCAGGCAGCTGGGCAGCTCGCTGCGTGTGTGTGTGTGTGCGTGTGCTGCATGCCTGGGTTTGTTTTAGCAAAAATTGTTGCTAGGAAAATTGAGCTGGAGCCGTCGCTGAGCTGGGGGAGGAATGACAAGCACCTAATCACCCATTCGTCATATCACCTTAGATTCATTAATACTTTGGCCACGCCGCTGCGGGGCATATCCGCACACACACACACACACACACAGAGAGAGAGAGTTACAGCCAAACATGTCCGGTGCTGGGCCGGCATAAGATTTCTGGGCAAAAGGACTGCAGCGATAACGAGATGCAGTTTCGGCGCAGCCTTTGATCGATGGGGCCTAATGCGTGGCTAATGTCAGATCTGGCACTGGCACTGCCTGCATTTCAATTAGCAGCAGCAGCTGCAGCCGCCTACGCACAGGCAGCGTTACTTACGACTCGCAGTTCCCCCGTAGAGCTGACGACATCCACGCACTGCGCCAATAATTGAGTTTTCATCAAAGAGCAATCAGGCGAAATTTTGCACACCGAACGCGTTCTTAACTAAAAGCCTGGAGATGACGATGCTGCAGCTGGAGTTGGAGTTGGAGCTGGAGTTGGAGCTGCAGCCGAAGCTGGACAAATTGAAGACTGCAGTTGCCGTTGCATTGCATTGCTCGATGCAGGCAGGCAGGCAGGCAGGCAGTGGCATGCAACGCGCCATAAATTTGCCGCACAGACAGCGTGTGTGTGTGTGTGTGGCCAGCAAGGCGCCAAAATGGTGGCATAAAATAAAATTTAATTAGAAACGTAACGTTACGTAACGTAACGTAACGTAGCCATGGTCACGCTGCAGCTGCATGCAACGCCAGTTGCAACGCAGCGCACAGCGAAAATTGCAGAGAAATTGCATGCAAAAGGCGAGTGCCATGGCTAAGCACATAGCATAGCAAATGGGAGTGTGTGTGTGTTTGGTGTGTGTTGGCCACGTTTGTGCGTTTGCTGTGCCTGTGCGCGCTAGGCGTGGCGCAACTTTCGAATTCGAAGCAAGCTGCGAGCTTTTTAGCAAGACGAACGCTGCGGTTGCGGAGGCGTGGGCGGAGGCGGGGGGCGTATGCAGCCTATGTACTAATGCCTGCCACCAAACTAAATTGCCTTGGCCAGTCGCACAAGGCGTGCGAAAAAGATAGCGCGCTTTTCTGCGCAGCAGCCCAAGGGAGCAGGCAGCAGGAGTGGAAAGCACGCACAGTGAGAGGAAGGAAAAGGAATGTGAGCTGCAGTTTTTAATTAGAAAACTGCGAGTGTGGGTGTGTGTGTGTGTGTGTGGTGCAGCTGCAAGTACGTCAATCCAAGCAGTGCTTTTTATTGAAATTGATTTGGATATGCATAAATCGAAGCGAGAATGTCTGCTTCAGTAATTACAATATATCTTCCGGGCCAGGCACTCAGTCCGTTAGGGATCAGAGCTCCTTCTGCCACTGCTGCGCTTTTATTTTCATTTGCTTTGCGGTGCTGCTGCTCCTCCTGCTGCTGCTGCTGCTGCTGCCGGTGGGTGTTGCTTTTGCATAAATAACTCTAAGTAAATTTTAGCACACATACGAGTAGAGTGCGAAAACGAATCGCAATTGGAATTGCAGGTGCGCCATATACGATATGTACACACATATATACATTTATATATATATATACATATATATAGTATAAATTTGCAGCTTCGTTTGTTTTTTTCGGTTTTCCGTTGATTTTTCTTTCGCTCTTCATGCTGCTTTCCCTTGTTTCCCTTGCTGCTGCGCTGCGTTCATCACGTCTATTGGCCCATCTATTTTGTTACACACACACACACACACACACACATGCACATGCACACACACGGCGGCGCTGCGACGCCCACTGTCCATGTCCATGTGATTTGCCTTTCTTTTCGCCATGTTCAAGTGTTTGCGCTGTGCGTGTGTGTGTGTTTGCCATGTGTCTTTTGCTTGCAAATTTTTTCAATATTTTATGGTTACGTTAAGCCAAAAAAAAAAAAAAAAAAAAAAATTGGGGGAGTAGCAAGCAGCAAGATATATAGCTTCATAGCTGCAGCAGCGCATATGAAAAATCGAAGAAAAAAAAAAAACATACACAATTAAATACCCCGAACAAAATGTGCAGAGAATTTTGCGCTTCATGAAATACCCTGGAAAAACGTATCAACATTGCGTTGCTGCATAAATTTCAATCAGCGGAAAATACCGGCAATGCGCTTGTTGATCGTAAGTATATACTGTGCGCGACTTATTTATGTCGAAACTCAAATAATACATGCGTATAACGACAACGTGCACATGCCCCTCACAGACCGGTTATCATCCTTGATCATTTCCCGCCTCTTTTGAAAGTATATTTATTTTTTTTCAATTTCATTTTAGCGCTCCATGCGACGCACCTTTTCAGCCCAGGGCTGCTGCATTGAGGTGAGTCAATTAAAAAGCGGATCCATTAAAAAAAAAAAAAAAAAAAAACGCTATAAACTCAACTCAACTGAACTATGCTGCAATTAAATGCGTACGCTTCTCTCTCTCTCGCACTCGCTCTCTAGGAAACGCCTCGATTTTCGCTTGACATTGGTAATTTCATATTAGCAGCGCCTTTGGCCAAGTGTAACAGCAACAACAACAACAACAACAACAACACGTTGTCTCACAAAAGCCCAATTAGGCCGAGGCTTTTAGGTGCAGGATCAGTAGATGGAGCTTGAGTTTGAGCAGGCGGCGAAGTGCACCAATTACCTGCCATGTCAATCCATAAAAATCCATTTGCTTTGCTTACCTCTTTCTCTCTGACATGTTGTTGTTGTTGTTGTTGCTGCTGCTGCTGCTGTCGAGGTGTGACAAATGCACTCAAGAAGCAGCCAGGACACCGAAGGCGGCCGCTGCCACTGCCGCCGCTGCTGCTGCTGCTGCTGCTCGTAAAGCATTTCACGCAACGCTGCAGCTTTCAATGGAAATTTGCTTTTCCTTTGATGCACACACACACACTCAAGCCTTAGCTGCCGCCTCCTACTAAATAACAGTGCATGGAGAGGGGTAGGCAGTTTGGGAAAACAATTTTCTTGCCTACATTTTTTTCGTCACACTGTAAACTGGCATAACTTACAACATGGCAGCTCAGACATTGACATAAAGCCTGCCCCCAGCCTGGAGACGACGACATCGTGGACATCATGTGCTGTGTCCAGCTTCAAGCTGCAGGCATGCGTGAGTGGGTGGCACACACACGAACACGCGCGCAGCTGTGTATATAAAAAGTAAAAAACTAAAAAAATGTATATAAAAAGAAATTGCAAGTACAAGGCAAACACACACACACATACACCCACACACACACACACGAACTTCGCTCGCATAAAGCACAGTTTGAGAATGGACGCACACACACACACACACAGAGCCAGCGAGAAGGCGCGACGAGCTTCGATTGGTCCAGCTGGGGCCATATTCAAAGCCTTTGGGGGCGACCAGTGCGTGTGTCTCTCTGTGTATGTGTGTGTGTGTGTGTGTGAGTAGCTGTAACTGTATCTGTTGCTACAGCTGTGTGCGAGAGAGCCCTCTAGTTTTTTACACAGATCGGACTAATGCTTTTTTATGCAGGTTTCCTTTTATTTAGGGCTCTTCAGCTGAGGCTTTTAGCGCAGCAGCAGCTTTGTCGCATGCAAATTCATTTAGTTGACTATCCATCATATGTATTCCCTGCCCTCTCCTCTCCTCCCTTTCCAGCAACTCCTCCAAGTGCACAACAAGCTCACTCTCTCTCTTCAGCTTGCTGAGTTCACAGACCTTCTGGCTCTTCATGCCATTCACACAGCATTATTAAGTCATGCAGCACCACCAAGAAAATTCGTTATCTAGCCGCATGCAAAAACTACAACAACAACTGCAACAAAAAACAAAAAAAAGCAAAGAGAGAAAAAAAAAGAGGCAACAGCTAATAATAATATATTATAATAATTTGGATGCTGAAAATATCGTATGATTGCCGGCTGCTACACGACACGACTTCTAACAGCAGCTCGCAAAAAAGACAGAGACAGAGAGAGAGAGAGAGAGAGAGAGAGAGGGAGCGAGAGGGAGCGATAGCCAGCAGCATCGATCGGTCAGAGGCTCCAGCAGCTGAGGGTCCGGCAGTCAGCGCCGGCGCAACACGCCCCGAAAACCAAACTGGACTACTGTTTGGTGAGCGGAGCCTGCAAATGAGCTGCCGTTTCAAGTCATCTTCCCCAGCGTGCCCCGTCTGACGGCTTCTGTTGTACGCAGTAATTTCGCCCGGGCCAAGCAGGCGGGCAGGCAAGCAGGCAGGCAGGCAGGCAGGCAGGCAAGCACAGACCAAGCCAGGCCTGGCAACCAGGCCCGAGTCGAGCTGAGCTGCAGTCGAGCCGGGCCAGGTCGGCCTTTGTTTTGCTTTGGCGCGCCAGCAACTGCTTATTACCATTAATTTTGAATTGTTTTTCGTGATCTTAACGATTGCCGCGATTTGCAGCTTAAGAAAGGCAAGAAGACAACAACAACAACAGCAACAGCAACTAAAGAAGCAGCAACAGCAAAAAAAATTATGAAAATATATATTTCTGCTGTGTGTGTGTGTGTGTTGCAGTATCTATATAAGACTTTGCGAGCGCTTCTTGCGCCAGCTCGTGAGTTATCGCAGCGACTGCTTTGCATGCGCTACTCTAATGCTCTTACAGGGTATGCAAATGAGCCAAAACTCGGTTTAATTGGACGCATTTGTATGCAGTGAAAGGTTAGGGTGGAATAGCAGATTTTATTGTAACATTTTGTATATTATATATTGGCTGAACTAATTCATATACCTTCTTTAGCTTTTTTAATAAGGCATCACAAAAGTTTGCCTAATATTCTAAGAGAGTAAAATAAAAAAAATAATATATAATAAAATAAACTTATTTAAATCATGCTTGATTGTCACTTGATTTTAGACATTTTATTTTTAAAGGGTATGCAAAATTATTTTTCAAGTATCTGAACTAATTTAATTAGCTTAACTAATAGGCTTTAAGGAATGCTTAGAGAATTAATGAAATTTGGGAGTGTAGTATTTAAAATGCTTATTGATATTTAATAAATATAAGATTTCGAAAGTATTTCATGAATATTCTACACTGTCATTCGAATATATTTTCTACAAAATAAGTATCCTTCTCTTAATCATCTTATTTTATCGCTTCAAAATTAAACAAGTAAGGAAAGCTACAGTCGAGCGCGCGCGACTGTAAGATACCATTTACCCTATTCGAAGAAATAATACAAAATAAAACAAATGGTATAAAAATAAAAAAAAAAGCAATTTACAACATTAAGAAAAAAAAATCGCCCCGCACCAGATTCGAACCCAAAACCTCTCACGAACTTTGTAACTTACGAGTCGGACCTCTAACCACTAGACCACACAAGTTTACGCCATGCGATCGGCAAATTAGGCTTTTATTGACGCGGGCCCTCTACTGCGTCGATTTAACGTTTTGGTTAGTAATCGCTAGCGCCCATAACTTTGTATGGGGAATTCGAACTCCTATAACTTCTTTGTTATTAAAAAAAAAATTGAAGAAAGCTACAGTCGAGTGCACTCGACAGTAAGTTATAATTTACCTTTGGCTGCTAAAAATAATTCTTAATATTAATTACTTTTATTCGAAATAATAACAACGCATCGCATATTTCCGAAATTAAATACACATGCATTGACGCTAATGGCACATGCCGACTGCACGCCGATTGTGCGTGCGCAGTCGGCGCAAGCATTGAAGCCGTGCCTCTGCTCCGTCTCTGCTGCTGTATGCAAAACTTCTCGCGCCTAGGAACAGACCATGTGCTTCAGTGATTTGTTGTGAGAGTTGTCAGCTCTATAACTAAATGTCCCCGGTTCGAATCCCAGCGCAGTCTTCTTTTTTTTGTATTGCTTAGAAAAAGTTTTTGTTTTTATTTTTTTTTTTTTTGCATAATATACTTTTCATATAGCGCAAAATTATTAAAAAAAAAAAAAATTGCCCAGCGCAGGATTCGAACCCGCGACCTCACGCATCAGAAACTTGCGAGCCAACCATCAAGACCACACACAGTTACGCAGTGCGATCGGCAAAAAAAAAAAAAATTGCCCGTTGCTGGATTCGAACCCGCGACCACACGCACCAGAATCTTGCATGCAACCATCTAGACCACACACAGTTACGCGAAGCGATCGGCAAATGAGACTTTTATTGATGCCGGCCTTCTGCTGCGTCAGTTCAACATTCTAGTTGGAATTCTAAGCGCCCACAACTTTATATGGGAGATTCAAACTCCTATAACTTCTTTGTTTATTGTCCGATCGGATTGAAATTTATAGGGTAGATCTGTACTATGGTAAGCTACAAGAGTGTTAAAAAAAATGTTTTGTTATTTCCCTACTTTTCTTAAAATTCAATAGTTTGGGGGCGGTGGGCGTGGCATCCAAAAGTTGAAAATCAAACATTCTTCGTAATGTTACCAGGCACCTTACTTTCAAATTTGGCGCTTCTAGCTTTTCTAGTTTTCTTTTAAACTATAAAAATGTGTTTTTTAGAGGCGGTGGGCGTGGCATCCAAAATTCTAAAATCCAACTTCTGCATAATGTTGCAAGACACCCTCCTACCAAATTTGGTGCGTTTATCTCTTTTCGTTATTGAATTATTTGGAAAAAATCGAAATACGCATTTATCGATTTGCGGAGGAGGTGGGCGTGGCACATCAAGTTTGAAATAAACTTCTTGTGTGTATTGAATACACGCACACTCCCACCAAGTCTGGTGCCTCTAGCTCTTTTAATAGCTGAGATCTGTGTGTTCATACAGACGGACAGACGGACAGACGGACAGACGGACAGACGGACAGACGGACAGACGGACAGACGGACAGACAGACGGACATGACCAAATCGACTCGGCTATTGATGCTGATCAAGAATATATATACTTTGTATGGTCTGCCACGCCTCCTTCTGCCTGTTACATACATTTGCACAAAGTTAATATACCATTTTTTACCCATTTTCAATGGGTAAATGGTATAATGAGAGACATTAACACGATATTAAATTTCTAACAAATGTTTTCATACTCAAATAAATATTTTTTTAATAAATAAAATTTCTTCAAAATAAGTGTCCTTCTCTTAATCATCTTATTTAATCGCTTAAAAATAAATTTTGAGATATTAACATGATATTAAATGTCTAACAAATGTTTTCATATGCATATAAATATTATTTTAATAAATTTTACCCTACAAGTTTTCCACAAAATACATTTTAAAAAAAATTAACGAACTTAGTTTATTTTAAAATATTTTTTCGTACCAAAAACTTTGTAAAAACCTCATAAATATCTTAATTAAAAGGTCTTTAACTGATTTCTTATTCGAAAGAGCATCTAAAAATTAACCCAGGTTAAAGTTTCAATTGTAACCTTCTTTTCCGTCGACATTGTCAAGTGTAAAAATCGACTTTGGCCAGTCCTTGCCCTTTATGGTTGCACCTCTGTCTGTCCAATCGTACATACATCTGTAGGAATTATAATGCAGCTCTCGTATTTAAATCGCAGCAGTTCTCAACTCGCTCTCACTATAATTTACTCGGTTTGCATGTGAGCCCCCCTACCTCGCTGCCATTCACTCTCTCTCTTTCTCTCTCTACAACTCTTAGTCTTTCACACACTGCTTTGCTGGCCATTTGCTTCAACGTGTGTGAGAATGTGTGATTGTAATGGCTTCGTTTTTGGTTTTTATGAGTTTCTTAAGAATTATTTTGTGCTGTTTTTATTGCATTTTGTTGCTTTGCATTGTGTGGGTAATTACAGTAATGCGAGCAGCAGAGCGAGCGAATGCAAAAACGAATGGAAATTGAAGAGTCGCCGCGCACAGCACAGCACAGCACTGCAGAAGAGTCTGCAGTTGACCATG
Source organism: Zaprionus bogoriensis (assembly GCA_035046045.1). Taxonomy (NCBI): domain Eukaryota; kingdom Metazoa; phylum Arthropoda; class Insecta; order Diptera; family Drosophilidae; genus Zaprionus; species Zaprionus bogoriensis. Next base: position 682,490 of record JAWNOI010000145.1, read on the forward strand.
CGATCGATGGATCGATGGATCGCTGGATCGTTGAATCGATCGATGCTGCTGCTGCTCATTAAGAAAGCCGAAGTTCAGTTGCTGATATTAAATTATAATGCAGGCGGGGCTGCAGATACACTGCGCAAAAAAAAAAATAACGAGCCAACAGACACGGCGAGCTGCAGGAATTTGCAAATTTATTATTTATTATCGACATCGCGCGATTTCTATATATGTATATATGTATTATATAAGTAATGCAGGCGCCGTGCAATGCGGCGTATGCTCTATTTGAGCTATTGAATATTCATGCGGGCGAATGGGTGAGTACGCAATGCCCCCTCCCCACCTACCGCTAACTCGCTAGCTTCCCCCTTGCACGAACATGAGTATTTCGCCCAAAATGCAGTTTGTTATATAACACACATAATTATAGGCAAATCGAGGCAACGAATTCTCTCGCCACGCACACACACACACATACTGCTCGCGCTCCTAATGCAAAACGTGCCCCACCCAACGCGCACTTATGTGGCAGTTGCAGCATTTTGCCGAGGCCGAGGTGCATTGCGCACACGAACGAAGCAGGACACAGGACTCCCACCATGCCTGCTCCAGCCTGTCAGCCATGCAGCAGCTACTGCCAAACTCCCGCTACTCCCTACGCTCTGCTACCAACCACTTGCTCCCTGCCCGCCTCCACGCTGCTGGTCAGTCGACATGCGGTCGCTTTTCTAGGGGCGACTCTGCAGCATTTCTAAGTACGAGCATATTATACAGACATACATATATCAATGTGTGTGTGTGTGTGTGTGTGTGTGTCTTGCTCTGTGTGTTTAGTTGTACATAGAGCATGCGTGTGTTGACCATTATACATGATTTCCTCGCCTACGCCTATGAATTTGTATATTTGTGTGTGCCTTATGTGTATGCGTGTGTGCGTGTGCGTGTGCGTGTTTGCCTGTGTATTTTGTTTTTGTAGCTGTTTGTCGTAGCCATAGCCAGAGCCTCGGCAGATCGTTGCGTGACACTGAAGAGGATTTTCAATTCAACAAAACGATTTGAAGTACATTACGAACTGTGGATGAACCCAATGCGAATATAATAAACATAAGCGATGGGAAAAAATGGAAGCAGGCATCAATTTTAGTTGCAGTTGTAAGCATATTGAATAAAAAAAAAAAACTGGTTTTGACTAAAAAAAAAATTGCTTTAAAAGAAATTAAAAAGAAAAGATTTCAATAAATATTTCGACTCAATTCATGCCTGCATCAATCTCCACTTTTTTGACAAAAATGTTTTGAAAAAAAAAAAAAAATTTTGAATCATTAGAAACTACATAAAAAATACTTCAACAAATACATTTCGACTCCAATTCAATCAATCAATCAATCTCCACTTTTCTTGCATTTCTGCCCACTGTGCACAGGACAATGGCTATCGCAGCGCTGCAGCTGGCGGCGGCACCTCGGAAAAACTGCAAATCGGCATTATAATTGAAGAGAGCATTAGAGCTCTGGCCAAAGTCAAGCGAGTGTGAGAGAGAGAGAGAAAGAGAGCGCCTGCTATATAAAGCAATGCGTTGCCTAGAGTGGGAGTCTGTGGTGAGGAGTGCGGAGGGGGGCTGCAACTGGAGCTGTCTAATGGGCAACGGGAAAAGCGCACATTAAGTTTGCTGCCTGCTGCTTGCAAGCGAACTCGCATTCGCATTCGCATTGTTGTTGTTGTTGTGCGATTATGGGTGGTGCCCGTGGTGGCAAAGAAAGCGCAGCAACAACAGAAAACAGGATGCACACACTACCACACACACACACACACACACACACACACGCACACACTCACATCAACAGGCGAATCAAAGTCAGCGCATCATCGATATGGCTGCAGCGGCATCGCTTGGTGGTCAGCTGCAGCTGCAGCGAGTCTGGGAGTAAGGGGCAGGGGCCTGCACTGCAGCCAGGACTGAACTGGACTCGACTCCAGGGCCAGCAGCAGCAGCGGCAGAAATTGGATGCGTGTGCAAAATGCAATGCATTTTCTAACACAACGACGCGAGATGCAGATGCAGATGCAAATGCAGCGCAACTCTTTGTGTGTATGTGTGTGTGCGTGCGTGTGTGTGTGTGTGTGTTTGTGCCAGTCTGGAGCTGGCAAGTTTGGGTGCGGCGGCCTGCGTAGGCAACGTTTTTGTGATTTATTTTTAATTGAAATTCTAGAATGCGTGCAAAATACGCATGCAAAGTGTCTGGGCACCTAGAAACTTTCGGCCGGATGTGCGCCTGTGTGTGTGTGTGTGTGAGTGCGTGTGTGTGTTTGTATATACAGCTGACCGGCAGGAGTCGGCACTGTGATGGGGCCTAGAGGCGTAAATTGCATATACGTAGAGCAGGCGCAGGGGGCGTGGCGGGGCGGGGGCGGGCGGGATTTAAGCGGGGCAGCGGGAGCTGATTTTGGGACAGAAATTGTGCGTGCCGAGAACGGGGCAAAGTCGACGTTGTTGTTGTTGCTGCTGCGGCCGTCGTCAACGTCGCCAGGCATTGTTATTGTTGTTGTTGCTGTTGCTGTTGTTGTAATGTTAGCAACGCCAAAATTTTCTACAAAAACAAAAATCGGAATTAATTTTGTTTTAGAGAAAATTTGCACTGCAGTCACATGTGGGCAGACAGGAATTGAAAAGGAGGCCAGGACACACACACACACACACAGAATAGAACGCGGGCGCATGTGGCATGGGGCATGGTCGCCTGGGCGGCTGCACACATACGCACACACAGATGGGCTGCATATTTGCTGATAATAATTAAGTGCAGGAAGGCGCATAAAGACCTGCAGCGCACAGGCCGACGACGGGCTGAACGCACTGTATGAGCTGTGGGTGGAGCAACTGCAGCAGAAGGAAGTGAAGCAGGGCAGGACAGAGAGTGCTGTGTGCTGTGTGTGTGTGTGGACAATGGAACCGGTCAGCGAATTTTGATAGCGCTGCCAAAGCGCTGCGGTATTGATAATGAGCCATTTGGTTATGTGTAGAATAGTATAATTCGCCTAGCTCTATATACGCAGAGGCCGGGTATAGGCGCTCCACTCTGCCAGCTCTATGTTTCTTTCTCTCTTGCTCTCTCTCTCTCTCTCTCAGGCGCGTTCTTCTGTCGAATGCTGTCAGGCTGAAAACTTTGTTGGTTTGCCTGCGTTTGTCATTTCCGGCGCTGAGGTAACCAAATGTTATGCGTCCAAACTGTTGGTTCTACTGCATGCTGTTGTTGTTGTTGTTGTTGTTGTTGTTCTATTGCTATTGCCAGCGCAGTTGTTGTTGTTGTTGTTTTCTTGCTGCATTCTGCTGCTTTTGGAGCTCATCAACTTGCTCGTCATCGATAGCTGCGACTAGCTAGAAAACTCCAGCGACTTTGCACCCTCACACACACACGCACACTTGCATGCATGCGCTAGAGCGAGAGACAGCGTTTTTGGGGGCTGGGAAATTGTTGTAGCAATGGGTTTTAGGCCCGGCCACGTTGTGCAAATGTGCAAGCTGGCATTCGTTTTCCCATTTTCCCAAAGAATTTTGCTTTTGTTTTCTCTCTTCAGTTGCTGCATACACACAATATACCAAGAGCAACACACACACACATGCATACACACAAGCGGCAGCTCCAAGCACGCACGTTTGGTCAGGAAACGGAAACGAAAATTCTGCGAAAAACAACAACAACAACGAGTACAAGAACAACAGCAGCAAGAAGAGCAAAGTTGAGCTGCAGGCGGCAAGGCAACAAGCGCCATTGCAGCAGTTCGAATCAAGGCTGGGGCGAGCGGCAAGTCGAGTCGAGCCTGTCCCTGTGCCTATGCCGGTGCCTCTGTCTCTGTGTGTGCCACAGGAAAAGCAAAAATAACGGCGCAGCAAACAACGCTGATGAGCAACAGCGACAACGACGGACAACGCACAGGAGTGAACGGCAGGAGAGTGGAGGGGGGAAGTAGAGCGGTGTAGGAAAGTAGTGGAGAAATGGACAACGGACGATGGCGAACGACATGCAGGCTGAGCCGAGCAGCAGTAGGCTGAGAAAGCTGCTGCACAGTGGTGCAAGTTGCATTAGAAAGAGAGTGGAGCGTAGAGTGGGGCTTATGTTCTATGGGGAATAGCATATTAATAGGCAGGTTAAAATTTCGATTTTTTATAAAAATTCATTTTCTACAAATTTCCAGCCGTCAGTTTAAATATGGCTTTTCTTTTTAGAGAAAGAATGGGTAGAGATTACTAGTAGCATTACGAGTAGCATTAAATTCCATTTAACGGCAAGTCTATACGTTAAATGGAAATAATGCTACTTGCAATTTATATACTAGATAATACCGGGAGTATTTTGCTTTAAATAAATTTAGTCTTATTTTAAAAGCAATTGCTCCGCAAAAGTATCGATCAGAGCGGATATTTCGCAGCTAAAGAACCTTTTTCTGGGCCTTCGATAATAGGTAAATATAATTAGATTTTTTATACAAAAACCTTACAAATATAGAGCTTACTACTAGCTAACTTAATCTAACTGATTAGTTTTAATTTACAAATATAACTTAAGTTATACATAAATATTTTCTACTTTTTTTTTTTAATTGTATCGGCAAAAGTCCAAATCCAATCAAATTTATTTTTAATTCGCAGATCTCAAAAATTGAATTAAGTCCAAATCCAATCAAATTTATTTTTAATTCGCAGATCTCAAAAATCGAATTAAATGAAAATCGCAGACTATTACCAAATTTCATACTATTTCCACATTACAGCGTCGCGTGTGCTGTAGAAATTTCATTCTTCATCTTTTTACTTTGCCGGCTGCAGCTGCCAAAGTTGCTGTGATGATGGAATTGCGCGTTAGGCGTAGAAGGGTGCGTCGCGGCTGGCGATTTTTCAAATTGCCGACGACGACGACGACGACGATGGCCGCCATTTTGAGACTTGGCGGAAATACACACACACACACACACACACACACATGCATACAGAGAGAGAGACAGCCTTACGCGCGCCCACACGCACGCACGAAGTCGTATGCTGCTGCTGCTCCTGCCGCTCGGAGGTGTCCAAAATCGTCGAACGTGGCCCCGAAATGCCATTACCGCCACCTTAACGATGTGCCGTTAGTTTTTGTTTTTGCCTTGCCCTGACCAGCAGCAGCAGCAGCAGCAAGATGAATGCGTGTGTGTGTGCGTGTGTGTCTGTTTCGTTTCTGCACATTTGCATTTTACGAATATCCTTGCGCATTAGAAGCCCCCGTGCGCTCCCCGTGCCATTCCCCCGCTGCCGCGCAGCCTCGAGCCTGGAGCTCGCCTTTCACTTCACGAAAAGCATCTACCAGCTCCAGCTCCAGTCGATGTTTCTGCATCTGATGACCAGCCCGCATCCAGGGACCCCTGTCCGTGTCCCTGTCCGGCTTCGGACACATACGCATTCGCTCACTCGCTCGCTCGCTGGCAGCAGAGCGCGCGCGCGCGCTTTCATTTCATTTGCCGGGATCTGAGCCCAAAAGTTGTGCCTTCTACTTTGGCAACTCCTCGACGGAGGCAACGGCAAGGGCTAACGCATTTTTCGCCAACGTCCAGCGGCAGGACATTGACGAACGGCCATCCCAATCCCATTCCCACTCCCATTCACGCTCTTCTCTACTTGCCGGGGAAAGGAGCGTAAGCTTGCTGGCATTTTGAATTTCAAATTCAGCTGGAGCAGCAGCAGCAGCATCGGCTCTTACATACACACACACACACACACACACACACACAGATACTGGCACGCACACACAGCCGCTTGGTCATCTAACGTTCATGCTGCCTTTGCCTTGTGCGTCGTATTCGTCCTGCGGTTGCCTGCACCTCCTTGCACCTCGTGCCACGTCTTTGCTGCTCGTGCTGCTGGCCAGCCGCGCCTTTTTGTGCGAAAATGTTCAACTTTTTCGCAACAGTAAAGATTTTTGGTTGGCTGACGCAGCCAATCTCCGACGAGCAGGCAGCCGTCACGCTGCGTGGGTGTCCTGCTCCGGGTGGTGCAGTGGTTGGTTGGACTATGCACGACCGACCACGCTCATGTACAAGAGCAGCTGTATGTATGTATATATAAGTATATCGCCGTAGTCGTAGTCGCCATCGTCGTCTCCTCGGACTCCTCGGTCTCCTAAGCACAACTGTCGACTATGAAATGTGCGTTGCCCGCCGCCTGCCGCCTGCCGCCTATTGCCTGTTTTCTGGGTGGTTCCTGCTCGGCCAGCGTGGCGTATGCGTTATTTATGCATGTATATGCACGGACAGGAGCAGTAGCAGTAGCAGGCACAATTATTTATGTGCATCCTCTATACATAATCCATTAGTCGACTTCAAATGCAATTTTTGAACTACGCAGCGCGGCAAGCGAGTGTTTCCCTCTTGCCACCTAATATCTGCAGCAGGCTGCATTATGTATCTGCCGTAGCCGTAGCTACGCTAAATGCATTTTAATAAAATATATATTTTTATGCATTTTATTTTCACCTTAAACGCAGCGCGTCGCTGGTCGTTGGACTTGGACATCGACTGTGTAAAGTAAAGTAAAGTAAAGGCAATTAATTAATTTGTTTACATTTGCGCAAATGCCACAAGAAGTAGGAAGTTGCTGCAAGATCAGACGCAGATGCAACGCCAGCAACAGCAGCAGCAGCAGCAACAACAACAACAACAAGCACTGACATGCATTGACCGTCGAAGCGTGCAGTAAAACATTTTCAATGGAACTGCAAATACAGGCAACTGGTCTCCGGTCTTCGGTCTCCCGTTCTTCTCGGTCTTGAGTCTTCTGATTTCTCGGTCTCCCCCTTGATGCTTGCGCAGCTCGAGGCCCGGGGACGACGCGGAAGCGGGGCAAATAATTAACTGCAAGAATGCAATACGAGCAATGCGAATGGGCGGGCAGACAGTTGAGGTTGTAGTTGCAACAGTTGCTGCTGCTGCTGTTGCAGCTTGCCGCTGCTGTTTGTTATTATTTTTAATATTAAATTGCAATTGCTTCGTTGATTTAATAAAAACGAACAGCAAAGCCAACGCCTGTGCAACAACAACAACAGCTGCAGTGGCTCCAACGGCAGCAGCAGCAGCAGCAGCAGCAGCAGCAACAACAGTAAACAGCACGTTGCAATTTTAATGACCAAAAAGACGCAACGTCGACGACGATTGCTGATTGCCGATCGCTGATCGCCAAGTCGCAGATGTGAGCTCGCAGATATTTTTACAATGTTTAGCCAAAGCAAACACAAGGAGTTGGAGCAGAAGTAGATGTAGCACCAACCCAAACAGGGAACGAATCAAAGCAGAGTAGAGGCATCGGCCTCCAGCTCTGGGCCACAACAACTTTGTAGCACATAATTTTTTGTTGAGCGAGCGAAATAAACTAAACATTAAATAAAATATTTTATTATGCTGCAGCGACCAGTTTCGATCAGCCTCAACTTGTCGCCGTCGTCGTCGACGTCGTTGACTGCTGTCCTCGTCGCCGTCATATCAAAAAGTGCCACACATTGCTGCATGATGTCTTGGAATTGTGGAATTGAAATTGAACTCTGTCTGCAACATGCTCTTTCTCTCTCTCTCTCTCTCCCGCTCTTCTGTTGCATGCAAATTCATAAACAACTGTCAACGCGTTTACATTATGCGCACTATTTTATTTCAATTTGCAATTCAATAATTTTTACGCATTATTTGTGGCCTGCTGCTACGTCCCTCTGTCTGTCAGTCTGCCAGTCTGCCTGCCCGCCTGCCTGCCTGTCTGTCTATCAATCGAAATGCTTTTTATTGAAATTGATATAAGGAAGTTTATCGCCGTTCATTGACTTGCAACGGAAATAGTTTAGACACGTTCAAAGTTTTGTTATTTTTTTCCCCCCTTTTTTTTTTGTTTATCAGATACATTAGCTATATCCACACACACACACGCACACATGGGCCCGTTTTATAGTCCGTCTGCATTTTGATTGGCCTTTTAATTAAATGACAAAATATGTTGCGCGTGTAAACAAGTCGCCTGCCAGCGGCGAGTGTCGAGCGCTTCGACAGCTTCGCATTGCATGAATTATGCCTCTAATTGAGACCAAACATGGCCAAAGAGCAAAACAAACTTTGATTTGTATATCATGTGGGCAGAACCACTTCGGCTGCCGCGACATCGTCTGCGTCTGCGTTAAGACGACGCGGACGGAGGGACGGACAAACGGACGAACGGACCGCCGGAGCTCAAGTCAAGTCAAAGTCGAGGCGACTCCAAAGACCGCAACAGCTAAGGCGACTGGCTGCTGGCTGGTGGCAGCAATATTCGGCAACATTTGGGTTAATGTAACAGTTGAAGTGGCAAACAGCGAACGCCTTGAGAGGCAGATGCAAATACACATATCTAAACAACATTCGATTTGTCAACGATCTTGAGTTGTAATACATAATTATGCTAAGCCGCAGGCTGAGATTAATTGGACAAAATGCAACAAGTTTGGCTATCGATCGCTCAATAGATAATACTTAAAACAAATTAAATACATTACAGACAGAGATAGATTTGCAAAATGGATAGTGTTCAATCCTATAGAGTACACATGGATTGAACACTGCAGTTGAGATGAAGTTTAGAATGCTAAGATTAGTTTCTTGCCGTTGTCAACTCATAAACAATGCACTAGAAATAAGTTTTTGACACCAGCAACGTTTAGAAGGCAATGAACTTTCTGATTCGAATAAATACTTTGTCAAGCAGATGAGTTCAAAAGGTTAAATATAAATCAGTCCAACACTTGAGATAGGCCTGACCAAAGCAGCGTGTAGGAGTCCGCAGCATATGCATATGACAGCAGTTTGACCCACGCAATGCAACATTACACATTGTGACCCTAAATATAAATACACACTTATCGCTTAGGGCGCTCATGTAACCCCCCGTAGCTTAATATAGAGATAAGTTAGAATAAGATTTTGATATAAATAAAGGAGCCGTGAAAGCGGCTCATGAGTCTGTTTTGGAACTCGTGTCGCGTACTTCATTTCTGCCGTTTTCAGATAGATAGATAAATAATTGCATAGTTGGGAAAATAAATTAATACTATCCTTATATCGACAAGATCAATAAATAAATAAATGACTAGATGGATAAGCAAATGATAAATAAATAAATAAATCTATTGATTCTAAACAGAGGGATAGATAACTAAATATATGAATACATGGATAGTTAAATTATGGGTATAAATGTTTGGGTATAATTATTTGTAAAAATAACAATAGATAGATATGAAGATGATGAAACTGCTACAACTGCAAGTCTGAGCTACACATAAATTTCAGTTTAATTACAGCTCGAATCTGTCGCTTATCACACTCTATTTTAAGTCTGTTCCCATTTTACTTATCGAAATTTTCGACAAGTTTATTCATAATGCATAAACAGATCTGCAAGTCATCGACACTCCAAAACACAATTAGTTTTTTCCCTTGACAATTCCCTCTTCATGCTTGAGATCTTGTTTTTAGCACTTTGAGTTATTCCTTTGTTCTTGCCTCTACTGCCTGCACTATATCATATCATATCTCTGGCTCTACGCAAGCAATTAAAACAAGTTTATTTTACAACAATATAATTACTAATTTTTATTATTATCAACGAACCAACAAGCGAGTTATCAATATCGGCGGGCCAAATGAAACTTAACATAAAATAGGTACAACAACAAGCGAAGAAAAACATGCCATATCAGTGGGCCGGCATGGTGAGGCGATGGGGGAGTTAAGCGTAACAAGGGCGGCCTATCGAAGTCAACAAGTTTCAATTATGTGCATCAGACCAGGAAAAAAAATTATAAAAACGCAGCTAAAACACTTTTGTAAGAAATGCGAGTAGTTGTTGTTTTTGTTTTTGTTGTTGTTGTTGCAGCTGTTGCTGTTGTTGTTATTGTGTTAATAATTAATTGACTATTTGTTGCTTTTGCAGCGCACTGAAGTGCCGCCTCTTGGCACAGTGTTGCCGGGGCCACCGCTGCTGGGGCAACTGGCTCGTCGTTATATTATTAAAATGTAATTTTATTTATTTTAAGTGAAAGATATGATAACAGCTATGCACAGTTGTTGTACCTGCACCGATCAGTAGTGAGCGAGAAGGGGTATGTCAAGTTTGTGCAAAGCTAGAATTCCAAAAAACGTAATTCTGTGCAAAAATCTGGGGATATTGCACTTAAGAGGATTAGCCACTTTATTGATAATGCAATAAAATTCTATATTAACAATTTTTGGATTTTTTTTATGCCACAATATTGAAATGTTTGTATTGTAATTTGAGTGAAAACATAACTCATATTTAAATTTATATATGGAATTTTATTTTAGTACGAGAATATCACTTTTTTTCTATTTCACAAAAAAATATGTGAAAATTAAAGACTTATCATATTATCAATTTAAGCTATTTACAGTTTTTGAATACTTGCTCTATTACCAGACCTTTTTAAATAGAGTCGACGTCTTAAATTAAGCATGAACACAACATTAAAATATTTTAATGTAACAAAAATATGCACCCCATAACGCACGGGGTATATAACAGTCGAGCAGGCTTGTCTGTGGCTCTATTTGCTATTTACAGTTGTTGTTACTGCGGTTGTCTATTGCTGATGAGCACTTCGCTTTCAAAGGCTGCCGACAACAACCGACAGAGGTAGACAGCCAGAAAGAGGGAGAAGAGAGACAGAGAAAGATAGAGAGAGAGAGAGAGAGGAAGAGGTAAGAGCGCACCCCTACTCCTCGTACACCTGGACTCTGAAGTGGTTGACTGAATTGCAGCATTTGTATGTAGACAACTAGTTCAATATACTAAACTAAATACAAATTGCATGCTAATGCTAACGGTGCAGCAGTCGCAGTTGGCCGGCGACAACAAGTTGCCGCAACATTGTTGCAAACAGTCTGCTAAATGTAGAACAAACAGCCGGCTTATGGTCATAAACTTGTTCTTGCACACGTATCTACTACTTACGATTGCATTAAGAAAGAGAAAGAGAGAGAGAGAGAATATGCGTAAGAGAGTGAATTGGCCTTGAACGAGCAGCTGTCAAAGTGGTTTCGCTGTTAGTCACCGAGGGATAGCGAGAATAGCGTTGCTAAGCGCCCAAAATGAAGCCCTTAGCTGAAGCAAGATCAGCAGGACCCACAATGGGAGTATTATGCTAGCAGATATCCTGGAAAACAAGCTGATCAAAAAGTTATGCATTATCACAATCAAAGCTAAAACTAACACCCAGAAACTTATAAAAATAAAATAAATAAATTAATAAAAATATATATAATTTTCTTTAAAAACATAATTAAATAAAAAATGAATTAATAAAATACATATTTAAGGCTTAATAAAAACAAAAGTCTAAAAGCCAAATTTTTGACTTGATTTTAATTCAAATACATTTTGTTGGAACTTATCGATTTTTATATTACACAATCATATGCTAAATTGGTACAATTTAAGCGTTCCATACTACTTATTGCTATAGGGTATGGCACAGGCACGATTTACTCAGCTGATCCTTTGCACTACTGCGAAAATTATAAACCTTGCCTCACGAGTATCGCAGAAGCGCTTTTTATGCGACTTAATGTCGACTCCTCAGACTATATTATTACAATAAGAACACAAATTGGCAGCTACGCTAATATCCATTTCGATTAAAAAATTTAAAGCAGCCTTAACGCATCAACGGAAATTAAATGTTCAGGCCCTGCTGCTGCCGCTACTGCTGCTGTTGCAGCCACTTTTGCGCTTGCAACCGGCAACTGGCAACAATGTAAGCCCGTAGCACATCATAAATAAGTATTTGAAGTAAAAAAGCGAAGCATGAAAAAATAAAAGAGCAAAAACTATGCCAATGCAACAGTAAAATTTCCACTTGCTCGTTTAGTCGAAATTGTATGTTGCAGTTGTACAGCGAGTCAGAAAGAGAGTGATGGAATGGAGGGGGGAGGTAGGAAGCACAAAGAATTAAGCCCAATGCTAGTGGGTCATAATCGGTGGCATAAAAGCGTGCAGCACGGAAATGACGTGGTATAAAATGTTCGAGATGGCCCTTTGCCATAACTCGGCGAGTGCTGCGACTGGTGCGAAAACTCCAGTTGACCAACCCGACGCGAGCAGCAAGCCAGCCACCCGCACGCTTGCGAATTATATGAATAGTTGCAATAATGAGCTCCACACTCCGCGCCACTCTCCGCCGCTCTGCCCGTTGCCCAATTGGGCAGTGCATTAGCATTTGCATTTTCATTTCATTTTAGCAACTGCAACTACAACTGGAGTTCTGACGGGGAGAGTGAGAGAGTGAGAGCGAGAGAGCACTACAGCAACTCCAGATGGAGGAGTTGCACTCTTGGGCTGTGCCTTCCTGCTGCCCCTCGCGTCGCGTCCATAACATTGGCGAGTTTATTACGTCTGCACTTGGGTTTATTTGCTTTTACTGCCTTTGCCGCGGCGATTTGTTCTTTCGATTTATGGTCGAGGCAAACGCTGTGTCGAACCGGGGGCAAACCGGGGGCAGTTGCAACGGGGCAACATCATCATCATCATCATCATCATCATCGTCGACGTCGTCATTATTGCCGCTTTGCCAGCGTCGTCGACTGTATGCAACATTGTTGCCCTGCGCTGTGCTGCGCCTGCAACTGGAAAGAGTCTGAAGTCTGCAAGTGCTGTGCGAGCGTGCGCAAAAGAGCGTATAAAACGTATAAATAAAAGAATTCAAATAAAATTTTTAATAAACGAGTTGCCATTAAATTTATACATTAACTATAATTTTTATAGTTGGCGACTTTGTTTTGTATACGACGACAACGACGACGTCGACGATGACGACAAAGCGAAACGAAACGAGGCAGACAACTTTTCTCTCCGGTCTTCCCCTGTCCCCACTTCCTCCACTCTCTTACTATCTCTTGGGGGCAATTTTAACGATCCGCTTCACTTCTTCCTCTGTCTCATCCTCAACTTCTTGAATTCATTGTTGTAGCATTTGCCCGACTTTTGATTGTGTGTGTGTTTAGAACTGTACAGAATGCGATTTCTTTAACTCTCACAAAATGTTGCCCCGATGTGTTTATAATAGCCCAACGCAACGTTATTAATAACTTGTTTACGATCCCAAAACTCATAAGTAGTCAGAAATATCGATGGGCAAATATTTATATTCTCCTGCCATACTTTGTATGGTATATGGATGGTCAGTTGTGATCGGCAGAGACATCAAGAGATAAAGAAATGACTGCAGCTGAAGTCGAAGAGATCTATAGATCTATAAAAATCAGCAGATCAGCTCGATCAACTTCATTTATTGCAGCTGCCTCCGGCCCTGCACAAAAATTGTATGGTTCAGCATTTTATATTGTTTATTTTGATATCGAAAAATGGCATACGTTGATATTTTCCTAAATATGTTTTACACGATCACTGCAGTTGTATGCACGGCAATTGACAAGCTGGAAAAACTTGTGCGTTCTCTTCGCTTTGATCTTCAATACGTTTTGAGCAAACAAATCAGAAATCGAAGAAATCAGAAGACTTCAACGTGTTGCGTTTTTCCATCGACAACATGAAATAACAACAACGACAACAACAGCAACAACAACATCAAAAACGCAATGGCTACAGCTACAACAACAACAGCAAGAAGTCGTAGAAGAATAACACCCATATATGTTGGCAAATGCAGCTGGGAAATGGAGACTGGGAATGGGGTGCGAGAGGAACAGCCCTCGGTAATTGTTTATTTGTTTGCATTGCTCTGTCTCTGTCACTCCCTGTGTGCGTGTGTGTGAGTGTGGATGGCAACATGTTGGCGGTTGGCGACGGCGACGGCGGCGGCGCTCCTTTGAGCAGCTAGAAGAAATCTTGACAGAAATTTATAATTAAATAAATGCGGCGTGTTGAAAAATTATTTTCCATTGCTTTTAACACACAGCGCATTTCTTTAAATTTCCCAACTGTCTTCAGCTAGTGTGCGTGTGTGTGCGTGTGTGTGTTTGTCTATGAAAAATTTATATAAACAAAGGCAATTTAATTTTGTGGTGATGAATGTTAGCGGCCGTTTGCTGCCGCGCTCTTCTGCTGCTTTGTGGCACTTGTTGTTGTTGTTGGTAATTGAGTTGTTGCTAGAGTTGTTGATCTAGCCAGTGTTGTTGTCGGTCTTGGTGTCTGTACTGTTGCTGTTGTTGTTGTTGTTGTCGGTGTTCCTGGTGTTTGAGGCGGCGCTGATTAAAGCGCACGCGGCACATTGTTTAGTTATTTTTTCTATCTTGAGTTTTGTTTATATAGAAATATGCGCCTTTTACTGCCAGTTACTCACTATACCCTGTAAATAGCAGTGGCATGCAGTGTAGGTTGTGCATGTTCCAATTGAGAGTTGGATATATCGAAATTAAAATTTTCCTGCCTATATTTCTCGTATAACAACAGCTGCAATACGCTTTAATATATTTTATAGGGTATTTAACAGTCGTGCAGCGAGTACTCACACGTTTGTATTTATAAGTTTTATTTAAATCGCATTTAAGCTGTATTTACTAAGCTGCCAATGTTTGCTTTACGTTTCTATTTCTCGATGGGGTCCAATATGTGCCTGTCTCGACATACATACATACATATATCTATATCTGTTTCTTTATTCAATGCATACCTACTTACATACATACAGATATTATAGTTCTGCAGCGCGTGGAACAAGTCAAAATTCTCCTAGCAATCGTATTGTTTTTCGCTCGACCATAAAATCAAAAACAAAACTTGTGCATTTTCGAAAATTGCATTTTGCATCATTAACAACGCATTTGTCAAATGCATATGTACGCCTACACACAGCGAATGTGCGAGTGTGCGTGTGGGTGACTGGCTGTGTGTGGGGGTGTGTGCGTGTGTTAATGACATGCTCACAAATTCAAATTAACATTTTGCCAGCAAATGCAGGCGACAAGAGCACTGAGAGCGTGCAATGTGATGTGTGCTACAGTGAGCGCTAAAAAAGTGCCGACAATTAGCAGCAAATTTGTGGGAAGCACATAAAAATGAAAATAAAACGTATGAGAAATTGAAATTGTGTGCCTGCAATTCGAAAATACTAACTTAACTTACTCAAATATTTTAAATTAATTTAAATCAACTTTTTTTTGCACAATTCACATTTTTAAGACAATTATTTCGAATTATTTTTGGTTATTATTTTGATTTCGTGCTCGCATTCTTTGCTAATTTATGTACACACACTGGCAGCACGCACTGTAGATACATTTGTCATTTTTGATCGAGCATCAAGCAAACAATTTAACATAGAACGCAGGCAGAGAGAGAGAGAGAGAGACAGAGAGACAACGAGAGAGAGAGAGAGGTGGGAGCAAGAGAGAGCCACGTTGCAGGCAGCAGGCATTCAAAAATGCTGAGCACATTGCACTCGTCGCTGGACAATACTAAAAATCACATCAGAAATGCAACAATAAACGCAAAAACTACACAACTGCAATGCCAAGCGACGACGATGACGTTGCCCCGACGATGTCGACGACGTCGACGACGCTGGCGATGATGACGATGACGTTGACGTTGGCGACGACATGCTAGCCACCAGCAGCAGCAGCAACACAGCAGCAGCAACAACAATCCAATCCCACCCAATTGCAATCCCAATCCCAATTTCAAACCCGGCCCACGCGCCCCGTTTGTGATGTATTCGACATGCATGAACAACGAGCACAAATACAACAGCAACAACAGCAACAGCAGCAACGCAAACAAACAACAACAACAATTGCTAGTAACAGAGGGGGGCGGGGCGTAGGAGCTGTGCAACTTTTGTACTTGAACTTCCTTAATAGAATTTTTGAATACGCAAAAACACTTTCAAAGAATATAAATAATGACCATTCGAATTATCATCATTGTTGTTGTTGTTTTTGTTGTTGTTGCTGGGCCCAAAACGAGCGTCAAGGCTTCAGCAGGAGTGCAGTGCTCTGGCCAGGACGACCAGGCGATAACAATACAACAAAAGGTTTAGCAGCAGAGCAAGCAGCGCAGGAGGAGCCTGCACTGACACAGGCAGTTAGGCAGACAGCCAACTCGACTGAGCACCAGGACGATGTGCATAGAGAGAACTCTTTGCTGGTCTGCCCTGATAGGCCGTTAGTTACTTTTGCCTGATAATGCAACTGATGACAATTGTCGTTACGCTTAGCTCAAGTAGATGTGTGTGTGTGTGTATGCTTGGAGATCAGGCATAACAAGTTTACGAGCAAGCGAGGCCTAAAGGAAAGAGGCTTAAGATCAAGAGTTAAGCCGGAGCGAAAGAGCGTAAAATATAACAAAGAATAATATGGAAAAAAAGTAATAAAATTTTGGTACAAGATTCATTAAAATTTTTATATAATTTTTAGCGGAAGAGAGAGTGACATGGAGCAGAGAATAATATGGAAAAAAATAGTATCAACATTTCGTTAAAAGTTATAAAATTTCATTAAAATTTTTATATAATTTTTAGCGAAAGAAAAAGTGACATAGAGCAGAGAATAATATGGTATGAAAAAAATAGTATTAAAATTTCGATAAAAGTTATAAAATTTCATTAAAATTTTTATATAATTTCTAGCTGAAGAAAGTGAAATGAAGCAGAGAATAATACAAAAAAATAGTATTAAAATTTCGATAAAAGTTATAAGATTTTCTCATGCACTGAGCATGTGCCATTAAACTTTTTATTTAATTTCTATAACTCCACTGAACTCTATTATCTTCAGCTTTAGAGTAAGCAAAATGTAAATACTTTGTAGATATATTATTATCATAAAATACTGAGTTGCATATGCAACGTTATCAAGATCATGGCGAGAGATATATCAATACGATTGCTATAACTTCAGCAGAGAATCTGAGTAAGAGTAATAATAATACAATTTCTATATAATTTCTGTAATATTCCAATGCGCTGAAGATGCACCGTTATGTGGCACTGCCATTGCGTCCGTTTGACCATCAAAAAATAAATCATAAATCGAGCCACAATGGACGAGCGGACGGAGTGGCACTGGCAAACAATCCAATGAGGGGGTCGATACGGCGCAGCAACCAAATATGCATTGACAATTAAAAGAGCCTCCCCTTGCCTGCTCTGCGAACATATACTCCCCCCCCCCTCCACACACACACATACATACACGCTGCTGCACTGACATTTACAGATTGCAGTTTCCACCCAGAGAGAGAGAGCGAGTAGGGGGCTTGGCTGCGCCTATCATTATTTTCAGTTAGACGACGGAGACGCAGTCGGAGCCCTTTTGCATTTTGCAAACATACGCAAATTACGCATACGCCACGAAGGGCAAGAGGGACAGATTGAAGGGCGTGGCACACCCACACAATGATATATTTTAGTTTTGTAGAATTTTGGAAATGCCGACCGACCCGCCGACGTCGACGTTGCAACTGGCAACGTTGTCGTCAACGGAGCGAAGACAATATCTGGATATCTGCATAGGAGTAGTGGTTGCAAGCACACTCCGCACTCCGCAGGGGTAGAGCAGTGGAGAGCAGCCCTGACAATATCCGCATTAGATTACGCGCTGCACGAACAACTGGCTGGGCTATGGCCGACTGACTGTGCCGATTTACGAGCGACTCGAGATCTCAGTCCATGCATACGGAATGCAAATAGAGTCGAACTAAACTAAACAAAAGCAACGAGCAACTGGAAACTGGGAGCAAAAAATTGCATAAGAAATCAAATCAGAAATTGTCATAATAAAACGCATTGTTGCCAGCTCTGAGGCAGCAATGGCAGCAATCGCTGCATGTGGCAAGGATACGTTTTCGGGTTTTCTGTGCGATGTTGAACAAAACAAATTAATAGAATTGTTAAATGCGAACGGCAAATGTGGCGAGTAGTGCTCGCCAAAGCCTCCACCCCGACAACGGCAACGACAACGACAACGACATGCAACGTAACGTTGCATGCTACGGATTTTGTTTTCTAGTACTGTTTCGCATTCTGACTGCGTGTTGCATACAAAAAGTGCAGACAATGCGATTAGTTGTCGTTGGCTGCAGTTGCTGAAGTTATTGGCAGCATCAGGCGGGGGCAGTAGCAGTGTGGAGTCAGTGAGGAGGGGGTGGGGGAGGAATAGGGACAACGTGCAACGTGGGCAACGCACACGCAAAAACCAAATGACGAATGACATTTTATTACGGCACCCAGAGGGGACCACGCACAGCGTAGACTCGTGCAAATGGACAGAGGACGCACTCAGTATTCCTCTACCTCTCCCTGTCTCTGTCTCTCTCCTGCTCGCTGTGTGTAGAAAGAGAGAGAGCGGAGCAGGCAGCCTGCTATGTGTGTGTGTGCCTCGACAGAACTCATCTTGTATGCAAACTCAAAACTCAAAAATTCGTAGACAAAAGAGTATACACCCAGGAGCAGCAGCATCCAGAGCAGCAGCAGCAGAAGCCGCAACAGGACCAGCCTGACTGACGGCTAATGCTCGGACGGCCGTTGATGAATTGGGCCTAGGCGGCTTGTAGGCAACACACTCTGCCTTCTATGCCTTCCCCCCCCCCCCCGCCATGCCCCAACATCCGCTTTCGTCAAAGCAGACGAGTGCAGCTGCTTTCCTGCTTTCGCCCTACTCCTGCTGCCACTCCGGCAAGTTAAATAAATATGAGTTCAATTTTCATTTCGGCAACGAGAGAGTGCGCACCTGACGTGAGTCCGGGATGGCCGGACAGGCGACGTTGCAACGTTGATTTTATTGGCGGTTTACTGACCTGCGCCAACGGCAACAGCCAGAGATGTAACGGCAGCAGCAGCAACATTGCGCATACGACACGTAGGCCGCCCAAAATTCTGTTGCTGCTGTCAAATGCGTGAACTCATTTCAATTTTTGCTTTGCTCTGCTATACTATTTGTGTGTGTGTGTGCTGTGCGTAGCATACTTACAAGCGCTGCAGGCACACACGCACACACATCTTCATATTACTTCGAGTAGTGGAGCTGCACTCTGCCAACTCTTTACATAACTATGCAAATTATTCTTTTTTCTACAGCTTGAAGATCGCTAAAAACGATAGTTAGGCTTCATTGCGGCGCCATCTTTCCGCTCGAGCAGAAACTTTGGCCAAAATTGCAGCAGCAGAGGCTGCAGAGCAGCGGCAGCAAAAAACGCCAACGAACAATTACCAAACAGCATTTCCTTGAACATATTTATTAAACCTGTCCAGGGGGAAAATGCTCCAACACACTAATACACTCTCGCACACACACACACACACATACTACGAGCTAAACAATACAATGCAAAGACAATTTCAAATGAAGCCAATTGCTACTGCAAAAATGTTTTGCTGCCGCAACAGCAGCATATGATGTTTAACTTTAGTTGCGGCTGCGTACAGTGGGGGCGGGGCGGAGTGGCAAGCCGCAGCAGTAGCAGCAATCGCGTAAGAAAGACATTATAGCCAGCCAGCCAGCCAGCCAGCCAGCCAGCCGGCCAGCCGCAGCAAGGCAATAACACAAACGGCAGCAATATTAACAACGCGGCAGCAGGCGAATTGGAAGCACAACGAATATGCAATGCTCTACAGTTCTGCTGTTGCTTTTCATAGCGAAAAAAAAAATATTTAAATATGCTGCAGTGTATTTGAGATGCTTGCACTGCCTAATACTAAGCTGCAGTTGCAGTTGCAAGGGCAGCAGCGGCAACAGTTGCCCGTTGCTTTTTTCTCTGCTTCTTCTTTTCTTCTTCTTCTTTTTTTTTTCGGCGCTGCACGTTTTCTCATAGTGCGCCGCCGACGCGTCGTGTTTCGTCGTGGGCGATGAGATGCCACCGGGTGGCAGGCAGCATGCAGCGGCAGCAGGCAACAGCAGCTCCCACAGAGACAACTATTTTGGCTGCTACTGTGGCAGCGTTGAAGCCAAGCTGCTTTGCATGCCTCGTTGGGCACGTTGTTGTTGTTGCAACAACTTCTTCAGCTGCTGCTGCTGCAGCCCAAGACGTTGCCGGCGCTCTCTGTGTACGTTTCTCTGTGTGTGTGTGTGTGTGTGCATTGCTGCAACTTGTTGCAGACCAACAATTGTTCAAAATTCGAGCTACCGGTGGCCTGGCGCCTAGTCCCCATGCCCCCGTGCAACTCGTCGCTGCTGCAACATGCAAAATATGTGTAATTGTTTGATATAAGTTGCAGCAGCAGCAGCCCAGCAAAGCGACTCAAAATGCGGCCCATTGTTTTGTGCATGATTTGTTGTTGCCTGCCCCTCTGTCCGCCCGTCCGTCCGTCCGTCAGAGTATTTATTGTTTATATTTCGCATATTATGGAAAACGACGCCGTAATTGTTGGCATCGTTGCAGCGGCAGCAGCAGCAGCAGCAGAAGATGTTGCAGTTGCAACGTCTGCGTTGCAACGCTGTACGCTTAATCGCTTAGCTTTATTATAGCTTATACTTTATAACAGACAGACATTTGCATGGCCTTTGTTCTGGCCGATAAGTTACAGTCCCTCTTCCCCATTCAATTTCCAGCTCAATCCTAAGCCCCTCTTCAGTCTAAAATTTGGAATGCGTGCAAAATATAAATGTCTGGAAATTATAAAAAAAAGTGTATTAAAAAATCGAAATGGGGTTGCTTGGTAGCTGTTTTTGTTTTTTATTTTATTTGCTAATTTTATTTGCACCATTTTTGGCGATTTCTATCGCGTTAAATACATGCAACATATTTCGCCCTCAACGCCGTCGTGGAAAAAATATTAATTTATGTGCCCTGCGTATGGTTTAGTACAGACTTCCTAGTTGTGTGTTCATTTTCGTTTTCATTTTCATTTGATTTATTTTTAATGTTTTGTCAAAGTCCAGCCTGTGTCTCTCACTCGCACGTTCTATTTCCCCTTCTCTCTCGGTCTCTGCATTTCTCCCCCTTGTGCTTGTCAGCCAAATGGACGCGTTCTCGTTGCCCTTTTGCAAGGCGCCAACAAATCAAACACAAAAACGCATGCAGCATACACTAAACCCGCTGCCCCTTACCACTTTCCCCCTCTGCCAGCTGAATCTTGCCCATTCCCAGTCGCACTGAGGGTAACATGTGCAACCCCTTCTAGATTTTTGCCAACTAAAAATTCGCGAATTTTTGCTGGACAACAACTGCTCTGCTCTCTCTCTCTCTCACTCTTTCTCTGGCAGTACTTCTCTTACTACCTCTCCACTACTCTCTCTACATATCGCTGGCAATCCACGTCTCCCCACTCTGCTCATTTAATTTTTTAACATTTTGCATATTATTTTGTTTGAAACGCAGGGGCAGCTCTTCCTCCCCAACTCCCCCTCTGGCTATACTCCGCCATCTCTGCTTGACACTCCCTCACGCTGTGTGTCAAACATGCCATTTATATGCGAGGCTGTTGCAATGGCTTGTTACGTTGCCGAGTGCAGGCTGAAGAGCGAGGAGTGAGCACTTTTGGGGGGTGTGAGGCAGCGACAGCGACAGCGAAGGATTTTAGAAAACATTTGGGCAGCAGCAACAGCGGCAAAAAAATGTTTTTATCAAAGCCTTCAGCTTCAGCTGGAAAAAGCCCGAGAAGAGGAGCGAACGCATTGTACGTGGTTGCCGTCCGGGAAATTTGAAACTCAATAGACAAAAAACAATTGCAAAAAGTCGACAAGCAATAGAAAAAGAAAACACGGCTTTCCTCTGCCTGTATGTTTGTGTATATATATATATATATATGGTAGTATGCTTTTTCTATTTTTTGATTTTTCGCTTGATTTTTACTGCACTCAGCTTGAAGTCCCTTTGTAGCCGCTCAACTCATCCTTTTGCTGCTGCTGCTGCTGCTGCTGTAGCTGTCTGCAATTCGAGTTTGTTTTATTTTGGGCGCGTTCTGCGTTTTGCCTGTCGATTTTTCTTGGCGTAGTGCGGGGGCAGGGCCGCTGCTGCGCCAATAAAAAAAAAAAAAAAAAAAAACTAAGCAAAAAACGCATTTAGTCCAAAGGCTCTGGGCGCGTCTGCTGTCATGCGAGGCAGCAGATAGATAGATAGATATAGCCAGCTTTATATTGTACACGTGCAGGCAGCAGCAGCAGCAGCAGCACTCAAAGAGTTCTCCAAGGGCAGAAAAAGCGACAGCCTTAAAAGTGCTACACTTTCAGTCGCAGGCCCGACATTTTGTTGCACCTTAATGGAGGCTGCACTATAGCTATATGTGTTGACCAATTTACAGTGTGCGTGATTTGTGGCATGCCGCAGTCACTCATTGTTTATTTGTTTGCGATAAACCACCGAAAAGTTGGCACAGTTATTCGATCTAATCAGGCGTCCTCTGTGCACTAATTAATTGCCCGTTGCAGTGGATCTTGTTATTGTTATTGCTGTTGTTGTTGGAGCCAACAATTATAACACACACACACACACACACACACTCGCATACAACACATCCCTGCAGTGGCTGGAAAAAAGCGCAGTTTAATGACTAACTGAATTGCAAACAAAACGTTTCAGCTGCAACAATAACAACTGCCACTGCCACTGCAACTGCAACTGCAACTGCCAGTGAAACAACAGCAGAAACAACAACAACAACAACAACAATGCGCCCCAGTGATAAAGTTACCAAATGCGCTATCAATTACACGCCGATTTTTGTCCATTGATGCTACAAAGCCATGCGGCGTGGTCATAGGTGCTGCAACAGCAGGGGGCGGGGGGAGCAAGCGGCAGGCCAACAATTGGCCATTGGCAATCGCAGCTGTCCCCAAACCCACCTGCAACATCCTTTATTGACACGTGCAACATGCTGTTAACACCACAACAACAACAACAACAACAACAGGCTACAATAATAGCTGCAGTTCGTGTGCGTGTGCGAATGCAAGTGTGCGTGTGTGGGTGACAGCAACACTTTCGCTTTCAAACGCATTTCGCGTGAATTGCAAAAGCAAAAAAAAAAAAAAAAAAACGCGTGGCTAGCGCTGTTGCACTCAAATGTCTGCGTGTGTGTGAATGGAAGAATGTTGTGTGTGTGCGTGTGTGTGTGTGTGTGTGTGGTGGTATGGGTTAGTCGGCCTCTGCTGCAGCAAAACGCACTGTAGCTTGCAATAGCAGCAGCAGCACAGCAGCAATAGCAACAACAACAACAGCAGCAGCAACAACCGCATGACAGCAACACTTTTTATGCGCTTTTGTTCTGCTGCCAATTGTGTGTGTGTGTGTGTGTGTGTGTGTGTGTGTGTGCATTACTGCGTGTGTTTGTGTATGAACATTTTCACACACAATTTGCGCTGCAGCGCAGTCAGCAGCAGAAAATTGCATGCAGCAGCAGCAGCAGCGACGTCAGCAGCAGCAGCTGTTGCTGTTGTTGTTGCTGTTGCTGTTGCTGTTGCTGTTGCCGTGGCTGCTGTTCGCTTTTGTAGTGACATTTAATAGCTACAAACAGCTAATAGTTGTCACGTGCGTTCAATTTTCATTCATGAAATGCCAACTGAGTTGCAAATACGCGGGCAACATGTTGCCGATCGGCGGCAGCAGCAGCAGCAGCAGCGAATTTGACAGCTTTTGATAAATGCAACAACTGAGCTGGCAACAGGTGTGCCAGCTATATATGTAGGTGTATGTGTGTGCCCCTCCCACAAATGCGAAAAAAAAAACAACAACAGCAGCAAATGCAAACAAAAAGCAAACTCAGTCGCGACATGCAACTGCCCTGGGGGGCAAGGCACTTAGGTGTCATGGTCCCCCAATGTTGCCGCAGTCCATTGGCCGCAGCACGTTGCAGCTGCACAGTTGAGCGCTGTCTCCCTCACTCTCTCTGCCTGTCGTGTAGGTCTGTGGGGTCAGTCTGTATGCAGCAGCATCGTTGCAACCATTTGCTGGCATTATGATTTTTCAATTTCCATAAAAATACCCCACAGCAGCAGTAGCAACAACAACAAGCACTGCAGCAGCAACTGCAGCAATAAATGTGCAAGAGCTTCGCTAGCCGAAAAAAAATAAAGATTAAACGATTTTTTATTTACTGTTCAATTGGGTATAAAAGGGATTGCATTCGGTCATAAATCAAAGCGACTCTCGCAAAATTGTGCCAAATATGCATGTGCGAATGGCCTGTGAATACTTGTGAGTGATTATAATGAATATTTGAAAGTGTTTCAACAAATTTCTCTGGCAATTTAGCAGGCTAGGCAAAAGTCTAAATTCTAATTTAATTCATATTTGTTTTTTAGTTTTTAAGAATCTAAACTAAGTGCACACTAAACTGGAATTTAAAGCCAAACACTTATATACACTTCAATTACACTTGTATTTATGGCACACGCTGCCAATAACTGATTAATTTAATAAATGTTTGAATATAAATTTTGAAACATGATAAATTTATAACATTTTGGAAACAAACTAAAACCATATTTATTTTAAATTTTCTAGGCATATAGAGTTGTTATTTATTTATATCAAAACTTTAAATATATATTTATAGCAATCGCTATAACTGTTTTATTTTCAGAATACTCTGCAATAAATAATTTAATGAATACATGACTAAATTTTGGAAACAAACTAAAACCATATTTATTTTTAATTTTCTAAGCATATAGAGTTGTTATTTATTTATATCAAAACTTTAAATATATATTTATAACAATCGCTATGACTGTTTTATTTTCAGAAAACTCTGCAATAAATAATTTAATGAATACATGACTAAATTTTTTTTTCTAAAAAAAACTACTTCAATTTTTTTTAATCAAAACATAAATTAAGCATTACCTAAAATCAAATTAAAATTCCTGGCCTAACTATATTTTAAGCACTTCCTTCTCTGATCACATTCACATTTGCTTATTGCATTTATTTATAGCAAGCTCTAAAATGAGTGATTGCAGTGAATATTTGCATTTGTTCGAACTGCTTGTAAGCTTCAAAAAATTTTTTTAAACCATACCCAAGCACCGAATTAATTTCCCAAAACATAAACTAAATGCAAGCTAAGCCCAGATTCCTGATTTAACAACACTTTTAGCACTTCCGTCACACTCGCATCTGTTGATTGCATTTGCATTTATTTATAGCAAACTCTTTGCCATAAAAACCTCTTCCTGTCCTGTCAATCTCACGCCACAAAACTCTACTCAATTCAACGCAACTCTCCACGCGCCATAAAAATCTGATCACAAAAGCCACAAATTGCGGTCAATTGGGTTTGCCTGTTGCCGCAACAATCAATTGAGCGCGCACACACACTCACACACACACACACACTCAACACTCAACACTCACACGCTGGCCGCATGTTGCACATGCAACAAAAATGCATCAACGCATTGGACCAAAAAGCAGCGGCACACGGCCTAAAACTGCCTAAGCCCAAATACCCAGACCCAGTGCTGGCATCCCAACACCAACACCCCCCCACCAATGTTGCAACAAAAAACCGTTGATGTTGCCACATTTTTATTCCGCTTCTCGCTTTTTGTACGCTGCATTTTCACACTTCAACGGTGCCACCTCCATCAGCGGCAAGGCGACAGGCCGTTGCATAAAAAGTGCAACAATTCAAATGACCAATGCGACCGTTAGGGGTGTGTGTGTGTGGAGGTGTGCGGTGTGCGCAGAGTAGGCGTGACCGTCCGGCTGCCTACTGCAAAAATTCATGCAAAAATCGCAGCGCGCGCGTGCGAAAGTCAAAAACGAAACGAAACGTGGGAAAAAACGCAACATCAACCGCAAACAAGCGGGCAATGGCATGGGCATGGGCATGGGCGGCAAACCATTTGAGGGCGGGGCCTACAACGAGGTGTGGGTCAAGTGCAGCGTCGATTGAAATCCCTAATAATCGCGTTGAATGCACTTGCACGGCAGCAGCAGCAAAAAAAAAGCGCGAAAGCAGAACATCAGAAAAGCCCCAAAATGGAAAAGCTCGGAAAAAATGCAAAAATGCGCAGCGAAGCGCAGTGAAAACTGTGAAAGGGAAGGGAATGATGTTGAATCAGGGGGGTGGAAGTAGGGCGGCATGCGGGTCAGTTTGCAGCAGCAGCAGGCAGGCAGGCAGGCAGGCAGACAGACAGACAGACAGACAGGCTTGCAGCAGCACTGCAACAGCAGCGACACCTCCAATGCAATGAATGACCTTCAGTGATTTTTTGCGAACAGACCGCAGCGCGGGGTCAGAGGGCGAGTGCGCAGAGCAGAGGCAAGGGGCAAGGGGTGGGGTGGTAGCTGCCAGCCAGGACATTGATATGCAGCGTGCGGATAATCGCGACCAGTGCAATCAAAGTGCAATGCAAACGACAAAAACGTTGGAGGCAGGGAACAGTGGCAGTGGCAGTGGCAGTGCCCCGACACGAGGCACGTTGCGCCGGTTTTTGGCCCTTTCTTTGCTGGCAAACGCCAGCTGCCAGCTGCCACCTGCCCCAACCGCGATTTTTTTCGGCTTGCCGCCAACTGTTGCACGCGCAGGACACACGGTTGCAAGCTGCAGTCGGCGCAGTCGGGAATAAAAAGCCAGGAGTGCGAAGTGTGCGTGTGTGTGTGTGTGTGTGTGTGTGCAACGGGCAGCATAATTCGAGTGTGCTTGTGTGTGAGTGTGGGCGCCTGCCCCCCAAAAACGCACATGCCGCGAGAGTTGCTGTGTGTTGCTGCTGCTGCTGCTGCTGCTGCTGCTGCTGGTAGATGACCTTGACGCGTGTGCTGCATGCTGAACAATCGAATGGCAGTTGCATCATTATCATGTGCGCGACTTTTTTTTTTGGGGGGGGGGGGGGAAGCTGCACACAGCCTGCCACTGCAGCAACACCCTGTCGCGCACACACACACCTCGCTGCGAGTTGTTGCTTTTTTTCAGTTGTCAGCAGTGGCAACAACAACACGCGCGTTGCATGCGTGGCCCATTAAACAAACGCCGCATGCCGTCAATGGCGTCCTGTGCACTTTTTTCGCAGCAGCAGCAGCAGCAGCTGTTGCAACGCGTCGCGACGTCACATGCAACGCACAGTTTCATTCATGCATTCGCCGTGCGCGTCTGTGTGTGTGTGTGTGTGCCGGCAAATTCATTCAGTTTTCGCTTCAGTTTTGGTGCATATTTCAGCGCTTCATTCATGCACTTGCAACGCAGTGCAAGACTCTTCCCTAGTTCCAATGGCAGTTCAATTGGCCTGCGCGTTTTTTGGGTCACTTCTCAATGTGCAACACAGCAAATAAAGGCAACCACTGTAGCTGCAACATAATCATCGCTTGTCCTTTCTCCCACAACAACAACAAGCACAAAAGACGCTCGACTTCAAAGCGAATGCGCTAATTTTCCCACTCTCTCTCTCTCTCTCTCTCTTACTCTTTCTCTAGCTTTTCTGCTTGCCTTGCCCCTGCGTTTATTTGCCTGCTTATTATAATCGCGCTTTGTGTCGCAGTCTCAGCCTCGGCTTCAGTCATTTCTTTTGCGCTTATAAACAATTCCCTGCATCTAAATCAAGCTCCCCACGCCCCCTTCCCCCTGGGAGCTTGCAACAAAAAGACGCGCATTCAAAGATTTCGCTGCTGCTTCTTTTTAATATTTTGCTTGTCATTGTGAATGTTTTAATTAGTCTCGGCGGCAGCTCAATTTGGTGGCTTTGTTGCACTTCCTTGAAGGATTTCAATCAGTCAACCTGACAGCGGGCAGCAGGGGGTGTGGCAGTCAGGCAGCAAGTAGTCGAGCAACCCTCTCTTGACTGCAGCTGACATCATTTGCCTTACGCTCTGCCTCCCTCACTTTCTGCCCTGCCTCCCTCTCTTTCGACCCTCACTCGCTCCCCTTCTCTCTCGCTTATCATAAATATGAGTTATGCCAGCTTATGCTGGCTGTGGCATCCACATCAATCGCCAGGCAGGCAGGTGGCAAGTGGCAAGTGGCAAGTGGCAGCTCTTTAAAGCACTCGTTAAAGATGCCATGCCCCTTGCTGACAACTAATCCGCAACAAAAGGCCAAACGCCGCAGCACCACCCACCGCCCACTGCCCCTGCTGACCACAGTCCGGCTGCAGCAAGCGATGCGACGTCTCTGGGACGTGCAACAACAAACGACAGTTGCTGTCGATGTTGCAACAACAAAAAATTACAACACAAAAACAAAACATAGAATGTATTTGCCTGCCTGCTGCCTGCCTGCATCTGCACTTGACTGGGGCAAGGGGGCAGGGGAGCGTACTGCGAGTCGCTCGTTGCGGAGGCGTTCATTTGTATATAAATGCGAGAGCTGCCGCCAAAGAAGCGACAATGGTCAAGTGGAAACGGAAGGGGCAGCGGCCAGGGGCAGTGGCCAGCAATGCAATCAAATGGCGCAAAATTTACAAAAACTGCACAAACACACACGAGAGCCCACACACACACACACACACAGACACAGGCACACGCACACAATGAGAAAGGACACATGCTGCAGCAGCCGGCAACTTGCAACGCACGCGAAAATCTTTGCCAGAGGCCAGACCGTGTGGACTTTAGCCTATTGCGTCGAGTACAGTTGCGTCGTCTAAGCCAACAGCAGCAATAGAAACTGTTGGCAGAGTCGCCAGCGCCTGCTGCTGCTCCTGCTGCTGCTTCGGCTACTGCTCCTGCTCCTGCTCCTGCTCCGTTCTGGCCATGGCACTCCGGTTTTGCCGCGTTCGTTTTGCCGCGTTAACTGTCCATCAATGCGGGCCCGGGGGCCACTCGCCGCAATGCTGCTGCACCCCTGTTGCTGCCACTGCCACTGCTGTCCGCTCTCTTACCACTTCACTCCTGCCTGCTGTCTATCTGTTTATCTGCGTGGCGCAGCGACGCACCCCTCTACCTGGCCCCATGCCGGCCATCGTTAGCTCCAGTTGCTGCTCCAGCCAGCGGCATCGTTAGCGCTGCCTCCGCCGGACTTTGCCTGCATTCGAACTTCGTTTGGATTTTGTTGCTGCTGCTGCTGCTGCCGTTGCTGCAACAGTGGCATGCCACCCCCGCAGCCACGTTAAGCCCTTTTTCATTGCTGCCGCCTGGTGTGGATTGTACGTACCCCATGTGTATGCGCGTGTGTGTGCGTGTGTGTGTGTGTGTGAGGCACCCTTTGCCCCTTGAGCTCCACCCAATCCTGGTTTCGTTTCGTTTTATTGCGCTAGGCATTTTTGCATATTTGAGGCATCATCGCTCATCGCTTTTGTGCGCGTAAGCTAACTTTAGACGCGACCGCGCGCTGGACAACGTATGGACACGGTGCCAGCAACCCCTTGCCGCGCAGCACCCTCACCCCTTGCCCCATCGCATTTTGCATTCTAAGCTGCAGTCGCCGTCGTCGTCGTCGCCGTCGTCTCCTGGTTGCACTCTTCTATTTGGCGTTTTAATATTCGCAATTTTTTCTCGCCTTCCCCCTCGACTCCCCCCCCCCTCCCTCTCGTAAGACCAAGCAGATGCCTATGCTGGTCACCTTCGGTAGGCAGGGGCAGCGGTAGCGGAAGCGTAGCGTTTTATTTGTTTGTTTGCTTGTTCGTTCAGTCATGTGTGTCACAAGCCTCTAAAACCTCACCCTGTGCAACAGCAGACACCCTGTATGCGCTGCCGCTGCTGCGTTGTCTGTTTGCCTCTTTGCAAATGTTGTCGTCTCAACCAACTTCCCGTTCCCCTGCCCTGCCCTGCCCGTTCCTCCCACGGCCAGCGGCTGTCGCCTTGTCGCACAGCCTTTCGTCGCTTTTTGGACTCCAACCAAAACATGCACACACACACACACACACACACAGTCGACGCATTCAGTGCCACATCCACATGCAGATATCCCACATGTCCGCCCGATGTCCGCCCCGTCCGCTGTCCACATCCGCGTCATCGTTTTGCTCGTCAGCGTCGTCGTCAACAGTTAAATACATAAATTTTCGTATAAACGCGTTTTGAGTCTCACGAACCCCCGAAATGCTATTCTCGTTTCGCTTTTCCGACTCCGACATTTCTCCGTCTCTACACAAATGCGTATTGCACCATAGCGACAACAACAACAACAACAAGAGCTACGCACAATTGCAACAAAGTGCGTAGTGAGTATTGGGTTTTAGTGTGGCAACAAAATTTGTTGCACTCGCAGACCAGCACAATGCAACGCTGTTGCAAGTGATTGAAAGGATGAAGCATCTATAGGGGTCAGCTAGAAGCGGCTTCTTGTAGAGCACAATGGAAATGGTGAACTATGGTAAAAGGTTAAGTAGAACTGATTATTATGATTATAATATAAATTTATTATGTTTGGAATAACATTTATAATTTATTATAATAAAAAGTTGAAGCACTTCAAAGATAATTGAGAATTATAGTAAGTAAAACTGGTAAAAAAAACTCTAAGCACAACTTTAAGAAATTTTTAATTTTTTAAAAAATATTTTTATTGTTATATAAAATATGTTTTTTATCAGCGTAGACTATCTTAAAGAGTTCTATAATATTATATTATATTATAGAGTTTTATATATATTATAATATTGAAATGTTTATAAAAAAAACCGGTTTAAATTATAAAAATTATAAAATTAAATAGTAATCATTAATCTGAGGAAACCTCAATGTAAGTGTAATTCTCAAGTAAGACAGAGTATTATATATAAATACAATTTTGATTCACAGTAAGAAGAGTTTCAGAAAGGAAATCATATTAATATATAAGCTCCATAGGAAAGTAAAAACGATTAATTTTTCTATACAGAAAAATACCAATTCTATTTGATTTAACTAAAGTTATTCCATAATTATTCATTTTAATATAAGAATATTTTCAGCTATAGTATTTTTTTTTAGTAATTTTATTGAAATTGAGAAAAATCAGATTGTTAGTTGTGCTATTTTCAGTGCAAGTGTGAATAACTATTTCTTTTATTATGAGAATAATATGAGGTGTAGTTTTCTTGGCTCTCTCTTTTTCTTTGGCCTTCGTTTCGCGAAATCAAATGAAATAAGAAATTGAAAGAGATCAGTTCTAAGTGACAGGCTACTTAGTCATTCCTAATGCACTGCCAGTTAAATAATCTAGCCCAACGCTATGATCTCACACAACTCGCAAGCTATAGATCAAGCCGGTTTTATTCCCCCCCAATTATTTCTTTTAATATCAGAAGGCTTTTCGTGTAGTTTTCTCTTGGCCTGCTACGTTTATATCTTGTGCGCTAAGTGAAATCGAATGAAATGATATAATTAAACAGCTGCACAGAAAGTTTGCCAATTGCGCGTGTAAAATCTATTCTCTGATCTTTTGTTTTATGGCATTCACACACGCTGGCCATAAGTTTGCCAGGGTTGCCCCTGCCCCCTGACCGCTGACCACTGACCGCTCTTGGCCTGCACACACTGCTCGCACGACACACGTAAGTATTTATAATAATGTAGTCAACCGCCATTTGCTAGTCACAAAAATTGTGCATAATTTATGACTGGCTGAGGCTGAGCCCCAGCCGGCGCTACCGTACTACTTTGGTTCGGCACTCGCCTTCTCGCTCTCGCACGCACACCGGCTGCAAGCTCACTCATTCGCTTGCGCTCTCTCTTACTCTTTTACGCTGCCTGCCAGCCTGCCTGCCTGGTTGTATATCGTGTTGCTCGCTCGCACGCCAATGGGCAAGTTTTTTGCGCTGCGCTTTTATTTAGCTAGATTTGTATTTCTTTATTTTATGCATATTACGCCAAAAACAATAATCAACAATACAAATACAAAAACTACAAGTAAGCGCATACACACTAGCACATTCCCTCACACACACACACACACACACACACACATAGACACAGGCTGACCAGTCTCCAGCCGGAACTCAGTGTGGTGGGCAGTTCCAAAGGCAAAGCGCACGAAGCACATGAACGAGCGAGAAAACGAAAAAAAAAAAAAAATACACTACGACGGCAGCAGTGGCAAGAAGCAGCAGCAGCAGCGGCAAGAAAAACTGCAGGTGCAACGCTATGGGCCCCAGCAGCAGCAGCAGCAGCAGCACCTACCCCTGCCACACGTGCGTCTCGTGTGCTCGCTCGTGTGTTGTCTTTGCCTTCACTGTGTGTGTGTGCGTGTTTTTGTGTGTGTGTGTGTGTGCTGCTGGCAAAGAGCAGTGCAAGGCGAGAGCGCACCGGCAGCACACGCGCGCGTCTCTTAAAAACAAAAGAGCACGTCACAAGATTGCGGCGAATTGAGCCGGCCCTCAGCCGGCACGTTTTGTCCCACTGAGAGCGACAGCGAATACTGCAGGCAGCTGAGCACAGAGCCGAACAGCGCAGCAGCAGCGACGTCGACGCCGGCAGCGACGGCGGAACTAATTAATGAACAATCTTTTTGCTGCTGCCGCAGCAAGTTTTTTCCTTATGTTTGTGCCAAGTTTTGGGAGAGCTGAGCAGCAGAGCGCCTGACTGAGTGTGTGAGAGAGAGAGAGAGAGAGAGACTGAGCGAGAGAGTGAGCGCGTAGGCAAGCGAGTGAGAGAGAGAGCATATTTAGTAGCCGCCGACGATAAGAGTCTCGAGTGATAAGACAACTGATAGCGCGCAATTACTCGACACTTTCTGCACTGATCTGTTTTTGTTTTTGTTATTGTTGTGGTTTTTTTTTTAGAAATAATAAATCTTTTTCAATAATTGATTATGATAATGTTTTGGAGCCCTTTTGCTGCGTGCAATGAGACAGCGAATTTGGCAAGCAAGTTCAAGCTGCACACACACACACACACACAGGCACTTGTCTGGCACGCATTGCCCAAAATTGCAGCACTCTTAGTGTCTCCATTGAGCTGCAGCAGCAGCAGCAGCGGCAGCAGTGGCAGCAGCAGCATCAGCCGCTTTTTTGGGGGTTGCACGCGGCGGTCGTGTCGGTGTGTGGGAGAGCACCCGACGACGACGCCGTGAGTTTCGCGAGCGCGCGCACTTCGTTGCGCCTCGCATTCGCATCGTTTTCGTTTTCCGAGCAAAGGAATTTCGTTGCACGTTGCCGGCATTTGTTGTTGCCGCTGTTGCCGCTGTTGGCTGCGCTGCTACTGCTACTGCTCTCCGCACTATTTTTGAAGGCAGCAGCGCGGAGCGGCGCAACGCAACGCAACGCAACGCGACGCTGCTGCTGTGTCTGCTCCTTTGCCTTGAAATGCAACTGCTGCAGTTGCGAGCGACTGCGACGGCGACGGCGACGGCGACGTCGACAGCACACTATTTGCGACTTGGAGCTCGCGGCGGCCGCGACGTCGACTCAGCGAATTCGCATTCGCAACTCTCGACTCCAGCGAACGCGTCGCGGCAACTACAACAACACGCAGGCAGGCAGGCAGGCAAGTAGTAGCAGCAGCAGCAGCAACAACAGCAGCAGCAGCAGCGTCTCTGCCAGTTTTCCACAATGCCGCCGTCGTCGTCGCCGTCGCCATCGTCGTTGTCGTCGTCGTAGCCCCCATCGACGTCGTCGTCGTCGTCGTCGTCGTCGTCGTCGTCGTCGTCGTCGTCGTCATCGCCATCGTCTGCCTGGCCTGTGTGTGCGCTGTGTGTTAAGTTTGTTTTGAGTTTTTCCGTATCAAAATGTGCAAAACGTTTTCAGTCTAATTCAGACACTCGTGCTGAAAAGACTTTTGGGGCACGTTCTGTTGCCAATACGAGCGACGAGGCACAAACACGAGACTACGAGACGTACGACAAACGAGTTGCCAGCCAGCCAATCCAACAACAAACAAACAAACACAACATCAACAGCTGCGACTGCGACAACAGATTTTAAGCCAATTGTCAATTTTTTCCCAAAAAAAAAAAAAAAAAAATTTAAAAAAAATAAAAATAAAAAAAAATAAAAATTTCAAAAATGCGCGCAACGTAGTGCGCGTAACGTAACGTAACGTAACACATACGCTCTCACTCACACACACACTCACAGGCACATAGTACCGGCTGCTAATTAACGCGCATTTTTCGATACGCGTGCGAATAAAATCCGCGCCGTCGTGAGTGTTTAACACTGCAACACACACACACACACACACACACAGACGCACTTCCGTTAACATCTATTTGCAGTTAGTTGACAAATGCAACGTTGCAAGCTCTCACGATCTCACGATCAATAAACTTTTCTGCTGCGCGCTCTTCACGCGCTCTCTTAGTCGATCTGGCAGTTTAGTCTCTCGCTCGCTCGCTCTCTCTCTTAACGTTGGCTTGCAACAAAATGGCGTCGACGGAGACGCCAACGCGACAGGGCAGCATCGATCGATCGGGCGAGCAGACCGAGAGCGAAACGAATGCCACCGAGCAGGCGCAGGCTGCGCAGCGACAGCGCAGCGGCGGCGGTACTGGAGGCAGCGCTGGCCCAACCACACGCAGCTCAACGCCACAGCAACAGGATAAGGAGAAGGCCGTCACGCCGCCGCCAACGCCAACAGGATCACCCAATGCCGGTGCCGGCACAGCGGGCAGTTCCTCGCCCGGCTCCAGCTCCAATCAGCAGCAGCAGCAGCAGCCGCACCACCACCACCACGAGCAGCAGGACCAGCAGCAGCAACAGTTGCCGCAACAGTTCTGCCTGCGCTGGAACAACTATCAGTCGAATCTGACCACGATCTTCGATCAGCTGCTGCAGAACGAATCCTTTGTGGACGTGACGCTCGCCTGCGACGGACGCTCCATGAAAGCCCACAAAATGGTGCTGTCCGCCTGCTCGCCCTACTTCCAGACGCTGCTGGCAGAGACGCCGTGCCAGCATCCGATCGTCATCATGCGCGACGTCAACTGGGGCGATCTCAAGGCCATTGTGGAGTTCATGTATCGCGGCGAGATCAACGTCAGCCAGGAGCAGATCGGTCCGCTGCTGCGTATTGCTGAGATGCTCAAGGTGCGCGGCCTGGCCGATGTCACGCACATGGAGGAGGTCAATTCAGTGGCAGCAGCAGCAGCAGCAGCGGCGGCCGCCGCGGCAGCCGCAGCATCAGAGGCTGCATCTGACGAGGGAGCAGCGGAGGGAGCATCCTCATCGTCGCCCCTGGCACAGGTTTCACCCAAGACAGCGTCACGCGAGGCTGTCGATCGCGAGGCCGAGGAGCTGCTGGCCTTCATGCATCCGGAGAAGAAGCTGCGCTTGGGTGCCGTCGCCAGCGCCGTCTCCAGCGACTGGGACTGCGGCGATCTATCGCGTCTGTCGCCGCTCGAGCGCCAGCAGCAGAGCCGCAATGTACGCAAGCGTCGCTGGCCCTCGGCCGACACAATCTTCAATCCGCCCGCCAGTCCACTGAGCAGTCTCATCGCCGCCGAGCGCCTGGAGCAGGAGCAAAAGGAGCGCGATCGACAATCGCGTGATTGCTCCATACTGACGCCGCCGCCCAAGAGCTTGCCGCCGTTGCCCTTGCCTCTGCCGCCACTGGGACCCGGTGGTGGTCCTGGTGGTGGACCCGGTGGCGGTGGCAGCAGCACACCACGTCGCCTCACACCCGCAGCGGCAGCGCTGGAGACGGCGCTGCACGGCCTGGACATGCCATCGCCCGCAACAACGCCAGCGCCTGGCATACCAGCAGGCGGCGCAGCAGCCGGACGCTGCCCCCGCAATCTTGCCCAATCGCTGTCCAGTCCACAGCAACAACAGCAGCAGCAGGCGGCTGCAGTGCATCATCTGCATCATCTGCAGCAGCAGCAGCATCAGGCGCATCACTCGCTCGGACACCCGGCGAGCTCTTCCTCCACTTCCGCATCTTCCGCCAGCGAGTCGCGATTCCCGCTAGGCTCTGCCGCTGCCATGGCTGCTGCGGCCATGGAGCTGAGCGTAGGCGCCGCTGAGCCACGTTTGCCGCCACCGCCACATCATCATGCCGGCCCATCGACATCCTCATCGCTGGCAGATGACATGGAGATCAAGCCGGGCATTGCCGAGATGATACGCGAGGAGGAGCGGGTGAGTACAAAACATGAAAAAAAAAAAAAAAAATACTCACACACACACACGAGCACACGCACACACACAGCGACAGGCAGATCCACGTGCCTAGGCCTGCGTTTCATTCAATAATTCTCTGGGGGCAGCGCGATCAGTTGGCGCTCTCTTGGCGCAGCAGCAGCGCAGTCGGCGCAGCAGTCAGCAATATCAGCAGCGCAGTTAGCAGCGCAGTCGGCAGTGCTGCGCCTCTCTCTCACTCTCTCTCTCTCTGTGGCGCTCTCACGCGTCAACCATCTTGAGTTTGCTTTGTTTTGTTTTGATCGCGTTTTGCGATCTTCATTTTGTTTGGGCTTCGGCATTGACTTTGCTGCTGCTGCCGTTGCTGCTGCCCGCAGCAAAATTTGCCGACGGCATTTCGTGTACGTGACGTCATAATGGGCTTTAGCGCTTGTCATCATCAGCAGCAGCAGCAGCAGCAGCAACGCTCGCAGCGACAGCGATGCCAACGCGAACGACTTTGTGGATCCCGTGGAATGTTGTTGGGCTGCGCGCTCGTGATTGACAGCATTCACGTGCTTCACGTCGTCGTCGACGCTGGCGTCAGAGTTGTTGTTGCTGCTGCTGCTGCTGTTGCTGTTGTTTCTCATTGTTGTTGCTGCTGACCACATTCGCCGCGTCGCTGCTTCCTATCGCGGCAGCTCTTCAAGCATTTTCGCCTTGTCGTAGGTTCCGTTACGAGTTCCTCCATACACACTCACACACACATATTCATACACACTCATAAAGTGAGTCATATAAACCTAATTAGAGCAGTTGATTCGATCTTTGTCCTTTTAAAAAGCTTCGGACATTTTAATAGAGTTACGAACTATTACAAAAAGCACGAGTATTTTTATATTGACCTACATGGGTGCTCTGGAACCTTTAAAAAATCAATTGGAAATCGAAAAACAGAGCAAAAGAAGTGCAGACAAATTTAAGCATTTCATAAATATTTTAGATGTAAGTTTATATGCTTAAGTTTACAGTTAAAAATATATAATAATATTCAAATAAAATCCTTAAAATCTTAGAATTAAGTTTACGTTC
Source organism: Zaprionus bogoriensis (assembly GCA_035046045.1). Lineage (NCBI taxonomy): Eukaryota > Metazoa > Arthropoda > Insecta > Diptera > Drosophilidae > Zaprionus > Zaprionus bogoriensis. The sequence goes on from JAWNOI010000145.1 coordinate 719,435, forward strand.
ATACGCCATTTATAAAGAAACTCAGAAAAAATAATGTAATTCTTTCCATGCCTACAAATATTTCCAATTTTTTATACTGCATAAGTTTCGTACAGGAAGACACTAATTGCCATTTATAGAACTCGAATTATAAATATTATATGATTTTATTTGCCTGCCGCATTAACTGAAATCTTCCGCTGTTCGGCTTCTTAAAACTGGCTCAAGATCGTTTAAAAAATGGTTTGTGTGTGCATGTTTTATCGATTTTATCATCATCCTCTCTGCACTGTGATCTATACAAGAGCTTCTCGCACCGATGACGACGACGACGACCACGACCACGAGCATCTTAAATAACAGTTCCCAACCGGTTCCGATCACAAGTCGAACTCATGGGGCCCCCACGTCCGTGTCAATGCTTTCTACGACAGTCTGCTGCGTTGTCGTCGCTGTCGCAGTCGTCACTCTGTTGCCACTCTGCCACTTCGGGCGTTTCATCAACATTAAGCGAGCCGCAGAATTCGCACTTTCATAAAAATGGAAAGAATATTTTCCTTGTTTTTTTCTGTTATTTATTTATCTAACAGACGTCGTCGAACCCAGTCGGACCATCCTAGTGACTCGGAGCTGCATCAATTGAGCATTCATTCGATTTCGTGTTCGGTTCTCTTGAGTCCAATGGAATGCGATATTTGTTTGTCCGGCGATCTGGCACTTCAGTCATCGACTTCAGTGACAGCCTCCACTGTAATGTCCGGAGATCGCCTGCGCTCTTTCCCAGACACTATCTCTCTCTCTCTCTCTCTCCCGCTGCATGGTTTGTTCTTGTTTATTGTCGCTTTTGAGTGCATTAATCAAATAAGCAATGCAAAGGTATAGACCTGAGTCTGGCCCCGGGATTGGAACCTGCCGCTTGGACCTGTGGCTCTGTTCATTGAGCGAGCGCATTAGCGTGCTCATATGTTCGAATTTGAAGACGTTTGTTTTCCTTCTACTCCACCTCCTACTCGTTTCATATTTTTCTATCTCTTCATCCTCTTCTTCTTCTTCTTGGCTCTCGCGCTTGCTTGTTAGAGTCTCTTTCAATAAATATTTTGTTTTTATGCATTTTTAAATATTTTTCTACTTGCCCGCTGGCTTTGATATTTGTTGTGGCCTTTGCGTGTGTGTGTGTGTGTGAGTGTGTGTATAGAAATTCTTTAGAAATGCATCTGCATCTCTGTCTTTGTTTGTTTGCCTTTGTATTAGTGTTGGCCATGTTTATGCTTTCCTGCTGTTTGCCTACCTAATTCTGATACTCATTGTTGTTGTGCGTTCTCCTCGCTCGTTTATTTACACATTTCATTTATTAAAAATCGCCGCGATCCTCCATCTCTCTCTGCCTCTCCCGCTTTTCCTTCTCCCTTCTCATCAAACTCGTCTGCTGCGGCTACGGCTGCTGCATCTTATTCTCCGCTCGATAGCTGTCAGCCAATGCCATATATAAAAATCAAATATTGACAGCCTGCATCCGCAGAGAGGAATGCAAAATAATCAATTCCCATGCAGCTTCGTTAATACTTATAATTCTTCTCCATTTATTTATAAGTTGCTCATTGTTTTTGTTGCTGCCTCCCCCCCCCCCCCCCCCCCACGACAAAAGCCGATAAAGCCGATAAGTGTCAGTCTTCGTCACCAACGTCTCAGCCCCATCCAGTCCAACTCCAACTTCAGTTCCAGCAAGAACTCCAATTCCGAGTCCATTTCGTTCTCAATCTCGATCTGTGTATGTGTATGTGTGTGTGTTTGGTGTGTGAGAGAGTGTGTTGGTTTTCTTTGGACGCCGCGCTTCGGTTTCTGGTGATTAATTGCACTTTTACGATATTTGTCTGGGGTTTCGCCTTTTGTTGCGCCGTACGTTTTTGTCTCGAAGTCCTCTCCACATTTTATGATTTTATGTGTGTGCATCATTAGAGAAGAAATATTTTATTTTTATTTCGCTTCTCTGTATTTTATATTCATATTTAGTTCTTACTTGGCGGGCAATGAGGCAGTTCAGTGAACTTTTTGCGCAGATCGGCAGACGGGGAAGTTGTAGGTGATGAGGGTTAATTAAATTTTAATTGAATTATGTTGGAAAAAAGAGCATTAAAATCGTACCGAGACAGGGAGCTGTTTACGGCGTTGTCTTCTGTCGAACTCGTTAAAACTGCGGTGAATAAATAATCTTTAGATCTCTATATACATAAGTATATGCACATATAAGGTATACAGCAAACGATCGCCTTGAAGTTGAGTTGGCCCACACGTTATTATCACGTTGCTTTGCACGTTGTTGTTCTGCATAACACACAAAAACTCCCGAAATAATATAAGCCCCAGGTCAAGTGGTTAACTCTCAATTAGTCAGAAGCCGGGACATGCCCACATGCCTCACGCATATCCTGGCAATGAACTTTCCCTAATAAGCCCTTGCCATCGGATGCGCGTATAGGAAATACGAAGGGACAGCAACAGCAGAAGCAGCAGCAGCACAAGCAAAAAGTTGTATAGACAAATTATCTCTCAACGGGATAGATTGGGGCAGACCAAGGGCGGACCGACGGGGCAGGAATGAGAAATAAAAGGAGCCAAACGTGCCACATTCAAACTACTTCAGCAGTGGCAGCAGCAGCAACAACAACGACAGCAAAAGGTGAGGAAAAAACGGCAGCAATCAAAAGGCAGAGGAGAACAAAATGTGTGGCATGCATAAAAATTGAAAAAGATGCAACTCACAAAAACGAAAAAAAAAATCAAGTAAAGAAAGCTACAGTCGAGAGAACTCGACAGAAAAATACCATTTATCCTCAAATAAAATTATATACTTTTATTTAACGCATTAAAGATGAAATATATATAATATCGATTATAGGAGACGGTAGGCGTGTCACTCAACTTTTGGAATAAATATGATCTACGTATACATTACAGGAAACTTCATGCCTATAGCTATTGACTATTGACCAAGAATATATATATATATTTATTTTATGGAGTGCCTTGTCTGTTATATATAACATATATAATATATATACGCAAAGTCAATATACCATTCCCACTTTACAAGGTGAACGGTATAAAAACACCGACAACAACAGCGAAGTAGGAATCTCACACGGTGCATTTGAATTGTTCGCTTGCGTGTGTGTACCAGTGTGTGTGTGTATGTGTGTGTGCGAGCTGTGCATCTGTGTAGGTGCGCAAAGGAAGCCAACAAGCCACTTAACCCAATCGACAAAAGTCATTACACTCGTCACTCTCTGCTGCCCCGCTGCCCCGTTCCCGTTTCTTCATCCTCCTGCTTCTCCTACCCGCTGGCACAGCCACAGCTTCCCTTTGCCGGTCTGAGCAAAATCGACGACGCTTCCGCTGTGCGTCGACGGTGACGGCAACGTCGACTGCAGCTGATCTTTGGCTCTGCCTCTAAATTGGCCTCAAGTGCCCCAAGACGACTACTTTGTGTGTGTGTGTGTGTGTGCGAGTGTGCATCATTTTCGTATGCGTCGAGTCGAATAAAATAAAATAAATAATACAATTTATTACATGCACACGCACAGCATGTGTTTTCTTTTCTTTTTATGTGCCTAATGTATCTGCCAGCCCGAGCTATAGCTGTATCTGTGACTGTAGCTGTAGCTGCTGCTCTATCTGTATATCTGTGCCGCTGCATCTGCCGCTGCGTTATTGTATACACGAGAACGTTGCACGTTGCCGACAGTGCGCTGCCTAATGAAAGTAAATAAATAAAATAAAAATGAAGAAATATATATTTTCCGTTGAGCGAACAAATTGCCATGGACGCGGCAGGGGAGCCGAAGATTTAATACCCTAAATAATGAGGCTTCCAATTAGATGAAAGAAGAGGTAGTTCTCTCTTCGTACTCGTACCGTATAGACCGAGAGAATGGGTATACCCTATTGTACAGTCAGCCACACAAATGGGGTATAAAAATAAGAGCAAAAGTAAATTGTATAATCCGCTTTGATGTATCGCCTTCTGTTTTATATTATTCAGATTCAGGCATATTTTATATCCCAAAGCCACATATGGCAGGCAGGCAGGCAGGCTCAGTGAGCGGAGACGCGGGCATTGGCATTTGAAGTAATTTTACAGTTTACGACTTGAGCGCAAATTAATTGTAACAAATCGGATGGATAACAGACACAGACAAATGCACACATACAGATGCAGCTACAGAATCAGAAAGAGATACAGCTGCATGCAGATACATATCGAGTGTGTATAGTTTTCAATTAAGTAGTTCGACTGCCGGCTGCTGCATGATGCAAAAATGCATTGCATAAACATTTAATTTAATAGGGAGAATGCCATAAAAAATGCGAATAGCTAACGAAAAATTGTTGTGTTTATATTTATTCGGACTCGGCTACTTGGCGCAGCATTTTTTGATAGCTAAGCTAAATAAATGGACTTATGTGTGTGTGTGCGTATGTGTGACTGTAGATTGTTGCAACAGCTGCAGCGGCAAGTAAAAACGTTGATTAATCTATAAAAATAAATTTGTATCTATGCGTTTACCCCTGCTACTGCAGCTGCTGGTGCTGTTGCTGCTGCTTCTCCATCTTCCTCCTCTTCTCCTACTTCGCTCTTCTACATCCTCCATTTCCAGTGTATATTCTAATCGGATTTAGTTGCCCGGGCTTCATTTATTTTATTTATTTTTATGCTTGTAATGCGGCATAAATAATTTATGCAGATAAATAACCCAAAACCAAAAGCCACAGCTCCACGGGCGCCCCAGTCCACGAAAGACTCGAATGCCCCGACAGCGAGGCTGACTTCAAGCCAGAGACCTCACCGGGACAGGGAGCCATGGAAAGGGAGACCCAGGCAATGCCATCATAAAGCAAAACAACAAACTGACAGACTCTAAGAGTCTCAAAAAGCGGCTGAAAGAACGACTCAAATTCAGAAGGGTTGGGCGCAGCAATCAAATCTTTTTCATAGCTATCTCTATATATGTATGTGTGTGAGTGTCTGAGTCTGTGTATCCTTCTAAAAATATTTATTTATTTATTTTTCAACCTACACACACTCACGCGTTTATGCATGTTTATTTGTAACTCTGTATAAATTTATTATATTGCATTAGTTGTAAGTCAGCCTCCATGCCGAGTGTCTTAGCTTGGCTGGCTTGTAGCTGTTGCCGGTCCTTGCGTGGGCAGGGGGTAACCACAGCCACAGACACAGCCACAGCGTCTCAGACTCAGACCCAAACCCAGACCGGGACAGACAAACGCAGGCTTGGGCCTGTGCCCTGGGCATGGGCAAAAAGGTGCGTAAAGCAAATAGCTTATTATAAATTACGGTTAGGAAAAAATATAACAAAGTATCACAGGGAAAAACTGAAACTGAAAGAGGCAGCGTAGAGCCAGGCAGCGTCCTGCTGTTGAAATTTAGAATTTACGAATGTTTAGATAAATATGCTTGGGCGCGGTCAAAGTGACTTGACCTGCGTTGAAGATACAGCTACATGATGAGATAATACTTAAGCAATTGGAATGCTTGCTGAGCAGTGCATCTCTGAAATGCAGAACGAAGTTGTCTTATTGCACGAAATATCTTAACATAATTTTTGCATTTCATACTATAATTTTTTGTGACTGCCACGCGCAGTTGCAGTTTATTTTTAATAATACAAAAAGAGAGAGAAAAAAGCTGTGTATCTTCTCGCTGCGTCGCACGGTGCAACAAACTAAAGACAAATATTTACAGTGTGCAACCGATTAATCACATGCACCGGCACGGCCGAGAGGCAGAGAGTATTAAATAAATAAATTAATGGCAGAGCGAGCTATGGCAACAGCCACACCAGCAACAACAACAACAGCAATCTCTGCAACAACAACGACAGCGGCAGCATCGGCATTGCAATCGCAGAGAAAAAGAAAGAAGATATGTATATCTTAAAGATGGAAGTTTAACTTGGCTTTTGTCTTTGTGCGCGGCTTTGTGATTGCCTCTGAAATATATCGACGAAAATAAATTAATTAAAAATGCAGGCGAGCAGCGTAGCGAGAGAAGGAGGGAGCAACCGAGCGAGAGGGAGACAAGACAGCAAAATCTTTTATAACCATTTGCAGGCGAAATTAAAACAAGTGAAACGAGTGCACTCGACTGTTATATACCATTTAACTATAGTATTTTATGTGTTTCTTAAAAATATATAATCTTAGCTACACATGGGCTCAGAGAACTAGATAGTGATGCTAAGCAATAGTATATACTATATATTTAGTATGTTTTGCCTTCTGCCTGTTACATACATTTTCACGAAACTGATATATAATTTTCAGGAATTTCATATGTGAATTGAGGTATATTCCCGCCTGAATAACTTCGTTGTTGCTTCGTTTTTTGTTTTAATTACATTTATTTTTATTTACGCGTACGTATTTATTTCTTTATAGACTCAACTCGTGATAGTCATCAAAAATCGATCGTTCTTGCAAAACACTTTTATGGCTGCAGCGCGCGTCGATAAGATACGCGCCGCTAATACGAATGACGATTGGGTAATCTGTGGCTAGAGATATAGGTAGAGCGTCTATATGGAGTAGTAATAGAAAACTGTGCCGACGCACAAATTAATGTAATATAATAAAGAACTTAACTTAAAATTAGCCAATGATTGATTGCGACCACTCACGACACGTTCTTCTTAACGCCTTATCGGCCTTATCGACTAAAAGTATTTCCAAACCAACCAGAAACCTTATTAGATTAGAAATCGATTTACGATCTGATGTTGCAATACTTTGTTGCACTTATTCTCTCATCTGACTGTTGTCAATCTTTGCTTTAGTTTTGGTTTTATTTCATTGTCGTTTTGTCATGTCATCGGGCTCCATATTCGGTGCAGCTGTTGTCGTCATTGACGCACACTTTCGGCCATTGTGTGTGTATGCGAGTGTGCGTGCGTATTCGCGTCTGGCCCAAGCCATAACCTGCCACAACATCACATACAACGCACAGCGCAGTGAAGTTCGTATACCCTCACAAGTATCTAGACGCGTTCTGCCTTGAATTATCTCCGAATCGTATCTCAGAGTCCATGTACTACAAACTGTAGCAAATAATCTCCGCGTTCTCGACTTTGACTTTGATGCGTTCGCCTTGGCCAGCGCCCAAAGATGTTGGGCGTGACGTAGCGAAGAGACAGCACAGTGTAGGGCAGGGGGAAGGTTCCGCTGCGAGCACATTTGAGTTTGACTGCGTGTTAAGAACAAATCGCTCGCTGCGTCGCCTTCATTCAATTAGATACATTTGTATCTTATGACATATATTTTCACACCTTATGCGTTTGTGCGGTGCAGCGGCATCAAAGACAAACGAAGGCAAGGAGAGAATGAGAGAGAGAGCGTAGAGAACAACAGGCTGCCAGCTGTGGTGTGACGTGTATCTGGAAGATACTTTATGTTCATGCTGCACATTGTGCAATAAAAATAAATACTTTTTTGGATTTTATAACATTTAACATTGTGCACAGCGCATTTTTTTCATATTTATGAGCGAGCACAAAGCGGAGCCGAACAAGAAGAAGTGAGTGTAAGTGTGTGATTGTGCGTGTTGATGTGAGTGAGTCTTTGTGTGCGCGTTGGTCTCCCCTGCTCGTAGCCCACACCGCTGCGTGTGTACCTACGTTTAAATTTTTTATGAGTTCGTAATAAAGTTTCAACATTTTTCATCATTAAAATAAAATATAAAGCCGAAATTATATTTTATCGTCTTTGCATCATTCTTTTTCCTTAAATACATGACACATACAGACACGTGCACGCACACACACACACACACACACACACACATACATACAAGCGCGTATTGCCGCTTGCCAGATACAAAGATACAGATACAAAGTTGAAGTTATGTGCAGCAGCAGCAGCGTAGTCGCCGCCGTCGCGGCAGTCGCAGCAATAATAATGAATATATATGGAGAAAGACAAGAAACCGCACTTTAAACCAAGATGCGGACGCGCAGGGGCTACTACTACTCTCTTGCAGCGGATGAAAAAAATAATAATAAATAAAATAACACAACAAAACAAAAACCAAAACTCCACAGAGAAAGAGAGAGAGAGCGAGAGAGAGGAGAGCGTAAGTGAGAGAGGAAAATAAATGGAATAAAATAAAAAACTCAAGAAGATGAAGCGGTAAAGGCAGCAAGAAATATTCTTTAATTTAGACCGCGCCCCGCGTCTGGGGAGAACGAGTGTAAAAAAGGGAAAACACAAAAATAAGTATAAAAATAAGACGAGAGAACGTAATATAAAATAAATATTTCAAGAGAGCTCCCCATACCCCTCCGCCATCATCTTGCACGTCGTTGTATTATTGTTATTGTTGTTGTTATGATTGTTGTTGGAGTAATTTATAATATTCCTTAACGACGTGCAAAGGGCAAGAGCTGCGCACAACTGTAGTACAGTGGAGTCGATCGTACTGCAATGTGCGTAAAATGATTTCGAGTTACATCTAGATAGATGAAAAATAATTGATATACACAATTGTTTTTGTGAAGAGGCTAAGAACAAATCCTTAATTTAGTTTTGTACCCACGTTTTTTGCTTTTAGGTACAAGTACAAGTAATTTATTATATTTTAGTTTTGCAGTTTTTTATTAATTTTTAAATTATGTACCCAATTTACCTTTCACTTGAAATGCTCATAAAGGTACAATTTTTGCTGTTTATACGATATTCGTACGGCAATTAGCGAATTTTCAGTTCACTCTAATCGTTTTATTGTTTTCTACTCGAATTCAATTTCTTACCTAATCTGCCAATAATTTTGTCCCAATTAGTAGCCGGAGCCGATGACAAGTTATTTATTTGTCGCATGACATTGAAATTACCTTCCTTTAATCGTTTCCCTTGCCACAGCACGCAATCTGGTGCAAGATATCTCGGTTAAGCAATTTCAGCAACTCATTCCACTGTCCGAACCCTAATTCATTTTATTATTTTCTTTTTTTCTACCATTTCGTATTTATTTTTATTTTTGTTGTATATTTTTTAACGCGCAGCTGCTAAGGAAATGATTTTCGAAAAATTGAAGTTTATGACGATGAATGGAATATTTTTTGTTGTTGTTGTCTTTCGTATTTATTATTTACTCGAGACAGTGTCTGTGTGTGTGTGTGTGTGTATGTGTATGTGCGAGTGTGTGAACACATACGCATTTATACGAATATTGTAAACAGTAACTTTTTAAAGCTGTTGTAAACCGAAGTTCTGTGGCGAAGCGCATTGAACTTTGCTCGACGCACTCGCTGCAAGTCCGCTGCAAGCCCGCCCAAAAACACATACGTGCACACACAGGGACATGAGTGTGCGTATTTTAACACGTATTTACTTGTAGGAGACGCTGCTGGGCCGGCTTTGAGTTTAATTTGGCTTAATTGCGTGCAAGCCTCTGTTTCTTCAGCCGCTGCCTTTGCCTCTGCTATGGCCTCTGCTCTCGAATGGTATCTCATTATCAGGCAAACCTCGACGTCAACGTCAGCGTCGACTTCGACGTCGGTGGAATCGTGCGATTAATCAAATCAAACGAAATCAAATCAAAGGCGATTTACCTGCACTCGCAGGCCGCATATGAAGTGTGCGCTCGTTGTTGTTGTTGTTGCTGAAGTACGTGTATCTGTGTATCTATAAGTCGAGGTATGGCTAGGGCTAAAGCTCTGCGTGAGAGCGAGAGAGAAAGAGAGAGAGAAAGAGAGAGAGGGGACAGAGCGAAGTGGAATGAAGCTATGACAAAGCATTTTTAAGCCATTTGATTGACTGACGTTAAAATATTCACGTGCAGCGATTTTAATCGCAAGCAACGGGCGCAGTGCATTTTTCTGTATACTCATTATGAGTGCATTAATGGGGTATGCTAGGGGGAGTGAACTGCAGTGTAACAGGAAGTCGCTCGATTGCGATCCCCTTGTACAGTGGATCGTATAGCAGAGTTTAATTGTCACAGCAGATCTAACACAAGTTTTTACTTGGTAATTTTTCTATGTATGGGGAGCATTCAGTTTCTATCTACCCGCTGATATTACTAGAGGGTATCTGCTTAAGCTGTACACTCGCTGCGAGCAGAGTTACATGTGTACCTATCTCCTGCTGCTGCTCTCCAACTCTCTATGCAAAAAATAATAATTATTAAAAACATATGAGTGTGCGTGCGTATCAGTGTGTACATGGATAAAGGTGTGTGCTTGTGTGTATGAAAAGTATGAGTTTAACATACAAAAAATAAATGAGTGCAGATGCAGTCACACAACGATGTCGTTGTTATAGTTGTTGTTGTTGTTGTTGCTGTTATTGGGGCGCTGCCTTTGGTTGCATTTCTTGAAGCTGCCGTTGTTGTTGTTGCTGTTGTTGTCGCTTGTGGGCCTGGGGCCTCTCCGGGCCGCCTGTATTGGGGATTAATGAATTTGATATAATGACATTTTAGATTGCATCTGCATAACATTTAATTGTGTTTGCCTGTCAGACGGCGGCGCATTGCGCGCTGCAAACGCATTTTGTGCCTTGTCATTTAGGAAAATGAAAATGAAAATATGCACACTCCACACAAATCATACTACTAAATCGAATGGTGTGCGGGTGGACCGAGCTCACGAAGGCAGGGTATGTGTGGGAAGAGAGATAAGGGGGGCAGCGGGTGCTCGGCGTCCTGCGGCCAAGGCAAAGTCTATCGATTTTGTGTGCCTAAACTTTTCGCAATTTTCATATGCAAATGGCGAATAATGGGCGACTTATTATAGTTTAAGCTGCACATATCCTATGCAACAACAAATGGACAAGTAGAGAAGAGGAATGCACTCGACGAGGAGTGCACGACCCGACGATGCCCTGCAAGTAGTTGGCAAACACTCGCAATCGTTTTACCAAGTCATTTCGACAGTTACAGTATTATACTCCTTGCTTGCAGTTACAGGGTATATTGGTTTATTCGTAGCAAGTTTGAGCTCTGGTTTTTTTTTTACAACGCTTTCGTTTGGTTATTTTTATAGTTTTTGTGTGTTTGTATAGGGCTGTGTTTGCTCCAATTAAAAAAAAACGTTGAGTACTCTAAGTTAACCTACAGTCGAGTGTATATGTATGTTTGAGTGTGTGGAGGTGTGTGTGTGTCATTGTGAGTTTATCTATGTGTGTTTGCCTAATTTGCCAATTAACTTAATGGGCATTTATTATTTAGCAATAAAATATGCAAAGCAATTGCTGAAATGTGGCACACACACACACACACACATAGCACACAAAGAGCAACAGAACTTAAGTAACTGTTCGCATTGGCGCAGCAGAGCAACAACAATAATACCCACAACTACAGCGACAACCACCTGGCATAATAACTTTTGCGAAATGACAGCGAACAAACTGCTGCAAGTAAAACCAGTGGTTAAAGGCGGAACGACTGTCAGATACTCTTTCGATAAGTTCGATAACTGTAGAATAAAGTTGAGATGCGAAAGAGAAAGAATGGCAGGTACAGATACAGATGCATTGGCAAATGCAAGTGTAGTCAGTTGCATAGATATGCATAGATGCATATATAGATCATTATATAGATATATAGATAGATATGCCAATATAGTTGAAAATATCAATACCGATAATACAGATGCAGACACATGCGAATACAGATACAGATAAATTTATAACTATAAGAAGTAGGCAAAGCTTTGCTCTAGCTAAGCAACTCACCGCCTGAAATCGAGAATAAAGACAAAGACTGCAACGACGATGACGACGACGACGACGACGATGCCGGCGAGTTCGAGTTTTGTTTCGACTTTGGTCGCGCGATGCCGCCGACAAAACATAATTTACTTTCGGCTGCATAAACAATGCAATAAAATAAAAGAACCGATGCGAAAAGGCAGCCCAAAGAGAGCAGTAAATAAAATATATGGCATTGGAATAAAATATTTGTAACAAAAATAAACGCAGGCCTGGCTCTGGCTTTGCTGGTTCGCCCAGAGACGCAGAACACACACACACACACACACAGATACTGCAATCCATGTTGGCCAGGTATCGGTCAGGCTGCGGCGTTAGAGCAACGGCGACTTGGCTGCAGAGTTGAGCTCAGCCCGAGCTGGGGCTCACACAAATTGGCGGCAGGCAAGGCAGAGGCGGCATCCAGTACTCAGTTATTAGGCGCAATCAAAATGAGAAGGAATTCAGAAATTATTATCCATACGGCGGCAGTCAAGGTGCAGGACACGACCAAGTTGTTCGTTCGGTCCGCAATTTTCGATTTCTGTGCGATTTGTTTTACGAATAAAACTTTTCAAATGTATCTGTGGCTGTGGCCGTCGTTGTAGCTGTATCTGCAGTAGTATCTGAGGCTGTGTGAGCGGCAAAAGTTTGGTAGAACAGCGCTGTTACCTTTTGGCCAAAACAGAAACAAAATACGTGGCCCAATAAATAACGATGCTGCTTCTGTGCTTCCTTCTTATACCCTATACCCGTTCGAAATAGACAGCAAGCGTATGTAGATAATTGGTAGATATCGATGTTAGATAACTGAGGTGATTTGAAGATCGCTGTGAAATTTTATAACAGAGTAGGCTTTTTCTTCCGTGATACTAGATCTGTGGAACGGTCTAGGAACCAAAGATCTAAGTAATGGGTATCTTATGGTCTCTTGTACTGCCTATTTATTTTTTTATAATATTTCTACTGGAACTTTAGTTATCATTTGCTGAGTATCTGCAGTTCTAGCACGCTACGCCAGCGTCTTCTTATAAGCTCTATTCCTTCTTCATTTCGTTCTCTTCATTTTTTCAATATTTTATAAGTTATTACTTTTGCGCAATTGCTTGTTATTTTAAATATGTATTTGCTGCTGCTGCTTGCCGCCCGCATTTTTATTGCATTTAGTTTTTCAGGGGAATTCTTATTTATGCGCTTATAAAATAAATTACGCATACGCCGAACGTGCGCACTTTTTGGAACTTTGTACTCGGCAAATAGTAGCGGGACGAGGACAGGGACGGGCATGGGTGCTGGGTGCTGGGTGCTGGGAGCCTATCGAGAGCTATGGGAAATTCCTGAAATAGTTTGCGCATAATTTTCAAGCGCATTAAATTTTATATGCGATTTTTACGACTTACTTATACTTATATTTTATTTATTATGTTTTTGCAATGGAAAATTGGGGAACGGCAGAATGCAATGAAAAATTATGAGCTCAATTTATGGCAGGCGCCATTACTAAGGAAATAACAAAGCCATTTATATGTAGACAGGCAGAACTGTATGACTGTGTGTGAGTGTATGATATAGTGAAAAACAGCCAAGATAAATAATCGACAAGGTTAGTTTTGTAAGAATCGACAGCTGAAAACGATTACAATATTTTGTAATACACGCGAGCTAGCTGCGCAGGGTTTTTCCTTTCCCTTTTCGAGTACATACCTACATACACATACATGGAAAACTTGCAACACCAACGTTATAACAAAACCAACATTGACAAGTAATACAAATTTTCCATTGGAAGACAAAGCAACTTAACTAAATAGCACACAGCTTGCAAGACTTTAGGTAAATACACTTGCAATGCAAATAAAATATGTAAAAACAAATGAGAGTGCATAATGGTCTATCCGATCAAGATATGCCCTACGAAGAGAGTTAGAACTTGTCTAGCTGCAAGAAAACTTATCGTATTTATCTAAACTTATATTGTCTATAAAGTCTTGGATTTACCATGGGCCTTTATGGCCACATTTATGGTTAACTGTCGAGCAAATATTGTAAAACGGCACCGAGATGACAACGAGTGGAATCATTGAATAGGCTGACTGTATGACTGGGCTGGCGGCACTGTCTCTCGCCACAGTCTCTGCCATTTGTTTGCGTACGAGTATTGTCTAGTTTGTCCGCGACCTGCCTGGGGTTGGCTGTGTAAATATTTGAAACTTTAGCGTCTTGTTGTTTTTTCGCTTCTCTCTCTCTCTCTCCCCCCCTCTCTTATTTTGTAAAACTTTAAGTTATTGTCTAAATAGAGTGAGATGTAAATATTGGACTAAGTGTAAGTGTATAATGGTTATTACGAAAAGTCCAACGTCAATGGCCTAGCCATGTAATGGTGCCATCTAAACATTTATATGTATATATAAATATATATTTGTATGTTTGTAGTGTACTTGCGTACACATCTAGATATTTTGAAAATGCGTCGCACACGTTCGACCCATTAATAAAATGACAAAAGTTACGAATTTCAAATTATTATTATAACAATAACATTAATAACATTGTTATTATTATAATGGCCCTGGCTCGACTTGGTTTGCTTCGGATTCCGATGCGGATTCGTCGACGGCAAGTCGTAAAAGCAAAAGCAAAGGCAAATACAATTTGAATCGGTTCGCTTTCTGTTGTGTTTGTGTGTTTGTGTGTGTGTGTGTCTGTGTGAGTGAGTGTATCTTCGCTTGGATATCCAATATAAGTCTGTAGATAATAATTATTTATATTTCTAACTAAATGCATAAAGTTTTATTGCTGCGTCCGCCAGCGAAAAAGTCGTCAACAAAACAACACATAAAACCGAATTACAATACATTCTACCTACTATATGGCATATAAGATATGCATATATAACACACACACACACACACACACATATTTAAACAATATTAGGGCCTATATACTACGCATACATACATATATTAATATATTGCACAATATATGTTTTATTGTCGACATTTTATGGGCCCTTTTTGGTGATAATACGAAAGAAAGAGAATTCTGACGTGTTTTTCGGGGAGCTTTTATCATTGTTCTGTTGTTGTATTTATGGCAATATAATGGGAATCGAACAGAGTTCGAATAGATGGAAAGTCCACCTTATAGTTTCTATAACATTTGTCTAGTTCGCGATAAAAATATTTGTGCTGTTCATACAACAATTTCGAAATAAGTTTTTGTTGTATTTTCCGGTCGTAAAACTCATCGTCGGCATTTGCACGCCATAGTTGCTGCTTTTGTTGTTGTTATTGGTGTTGCTGTGGTCGTAGAAATCTAAACATCTGCCTCAGCCACGCCCTTAATCAACTAAGTAAGCATATAAAAATGGATCGTAAAAGCGCCAAATGCAACTTACAACTGCCGCCTGCAACAATGTTGAGCTGCAGCAAAGAAATTGTGGAAAACTCGACGAAAAAGCAACAAGAACAACAACAAGAGGCAACGAAGCAACGGGAGAGAGGCAACAAATAACTACCACAATTAACTTGGGCCAATTTTTATGTGAACGCTGTCCCGCGGCGCCAGAACGCCATAAGAACTAAAGCAAATCCTGCCCTAGCAGTCTGCCGCACAGAGCGGCATTTTATCGATTGCCATTTCAACTTCATGTCGCATATCATTAGAATTAATCATTAAAATGTAATAATAATTCGTATAAATGTTGCAACATTGTTCGTTACATCACACAGCACAGAGTCGTACACTAATAAAAAAAAGAAGGCAGATCAAAACGTTGCAGCGCAGTCGGTTTACGATTGCATGTTGCATGATGCCTTTTGGATGCGATGTTGCCCGAGACTGCTGCCGACTTGCCAGCAGTAGTAGGCTATGTTGCGAGCAACATGTGACGTTGCTGCTGCTCACGCTGCTGCTGCTGCTGCTGCTGCTGCTGCTGCTGTTCCTCTGCTGCTTGCAACTTTTTATGGCAGCGTGCAGTTTTACAGCTCAGCTGGCTGGCTGGCTGGTTGGCTGCCTAGCTAGCGGCTCCTTTGGCTGCCCTCCTTGGCGGCGAGCTATAGCGCCAGCTTTTTTATATTAAAAGTAATAAAAGTTAAAATGGCAACATCGACTGAGGGGCAAAGGCGACTGCGGCAGCAGCAGCAGCAACAATAACAACAACAACTTCAACAGCAACAACAGCGGCGACTACAACAGCACAATTTATGGTCTTAAAACTAATTTAACTTTTATAAAATTACCAAACACGCATAAACACAATTTTTATGCCGGACGCACGTTGCACGTTGCAACGTTGCATTCTCAGCGCCTGCTCTCCCGCCCCTTCTCTCTTTCTCACCATTGCTGCCTTCAATGCCGTAAACTGTTGTTCTTGCTCTTGTTCTTCACCGTGTGGTTGTTGCTGTTGTTTTTGTTATTCATATAAATTTTATTTCATTCCATTTTGTTGTTGTTTTTTTTTATTTGTGCGCAATTTTTTATGAGCCGCAACTTTGTTGCTGATTTTTATGTGTTGCAGCAATGGGCGAGAAAGCGGCAAAACAGTTGGCCTACATAGTTGGAGTGCGGGCTGCGGGGCAACGACGACGATGATGGCAAAGGCAGCGGCTTCATGAGGGGTGAAGGAGTGCCAGAAGAGACACGGGGAAGCGGGGCTTAGCGTTTGTCTAATTGACGATGTTCAATCCTATAGAGTACACATGGATTGAACACTGCAGTTGAGATGAAGTTTAGAATGCTAAGATTAGTTTCTTGCCGTTGTCAACTCATAAACAATGCACTAGAAATAAGTTTTTGACACCAGCAACGTTTAGAAGGCAATGAACTTTCTGAATCGAATAAATACTTTGTCAAGCAGATGAGTTCAAAAGGTTAAATATAAATCAGTCCAACACTTGAGATAGGCCTGACCAACGCAGCGTGTAGGAGTCCGCAGCATATGCATATGACAGCAGCTTGACCCACGCAATGCAACATTACACATTGTGACCCTAAATATAAATACACACTTATCGCTTAGGGCGCTCATGTAACCCCCCGTAGCTTAATATAGAGATAAGTTAGAATAAGATTTTGATATAAATAAAGGAGCCGTGAAAGCGGCTCATCAGTCTGTTTTGGAACTCGTGTCGCGTACTTCATTTCTGCCGTTTTCATTTTGGTGACCCCGACGTGATCAGTGAACATTGTGAAGTAAAATTTAAATTTTATAAAAAATTTCGGTACGCGTGTGTTTAAAAAAAAAAAAAACCCGTGTGTTTGTTTTTTTTAAATATATATAAATAAAATATATTTAAAAAAAAAAAAAAATTTTCGTGCGTGTTGTGGAAAAATGGAGACAACTATGGAGTTAATAGAAACCCAGAAGGCTCTAGGAGGAGCCCTGGAAATCCTCTACAACACCGCGGCGGCAGAAGCGAGTCGGACAGACTCGGTACAGCTAGGGCTGTACAAGGAGGAACTAACTGCCATCACTGAGCAGTTCGAGCTCAACGACAAGAGGTTGCTCGAACTCTCAGCAGAGGCAAAAAAGACGCCGTACTTCAAGGAGAAGTACGGCGAGCAGGTACGTGGTTTAATTTATAAAACACATGTACTATTAAGTTCCATTAACCCCTTAGGGAAGGCCGTGAAGCCTGACTCTAAGGGTGATAAACGCACGAAAAATGTGTGTAAAAAATTCTCATATTTGCTGGGTGAATATCGGTCAGCCTTAAATAGAGTTAAGGCTGGACATGAACCCATGAGCGAAGTGAGACAAGCAAAGAAAAACTGTCAGGAAATTTTCATCACGTACATGGATGAGTACGATGATGATGATCTGACAGAAACTTTTTTCTCGCTTAACGAGGCCTATGAGGAACTTGCCTCTAGGTCAAGAAGCGAGAGTCTTCCATTCACTCTGCCTAGAGTCGATATTCCGTCGTTCTCTGGCAAATATGAGGAATGGAAGACTTTCAAAGAGTTGTTCCAACAACTGATAGGATCAACTATGATTCCGGACGCGCAAAAAATGTGCGTCCTAAAAACAAAGGTACACGGTGACGCAGCTGCCACCATAGCAAGTTTGGCGCCGACTGACGCAAATTACAAACTTGCATGGTCCTTGTTGGATGCTAAATTCAACAACAAAAGAGCAGTGCTGAGTGTGCACTTGAAAAATTTGGTCGATGCACCCCATGTCGGGGATTCAGCATCGACCATTAAGGCTCTTTTGGACACGATCCAAGAAAATGTCCAGGCTATAAAAGCCATGGGCTTGAAGAATGAAGATATTCTTCAGAGCCTATTTAATTTCCTCTTTCTACGGAAATTAAGTGACCCATTGAGGTCAAAATATGAGAGCGGTCTCAGCAACTCTAGGGAAATTCAGTCGCTAGAGCCGCTGCTCAAATTCCTGGAGCACGAATTTTTCGCTCTAGAAGCGAGTCAAATAAGGCCCAGTAGCAATAATAAACTCCGAAAGGACGAAGCATGCATACTGAAATGCAAAGGTGCTCATCCTTTGGAGAATTGCTATAAATTCAAGGCTTTAAATAGCCAAGACAGATGGGAAACGGTGGTTAAGCATAAGGTATGCGGCCGCTGTTTAGGCAGAGACCACCAATACAAAAATTGTAAAAAGGTGTGTTCTGATTGTAAAATGTCCCATCATGTCTTACTGCATAAGCCTTCTAACAAAAATGCGAAAAATGCCACAGTCAGTAAGTCCAGTAATTTAGATAAAAAAAAGTATATTTTACTGGCCACAGCCATAGTTCAAGTAAAAGATAAGGACGGAAATTGGCATGACTGTCGAGCTCTGCTTGATAGCGGCTCGCAGGTGAATTTTCTTACTGCAGCTATGCAGAAGAAACTGGGCATTAAAGGAAGTAAAATTCAAACTTCCATTGAAGGAATTTCTGGAGGAACAGCACATATAAAAGAGTGCTTAGAAGTTCACATAAGATCCAAAAATTCCAGTTTCAATACACAAATTGAAACGTTAGTAATGAAAAATATTGTCTCTGAGCTACCGGCTCGCCGGTTTGAAATAGGAGAAGTGGCTTCAGACTTAGGCTTAGCTGATCCATCATTTAATATTCCAAAAAGAATAGATATGCTGTTGGGAGTTGAGCAATTCTATGAGACCTTGTTAGAAGGTACAACAACTCTGAATAATGGTCAAATAAGACTAAATAAAACAGAGTTTGGATGGGTAGCCACTGGTCCGTTGGTGATAAAGGAATCACCAGCAGTTTGTGGCACAGTAACCGAAAGGTTAGACAGCTTAGACGAGCAACTTCAGAGATTTTGGCAAGTTGAAGAAGTCAATATAAAGGCTCCGAAATTTACTAAGGAAGAAATCCTATGCGAGGATATCTTTGCGAATAATGTAAGCAAAGGCTCGGATGGGAAGTTCTTAGTTAAATTGCCCTTTAAGTCTAATATGATGCAATTAGGTAGCTCTGAGTCACAAGCCAAACGGAGGTTTTTGACCTTAGAGCGAAAGCTAGAGAAAAATTCGAAGCTGAAAGAACAATATGTTCTATTCTTAAAAGAATATATCGATTTAGGACACATGGTTGAGGTTCAGAGCCCAGAAAAAATAAACAGTAAATATTATCTCCCTCATCACTGTGTTTTAAAGCCAGATAGTACGACTACGAAATTAAGGGTAGTTTTTGATGCATCTTGTAAGACATCGAATAACTTAGCCCTTAATGACGTGCTCCTTACTGGACCTAAACTGCAAGAGGATCTTTTCAATATACTGCTGAGATTTCGCAAATATAAATTTGCTATCTCTGCGGATATTGAAAAGATGTATAGACAGATTTGGGTTCAGAAGGAGCACCAAAAGTTTCAGTTGATTTTCTGGCGATGGGACCGAAATGACCCTCTAAAAACATATGCGCTAAAAACAGTGACATATGGCACAGCTGCTGCACCATATTTAGCAGTAAAATGCTTACAACAGGCAGCAGAAGAGATAGAGGATGAAGCTCCTAAAATGGCTAGCATTGTCAAAAACGATTTTTATATGGATGATCTAATGACAGGTGCGAATAGTGTCTCACAAGCACAGGAAATCCAAAAATATATTTCCAGTGAGCTAAGAAAAAGAGGATTCCATTTGCGAAAATGGTGTTCCAACAGCGCACAAGTCTTAGAAAATATTCCAAAAGTCGACAGAGGCATGCGCCTAGAGTTTGATAAGGAGCAGGCAGATAGCATTAAAGCGCTGGGAGTAGCTTGGATGCCAGATATTGACAAGTTTGCAATAAAATGCAATTGGGAATGCAAGCTAAAGCCAACTAAGCGAAATATATTGTCCGATATCTCAAGACTTTTTGATCCATTAGGATTAGTCAACCCAGTTACAGTAACTGCCAAGATTTTAATCCAAGAGCTATGGAAGGAAAAAAAGGATTGGGATGAAGAGATTTCCGGAGATATACTAGAAACATGGGATAGGTTACGATCTGATCTACCCACACTTAATAAGATAATGGTACCAAGAAGACTAATTGGGGATAATGTGGACCGTATTGAGCTACACGGTTTTTGTGACGCATCCACCAAAGCGTATGGAGCCGTCATATACGTAAAATCGTGTAGTGCAGACGGAAGAACTTTTATTAATATAGCGACCTCAAAATCGAGAGTCGCCCCCACAAAAGTCTTATCTTTGCCTCGCTTAGAACTATGTGCGGCAACATTATTGACTGAATTAATAATAAAGGTGTCAAACGGTGTAATGACGTTCGAAGAACTCACTACGTTAATGACACAAATTGAAGCTATTTTGAATTCTAGACCTTTAACACCGTTGTCCGACAATCCGAATGATTTGCAAGTGTTAACACCTGCCCATTTTATCTTAGGAGAAGCTATGTCAACGATAGTTGACGCAGATAATAATAAAAGTTATAAGGGGTTCCGAGACCACTGGAAGGCAGTCCAAGCAAATTCGGAAGAATTTTGGAAGCGATGGTCCGTGGAATACTTGTCCGAGTTACAAAAAAGGTACAAATGGGCAAATCCAAAAATGAACATCGAACCTGGCACCCTAGTTCTCTTAAAAGATGATAATTTGGTTCAAACCAATTGGAGGAGGGGCAGGGTGACAAAGTCCATCATAGGAAAGGATGGACTTTGTCGAATGGTAGAAGTAAGGACAAGCAATGGAGTGGTTATGAGATCCACACACAATGTTTGTCCTTTTCCTACGGAAGAAAATGAGAAAAACATTTCAAATAAAAACAATAATCGAAACGAGATACCACATAAGGTATCCGCAAGTAGACAAACAAATCCAAGAAAGGTTAAGAATAAAAATTTAATACTTTGTATCTTAGCATTTCTAAGTATTTTTAAGAACACAAATTGTCAAAATGTAACACAAATCAGAGATAAGGCAGGGATATTTTACGAAGATCAGGGAATTGTCGGCCTGTCAAGAACATCGTGGGACATAATTATACATGCGGACATGGAGGACTATGACGCGTTCAAATACCGAGTGGACGAAGCGTTGGCAGCGACACAGGACATTGGCGAAACACTGAAAAACGATGCACAAGTGAATTCAATGATATCGACATTGGACAGCAAAGCAAAGAGGCTGTTACAACATGACGATATCATTAAACACATAAGGACACCGGGCAAGCAGCGTCTACCAAGGGCGCCGTTGCAGATACTTGTTTCCATCTATAGTGCGGTCTTCGGTCTAATGGATGAAGAGCAGGCCGAAGAGTTAATGCGGAGGGTGGACCAAGGCAGGGAAAATGAAGGATACCTTCTGGACCTACTGCGCAACCGGTCCTCCGTACTAGACGCTACTCTGGAGGTGCTCGACAAGCAGAACAAGGCAATCTGGGGAAATTTCCAGAGGATAGACGACAACATATTGAAAATCAAAGACGCCACGGACAGAGTAGGCGATGAGCAATTGTTTCTACAAGCTTTCGAAACGCTGAATCAGGCTATGGATGCCTTCGAACATCTCCAGCAGGGCATCATCAACCTGATGTGGAACAAGAAGGGAAATTTCCTGGACAGCCTATTACCCGTTACCCAGTTCCAGAAGCACATTCAGGAGATTACGCTCAACATGCCATCTGGACTACAGCTACCTACTTTGGATCCATTAGAGCTTGGAAGGACTGCTAAAGTGAAGGCCCGGACAACAAAGTCAGCCATTCTGTTCCACGTAAAGATTCCGCTGATCAGCCAAAACATTTTGCGAGCATATCAAGTATATCAGCTGCCTGTGGTACACAGTGGGCGCTTCGTCAGCATAAATCCCGTGTATAAATATATACTAGTGGATGAAGCGAGGACTGTTTATTATGGCATGTCTGAAGACAATTGGGAGCACTGCCAGAAGATGGAGGAACTAACCATTTGCGAGCAGCGTCACCCTCTCTTCAATTGTAACAAGGCGACCAAGTGTGAAGTCCTTCTACTTGCGAAAAGGTCACCCATTATCGAAGAATGCTATGTAAACGTAATGATGCCTGAGACAACCTGGCACCAACTACATCAACCGAACTCTTGGTTATTCTCCGCCTCAACCAAAATAATTGCGGATGTGTTCTGTGCAGACAAAACAAGCACATTGGAACTCACTGGCGTAGGAATACTGCAGCTTCAGGCCGGATGTTACCTGCATTCTGAGCATGTCAGTCTATGGGCTTTCGAGGACCGGACGTCAGATGTATCATTTTGGATACCAAGGATAAACCTAACGGACCAGCTTCCAGCGATGAACCATATCGAGGTAAAAGGAGGTATCCAGGCATTCAAGATTCCAGAGCTTCCCCGCCAAGGTCGGATTATGGGTTTTCCGGTCGAACTGGAGTGGCACCATGCAGCTCACTATTCTCTTAGCATCACAGCAATGATCTTGATCGCTGGGGTCGTCGTGGGACTTATCATCCTCATCCAGCGAGTATGCCGCATGCCGTCACAATTCTTGCCAGCCACAATTGCCCTGCCCCGCATAGCTTAGAATAATGATATACAATTTAAGATATTTAGAAGAAATGTCATTTTATAAGTAACGGTCGTTTAGCAGGGCCAGATATATTAAGACATAAGAAATATATGACTTATGTAAACAACCGCCATCTAGCAGGGCCAGAAAACAAGACATAAAGAATGTATTTTTTTGAAAGGTACACCTTTCAACAGGGCCAGGATATTCAATCCTATAGAGTACACATGGATTGAACACTGCAGTTGAGATGAAGTTTAGAATGCTAAGATTAGTTTCTTGCCGTTGTCAACTCATAAACAATGCACTAGAAATAAGTTTTTGACACCAGCAACGTTTAGAAGGCAATGAACTTTCTGAATCGAATAAATACTTTGTCAAGCAGATGAGTTCAAAAGGTTAAATATAAATCAGTCCAACACTTGAGATAGGCCTGACCAACGCAGCGTGTAGGAGTCCGCAGCATATGCATATGACAGCAGCTTGACCCACGCAATGCAACATTACACATTGTGACCCTAAATATAAATACACACTTATCGCTTAGGGCGCTCATGTAACCCCCCGTAGCTTAATATAGAGATAAGTTAGAATAAGATTTTGATATAAATAAAGGAGCCGTGAAAGCGGCTCATCAGTCTGTTTTGGAACTCGTGTCGCGTACTTCATTTCTGCCGTTTTCAGACGATGTTGGTTGTTGGGAAACGCCACGATAAAGTAAAGTTCTTTATGCCAAGCGACAGACAGACAGATGGAAAGACTATTCGAATGCGATGGGTTAATCTAAGCAACAGGAAGTTCATTAGAAATGCAATTCAAGAATGTGTATTGCAATGAGTGCCATTTATCATTTGAGTGCAGGGGAGATTCATAGAAATATGCCAAAAAAAATCAGATCAAAGAAACATCAGTAATTAAATAATTGGTAAAAATTCAAATACTGTACTAAAATAAAAAACTACAAATAAAATATCTGAAGTTGCCGAAAATTAAAACTAAATCTTAGTATTTGCATCTGTAACAAAATACTACTTTAGCTTTATCGGCCTTTAGATTAAGCTCATAACACGCATATATCGGAAAGTTAGACAGACGTGTACCTATTTAGGTCTATAACTATTGAGCATTTAAAAACTTCATTTCGTAAACGGAAACAAACATTTCCTCATAACAGCATGTAATTAAAATTATAATAAGATGCTTTGCCCGAGATAAAAAGAAATAAAACATGCGAATGTGATACGTGAGTAAGTGTGCGTGCGTGCATATGTGTGTGTGAGCTCAGATAAATTCATAGCAATACATAAGTTCGTATGACTGCGTATATGCGGGTAGGGGTATATCTATCGAACTGTACTGCGATGACTGCAAAGCGCAACGGTAAACAAACACAGAAAATGTAGGGGACAGAGACAAGGTAGAGGAAGCGGGTGATTGGCGGGGAGGGAGATGGGGGGCACTAGCAGAAGGAACTGGGGTAGACAATTATTACGAGCATTTTCTACAAAATAGCGGCGATAAATTTCAATATCTCACAGAGCAGCGTCGTACATGCTACACGTCGCACAAACAAGCGTATAGACAGACAGACAGACATACGGAACATGCATGTATATGTAGAAATGGAAAAATAATAACAATAATAACTAAAAAACTACTTGAGTACAAACACAGCAACAGCGGAGGCAGAGATAGAGGCAGAGCGGCAGAGTAGCAACAGCAGATACAGATACGCGCGACGCATCAGATAAAAAGATATGACGGCTACAAAAACGTTGGCACAAAACGCAGTAATTAAATTCGTGTGCATTGTTGTTGTTGTTGTTGTAGTTTCTTCATTTGAACAAATATCAGTACTGGAGAGACATACAGCCGCTGCAGATATAAGCGTAGAACAGCGACAGATACAGATGCAAAGATACAGAAACATCATCAGCCGCGCCGCTTGCATTTAACTAAGTACCGCACACTTTTTTGTTGCTTTGCGTTCTGCTGTTTTCATATTGTATTTAATTTTATTTCCACTTGTCAGACAACAAACTAAAGTAGGCTAATTGTTTGTAGGAGAGCGCAGTGCTGTATCTTGCAGATACAGATACAGGCACAGACACAGATACACGGCACACAAAAAGAAAAGCTCTGTTGTTCTTGCTCATTTATTTGCTTCATTTCTGGCTTCATTATATGGTTATTATACTACGGCCCGCTGCTGCTGCCGCTGCGACTACAGCTGTGGCCTTCTTAGAAATAATGTACAACAAAAACTAATATTATGCAGCATGTTGTGCGATGCAAAGATATATCGCTGATACACACACACACACTCATAAACGCATACATATGCATACCTACAGAGAGATACATTTGCGGCAAGTTACATTTGGCGTAATTAATGCTGGAGCTGCAGACCTGCGGAGCCATAACAAATACGTAGATACAACTCAAAACAGACGAGGGCATTAGACAGTCGCGTAATCGGGCGGTCGGTCGGGGAGGGACGTATAAAAAATGCTGAAGAAATTGTTGTAATATTTAATTGAATTTTTCTCAAAGCGGCTTTGGGTCGCTTCATTTGCCTCCCATTGAATCATTAGAAAAGATAAAATTTAATAATAAAAAAAAAACTCGTAAGTGCAGCGTCGGCGTCGGACTTGACGTTGTCGGCACCAGAGCTGAATTGGATGCTGTTGTTGTTAATGTTTACTTCAACTTGATTTTCATGGGAGCCATTTCAACCCACCATCTCCGGCGCCCCAGCAGCATGTGTAGTAATTTATAAAATGCAGCTAAATGCAATTAAGTAAGGCATAAAAGTAAATTACAAACAAATGCAGAAGATGCCGCTGCAGTGGGAAAACCGAACACGCGTATATTTATAAGCTGATTTTGATATTACGAAAAATATTTTTCTTTTCGAAAATGATTTACAAATTAAGGCAGCTGCCAAAGGGAGTGCCGACATCGCCAGAATTAAAAGACGACAGGCAGACAGTTGCAGATGGCCGGCAAAACGAAACGCAACTTGATTATTTTTAGATAAATATCTTTTGATTTTCCTTCCGTTTCCCCTCGCTTGTTTGTTCGCCTGCAGCAATTATTCACTTACATTACTTAGGGATTTTTCCTGTATAGTTTACTATTTTAGCTCTAATTCAAAAACCTTTATGCCAATCCCAGTCGAAACTCACATATGCGCAACTCATCCGGTTGAGTATCTGGAGCTCTTTGCCGCTTGATATTAATTAGCTGTGCCACGAGCAGTGGCAGCTACACGCAATGCCAAGATAGAGAGCTGAGCTTTTCCCCATTACACTTCCGCATTTGTTAATTATACAGTATCGCATAGCTCGTAACATCCCTTTTGCTTGTTGCAAATATTTGTAAAAATCAAGTATGTAGCTGGCAAAACTGCATCCAAACTAAACGAATCGAAACTAAACTAAACTAAACTAAACTAAAGTAAATTAGGCGCAGAGCACATATTTGATTTACTTACTTGCATTTAATATGCCAATGCCTGGCAAATGCCCATAAATGTCAGCGACGTCACAAATTGGCTAAAAAGCCAGCAACAATTCAACGAGCTGACCTGGAGAAGGGAGGCCGAGCGAGACGAGTCGAGGCAAGGCGTGGCCAGAGAAACGGTCAGTTGAGAGGGGAGGAAGGAATAGTTGGGAGGGGAAAGCAGCACGTCGACAAGTTGAAACGTCGAAAGCAATTAAAAATGTAGAAAATTCAATCGGAAAAATCTAATTCGATTTCTATGCCGCGTTTTGCCAATGGACGTCGAACGGGACTGCAAACGGAACGACACTGGAATGTTGCACAGCACAGACACACTCACACAGAGACAGATACAGATACATACTGCTGCACATAAAAGCAATAACTGCCAGGCTGTGTGTTGTAGGCCAAGAAGAAATATGAACGTCGCAACTTTTTCCTTGTCTCTAACACAAAAAAGTGCACAAAAAAAAAAACTGAGGGGGAAAAAGAGAAATATGACAAACCGACTGACGCCTGACGCTATATTTAGAGAAATACACTAATGAAATTATATGGCAGCGGGAACGGCATATATCCTGGCCTGGCCAAGAGAGACAAAGCAAAAGTGCCAATAATAACATTTAAAGCAGGGGAAATTACAAAAATGTTCATCGTCTGTGTTTTGGCCGGGAAGCGAAGAGTGATATAAAACAGCGATAAAAACGATCGTAATTAAAATTCAAGTTGAGTTAATAGTATGCTAATACGTGTTGGCATTTTACGTAATCTTGCTCCACTGTGCATTGAGTTGCTTTGAAGTGCAACGAGTTCGAGTTGTGCGTTTTATGGTCTCAAATGTGTTTCATTAACACTTTGGCCGAAAGGTGCGTAAAAGCTTCGCACTAGCCGCCACTTCGCAACGTTATCCACCATCCCCCAGCCCCCCATCCCAAACCATCATTCTCACCGACGCACGTCCTTTATCCAAGCGCCCTTTCCACACCTTGCCAACGTAAGCAGACCCTGTGTTTCAGCTTTACAAATGAATGCGTCTGGCTAAAGCGGCAGCCTAAAGAGATGATGCACAGTGCAATGTATGCACAAGCATATATAGGTGCAGGACTAGGAATAGGAATAGGAATTGCTATGTACGTATGTATTGGGGGGAGAATGTAGCCTGTAGGGCCCCGGCGTGGTCAAAGGAAAAAAGCTCAGAGTACGTAACGCTGCGCCTGTTATTGGCAACTGCCACGCATATGTGTGTGTGTGTGTGTGTATGTGTGTGTGTGTGTGCGACAGTCTGTCTGTGTGCTTGTGAGCCTGCCCCGTCGACTATTTGAACATGACCAACAGCTATGGCCCAGCCTACGCGACGGCTCTGTTCCTTCGCCAGAGAAACAGAGAGAGACTCGAGTTGCATATGCAGCATGGCTTGCACCTAATATGCGAATACACAGACGCAGCAGCGACAAGTGCGGTAGGCGGGGTGAGGCTGACTGCGAGGGGCTTGGCATAGGGGTTTGCCTAACCATATCGAGCGTCGTGTGTCTGTTGCGGTCGCCGTTAGCAACGCGTTGGCGCTGCGTTTTCTATATGTCGGGGTTTGGGTACGGGATACGGGATACGATACGATACATATATAGTAGTATTTTATATCGTACGTTAGGAAAATGCATTTATCTCGCACTCTTCGCCGGTTGCTCCGCTCGGGTCCAGAGAGCCGTGGGTGCGGGTTGAAAGTAGAGCGAGAGTAGTAAGCGGCAGGAGCGCCGGTCTACGGTTTTAGGCTGATGTTCACGTTTGCCGGGGCTCGTTTTTGGCAGGCGCGCAACGTAAAAATTTTATGGATTTCGGAAAGTGCACGGCCATGGCTGGTGTGCTGGTCAGATGTGTGTGAGCGGGGGCTCAAGAGTTGCCCGTAGACTGTAGTCGTCGGCGTCTGTCTGGAGTATATAGAGACGCGCACACAGACAGACAGACTGAGGAAGTTTGCATATTGTTGTGCATTGCGTATACGCAGGATGCACAATGTGCGCCCCAAACTATGCAGCAATATTTTTATATCTGCATATATACGTACACACACGCACACACACACTCACAAACCTTCAGATTAATTGCCTTAAATTGACGCTGACCACTTTACAAGTATTTTGACGCGCAAATTATAGCCCGAACGCAACTCGAGCTGACGAAATGTGCGGGCAATTATGCAAAAGGCGTTCAAAGGCTTCGCAGTCGCTGTAAATTAATGAACAGCGCCGGCAAAGGCAACAACAACAACAGCAACACCGACAATAACAGCGCAGAGGGCAACAATAATAATAACAAATCGTTGGTCAGGTCGATAATAATTGCCAAAGCAAATATGCAGCTCACACAAGTCAGCTGACTGCCCCGCACAGTACAGCAAGTAACTAAATATATGGGTGTGTGTGTGTGTGTGAGAGAGGTGTGCAAGTGTGTGCATTCTACAATTCACTTTTGCAATATGTAAATGATTTCAATGGAAAGCAGCCCGCCCAGACCCAACGAACCCAACTACAGCAAAAACTAATAACAAATTACGACAAGCGGCCAAAGCAAAAGGGAACAAGCAAAGAAAGCCACATTAAGTGAAACGAACTGCTGATACACTGCAAAACTAAAGCACACATATATTAGGCGAAACAGCAAACAATGCAATCGAAATACTCCCAAGCACAGTTTGACAGAGTTTTCATTTCGTTATACTACCTGCATTTTATTTCTCTTCCTACACTCGACAACAGAGTAGTGCCAACGTATGTTAGTGTATACGGCAAACCGCCCATTAATGGTGTGGCAGACCCTGCTACTTGCTACTTGCAAATGCAAAGCGCGCGAGAAATATGGGAACAGAGAAAAATTAATTCATATCCGGTACACATGATTATACACCGAAACTCTAAGAAATCTATAATCTATATGCAATTTGTAATTTGTAATTTTCATTTTGCGCTTTTGCAAAACGTAAATGGAAAGTACGGCAGTAGGAAGAAGCAGAAGAAGTGCAAAAAGAAGACGTGGAGAAAAACTAATTGGATGTTTTTGGGGGGGCCCGGACTCTGGGCCAGACATGAAGCTAATCACCGAGAAGGGTTTGCTGCAGCATAAAAATCAAATATGAAAAAATGCAAATCGCAAATAAGCCCAGGCATTTGGCTCACTTACAGTTGTTACAAAAGTTGACAGAGATATATATATATATAAATGTATGCTGATGTATGGACGTGCCCAAGTGCAACCCCTAACTGCAAACCGCCACTGCCACACCCACTCTAGCCTGTGGTCTATGGCAAGTGCCCCTCGAGAGTGTTCGCTGTGTATTTTGTATACAAAAATAAAACATATACCCACACATATAGAGTAAATAAAATATTTCCCGTTTTCAGACAAAGCCAAATAATATTCGCACAAGAATAATGCAGATGGCTGAGAGATGAAGGCCTTTGATATATCACATTTACCAAACGGGGCGGCACAAACAATCTACCTACGTATAAAATATATTCATAATTTTAATGCATTGCATATCTAAGAGCCCGCAAACAACCCGATTTTGAGCCGGCAATCAACTTGCCACAGTTGGTCACCCATCACCCCAAGGGATGCTACTCACCGAATTCAGTTCAGCTCAGCAGTTCGCGATTTGACTTGGAGATAAATAAAAAGCCAAGCGACAGGGGATTACCTAAAAAGAGGTCTAAATTATAAAGTATTCCCCTCATTTCATTTGCTTTCAACAAGTTCGTCAGGAATTTAACTGGCTCCCGGGCGCAATTCAATATTTTTATCTATGCAAAAGATTTACCTCGGCGGAGTGACTGAACTCCCTTGAACCTTTGAGCTAGTACATTGCCTTCACCCACTTTTTCACACACACTCACACACACACACACTAATACTCACTCGCGCACACCCTCGCACAATGACCATAATTCATAAGCAAAACTTTTACAAATATAATAATTCAACTAAAACAAAATGAAATTGTTTTTCCAACATGAACAACAACAACAACAGCGACGATGCCACAAAGAAAAACTGCGTGTAGCATCTCAAATGCAAGTTCTGCACAAAGTTTTTCACACGTTGCAGGCTTCGACGAAAACTTTGTAACGTTGAAAAGACGCGGGGCGGGGGGAATGGGGGCGCGCGTAAATTTCAAATGTGCGCACATAAATATGGAAAAGCAACACACGCACACATCAACTCACACACACACATATTTATAGAAAAATTATTAGAAAAGAAAATGCTCTAAGATTAAGGTGAATCGCAAAGCGGAGCAGCTGATAAAATCGATAAGAGCGCGCACACAGATGCATCGAACTTTGGGGCACATTCAGGGCAGACAAAAGCTAGTTTCTTGTACCTTCCCCCCTCCCCTAACCATGTGCCTCACTGATGGGAATGTGGGAGCTTGCTCTCAGTACTTTTTGCCCGGCGTGCTGCGTATTGCAGTTGACGCTGCAGTTTTTTGCTCCGCAGCCGCACACAAAAATGCAGTTGAATGCAGAGACTGCGACGTTGCCAGGCGCGCAGCAAACTCAGCAGCCAGTCGCCCTGCGATGTGCAGCGAAAGTCTTCGAGGTCGACCCAACAGAATGCAATCCCAGCCACCGTCCCCCATCATTCCCTTGCTGCCCTCACTTCACGTCTTCCATCCCATGTACCCTTCGCAGTCGCAATCGCAATCGCACTCGAAGTCGCCGAAGATGTTCGCTTAAGAAAAGCGCGCGCAAAATTCGCGTCAGCGTTGTATCGGTGTGTGTGAGTCTTTGCTTGTGTATGGAAGAGAGTGTGCGCTGGTGAGTGTGCCCGAGTATATGACGCCATCGTCTCAAGTTTTAGTTGAGTTTTCCCTTTGAATGGTTTTCGGTTTTGGCTTGAGGGCTGTCGTTTGCTTTTGACGCACTTGCAGCAAGAGCAACAGCAACAACAACAACAACTACCACAACAACAATAACTACTGACTATACTTAATTTGTTTAGTTGACTTTCGTCATCAGCTTTGTGGCGCTGTCTGATGAGCTTATTAATTTATATACCCTGTAACTCTGGCCCTGAAAACTTCACAAGAAAGGAAAGGTAGCAAATGTTGTACTATTTAAATTTGTAATCCTCTAAGTATTACAGCTTGATCTATAAGATTAACAAAATCCTCATAAAAGTTATACTTATTTATTTATTTTTTTAAAGCTAATCATTTTCTAAAAAAATTAAAAAAGAATATATTAAGTTTGATTTATAGAGTATTGCTCAGTCTTTCACTTTCACCAACGTCTTTAGCGCTATTATTTGACTCTCAACTACCCTTCGTAAATGGATTTATTCATGAATATTGTTGTTGCTGCTAACATTGTTTTTGTCGTCGTTGTCGTCATTGTTGTTGCAGAGTTGTGCGTGCAGACCTTGTGTTGTTGTTGCCTATACAAATAATCAATAAATCTAATTCAATTATTATTATAATTATATTTTGAACATTCATAGACATTTGTATAAGGCTGACTAAGCATTTTCTTGGTAAATAACATATAATATTATTACGAGCGTACACACGCACACACAACGACAGTGCAAGATAGGGTGGAGTGCGGAGGGGGCAGGGAGGACTGAGTGACACCCTCGTTAATTATTCAAAAGCCAGCACCCAGTCGAACAGTCACAGGATTCAGGAGCCGAAGCCCAGGCCCACTAATAGCTCTCGCCCCTTCCAATTGATGTGTTTGCTGTGTGTGTGCGAGCGTTTGTGTGTGTGTGTGTATGTGTGAATAGATAACGCATGTAAAACTGTTTGGGTATTGGTACAAAATTCATTAGTCCGCATAATGAATAAACATAAAGACAAATAAAATTATTCCAATTAAAATAAATTGCGCAGCAATATTAAAATAAATTCTCGCCCGCACCTAACGACGGACTGAAAGCGCGTTCAGAACTGATGACTCCGCATGTAATTAAGAGCCATACATGTGGGCAATATGTATTTATAAGGCAAACATATACACACACACTGAATAAGCATAGAAATATATTACTTTTTCGTTTGCTGGCAGCAACTTATTATCTGGGATCAGCAGCAGCATAAGAAGAAGAAGAAGAAGTCATTGGGCGCTCTTTTTGGGCGCTATAAATTCAAATTAAATGTGGAAATGTTGAAAATGTGAAATTGCCACATACAAAGATGCTTGTTTAAGTGCTTTTTCCCATCAAATGGGGCAAATATTTTATTGTGGCACCTGCAGCAACTCCTTTCGGGCTGACTCTCTCTCTCATACACTCTCCTCCACAGCCCTCCCTTGACAATTAAACTTTTACAACTGCCAGCGGAGGCTTTTGTTGCCTTTTCCTACTTCTAATGTTGTTGCAAGAGTTGCAAACTATAAAACCGACTTTGTTGCTGAATTATATTTAATCAATTTTTATTGCACGTCGTCTTCATTAAAGTATAAAAACTTGTGCGTGTGTGCGAGTGAATGAGTGTATGTGTGTGTGAGTTGCAGCTGCACTTGCTGTTCGGGAGGCCGTTTTGGGGTCGGCATTTTACGCTTGCAACAAAATATTTCTATTGTAAATACAAGTCGAGCACAGGCAAGTCTGGCAGCCAGTCATAGCAACAGGCAATGTTATAGTGCTGCCCATGCCCATGATTCCCATGCTCATGCCAAGAGCACACCCCTCGGCAAGCATCCCAGCATACTCCAAACTATCCATCAGAGTCAGCCTCACTCTGTGCATCTTCATCGTCGGCGTCAACGTCGGCGTCATCATCGTTGGCATCGTTGTCGTCTCCGTCTTGGCGGCCATAAAAGCATTTCTAGCTTGTTTAATGTTTATTTTATAGTTTAAGTTTGCATTTATTTGGTCTTTTAGTTTTTATACCATGCCACGCTACAAAGACAAAGCAATGTGCATACAAAGAAAGCCAAGTAAAGAGCGCTAGCTGCGAGATACCCTAGATAAGCTGAAAATGCCATTAGATTAGCATGTCCGAAACTTAGCAAATATCGCGAAGGACACCAAGATTACTCTAACAATGTAGTCCAGGAAATTCTAGCTGAATCACATAAGTCAAAATTTTTTTCGATGGATTTAGAATAAATTAATTATATTATCCGATTGCCAGACCAGATCAATTTTTGCATGTACCTGTGCGAAACGCGCAAGAGCCAAAAACCAACAACTAAACTAACAATGCAAAACAACAACAACAATCAATGCATAGTTGAAACGACTTTGGTGTTGCCTATGGCAGGCAATTAACTATTTGCGCTGAAAGAAATCAACGGAAGCACTTTATTTGCTCAGCCTTAATTACAACAAACAATTATAACGAAATACAGAAAACAGAAAACAAAAATAATATATGTATGCACTATATACAAGAGATATGTATAGGGTACCACAACAGATATGGCAAGTGAAAGACCCACCCCTTAAAATGAGCAACAGCCAAGGGAAATATCAACTGAAATGACAATAGTCGGCAAAGAGCCAACGTTTTAGTTTAGCTTAGCTTTGTTTTGTTCTGTTTTTGTTTAAATATGGGGTCAACCCACGCGCAAATGCGACTCATAACTATAAACATTATACACATATTTGAGTTAATTATATTGCAACAACAAGAACGACAACTAAATGACAATCAACACGGTACACACGGACAACAGCGGAACAGCAGAGAAAAAAGTTCAGCTAGACCCGCGGAGGAAGACTTAATTTACTGGCGATTTTTACAAGCCAGCGACAACAACAGTAAAAGGTTTTATTTCTCTTCGTTCTCCTTGCCCACCGATTTTCTGTTTTTATTTATTTCTTTCTATTTGTTACTTGCCACACAAATTACAATAAATTATTAAACATGCCACATGATTTTGTTGTTGCTGTTGTTGCTCCATCATTATCCACATTCAAATTGCACTTGCCGTCGTTGTCGTTGCTCATTATACCCTGTGAGTGCTTGAACAGCGGATATACGCAGCTGAAGCGGCATAGAACTAACTAAGAACTAATTAAATTTAACTACGCTAATGCTAGCCTTGCACTGCATACCTTCAAGAGATTGCAGAAAATTGAATTGAATCAGTTGCAACACAAATTGCAGGGTACCTTGCTGTAAACTGCTTGATACTTCTGTACTCCTTACTCGCATTCATTCGTTTCTATCAAGTCAAGTTTTTTTTATTCCTTTTCTCTCTTTTTTTTTTTATTTTAATATTTTATTTGCACTGTCTGAACGAACTGGCGCGCATTTGGCTTAAATATTTCGTGTCAAACAGACATTTGACATAAATTTTATGTTTGCATTTAAATACATACAAATAAACACCCGCCTGCACACTCACACTCACACACACACACAGACAATCAGCAACATGCACAGGCAAGAGACATTAATATGAATTGCACACAAACAAATAAAATAAATACTATAAAATATTGAAAGAAATAGCAGGGGCTGACAGAGAGCCCAATGCAAGCTTCAGTATATACATATACATTTCGTATATATAGTATGACATTAAAATATCGGAAAGTTGCACGAAAAGCAACGAAAAACATGCTTAAAGCAGTAACATTACGGGCGAAATCGAAATATTTATAACAGACTTCGATTATTATTGTCATTATTATTCCTTTTCCATGATACGGCAGATGTTTAAATTTTTCTAACCCTCGAAAATTTCGCTGCCAGACTGCCAGACTTTCCAATTGCATTTTACTTGTACCATATAATTTATATCAAGTGGATTCTATCTGCATTGTGTGCTAAAATTAAATTTCTTTCTCCCGTCTGCTAAACCGAAAAAAGAGAAGGAACTTTTGCAACTGCGGTTGCGACTGAGGTGGAGGCAGGGGCAGAGGCTGAAGCAATGGCTGCATATAAATTATTAGCAGTCATAAATATGCCATAATGTCATTTATTATATACGCTTTTTTTTCGCGCTCAGCGCTACATTTTCTTTTTAAGGCTCGGCCGTACGCGCACGCTCTCCGCATGGGGAAAACGCAGAAAACTTTTATTGCCAAGTTTAATGAAAAATTATAAAAGGCGGCATCGCTGGCATCGACAGCGACGTTGACGGCGGCGTCGCCAGCCAGAGCGACAGCCAAAAAGCGACGGCAACGTGTTAAATATTCAAATTCAAAAATGCGCTGCATAGTTCACCTTGCGGCTTACTGCCTAACTCTCTGACCAGGACTTTCCTCTGCTCTTCGTGTCCTCATGCCCCTCATCGCTGTCCTGCCCTACCCTGCAGTGCACTGCTTTGACCTAGCATGCAATGCCAAACTGCCTGCTCTCGGCATTCGTAGTGGGTATTATTTAAATTATAAATTATTGAATATCTGCCGCACTTGTGGGCACCGCAGTCGAAGTCGGCCGACAGCGCATTTGAGCATCATTATATTTATACGAGTATTACATATATAAATATTAGATGACGCCCACGTTGAAAAGTTCTCAGTACACGGCCCGCTCAAGTGTGCGGGGTAGTTATGCCTTTTTCGATACCCTTGAAAAGTTTTTAAGATCGAAAAAAGTTTAAGAGAGTGTACCTCTTGCTGATGCCCTTTCTATCGAAAATTAGTTGCGGATTTTACAATTTTTTACAACAAAATCATTTCATTCTTAACAAAACGATCAGTAATTTTTGTTTTTTGCTTCAAAGAAGATCTGCACCACCTTGGATACTCATTATTATTTTAATTGCACATTAAGGGTATTCCAGTTTCGACAAATTTCGCTGCTCTTATTTTATTTTCATATATTTCGTTCATTTTTCTCTTTCATATTTAAATAATAAATTAAGGCAGCCAGCCGGGGCTCAGCATTGCGAACTGGCTGCGCTGACTGGGTGGTAACTCTTGGTGCTTGCTGTTGCTCCTGCTTCGGTCCCGGCTCCTGCTCGGTGCGGTAGTACGCCGAGTATCTGTATAATCAGGGGTTGATTTCTGTTTTTATGTATTTGCATTATTAATAAATTCCTTGCCGTGCATTTGGCTATAATTTTGTTGTATATTGCGCCTGGGCAGTGCGTGGAGTTCGCGGCGTTTCGTTTATTCCCCGCTTTTTTATTTTTTATATTTATTTTATAAATTGCATAAATTGATAAAAATTTGAGGGAGGGCAAACGGCGTGAAGGGAGAATGATCGTAAGCAATGAGGGAGAGGAACAGAAACGTGGTGGTTTGTACACGTATTTCGACTGTTCGCCCGTGTTTTGTTTGGTCAACTCAAGCTTTTCACTTTTAATTAAAAAGCAATGACACTGGCTTGATTTCGATGGTTGTTATTGTGTGGTTGTTGTTGCTGTTGCTGTTGCTGTTGCTGCAGCTGCAACAGCAACGTTCGTTGTTGTTGCTATTGCCGGCACTGCGCGCTGTTATAATCAAAAGTGGAAATTGACATAAATTGATTTTATCGCTGCAGATTTAATGACAACGAAACACTTGCCCCCTCAATGCAATTTTTGTAATGAAAATGTTTAAACGCATAAAAATCGCCATCGCCATCGCCATCTCCGTCGTCGCCGCAGTCCCCGCCGCTGCCATGGCCATTGCCAAGAAGAGAGAAGACCCCAGTCAGACCGTGCCAGACCGAGGGCCAAGGATTTTTATGCACTGCTGTCGCATTTTCGCGTTTACATTGTAAACTGGCTGACAAGCAATGACGAGGGGGAGGGAGGAAGGCGGTACACGGCGCGGCCACTGGCGGGGCAGCGCCCAGCGGAAACGGACCTGAGCTGAACTGAGGCCTGAGTCATACTATGGCTGGACTAGGGCTTGGGATTGGGCTCGTCTGAGTTCTTAAAATGTCAGTGCTCATGTGAAGCAAGCGAGTGCAGTCGGAGAGAGTGTGTGAGCGTTGGTGTCTTTGTGTGTGTGTGCGTGTGTATGTGTGTGTGGGCAAGCAGTCGGCAAAAACGGCAAATATTTTATTACACTTCAGACTTGAGTAGTTGCGTTGTAAATTTTACTGTTTTACGGTGCTCGAGCTGCGCTCACTTATACACAAATACATGCATACATGACTATATAAGAATATATATGCACATATGTTTAAGAGGGAGAGAGCGCACATGATTGAGCAGATTTAGAAATAATACCAGTCTTAGGTCATAGCTAAACTGCTACTTAATAACATTCAAGTGCGACGTCAAGCGCCTAATGCCACAGCGCATTTCATTAGTTGTCTCGAATGTTTTCCGACTTTATCGATTCAATTAAGCACGAAATTATTTCGTATTATTATTATAAGAAACAATGGCATTTCTCTCTGATAACCTCCTCCTCCCCCCACAAACGTAACTAAGTAATCGCTGTGTGTGTCCAAATTTACATTAAATTGAACTTGCACACTCCAATACACCCACACACACGCACGCACACAATCACTATGTTGCGTGTAATAATCGACACGTGCAGAGCACATAAATATTGAAGACATTTTAAAGTTTAATACGCCACTTAGGCACGAATTAGCATACAAAGTGAATTAATTACGAGTGTTATACAATTAAGTAAATTTCATTATATTGAATTTTTAAAATTGTTTCGCTGCACCGAATGTAATTAGAAACTCAAATATAATTATAGTCTGCCATACAGACACACACGTTGCTATAAACACACACGCACACACGCATACCAAATAGAGTTCTCATTATGGAACACAGTCAGTGCACGCACTTTCAGCTTGTGTACAGCAAAGAGTCACAGGGCAAATTTCTAAATCTAACTATAGCTAAATATGGATAAATCGCTGAAAAATTTGTTTCGAATATGCGCTTACATATCATCTGTATTTATATCTACCATTTAAGATCTCAGGCTATGTTGGATTCCCACCTCCCCGTTGCAAACAAATCGAAATCTGTCATAAAAACGCTCCACTTATAGGTACTATAAGGCACGGCCAGAGCACTTAGCCTTCTCCTCCCACAACGTTCTACTCAATTATTTCATTCCTTAGACTTTCTATTGTCTTTCGCTTCGCGTTTTCCTGGGGTTATTCCTTTTGCCTTGTGTCGCGCACAAGGCTCAAATTATAATTTATTTTTATAATAAAAATGAAACGACATCCGGAGCATTTGAGGGTAGCACTTTTTTAATAATTTTGTGCGCCCAACCACGCCCTGTGTGGACCACCCACCCACCGGTCCATAAAATGGTGTCTTGTGTAATAATTAATATGCCGTCAGCTTTGTCCTTTAATTTTGCATTTTACTGTAGGTACTTATAATTATATTTATTTTGAGTTTAAGCGCATTTTAAATCCAAAGTATGGAGTAGCGTAGACGCGGAAAGCCAAGCAGGAACGACAGCAACAGGAAGGACGAAGCAGTGCGACGACGACAGGGCAATTTAAATGACAAAATTATATATTTAGTGGTCCCTCTCCGCCGAATCGAAGCTCGACCTCGACTAGAAACCGGTGCGCTGTCTCTTTTTCTATGTATTGTAAATGTAATCAAAAATATCGATCGGTTTTATGCAAATTGACTGCGCGCTGCCCCCTCCAACACCCTGTATTTGCACCGCCCTGACCCACCTCTGCCCGCTCTCTCTTTCCTACCTCTTCTTCTTTCCTTGGCCCGTTTTTATTATATTTTTCTCGTTTTTTTTTACATTTTTCTATTTCTATTTATGCTATAATTTAGCAAGAAAATGGCGTCGAAATCATAAAATTACATTATAATAAGCAAGTGAGTTTGCGCCTGAGCTTGAGTTGGCTGCACCAGCAGATACTCTTTTTTCCGTTTCTTCAGTAAAATTGAATACAAACTGTACAGGGAAGAGAGTTAACTCTTCAAGTTAATTGCCTGCCCAGTCTTAATAGCCCTTTTGTTCGAGCATAGGGTATACGAGTACTTATTATGTCAGCTGGGCTCCACCCTTTGCGTCGCCACATCGAGATCCTGTCGCACTTCTGCCGCCTTCTGGCTTACAATTAAATTGCATTTTTGTTGCCGTTGTTGTTGCTGTTGCTGTTATTGTAGTTGTTTTCGTGCCTTCGCGTTTTACAATTTAATATTTTTTCTTTGGCCACCTTCGTTGTGGCATTGTTCTTGCTGTCGCCCTTGTTGTTGTTGTCGCTCTTGCCGGCCGCTTGCATTTCTAGTTGATTGGAATTCAATTAATTTTATTTGCTTTACTCTGCAATTTCCTTAGCTTTTTTTATTATGCTCGTATTTATTGGCGCACACACACACACACAGACTCAGACACACACCGCAAAACCTCGACTGGCAAACTACAGTTAAATGGAAATTTCTTTTCTATGTATTGTTTGGCGCGTTTTTTGCCTCTGCATTTGTCGCCAATTTAGTAAATAATAAAAATGGGAGTCAAGTCCCTGCAGTTCGCACTTAGTTCCTCCCCGTACCCCCGTCTTTGTCTTATCCTCTGGCTCCGTTCTCTATTTTTTTTCTGTGATTATTGTTGCCGTTGCTGTTGTTGCTGGTGTTGTTGGCGGGTCGTCAGTGTGGACACTTTGCGGGTCGACTGCGGTTGTCGTTTGTTTGCGTTGACTTATTGCCGGCTTGAATTAGTTGTGGCCCAAGCAGTAGCTACAACATTGATTTCGCTCTGCACTGGACTGTCTCACGTGGCGTATTCGTAATCTGCCGACGCTGTGGGTAGAGCCCCATATTTAATTGTATTTCATTTATAACAGTTTGTGTGGACAGAGAAGAAAAAGGACTGGCCACCAGCCAAACGCTAAGCCCAAAAGCAAAGGGCAAAAA
Organism: Zaprionus bogoriensis; assembly: GCA_035046045.1. Lineage (NCBI taxonomy): Eukaryota > Metazoa > Arthropoda > Insecta > Diptera > Drosophilidae > Zaprionus > Zaprionus bogoriensis. The sequence goes on from JAWNOI010000145.1 coordinate 759,416, forward strand.
AAAGGAAGTGCATAAGTAGGGCGGCAAGTCGAATACTTGATGCACTTTACAGCACTGGTAAATTACGCGGAAAATAGTTGTAAAATTGTAATGTACTTAAGATAAGTGTGAAGAAATCAAGCTTAGCCATGTAATATGCCACACTTAGCGCAAAGTCGGACGAAAAGCGCAGTGAGCCCACTTATAAAGTGTACCGCTGCAGTGCTTAGCTTGTTAGCCTGCTGCCCGGGCACCTCGTTGTCCTCTCGACTACAACAAACACAACAACAATGGCATGAACGCTATAAAAGTAAATTAATTTAGTTGAAAGCTGTAAAGTTAAAGCTTTGTTCACAGCTTTTTACTTTAGCCACTTTTTGCCCGGATAGCTCGCAGCCCGTAGCCCGTAGCCCGCAAACTGACCCTCCCCAGCCCCCTGCAGGATGAGCGGCACTCTGACTCCGTGTCCCGTGGTTGTGCCCGGTTAAGTCTTGGCCGCGAACTTCATGACGCTGAGGATGACGCCATTGGCGGCAAGCCTGATGACTGAGGCAACTCCGTCTTGGTATTTTTTTTGCAGTTCTGCTCTCTGCTCGTCTTCTTCCATTTTTTGCATCCAGTGTGCATAGATTTTTATGCCGGCAGTTTATTTGAGCTTTTGTTAACGCCCGTTGGTCGTGTCATGTGACAAAGTGGCGTTGGCGGCGCGATAAACTTTGATACTGTTGCCTTCTATTGCATTCGAGTGGACGATGACTCCCGCTTGTGTGTCTCTTTCTATTTTTCACATGGCCCAATGATGTAGTGGTGCTGTTGCTGCCTCTGCAGGAAGCGAACAATTAAGTGTCATTAACTCTGGCAGCATAATTTGCATAAATATAGTATATATCTCTGGGTGTATATACAAATTTAAGTATATATAAATTATAAAATATATTCATTGTGAATGGAACGTCGGCGATTACAATCACATGTGAAAATGCCGGCACATTTTATTGTTTAGTTTTTCAAAACAATTGCATTTACAAACCAAATTCAAAAATAATTCACATTTGCATATAAATAAATTTTACGTACTTGCGAAGTCATCAAAAGCGCATTGTGCGACTAGCTGATACTCTGTCTTTCTTTCCTTATGCAAATCACAAACAAGATCAAGTTTATTTACAGCATATGTTTAACGATTTTTATTATGACCCCTTTTAAGTAGTTTTTATGACTTGCATAGAGTGCAGCAAAGCGAAGAGGAGGAAAAAAACGAAACTTTCAAGTCAAAAGCCGCATTTAAAAATCCGATTCATGGCGGACCAAAAAAAAAAAACACTAATAAAAAACCAACTACCTACTAATAACAATTTCCGGCGGTGCATAATGCAAATGACTTTTCCCAACAACAATAACAACTTTTCTTTGCATTGACTTGCGGGTACTTTGCGCTTGCTGCCTTTGTCAGTGCAAAAAATAATTGCATACAAAATGTGTGCGATTTATTTGAGAAATAACAACAGCAGTAGCAACAGCAGCAGCAGCGGCAGCAGCCGTAAAAAATGTGTAATGAAATTAAAGCAGCTGCCGGCAGCGACAGAGGTTGCATCACATCCTCAGTTTTGCTAAGTAGAAATTATAATGCAATAAAAAGCAACAAAAGACCAAATAACCGACAAAGCAACGCATGGAAAACACAAAAAAATAATCTATATATATATAAGAAAGTCGTGTTAGTTACACCACTTATAACTCAAGAACGGCAGAACAGATTTGGCTGAAAATTGGTAGGGAGGTAGCTTAGAGCCAGGAGACGGACATAGGATACTTTTTATCCCGTTCGACAGCGTTCCTCTGTGACTTGACATGAAACGTCAGTCACTATAAAACGTGGTATAACAAAAAAGAATCAGACTTGGAATAACAAAATGCAAATGACAGCTATGTAATTGACGTGAAATGACAGCTATGTAATGACGTATGGATGACAATTTGATATTTGTAAGAAATCAATATTAAAACTATTTCTATTAAATAAATAATTAAAAAGTGGATTGAAGTGAAGTGAAGTTTAATTAATAATGCCGCGACCAAGACGATCGAATCTTTCCCGACAAAGCCGTAATGCAAGAAGAATACAAAATACTGCAAATGAAAGGACTGAAGAAGAACAAGAAATTGCACGTGAACAGCGCCGCAATAGTATGGTCGAGCGAACAACAGAAGTCAACAAATAGATAATTTGCGACGCAGAACAAGATATTTAGCTGATTTGAATCGAGCTGCGTTTCGATACGATTGCAGCAATGATTACAGCATGCATCCTAGCGTTTGCATTGGACAAATGGACGTTGTTTGCGAGTATTGTGGTGCATTAAAGTTTTCCGGAGAAACGCCTGGATTATGCTGCGTTAATGGTAAAGTGAAATTGCCAGTGTTGACTCCGCCACATGAGCCATTGTATTCATTGCTTTGCGGCGAAACACAAGAATCACGCCACTTTCTTGCAAATACTCGAGGATCCCGATTATCCCAACCGATATGCCGTTTGAATTTATAAGACTTCAATTTCCGATACGTCTTGCATTTGCCATGACAATCAACAAATCACAAGGCCAATCCTTAAAAGTTTGTGGTTTAAATCTAGAACATTCATGTTTTTCCCATGGTCAATTATATGTACGTGGCATGTTCACGGGCCGGAAGACCAGAAATACAGAAATAATAATGAATGATTAATGTAGTTATTTAGTTTTATTTTGTATTTTTTCGAATAAAATAAAAAAAAAACTGCTTATTTATTGCCATTAAGGCGGAACAAAGTTCGCCGTGTCACTAGTAATAAATAAATATGCAGCAGCAATAGTTGCTGTGGCAGCAGCTCACTCGATGACGATGACGATGACGAATGTAGCGACTGTTACCCCTCTGCTATAGTTTTTAGTATAATTATGGCCGAGAGGGGGGCATGCGGGGTCGTCAGTGCGGCACGGGCAGGTTGGGGAGGCTGGCAGCAGCAATCGCAGCAACAAAAGCAACAAAAAGAATTACACATACATATAATTTAAATTTAGTTTAATTGTTATTCTCCGGTGCTGAGCGAATCGACTGCTGTTGTTGCAATTGCACTTGGCTGCAGCACCGAGGCGGCAACAAGCAGCGGCAGCAAATGCACACGACGACAATTGCAATTTCAAATGAAATGAAAATTAAAACATACGAATACTAATTACCGCGTACCACATGCGAAAATTAAATAGTTGCAATTAAACATCCGCCAAACAATCATACTTTTGAATGATGGTAGGGGGAGGAGTAGACAAAACAATTAGAAGACGTATACGTATAGTACGTAGATGGAGGCGCAGACAATCGGTCTGCTCAAGCCTGTGTGTGGGCTGAAGGGAGATTCGTTTACAGCTAAAATAAGAACATTGTAACTGAAAGCATACTATGCACAAGCAACGCGTCCTGAACTTTCGAACTCTTCTTTAATTATTTTATTAGCTGCGGTTCAAGTTGCGTTAAGTTTACTTTTGAAGCTCTTTATAGCTTTACTTTTAAGTATCATCCCATAGTAAAGTTTTTAAGCGCAGACCTGGCAAAGTAAATAAATTTCAGATCGGCACGCCATGTCGAATTTGTCAATAACATTTATTTAATTAACTCTATTTCACTTTAGTAAATAAACATTTTCGAGCTAGCTGAGACAGATTCTACTCTTTTGTACTATATACTAAATTAGCCATATTTATCGCTCGTTTCTCCAACAGGCATATTAGTTTTTAAAAGCTTTTAAAAAAGGTTTAATTCTCTGTGCGAAGAGTTCGCTTCGAAATCAGTCGTAAAACCTGTCCCGTTGGCAACAAACTTGCCAAGCTGGAAACGTTGCCAAGGCCGAGGAAACCAGAGGAACTCCTACGCCAGCGACTTGGGTCTACAATAAAATTTACAACCACAGTGGGTGTGTATGGGGTGGCAGTTCCTGGTAGCGTTTCTGATACTGGCAGGTGCAGGCGCAGCCGTAAAAGGCAACTACATGCTACTACTATATAAAATGCATTGCCATAAAAATACAGGCGGCAGCTACGCTTTTGCCTTTTATTTATTTAGCTTAAGCTTTTGTGTATGCCACATATACACATATATCTATGTATGTGTAGTACATATAATAACAACACTGTTGCTGGCGCTGCTGTTGCTGCTGCAAATTGCATTATTTGTATGCCCAAGTCGAATCATTTCTTTTATTTTTTCGCACCAAATTTGATTAAGCAATCGCGGACGGAACACAACACGGGCACTCAGCAAACTTCGACTGCCTCTCCCACTCCCGGTTTCTCACTCTCTCCATCTCGCGCTCTCTCTTGACACGCCCACAAAATCAGGCGTCAAGAAGTCATCGATACTTTTGCGCAATCAGCGCAATTTCTACAACGCCATCGCCGCCTGTGCCTGCTTCTTCTCCTTCTTCGTCCCGGCAAGAAGTCAGCCATACGCCGCCGCGGCGTCCTTTTGCCTACCACAGCGGCAACGGCAGCGACGGCGGCGGCGGGCTGAAAATCAAATTTAATATTATTATGATTCACTTGTGCACCAAACGAAGCAAGTGATGTGCCTTGTGACTGACTGCTGCCTGACTCCCCTTGACTCCAACTGACACCCTGTCCCTACCCCTGGCCGGCGCTCTGCCCTATGCCCTCTGCTGCTGCGGTGATTGACTCGACTTGAGACTCAGTCATGTGCGCCGCCATGAGTAAAGGGTGTCATTGAAGGCAGTTGCCACCCCTCAGTGGCCGTCGCAGCGGTTGCAAGGGCTGTGGCTGTGGCAAGGGCGTGTTGCGTTACACTTGATTATATATTCCAACATATTCACGGCTCAATAGACCGACCAGAGTCGTCATAGACGGGCGGCGACTACGTCGTGTGTGTCGATTTCCTGCTCAGCTCAGTATTAAATGCCCTCTAATATGCAGGCACTGCAAGGGGCATGCTCACACATGCTACTTATCTTCCTGACTCCTCCGCTCTCATTAGCCAGTTACCTTATGGCCCATAACTTGCGTTTAGCCAAGCTTACTATTTTATGCTCTCAGTCGTGCCACTTCTATTTGCCTCTCATTCTTCGGCTTTATCTGGGTATCTGCTGGGTATCTTATAGTCCATAACTCACTCTATTACGACTGTTGTTTTTTTCTATGTATGAAAATAATAAGTGAAAATATGCATGTTTGGTTTTAGCGCACAATTGCGCACGTAAGCCCCTTTAAACAAGTCTTTGGAAAGAGACAGGAGGAATGAGAGCGGAAAAGGAAGGAAGAAGGCAAAGAACGGGAAAAAGATTTCCATATGTGACGCTTCAGAGGGAATGAGAATTTCTGCCTATTCGCCTGCTTTACTTACCGCGTGCAGTTTGGCACTTTAAAACGTAAATAATTTCGCCTAGTTTATGGTTAAAGATGTCAACTAATTTACGCTAATTACGTAGTTGGAAAATGCAGTGCAATCAATGCACAGTCGTAAAGTCGCAATGCCCGACATAAATCATAAACGCTCACAACTCGACACAGTTTGTCAGCTAATAACGCGAGCGGCAAAGGAAAAAAGCTGTGGGCAAAAACCAACTCAGTCAAGGAACCTCGGCAAGAACTGTAGCGCTTGTAAGGGCGGCAAAAAAGCAGTTAAGATCTACGCAAAAGGTAGTAAGAAATGTAGGAGTCGAAAGTGAGATACACTATAAAACGAGTTTGGCTAGAGCAACTCTCTGTTGAGCTCATAAGCAGCAGAACCGAAGTCTTGTCGGAATGAAATGATGTCTGATATATCGCCATATAACTATACGCACTCGGTTACTCGTATACTGCCAATTTTCATATCTGCATTATGCAGCAGCAATATCAGCTGTACTACACTTTTTCTTTTCAGACTGACAGCGCAAGGCCATGCAAATGAAAAGTGTAAAACATTTCTACTTGTATCTGTGCCGACATCATTTCTTGCTATGTGTGTGTTGGATTTTTACATTTTTAGATTTTAACATTTTATATTGCACGTCATTACAGACAATTAAATGCAAAGTAGTTTCCTGCACTTGCTTTTCCAAGCGAGCGTCCAGCTCCGATTCCCGCCTCGTCGTGTACCCAATAACCCCCCCCCCCTCCCCACACCTTGCTCCACAACAGGCCAACAGCAGGCCGCCCACGTCAAACGGACAATGCAAAAAACAAAGTTGAGAAGTTAAATGCCGACACATCGTGGCGTGTAGCAACAACAACTACAACAACAACAACACTATGGAGGCATTCATTCATATGTGGCACACCAAACAGCAACAACAGCAACAACAACACAAGAGTGATTATTGCCGCAACACAGCACATTACACATGTTGTTGTAGTTGTGTTTTTCATGTTGCTTTCCTCGCTGGCGCTTTGCTTTTTCTCTTGTGCACTTGCTGTTGCTGTTGTTGTACATGTTGTTGCTTTTGGCTGTTGATTACAAATCTACATACGGCATAGCATAGTTGTACAGTTGTGGTATAGCATATACAACTCGTAGGCTACTCTTTACTTATATGCAGATAGGTATCTGAGACTCGCCACTTTCTTGGGGTCTCCTCTACGCAATTCACTTTGGCCTACCTACGATATACGATGACGACGCTGACTGCGACGGCGACGGCGACTACTACGTACACTTCCGTCTGGCTCGCTTGAATGAGGCTGCAATTTATGCCACTTGCCACTTGCGACATTGCCACTTTATTATTATAATACAAAACAAAAATGTTGTAGCTGTTGTTTTATTTAGTTAATGGTGTTGTTGTTGTCGTCGTCGTTGTCGCTGTTGTAGACTCTTAACGCTGACGCTAATTTCCAGTCTGCTGTCGTAACGGTTCAGCAATTGATAGTTTCGCAGAGTTAGCAAGTTTAAAATAGACTCATAAAGCTCTTAATATATGACTTACATAAGAGCTAGTCTAGTGAGAGAATAGCAAGCATCAAAGTTTTAATATAAAAAAAAACCTATATTAAGAACTCTTTCTATTTGCCATGTAAATATTTAAATAGAAATTATGAAATTTATTTAAAATATTAACGAACACAAAAATCGGTAAGCCCTTTTTATTAATTACACTTAAAAAATTATTAGTAAACTGCATAAAAAAAAACTGCAGCGCATTTTGTTGACAAATTACTTTAAAATTAACCCGCAGAAATCAGAGCACGATGGGTGAAAAACTCAGCTAAACCATGTTAAACCAATGCAATTGCCGGCAATTAGCTAAATGCGCAAAAACATTGGATTACAAAATTAATAAACTAAAGTTTACACAATTATCATGCGACTGCCTGCCTACAGCCGGCCGAGCTAGAAACATGCAGCAAATTATTTCACATTGACAAATGGATGCAGTGCACAAAAACAACATTATTAAAAATGCATCACATAAAACACCGGCAGAATGCGACTGAAAAAATAACACAACATATTTTTAAGCGACAGCTAAATAAATGCCTATACAATTGCACGAATGTATGTGTTTGTGTGTGTGTGTGTGTGTCGGTGTATTTGTAACTGTATTTTTCAATGAAGTGTCGGAGCAGTAAATCAACAAATTAAAATTTTGCATTTGCCAACGATGCGAAGCATGAGGAAAAAAACACTTTATACACAGACACACGAAGCAACAAGTTGCCAAATGGCTGCTGTGTGTACGTGTGAATGTCTGTGTGCTCTCTCTCTCTCTCATTCTATGTTTGTGTGGGTGTCAACGCTGAATGAAAAAGTCCGGCAACATGTTGCGCTTGTGTTGAAAAGCCACAAAAACCCGGAAACCACAAATATTTGCGGCGCAAACAACAACAAATAACAAATCACAAAACGGCAGCTGTTGCTCTCGCTCCCACTGCTGTTGTTGTTGTTCTTGTTGTTGCTGTTGTTATTGCTACTATTTCTTTTCTTGTTGTCGTTGTTGTAGTTGCTGCTACTACAACTGATATGCAATGCGTAAAAGTCGATAGGCCCGGCCTATCGCACGCACACATTTGAAAAATATGCCGAAATCAACGCAAACAGATTCTACCAAGTAAGCAGCAAGCCGTAGCAAGCAGAAAGACGCTCAAGCGCTGCTCTAAGGAGCCGAAGTTCTCTGAAGTCGCTCAGGGAGGCCAACAAAATGAGAATACGGCAGGAGCATAACAACGAACGACGACAGCGACAACGACAGCGAGGACGACAGACGAAGGCGAAGCTTCTGAAGCTACTGAAGCTGTGCCCCTATATCTGCTGCTATCCTGGCCCAACTTACAGTCGCACAAACACACGCAAAATCACAAATTGTGGCAGCAGCAGAAGCAACAAGCGAGTTGCCCTCGCTGCCCTCTTCCACCCACAAAAGTATGCTACACTCTGTATGCTTGTCTGTCTGCCAGCATGCTCCCTCTCTCTATTTCGCTCGTTCGCTCTCCCTCTCTTTCTCGCCTTGAGTGTGTTGCTGTTGACGCCTCAAGGTCAAGTACAAGCAAGCAACCACCCGAAAATGGAAAAAAAAAAAACGAACGAAGAGAACAAAATAAAACGAGAGACAGCACAGCAGACTGCAGGCCAGACGACGCATGGCAAAGCCAAAAGACTTGGGCAAATGTGCCACAAAAACTCCCCGCTGCACAGCTCCCCGCCTGTCCCTCAGCCAGAGCCTTGTCCCTGGTGAATCCTTATGCGGCACTTTGCCAACATTTTTGGGGAGCAGCGCTCGACTGTTACTTTTAGCGGCAGCGGTGCTTCTAATGTGCCATTTGCCTACTGCCTGCCACACGCCACTTGCCGGCATGCCACTTGCCACTTGCCGCTTGCTACTTGCCGCTTGCCGGCAACTGACTGCCTGCGCTTTTGCCTTTGCCTCTGTCTGTTTGAAAAAGGTTCAGTTTTGAGTGTCGACATGATTTTTCATGATATTTTAACGCTTTTATTGTTTTGGCGTGCGCTGTGATTTTTGTGGACCCAAACACAAACCGCTTAGCTGTCTGTCTTTCCGTCCATCCTGACAGCCACCTATCTCTTTATTTGTTTGCCTTTGCCCTTTTTTGCGTTTTTGTTGATGTTGCAAAGCCTCACGCCAACTTGCAACTTGTTGAGCTGCTGCTTTGAGCATGCAAGCTTAAAGTCAAGTGAGCGCAAGCATAAATGCCCGCTGCAAAAGAGAGAATTCAAGCAGTAGCAGACGCAGCAGAAGCAACAGCAGCTGCAAGGACATTTACATGCGCCTGAGACGCAGCAAGTTTTTGCTGCCAGTCTACAACAACTGCAACTTCCACCAGAGCTAAACAACACGAGCGGCAACCGCATTAACAACTGTCTGGCAAGTTTGTCTGCCAGCACACAAACACTCACACACAGTCACACACACACACACAAGCACTTGCATAGCGAGCAAGAGCGAGAGAGAGTCGGCAAGAAAACTTAAGCAGCAGCCCGCTTGCTGGAGGGCAGCATTTTCTATTGCATACTTTGCGGGCGCACATTTGTAGCACATTCGCCTGGGAGACCAGCAAAACGAAGACCAAGTCCATACCCTTAGAGAGTGTATGAGTGTGTGTGTGTGTTTGTGAGTTCGCTTGTGTTTGTGCTTGAAGTTGAAGTGTGCACATAAGTGTGTGGTTTCACGGCCAGTTGAACGTCGCATTCAAACGCTACACAACAAATTTGCGATAAACAACGAGAGCAAAATTGAGCGCTGAGAACTTCTAATCATAGTAAGAGGCTTACATGAAACGTATAAGTAAATACACTAATTAAAAGCGAGCTCCACGCAGGCATAAATTTGTTATAAGCGACAGTCGATTTTCTCTTTATTATGTTATTTTTTTAAACTTATTAACTAAGATAAAATACCATTTTAATTATTTTTAAAAACTTTCTTTAAAAAAAAGCGTTGTAAATACGCTGATGATTAAAAGAGAACTCTAATCCACGCTAGGATACATTTGTTGTAAACTTTTCTAGATTTTCTTCTGGAACAAAGCCCTGCGTCAGTCTCAACATATACATAAGTATCTGTGCTTATGATTATTTTTTTTTCTGCCTCGCTTTTGTTTCATATGCATAAGTTTTGTTTGAGTGGGTGTCTGTCTTTCTGTCTATCTGTGTGTATGTGTGTGCGGAAAACAAAAGTAAAGGGAAAAACGTGCTCACGCGTTAGCTACAAGTATATTAAAAAGTCAACTGTGTGCGGGGTAAGGTACGGCAACAGTTAGGGGGAGAATGGGAAATTCAGATGGAGGCAGACATCAACCTTTTGGCACCTTTGTCTTTCTGCCGCATCTGTTTCTCACTTTTAATTTGACACAGCTGAACACCTTGCATCCCTACTCCCCCCTTCCATCATCGTCATTCCACGTGTTAGACAAAGGCACAAAGTTTTGTTTGATTCCTTTTGTGTGTGCAGCCAGCGACAACAGCAATAGCAACAACGACAACACCCTGACAACAACATCAGACAAATAATTATCATTGATACAAAAGCATAATGCATAGGCATATGTGAATATGTATGAAAAGTTCCAATACAAAATACTCAAATGCATTCGCATATCTTTATAAACATATACATATACATTTGTCTGATTAAAATGCTGCAGCTGGCAGACATATATAATAACACAGAGGGAGGTTCAGTTAAAGTACAAAGATTTAAAGAGAGAAGCATATAGCATAAGACAGCATATGATAAATATATCTATAATTTGAAGCACTTGACTTCCATGTGCAATCCCAACCATAGAGTATCAACTGGTTCAAGAGTCAATTCACGCACATTCATGTATGATCTGAATGATTCTTGTTGTAACACTGAATACGAATCAAGTTGAAATTGTTTTGCAATCGCCATGAAAGCATATTGTTGTTTACAATTATTAGCATAGACATGCATCAAATCACACAAATAAACAAATTATATTATAGTCATCTCATCTAATAACGGACGGATGGACAGACGGATGGCATTGAGACCATCAATTTATTATAAATTAGTTGGGCAATAACTGATTTATGCTTTTTTGCGGTATTTGCATGCAAAAATGTTGCACCCAAAACAAGCATAGGTATGTGTGTGCGAGTGGATAAGAGTACGTTCGAGTGTTGTGTCTGTTCAATATTTTATTAATCGTATGTTATCAATCAAACGCCAACAACTACAAACTGTCAGTAGGCAAATGTCAGGCGCACAAGCAGAGCTGCAGCCAAAGTTAGGCAGAGCGAGAGAGAGAGAGAGAGAGGGAGAGCGAGCGAGAGAGGTGCATAATAGAGAGGGATGCAACACGATTGCGGTACACACGCTCCAACACAGACACATGGCATATACGTAATGCGCAAATCAAAATCACTAATTTCGAGCCACAGGACACATGCCTCATGCCTCATGCCTCATGCCCCATGCCTTGTCCTGCTCTGCGGCTACTTAGCAGCAAATTCGATTTGTATGTCCGAGTTTGTCTACGGCTTTGCCACGCGCACACACTTAAGATAGTGGCACAAAGCGCCTTTGAGCCAGAGACCGTCCAGTCAGGACAGGATGTAGGCCGACAGGCAGGCGGAAGGAGTCCTTGCATTGCCTGCTGGCCCTGGCACGACCCGACCCGGCGAGTTCGTACTGTGGCTAGTGTCAGTTATTAACGCAATTAATTCAATCATTATTGAATCATGCAATGCGCAAATGCAAAATGGGCGCACTTCAAACATCATAATCAGCGCACAGATAATGATAATGATGACAATCGAGCTACGTGCATAATGATCGTCATTATGACGACGCCGACGATAATGATGATAATGCTGCAGCGTGTTTGCCTCCCTCGTGTGTTTGTCGTGCATGCCAATGCACATATTTGTCATGTCAAATCGCAACCAAAGTGTTACGTCAAAATCACCCATAACCCAAGCTCTCTGCACCCCTCCACCTCCCCGCCGGACAGCTTAGCCCGTTGACCCGTCCCGTTTTCGGCGCAGCATTCAACATTCTATGCAGCACACTCTGCTCCTATACGCCAAAACCACCCACAATTTGGCAACATTTTCATTAAATATGCCCAAAGTGAAGTTGCCATTCCCTGACAGTTTATCAAATGCACATTGCACAGCCACGCCTACACTGCCCCCCTATAGCAACATGCAACGCACTCCAATTGGATCATTTGCTACGCGGCGTTCCCCCAACTTTCGAATTGGCCGCCAGTCCACATAGCACAAATTAGCTTTGAAATTGCTTTACAGCGAAAAATGTGCGCCGGGAGCGGGAAAACGGAAAATGTGAGAGTTCATTTGCAATAACTTTAAGTATGGGTAATATATTATAAAAGGTTTAACAAAGTTAATAGCTTTAACTCTTTAACAAAGTCATCAAGCGGAAAACTTAAGCCTATTAATTATAGTTTTAAAAATTGCGGGTTAATCTCACATGACCCCTAAAAGTAGGCAATATTTCTGTGCAGACTGCATTAACAAATAATGCAACGATATGTTCGTATGTATGTGAGTGTAATGTAATGTGTAATTTGTTAAATATTTTATTTGACACTCGAGCACGAGTGCTTGCTTTCCTCTTTTTTCCAAAGGGGGTCCTGGAATTTTTAATAAGCAAAATTGGGCGCATATTTTGACACTCGAAGCGGCATGCAGCAGTAGCAACAAAAATGCAAAAAACGTGCGACATTTGACGCCACGTGCAACGAGCTGTGAGAGCCACATGCAACGAGCAACGTGAATGCCCCAACGAGTGGGTTAGTGGTTTGGGTGTTGATTGTTATTATTGCCGTTATTCCAATAATTGCATTCCCCGATGAGCATACAGACGGCCAGACAGCGAGCCGGAAGAACCAAGCCCATGCTACAACTCAACTCAACCAAACCCAAACCCAAACCGAATCGAATCGAACGACCGGCAGACGATTAAACAAGAATATTGCCGTACGGTAGAGGCAATTATTCATGTTGGAAATCAATTTGTTGTTTACTTAATTGTAAAAAATGTTTTTCAATAAACAAATTATTTGATTATTATGGGCGCCAATTAAAACAAAAGCGCAAAAAATTACAATTGCTACTGCCGTTGCGGCAGCACCAACAGCGAAAAATACAGAAATAAAGATCAAGCGACAATCGTTGCCCACAAACAGATGCAGTTGCCGTTGCAGTTGCAGTTGCAGCTCCAGATGCACCTACAGATACACATACACAGACATATATATAAAGAGCGATGCAGTTATTGTTTTTGTTGCATCCTGACCGCCAACGCCAACTGGCAGGATAAACTGTTGTTGTTCCTGCTGCTGTTGGTGTTGTTCTTGTTTTTGTTCCCGGCCTCGGCCGGAAAATGCCGCCTCACTTTGAGCTCGACTCGGTTTTTGTGTCGGATGCGAGAGGCGTTGCGACGCGTGCGGCTTGAAATATTTAATTGCCTTGTATTGCGGTTGAATGCGACGCGTATTAAAAATATTTACCCACAAGCCTCACACACAGCCCCTTACAGACGTGCAAACATACACACACACACACCGTACACACACAGTTGTGGGACAGCAAGACAGCTGCTCATCCAGTTGGAGCTGAGGTGTCTGAGTGTTTGCGTTTTTCACACCATTCTTTGGCGGCCATCAGCAAAAGGATATCGATGCTGTGAGCATATCCTACCTGCCTCTTTTCGAACAGTGAAAACTATTAAGATTCAATTTAAATATATATGGAATTGTCGTTTAAAGTTTGTCTCAAATATTGATTGTTTCCCATTTTTATGTAATAATATTATATTTTATTTAGATGTCTGTTTCTTTTTCGTTTGTTTTGTCAACGATTTTTTTCAATAATTTTATATTTCATTTCATATTATTATACATTTTTATTCTACTTGTAATCTATTTAATTATTTATTTATTTTCGCATGCACATTTAATCAAGCGGCGCACCGTTATTTCCACTTCATTATCTGTTCATCATCATTATGATAATGTTTGTGCCCCTACTCCCGGGCGGAGTACAAACAGCACGTCATGTTGCTCATTACTTTTAAATCGAAGTTTAATTTTTATGAAGTCACGATTATGGCAATACACTGGCCAGCATACGGCCACCTCTTTCCCCCGGCGACCTACCAGCTGCACTGTTGCTATTAAATTATTTTCATTTTTGTCTTCATTTATTTTTTGTTTTTGTTTTTTTTTTTTTATTACAGACCGTTAATATTGAATTTTAATTTGTAAGCCTTGCCAGGTCAACCTGCATATGTTAGTGTGCAAGTGTGCGAGTGTGTGCTCGGGAGTGTATGTGTGTCTGTATCTTTGAGTTGTGACAGATTGCGCGACGCGCGTCTGCCCCCGGCCTTCGGCAGTACAACAGTAAGTTGTCAATTAAATTTGGCCAGCCGCATCAAGCTGAGCTGCAGTCGCCGTCGCTGCCGCTGCCACCGCTGCCTCAGTCGACGCAGCAGCTGCTGGTCAGCCATGCCTCCAATCGGGCGTTTACTTAATTTATATGTATCGCCCGTGTAATTGTCAATATGCCAATAAGCTGCGTGTGACGATATATACATATATATACATATAAATAAACAACTGGACTTTGGCAGAAAGTGATTGACCAATATATATCCTATACACATTTTATACACAGAATATCTGATAGCAATGTATCTCTCTGAAGATATTAGTATGCCTGCAGCAATTGACTTCCGTCTCTTGGCAACACTTGTCAAATATAGTATACCCGTTTTAAAAAAGTTCCAATGCAGGGTATGCAAAAAATTAAGAGACGGCGTGCGGATAAAACGTGGAGTAAAATGCAATGGCAGAGCGGGACTACGTTCCGATAGATTGAACGGTTTGTTTGTTTGTTTGTGTTTATTGAAAGCAGACAAATCAATTGAAAACCAGTTGAAGCTCAGGGCTGACGACAACCGGTTACATTATGGGAAATACACTTAAACTATCAAAAAGAAAATAAAGTATTGTTAGCTTATATCGAGCAGTAAACTATAACGAGCCATAGAACAATCCTATTTCACCTGCTGCACTTCAGTTAAATATTTCGATAATAAAAAACATTACAGATAACACTGAACTATTTATGCGACCCATTGTTTCACCATAAAACAGTCGCAATTGTTTTCATGCAGCCCTGGCATATGTAACAATAATAACAACAACTGCAATACCAGCAACAACAAGAGCTACAATAATAATAAGTTACGCATACGCAACGTGTTGGCCGTAAGTAGCTCAAAAGTGTTAAGGATTCAATTAAAGCGATACAAACGCACACACGCTCACACACACACGTAGTCGCTTGCGCACCAGTACACATACACACACACACACATATGGCTGGAAAACAAAAGAGCCGCAGCACTGTAATTCGATTATGGATTTTCCGCCATATTAATGCGAAATATTTGCAGCGCAGTCAAAATGGAAGCAGGAACAACAACAGAAACAACAGAAGCAGCTGCAGCTGCAAAGTCTGAAAAAATCATATGCACTATCACACACATATACAGAGCCTCACACTTACAGCCGCAGAGACCATAATGACAACACAAATTATAAATTACGCGACAGATGAAATGTCAATGCATTGAGGCTTACTTATTACATTTATTTAATTAAATGTGCTCGAAAAAATACAAACCAAAGGAAAGACAAAGTCAATGAGGCTTTAAATGAGTGCCTTGGCATGATAACGGCTATAAGCAGTTACCGTTAACATTTAACCAAGCCAGTGCAATACAAATTTCTATGCCAGTTATACAAATAGAAATGCACTTACCAAGCGATTTTGGGCTTTGGACGGGGGACTGTCGGTCTGGGGCAACGATAACTTGGCTAAAACTTAAATATGCAACAGGAAATATACGCCAATCAAGTGCCAATCTTCAGGCTGACGGCAACAACAGCAAAAACAACAATGTGCTGAAACAAAAATAACAAAGAGGCCGCACATGAAATGTCTTTAAAATAGAACGAAACGTTGAACGTTGCTTTTAGCGTAACGTCTTATGACCTAAAAAGCGGCAAGTGACTAACCAAGCCAACCAGACCAAGCTAACGAACCAGCCAACCAACAAAACAGCTATAAACTCTATAGTCTACGAACAACAACAATTGTATTGCTACAGTGTCTGGCACTCTTTCTATGCAAAATACTTTTGCTTGCATAGATTAACGAAAAAAGAAAACATTTTCTGCCCCGCAACACTTGAGTTTCACTGAGGAAGTAAGTTTTTCGGACAGCAGTTGGAATCTTAATTTCTACATTAGTTGTAACATAACTGAGACAAATTCGAGTGGATTCCCTATTTTCATTTTTTATTATTTCACTTCAAAATGTACCACAACAACAACATTAACTCTCGTCTATGCGCAATGTAAACTACATTCTCGATAGATTTCACAGCTCGAACATATTTTACAACTGCATTTTGTTGCTGTTGCTGCTGTTGTAACAAATGTGCATTTGGCCAGCCTAAATAATTTATTACATTTTATTGCCGAGCAGCGAGCACAACAAAAACGGCAAAGACCACAAACAACAAATTGAGACAGAGAAACGCGTTGTCAAGTTGTCAGCTTCGACCAAATTGCTGTAATGTCGAGTGTGTATCAAGCCCAGAAACCGAAACTGAAACTGAAATAGAAACAGAACCGTTACTGAAACAGAAACTGCAACAGGCAGGCAAGGTGTCTTGTGTTGCAAACGGCAAGCGACCTCTTTGCTGCCCTTACCCCATTTAGTGGTCTGGCATCTGCTGGCAAAACTTCAACGTTGCCGCGCTACTCTGCTGCTTGTCTTATATAAAATGCATGCCACGCGTTGAATAATTCATAATGAATTGAAATACATAATACTCATTTTGTTTCAGCATTTTAATAGAATTGACGGGAGGTGTGGGAGCGCTGGCAATCGTCAACAAAATATATGCAATTGCCAGGCGGCGGCAGCCATTTTCTAAGACTTACAACTTTCCCATGGAGACGCTGCGTTCCCAACTCGCTGGGATAGACGCAGGCTTAATTGTTTTTCATATTTTAATGCCGCAAGTTTTGCAAAGCCACCCCCAAAGAGTGTAAGACGCCGCCCACAGCCTCGTGCTTATTTTTTGATGTGCGTTCATAAAATGTAAAATTAAATTTAGCCGCGCTTCAAGGCAACAAGGCAAGGCAGCCCAGTCATCTGCCTCGACAGACACTCGCCATTTTTCATTAGGGCTAAAGCAGGCGAAGGTGTGGGTGAACGCAATGAACTCTTAGTTGATGTGCCAAAGTTGGTGCCCAGGTACGGAAACATGGGTAAGGAGTTAACCGAGCGTCAGGAGAAGCATCAGAAAAGAAAATATTCAGATACTTTTTTTTTTGTCAATTTTTATATTAATTAATATTTTAAATTTATGCACGCGAACAATGTAAATTTCAAAAGTAAAAGTGTAGCTCAAGTTATTAAGCGAAAGGTGAACACAAGAAAATATGAGCAAACTACAGCAAAACTAAGCTCAATCTGCACATTTAGAATCTTTTCAGTAGAATTAAATGAATTGATCGGCAAATAATTTTCGGTTTTATTTAATTAAATGCAAAAATTATTCTGAAAACAATTATAAGCAATTAAAACGTGTATAAAAATCGGACAAAATAAAATTATTGACCGAACGAGGCAGATGGTCATTTGGCTATCGCCGGGTATCGCGATGCGCAACTGATGCCATAAATTGTGGCACCTAATAAATTGACACTCTGTCATTGTGCGGCATTTACAGTTTATGTTCATTGCACCTCACACACTTCCGTATACACACAGACCAAGTGCCACATAGGGCGGCTACTGGGCTCAGTTAAACGGCCTGCCCGTCTGCCGTTTTCCCTGCGTCCTGCTATTTTTTTTTTTTTTTTTTTGCACGCGCAGCATGCAACAATTGTGTTGCAAGTGCAACAAAAAAAAAAGAAAGCAAAAAATTCCAGAGGCCAAACAAAATGCAAATATTCAAAAAGTAAAAACGTGGCATGAGTTCCCAAATCCCCTGGCCATGACCACACGCCTCGCCTGTTCCCAGTGCTCTCATCCTTAATCGGGTGCAGCCGTACTACTCCCAAGCGCGAGCCCGATCCCCGTCCCGTGGTGAACCACAGCGTTTAAAACGGTTTGCCAGTCATTTTTTCACATCATTGATTGCTTATTAGATTATAAACCGCGCGGCTGGGCATCGCCAATCTCTCGACTCTCCCTCTCGCACTCTTTATTTTTTTATTTTTCTCTCTCGTACTTTTCGATTTTCGATGCATGGCACGTGCTGCATGAATGGGCGGCTGACACGCCTCCGTGCAGCGTAATGTGCTGACAACAACAATAAACGCAGCGCCAGCGTGCGCTACAAAATGCATAAAAAACCGTCTGCTGCAATTTGTGCGCCCAGAAAAATAGGCAAGCCTTATTGGTATTCGTATACAAGTGCATATATATATGCATGATGCATGCGTGTTTGTGTGTGCGCATTTTAGGGTATAGGTAAAAATCGCTGGCCAAATGATTTTCTATATTTTTGCTGTATTTTTTATGCTTTGGCTATAGAGTCTATAAAAGATTCGTGATTTATAACAGGCCAGATATTCGTGTAAAAAATAGAGACCTTTGCATGAACTGTAAGTTAAATGTTTTGGTCTGGCCAACAACAAATAGAAGAATAAAATATGAAGCTTTGTTTATAGCATGATGAAGTGCTAATGGGCAATAGTTTTGCAGCTTTCACAAAGAGAAAGATATACTGCCTTGGCAGCCCATTCAAAGGAGAATTGAAAACAACAAGATTGACTACTAGAATGGAACTTTCCAAAATTTGAATGCATCGCTTAAGATTTCACTTTAAAAGTGTTTCTGAGATAAACTGCTTAAAATAACGAAAAATTAAATAAATTCTTTTAAATTATCCTTAAAGTCTAATCCAATCTAAACCATATATCTCACACTTGTGTGTGTGTACAATATTTGCAACTTTTTATTGTTGTTTTTCCAGTTGCACTACAGAGCCGTAGAGCTTGGAGCATGTCTAGGCCTTTGCGCCTCCTTTGCCAGCGCAATATTTTTTTGTTCTGCCTCTCTAATCGCTTTTCAGCACAAAAAGTTGTTGCATGCGTCGATGCATGTAGGTATGTGTGCGGAAAGTTGCGTGTGTGCGTTGTAGTTGTGGTTTTAAAAAGTTAACGCATTATTTTGTCGATTGATTGGTGGCTACCATGCCCGATATACCTGCAACCCCCACCCACCCAGCTGCCTACACTCCTTTTGCTAATCGGTTGATTGTTGGAATTTTAACCTGTAAAACTTTTTGTTTTTTGCTGTTGGTTGTGTATAAATTACCGCAGTTTTTAACAAACAATGATAAAAATTGTGCACACAACAAAATTAAAGTTTCGCCTTTGTTGTTTTTGCGTTGTTTTGCTCCGGCCAGAGATTGCGCTGTGATTGCAGGTAATTAGTCTGGAAAGTCCAAGGCAAAGCCCATCAAAGGCTTTAATGATTAGTTGAAGTTAGCTATAGCTATGAATAATTAAAGGATACGCACATATAAATTCAATCAGTTGAAATCGAGAACCTTATACCTTCATACGATAATTTCCTCTCCACTTTTTCTGCAAAAAAAAAATAATTTCCATTTTGCATTTGCGACTGTTGTAAGCAGCGGCACAATATTATTGAACTGTTGGCCGTGTACTTAATGATTTTTCTGTTATTATTACACACAGCGTTCTAAATGCAACAAATATGCGAGCTAGCACACCCACACAACAAACACACTCTCAACACATGTACAGCTTCTTTTATAATGCGGCAGCATTTCACATTTTGTATAAATACTTATATACGGGCAACATTTGCCAGTTATTGTTGGGGAGAGATTTCATAGTCCGGGCTCATAGTATGGTAAGCTGTTCCCATTGCCGATTGCCGATCGCACATACAGCCACATACATACAAACACACACACACATACACCCGTACATAACAGCAGCGGCGGCGGTAGCAGCAGCCATACATATATGAAATATAATAAAATTGTACAGGAAATGACGAACAAGTGCGGAGAAGTCCCCATTTGCCCCCAATGCGGTGCTTAGTGCTCGGATGTTTGCGCTGCTCGAGCAACATTTTAACCATCGATGGTTTGATTATTAAATCCATGAAGTTTTTATATGCCCCGGACATATACACACACCCACATACATGCATACATACACACACACATAGCCGCATGTGTACATATCAAAATTCACTTGATTGCAGTTTTCAAGTGAAATCCTAGCACACTCCAGAGCGCTTGTTGGCTTGCCTAAGGGTTAAGGCGGTATGGGTTGGATTGTGGGATTGCGGGAGCTCATGGGGGCTGAGTTGGATGGAGTCGGAAATATGCCGCTTGTTGCTGTCAGTGGTGCTGCCTGCTGTTGTTGTTATTGTTGTTGTTGTTACGGCTGCCGCCGTTCGAGCTGCATGTTGTAATTGATGTTTCAAGTAGCAAAAAGCGCGCCAAAAACTTCGTAGCCCAAGTTTATTTGTTGTTGCAAAATTTTAATGAAGTACTGCTAGCAAGTTTTGCGACTAAATCAAATTAAAAGTGCGACTGCTAGCATATACACACACACACACGCACACATACACATAGACACTCACGCGGACGTGTGTGGCAGCATCTGTGGAAATGTGCCGAGGAAATGAGCTCGACGTTAGCTTACAAAACTAATGCAAGTTTTTGCCAGTATCCGCCTTCGAGTTGGCCAAATGCGACGGCAAACGATTTGTCAAATGCCTTTACTTTGCCTGCCATTCAATAATGCTTTTCACGCTAATTAATTTTTGGTTTTCAGCACACACGCACACACACACAGGCATTTCTTCAAACACACTCACACATGCTCAAACCTAAGCCTTCAATAATTTCCTGTGCGGCATTTCGCATACACTCGCCAGACCGGGCATATGCAATTTGTTGTAAAAGTAATTGCAATTATAATCGGAAATATTTAAGCTCGAATTTCTCATGAATCATTTATCTTAATTATTTCATATTTAAATACATTTCTTCTTCCCCCGCGATATTGAAAAACTTGTTGCCTTTGCCACCCGTTGGCATTTCCTGCTGTGCATTCACTTAAATTGCATTGCGGGTCCTTCTCGGCCGAACGAAACAGCTTCAGAATCCGAAATTGTGGCAGCAACCACCGCCAAGTTATGCGAACCCCGCGGCAGAACCACACACAGTTGCATACACACGCACGTACTGGCACACCACACAAGTGCCGCAAAGTGGACGCTGAGAGTTGGGAAAGGCAAGGCGCAGCCTGCTTCGCAAGGCTGTTTAGCTGTTTTTTTTTACGCCCAATTGGTGTGGGCTTAACGCCTCAATGATTGCGGATGCGGCCTACAGACCTGTCTGAAAGTCGCGCACGCCAAAGGTCTCAATTGCGTTGAACGCAACGCCTTTTTCCTGGCTCCTTGTCACTGGGGGCGTTCTTTACTTATGCCTATTTCCCCTATACATAAGCATGCATATCTATTATATATATATATATATATATATATATTGGTATATGTATATAATTTTTGGCGGTCCCAGACAGTCGCCAAAATGGCGGAAACACAAGGAATTTTGGATAATTTAATTTGTCGCAACGTTTAAAGCAAACATAAATGCAGAAGGGGAATGTGGTTGTTGTTGCTGCTGAGATTGTTGTTGTTGCTGTTGTGGTAATGATGGTGGTGGTTGTTGTCGTTATTGTTGTTGTTGTTGTTGCTGTTGCTGCCGTGTTGCTGATGCGAGTCTAAATGCCAGCGAGCGACTATTGAGACTAATCACGCTAATGCGCAAGTTTGTCGCAAAGACGGACGACAGATGGCGCCGCAGCTGCAGTTGCAATTGCCTGTGTGTGTGAAGTGACTGTGTGTGTGTGAGACTGGTATCCACCTGCCTTCAATAATACGTACGCCAAATGCCAAATAATTTATTTATTATATGTGCAGCTGACCAAAGCAGCACAACACACGCGCACACACACCAACACACCAACACACTCATACATGCACACGCTGAGTGAGTGAGCGGGACAGAGTGCGGGTCAAACACGCACTGAACGAGATTTCATTACAACTCATTTGACAGTCTTGGTGCACTCGACGCTGCCAAAATGTCATACCTGAGTGGCAGTGCCTGGTAGGGGGCAGTCACAAGTGCCACGCCCCCAACCCTATCTACCCTCAGCAGATTAGCGCGCTATACACGCCGTGTGCGTGCGTAGTTGTGTGTGTATGTGTATGTATGAGTGTGTGCGAGTGCGAGAGCAGAGCCAACGCGAAATTAAGCGAAATGAAGTTGACCACGTTTCGATTTTGCATCAAAGCCAAACGCAGTCGCTGCTGCTGCGTCTGCTTACCGGCCAATTCAACTCACCTACGCCACCCCCCTACTGCCTGCTGTCTTCTGCTCCCCCTGCCCGTACTCTTCGCTCTACACTTGCAGTTCAGTGGCCAGCCTCAGCTGCAACTGCGTCCCTGGATCTGGCGCTGGCCCCATGCATTGTTAATACAATTCGAGTCCAACGTCAATAACCAAGTGCCACGAATGGACCATTAGTTGGCTGCCTAGTTGATGTGCATGTTGCAGTAGTTGTTGTCGTTGTTGTTGTTGTTGCTGCTGCTGCTGCTGTTGCCGGTTTGATGGCAGCAACGTTTCTTCGCTTTGATGCACACATTTATCAAACATATGCCCAGCGACTATGTATATATATGATTGGCCATACATATAGATATACAAATATTCTATATATAATTATGCGGCTCAGCGATATTCAGCCACGGCGGCAGCAGTATTAAATCCGACAATTGCCAGAATTGCTTAGAAATTAATGCAGTGCAAGTGATGAGCTTGAGCAGAAACTTGGCTCTTTAAAGTGTTTAAACTCTATCAAGTCCCAGCCCAAAGACTGTTTAAGTGAGGAGTGAACTCGCTTGCTCTATTTCACTTGCAACAAGTTTTGCATAAATAGAGTTATTTATTTTTTGGCCAAGCCATAGTAAGTACAACTTAATGCAATTATTTAAGTAAGATGTAATTTACTTTATAATAAGCTCGCAAGTAAATGGAGAAGGCACTCTCTCGGCCAAAGCTTTGGCGACTTGCATGTCTGGCGCCCATAAAACTATGCAACAATTTCGGAGAACATCACAATGCACTGCGCATTGTCTGGCAGCTGTTATTATTTTCTCATACGAGGAAATGCCCAGGAATGGCATGAAACGAGAACGGCAAGGGGTAGGAGGGGTAGAGCAGCAGCACCAGCGGAAGCAGGGAACAAGCACAAGTAGAAAGCAACTAAACTGCTACTCAGCCACGCAGTCACATGGCAAACTTACAAGTAATACTTAGCCTAAATGGGCACAAGTGGCCTCTGAGTGGCCACCCGAGTCGGGGCCCCAAGCACTTGCGATATGTTTTATGATGCGAAATTTTTGTAATGAAGTTATTGACAAGCCTCAGCTCAATCCACCAACCATTGCCTCCAACAGGCGCATAGCTGTAGAGTAGACACGTTTAAGGATATGTAGCACAATATGCAAATGTTACTTTGTTATGCAATTAGTGAATTCAATACGAGGCACTCGGCAAACGGTACTACTCGGCACTCGGCAAACAGACAGCGTCAGCAACGGCAACGGCAACGGCTACGGCAACGGCTACGGCAACGGCAATGGTAACGGTAACGTTAACCGGTAACGTCAATGACGTTGCCACTCGAACAGCGCTCAGCAGAGACACTGCAGTTAAATGTATCGTTAGCATTAGAATCGAAGCCATTATATTGTTAGATCAAGTTACTAGCTACATGCATAGCAAAAGCTGCAGGCGGTATGCGACTGAGTAATGCCCTGCATGCGATTCAATAGTATTATATGGTATGTTAGAATATATTGTCCTGATATCAAGTCCTTTAATATTCTTTAGCTCAGAATTTGTATTGATTAACTTATATAATATGCAGCAAAACCACAATATTTTTTAAAATTTGTAAGAAACATATTAATTAAAGAAATATACTAATTAGATATATGAATTAAATATATTAAAAAATGGAGATTAACTTAAAAATGCCTTATATAGATTAAACTAAGTTTTCTGCAAGCGGTATACGACTGAGTAATTCCCTGCATGCAATGCGATAGTATTATATGGTACGTTAGAATAGATTCTCCTGATATCAAGTCTTTTAATATTCTTTATCTGAGAATTCGTATTGATTAACTTATATATGATAATATGGAAAAACCACAATATTAATTAAAATTTGTGTTTGAAAAAATTAACCAAGTATTCTGTATTATTATTTTTTAAATAAAATGAGATTAACTTGATTGAATAAATAAAAGTGCAAAAATGTCTTATTTAGCATAGAGCAAAACTCTCCACAATATTTTTTCAAGAAGCAAGAGATAAGGTATATGATAGAGATAAGGTATAGATATAGGAGATAGAGATAGATACCCTATTTACAACCCACATTATCCACAATATTATTTACAATTTTTATTGAAAAAAAATAATATAATAATAATATGTATTATTTTTTTAAATAAAAAAACTTGATTAAATAAATAAAAGTGTAAAAATGTCTTATATAGCATGGAGCAAAACTGTCCACAAAACCACAATATTATTTCAAGGTGCAAGATATATACGACATACGATAGTGAAACCCTATTTATAATACACACATCGGGTATAATAAGATTCAAGCCTAAAATCTTGCTCTGCTTAACTGAAAGTGGCCCAAACAATAGGCATATTAGTATATATTTTTTATACAATACACATACAAAACCAATACCCCCACATTATTATCTCAAGAGACTGCCAAAATAACAGGGTAGCTGAAAATAGGTCGATCTTGCATGCCAATGCGGGCGCCACAATGAGCGCTAACCAAAGCGAGTTATGCAATTAATTGAGTACCCACTAAAAGTCAACTCTTCTCATTCTCCACTCTCCATTCGACAGGCAAAAATGATGGAGAACTCGCACGCCTGGATGGGAGCTACAGGGTCGACGCTAGCAGGTTCGTATGACAAATACTTGGCTCAGACTTACCGGAGCTGCAGCTATCGCATTTTTCCGCTCTATGCCACTTCTAGCAGACAGCTATCAGTATCAGCTGCAGTCGATGTGGCAAAAATGCTGGAACACCAATCAGAATCTGATGCATCATATGCGCTTTCGCGAACGCGGCCCCCTCAAATCGTGGCGTCCCGAGACCATGGCCGAGGCCATATTCAGCGTGCTCAAGGAGGGCCTTTCGCTGTCGCAGGCGGCACGCAAGTATGACATACCCTATCCGACGTTCGTGCTCTATGCGAATCGAGTGCACAACATGCTGGGGCCATCCATCGATGGCGGACCCGATTTGCGGCCCAAGGGACGCGGACGACCGCAGCGCATACTGCTGGGCATTTGGCCGGACGAGCACATCAAGGGCGTCATCAAGACGGTGGTATTTCGCGACACCAAGGACTTAAAAGACGACAGCATGGGCGGACATATGCCGCCCTATGGCCGGCATTCGGTATGTAGCGCAGCCTCAACACACACACACACACACACACACACACACACACACACACACACATAGAAACAAAAACAAAAAGCAGAAAAAAAAAAACAATTTTACATTTTTACCGATTTCAATAATTTTTTAATATTTTTTATCGATTTTCATTGTAAAAAAAATATATTTTTTTAAACTCACTACGCGCGAACACTTGCACCTTTCTTAATAGAAATTTAAGCTAACTTTAAACTGATTTAAAAACAATTGCGCGCGGATTTCACAGCGATATTTGATAAACCACACACGCACTGCAGCTTTATCAACCGATTTCAATAATTTTCTACATTTTTTAGCGAATTTTTTTGTAAAAAAAATAATTTTTTTAAACTCACTACGCGCGAACACCTGCCGATTTCTTCATAGAAAACTGAGCCAACTTTAAACTGATTTAAAAACAATTGCGCGCTGCTTTCATAGCGATATTTGATAAACCACAACCGCACTGCAGCTTTATAAACCGATTTAAGCCATTTACTAACTTAGTCACTGCGATTAATTTTAGTAAATCGATTTTTAGCGCACGCACTACGCAGCAAAGTGTTTCGCGCACCGCCATTTGCAATACGAAGCCTGACGCCAAGCTGTTTGCTACGCTTTTCAATTGTCTCCTCCTTTTGTCCCCACGATCTTAGGTCGATTCTAACCTAATTAGTGCAACGCTTTGAAATGTTAATTGACATGGGCAGTGGGCTGACATAAAGCTGCCTGCTATGAATTAAAGCAATCACTGTAATGCAATTAGAGTGCGGCCAACTTAACGCTTATGATTTTATTCAATTATGCAATTAATACACACCAATACAACTATACACACCTACACACACCTATACACATACACTAAACTGTCGACGGGGTTAGCCCGTGTTTCCCTTGCAGGACATGTCGCTGAGCTATGCCGGCGCTAGTGGCGCCATGGCGCCGGGCAGCGGCGCTGCCAGCCTCAGCGCGCTCGCCTGTCCCAATGGCGGCGTCGGCAGCGCAGGCGCTGCGGGCGCTGCGGGCAGCAGCAGCAGCAGCGTTGGCGGCGGCAGCGCCGTCGGCGCCGAGCAGCAAATGTCGCAGGAGCAAATGTCGGCGGTGGCGGCGGTGGCTCACAACATACGCCAGCAGATGCAAATGGCCGCCGCTGCGTCGCAGCATCAGCACGGGGAGGCGGGGCCGCCGCCAGGGCTGTTCAATTTGCCGTCGCATCTGGGCGGCGGGCCGGTGGGCCGCGCTAGCATATCGCCGGCGCTGAGCAGCGGCTCGGGACCCCGGCATGCGCCCTCGCCCTGCGGCCCCGCCGGCCTCATGCCGAATCTGCCGCCCAGCATGGCCGTTGCACTGCATCGCGATCCGGCGGCCGCTGCCGCCGCACAGCTGCTCAGCCAGCAGCAGCAGCATCATCTGCAGCAGCTGCAGCTGCACCAGCAGCAGCAACAACAACAACACCATCACCACCAGCAGCAGCAACACCAGCAGCAGCAGCACGTGCTGCACCAGCAGCAGGCAGCGGCAGCGGCGGCGGCAGCGGCAGCAGCAGCAGCAGCAGCGGCGGCCGCTGCGCATCCGCATCAACTGCAGGCGCACAAGCAACAGCATCCACAACAGCATACACAACAGCATCCACAACAGCATGCACAACAGCATCCACAGTCCAAGCCGAAGGGCAGTCCGCTGCGCAGCGAGACGCCGCGGCTGCACTCGCCGCTGGCAGAGCTTGGCCTGGAGCTGGGCTACAAGCGCGAGTATTCGCCCACGCGTCTCTTTGCCGAGGATCTGGCGGAGCTGGTGGGCGCCTCCGCCTCCTCCGCAGCGGCGGCGGCCAGTGTAAGCAGCGCGCCAGCAGCAGCAACAACAACAACAGCTGCGGCAGCGGCAGTGGCAGCAGAAATATGTTCCAGCAGCAGTAGCAGCATCAAAGTGGAACCCATTACCACAAGCAGCGAATAGAGTCCACAATCAAACGTACTTTACTTTCAAAGCAGAGCGAGCGAGACAGCAATGTGCAAGCATACTCGTGTGGAAGCTATTGGCTTTCGTTTCACTTGCACTTGCAGTCCACAGCGATTTTTTGCATAGTTTTTATCTACTTATTAAATCGAATTAATGCAAACGCGAAATCAAAGTATTATTATGTTATAGCGCGTATAAACGTAAACAACTAAATAGCGATCTCTTTAATTTTAAAACCGAAAGCAGCAACACTTAAGCGCCCCCAGGAACATTCCACGCCCAGACACACCTACCCCCACCCACCCCCACTCCACAACAATTTTTTCAAAAAACTCAAATCAAAAAAGAAAAGATTTTTGCGTATAAAACATAAACTTAGCAATTGTGTGCCCAGTTTGATTTATTTTATAATTATTATAAAATTATAAAATGTACAAAATTGCAAAATTAGTAAAAAAAAAAAAAATATCCCGAAAAAACAAAGGGAAAGCAACTAAAACTAAAACTTTTGGATGTGCATTACGAAAAAAAAAACTGAAATTATGGAAGCAACTAAATTTAATGTTTAGGTCTACGAAAATGAAATGAAATTCACAAAAAATGCCTTTCGGAATTAAATTCAAAAAAATTAAACAAAACGTGAAGTAAAATGTTAGATAAAAAAATCAAAAAAAAAATTTGTAAACTAAACGTGAATTTTTTATACAAAATTGAGAATGGACAAGTTCTAGAAAATTATGAAAATGAATTTAGAAGCAAAATTTACCACAAAAAAGAGAAAAAAGAAGAAAACAAGAGCAGATGAAAGTTGTTGCTGGTTGAAATGCAGGCCAAAGAATTGAAAGAATTTTTAAATCTTTTTTTCGAAAATTTTAGCATATATTTTTTAAGTTTCTAGGCTTTTTTCTCCTCTTCTAAAGTGCCTTTTCTAGCATTAATTTTACTTATAGGTAGTTCTGGTTTTTCTATTTATGCCATTCACCCAGTGAAAAAATATAAAAATTTATTAAAATGAGAGACTTTTTTTTTTAAATTTTGTTGAAGTCAGTCTGTCTATCAGAGCTACCAAATTTGGCATGAAGTTAGCTGAAAAGTCTGTGCACATGTACCGCATTTCAAATTTGAAGTGTCAAGTCCAACACACCCAAGAATTTAAAACATAAATTTCAAAGTGAAATATTAAGCAATAATTTAGAGTTGCAAATTTCTTATTTAACATGCAATTAGCTAAGTCTATTATTAATCTATACTGTGAGTTTCAGTTTAATTGAGCAAAAAACCTAGAAGTTATCAAAAAAAAATTGTTATAGTGAAAGCAGAAAAACTGGGTGAACGGTATACAATAGTCGGCTATGCACGACAGTCACTACTTTTTTTTTTCTTCAATTTTCTCAATTGATTTCCTCGGCGCCCACAGCAGCAGCTTTCGTCGGCTCAAAGTCTGGCATATATATGTATTGATATATTTTTAATAAATATACAGTTTTTTGTGTTGAAAAAAACTTTCGGCGTACTTTCGGCAAAATCGTTATGTATAGTTGGTATTATGTTCCAGCCCCAAGCACACAATGAATAAAAAAACGAAAAGAGGAAAATATGAAGAAAAGCAAAACGTAAATCGAATCAAATCTAACGTAATAAGCATAATTTACAGCAATAGCCATAGCCATATAAAGAAAAACAAAAAAAAAAAATACAGACACATATATACTTTACCATATATGTATGTGCATGTGTGTACGTGTATGTAACTCTCATATGATAAATCGCTAAACAAGATATTACCAAACGACCACCCGACTCCCTGCAATAGACTCAAATGTTCCAACCATCAATCTTGGTCTATGTCCTGCGAGTATTTCGGACATATCCGATGATTCTTAACTAAATCCTTAACTATATCATTGTACGACTCGAGCACAGCACTCGAGCCTCGACGTTTTCTATCAACTTTTAGTGCAAAACTTTATGTTCAAATTAACTTTAAATGTCGAAATGAATGTTCTTATTAATCGAAAAAAAAAGAAAAACAAAAAACAAAAAGCAACAAAACAAAACAAGAAACAAAAGAAAACGAAAATGAAAAAAAAGAAAAACCAAAAACAGAATAAAACGAAAATATTTTACAAAGAAAAAGCAACTGTCTACATATTTCCATTTCCAGCCATATTGAGTTTATATATTTATTGCCAGCTTCATGTCCGTTTGCTTGTCCGCTTGTGCCTAGCAACTCAAATATCTCACTCAGTTTTGTAGCTAAGTCAATCAAACTTGGTAGTACTTAGTACTGCACGTTTTAATTAAGTTGGAGCGCCACAATTCGCAGCGTTATTTCTGCATGAACAGTCGAGTTGTGTCCGTTTGCTTGTCCGTTTGTGCCTAGCAACTCAAATATCTCACTCAGTTTTGTAGCTAAGTCAATCAAACTTGGTACACATGCTTCTTTGTGCTGCACGCTGTACATAAGTTGGAACGCGACAATTCGCAGCGATATATCTGCACGAACAGTCGAATCGTGTCCGTTTGCTTGTCCGTTTGTGCGTAGCAATTCAAATATCTCACTCAGTTTTATAGCTATGTTAAGCAAACTTGCTACACATACTGCTTTCTGTTACGCGCTGTAAATATGTGGAAACGCGTCAGTTCGCAGCGATATATCGTCTAGCTGCCATAAAAACTATCGGCCGATTTTTGTTGTTTTTGAAGATATCGTATTGAAACTCGCCACAGCTTATTTTAGTAGTGCCCCTAACATTTTTTAAAAATTTCTCAAAAATCGGGCTACTATAACATATAGCTGCCATAGGAATAATCCGGCGATGTACGAGTTTTCGCATGGAAGCCTGTACTTATTATAGACAAGCCGCCTAAAACTTAGTCAAGCAACGTTTTTAATAGCATATTTCAACTGGCATGGAATCAGATTAATATATGCTATAGTTGCTATAGGCACAACCGATCGAAATAGCAGATTTCTTAAGGAATTAAAATAAATAGAGCTAAAAAAAATACGTCTGAATACCTTAAGTTATAACTGAAAAATCGTGTATAGTTACTGCAGTAAAAATGACAAGCAAGTGTATGCAACCTTCGGTGTGCCGAAGGCCACGTCGTTCTCTCGTTTATTTCATAGGATCAGGCGGATTTATTGCTTCGACTTGGTTTTTGGTTTCTGGCGCTCCTCCACTCAGCCTGCACTATTGCAGAAGGCTGGCGTGGACCAGGGGGGGTACCAGCGCTTCCAGCGGCTGATTGATCTCCTCCTGGTGGCGCTGCAGCAGGCCCAGACACTGATGCAGGCACTGTGTGCTGGCCGTGGAAATGGCCTTGAGCAGCAGGAGATCGGGATCCGTGGGCGAGAAGGAAGCACAGTCGATGTTCTCAATGGCGCGCGCCAGCGAAGCGTTGCTACGGAGCAGAATATAACTCAATTAATGTGGGCACAGCTGGAGAGGATGCGCGGCACGACTCACCACTGCTCGGTGAGGAAGAGCGCCTGGCGCGCCGAGACCATGGCATCGGAGGCGGCGAGCAGCTCGCGCGGCGGCAACGGCGACGAGTTGCTTATGTCCATGGCCTTCGTGTGGCTCTCGACGACGGCGCGCAGTCCGTCCACCCACTCCTGGCGTGCGCGTGCATCGTTGGCGCGCAGCTTCAGTGTGTCGCCGGAGGCGCAGGCTATGGAAAAGGTGCGCGAATCCTCATCGCTCGGATAGACCATGGCGCCGGCCAGCTGCACCTGGCCGCGCGGTGCGCTGGCCAGCACATGCGGCGAGGGCGCAATGTCATCGCCCACGGCCGACGAGTCGCACAGGTAGTAGCTGAGGAAGCCCGTCTTGGCGTCCACCGTGAACCAGCGGTATTGCCAGCCTGCAGTGATAAGAGATAAGACCGAGCTAGATATATAGTAGAGTACCTGCCGCTGACTCACCCTTCATCACATTTGTGTACTTGCTCAGCTGCCCGCTGAGCGGATGGCGCAGCGTCTGGTTGATCATGCGATTTAGATTGGATTCCATTGCGGCTTCCCGCTTACGTTCCACTGCGCCCCTTTGACTGCAGCTGTGGAAGCTGTGTGCAGGTTGCTGCTGCTGCTGCTGCTGCGCCTGTGCCTGCGCCTGTTGCTGCTGCTGCTGCGCTTGCTTTTGCTTTGATCGAGACTTCTTGGTGCGCTGGAACGTGGCTTTGAGTTTGCGCAGAATTTTTGCAGTTTCTTTGTCGCTAACAGTGTAAACAAACAGAAAAAATAATTATATGAATTGCACTTTGCTTGCAATTGTGTGTGTGTGTGTGCGCGTTGCCAGTGCGTGCGAAAGAGCTCAGCTGACTGCATTGCCTGAGTCTGGCAACGCCAAGCGAGCAAATACCAGCACGGCATGATTTTGTTATTTTAGTCTGGTCACACTGCCCAGCACTTAACATGCCCATTTCGAGCATAACATGCACTGCTAACGCCATTAACAGTGCAACAACAAAGCGAGCGAGGCGCATAAATTTCGCGAAATTTACGTGCTGTGCAATTAGTTTAAACAAACGCTTAGTGTAAACAAAAAAAAAAAATGATGTGAGAATAATAACAACGAAATGCATACGCGCATGCAAATGGTAAAATAAAAATGCGGCACGCAGCAAGCAGGCCCGAACGCAACGGCAAAGAGTGAAAAAAATCAATTTGTATCCAGCAGCAGAAGGTGGGAGCAAGAGCAGGCCGAACAGAACACACACACACACACACGCACGCACAGACAGACAGCAGCGAAGACGCAGAGCAGCGAACGCAACGCAACTGTGAAAAGATGTGCGCGCTGTAGATGTGTTGGTGTTGGTGTTAGTGTTGGAGTCGCTAAGGAAATCGAAATAAATATATAAAAATATATACAAAATAAAAATAAAAAAGAAAACATATTGCAAACGCGTGAGCCGCAACTGCGTTTATTTAATTATTTCGCGCGGCGTGTGCCCAGCTGCAGCATAATACAGATTTATTAGTGTGCGTGTGTGCGCGAGTGTTTGTGTGTGTGCGTGTGCTCCCTGCTCCATGCATGCATATTTAAAAATAAAAAGAATCAAGAGCATATGTGATTAACCGTGTGCGTGCGTGTGCGTGTGTGTGCGCGCTGTGTCTGTATTTCCGCGTTTATGTTTTATGCGGCCGTTGCGTGACGCCGACGCCGGCGTCGACGTCGACGCCGACTGCGCGTTGATTTATGACATTTAACATTTACCCGCTTTTTGGTGGCGCGTGTGTGTGTGCATGTGTGTTTGTTTGTTTGTTTGTTTCGCATGTGTGTGTGGGGGTTGCATTTGCTCTAAAATTAGTAAAAATTTCATTAAATTTTGTCCACTTTGCTAATTTGTTTTGTGTCTCATGCACACCCACACACATACGCACGCAGCACACACAGACGCCTGCACACATACAGTCGCAGCTGCTGTGACCATGAAAAATGCCAGCGAGAAATTTGCGAAAATCAATGAAAGCCTCAAAAGCGAGCAAAAGTGTAACAACAACAACAAATACAACAACAACAACAACAACGAGCGAAACAACAACAACAATAAAGAAATATTTGAAATTAAGTGAAATTGCAGGCGAGTTCGTTATGCTGCGCTGCCCTCGCCATAGTTAAGACTCCCAACAGCAGTTGCATTCGCTCAGCCTACCACCCCTCCCCTCAGCCCAGCCCCTCCATACCCCTCGCCACAGGCCCCACAATATGGATGGTCAACGTGCTCGCGATCTGCTGACGCTGCTGCAGGAGCGCGTTGTGTTCCTCACGGGCGGACGCGATAGGCGCGGCGGGCCGCTGCTTTGCTTTCCGGCAACGTCGCGGCGGGATCGGCTCAAGCTGGAGGATTTGCGGCGACTGCTCAGCTACTTGATTAGCATACCGAGGTGAGTGCGAAAGAGATAATCAGAGTAAAAAGAGAGAGAGGGAGAGAGAGAGAGAGATGTATGGATGGAGAAGACTGAGCAGTGTGTGGGAGAGATGGAGAAAAGCAAGATAGAGGATGGTGTGAGAGACGAGAGAGATAGCTTATTAGAGAGAGAGAGAGATAGCAAATAAGCGAGAGAGAGAGAGAGAAATAGCAAATAAGCGAGGGAAAGAGAGAGAGAGAGAAAGCAAATAAGCGAGAGAAGTGAAGAAGAGGCTGTTATTAAGAGAGAAAGAGTGGGAGAGAGATAGACAAATTAGAGAAAAGAGAAATATAGAAAGATAGAAAAATAGAGTGAAATAAAAGATAGAGAGAAATAAAAAAAAATAAAAATAAAAAATAATTAAATAAAAAAATAAAAGAGAGAGAGATAGAGAGAAATAAAAGTAGAGAGGGAGGGATAGAGAGAAATAAAAAAGAGAAAAATATAGTAAAAGAGAAAAAGAGAAAGAGAGAGAGAGAAAGGTGTGAGTGAGAAGCAAAGATGGAGGGGGAAGGGGGGAGAACAATTTTAGATCTTAGAGAGAGAAAGATAGTGAAGTAAAAAGGAAAAAAAAGAGAGATATGTAGAAAGCAGGAAGAGTGAGGAAGGCAGAGAAGAGTTAGAAAAATAGAGAGAAAATATGAGAGAGTGAGAGAGAAAAATAGAGTGAACAAAGACTAAGATAGAGTGAAGAAGAGAGATATAGAGAGACAGAAAAAAGTGAAATAGAGAGAGAGAGAGAGAGAAATAAAAGAGAGAGAGAGGGGGAAAGAGAAAAAGAGAGAGAGATCGCGAGAGAGAGAGGAGTGAGAGCGCGAGAGTAAAAGAGGATGAAAATGAGATAGAGAGAGAACAAGAGGGAGAACGAGATAGAGAGAGAACAAGATAGAGAGAGAACAAGAGAGAGATAAATGGAAAGACAGCGAGATGGAGAGAGAAAAAGACAGAGAGCGATATACAGAGAGAAAAAGAAAGAGAGAGCGAGGGAGAGATTGAGAAGGCCAAAATGAGAAATAAAGAAAGTGGGAGGCAAAAAGAGATAGAAGAGAGTCGGAAGAAAATAGAGACGACCAAGAATGAGAGAGTGAGAAGCAAATAAGGGAATTAAAGCGAGTGAGAGAAAAATGATTAAATACCGAAGAGAGAAAAGATTGATCGAGGGAAGAGGGAGAGCTAAAGAAACTGCAAGAAATAATGTAGAAGAAAGAAAGAATGAGAGACAGAGAGAATAAGTTAAAGAGAGGGAGTGTAGAGCGCCACTCCCCCTTCCAATTGATTTGCGCAATTCTTGCATGTGTTAAATGTTTATTTATTGCGCTGCGCCTTCTTCACAGTCGCAGTCGCTGCTCGTCGCTTGTGGCCGTCGCCGTCGCTGCCAGCGTCGCTGCTTCTTATTTGAATTTGCTTGTGTGTGCGATGTGCGTCTGTGTGTGTGTTTGACTGTGTGTGCTTGTGCGCATGCAGAGCCGGCACAATGAGCTGCCATTGTGTCAGCTGACGTCGCCCGTCGCGTTGACTGCATTTCGCGTCATGGCGTTCTCGCTTTGCGGTTTTTGGCCTGTGTGCGTCGTTCTCACCCGCACAGCAGCATCAGTGGCAGCAGCGACAGTGGCAGCAGCTGCAGCTGCATGCACATTCCACTTGATTTTCCAGTTCTCGCATATTTTATGAATCATCCGCGGCTGCCGCTGGCGTCGCAGTCGCGGCGCGCGACGACAATGGGCGAGCGAAAGAACACGCACAGTGTTGTTGTTGTTGTTGTTGTTGCTGCTGCAGTTTGGCTGACATTGAATGGTGCCAAGCAGCGTGAGAGAGTAGGAAGGAGAGGGGAAAAAATAGAGAGAAAAAAGAAGAGAGAAAAAATAGAGAGAAAAAAGAAGAGAGAAAAAATAGAGAGAAAAAAATAGAAAGAAAAAAATAGAGAGAAAAAAATAGAGAGAAAAAAATAGAGAGAAAAAAATAGAGAGAAAAAAGAAGAGAGAAAAAATAGAGAGAAAAAAGAAGAGAGCAAAAATAGAGAGAAAAAAGAAGAGAGAACAAATAGATTGAAAAAAGAAGAGACAAAAAATAGAGACAAAAAAGAAGATATAAATAAAAAAAAAATGAAAGAAATGGTGAGAAAAGAGTTAGAAATAAAGAGAGATGTGGTAATAAAAAGACAGAAAAAAATATATAAATAGAAGAAGTAGAAAAAAATATAAGAGAAATAGAGAGATAGATAAAGATAAACAGTGGAAACGCACATCAGCAGCAAAGCAAAACAAGCCATAAAAACTCTAAGAAGCAGCAGCAGCCACAACAACAACAGCAACAACAACACACATTGCATAAATCTGTGCGACAAGGAAAGCAATAGGCAAACAAACAAAAACTAACTTAACCGGCAGCAGAGTCACAGCTGCAGAGAGAAAGATGGAGAGAGAGAGAGAGACAGTGGGAGCCGGCTTAAGCTTCCACTGGCATTTCTCGTTGCGACTGCGAAAAGAATGCGGCGAGTCGAAAGCTCTGTGAGTTCTTGTTGTCGTTTGTTGTTGTTGCTGTTGTTGCTTGCCCAAAAAGGCGGCCAAGAGTCAAAGTGCCAAAAAAAAAGGGAAAAAATAAAGATAAAGAGTAGCGAGCAAAAGAGATGCGCTGCTTGAGCAGGGGACTTCACGAAGTTGCGATGCTTTACTCAATTTAGCTCTTAAGTTAGAAAAAGTAATATAATTATTAATAGTTCGATTAAAGCTAAAACAATTAGGCCAAGTTACTTCATAGCTTGGGTTCTATGGTATATAAAATCACGTGGAGAAGTATAAACTTAAGCAAAGCCCTTTCAATAGAAAAACTATGGACAATTTTTGAAACTGGTATATAAATTGCCAAGAAAGCTCTTTATTCCAAATTTTAATCAAATAGAAAAAATTTATATTGTAACAATTATAAACAATTATTGGAAATTGCAGAATATGGTATAAAAACTGCCAAGAATAATGCAAAGTACCATGAATAATGCAAACTATTGATTCACTAATTTTAATGGAATAAAATAAGTTTATGTTGAAACAAAAAATGCATTGAGAAATTTCTGAGTATGGTATAAAAATATATAAAAAGTGCTCTAATGCGAGTTTATATAATCTACACGTTAATCTTCACTATAAACCGCAAAAGAAACACATTAGAAGATTTCTTACTTTTTATAAAATTTCGATGAAGCATAAATGTACTTATAGACAATATAAAATATACAGAAAAGCTATATTGATGGAATCTACACTATAATCCAAAAATCACTAAAAACCATATTAGAAAAACTAATTAAAAAAACTAAAAATCTCTTAAATATTTTAAAATTTCAATAAAATGTAATTTTTCTCATTATTCGTATAAACCATAGAAGACTTTATAAGCATTAGAAAATATAAATACCAAAAGAAAAACTATGGAAAATATCTAAAATTGGTATAGCGAGTTAAGGCCATAAACCACCAAAGACCTTAAAGGCAATACTTGGACATGGCAGCAATTGAATCCAATTGCCACTGAAGATCCCATCGATGTGCAATTGGAACACGTTTTTGCGCGAAGGTATTCCACATCATGCAGATAACTATACGAGTATAGCCTTCGGTACAGGCCAAGCCGAAATCAAGATCTCGAGAAGAAGCTGTAAACTGCCAAAGATAATAATGATGATGCAAAGGCAAAACAAAAATAAAAACAGACAAAAGACACACACACACACACAGAGAGAGATACTGTAGCTGTAGTTTTCTTTGGCTACTCATTGGAAAAATGATGCCAAAAGCGAAAAACGTTGAAAAATAACGCTAATGAGCTGCGCAGCACGAAGCGACATGAATCACAGCACCAGAGATTCCCATGCCGCGTGGCGCATTGCTCACATTCAGCTGCGGCTTATCAGCGGCAGCAGCAGCAGCGCCGACGTCAGCGTCGGCACCTATCGCAGCGGGGGGGCCGTTTGCCTTATCTCACTGGCCCATATAGACGTGAGTGGTAGGGTTCGCGCGACAGACATTGACTGACTGATAAGAGCGCGTTGCGGAAGGGGGGAGATGTCTGAAGTATGCTGACGCCACAGACGGACACGCTCCTTATCTCATCGCTTGCCTCCTGCCCCCTTGGCAGCCTGCCCAGTGCGAGTTTCTCACTTTGTTTTGGTTTTCGCTGTGTGTGTGTGTGTGTCTGTCATGCTTTTGTTTATTTGCTTTCGGTTTTGTTTATCTTCTTTGTCTCGGCCTGTGTCCAAATTGGCAATGCCAAAAGCCTGCTGCTGCTGCTGCTTGTGCTTTTTACGCCCACAAAAAGATTTTTCAAAATTTTAAGCACGTTGCACGCAACTTCCTTTGCCTTTTTTATTGATTCTACGCTCGTTCCCTTGTTTAATTCTTACAGATTTATGGGCTAAATAAACGTTTTTTGATTGGTGTTGGGGTCTACGGGTTTTTCTTCTTATCTGCCCATACGGGCTACATTATTGACCTTTTGGGGAAGAGGCTTACGAAACAAATGTGAACTCGTTTCCAGCTGCTGATCAAAGCCGTTGATAGAAGTTCTTGAAAACAGAAGACACAACTGTGTTGATCGCCAGTGTGTATGTGTGTGTGTTTGTGTGTCTGTGAGGTGTATATATAGCCACACACAGCTTGACTCTTTGTGTGAAACATTTTTGCAAAAAGTCGACTAGACTCCCCAAGCTAATCAGCATTCAGCAGAGTTCGGCTCGAAAACCCCTAGAAATGCTCGTGATCCAAAACCGCACGAACGAGGCCCAGAAATAGCGGCGAGCGAGCGTGAAGAAGGCATAAAAGCAGAGAGCCAGATTAGTAGAAACTTAGGGAGAAACTTCAGCTGCGGCTCGCCGAAGTTTGCATGCTCTTTCTTTCAGATAGTTGCATAAGTAACTTATCTGTTCTATGGGGTTCAATTTAATTTTGTTGAGTCGAGTTTAAAATATAATTATCAAAAATTAATAACTTTACAGTATATTAAGATGCTCCTAAAAAATCTAAAAAAAATACTGACTTTTGCCATGTCGACTATATGTTATTTCGATTTGAATAAAATTGAAACAGAATATTGGGAATATTTTAAAAGAGTATTTACTACTTCAATGAAATTTACTCAGATTTTAGTATTCTTAATTTTATATCAT
The DNA here is from genome assembly GCA_035046045.1 of Zaprionus bogoriensis. Lineage (NCBI taxonomy): Eukaryota > Metazoa > Arthropoda > Insecta > Diptera > Drosophilidae > Zaprionus > Zaprionus bogoriensis. The sequence continues at coordinate 798,078 of JAWNOI010000145.1, forward strand.
AATAATAATTTTTATAATAATTATACTGCCAGCAGCATTGTTTTCGAAATATTTTGAAACTATTAAGAAACTGGCAATAGCTTTTATTAAAGATCATAGAATATATTTTATTTGATTCTTTAATCTATGTAGTATATATTTTATATTTTATGCTTGAGTAGAATTGATTTTTTATATATTTGATTTTATTCTATAATTTATGTAGAATATATTTTATATTATTCTATTTTTTTTTTTTGTAGAATATATTTTATTTTATTTTGCTGAATATATTTTATTTTATTCTATAATTTTTGTAAAATATATTTTTTTAACTATATAAAAGTTGTAGAATATATTTTATTTTATTTTGTAGAATATATTTTATTTTATTCTATAATTTTTGTAAAATATTTACAATTAAAAATTGTAAATTGTAAAATATATCTTATTTTATTCTATAATTTTTGTAGTATTTATTTTATTTTATTTAAGAAGCTTTGTAGTATGTTTTTTATTTTATTCTATTATTTTTGTACCTAGTAGTAATAGTAGAATGCAAAAAGGTAGATCAGACTATAAGGTCAAAAATGTCTTCTACTTCTGCTCAAATTGAATATACTCTCTGTAAAGGGTATGGACAAATAGACAGAGATAGTTAGAGCGTGCGAGAGCGAGCGCAATATCAATAAAATAAATATTTATAGTTAATGGTGTTATTAAGATTCAAATAGAATGCAAATCAGAGCGCATAGAAGAACGCACGACACACACACGCGCGGCATGTCTCTGCTGTTTTACACACATGGTATAACGGGGCTGGGGGCAGGGGCCAGTGGGTAGAGTCTACTATTGAATGGGAAACGGTTTGTCGGAAATTATTAGCTGAAATTGGTGTCAAAGCAATAGAAAATGCGCATCGGGCTGAGTTCAGTGCGACAGCGACTGCGACTGCGACTCTGTCGGGAGAAATGTCATAATTTATGCAAAAGACGTAAACAGAGCAACGAACCAAAACGAACAACAACACTCTCACTCACGTGCCAGCTCTCTGCCATTCTCTCTCCCTGTCTTTTTCTCTCTGTCTATATTCTCTTTACTAACGCACCTTTCACTTGCAGCGATGTGGCCAAGAATCTCGGCTTCACAGTCATCATTGACATGCGAGGCAATGGCAACTGCTCGACGAATGTGAAGACCATACTTAAGGTGCTGCAGGAGCATTTCAGTGCGAACATCCACAACGTGGTCATCATCAAGCCGGACAACTTCTGGCAGAAGCAGCGCGCCTCGATCAGCTCCAACAAGTACAAGTTCGAGACGCAAACGATATCGATCGAGGCGCTCAACAAGATCGCCGAATCGCATCAGCTGACGGCCGATTTCGATGGCCAGCAGCTCTACGATCATCAGCAGTGGACGGACGCGAGGCTGGCCATTGAGGATTTCTTTTGGCAGGCCGGCGATATGGCCGATCGCATCGATGATCTGCAGGAGGATCTCAATCGTGACGATTTCGCCGAGGATGTCAATCTGGCGCGCCATGCGCTCGATCATCACACCGAGATGCGTAAGAAGATCACCAAATTGCCCATCGCCGAGCTCGATATGCAGGGCAAGAAGCTGCTGACGAAGATCAATCAAACGGCAAGTGCCGGCACAGCCGGACAGGTGAGTGCAAGCTGCAACATGGTCGGAAATATAATTTTAATAATCTACTCTTTATTTCTAGAGCGCCGCCGGCTCAGCCTCATCGGATTGCTCGGACTCGGGCACCTCCTCAGCAGGTCAGCAGCAGCAGCAACAGCAGCAGCAGCAGCAGTCGCAGCAACAGGCCCGCACCAACAACAACAACAATCCGGATATGTCGGCAGCGATCAATAAAGCAATGCGACAAATCGACCTCATCCATTCGGGCCAGGAGCGTCTGCTGATGCTGTGGCAGCACAAGAAGATGAAGCTCGATCAGTGCTTTCAGTGGCGTCTCTTCGAGCAGGACTGCGAGAAGATGTTCGACTGGATACTCCACAATCGTGATGTATTCCAGCTGAGCTACGTGGAGATCGGGCACAACTATTCGGTGGCCAAATCACTGCAGGATGAGCATCAGAAGTTCGCTGTTGCCTCGATGAATGTGAATGTGAACATCGATAGAATTCTGGCCGTAGCCGCGCGCCTCATCGAGAGCCAACACTATGCGGCGCAGCACATCAAGACGCTGGCGCAGCGGCTCGATCGCACCTGGAAGGATTTCGGCGCTGGGCTCGATGAGCGCACCGCCGTGCTGCAGCTGAGCGTGCTCTTCCACCACAAGGCGGAGCAGTATTGCAATAGTGTGGCCAGCTGGGCGGCCTGCTGTCAGGCATCGCAGCCGTTGCCCTCGGACATACAGAGCCTGGAGACGGCAATACGCACACATCAGTCGCTGTACGAGGCAATGTGTCAGGCCTACACCGAGGTGCATTCGACGAGCAAAAAGCTGCTCTATCAGCTGGATCATCTGGTGCAGGTGTGCAACCAGCCACCGCCGCCGGGCGTGCCCGATCATCGCAAGAATGGCAACAATGCGGGCTACAACAAGTACGAGCGCCAGAATCCCGCGGCGGATTACAGCGAGGGCGCCAGCCATGTGCTGGCGGTCATACACCAAATATTGAGCCATCATCGCACGCTGGAGGCGAAGTGGCATCAGGAGAAGATACGTCTGCATCAGACGCTGGCACTGCGCCTCTTCCAGGAGGATGTGAAGCAGGTGCTCGACTGGCTGAAGAATCACGGTGAGGTCTTCTTGCGCAAGAACACGGGCATCGGTCGCAATCTGCAGAAGGCGCGCGTCTATCAGAAATCGCACGAGCACTTCGAGAACGTCGCCCAGAATACGTACAGCAATGCGGAGAAGCTGCTCGCTGCCGCCGAGGAGCTGGCACGCAGCGGCGAAGCCGATCCCAATGAGATCTACTCGGTGGCCCACGAGCTGCGCCTGCAGGTGGCCAGCTTTGCGGAGCGTGTGGAGGAGCGTCGACGTCGTCTCGAAATGGCTGTCATTTTCTATACGCACGAGAAGGAGGTCACTGCGTGGATTGAGGCGCTGCGCACGGACGTCAGCACGGATGAGACACGCCTGTCGCTGGAGAATCTCGAGAGCATCGAACGCCTTCTGGCACAGTATAAGGATCAGCAGGAGAGCACTGTCAACGCCTGCCTGACGATCATCGCACGCGGCGAGGCGCTGCTGCAGGAGATGTCCGTGCACGAGCATGTGGACAACACGGGATCGCTGGCCGCACTGGAGGCCACGCTGGAGAAGCTGAGCAAGCAGAAGATCGAGGTGGAGGAGCTTTGGTCGGCGCGTAAATTTCGCGCTGATCTTATACTGCGGCTGCGCTACTTCGAGCGTCACGCGCTGGAGTTGTCGTCGCAGCTGGAGATCTGGTCGGATGAGATGCAGCATGCGGACTTGTCGCGCGACTACCAGAAGGCCGAGCAGCTACTGCGCATGCACAACGAGACCGTGACGGAGATACAGAACACCATGTACGAGGCAGTGCAGCAGGGTCAGGATCTGCTGCAGCTGTTCGAGAATGCCGGCTTCATATCCATGGCGGACACAACGCACACGGCGCAGGCACGCATCGAGTATCTGCTGGATGTGCTGCGGGAACGGGAAATCGATCTCGATGAGCTGACAGAGGCGAAGCGCGCCAAGCTGGAGCAGGCCGTGCAGCTGTGCCAGTTCCAGAACGATGCCAATCAGGTCATCTCTTGGATACGCAACGGCGAGGGTATGCTCGTCGCCAGCTTCGTGACGCCCAACAGCCTGCAGGAGGCCGATCAGCTGCGCAAGGAGCACGAACAGTTTCAGGTGGGTTCAGCCTGCAATACTACAGCGGGCAAAAAGTAAGGTGAATTTTCAATTTAAAATTCGCGGGCTTAAGATGACGAACTAGTTCTTTTTTTCTCGAGTTGGCAGGACTGTAGGATGACATTTGACGGGAATTTCATGTCAATGTCAGTATGAGTATGAGCGGAAACGTTGAGGAAGTTTGGGGATGGCCTTTGGTGATTCTAAAAGAAAAATCCCGAGGACGCTAATGGCTATACCGGCAAGGGACTATTTGACCTGTTTCGAGGATTTGAAAAAACGGGAGGGGATTACTTTGAAGGGGATGAAATTGATTTAGGAGATTAAATAAAGAATTTTGACTTTACAAAAATATTCACCTTACTTTTTGCCCACTGTAGTACACTGTGAGATCCATATAAATAATTGCACCCATACTTTTTTGCAGAATTCAATTGAGAAGACACACACGTCGGCCGTGCAGGTCAAGTATCGCGCCGACGCACTCATCAATGCCAATCACTATGATCCCAAGTCGATACGCGAGATCAGCGACGATGTGACCAAGAAGTGGCAGCAGCTGGTCACCTATGCGGAGGAGCGTCACAAGCTGGTCACCGCCTCCATTAATTTCTACAAGACAGCGGAGCAGGTGTGCTCGGTGCTGGACAGTCTGGAGCGTGAGTATCGACGCGAGGAGGACTGGTGCGGCGGCGGCGGCAGCAGTGATAAGGCGCAAACGATTGTGCAGCTCATATCGAAGCATCAGGAGCAGAAGGAGGCCTTCCTTAAGGCCTGCACGCTGGCGCGTCGCACCGCCGAGACATTCCTGAAGTATGCGAATCGCTCGCAGCAGTATTACCAGCACATGCACGGCAACTGTGAGGCGCACGTCAAGAGCAAATTGGATAAGCTGCTGACGCAGGAGAATCAAGTGCTGGACTTCTGGACGATGCGCAAGAAATCGCTCGATCAGTGCCAGCAATTTGTGCTGTTCGAGCGCAGCGCCAAGCAGGCCATCGAATGGATACACAACACCGGCGAGGGTTATCTCTCGTCGCGCACGAATCTGGTGGGCATCAGCCGCGAGGAGACCGAGGGTCTGCTCAAGGAGCACAACGAGTTTCGCAGCACGGCGAAGGAGACGCGCGAGCGCGTCAAGCTGCTCATCCAGCTGGCCGATAGTCTCGTGGAGAAGGGCCATGCGCACGCGAGCTCCATCAAGCATTGGGTCGCCTCGGTGGATCAGCGCTACAAGGACTTCAGCAATCGCATGGACAGCTACTGTGAGCAGCTGGAGAAGTCGCTGGGCATGTCGCAGCTGCAGACGCTGCAGATGCACCCGGAATCTTCGTCGGCGTCGACGAACAGCAGCAGCAGCATGTCGGTCGCCAGCAGCGGTAGTAGCAGCACCGATCGCCATTCGGATCCCACGCTGGAGGCGAAGCTCACCACATCGGCCAGTTCGGCGGCCAGCAAGGAGATCAACGAGGAGAAACGCAAGTCGGCGCGACGAAAAGAGTTCATCATGGCGGAGCTGATGCAGACGGAGCGCGCCTATGTCAACGATCTGGCGACATGCATCAAGTGCTTCCTCGAGGAGTTTCGCAGCGGGCGCAATGTGCCCGCCGCTCTGGTCGGCCAGGAGGACATCATCTTTGGCAACATACGGGAGATCCATCATTTCCATCAGAAGATCTTTTTGCGTGAGCTCGAGAAGTACGAGACGATGCCCGAGGATGTGGGCCATTGCTTCGTCACGTGGGCCGTCAAGTTCGACATGTATGTGCACTACTGCAAGAACAAGCCGACATCGAACAATCTGCTCGTCCAGCATGCGGGCAACTATTTCGAGGAGCTGCAGCGACGCCTCAAGGTCGAGCATCCGCTGCCGGCGTATCTCATTAAGCCCGTGCAGCGCATCACCAAATACCAATTGCTGCTCAAGGATCTGCTGTCGTGCTGCGAGGGCAGCCACGGCGAGATCAAGGAGGGCCTCGAGGTCATGCTCAATGTGCCCAAGAAGGCCAACGATGCCATGCATCTGTCGCTGCTCGAGAACTGTGATGTGTCCATCGATAAGCTGGGCGAGGTTGTGCTGCAGGATGCATTCCAGGCGTGGGACACCAAGCAGATCATACGCAAGGGACGCGAGCGTCGCGTCTTCCTCTTCGAGCTGTACTTGCTGTTCGCCAAGGAGGTCAAGGAGTCCAATGTGGTCAAGTATCAGTTTAAGAGCAAACTGATGACCACCGATATGGGCATCACCGAGCACATCGAGGGCGATGAGACGAAGTTTGCCGTGTGGACGGGACGCTCGCCCATGCTCTCCGATTGTCGCATTGTGCTCAAGGCGACTAGCCTGGAGACCAAGCAGGTAAATTATCACATACATAAGAAAGCATCTACGGCTATATAAAGCTTATATATACTATTGATCAGCATGCTAGCTCCTTCCAGGCTTGTCCGTCTGTCCGTTTGTGCTTCTGCAATGCAAACTAGTCTCTCAGTTTTGTAGCTATCATGCTGTAACTTGGTGCATATACTCCTCTCGTCAGCATGCTGTAAATAAGTCGAAAGAAGTCCGATCGCAGCGATATATCGTATAGCTGTCATAGAATATATCGGCTGATTTTGGTTGTTTGTCAAGATTTTGTTACCAAACTTGCTACAGTTTATTTTACTATTGCCCGTAACATCATCTCCAAGTTCTATCAAAATCGTTCGAAAGGAGTTCGATCGCAGCGATATATCGTATAGTTATCATAGAATTTATCGGCTGATTTTGGTTGTTTGTCCAGATATCGTAACCAAACTCGCCACAGCTTATTTTACTAGTGCCCGTAACATTATCTCCAAGTTTTATCAAAATCGGTCTTATATAACATATAGCTGCCATATGAACAATCGGTTCAAGTATGATTTTTCGTATGAAGACTCCAATAATTTAACATAATTTTTTTTTTTTTTTTCATAAATGCCTTTACAAAAAAATTAACAATTTATAAAGATAAAGTTGTAGAAAATATTGTAATAAAAAAATATATATTAGTATTTATTAAAATTATTGTAAAAAAAAATATTTATTCATACTAAAATATTAATACTATATTTATTCATTCTAAAACACTTGCTCTCTTTGCATGCAGATCTGGGTGAAAAAACTGCGTGAGGTCATGCAGGAGACTTGCTTCTCGGGCACTTCGCTGACGCTGCCCAAGTCGCCGGCCAAGAACTCGGGCAGCTCGCAGCGCTCCTCGCGGGATCTGGACGAGCCGCTCACCGAGAACGATCACGATCGCTGCTCGCTGGCCAGTTTCGGTTCGGGCAACACCACGGACAGTGATAACAAGGTAAGTGCTAGGCTAAATACCTCTGTTAGCCAAGTCTGTTAGTTAACAGTCTGTTAACGCAGAGCTTAAAGCACGGGGAAAAGCTTTGATGGTCCTACCTCACAGCAGAAGCGCGTATGCCATTCAAATTTGCTGTCGCGCGCGCTCTCTTTCTCTCGCTCTTCCCTCTCTATCTCCCTCACGCGGCTACTCTTTCTTGCTCTCTCTCTCCGTCTCTCTCTCTCTCTCTCGCTTGTTGTGAGCTTTGCTAAGGATGCTGGACGCTCTGCTAACATACTATTGGCTGCCGTTGAACTAGTTTTTCGGCTCGGCTTGCCTGCAATATGTTTAAAATTCATAGCAGGGCTAAATGAGATTTTCCTCGCTGCTGCGTGCATTGCCATACGTGTGTGTGTCTGTCTATGTGTGTGTGTGTGTGCCTGCTGAATTATATATGACTTGCTCTTAGCGTTTCGCTACATTTTCTTAATGTACTTTTTATGCGACACTTTTTTTATAGTTTGCACGACAACATCGTTGCCCGTTAAGATTTCTTGCGAGGGCAGATTGAATGCTTTCCATCGCACTTGAATGTTTAATAGCTTCTTCGGGGGTTTTAATTATAATACTTAATCCCTTTGACTTGGCAGCAGCGCATTACGAGCGCGCTGTGCTCGAGATCCTCGTTCAACTGATTGAGATTTTCAAATGCTTTTATGTGCGTTTCAAATGTAGTAGTATGTGTGTGTGTGTGTGTGTGTGTGTATGTGCCGGGGGCTGGCAAACATAACAACAAAAGCTTTTGGCAAACAACAAAGAGAGTGAGAGAGAGAGAAAATGGAGGCAGAGCGAGCGAGCACGCTGCAGCTGTTGAGAGCTTTCGCAGTGCGAATATTACGTATACGCAACGTACGACTGCTGCTACTGCTGCTGCTGCTGGCGCTAATTGGCAGCTTGCCACTTGAACGCGCGCGCTCTCTTTCTCTCTCTCTCACTCACACACACACACACACACACACTCCCTCAGGCTTTCGCTCTCTGCAAGGCAGTGAGCTTTTTTTTGGCGGTCCACACAGTTTGTTGTTGCGGCAGCTTGCGTTGCCTTTGTTGTTACCATCGGCAGCGGCGTCGTTGTCGTCGTCGGCATTGCTGCGTAGCGTCCGCGCTTGCCGCTCCAGTTGTTTCGTAGAGTTTAAGCCAAAAGGTTCATCGTCGTCGTCGTCGCCGTCGTCGTCGCAGTCGCTGTCGCTCTGTCGTCGTCTCTGTCGCTATTTCTTCCTTAAGCTTCGCAGCTGCCTGCAGATGCGCGCCGGGCCCCAAAACGCCAGTGTACGCTTCTTGGCGTCACCGTTGCAGCCGCAAGAGCAGCAGCCGCACCACCACCAACACCAACACCACTACCATAGCCACAACTACCAATACTACCAGCAGCATCACCCACATCACTAGCAGCAGCGCACAGTCTATCGTTATTCGCCTCAAAACTTACTGACTGTCGCGGCGTTTCATTTCGCGCTACTTTTCTACGAAACTCTGCAGAAATCTATTCCCTACAGACTCGAGGCATCGAACTGCTGTTGTTTAGTGGTCTTGAGTGTGAACGGTATTTATTTTAATCAGCTGATAAGCTGCCCGCTCATGTGGGGTGTGTGTGCTGTGCGTGTGTGTGTGTCTTGGCCCAGAGATAAAACTATGCTCGCGTTTGGCCCGTAAATCAGCAGTGCCAGCTGTTATTTCTTTGGCAATTTTATCTGCATTATTTTTCGCTTGCTTCCTTATCCCAGTGAACCGCACGAAAATCGGCCACGTTTTGCATTCTCGTGGGGCGAATAAATCAAATAGCACAAATCGCATCGAATCGCCGAATTTCGGGCCGAAAGAAATTAAAACATAATAAAAAGAAAACGGAATAAAGCAGACAAATAAATTGCATATATATACATATTTATATATATATGTATATATTATGCATATATAGGTAGGCTGAAGCACAGCAGTTGAGCGTCGCGCGCTGTCTGAAAATAAAAATATATATATAGTATATATATATTTATAATAAATATCTGCCGCTGTGTCGCTGCGAAAAATGCGCGAACCTTTTTTTTTATTTTTTGTTTTTGGCCTTCTCTGCAGCAGGCAAAAAGAAAAGCTGACGCGCCTCTGGCCGCCCACAATTTGACCTTTTTCACGCCTTTAGCTGCCTGCAGTAGCAGTTTCCCACGGGGTTTGAGGTAGAACTGGATAGAGCAGCTCCCCTCAAATTGCTCTCCAATTTTAGCAAAAAAAAAAAAAAAAATTTGCTAATATTTTTCTTGGGCTCGTGCCCGAAAATGAGAGAGAGGCAGCACAGCGAGAGCCGCCGCAGCTTCTGCCCTTAGCGTCAAGTGTCGCTGTCAACTGCACTGCGATCGCACTGACAGAGTATGTCAGAGTGTGTGTGTGTGTGAGTGTGTGATGGTATTAACTAATCATACGCCTTTATCTCTGCCATGAATTCAAGAACGCGTAGAGAAAACGACTGTAAGATACCATTTAATGGGTTCTAAATATTGTTAGGTTTTTTTTTTAACGTAACTACGACGCTGTCAGGTCTGTCTATGATCTGTCAGAGCTATACCCGATAAGAGTAAATTCCTTTCAGAATGCGAACAGGGAACCCTGCCAGTAATTTCTATATATACCATATATATAAATATAACCAATTGGCTGGCTTATCGTACTCCACAAATAGGGGCCTTGCCTCTCTCATTTCCCCTCCTTTTATATAGGGTATACTGCAGCTGAGTAATTTCGCGTTTTCAACTTGACAAGGCAATTAATTGCACGCTTTGGCTTATCTATTGCATTTTAATATGCCGGCGCGTTAGCTTTCTTGTTGTTGTTGTTGTTGTTGCCATGGCGTGCGACATGTTTTGGTCATTATAATTATTATTATTTTGTAGCTGTTACTGTTGCTGCATGGCAATTAAAAGGGGTTTGGCCGGCTGCTATATATTTTACTCGTAGAATGCAATTTCGAAGCGTAGTTCCTCAATTAAAGTGCCATTTTGTAGAGCAAAAAAAAAAAATAAATAAATAAAGTAACTAAGCCGCTTTTAGCTCGTTGTTCCACACAGAGAATTACAGCTACTGTTTGCTGTAAATTTCCCGGAATTATTTATTTGCTACTTTTGCGTCTGCAATTAGGCGAAAGGCAAAGTTTTGCCGAGTTTTTGCGGCTGTCGCAAATGTAACTCAAAAATCACGGCTCGGACTTTTGTTTGCATCTCGTTGGCAGAAATTGAATTAAGTTAAGCCTGCGGAAGGAACATAATGAAGGAGCATACCCTACCCTACAAGCTACGAGCTTTCTACGCAACACTCTGCCGGTCTGGCCAGACTAATGGTGGGCGTGGCAGCTTAGCCGTTTGTCAACGCCGCAAGCCGAATATGTCAAGAGCAATTCTGCTCGTTGCTCGTTGTTGTTGCTGTTGCTGTGTGCGCTGTGTGTGAGTCGCACAAAGTAGCAAAAGTTTTTAATGCCAATGGCATTGGCTAAGCCACAGAACTCAGCTAAGCTCAGCAGTCCGTCCGTCCGAATGAATATCCATCCTTCTTTGCCCTACCGCACATCACTTAGCGTGCAGCTGTTGTTGTTGGCACGCATTTCCACGTTTTCCACCAACATATGCAAATTTTCACGCGTACACGATGAGAGTTAGCATTCCGATTTTCATTCTATTTTCGTAAATACCCTCGATTCAGGTAGGCAGGTGGCAGGTGGGCCGCCTGGGAGGTCACTACTCTTGCCACGGGCCTGGGTGTTATACGGTCCAAGTACAGTTGTACGCAATGTAAACACAATTGTGAATTGAGATGAATTACGTTGGCGTATTTACATATTCAAGATGGATGATATGCTGGGCTAAACACTGTACGGATCAATTAGTTGAAAAGTCGACAGCTTTTAAGGCCTGATAAAATGCCGAGATTTATTTAATTTCGAATTATTTTTGTTTTGCTATCGCATTTTTGCTGTTTCACGCTTGATTTGATTATACAAAAAGTTCAATTCAGTTGAAAATTGTTCAATATTTTTTCGACGAAATATAAAATTTTATAAATTATATACAATTTTTGGTATGATTTTGCTAGCTAAAATCTGAATTGATTATTAATACAAATAATTCTGTAATTATTTTATTTTTTAGTTGTATTTAAATTTGAAAAATACAAAATTGTAGATCAATTTCAATATTATATTTTTTATATCACAAAAGAAAAATAGATTTTATGCCGAACTTCCTGTTGAAACTGCCTTTGCAATATTTTATCTTATGTTTGGATAATTTACTATAATATACTATATCAGCAAAATTGGAAATGCTATATAAAATAAATAGTATTAACGTCGTACTTTCCGTACTTCACTTTTGCTTTTGTGTTTTATATTTACGCTCGCGGTTTTCTGGTTTCAGTAGCCCACGCCCCTTGCTCGCTCTTACTCGCTTCCTCTGTCTCTGTCCCTCTCTTTATTGTTGTTGTAGACCGCAAAACGGGCCGTAAATTATTTAATCATAATTGCTGCAGTCGCACACACTCCACACCGCACACAGTTGGTGCAGAGTCCGGCCGGGGTCTGCGCCTGCTGGTGGCCAAGTGGCGGCCGCTATTGCGCACCTGCCACAACACACACATTCACACCAGCCTGGCCTGGCCTGGCGTGGCTGTAAAAATAACAAACAATTACATATAAACAATATGAAAATTAATGATAAATTGTGGCATCGTTTGCGCTGGGGCGGCAGCTTTTTATCTCGCCAATTGAATTGAAATAAAATCGCAAAATGGAAATGGACAGTTGCAAATTCTAGGCGAAAGTGTTTCTGCAAGTGTTATATATTTTTTTTTTTTTGGGCCAAGTTTAAAAACAAAATATCGCGCATACGATGCGTTGTGCTAATTGAAATCAGAGCAAGAGAAAGAAACACGCACAGAAACGTAATAGATACAAATTGCAATGTCAGGCCTGACAGCTAGGCGAGTCGACAGACTCACTGCTTATGTATACCGTAAATCCAATCAGCCCGCACACACATACACACACACAGCGGTCGCATCAGCTTGTCACACGCACACGCCGAGCGAGTTCCAATTTGGATTTTTGGGGTTTTCGGGCTTGTGGCTTGTGAAAGAGCTCGTTTAAAAATAAAACACTCGTTTATCGATTTGTGCGCGGATTTATTGACAAAATATTTAAGCCTCGCATGAGATTGATTTTAAAAATAACAGAAAAGCGAAAAGAAAGACGCACAGCACAAAGCAATAAACTCATTTCCTGCAGAGCACAAATGTGCCTCTGCTGCTGCCACTGCTGCTGTGTGAAAAGTTAAGAACAGAGAAAATAAACGAAACGATAACGTCAAATCCGCAGTCATGAAAAGTGTTAAGAAGTTTCTCAACGAGCGCATGAACAGCGTCGATGTCGCCGATGTGGGCAGCAAGAAGACACCGCTCGAGCGGCTCAAGTGCGGTGAGAACAGCGGCGATGGGCCACCGACAACACGTAGTCTCGATGGAGGCGGCGCTGGAGGTGGCGTTGGCTACGCATCGATGCCAAATACACCGTTGACTCTGCCACCGTTGAGTGCACCCATTGCGATTGGTGATCCATCGCCGTCACCGTCGCTAGCGGATTCGGCACAGAATACACCGTTATCCACCTTGGAGGAGGATGCCAGCAGCACATCGCCAAAGCAGGCGAACAATGGTGGTGCCGCCTCCGCTTCGGCCGTCTCACTGTCACGTTCGCCCTTCACCTTTCCCACGGTGCCGGCGGCAACAGCAACGACAGCAGCAACCGCAGCGCCGCAAGTTCGCAAAAGTCGCCGTAAAATCTCGCTGCCCTGGTTCCGGCAGTCGAGTGTGAGCAATCATGGAGCACTCTCACGGCAACATACCATCGATACGCCCAGCTCCTTTCGTTTCTTTCGCCAGCCCAGCAACAGCGGCTTCAAGGTAAAACAAGATTTCCCCCAGCTCCCAACGACAGCCGAACAAATGGCATGTGATTGTGCTCAAGTCAAATTCAATTAGCGAACTTTCCGTATACCCTGTACACTTGAAAGCAGTGTGTCTGTTATGCCAGCTGCGTATTCTGCAAGGTCTACACAGAGTACAAAAAGTCTCATATTTTCTGCAGAGCCTCCTTCTAGAATTTAAAAAAAGAAGAAGATGGATATAAATCCTGAATTATACTTAGGCTTCCAGCTATTTATTTCTAGAGCATACGCTGTAATTTTCAATGGGATTTTGATATGAATATTTTGAAATATATATATATATATTTTCCCACATGATAATTCAGCATATTAAGTGAAAATATATTAAGTTTTCATACAGTATAATTAAGTGTACTACTGTGGGCAAAAAGTAAGGTGAATTTTTTTGTAAAGTCAAAATTCTTTATTTATTCTCCTAAATCAATTTCATCCCCTTCAAAGTAATCCCCTCCCGATAAAATACACTTATGCCAACGTTTTTTCAAATCCTCGAAACAGGCCAAATAGATATAATCAAACTTATATTTAACTAAATCAACTTTCAGTTTTTTATACAGTTTATCTATTGAGTTATGGGCATTATATATCAATTTTAAATGCATCAGTATATACCCTCTAATTTCGAAAGTAATATAAATGGCATAGCATAGCCATAATTTACTAGATTTTTATGCTTGCCACCAGCTATAATCTGAGAGCTCAGCAGGTTATTGTCCTAATAATAACCTGCAGAAGCAGTCGAAGCTGTCTTTGAACTCTTCTAATGATAACACTGTTGGTTATCTACAGTTGCAACTGTGCTTAATGCTTATCTCAGCATCGACAAATCTTCTTTATGGCCAGCGCGTTGTTGAGCTCTCAAGGGAATTGGTAATTTTACGTTCTCTCTCTGTCTCCGGCGCTTGTCGTATTATCCCTTCCGGCCAACTATAATATTATATGTGGCTTTTCTTGCTCCCAAGTTGATTGTAAAGTGTTGTTGACCCTCGGGCTGAACTGACACGCCCAAAAACGCCCACAAGCGCACGCCACAGGCTGACTGACAGCCGAGCACTCACATTGGCATTTTAATAAGCACATTAATCATACGCAGTGTTGTGCGCTAATTTATTTACTTCAAGTCGCCTCAATTATTGTCAGCGCGCTGCTGCTGCTGCTACTGCTGCTCCTACTACTACTCTCTTTCCGCCATTTATGCTCATATAATATAATATAATATATCAAGCGCAGCCAATCAACGCTGTCCAAGCAGCTCGCCAACTGGCCCGCATAATGTATTTATCACTTCATCAAGCGCCATGTAAGAGCTTATCATCATCATCATCGTCGTCGTCGTCGTCGTCATTATTCAGTGTGGTCGCCTTTGCACTGTGTGTGGGTGTGTGTGTGTGTGTGTTGACCTTGCCCTGCCCCGCCCTAGCCTGCTGCTCAACATGTTTTGTCAATTTGGTGTTGAGTGATGACAATGTTGTCCCTTGTCCGTTGTCCTACGTCCTTAGCTGTGCATTGTCTGTGCAGCGTGCTCTGCGTCTGTCTGCCTTAGTCAATTAACAAGGCTTTTAATGCGCTGCTTGAGAACTTAATTCGTACTTCAGCAGAAATTTAATACATTCATATTTCAATGTTCAAGAAGTTTTTGCGGCTGCTGCTGCCATGGCTTTGTGCTGCATGCAACGCGCTTGAGAGCTTGAGCTGTTTGCGCGTGGCGCACGCGGCGTATGCTTTATGCATTCCATTATAGCATACTTTTGCGCGCACACGCCAAATAAATCCCTCCCACCTTCCCTCTCTGGCAGTAAGCAGGAGCACTGAAGCACTGGAGCCATAGCAGCATGAAAAACGTGGCGTTGAAAACGAAATTTCAGTTTCACGCAAAGAATTCTCCGCAGAACACTGGCAAACTGTCGCTGTCAGCTGCAGCTCCAGCAGCTCCGGCAGCTCACGTGCCCGCAACAACAAAAGCAAACGACAACAGAGCGCAGAAGAAAAAAGGAAGAAGAAGAAGAAGAAAAAAAACAAAGCAAGTAGAGACTCGACTCGACTGTTAGATACCTTTCAGCCATTGGAAATATATTTTAAATACCAAATAATTTGGCTTAGCGTGTTCAATGCGTTGGTTAGCTAAAAAACGCTTTTTCACTATTTTTAGAGTGAAATTGTTTGTTGAATAACTTTCAGGTATTATATACATTTGAATTAAAATTTGCAGCATAGTTGTATATTGCATTAGGCTACTTGTATGCCAAAGTTTATTAAGTTAAAGTTAACTATATGCATAATATGTGCCAAGTTTAGTGTTCGCAGGCTGATTTTATTTTGTTCACACCCACTGCTGCATAGTCTGCCTACTTTTTTGCTTTGACTAGAAAATAAAAAAATAGTGAAAAAAAATTGTTTTTGAGTAAAATTGTTTGTTGAATAACTTCCAAGTATGTTATACATTTGAACTGAAATTTGCAGCATAGCTAAATATTATACTAAGCTACTTGCATGTCAAAGTTTATCAAGTTAAAGCTCACTATATGCATAATATGTGACAAATTTAGTTTCCCAGGCTGATTTTCATTTGCTCCCACTCACTGCTGCATAGTCTGCATACCTTTCTGCACATTTGCATGAGCAAAACATGTAAACGAAAAAAAAAAAAACAACTGTAAACGAGGCGAAGACAAGAGCCCAAAACAACGCGGCAGCCGTTAACACAAGAATGTTGCATAACACACGCGCACAGCCTGCAAGCACTGATAGAACTCAAGATGCTCTTTCTCTGTCTCTCTTTCTCTCAATCTGTCACACTACAAATTAATCGTAGTTGTTGAAACTTGACAACATAATTTAATGTCATATTGCAGGCACGGAAAGTCATAGCCAAAGTTCAAGTATGCTTAGTTCCTGCAACTCGCTAGACACAGTGGTAGCGTATAGCGTTGAAAGCCTTAGCCAAAGACGCAGATACTTAGCCAATGATGTGCAGCTTCCCATGCCATTGTCTGTGTATGTGTGTGTGTGTGTGTGTGTGTTTGCTTGCTTTGTAGTCGAGTTTATGGCACACTATACACTATGGCTTGCTCGGCTTTTGGCCCACTCCCTGCACGCCGCTGGCAACAATGATATGCAAATTGTGCAAAAAGCGGGGAAAACCAAAGCCGAACAGAAGGACAAAGCAAATAGCAACAATTTGTAAGTAAATTGTCGTTGGTTTTGCTGCGCACAAAAAACTTTTGCGATGCCAAGCGAAAACTCAGCTGTAGTTACCGTTACAATTGCGCTGTAAATACTGCTATATGGACACATATATATATATATATATATATATATATATAGATAAAACTATGCGCAAAGTCTGCTTAAGCTTTGGCGCTGACAATGCTGATGATGTTGATGGCACAGGCTGTTGTCTCAATCTCAGTCAGGGTCGCAGCTATCACTGCCGATTCGTCATGGCAGTCAACTTGAATTTTGTGCAGAATCAGTGCTGTACTATCTATCTAGCTATCTATCTATCAGCGTACCCTCTGGCCACTAACTACGCTTGTTGTTCATGCCCGATTGCCTTCCCGCCTGCCTGCCTGTCCCTGTCCGTTCGAACTTGTCCATCATATTGATTACACTTTTGAGCAGCGCCCGAAGCCCGCAGCGCTGCCCCAACAGCATTGGGGCTGACCCGAGCTGCTGCTGCTGCTGTTCTTCTCTCTTTTATCCCCCATTAAGGGCACTGCTTTAAGCCGCAAGGCAGCGAGCACTTAATGCTGTTGTAGGAAAATACTTAATACTAACTAACTAATTATTTATTGTTTTTATTTATTATTTTTTATTATTTATTTATTAATTACTATTTATTTATTTATTTATTAATTACTATTTATTTATTTATTACTATTTATTTATTTATTTATTAATTATTATTTATTATTATTAGTATTATTAGTTTTTATTATTTATTATTAATTATTTATTACTTATTATTTATTAATGCCGTTGTAGGAAAATACTTAATACTAACTAACTAATTATTTATTATTATTTACGTATTTATTTATTATTATGTATTAATTGTTATTTATTTTTTATTTATTTTATTTATTTATTATTTATTAATTTGTTTTTATTATTTATTATTGCGGTTGTAGGAAAATACTTAATACTAACTAAATAATTATTTATTATTTTTATTTATTTATTAATTTTTTTATTTATTTATTTATTTATTATTATTTTTTCCTAAAAGCTATATCATACCTATCAGTATTTGCTCTTATCTAACGTAGTACTCTAATTGCTGCAAATGTTTTTGTTTAGTGCATTAGCTGCGACAGGTCTTTATCTATCATGTTTGCACGTAATTTATTTAGAATATTATTCGATTTGTGCTGTAAATGGCTTTCATTCAATGCAGGCAGTGTGTGTGAGAGTGAGAGAGAGCAAACAATGGCCCACAAATGTGGTCGAGGAGTCGTCACAAACGCTGTTAACATGCTGTCACACAATTATCAGGGACCACAGCAGACCCCAGCCGCAGGTTTATGGGGGCAACTGCTGTGTATATGTGTGTGTGTGTGTGTGTATGCTCTATGTAATACAGTGCGCCTGGTATGCCAGCTCCCTCGCCCTTTGTGCATGTGCTCGTTTTGTTTGTTACAATGTAATTGATGTTAAGCGAACCTGCTGCCGAGGGCTGCTTGCCACGCCCTCAGTGTCAGTTAATTGAATAATAGACGTTTATGTTTTATGTACAAACAACATACACAGCAATTGTAGCAGCAAGTGTATGTGTGCGCGTGTGTGCTGGCTAATAAGATACCCTGGCAATTGTAGCTGGAATTGCAGACTTTAATTGCAGTTTGACGCGCTGATTTTTATTTTAGTATATTATTTATTATATTATTTATTTTATTATTTATTATATACTATTTATTATATTATTTATTATACTATATATTATTATATGGCCTAAATTGCGCGACTTTAACTGCGTTTCGTTTAAAGCAAACTTAAAGCGCTGCTCGATTTTTTTCTCACTCTGCAATCAGTTAAATGACGTTTGTAATGCGCATTGACAGGCCTTCCGAGGGCTCTGACAATTTTAATGTCACAACAATTGCTGACTTTTCAGAGGCAGGGAGAGTGGCAGAGGGAGTAAGCTTGAGCTCTGCAATTGTGTTTTTATTATGGGGTCATAAAAGGCTCGGCAAAGCCATGAGTTTAAGGCTGCCAACGCGCTGCGCTCGGCCATCAATAATAACATAAGCATTTGGCAAATCGCTTTGCTGATTTTGTTTTCTGCCTTCTCGTTCGGTTCTCCTTTCTCTGTTTTTTTTTCTTTTTTTTTACGGGCCAAGCACATTTTCCGGGTCGTCAAAGGCGCCCGATTTCTATGTATTACGTTCTCAAGTTACGCACAGCGTGTGCCCAAGTCCCAACATCGCCTTACGTTGTGTGTATTGTTATCGGCCTTGTAATCAACCCGAAATGGAAAACGCTTCAAGTGTGTGAGTGTGTGTGTGTGTGTGTGTGTGTGGAAAATGTGAAACTTGTCCTTGCCAAAGAATGTTGCAAACTTCACTCCAATTTTGTCGTTTTAATTTGAAGCGTAGCTGCACTGACAACGACAGCCACAGCTCTTCTTTCGTCTCTTTTCCTTTCGCTCTTTCTCTATCTCCCACACACCTTTTACCCGTTATCTTGAAGTGCTTCGTCTGTTAGATATGCAAATGCGTTTCAATTTCTCATCGGGCAAACTTTTCAATCGAATTTCCGCATAAATAAAGTCGTTGGCAAAACGCAAATATTTTGTGGCCAAAATAATTAAGCGCTGCGCCATTTTGGCCGCTTAAATACCCTATCAAATAAACGTTTGCTAGGGCATCTGGTTTCATTAGTTTGCAGTTACTTTGTAAGCAGTGCAGAGCTTAAAGTAAGCTGAGCTGAGTTTCATTTAGTAGAGCTGCTTGTTACAGTCTTCCACTCTGTCTTCCACTCCACCTCTCTCCCTCTAGCAGCCTTTTCATTATGCTGCCATGGTGTCTGGCGCGTTGATTAACTATGCAAATGCGAGTGCGGCAAGTGTAAGCCATGTTAATTATTTTATGCAGAGTAAAGACGAATACGCAAGCTAAAGTTGCAGATCAAGAGAAAGGGAATGGGGGGGGGGGAGCAGCTTAACAAGGCAGCGCTGATTGCATTTTGCAACATAAAAATTGTTGGCTTAAAGCGTCAAGACCAACCGCAGAGAGCAACCAGCAACAACAACAAGCAGAACAATCATAACAACAACAGGGACAACCACAACACGCATACGCCCAGTTGGCAGCCTGACGAAATATCCTTTCATTATTTTAATGAAAGACTTGGCCGAGGAGGCGCACACACACACACACACCCACAGTCAGGCATATTCCCTGCCAGTGCCTGCCTGCACACTGCAGATGAATTTAATTTCAAGACACACACACACACTCACACACGGATACAGTGGCACGAGCAGACCAGCACGTCGAGTGGGCAGGCAAAGGAAGTACGCGTCGTGCACTGCAATTGACCGAAATTAATTTAATTGAAATGCAGCAACATATAAATTTGCTGCTGCTGAACTGTGAGCAACGCGCGTCCCTTGAACCGAGATTATAACCAGAGCAAGTGACAGATAGAGAAAGAGAGAGAGAAAAAGAAAGGAAGGCAGCGCAATTCTGATCCCTGTAGTGAGATTATGACGAGAGGGAATGGGAGAGAGAGAGAGAGAGCGCGAAGCAAAATTATTACGAGAAGTATAAAGAGACTAAGAGAAAAAAAGATAACTCTAAGTATTTGCGATCCTTTAACCATAATTATTATAAATGGAAAAATAGAGAGACGAAGAAAATGAGAAATAAAGTAAATCGTACAAAACAGGATAGAGAATCAAGGATCGAGAAGAGAAAAACTGACAGAGAAATAAATATAAAGAACGATAGATAAAAATATAAAAAGCGACAGAAAGACAACGAAAGGAAGGCAGAGATTAATTAATTAATAGGCATAAGCCAAACGAGTTTATTTAATAAAATACTATTATGTATTATTTAATATAATACTATTCATATCGAGAGACAAACCAGGATAGAACTTAATCCGTAAAAACTTCTAAGCAAACGCTTTTCAAATCGCATCCTTCATTTCAATTTGAGTGCACTTCATCAGGCTTAGTGGCAAGTGCGCATACGCCGTGTGGCCCTGCGTTTGCCTGACGCCTAATGGCAGCTTATTAGTGTGCTGTGCTGGTGTGCGTGTGCCTGTGCGTGTCACCGACTGCAGCAATTTGCAGTGAGTGCCAAATGGCCGGAAAGGCAGGGGGGGGGCACTGACAATGCCACGGCAACTGCTGCTGCCCGTCTGCCTGCTACGTATACGTAATATTGCGTGTAATGCACTTGAACGAACGAAAATTCCTCGTCGCAATTATTGAAATAGTTTTACAGCTCTTTAGCGTCCTTTTTGCTGGCCCTCCCTCTCTCTCTCACTCTTCGTCTGTCTCGCTCCCCTCTCGCACATCATTTACGTAAAAGCGTTAGACATTTGTCAGTCGGGCAACATTTGGCTCTGATTTATTTGCTGCCTTCTTCAATTTTCTGCTCCTTCTGCTGCTCTTTTCTTTTTTTTTTTTTTTTTTTTTTTTGTCCAAAACAAATTGTGTCACGTCAAAAGCAAAGTCGTCACACACACACAGGCAGTGTAACTTTTAATAGCTCTCGTTTTGAGCGATGCCAGGGCGAGATGAGAAAATGGCATTTGCTGCAGCCCTCGCTGCCTTCGCCGGCGCCTCGACAAACTGTTGTTGAAAAGTTGTAATACTTGCTGTGCGCTGAAAACTTTTCGACTAATTGCATTACAAGCGGAAACGTGCAACATACATACGCACACACGCACGCACACGCACACACACTTGTGTGTGTGTTTCGTGTCAGTGGCGCTTAATTAACAGCACTGCGAGCACAGCAGCTGACGCGCTGCTCCTCAAGGAAGCTTGCTCCCATTGCGCTGCTTCCGTCTTCAGACAGAGCTGGCCAGAATACACACACACACAAATACATACATATAGGTGAAGAGTCGGCGAGGCGGCCATAATGAACTAAGCTGCCGCTGCTGATGGAAGTTGATTTCATTTGTTGCTCCCCATGAGGCTGTCTCAATGTAATTGCCACTTGCCAGCCAGGTGTTATAAGGACAGCGTGGCACGTGCGCGCACATTTAAATATATATTTATACATAAATAGAAAAATATAAATTTAAATATATTTAAAAAAAATATATATATGGTATAAAATATAAAAATATAATTATAAATAAATATTTAAAAAAATATATATCAAAACTATATAAAATATAAAAATATAAATATATATAAAAAAATTTTTAAATTATAAAAATATATGCAGCTATTTATGGCACAATTTGCTGTTATTAAAGTGAATTATTGATATGAGCTGGCAGTGAAGCTGCCTTTAAAGCTAGGCTACATGTGTGTGTGTATATATAGCGCTTAGTTACCCCATTTGATAGACTTATCAATCGATTAGTTTGATTATTTCAAGAATGCGCTGCCTTGCCCACTCTCTCGTCTAATAATAAACTTTAATCCGCTTCTTATCGATTATAATCAATCGACTGACTTGCGGCGAAAACGTTCTCTTGCCAATTAGAGGCGGCAACACGCCCCCGACAAGCCTGTAAATTAATAAAGTAATAAATTATGAATATGCATACATACCGCCGGCTCGTCGTCGTTGGCAGACCACAGGGAAGCCAATCGAACCTGACAGCGTCTTGAGCGCCTGCTCTCCACCCTGCACAGCCTCCGCCTCTGTCTGCTATTGCATATTTAATGAGAGAGACAATGGGCGTGTGTTGCGGCTTGAATGGCTTTCTAATTAGTATGTTGCTGGCAAATGATCCTTGAGCCAGCTTGGAGGTCGGCCGAGTTTTGTTTTATTTCGATTATGTGTTTGGCAGCGCATTCAAGCGAGTCCTTACCGGGGGTCAGGCCCCAAGCTCGCTCCCCCTCTGTAGGCTTCGCTGTGTATGCAGCTGGGTGAAAACCCCATACACAAATTGAATCAATAAAGGCAGGCGCTTGCCCTGACCTCGACACTCGGCAATGTCGTCTCTGCCGCCGCCGCCGCCGCCGCCGCTGCTGATGATTTGGTGGCCTGGCCCCGTTTGCCCTTTGCCCCTGTGCGCTTAGCACTCGCCCCATTGGATGCACTTGTGTGGCAAAGCAAACGTTGCTCATCATCTTTATGTCTATTCTAAGCGACGGCTCTGCCACTGTCTCTCTATCGCACTCTAACCCCTGTCTCTCTGTCTATCTCTTCATTTTGCAGCTGGGCAATCAGGAGGCCACCTGGGTTGTCGCCGACTACATTGCCAGCGCGGGCAGCAACGAGCTGAGCGTGAGCAAGGGACAGCAGGTGGAGATTATCGAACCGCCCACAGCCAGTGAGCCGGACTTCTGTCTGGTGCGCCTAAATCCACAACATGACGATTCGGCCGTACAGGAGGGACTTGTGCCCGTGTCAGTGCTCAAACCGCCGCCAGGCGCTCACAAGCAAGGTTCGTCCGGCAATACCACAGCCAGCAGCGGAGCCACAGGCGCCGCACAAAAGCCAAGCGACAGCATGCAAGATCAAGGTAAGCAATACCAGCTAAGTCCCTCTATACCATATACCATATATATATATCTCACTCTGTATAAAACTCCACTCCGCAGGCGGTCGCAGCAAGACGGATGCGCTGTCCTCGTCGACCAAGCGACGCGGCTTTAGCGGGTAAGTAGCAGTCTTTTAGTATGCAAACTAATGTCTGCCCACAAGTATAATACATATATATATATATATATATATGTCAAAGGTCAGCATCGACAATGGCCACGTTGGGAAGCGTATCCGCAACTTTGTGGCATTTTAAGTGAATGTTACTTAATAAATAATGAAATAATAAACGAGTTAGTCGAGAGTCCGTTCGTTCGGCCAACTAAGCTTTAAGCGCAGGGCCCTTAAGTGCCCGTCGTCTGCAAGCAGCAGTTACCAGTTACCAGCTAGCAGTTCCCAGAAAGTGTCAGTTCTGATGTTATGAAAAGTGCTTTATGGAAAGCCATTAGCTTTATTAATGTCAGCAGTCAGCTTAGCGCCGTGCCAAGATTGATGCAACCGCAAAGAATTGTCTCGCCTCGACTCTAGTATGTATGCTATATATAGGGGGTTATATAATGTGTATACATTTGGGGGAATTTCATTTGACGTATGAGTGCAGAACGTGACGTCTTCATGCTGCTGCTGAAAACTGGAAAATGGCAGTGCGTGCTAAAATATAAGCTATGCATATTATGATGCGATCGAGTCATGGCATATAGAGCTCATAAATTTGTCAGAAATAAAGAGAGTTTTACATGCTTAAAGAACTTGAAACTTAAATGATTTTTTGCAGATACTTTGCTTTTCCCTATTCATGATTTTAAATCGAATAACTGGATTTATTGGTTTACAACGGCAAGACCTTCTAAAAATTATTATATTTATTACTTGATTTAATTTTTCTGACTAAAATTGTAATGAATATCGAAGAGAATCTTCAAGTACTGTAGATTGCATCTATATCATACAATCAGACTTCAAAGTCTCATAACTTTTTCAAAAATAATGCGATTTTTGTGCGGAATGACATTTTGCACTTGGTTTTGAATCCACATTAAATGTGCATTCCTATTTTTTGCATCTCGAAAAAATGATTTTTTTCCAATATTTTCCATGCTACCCCCTATCAAAAAAATGAAAAATTTTGAAAAAACTGAAAACTTAATTTTTAGTTTTTAAACGATTATGTTAGTCCAAATCAGCATAAAAATCGAAACCAGCACATTTTCTGACCAAAATTGTCGAAGATATCGAAACTAGAAGGCACTGCACCGCTGTCAAAATGAGCTCATACTGAGCTTCTAGAGCGCATTACTTTGTCAAAAATCGCTCGATTTTCGTCTGAAATGTCATTTTATTTATGGTTCAAGTTTATTCACGAATTTACAATCAAATCGTTTTTAAAAAGTATTTTTTTTTGGATATTTTCCAAGCTAACCCCTTTAAAAAAAAAATTAAATTTTTCGAAAATTTTAGAATCATTAAATTTTGCTTGAAATCATCTTAATCAATTAGAATAAGCATTAAAATCACTTTGAAAACCCATTTTGAGTGAAATTTTCATAGATAGCAAAGATTTATGCTATTTTCTATTAATTAGGTTTTATCAGAATCTATAACTTTAAACTGCAATTTTGTGTAAACCGTAAACCGCACTTGCTGTGCTGACTGTTCGCTTTGTCATCTTTTAATTCCCCACTCGCAATGCTGTCAGATTGGTCTGCCAAGTGATGAGTGTAAAGTTTCGTAACTTTTACGCTTTGTTGGCTTATGGGAATGAGCTTTATCGGTCGTCGGTCAGTCGGTCGCTCCAAAAAAAATCGCTATCAGCCAGCGCAAGAAAAGCAATTGAAAAAGCATGTCATACATGTTATCAGCTACTCGTATTGTTGGTAGTTCCCTACCGCTCTCTCTCAATCTCTCTTCCTCACTGATTTTTGCGTTCTCTTGCTATCTCTCTATTACCTGCAGTTGTCCAGCGTGATAACTGGAATACCGCATTTACGTAATTTGTGCATTATAATGGGGTTCTCTATAATAAGTGTGTTTAGCTCGTGATTTATCGCGCATTTGGCTACTGCACTGCCTGTTGTTGATTTTCTGCTTAAGCGAAACAGCGAGCGTAATGGAAAGCATTCAAGGATTCTTCATAAAAATGATGATTATAAATGTTTACGAATTTTAAAAAATGTATATATGTTTTAGGAAGGGGAACTACAGCATACAAGTCAAAAAAAAAAAAACATTGCATATCATACAAAAAAAAAAGAAGATACTTAGTCATAATTTATAAAAATATACATTTTTACTGGATTGAAAAATAATGGAAATTCTTGAAATTTATAGTGTAGGTAATTCCTTAAAGATTACACTTTAAATAATATTTTATAGCTCAGTATATACGTTATTAATTTACTAAAAAAAATTATTTTTATATTTAGTTTGCATAGAACTGCGAAATTTCACTAAAATAAAACTAAACTAAATTATTGTAAAATACCATGTAATACTGCCGCCTCTAAACAGTGAATAGAACTGCTCTATAAAGTTTATTTCCCAAGTTAAATCAAAACATTTTCATATCTCATTTACTTCATAGTCCATAGAACCATAGAACCATCAATTTTCACTCAAATTGCCGCTACTAACTTTTTGCGCTTGGTGTGTAATCGCGTGTCGCGCTGCTCGGCCGCCAGTCATAAAGATATAAACCTATTACACTGAACACAGCTCGTGAGCAACAACAACAAGAACAACAGCAACAATAACAAAAGCAACACAATATCGCACATAAATACTCATAAAACCGAAAACGAAGTACGACTTGTTTTTCTTTTTGTTGTATGCTCTGTTTTGCTCGCTCTCGTTGTTGTTTTTGCTATTTTTCTTTTTGTTATTGTTATTTCAGAGCGCAAATTCGCTCAACTGTTGCTCACAGTTGCTTTTATTTATACTTCCCTTCTGCCTACTCTTTGCACCGTCTTTCCGTACTCTTTGAACACCAACACCAGCAGAAACAACAAATAAAACACACCCACTCGCCGCTGCCGCCGCCGCCTTTGCCTTGTGAGTTTGAGCACTTTTTCGCTCGCTCCCCCATAGAACGTTTCGTTTCTCCAGAAAGCGAAAGCCTGTCGCTGTGAGCAAGTTGTACAGCGGCCCAGCGCTCAGTTCACTGTCAAACGCCGGAACGCGACGTACGTTACGTATACGCAACGTGCTACGCGGAACGTCTTAATAATAATAATTGTTGCTAGTGGCTTAGGCCACTTGTGGTGCTGTGTGTGTGTGTGTGTGTGTGTGCACGCTCTTATCTACTACGCCATGTGTAACCACGCTGAAGATAAGCTCAACCAAAACGGTTTGAATTTCGAGTGCGGTAGTATTCCCACTCCCAGTCCGAACAACAACAACAACAACAACAATAACTACGACAACAATGATAATAACAATGATAGTAGCAAAACTGTGAATATGAATCAAATGAAACGCCACTCGGCGCAACCACAACGACCGAAAAGGTCGCCGCCGCAACTCTTGAAGTCGCTATCACTCAACATAGGCCGACAGAATGGTAATACCCATTCGATATATGGCGAAAAACAACAGCAACAACAACTTGAACATCATCATGGCAGCGAGGGCTTCGCCTGCTTCTGCTGCCAGCGCGACGAGCCACTGCAGACGCTCTGCGCCAGTGAACGAGTGAAAACTTGGTAGGTCAAGGAGGAAGAGGCAGCGTTACAAAGGGAGAGCGAGAGAGAGAGAGAGAGAGAGAGAGCTGCTCCCTCCTCTTGCCATTTTTGGTAGCTGCCAAACAATGTGCAGCCTTTGTTTGCCTGCGCGCAGCCGACTGTAATCCAAGCTGTGCGCCAGGCCTCACGTTCAATTAGATGTCCATTGTGAGCACGAGCATATCGAGTGCTCAATAATAGCTATATGTATGTGTATATAGCTAAGCGCAAGATCCGCCGACACGTCTCCCATTATCAGCTTAAATTTCGGTCCGTTTCGCTTCGTTTCGATATGCAAAGTACCCAAACTCAAATCTGAACTCTGTTCGGATAAAGATATAGACATATATAGTATATGTGAATACATCTTTGGTCTTGTACGACAGTTTGATTGGGCTGCTGCTGCAGCACTCGACAACTTTGTCACGTAGCGCATTACTTTTGGGGCCGAAAAGAAAACTCGGCAATTTGTACAAGCTGCAAATAGAAAAAATTAAGAAGGTTAGCCGCACTCGACTGTTAGCTACCATTCAGTTTGGCTTTTATAACTGCAGTCGAAATATTTAAATCCTATGCAACGTCGTCTGTAAATTTCCACTGTAACTTCTGTGTTTATTGTGCAATCGAGCTGAAATTTCTTGTGAATGTTTATACTATTGTTATGTTCTTGGGTGCTAAAGCAGCATGTTGTAATGCAGTAACTTTGCTTAGTATTTTAAAATGAAAAAAAAAAAAAAAAAAACGGTACTAAAAGCCAGAAAAATGTATTTTTTTTCCATTCCTGCGATCTGTTTGTTGAAACATACAAAACAGACAGCCAAAAAAGAAGTCTGATGTTTGATCAGGAATATATAAGCCATTAGCCATTTTCCGAAGCAAAACAAACAGCAGCGAAGCTCGCAAAACTTGTTATCAGTGCTTAAATTGTTAGTATAATGAAAATGATGTATTAGGCCCGCTCGTCACAGTGTTTTCCAATCAATTTGGCTTTCATTATGCTTTACGTAACAATAAAAGGTTGCTCGATAAGGCCCCCCCAAGGTAATACTCAAAGCGATTTGCTTAGTGTAATAAATGTGATTTGTAGTCGCGTGAATTCTAAATTGACAGGCAGCTCGCTGTCTCTGGGGGATTCCAATAGCTACGGCTGTGGCTGCACCTTTGCAATGCTCTTGCTCTGCCACTTCTTGCCAATAGAGCCGCAGCAGCAGCACGACCAGACCGAAAAACAACAACACGAACAACAACAAACAGAGCTGCGACTCCAGAGAGTCGGCTATAGAAAACGGCTTAGTATTTCCCACAAATGTTTGCGTTAATTGCTACGAGCGAAACCTGTTTTAAAACATGTAAAATACTTTATCAAATCCAATTGACATTGCAAAAAGCACAACACAGAGAAAGAGAGAGAGAGAGAGAGAGAGAGAGAGAGCAGGAGATAGCCAGAGTGGGAAGGCATATAAACATTGAATTAGTCAGCACATACGACGTCGCGCGCGTCATAATTATTGATAAGAAACTGAAGAAGTTGCATATTGCTGCCTGGACATTAATCATACGCACTGTGGCCCCATTGTGACTAACTTTAACTGATACTCTATACTATAGGGTATGAACGAATACAAGTTGTAATTGCATTTTCCGTTGAAATTCACTCGATAAGCCATTGCGCAATCTTATCGCAAAATATTTGCTGGATTGTTTTCTAATTACTTTGCAAAGTCTGCCATGGACTGGTCAAGTTTATCGGGACGACACGATGGGGAATAGTAGTTAGTTGAACATAAATTGGTCTAGGAGAATACTTTCAATATTTGCACACTAATTGGGCATTTTGTTTACGCGAGCAGAGACCTGCTACTCCTGCTCCTCTACTTGCCTCGATTGACTCAACCGCTGGCCATGAATATAGATTATTGTCTGAGGCGGAGACAAAGAGCAGCGCAGCGGCTCTTTCGCTGCTGCGTCTCAAGCGCTCTGTCAATAAGCGTGTGTATTTGCCCAACGCGCGTAAAGGGCATTGACAGCAGGACAACTACTCCTGCCAGGTCCAATGAACTAAATGGACACGCTTTACCTATTTGCAAGTGTGCAGAACACACACACACACCCACACACGCGCGCGCACACACTTCGAGCAGCCTTTGTTGCATACTTTGAGGCGACCTCATTAATATGTTGCCCCTGCCCCGGGCACATGCTCGCAGTGTGTGTGTCACTCGCCTTCTCTCTATCTCCCATTGTCTCTCTCTCTCTCTCTTTCTATCTGCCTTTCTCTCGCGCTGTGTTAAGCGTTGCTTATTTGCCTAAAACATTACATCAGCGAAATGAATTTTGAACGCGAACGTGCACGTAATAAATTAAATACTATTTTCCAGGAACGAAAAGGACACACGCCTGCCCACCTGCCGCCCCCCTGCCTCTCCTGCTGTGCATCTGTTGTCAGTGTCAATGTTTATTTTTACTTTGAATTATGTTACGAGCGTAGCAGCTGCAGGAGTGGTATGGTCGGCGGAGGCGTCGCCGTCCAGGCCCCTGCCTGAGACTCGACTCACTCGTCAGAGTTGGTTTTTCCCCCATTTCCTGTCTGCTGTATGCAATTTCGCACACACTCTCACTCTCTTAATTAAAACAGCATTTTACATTTTCAAGCAACAATTGCTTATTATGCTTAAATTATTATTTGCTTTCTCTCTTAATTAAAATAGCATTTAATATTTTGCGCTAATTAATTATGCTTAAATTATTATTTATTGCACTGCGGTCAAGGGCTAAACGCTGGGTTCGGGGCCGGGCCGAGGAGGTCTATTGATTATCTGGCCCGGTTTGAATTACAGCTAACTCATTAAATGTGTACCCTTGTCGCCTCGAACTATTGGCATGTTAATTGCGCACGCTCTGGGCTGTGGGCCAGGGGGTAGAGAGGGACGAAACTCGGGTGCTCTTGGGGGTTAAGAACTTTGCGGTTGTGAAATGGCAAGTGAAAGTTTTTTAATTAAATACCACAAAATGTGCGCTCGATTTGTGCGACCAAAGCGAAGTTAACCACAATGTGCTGGGACAAGCTGCGGGCCTTATACCTTAAATAGTTGACGCAAGTTTGCTTTACATAATTTATGTAAATAATTTTTGTGTTTAAGATATAAAAGTATAGCTTAATTAATTGTTTAAAACACTACAGGAATATGTTATATTAATATAATATTTAATACATTATTAAAAGCCAATATTAGCCGCAAGTCAGGCCTACAGCTTTAATATTATTTTTCTAAAACTTGATACAGATATTGTTGTATTCTCATATTTTTTTTCTATTTACTTAAAATTAAAATCTTATATTTATATAACATAAGACTTTCTTACATTATATTAATATAATATTAAAAGATAATATTTCCGATAGTATTGCTAAGCTTTATAGCACAGCCAAACTAGCCGCAATTCAGGCTTAAAGCTTTAATATTATTTTTTTAAAACTTAGTACAGATATTTATGTATTCTTATATATTTTTTTTTATTTTCAAGATCAGCAAAGTATATTTTTTTTCTATTTACTTTAATCAAAATCGTATTATAACATAAATTTTCCATAGAATTAGGCGTTCAAGTATTTTTCAAGAAGTTATAAATTAAAGATAAGTAGTAATTTATTTCGTCGATTTCAATTTAAGCTGGTATTAAATATTTTTTTTAACCACATTCATTGCACAGTAGTTCGATGGTCTCAAAAATGCAATTTGATAGTCAGCACAGGGTCTGAGAGCATTTGGGGAGTCACTCTGGTCACTCTGAATGCAAATGCGTGTCAGTTGATAAATGACTTTCATTTAAATTTCGCGCGCATCGCAAGTTGGAAAAACTGAGCCATAAACTTTAGTGATTGAAATTAATCAAAATTGTGCTTTATGGCGCCAGTAAAAAGTAAGAATGAAAACTTTCCTGGCGGTATAACGTGTATATAGAATGAAAACCAATGAAATTGCCGCTGCTAAATAATAATAATAATAATCATAAAAACTCGCGCACAGCAGCAGAAGCGTATTAAAAATGATTTTCGAGTCGCGAGCGCCGAGTGCCAATGAAAATGAATGAAGAGCTGAAGAGCACAATTTTTGATAGCAAGGCGAGTAATGATCATAAATCGAGGAACGCATTTATATTGTGCTCGCTTTGCTGGCAATGAATTCGCTCTTCAGCATCGGCATCAGCACACTGGCCGTGTGCCATGAACTTGGCCCCACTGTGCCTGTGGGCGAGCGGCGACAATGAGCTGCGGGCGGCCGCTCTGGCGACAGTCTCATGTTGGCCACGCAGCTGGACAGCCAATTTGCCAGCGCGTGTGTTTTAGGGTCCGGGATCTTGTTTTAATTGCGTATACGACGTGCGGAACCAGCAAGACAGAGAGTGAGAGAGAGAGAGCGAGAACAAAATGGATGAACTCGTGCAGAGCGCGACAGCAGTACGCATGTTCCTGTACGCACTTGAAAGCAGCAAGGGATTGACTCCCCTCCCCTCCCCCCTCAATTAGTTATAGCCTAATCGGTTGATCCATCGTTAATCAATTTCTCATATATTTCCTACTCTTTTTTTTGCAGGCGCAAATGGTTGCCGCCGCAGCTGCGTAAACTGTCGCAGAGCAAAGTGGAGAAGACGCCGACGACGAGCGACAAGGCGCTCTTGAAGAAGCCCTCGGAGAAGAATCTGAGAGTAAGCATTTGTATTTTTATAACAAAATATACAAACGTAGCGTATATATATATATATATCGTATATACCTCTGTGATTATGATGATTTGCGTATTGACAAACGTGTCGCCTGTGTCTCTCTCTCTCTTTGCCTTTGCAGACACCACAGAAGCATGCCGAGGAGCTGGCGGAGCAGACGGGCAGCAGCACAGCAGCCACACCTGGTGGCAGCAGCACTAGCGCCGCCAGTGTTGGCCAATTGCCACCGCAATTCCCCAATGTTAGCCAGACACACCAGGACTTTGAGGCCGAGGAGGAGGCCGGCTTGGAGCTGCCGCCGCCGATGAAGCCCATACAGGAGCCGCATCTGATTGCCAATGGACCGCCCGCATTTCCCAAGGATCTCAAGGAGAGCTCAGCCAATATGGTAAGTGTATACACACACAACCATACACACACAGCAAGGTCAAAGGCTTGACCATATTTACCTTTTCCGGGCGCACTCAATTGAGTTTCTCTTTCATTGATATGTTTGCACCTGCGTTCGGGGGCGTCTTAACTTTTAACCTCTGGCAGCTGCTGGAATGCACAGCCACATATATATATATATTCTATATAATATATAGAATGAGAGTTTTGCAGATTTGGAATTTACTCGGCTGCTTTTCTGTCTCCCTCGCTAAATTTGCTTCTGCTCTTTGCTTAGTTTAGTTTTCTTTATATCTTGCTCGGGTTCCGTTTGTTTTGGCTCTTTTGTTTGTTTGTTTAATACGCAACTTTTCTAATGTGTATTTCCTTTTGCTTCGCCACCCACACAAACACACGCACACACTTAAACAAATCAAAACAGAGGTCCACGTCATTGAAAGATTGCGCTTAGGCAATCGGAGCACGAGTCTGCCGCTCTGCTCAATTAGAAAGCATAGCAAATAAAGCGGATCACAGCGGGCAGAATAAAAATATATATATACACACATATATATTTATATATATATGCATGCATATGCGTATATGTATATAGATATGCCAAAGGGGTGTGAGCGTGGGCAGAGGACGTGCCATGGGGCAGCCACCTTAGCCATAAATGCGCCACTTTATTTTGTTTACACAGGCAGAGCGAGCGCAAGTGGACAGCCGGACAGACAGCGCTACCCAAGTTGCTGCCCGACAAGACAACAGCAACAACTAGGTACATTACCTAGCAAGCCAATCCCGCACACTAGTGCTGCCAGCATATTGCAAGCAGAAAATGGCTACATTTTGAGTAGAAAAATAATTGCTAAAATTGCGGCTAAATTTAGCGAAAATAATAAAAAAAAATTTGCTAAAGTGAAAGGTAAATTTCAGCTGAAATTATTTTGAAATCAATTTTTTTGAATAGGAAAATAATTGCAGAAATTGTGGCAAAATTTTGCAAAAAAAAAAAAAAATGTGCTTAAGTAAATGGAAATTTTAGCTGAAATTATTTTGAAATCCATTGCATAAATGTTGCCAAGTGAGCATAAGCATTTTTTTTAGTAGGAAACAAAATTCTAAAGTGAATTAAAATTTTAGGAAATTTTTTTTTATAGCAAAATAATAATTATATATATATAATAATAATTATAATTATTATTATTGTATATAATTATGATGATTCAAGCAAATTATATTACAACTGGCATTTTGCAACAAATTATGCCTAATACGACTGCCTGATCTAGCCAATAAATTGCTGAATGGATAGTACTGCCCCTCACACACACAACAAGCGACGCATAAATTTAGCGCAGTCAAATTAGCTGGCAAAATGATGCTGTATCCAGACTCATAGAGTGCTCAGGCAGGTGGTGGTGGGTGGGAGGTGTTCACCTACAGTGATTATATGCATTATTCTCGTACAGCGGTGCTTCACTTGAATCTTCCGGTAGCATTGCGCACAGGATTTGTCATAACTTGGTTCAGGTGAAGTCTGCTGCCTTTGCAGACGGCGCTGACGAATTGCAGCGTATCGAACGATTTAAAAGGAAAGAATTCCATATGAAAAAAAAAAACTGTACAAACAAAGCAGAGTCCAAGACAGCATCAAAAGCTGGCAAGAGCGATGTACGAGTTTTCCAATCCAAATCAATGACAATTTCCATTTCCATTTGCAGCTCTTGACGAGAAGCTCGTCGTGGCGATTTTCTAAATGCCGCCATATTGTCTTTAGACGCCATTAACAACATGGCAATGGTTGCTGTGTGTGTGTGTGTGAGTGTGCGAGTGTGTGTGTGACGCCAATGCGAATTCTGTCGCCAGTTTGTCGCTCGCGCTATTCAACATTTCCATCAATAAATTTAATGTTGTCTGGGGTCTGCTCTCCTTCTTCTTCTTGTTGTTGTTGTTGTTTCCATTTTATGGCTTATTAGTCGAATTTAATGTAAATTCGCTTTGCCTTGTAGAAGTTTTCTTTGCTGCCAGTGTGTTGCCTTGGCTATTTGATTATTTGAAATTCTTACATATTTTTTTTTTCTTTTCATTTTTGTTGCGCGTCTTGCAATCTGTTTGTTTACGCGTATCTTTTTCGACTCGTAGCTGGGTGTGAACTTTGCAGCTAACCCAGTTAGTTGCGCAAATAAATGTCTCATATGTACACGGCATTATGAGGCCTTGTTGTTGTTGTTAACACGTTTTCTTTTTGGCACAATTGCCAATTGGGTTTTTTGTTCTGTTTTTTTTTTTTTTTTTTTTTGACGGCCTTTAATAGTACAAGCCTTTGTTTAGTTGTCGTTCTCCTTTGTATTTGCATGGCCATTAAATTTTAATAGTTCTGTTGTCCCTTCTTCGCGTTGTTGTTGTTGCTATTGCCTGGCTGACATCAGCCGGCGGCACTGCAAGAGCGCTAGCTGCCTTGAGCAGCGCAATGCCCCGCCCCTGCAGGGACGCCTTAGGAGCCTAATTAAATGTCGCAGCACTTAGAGGGAAGACGTCATTGTGCCGTCGTCGTCGTCGTCGTCGCCGTGCAAGGGCATTTCCCAACTTCATTAGCAATGTAAAACTCAATGCTTAATGCCCGATATGCGCCTGTCAATGGCAATAGAAAGAGATAGCGACAGGGAGAGAGAGAGACAGCGACAAAAGCAATATAAATAGCAAGTAAAGATGGCTACAGTCGAGCGCACTCTACTGCTAAATACCATTCACACGCCTTAATCATTAAAACTCCATTCCAAATACTACAGTGCCGTGCTGTTATTTATAGCTATAACTTTTGTATTTATTGTACGATTGAGTTGAAATTTGCTGTGAATATCAGCATTATATTTGACTACCGCTGTGCCAAAGAACAATGTTGTGACTTACAAACTTTGCTTAATATTTGGGTATAAAAACAAAAATATGAATTAACTAAGTCTGCAGGCCTGACACTACAATTTTAAAATAAACTACATCTATGTATGCTATGCAAGAATTTACCTGCAAATTTTGGTGTCTCTAGCTACTGTAATAGCTGAGATCTATAGGTTTATACAAAAAAAAAAGGCTGGACAAGACCAACTAAACTTGCCTACTGCGGCTGAAGCGTATACATTCTCACTATTGTGTGTCACGCCTACTTGCCTGCATTACATACATTTGCACAAAGCTAATATGCCATTTTTACACATTTTCAATGAGCGAATGCTATAAAAATAGGTACAACAAGTGCATTATCCAATTAAATAAATAAATTAAGTGGCGAGACATGGAAATTGTGTATGCGATAAGGCAACAGCAGCGAGACTGCGAGTCAGACAACTAGCATGGGGTTTTCCCCCCAGACAGGGTATCTGTGCGTCGTGCTGGCGACACATGCTGCCATTAATTTCACACACTTTGCGTATTTTTCGCCTTGTTTTTGTTGATATTTTGTCGAAGAAAAAAAGTGGAATTAATTTATGTATTTAAGAATTTATACACTACACCACAAACAGACGCACACCCAGTGTGTATAGAGAACAGTTCTATGCGTTTCTCTCTCTCTCTCTCTCTCTCACTCTCTGTCTCCCTGTGTGTTTTTCTCTCAATTATTTCAATGCTTGTCCACAAGTGGCGACGTCGAAATTCGTTCGCGACGCGTTGATTGAGAGTTTCTTTGATTGCTCGAGTGTGTGTGTGTGTGTGTGTGTGTGTGTGTGTATGTAAAACATATGAGCAAACTATTGGCAGCCCTGACAGGTCATTCAGACCGACAGTCAGTTAGCTGGCGGCTCGCCGTTCAGTCCGTCGTCAACGCGCCGCGCCGTGCGTCGTCTTGCGTCTCCATGCAATTGTCAGTATTAACGCGATGTCGTCGCGCGAACATCCTTATAGAGTGTGAAGCAGCAGCAACAAGCAAAACATTGGCAAATTAATTACAATTTTATTATAGACAATTGTCCGAAATCGTCATTGGAATCGCCAAAAAAAAAAAACAAAAAAACAAAAAAACAAAAAAAACCGTCAGTGTGTCGCGGAGAATTCAAATCAAACACGTGCCATGAGCTGCTTTCTGCGTTTGTTTGTAAGTGCAGCACGCTGTAAAAATAACAGCCACAGTCATAAAATTAATAATAATAATAATAATAACAATACGAGTATTTTTATTATTATTATTAATAAGCAGCAGAGGCAAATTCGATGAGACAAGAAAAAAGCGCGCTGTGACTCGTCGCCTGTCGCTTTTGGGCCTAACGCAAATCTTATCGCAAAACACACAAAGGCAAAGGCCTGAAAAGACAGGGAGTATGCTCACGATTGCGATATATAGAAATACCATATATATATATATATCTACAATATATACTTGGGCAAGAATCGGTAGCCAGAACCCGTGGTTACACAATTTTATCTGCAGTTTGCAAACTGCCAACTGGCAGTGCTTAACTAACTAACTATACCCCATGGGCCACGTTAGATTTGGCTTCATTGGGCCGCCTAATCAGGTAGAAAGTCCAAATTTGCCTAAGCCTATTTGTGCTTTATGCAATACAATACCTAGCAATACAGCAAGAGCCAGAAGCAATGGCATTACCTGCCGTCAAAAATAAGCGTGTGATTCAATTATTTACAAGCTTCGCTGGGTGTGAATAACAACAATAATAATAATCAATTGCTCAATAGACGCAGAGAGAACTCATCTTGATGGATTTGCAAGCAAGGCACATGCAGAAAGCCACGAACAGGCAATACTCTTTCGCAAACAATAAGACAAAAGATATATACATATAGAGTGTAGCTATAGATCATATATCGCTATCGTAGCTGCAGTACTCGCTGTCCTGCAAGTGTATAAAACTGCGAGAAAAGGTGTACACAATAAATACAATAACAATAGCAGAAATAAAAACAAAATACAAAAATAATTTCGGACTGCGAGCCAGGGATGCATCGAGAGTGTAGCCCCGTAAAAAAAAAACTAAAAAAACTTTTTTCTAAATATATTAAAAACTATTGTTTAATTGTACAACGACCAAACTCGTTGTTGTTGTATAACAAGCAACTTTAGCAATTACAATTTGTATTTTTAGTTTCGTCGAGCATTTCCACATTTCATTATAATTTAATGAATTTAAACTTTTTAGCCACACACCAGCCCTTAAAATAAACAGCTGCCAATAGCTATTTGTGTGTGTGCTGGTAGTCCCCGTATTTGTTTATAAAGCTGATGCTTTCGCACGCAGAGCCCGTAGTCTCGTAGTGCCGTAGACCGTGCAAATTTGCGAATTCCAGCGATGAGCATAGTTAGTTCCTCCACAGTTCTACACTGAGTAAGGCACAACTTTTTCAATTAGACCGCTGCTGTGTGTGTGTGTGTGTGTGTGTGTATAACGCTATAATCAGCTTACCATTTGCTCGAGTAAGAGCAGCGGAAACCGAAGAAAGTTTTCAGTTCCATACCGTTTGTTATCTGCATGTTCTGACCGTTGTCGTTTTGTATGTCTTTGCTTTGCAGGCGAGCACCGGCAAAATAGAGGGCAATCCACTATCGGAAATTGAACAAATTGTCAGGATGAGCAGGGTAAGTGCAGCAGCAGTTGTGTGCAACTTGTCGAGAGTTATTCAGTTGCCAGCCAACAACTACCATATTGACCCCTTATTTCTCATCGCGCCAACAGGAACAACACGAGTCCAATAGCCGTGTGGATGGCAGTGTATCTGGTGAAGAGGTTGGCGATGGTGGCGGTGGTGCCTGCACCAATGGACGTGCTCGTTCCGGTGCCGAGCTGGGATTTAAGCAGGACAACAATGACAAGGTAAGGAAGACCCTGAAATGCTTAATGCTTAAAGCAGCGCTTGATTAAGTCCCTGTCTCTCTCTCTCTCTCTCTCTCCCACAGAACAAACCCGATAAGGAGGACACCGAGTCGATAGCCCTAACGAAGCGACAAATGGTGCTGCATGAGCTGGTCTCAACGGAGGAGGCATACGTGAGTGATCTGCAGAAGATAGTCAATGGGTGAGTTAAGCATGTCAGCACATCAACTGAATGAGTGGAACTTTAAACTGTGTCTTCCTCTACAGCTACATGAAGGAGATCCACAACAAAGAGATACCCAGACCCGTGGCTCTGCAAGGCGGTAAAATGGATCTGGTCTTTAACAACATCAAGGAGATCTACGAGTGGCACAGAGAGTAAGTACTTGATCAATTCAACTTGATTGGCATGACATTAATTTAACAATTGACAATTATGCTTGCAGTAAATTTCTGAGAGCTCTGCGACACTGCGAAAAATCACCATCAGATCTGGGGCCGTTGATCGAGAACTCCACCAAGAAGTTCAACATGTACTACTACTTCTGCAGTAACAAAATGCTGTCCGAGTATATAGTCAGTGAGCATTATGACTATTTCGATAAGATACGCCAGAAACTGGGCCATCGCTTGGATGTAAGTTACAAAATATATTTTTTAAACATTTTCATAATCTTCATCTTTGTATTCTGCAGCTAAGCAACCTGATTATCACGCCCGTGCAACGCATAACCCGATACCAGCTGCTTATCAACGAGCTACTGCAGGCAACGAAACGTGCGGGCCTGCACGGTGAGGCTGTCTCGCTAGCCAAGGCACTCGAGCAGTTGAAGGTGGTCGTCAAGACGGTCGACGATATGACAATGGTGTTGCGCAGCCTCGAGGGCTTCGATGGCGAGCTGACGGCCCAGGGCAACCTGTACCTGCAGGGTACACTCAGTTGTTCAATCGATGCTAGCCAGAAACAGCGCGACCTGCAGGTTTTTCTCTTCCAGCAGATCATCATCTTTGCTGACATCCAAAAGGTTAAGACGCAGTATACCAATCCCATCTACAAGTATCGCACCCACATACAGGTGAGCAGCAGCAGCAAATCAATATTTGCGAAAGAAAAGCATTTTTAATGCATTTTTATGTCGTTAGCTCAACCACATGCAGCTGGAACTGCTGAAGGAGAACGAGTACACTTTCCGGCTCAAGTCAACGGACCCGAACAAGCCCACAGTCATCATCGATTGCCAGGCGTCCTCGCAACAGGTCTACGACGACTGGAAGGGCATGTTGGACAAGATACTCGAACAGCAGAACCTGCTAATCAACCGGCTCGTCAATCCATTGAACAATTGAAACTAATTTAACTAACACTCATGGTAGTGTTTTGAATTCCAGCAGCAAAAGCAAAACAAAAACAAAAGATAAAAGGGGGAAATTATACAAAAAAAATGAGTAGTTCTGTAGGAATACTTGAATTCACAACAACAAAAAATATGACATTGCAAGGTGTTCCTAAGAGCCTAAGAGGACACCACAATTCTAGTGAGCACTCGCCTCGCACTTGTTTGTCTGAGCGTCTGTTTCTGTTCGTTTTGCTCACTATCAACCACGCCCATACACACCCACACCCATACACAAACACACACACACACACCCAAATATATACATACTCAAGTCCTAATTTGTATGTAGCTTGTAATTAATTTATTATTTTGTCATTATCGGCCCTTTGTTCTACTTTAGATATTTGTATAATTTGTATGTGCCGTCTGTTTAACACTCTGTTGACCCTGGTTCCGTGTAACTGAACAACAAAAGTATTATATGCTCAAGTATATTGCTTGTATTATGTGCATATTCGCAACTATTTCTGGCTGACTCTGACTATGCAACTGAATGCTTTTAAGTTTATGTCTAAATATATATATATGTTTTATTTCGTTTCGAAAGCGGCAAACCTCAAGAACTCAAGTACTCACAATCAAAAGCAATTGAAAGAATACTTTAAAACAACAGCAGTTTTTAATGAAACACACACAGAAAAAGAAGAAGAAGAAGAGAAAGAGCAAAGAAGTTATAAGTAAAGTATTTACCGTGTACGTTTAGTTCTAATTTTCAAATTTAGTTTTAACATAAAGTTTAAATTTAATATCAGTTTTATAAGCGGTGATTTCTGTAATTAAAGAAACGTTTTGGAATATTCTAGGTTCGCTTTAATTTATATAATTATATATACATATGTATGCAAAACACATGAGCGCATATTTGTATTTTAATATATACTTTACAAAATAAACTAATTAAGCTTTAAACATAACAACAACAAAAAATCAAAAGAAGTACGATTAGAGATTTTCAGTTTATAATTTAAATAATAAAAGATTAATCGATAATGTCTACGCAGATATCACACAATTTCGTTTCATTTTGTATTCAGTTCTATTATGCATTAATATGATTTATACAAACACAGCAATCAAAACGACATGCATTCTCAGCATATTTATATATATATATATATAGAATTCAATATATATTTCTCTTTGGTGTGCGTCATTGTTAGTTGGTAAGGGTAAAGTGTACAGAGTAGAAGCGTATGCGTTAAGTCGGTTTAAGTCAGTTCGTTTTGCAGTTCACATCGGTCAAGTACATACATACATACCATACATAATCTCGAAAACTTAATGCAAATAAATAGTATAACTTTATGCAAAAAAGGACCAGGATTTGATTAAATATATATATATACATATATAAATACACAAAGACAAAGTTACTAAACGGTTGTTCACCCAGTTTATTTCATTGATTTCTTTTCTCGAACACATACCGGTAACGATCTGGAAACAATTCGATTATATATATCAGCATAAATGTAAACAATAATTATTTAGCATAGCTAAATATATAGTAAAGAGGAGAGTTGGGAGAGCAGGGAAGAGATGAAGCGTTTAAGACGAACATGAAATGTATTTTTTTACAAATATGTGAAATGAACCTCCGGCATTAATGATTAATGATTAACGATGATGTAGAGTGACGTGTAACGAATGCAAAGCTAAACGCACATTGGGAAACTTAAAGGCCACATTTTTCTACATTTTTGCACCAGTACACACACACACACAACAAGAAAAAAAATGATACTCTCTGGAAAAATCTTATATTGACATCTCTAACTTAATTAGAAATCTATGTATCGATTGGGCGTATATGTAACATATTCTAATGCAACTACGTGTCGTACTACTTATTAAATCTAAACTTATTGTTGTACTTTAAACTGTTACGAGCGAATACCAAAGCGAACGTCAATGCGAATGGGTCTAGTTTGGAGATTCTAGTTAATTGTGGTATGTGCGTGTATTTTATTAATATTATAATGATGGACAACAAAATACATACATATATGCATATATATATATATATTACGATATTGTGTACGTCTTTGCAATGCAAGAGAGCATCAAATAAACGTGTTAATCTGTGTTTTAGACATGTAAGCAAGCAGTATGCAAGGCAGTTGCGCGCCAACATTTCATTTTCATGGAACATTGACGACGCAAACCAACCACAACCACAACAACAACAACAACAAGCATATAAATTTATATATATTAATATAAATATATCGAAATACAAATTGTATGTACCCAAAACGCATGTAATCTGAATTTAAAATTTTCAAAGTGAGTAATAAAAGCAAAAGTAGATGAATCTAACTACGAATTTTCAAATTCAAAAGTAACGCGCGCGTTGTATTATAGCAGGCAGCTTTAAGCCACCGTGCACTGAGCACGACACAATGCTGAGCTGCGTAAGGCAGCTGTAAAGTTGTAAGCTATGCAAAAAAACGAGCTGGCATCTCTGCGAATTCGTTCACGTGAACAGGTGGCAACCTTGATAATAAAAGCTACCTGATCCTAGAACAGTATGGCAACGCTGCTGAAGGCAGTTATTTTTAAAGCAGGCAAAGTGGCGGTGAGTTCAAAATATAAATGGATTTAATTTTAGTGTAGTGTCGATGCGAATTATGGAACTTAACCCATAGCCGAAGCTATAGGAGTGTGGTGGAAGAAATAACCGAATCCGTCGTATTGAATTATTTGCAATAAATCGAAAAATGCATTTATCGATTTGCAGTGACGGTGGGCGTGGCACATAAAGTTTGAAATAAACTTCTTATGTGTATTACATACACACAAACTCCCACCAAGTCTGCTGTCTCTATCTCTTTTAATAGCTGAGATCTGTGTGTTCATACAGACGGACAGACAGACGGACATGACCAAATCGACTCGGCTATTGATGCCAATCAAGAATACATATACTTCGTATGGTCTGCCACGTCTACTTCTGCCTGTTACATACATTTTCACTAAGTTACATACATTTTTTATCCATTTTCGATGCGTAAATGGTATAAAAATTACAAAAAAAAAATAATCCATAAAAATGAACTTGCAAACGAAGCACATACAGACTCTTTCGCAACCTGAGCAGTAAGAGGACAGTATATATATTTATGCGTATATGTAATCTATAAATATACATATTATGTGTCAATAAAAAACAATTTTGAGTCAGGAATGCTACAAGAAAACTCCCCTAACCCATAGAAGCATTAAAATATATCATGTAATCGAATTTTATTAAATTTATTTTAAATAAACTATTAAATTGTCAGCTGTCTCGCTATTTATGTGCGACTGTGGTGCTGTTGGTGGTTTCCGTTTTTATTTATAAACCTCAAGCTTCCTGATGGACTCACAGTCACACTCATACCCCGCAGTATCGTAGCTACAGCGAATTCTAATTACAGTTAGTTCTTCAACCGTTGCGTTTGGGTAAGGTACAACTTTTTCAATTAGTCCGCAAGGGTTGTGTGGATGAGGGCATAATACTATAATCAGTTTGTTCTGCAGATTCTGACCGTTGTCGTATTGCGTGTCTTTCAACTATCACAAATTGAACAAATTGCCAGGATGAGCTGGGTAAGTGCAGCAGTTGTGTGCGACTTGTTGAGAGTTATCCACTTTGACCCCTTGCACAGGAGCAGCACGAGTCCAATAGCCGCATGCATGGCAGTTTAACAGGTGAAGAGGTTGAGCAGGACAACATTGAAAAGGCAAGAAAAGACTTAATATGCTCAATCCAAAGGCAGCTCGTCATAACGCCTCTCTCTCTCTCTTTCTTTCCCTCTTGCCCTTAACCGCAGAAAAAAGCTCTATGGAAACGGGGTATGGTGCTGCGTGAACTGGTCGAAACGGAGGCGACATATGTGAGTCATCTGGAGAAAATAGTCAATGGGTGAGCATTGGAGCATGTGAGCAATAAGATTTTAAACTATGTGTTCCTCTACAGCTACATGAAGGAGATCCACAACAAAGAGATACCCAGACCCGTGGCTCTGCAAGGCAATGCAATCGATTTGGTCTTTAACAACATCAAAAAGATCTACGAGTGGCACAGAGAGTAAGTACTTGACTCAAGTTTATGGCATGGTAATGCCACAATTCCCCTATGCTTTTGCAGCAAGTTCCTGGGAGCTCTGCAACAATGCGAAAAGTCACCATCAGATCTGGGACCGCTGATCGAGAAATCCACCAAAAAGTTCAACATGTACTACAATTTCTGCAGCTTGAAGGAGCTATCCGAACACATGATTATAGGAAATTCTGGCTACTTCGATAGGATACGCCGAAAACTGGGCCATCGCCTGGATGTAAGTTGCACAATATGCAACTGTGATTCCTTCTAATAATGCACAGCTTTGTTTTCTGCAGCTAAGCAACCTGATTATTACGCCCGTGCAACGCTTAGGCCGATACCAGCTGCTTATCAACGAGCTACTGCAGGCAACGAAAAGTGCGGGCCTGCACGACGAGGCTGTTTCGCTGGCAAAGGCACTCGAGAAGTTGAAGTTGGCCGTGAAGAATGTCGATGATATGGCAATGGTGATGCGCAGTCTTCACGGTTTCGATGGTGGGCTCGGAGCCCAGGGCAACCTGTACCTGCAGGGTACACTCAGTTGTTCAATCAATGCTAACCAGAAATGGCGGGAACTGCAGGTGTTTCTCCACCACCAAAGCATCATCTTTGCTGACATTAAAAAGGCTGAGAAACAGCACTCGGAACCTATTTACGAGTATCGCACCCACATACAGGTGAGCAGCAGCAAATCAATATTTGCGAAAGAAAAGCATTTTTAATGCATTTTTATGTCGTTAGCTCAACCACATGCAGCTGGAAGTGCTGAAGGAGAACGAGTACACTTTTCGACTCAAGTCAACGGACCCGAACAAGCCCACAGTCATCATCGATTGTCAGGCGTCTTCGCAACAGGTCTACGACGACTGGAAGGGCATGTTGGACAAGATGTTCGAACAGCAGAACCTGCTAATTAGTCGGCTCTTCAATCCAGTGGACTCCTAAAATTATTAAATTAACACTATGAGCACTTTGAATTTTAGAATCAAAAGGAAAATGGACAACAAAAGCAATAGTTTTATAAGCGGTTATTTCTGTAATTATATATGCAAGAAGCTTGGAATATACTATATAAATGCGAGAACTCATATTTGAATTGTATATATCCCACAATAAATTTATTTATATACTAAAAAAATAATCAAATGAAGTAAGTTTATTATTTTTCCATTAAAAATTCTGCATTTACTAGTATAAAATACTTTCTTGGAAAAGTGTTAAAGCTGCGCTATTGAATTTTCAAATTCAAATGCAACGAACGTTGCCGCTGCTGGTGCTGTAGCAGGCAGCCTTAAGACGCCGTGCACTGAGCACGACACAATGCTGAGCAGCACAGAATAGTGGCAAATGTATGCTACACTGAAAACAAGTTGGCATCCCTGCGAATTCTGCCGAGTAATGCAAAAGCGTCGCAGCAGCAGCTGCAAGGAAATTCAATAAGTTTTTCACAATTATCCGAAATAATTAAGTAGCAAACATAATGGAGGAACTACGCAAGAACCTATCCAAAGTGAGTGTGCCCAGCGGCAATGTGCCGATCTACAAAGACGAGTGCGTCTTCTCCTACGACAATCCGGAGACGCCGACAGGCCTCTACGTCTGCCTGCAGAGTTTCCTGGGCTTCGGCGAGGCGTACGTGCGCGAATATGCCGCCAAGACGGGCAACACGGTGTTCCTGCACATCCGGCGCGAGCGCACACTGAGGGAGGGCGAAAGCGCCGCCGAGCTGCAGCCAACAGACGAGGCGGGGCCCGAGCGCAAGATCACCCGGCTGGCCATCGGCGTGGAGGGCGGCTACAATGAGACTGATCTGGCCAAGAAGTACGAGATTA
The DNA here is from genome assembly GCA_035046045.1 of Zaprionus bogoriensis. NCBI lineage: Eukaryota > Metazoa > Arthropoda > Insecta > Diptera > Drosophilidae > Zaprionus > Zaprionus bogoriensis. Next base: position 842,908 of record JAWNOI010000145.1, read on the forward strand.
AGGACACCTACAGCATTGTCGTGGCGCCCAATCTGGAGAAGAAGCTGCCCTATCCGGACGAGGAGCTGCCCACGCGCGTCACCCAGGCGGTGGAGGCCATCATCGAGGCGGACTCGGCCATAGCCAAGCTGGAGAAGGCCACGTTGTCGGGTAAGTGGTGGTCGCGCAGGCACACAGCATTCTCCTAACACACTCTGATGACTCACTCGCCAGGCACTTGGGATGGCGAGGTGCGTCAGGCCTCGAAGTACGCGGAGAACCTGCAGCAGCTGGACAACGGCAAGAAGATACCGCCCTCGGGCTGGCAGTGCGAGAAGTGTGACCTGACCAACAATCTGTGGCTGAATCTGACAGACGGTTCCATACTCTGCGGCCGCAAGTTCTTCGACGGCAGCGGCGGCAACGATCATGCCGTGGAGCACTATCGCCAGACGGGCTACCCGCTGGCCGTCAAGCTGGGCACGATCACAGCGGAGGGGAAGTCGGATGTGTTCTCCTATCCGGAGGACGATATGGTGCTCGATCCGCATTTGGCCAAGCATCTGTCGCATTTTGGCATCAACATGGCCGCCATGAAGAAGTGCGAGAAATCCATGGTGGAGCTGGAGCTGGAGATTAATCAGCGCATCGGCGAGTGGTCCGCCCTCACCGAGAGCGAGAGTGAGCTGCAGCCGCTGGCCGGACCCGGCTACACGGGCATGCGGAATCTGGGCAACTCGTGCTACATCAACAGCGTGATGCAGGTGCTCTTCGTGATACCCGATTTCCAGCGCAGGTTTGTCGGCTCCGGCGCCGAGCACTACTTCCAGGAGTACCCCAGCGATCCGGCCAACGATTTCAACATACAAATGGCCAAGCTCGGCAACGGCCTGCAGTCGGGCAAGTACAGCAGCATTGCGTCCAACACCCTGGATACGGAGCACATGACCGGCATTTCGCCGGCCATGTTCAAGAACATCGTGGGCAAGAATCATCCGGAGTTCAGTACCAAGCAGCAGCAGGATGCCAACGATTTCTATTTGCATCTGCTGACGATGCTCGATCGCAACTCGCGCAATCAGTCCAATCCCGCCGATGCGCTCAAGTTTCAGCTGGAGGATCGCGTCGAGTGCATGGCCAGCCGCAAGGTCAAGTACAAGACGCGCGAGGAGTACAGCTTCCAGTTGCCCATACCGCTGGAGCAGGCAACGAACCTGGACGAGGTGCGCGAGTATCAGGAGCGCGAGCAGGCGGCACGCAGCAGCGGGCAGCGTGTGCCCGATCGCGACATTGTGCGGCACAAGGTACCGCTGCAGGCGTGCCTGGAGCGCTTCTTCGGCGCCGAGCTGATCGAGCAGTTCTACTCGACGGCCATCAATGGCAAGACGACGGCCAAGAAGACCACACGCATTGCCAGCATGCCGGACTTTCTGATGATGCACCTGGGCAAGTTCACGCTCGGCGACGATTGGGTGCCCAAGAAGCTGGACGTCTCCGTGGACATGCCGGACGAACTGGACCTGAACGAGTGGCGGTCCACAGGTGGCCTGCAGCCCGGCGAGGAACTGCTGCCCGAGCCGGCCGCCGAGGCGCCGCAGTTTGTGTTCGACGCGAATCTGATGTCGGAGCTGGTCAACATGGGATTCCCGCAGGAGGCCTGCAAACGCGCCTGCTTCCATACCAAAAACAGCAGCCTCGACGCCGCCTCCAATTGGCTGATGGAGCACATTGCCGATCCGGACATCTCGGATCCGTTCGAGGTGCCCACCACACGCATCGGCGACGGCGCCTCCGACAAGTTTGTGGCCAATCCCGAAAGTCTGGCCATGCTCATGAGCATGGGCTTCGATGAGCGGCAGGCGGTGGCCGCCCTCAAGGCCACCGATGGCAACGTTGAACGTGCCACCGATTGGATATTCTCGCACGTGGACAGCCTCGATGAGGCGACCGCCGCAGCGCCGGAGGCGACTACAGCTGCGGCCGCAGCGCCCAGCACCAGCTATCGCGATGGATCTGGCAAATATAAACTGGTCGCCTTCATCTCCCACATGGGCACCTCCGCCCAGGTGGGGCACTACGTCTGCCACATTCGCAAGCAGGGCGAGTGGGTGATTTTCAACGACACCAAGGTGGCCAAGTCGCAGAATCCGCCCAAGGATCTGGGCTATCTGTATCTGTACATGCGCGACGAGTAGAGCTGTGCGCGAAGAGAAGATTGATCTCCCCCTGCCCAAAACAAGCAACAAAAGCAACAACAACAACAACACCAATAACTCTCAATAAAGTCTTGTGAAAATTATAAATGCGAAAATAAAATAAAATTGATTTATCTATAAGCAAAGTTGGAAGTTTCTGAAAGCTGGACAAGAGTTCAGCTTCCAGCTGGACCAAGCCTGGATTTCTCCAGTCCAAAAATAAAACAAATAAAGCAGCAGTCGAGCGTATGCGACTATGAAATACCATGCACCTAGTTAAGCTACTAAATACTAATGTCTAACGGGCTTACACGTACATGACGTTCTCACACATACAACCAAGCGCACGAAGGCCGCTGGTCGCTCTTTTTATCTATAACTTCCGTGTTAACTGATCGATTGTGTTCAAATTTACAGCAAACGTCAACTGTACAGTAAGCTACGTGTGTGCTGAAATGTTTTGCTTTAAAACTTGTCCAAATATACAAGTACGAAAAGGAAAATATCGATTTTCGGTGGAGCTGGGCGTGGTTTTAAAAGTTTGAAATAAACACGATCTGCGTATGCTATACAGGCATCCTTATGCCAAATTTAGTGTCTCTAGCTCTTGTTATAGCTAAGTTATGTGTGTTTATACAGACAAACGGACAGACGGACATGGAAAAATGCTGTTGATCAAGAAGAAACTATATAATTTTGCATGCCTGGCCGCGTAATACCCAAATAATATCCAATTCTTAAACATTTTGAATGGGTGAACGGTATAATAGAACCAATAAAAAACTGATCTCTATTTTGAAACCCCTGAAAACTGGAGAAAAGCTTGAGAATTTGGTATGTTCTGCACGTTTATTGCATTTTTTTGCCGCTCTTCTTCTGGGGCAGCAGCTCGAGCACAATCTGATTGAGCCGATCGGCGAACGCCTCGAAGGAGAACTTCTGCTCGACGCGCTTGTGGCCCAGATCTCCCATCTTGAGGCGCAGCGCCTCGTCGCGGAAGAGCTGGTACATGGCGCCGCCGAAGCTCTTCGTCTGGTTCTCGCACAGGAAGCCCGTGGAGGTGTGCACCACCGTTTCGGTGGGTCCGCCGCTGTTGAGCGCCACAATCGGTTTGCAGAAGTACATGCCCTCCAGGGGCACAATGCCGAAGTGCTCGTTGGGGGGCGTGTAGAGCAGACAGTGGGCCGTATAGAGCAGGCGGCATTTCTCCTCATCCGTTGGCGATTGCAGCAGCACAACATGATCCTGCAGCTTCAGCTCGGCCGTCAGTTTCTCCAGCTCGGCATAGTGCTCGACGTTCTCCGCACAGCGTGTATCGTAGCCGCCGGCAATGATCAGGCGACAGCGCTTGAAGTCCAGCGAGGGCAGCAGATCGCCCAGCAGGCGCAGCGAGTGCAGCGCCAGGGCGTGGTTCTTCTTGCGCTCGTACCGATTGATGTCCAGATAGATGAACGAGGTGCGCGGCACACGCGCATGCACCGGCTCATCCAGCAGGGCGGCACGCTGCTCGAGCTTCTGTTCCATCCTGTCGAAGTACTGTGTATGCAGCGATGGATACAGCACGTCGGGCACGGTGTGCAGCCGCCGGAATGTGTCCTGGAAGACGCGCAGCGTGAACTTCGAGTTCACCAGCACCTTGTCGGCCAGCCCGATGGTGTGCTCCTCCAGCCAGTTGATCGGTGCACGGTACAGCCGCTTGAGCAGGCCAGCCTGTGCACTGAGCAACTGATCGGGGAAATGGCAGTAGAAGAGGACGCGCGGCCGATGCCGGGCCAGACGCAGTACGGGAATGCACACGGAGATCAGGTCGCAGAACACAACGTCCACCCGCTGGCGCTGCGGCATAAAGAAGCTGGCGTAGAAGGCGGCGTACAGCATGCGCAGGTACGCGCAGAAGGCATAGAAGCGTCCGAAGATCTGACGTGGTAGCCAGTCGCCCACCACTTGGACGGGAAAGGTGCCATCGGCCGTCTCCTTGAAGCAGTGCGTACTGTCGTGATGGTTGGTCAGGAAGCTGACCTCATGGCCGCGCTCCTTCAGCGCCAGCGCGGCGTCCACAACCAGGCGCTCCGCCCCGCCGATGCCGAGATCGGGATGCAGAAACAAAACTCGCACCATTTTACACTGCAAGCAATGGGTATGAGTTGCTGTTCATATCGTATATATATATCACTTTGCTACCCACCTAAATGTCATACAACTTGCATTATATGCAGCAATTTTAAATAAATAAATTGGAGTTTTTTTTTTTATTTTGATTATCTCTTAACTTTAAGAACGATGAATTTTGAAGAACAAAATGTATCGATAGGCGCGAGCAAATTCGATAGTGCGCCGTGACGTCACAACGGCAGGCGGTTGTCAACAATAACTATTTTCATGATTGTAAAATAATAAATAACAATTGTTTATATGTAATTATAAAGTAATAATAATTTATTGCATTTTGTTTGGCTGTTGAAATGCACCTGCTAACAGCAATCGATAACATGGCATGGCATTTAACAGCGCCTGGCAACTCTAGAACCCGCGACTCATACGGCGAGCGCAACGCAGTTGGTATTTTTTAGCACCAACAACGCGTTGCTCGTATTTCGGCCCGTGTTTGCAACGAACGCATTAAATTTTCCGTAATAGCCAAAAAAATCTGAACAATTTCGTTTATTAACAATTGCGGCCGTCGCGTACCCCAGACGTTTGTCCGCGCCAGAGTAGGCGCTGCTGTCACGCGTGTTTCGCTCCAGCTCCGACAACATCCAGAGTGATGCAGCCGCCAATTAAATCGCCAGCAAGCGAGGGCATCATCGACATCGAGCGCGCTTCGTTGTTGTTGCTGCTGAACAAATAGAATTAGAAGAGAGAAAGAATAATATTGTTGGATTCATCAGCGTGTTCCTCGCGTGTGTTCACAAATTAAGCAACAACAGCGCCAAGTGTAATGCATGCAAATTGTTGCTGAAGCAGCGACAACCGCAACAAAAAAAAAAAAAAATATATTGAAAACAAGCCGAAAATAATAAATAAATTAATAAATAAAAGCAAGAGTACAACACGCTGCTGCACAATAACCAATTGTCAATTAGCTCGGGCTCCGACTGCGGCTGCTTGCCTGCATCCAGCTGCGAACAACAGCAACAACAACAACAATAAGAATAACAGCACCAATATTTATCGCGACGATAATACGTATTAGTGACATTTGCTGGGCGTGTGTGTGTGTGTGTGTGCGTGCGTGTGCGTCGAAAGCGATTTATACGGCAGTGCCGCAGGGCCACGTAAACCCCAACAAGATGCCCAAAATCTACGTGAAGAAGCCCTTGGCGGGCCTGGTCATACGCAATCGGGCGCACAAGAGCAGTATATTCACTGTAAGTACTTGAAAACACACACACATAGACTACTGCATAGTTAAATACGCGCATGTATGCATATGCTGCAGCATACACACACATGCATACAAGCAGTTCCCTCATAAACACCTGTGCGACTGATAGCAGGCACAGTGGGCCGTCGCTTATTGGCAACATTGTGGTGGCCCGCTGGCGGCTTGCCTATCGATTATCGATACAGCAGTTGTTTTTATTATTTATATAGTAATTATTATTATATTATAAATATGAGTATAATTATTGTTATTCTGGCTTGACTATCGATTATCGATAGTTCGATTGTTTTCAGTATATGTTAGTTATATATGTATAAAGTTAATGCTGCAAGATTTTGTGGCTTTTTTGATCGATAACAATTTCTTTAAATTGTAATACAAGCCCGCTGGCGGCCTGCCTATCGACTATCGATACAACAGTTATATTTAAGAGTGTTTATAAGTGTAAGCTAGCAATAGAAACGTTTTATAATTATAATTATTTATATATTATTATAGATATGAGTATATTTATTGTTATTCTGGCTAAACTATCGATTATCGATAGCTCGATTATATATATAAATTTATTGCTGCAATTTATTCTGGCTTTTCTACCGCTGATCGATAACAATTTATTTTGATTGTTATGTAGTAATTTTAAGTAAAATATATAAACTTATTATTAGAATTCATTGTCCGTGTGGCTTCCCTATTTTCTTATCATTATACCATTTTTTTTTAATTAAATGTGTCAGATATGGCAATTCACTTACTTAGCTCGTAAACTGCTAAACCTATGGGTTTTGGGTCACGACTCAACGCTAGAAACGCGGATTTTACGAGCGTTTACTGTAACTTATTCGAGGCATGGAAAATATCGTTATCACAGGCGAGCGAGAGGTAGCGTTAACGCCGATTCTGACGCCATGAATCACGCCTGGTGTGCGACTCGCTCGCTCGCATTATACTTAATAGTAAAGCGACTTTAGAGAGCCTATCAAAGAGTCATTTTAGTTATAGTACTTACTACATACTTAGCTGCACACGTTCTACGTGTATAGAGGTGCAATTTGTACGCATGGGTGTACGTGTGTGTGTTGTTTGCGTGTGTGTGAGCGCGCATGCGTGTGCGTGTGTGAACAGCGTGTGTTTTCCCATCAGGCGATTGTCGCTTATCGCTCAGACAGTGTGATAATATCCAAAAAACTTGGTTTTTTTCAAATCATAAAGAAATCATAAATGCGTAAAGGTTGCGAAAGTACTCTGTAGGGGAGTGCTAGGGCACATTTGGAATAGTCATCGTATTTATGGTTTTCAATTATCGATCATTAGTAACCCCGAGAGAATCTAAATATATGTAGTGCTTGTTTTGAAGTATGCACCGGACAAGTTTCGATTGATTGCCTTGAGTTGTGTTTCTTCGATCGTAAACTTGAAGTCATTCTGATCAACTATTGCGATTGGCTGCCTTCACAATTGGTATAGAGTAGTATGTTTGTCAAATAAATCGGTATATCGAAATAGATGGTTCCAATCGATTACTTGCAATAAATGCGCTTTGATATGTAGACTTAGATTGTCTCGGCTGGTTTGCTCTCATAAAAACTGTTGCTCAATTTAAAAAAAGAAAATTAATCAAATGTTCGGGTTTATTTGTCGAGTTAAACTGTTGCGTTTGTTTTTAATAACTCACGCTCAATTAAGCATACTAAAAATAAAAAAATGCGGGACAGCAGTGAGCTTTGATAACAATATTGTATATTGAAGATTGAGATGAAAAGAAACTTGATTCTTAGACTAAAAGATATGCAGGAGCTTTCAAAGAAACTTTTGGGTTTAAAGTAAATCATAACAAACTGAAAAAAACTCTGAAAATTCTCTTAAAAATGTTCTTCCCATATTTTACGTAATTTCTAGATTTACGCAAGTTTTCTATGATGTTATTTATTTATTTTTGAACTCTTAAAAATAATATTAGCAAAATAAAAGCTTCTACTAATGCAGGAGCTTTATAAGAAGCTTGTCCGTTTTTACTTGTAGAAAGTCCATTAATTTTTGGATGCTCGAATGTACTCTCAAAAAGTTCTTGATTCGGAAGAACGTACCACGCGCAGAAAAGCTTCTAGATTTGTATGAGCTTTCAGCAAAGCTTGCTTAGACCTGCAAATATGTACATGCAAATGTAACTGCTATAATTCATGGAAAAATGGGCTTTCCAGCATTTTTTTTTTCATGACTAACGCGCCTCGCTGACATCAGTTTAATTTGCCTCGTGCCTCGTACCCCGCGGGCATCGCTCTAATTCGTAAGCACAGACGGGAAAGCTTCGCTGCGCGTTCCGAAAGCAACACTCGCTCGCTCGCACACACACAGACGCTTACACACACGTGCACAACCCGCAGACAATGTCGATTTCAAGATCTCGCCTGAGCATGTTTGAATGTATGTCAAATTTCATAATCAATTTCAATGTTCTTGGGGCCATATGCTGACCTCCAGATGAGGAAGAGAAGCGAGGCGAAGCTGCTGGAGACTCGCGCGACTTTCGCTTTCATCTGAAAGCTGCTCGGCGACTCTTTGTCTTTTGTTTATTTCTGCTGCTGAGTGCTGTCTGTGTGTTTGTGTTATTGTTTTCGGCTCGAACGTGGCTTATTGTATGCCTCCGCATAATGAACGCACTGTCTGTGCACTTGAAGTAGTTTGTTCTTTTTATTTATTATTTTGTTTTTTTTTTTTTTTTTTTTTTGGAGAGCATTGAACCCGTTCGATGCTTGACAACTTGCCACAACATCTGTGTGTGTGTGCGTGTTTGGTGTTTGTGTGTGCTGCTAAATCCGCTCACAAGCAATTCGAATGCGAGCGCGCGTGTAAATATTACATTAATCACAATTTGCCGGCCTTCTCTCTCAGCACTCCCCTCTGAGATTAATGCGGAAGGGTCGGGACACTGGTGTGTAATTACAGTCACACGAAATGTGGCACAACACTCGCTGGGACAACTGTGGCCAACTTCACTCTAACTTTTCCATACCTTCCCCCTACGCTTTGTTGCCCGCTTCCATGCATTGTTAATGTTGCTGCCATGTATTCTGACTTCCAGTTAATTAGCCGTTAGCCATGGCCACCCAAACAGCAGGCTGGGCAGCCAGCTTGCCGCCAACTAAGCACTGTCCAGCAAAACAGCTGGCACTTGTATTACTGCTGATATTCTAGCTAAAAAGCTAAGAAAATACAATGTGAAATTACAATGGGAGAGTTTTAGGCCTTCTCACAACTTTGTAGTACACTGCACTCTTTTTCTAACCAGACTGTTTTCGAAATATTTTTATTCTCAACTTTGTAGCATAGTGTATTAGCGCTCATAATTTTTAACCGCAGCACAAATTGCAATTATTTATTTTTAAGAATTTACAGTGTGATATTACCTTTCTCAATATTGTAGCACAGTGTAGTTGCGCCCAGCTCAACACTAATCATTTCTACCCGCAGCTTTGGAATTCCCGCACAGCAAAAAACAAAAAAAAAACCAAAAATCTCTTCAACCTTGAACTTAATTATTGGCTTTTTGGCGCTGTGCCCTGGGGCACCATATACTATATAGTAGTATAATACTGTGTGCTGGGCTAGTCGGAAAAGCTCTCTAGCTAATGATGGTGCTATTAATCGAAGTAAAGCTCTGGCGCATTATGCACTCGAGTATCGAGTGTTAAAATCAAGTTTCGTATTCTTTTTCGGTTTCATTGAAAATAAATCGAAATTGTTGCCTTTTTTGGTACATTTTCGCGGTGGTCCCCCAAAGCTCTTTTTCATTCATGAAAACGCAGCGACAAGGCGCAGAAGCCACACGGAAAGCGAAATCAAGCGAAGCTTTCGACTCTCTTCGCTTATTCTCTCTGTCTCTCTCTCTTTGTAGGTGCTGCCTCCATAGCTTTTGCTCGTCGGGTGCGCGTGTACGAAATGTGCACTCAGCTTGAGCAACATGCAACAGCAGAGGCAACAACAGCAACAACAACAATAACATTGGGGAAAAATATATAGAATCGTGTTCGTATCGGGGAAATGTTGTGGGAAATTTCTGTGCAACAGAGAAAAAAGCAGGTTTATGGAGCAAACGCGAGACGAAAGTGAAGTGAATGGATGCTGGTGGGTGGGTGGTGGGTTGTTAGTGGTGCCGCAGTGAAAGGAAAATTGTATTGAAATCAACTTAAATCTAACGAGATACATATATCCCACTGTGCCACGAAGCAGGGCCGAAATAGACGCCAGCGAAAGCTTTCGCGTCGCGGCGAAGCTTTTCCCTGTCGCATGCCTAAAAATTGCATACAACGACGACGCGCCAGCGACAGCGGCTGAAAAGTAAAGACGGCATAGAAAATTTTCATTCGCGCGGCGAGACAACGCTTTTCCAGCTGAGTACGAGGCAGCATGTGGAAAAGCGCACAACACGCTCGCGCACGCTGTTCCAAATTTTTGTTGTCATCGTCGTCGTCGTCGTCGTTGTCGTTGCCGTCGCCGTCGTCGCCGCCAACGCTACAAAAAAAACGCTGAAAAATATAAAGCTAAAACAATTCGCGATTTTGTTGTACTTAATTTTTGTTGATTATTTGGTTAATTATTTGTTTGTTGTTATTGTTAGTGTGCGTTTGTTTAGTTTCGTCGCCGTTGCTTACGCCTTTGCCTTGTTCGTGTGCGAGCAATAAAACGGGATGCGGTGTTAAAAGAGTTCAAATTGAAAAAAATATTCCATGTGGCCGACAATAAAATCTGAAATATGTAATAAGTATGTGCGAGTGTGCTGTGTGTGTGTAAGTGCTGGCTGTGAAATATTTGGTGGGAAAACAGGCGGAGTCAGGCGGAACATTAGCGGGAAAACTGCTAATGGCAGTAACAAATGAGCGAAAATTGAAGCTGTTGTTGTTGCATTTTCTTTCTACTATTTTTTTTTTTTTTTTTGTTGGACCGTTACGCAAAAACTGTAACTGTACTCGTACTTAAGTGTGTGCGCCCACGTACTTAGTTTTTGTTGTTATTTCCGTGCTTGTACTAAATGTGGCTGCTGTTGCTGCTACTGTTGTTCTTGTTGTTGTTATTCTGCTTGTTATTGTTGTTGTTGCTGCTGTCTCTGCTTATGCTTTCAACGCTAGTTTCGTGTCTGCCTGTGGACGACCCAACGTCGCCATACTGAGACTGGCACACACACACACTCACAGAGAAAAACCATCCTCCCCCTGCGCTCACATACACACACACACACTGAGGCACACACGCACTGCCACTTACTGGGAAGCCTTCGTGTTGTTTTCCTTGAAGAAGGTCACTCAAACAACGCATTCTGCGCTGCCTGGCACTTCTCTCCTCCTGGCCTTCCTCTTCTCGCAGTCACTTTACTTTCACTGCCTTGACCAGCACTGCTTTCGCGCAATGTCCTCAGCATTTTAGCATAATTTTAGCATTTCGATCGCTTCGGTGCAAGCAAACAATCATTAAGAGTCCTTTGTTAGTCTCCTTACCCCGCTTCTCTCCTTTCGCTCCTTTGGTTCAGCCTTTTTCTCGCACCCCTGCGTTGACACGTTGACCCGACCGGTCAGTTGAGCTCATTGTACTGGCCGTTTTTTATGGCAAACGATTTAGCTGTGGAGTTTTCTTTGCTTTCCACTGCTTTATGGCCACATCAAGAAAGAGGCATCGTTAAGTATCCAGGGAGATTTGGCCCGCGTTGACCTCGATTGCAGCGTGCGAGGCTTGATTTTGCATACTTTAACAAGCCTGATTATTATCGCTCGCAATGAAGCTTAATGCAAGTATATATAAATATGTATACTATATACCATATACTCCGCTTTAATCCATAGAAATTTCGATTAACTAATTGGATTACACGGCGTATGCGTAATGCAGTGCAAATAATTTCGTAAAATTTGAAATTAATTAGTTAAGTTAATTGCAAAACTGTTGGCACGTCTCCTATGACTTTCGTAGAGTTTTCTTCTCTTTTCCATTTTCCATTTGGCATTTCTTGGCTTTTTTCCCTTCAGGCACTGCGAACTTTTGTGCCTTTCGTGTGTTTGTCTTTGGCCCAAAAGTTCAATAAACTTTTCACGCAGTCTAAGCAGCGGCAGAGCCTTGCTCTACACCTCTGCTCGGCTCCAGCTCATTTCATTAGCATATTTTTCAGCAGCAGGGAAAACTCTTATAGACATCCCGCGTGTGTGTGTGTGTGTATTTTTCTTCTTGCGATTGAGCTGCCGACGTTAATATATGACCCCGATTTGGATATGGTAGAGCAAATATTTTCGCAGCCAGCGAAGCTAATGTCAATCAATTACAGGCTGGCAGTGGGCAGAGGGGGAGCAGGAGCAGGAGCGAAGCCTCTTATGAAATGCCGTTAGATAACACGCTGGCATCCATAAATTGTGGCTCATCGTTTGTGTCGTTGTTCTTGCCGCCTTTGTCTGGCAGTTCATAAACATCTGCGGTGGCTAATGCGGCGTATGCGCAATGCCGCAGTGTCCTACACCACCGCTCCCCCACCCAGGCAAGCTGAAAGCCATTGTCTTTTTGTGCTGTGCTGTCAACTGCAAGGGAATATAATACGACGACGTCGTGTCACTTCGAAGGAACTTCACTGAGAGTCCTGCGAAATTAGAAACTGTCTGCTACGTGAAGCCATAATCACTTTAATCCATATGCCAGGCATATGCATAAATACCCGCTGTCTGCTGTCTGCTGTGTGCTGTCTGCTGTGTCTTTGGGCTTGACACCTGGTGCTGTCCTTGGCAGCGAAGCGCGGCTATTTTAACCGGCATTAGAAATTGTACTGTGCCGTTCGCTGGCTTTTTGGCAGCACTGCCAAAAAAAAAAAAAACACTGTCGCAATATTGTGCATATGCAAATGAACTCTGTCTACTAGTCGTTGTTGTTGTTGACAACACTTTGAAAGGGTTCAACAGCGCCTTTGGGCTTAGTTAGTGCATGGCATGCAAGGTCAGTTCGTGATTCAGCTGCAACATCATCATAGTTAATCAATAAAAGCGCCGCAAACACTGCAGGAATAAAATGTAATGAAAAACTCGTGTGCCACGTGCGACAAATTTCTGTGTTTCTCTTGTAGTTATTTTTTTCATTTTCTTTTTTTTTTTTTTTTTGTTGTGCATACACATTCCAGTTGCCTGTTGACACCAAAGTGCTTCTTCCTGGCACTTGGTTTGATTTGATGTTGCGCTGCAATTCCCATTATCTAACTGTGACTCAAGTAAAATCAATAAAATGCACATTCATCATGTGAATGGTGCTGTCAGTGTGTGTGAGTGTGTGTGTGTGTGTGTGCTGGCACCTATCGCTCTAGCCTTTTTTCCGCTGCTGCCCAGCCGAGCCCAAAGCAATTTTGTAGCAGCTTGACACTTTCTGGCCACGTTGTTGACAAACTATTTTTAATATTGAAAGGCGGCAAGCTGCGCTGACAGCACGCGCTTGAGTGTGCCACTGTGTGTGTATAGCAGTGGCACGAGCTGATCATTAAGAAGGAAAAGAAAGTCGTCGATTTAGTTAAATTTTGATGACATTAATTTGCTGCTAAATTCTCGACAGTTACGAATGGCTCAGTGCTCCCGGTTTGATTGAATTCCGCTCCATGCAGTCTGTCAGTCAGCGCACATTGCGTATACGTAACGTTGCCCAGCACTCGGCACGTCATTGCATTGAATTGAATTTCGAGCAGAGCAAAGTCACAGTGGCATCAACATCATCAGCATCATCAACAGCGTTTGCTGCACTCGTCTAACCTTGAGTCTGTTTTCCAATTGTACAAACAATGGTTTCGCCATTAGACCGCAAATACCCTGGGCAGTGTAGGACAGCCTGCAACTGGTAATTACGAGTTTCAGCTTCGGTTTACCATAACGTGCCATAACAATTTATCGATTGCTTTGATTGAAATTGAAATGAAATGAAATTTTGCTAAATTGATTTGCCGACAGCTTGGGGCATGGCTGTTTCGTCCCGTGGCAGAGACTCGACACAATGCGACAGCGCTGCATTTTAGAGTTGTGCGTGCAAGCGTGTGGGTGTGTGTTTGTGTGTGTGGGTGTTGGTTGTTGGTTGTTTGGTTTGCTTGCACCTTGCCCTAGTTTTTGTTTACCTCAGCACGTGAATTTACCTTGTTATTAGCGCATTAAAGTGCGGCAAATTTCGTATTGCATACTTTTAGGCGAGCGCAGGCTGCGCTAGAGCGGAGCTCGAATAGCAATAGTTCTTGTTCAGGCATATCAATTGGCTTGGCCAGGCACAGCTGAGACAGCCCAAAACTTGACCTTGCCACGTCGTTGACCGTATGCAAATGGGAAAACCTTTTCCTTTTCTTTTTTAAGGGATTTTTTTTCAAGAATTAATGAGGTATTCCATACGTCGCTTTGTATCCTTTTCTGCAGTGCTGAAATGAGAGGCAATTTGAATTTAATTAAATTTATTAAACAATTTATTATAAAAAATATATTTTCTAGAATTCATACAATATTTTTTGGGCGCTTGAGGTACCTTTATAAAGTGAAAAAATAAAATAAAATCATAAAATAAAAAATAAAATAAAAATAAAGTAAAAAAAAATAAAAATAAAATAAAATAAAATAAAATAAAATAAAATAAAATAAAATAAAATAAAAATAAAATAAAATAAAATAAAAATAAAATAAAATAAAAATAAAATAAAAATAAATAAAATAATAAGGAAAACGATGACAGACACACATGTGCCCAGTACTTTAATTAGGCGCAACTGCGCTCGAAAATGTAGATTACCTCATTGGGACTCCAAACACTAGTCTAAGGCTTGGGGCACGCAGAGTATCTCAACGCACATGCCACCCAAAACTAGAGCAAGAAACGCTTTTGACAATAATGAAAGGAAAACAGAAAAACGAAATGTCGTTTTGCCTCTTCCTGCTCTTCCACTGGTACATTGTTACGACATCGTCAGCTTTCTCTGTGGTTCTTTTGTATATTTTGTTTTTTTTTTTTTTTTGTATTTTTCTGTGCTGTTAGGGTCTCTTCATGCTGATCTTTCAAGGTCAGTTTTGACTGCGTTTTTTAACATATTTCACAAAATCACACATGTATGACGCGTTGTATACATATCTGAGATATATATATGTATATACCTACATATCTTATGTATATCTAGCCACTCAGATAACGAAAATAAAAGCAGCTCGGCTCTGCGCAGACAGTTTTCTTATCGTGTGTCATTGTTTGTTTGATTAACCCGTTTGTGCTGTGCTGCCTTTCCGATTGGATGGATTCACTCAGTTCTGTTGATATTGCTTTCTGTATTTTTTATTTTGCTTCCATTTGGTTGTGCTGGTGTGTGTGTTTGTGTTTGCACTTGACCCGAATGCTTTGGAACTTTTATTTCATTTCGCAATGGAATTGAGGCTCTGCTCTTCTGCGTAGTCGTAAGCATGTAGCTTTGATTTATGCCTGTCCGTTGCGTTTATGACTTTTATCTAGTCACACACACACACACACACACACGACATTTGTGGCTGCTAGTCGTTTAATCAGATAAACCTAATTCACAATAGAACTAAACAGAAAAGTGGAACTTTTTTAAAGATTTACAAGTGCAAATTCTGAGTACATTTTATGGTAGTGTGTGCCAGCAGATGGGTTAGAAGGGTATACGTATGTGTGATATAATTGTTTATTGTTTATATTAGTACTTTGTGCTCACGCTTCTACTGTCAACATGCATGCTGAATGCCGAGGGTATAAGTCCAGTCGAGCTCCTCTCTCTAGTTTCACATTGTTTAGCTAATGTCGAGCAGCCTCAGGCGCAAGCGCAAGCTCAGTGCGCTCTGCTCAAGCGATCGAGCGGATTTCTCTCTCTCTCTGCGTTCTTCTCTCCAGCTCTGTTCTGTTTCTCTTTGGGAAGCTCGTCATCCGTCGTTTTACTCAGTGCAGACCGCGCATTGTAACCTGGCAGACGTCGCTGAAAAGTTGAATCGGTACAACGTTTGGGCTGGCGCAGGGGAAATGTTTATATAGACACACACACACACACACAAACAGAGAAAAAGAGAGAGACACAGCAAGAGATAAATTTGTGAGAGAACTTTATCAAAGTCGTATGAAATTCACATGTTTGTCAAAATTCTAAGCGATTCTTTTGTAGCGCCCGTGTACTGTTAAATTTATAAATTGATTTATTGTTATTTTTGGCTCACTCTCCGAAAAGTCTGTAAATTACTGTTTCCATTTGTATATACGTGTATGTATATATCTATATATATTTATATATGTATATATGTATATATATATATATCGGCAAGTATCTGGCAATTGAACCACAACGCGAGGCTCCACACTGCAGACGATAATTTATTGTGTTAATTTTCGATTCCGATCGGTCCAAGTGTTAGGGCAAAGAAAACAGCAAAGTTGTTATGAAAAGCAAAGCTTTCTCGATACTACAATCAGTAACTAGCGCCGACTCGATTCAGTTTTTAGTTTTCGATTTTCGATCTGCTTCGCTCTGTTTGCTCTCTGACTGCTAATTGCTGTACTAAGTAGTACTTACTTAGTACTATGGAATGACATGCAACGTCTGTGTGCGTTTCGTTTGTCAGTTCAATTCGCAGGCGAGTGCTAAACTTGCACAACTGCAGCCAAATCGAAATAGGCACGGGGACAAATTGCCATTTAATATTGATAGAGACCAGACCGGGCAGTCATAGTCATAGTCATAGCCTTAGCCTTAGCCAGAGATCTATACTCATATCATAGCATACTTGATGGCGACGTTAAATAGGAATTTCCATTAGCTTTCTATATGCATGTGCTAATAGTGCAATTTACGAGCTAATTTATGGCAAGTAAATATTAAAATTTACCTCGGTCATAAACTTGACTCGAGACGCCCTGCCTGCACGCCTACTATTTGATCATACATGGCTTAAAACGAGCTTCACAAAGGTTTATTGCCGCTGTCTATTTCTGTGCCTCTGGCTTAGTCTGATTCGTTTTTGGCCAGTCTAGCAGGGCTTATTTTCTGTGTGTGTGTGTGTGAATGCGTGTGGACAAACGATCAACATTTACTGTAATTACAGCCAGAAAAGTGCCTGAAATTTGAGACAGAGCGATCAAAGATAAATGATAAATGATAAGAGAAAAGTGTGCAATTATATACTGTGGAGTGAACTGAAGTGCGACCTGACAAACTGGCTGTATGATCTGTGATCTGTGATCTGCTATGTTCCTAGCCATAATCAGCTGATCTCACACACACACACATGTGGACACATGGCAATGGAAATTAGTGTGATAGCCGAGCCAACGATACTGCGTGCAATTAGTCGAGCCAAGAGACGGCGGTCGGCGAACTGAGTTCCCGTCTATAGACCAAGAAAGCAAGGGAGAGTCATAGACAGACAGAGAGAGAGAGAGGAAGGGAGAGAGAGTAAGAGAGTAAAAGAGAGCAAGATCGACACGGAGACGGAGACGGATACGGAGACCCAAGCACCGAGTGTCCGTATTCCAGTAGACAGCATGCGGAACGCACTCAGCAATAGCATGCGGCAGCCCACTGAGGATAATGCGGACAGCAGCTTCGAGTTGGACGAGCATGAGCCGGAAGTGGCCAAACAGTTGTCCACAGCCACAATGACCACCACGCCGATCAATGGCAACAGCAGCAGCATCACCATTAGCAACAGTGCCGGCAGTGCCGCCAGTGCCAGCGCCAGCACCACAACAACAGCAACACTTACGACGCATATCAAAGATGAGTCGGATGCGGGTGAGCAGACGGACACGCAGAGCACGCACAGCAGCAGCTCGACGCCAACGACAGCGGATGTGGCCGATGTAGCCGATGCGGAGACCATTACCTCGTTGCCACTATCGCCGACAATCTATGGTCGTGGCGGGCAATTGCTGCGGCGTCATGCGTCAGCACAGAAACAGCTCGAGCAGCATGAGCAGCAGCAGCAGCAGCAACAGCAGCAGCAGACCAATCCAGGGGACAATCTATCCGCTTCCATTGCGACCAGCAGCAGCGAGATGCCCGATCTGGACAATGTGCCCACGGTAAGCGACCGTGCAGTGCCGCAGCGTAGCAGCATTGAAGCTAATGCCATCTCGGCGTCTCTCCTGCAGTCATCGCGCTATGCCGCCACGCATCCAAGTGCTGCATTTGCCGAGACAACGGCAGCCATGGCTGCCACCACGTCGGCGGGCAGGACGAGTGCTGGCACACATCGACGCACTCTATCGGCTGCCTCGTACATCTCGATGCGCTCGCAAAGGGGTGCAGGTGGAGCGGGCGGAGTAGCAGGAGCAACAACGCCACCGGAACCACCGCAACGCAATCGATTCTTTGAGTGGATACGCGTGCTCTGTAAGATCTGCTGCTGCAAGGTTTGTCAGTTTGTGATTGCTAGAAAAATGCATACTTCTAGACACAGATTTAGACTGCTCTTATTATTATTATTATAGTAATATTAAACTAGAATATCTGTCAGGTATGATTAGAAGCAATTCGCTATATTTAATACATTTTACGCGTAGAGAGATTTATACTAATTTAAATTAATTATATTATTATAGTCATATTATATGCAGTTTGACTAGGAATAATTTTCTATATACAATTAATTATTTATATACGACTCCACAATTTTATATTAATCTAGATTTTTTTTAAGCATATTATAGGTATATATATTATCCATATGCAATTCATTATCTACTACTATTTTCCGCTTTCTTCCATTCACAGAGCTCGGGAATCGGCGAGCCGAGTGTGCACCATGCGCTGGTTGTGATATTTTTAGAGTTCTTCGCCTGGGGCCTGCTAACCATGCCCATTATATCGGTAAGTATACAAAAAAAAATAAAATATATATATATTTATATATTAAATATTCCGGTTTTTTTTGCAGACGCTAAACCGAACATTTCCGGATCACACGTTCCTCATGAACGGCCTTGTCATGGGCATCAAGGGCATACTGTCATTCCTATCGGCGCCATTGATTGGCGCCCTGTCCGACATTTGGGGGCGTAAATTTTTCCTATTAGTCACAGTATTCTTCACATGCATGCCCATACCGCTGATGTGCATCAACACCTGGTGGTTCTTTGCCTTGATCTCAATTAGCGGCGTTTTCGCCGTCACATTTTCGGTGGTGTTCGCCTACGTGGCAGATGTGACAACACCGGAGGAGCGCTCCAAGGCCTATGGCCTCGCATCGGCCACGTTTGCGGCCAGCCTGGTCATATCGCCGGCACTGGGGAATGCACTTATGGATATGTACGGCGACACATTGGTTGTGGCTCTCTCCACGGCCATTGCGGTGCTGGATGTTTTCTTCATCCTCGTCGCCGTACCGGAGAGCTTATCGGAGAAGATGCGGCCAGCGACGTGGGGTGCGCCAATCAGCTGGGAGCAGGCAGATCCCTTTCTGGTGAGTGGTTTTAAGTGTGCGCATATTTCGCTCTTATCCAAAAAGCGAATTGCTTTGTTTCATTCTTTTAATTGCAGGCACTGCGCAAGGTGGGCACAGATAAGACCGTCCTAATGCTGTGCCTCACGGTTCTGCTTTCCTATTTGCCCGAGGCTGGCGAATACTCCTGCATGTTTGTCTACCTGAAGCTTAAAATGGGCTTCAACTATGTTGAGGTTTCGATTTTTATAGCAGTCGTTGGCATCCTCAGCATCACCGTACAAGTCACGCTGGGCTCGTTCATGAAGTGAGTATAAAGTCTGAGAACCTGGAGTGTATTAATCTGATAATATCCTTGTCGCAGAGTCTTTGGCGCCAAGCGCACTATCATTGTGGGCCTAGCCCTCGAGATAATTCAGCTGCTATGGTATGGTCTGGGAAGTCAGAAATGGTTAGTAGAGCACAAAACTAATTAATATCGAGAGCCTTCATTCATAAGTTCATTCACTGCAGGATGATGTGGTCGGCTGGAGTTGTGGCTGCCTTGGGATCTATCACCTATCCTGCGATTAGTGCATTTGTATCACTCTACGCTGCTCCTGAAAGTCAAGGTAATTCCTGATAAAGATTTATGTGAGCAATTGATCGAATGCTTTATATGTGCGATAATTTCCAGGTGCCGTTCAGGGAATGATAACCGGCATGCGGGGCCTTTGCAATGGCCTGGGACCAGCGGTTTTTGGTGTAATCTTCTATCTGTTCAATGTTGATTTAAATGTTGATCACGATGCCTATATAAATCATTCGACGAGTGTCGAAAAAATCTCACAACATGTTCCGGGGCCGCCATTCGTGTTCGGCGCCCTGTGCGTCTTCTGCGCCATTGTTGTGGCCGCTTTTATACCCGAGGGCCAGCAATCGACATTGGAGAAAAAACGTAAGGAAGAGCCTGCTAAATGAGGTGGTTAAACACCCACCCACAAAAACTATATCTGTTTATTGTTGGGGACAATGCAACAATACATCATCAATATAAAATTGCCAAGTACTGTGAACTGATATGAAACGCTTGTTTTCTTCTCTCGTCTTGTCCCCCTCTCGTCTGGCATGGCCGGATTATAGGTGCCTCGCTGGATGTACAATATGAGATCGAAACGGGCCACAAGGTGCCCAGCTCCTTGGCACCACTAATACGGTCCGATTCGTTGGCGCAGCTGTAGTTTGATCTGCCAACGCGTAATCCTACATCAATCCTACATCCGACATCAATGCCATTGTCACAGAATCGGAAAACAGCTGGTGTCTATACAATTTAGTAACTGTAACAAATGCTGTATCTAGTTTTTGCTTTAGTTTTAACGCAATTGAACCCGCAAGCCCAGCGCTAAGTTAGGATTATAGAAATAAGAAGATGAAAATAATGATAATGATGCTGTTTTATTATTTTCCTTGCCGCGTGTGATTTGCTATTAAACAATTGTATATTGTACAACTAACTGTAATTGTGCACGACCTCAGCGTTATTAATATGTATTTCATAATTAATTTATAGACGACTTAATTCTACCACTCTGTTTTAATCATATCTTCTGATTGTATTATGCAACACCACAGGAACGAACAGGTGTCGGTCGAGGAAAACACACAAACCATTTTCGTTTCATACATCAACAAAAACAAAAAACTGCCAAATAAATAAACAAAATAAATTTCTTACCATTTTGTTAGGAGTGCAGCACAAGAAATACTTTAAACTACAACAGGTTTTTAGGCGGAGGCATTAAACAGTTTTTGATTGCTTTAAGTTTTACCATCGATTGATTACACACACAGCAGCACTAAGAAAATTTCTAATAGTCCTGGAAGCAGGCGAAACTGAATCCAACAATTATTAACTAGAGTCAACTGAGTAGTAAGCTTTACTTTTGCAAAAGTAGTGATCTGATCTGATATGAGAGCGTAAGAGTCAAATTGTTCGAGTTCAAGAAGTCGCAAATGAAATATTGAACCTATTGTGTAGTATATTGCATGTATGAGTGTGTGTGCGTGCGTGCGTGCGTGTGTGTGTGTGTGTGACTTAAGCCTCGAAGCATGTGCTGAGTGGAGCTGTAGTTCTATTATTTGGTTATAGCATGCATACCTTAATGGAATGGAAACGATCAAGGCTTAGCGTAATGAAGGTAGCAAGTGCGTATGTGTATAGTACTAAGTAGATGTAAAGTATTTGCACTTGCGGTTAGGGTGCAAAGTTTCAAAAATTTTGGTATAAAAAAAAAGGTAGCAGTAAACACAAAAATGAAATTTAAAAAAAAAAAAACAAAAAACCAAAATCATAATATGAATTTATGTATACAAGTATATATTTTTGATTTTGAAATGCAATTACACACAGAGATCATTTCATAGTGAAACCAAATTTCTTATATAATTTAATACACAAAGATGACAATGATGATGGAATGTAAGGCATACCAATAAATAAATGTATGTATATGTATACAATTATATAAATATATGCTTATATTTATTTATGTGTGGACAAATTAATTTAGCAATATATATATATATATACATATGTATATATTTTTAAATATCTATATAGGTAATATATATATATATATATATATATATGTATGTATGTATATGTAAGTAAATAAATACAAATATTTATTTAATATAAACTCAATGTATTTAATATGTTTTAACGCAATGAAAACACACAAAACAATAAACAGAGAAACAGAATAAAAGATAAACGAAAGTAAACACCAACCAGGAGTTCTGATATAAATTGTCTAACAAATAAACAAAAGGTTTGTTGAAACACATCATCATGTGTATTTCCTTTGGTTGGTGGGAATATGAAAAAAAAGTATGCTTCATTCAAATGTTACTTTTTGACAGTTTTAAACTATTTCCTAGCGCCAGTGATAATTTTCAAATAGAAAAATTTATCGTACTAAATTCCTTTTTTTCCGCATTTCTTTGTACTTGCGCACTTTCATTTTTTTTTTTATTCAATCCTACAAGTTTGAAGTGTGCAGATACACGACCTGAAAATAGTATCTAAATGAAATAGTTAATGCAAAATCAAGCAAATTTTAAGTGTTATTCCTATGCACGCTATAATAGCCGGACGTCAGAATATCCAACCAATTGCAATATGATTCTATCAAAATCGAAACGTCGTCAGCAATATCATTTGCATATCTCGTTTGCCAGAGTGTTAATTGGCCTTCTGCTGCTAACATTGATAACTACAGCGCAATGCAGGCAGGATGATGAGGAGGCTCCCCCCGAAGGCGAAGGTGGTGGTGGTGGTGCTGAAGGTGGTGCCGAAGGTGGTGCCGAAGGTGGTGCCGAAGGTGGCGCCGAAGGTGGTGGTAATGGTGATAGCCCTGGTAATGGTAATGCTGATGACAAAAAGGATGATGCATCCGCAACAACAAATCAACCGAAACAAATGTCTGCCGAATTCCCTGGCGGTGGACATGGAACAACACATGAGAAATTGGGGCAACCACATTTTCCGCTCGTTGAACTAACCTCTTTCAAATCGACCACTGAATATAAAATAGCAAAGAACTACTCGACAGCTCCCCTGCATCCCGTGTTTAATATAACACATTTTATTTTTGACAAAACCCTGCCCAATATTTCGATCTTCCCAGCTGGTAAGTTTTGCTCGCGTTGAATTATTGATCAGGAGAGCTACGAAATGAAATGTCTTCCATTAGGCTACCTTCAGATCAGGGACGAGGACACACTGATCCTGGGTCCCAAAGTTGAAGAGAACGACTGGAGCGATCTGCTCGCGTATTACTGGCTGGCGTTCCTCTGGGTCATAGTGCTACTGTTCTTGATAATACTCCTGCCGTTTATTGCGTAAGTAACTGAACACAAGTTTCCCCACTTGATTGACTGGTTGATCTTCTTCCGAATAGCGTTTGCTATTGCTGCTTCTGTTGTTGCCGCCGGTGCAAGCCAGGATGCCCGCCATGCGATCGTCAAAAAGATCTCCGCATGGCCTTTATTTGTGCAGCGCTGCTGGTGATCTTAATGATTATCATTTTGTAAGTCCTCGTTGTTGTTATTGTTGTTCTGGCTTTAATCATTTGTTGTGGATGTATGCATGCTCAGCCTTGGCCTCTTGATTGCATTCACGGCGAGCAGAGCGTTCGACCATGGCATCGATGAAACGAATCGTGTTATGCGACGCGGCGGTGATGATACCTGTCGCTTCTTGAAGGATGTATCAGATAATATTTACCATGTGTTTGTCTACAACTATCAAGAACTAGATGAGCATCTAAACGAGGTGTTGAACGGTTAGAGTTGTTTCACCCCGATTGCGCTTCGACTTCTTAATATCTATTCTCCATGGCCAAACTGTAGAGGCGGCTGTTCATATTCTTCTGGACTTGGGGGATGCTTCGGAAAGTTCCGCTATTACCGAACTGGAACGCATTTTGCAAAATATGAAAGAGGCTAGAAAACTAATGATGGAAGTGGAGAAGCATGAGCAGGATCTACGCTTTTATGCAGCACAGCTACGGGATGGTATTTGAGCCAATTTATTGCAACATTTTATGATATATCATAATTTTGTATATATTCCTTGCAGGCTTACGTGGAACGAGAAGGGACATTATTTACTCATGTGCCGTATTGGTGAAAAACTCTTTTTGCGCGCATTTTTTAAAAACCTCAGGGATCGGTCAAATCGATATGTCGAATTGTCTGCATCTGGAAAAGGTAAGTATTAAGAGATATAAATCTATGAGTATGCGTATGACATTCATTTACATACCATCATTTCAGATGCCAAACACCTCCGTTTATTTGAATGGTATAGAGAAAATAATAGAGGATCGTCTGGTCGAAATACCTAAGAAGGCCCTACAACGTTTCCAGGAAGTCGGAAACAAAATTGAGGTCTCAATGGGACAGGTTGTGCCACCGTTGCAACGGGATATTTCCAGAGGGCAATCTGCGTTTCGAACCCAGGCGAAGAAGTTGGTCAATATAATTGATGCGGTGATTAGTGACATTCATTTTAGGACTGTTCGATCGACCCAATCTTTTGAAGATATAAGTGACAAATATGGCCCTGACCGAGCTCGTGTTACCACCATAGCGTGTGCTGCTATTGCTCTGGTATGCTCTTCATGTTGTACCCCTTTCAAGTTCGGTGTCTAACAAGATTGTGATTTTAATTCACTTTACAGATTTTATTACTTCTACTATTCGCTCTGGTTTTCGGTTGTTGCTTCAACAAGAACTCTGGGGCTCACTGTCTGCTCATGTATGCCGATATTATTGGATCTATAGCGCTTTAGAGCTAGTAAACCATATAACCATGTCTTTCTATTACAGGGCCATAATATTGATCTTCTGCGTTTTCTCATTCCTAACTCTGTTGGGATTAGGCTATTATATACTCGGTGTTATATCATACCAAGGCGCGTGCTCACCACTTCGAGATGGCGATCAAAATGCGATCTTCCGTCAGTTGGATTCGTCCATAGATCTTAATAAATATTTCCCAAGGGACGGAAGAGATACCGATGAGAAGATGCCACCATTGCGAATGTCAAAGGCGATACAAGCGTGCGCTGCCGATGAAACCATCTTCAAACTGCTCCATAAGAACAATCTCTACCAATTGGAAGATCTCAACAAAATCAAAGTGATTTCGGATAAAGATGATAAGAATGAAGTCATATTTGAAGATGATCTTACGAAAATTTTCTTCCTAAGTCCAGCGGATAAGGTGGCTCTCTGGGAAATGACCCAAGGGAATCTGTCAGGTTATCATAGCGTCTTCTATGTGGAGAACACTTGCACGGAATTATCACCTAACCTGATCCAATTCGCCGCGAAGATCAATGAAATTGGTGGAAATATAAGCCTGGATGAAGGGACGACTAATGAGAAAGTTTATTCACTTAAACTGGCTAAAACGGCATTGCAAAATGGAGCTAGACATTTGACGGCGTACAACAACAAATATACGGAACTCATCCAAAACATAATCGAAGGGATGAAAAAGAAGCTGGCGAAAATCGATCAGCTTATATTATATGAGAACCGTAATTTTAGTAACACCATCGAAGTGCTACTGAAAGCGATTGATCGGGCTGAAAATTTCCTGAAATCTCGCGGCAATTCATATGTTAACGATCTTGGTACGAACCTAACCGATGTTGTAACCGAACAGATGGACACGTTTACCCAGGGTCTAATAAATGAGTGTCTCGAAAATGTTGGACGCTGTCGGCCACTCTCCTACATTTATAGGCGCGGTGTTGATCTAGTCTGTTATCGCCTGGTTGACCCCATAGTAAGTCAAGTGGTGTGGCATAGCTTACGCAAATCCAAATGTCTAATACTCTCTCAACTGCAATTACAGAATGCGCTTTGGGTAGGCCTTCTCATCTGTGCACTGTTTCTACTTCCCGTTTTGTTTATCTGCCATCATCTAATGTGTCTCTGGAAACGCTTGCATATGTATGGACCTGTTATTGTGCCAGTGGTGCCGTTGGGCACGTAAGTATCATAATTGCTATAGCCACACAATATACAATATTACCAAAAAGAAAACCACACAACAGGTGTCCTGTGTGCACGGGTGCTCCGTATGCCCCGCCGCCAATTATTGCCTGCAGCGGGGCGCAGCAAACCTTCTGTGTCTGCACTGAGGCCAAGAAGCAACGTATGGACGGTGGCGGCGTTGGCGCCAACTCTGATGTAGTGGAGATTCAAGTCGATGGCCGTGACAACGCCAGGCAAATGGATGCAATGGTCGCTATGGCAGCAGCGAATGATATTGATGAGCAGCAATCGTCGTCCAGTAAAAAGAAAAAGGATTAGCATGTATAACACAAATTTATTGAAATTAGTCTAAAGTCTACGAATGTTTTATTGAGAGTATAAATTGAACAAAAATCTTGTTAACTAAAACTGCGGACTTGCGCATATTTCATTCCGATTATCAAAGAGTGCGAAGACAGTTGAATACTGGGAATTCTGGGGGCTATGCTATGGCTAAAAGGATTTATTATTATTATTGTTATTGTTAATATTGTTATTATTATTATTATTATTATTATTATTATTATTATTATTATTATTATTATTATTATTATTATTATTATTATTATTATTATAATTATTATTATTATTATTATTATTATTATTATTATTATTATTATTATTATTATTATTATTATTATTATTATTATTATTATTATTATTATTATTATTATTATTATTATTATTATTATTATTATTAGTGTTATTACTGTTATTACTATTATTACTATTATTACTATTATTATATTATTATTTTTATTATTATTATTATTGTTTATATAGGTATCATATATAACTAGTGTTGTTATTGTGCTCCCAAGCTCAATTTCATGGCTAGCTCAGTCTCAGTCGAGGAGACTCGACATATATTTGTTGTTCTACCAATAATTTTGGAGTGTTCGAGAGAAACATTTTTCGCAAGATCTTTGGTCCCGTTCGGATTGGGGTTGACTTTCGCATGCGGATGAACCACGAGCTGTACGAGTAGTACCACGACGTGAACGTGGTCTCTAGCTCAGAAGGTATTAGAAGCGAGGGTCGACTACGGGCGACGAAGAAGTGGACGACCAAAGGTCCGATGGAAGGAGCAAGTGGAGGAGAACCTAACTACACTACGTATTTCCAATTGGAGGAGGCGCGCGAAGAGCAGAGGCGCCAGGAGGGAGACGCTGAGGTCGGCCAAAACCCCAATCGGGTTGTAGTGCCACCTTATAATAACTATCATAATAATTTGACTTAACTGTAATGTTTTGAAGAATTTCTCACAGTAGTCATAGTGTAATTTGGGGAAATAGAACACACATATTTGGCACACTAACTGATTTTCTGCTGTTGGGCATAGGAGCAGCTGCAGGGTGGCACATGCGTAGGTTCTGTCCGGTCAGGCATGATATAGGATGCATGGCAAAGGGCATATTGATGATGCATAGCGAAACAGAAGACTCCCTGGACTCAGTTGACCATCATAGACAGCATATGGAGAGAGCAAACGCGATGCATTCTAAATGGCATTTCATTCGGCTTGCCATTGGCTTCTCACTACTCATGTCGATCATCGATCCCGTTTGCGGCCAAAACGAAGATGAGGATCAATGGCGTAAGAATTACTATGGCCATGGCACGACACACGAACAGATGGGACAGGCGCATTGGACGACAGTGAACTACAGTGTCTACAAGCCGAATGTAATGTATTCGCAAAAAGTGATCTACCCTGCCTATGGGCTGAGGCCACTGTTCAATATGATACACTATCTGTACGAAAACATATTGTACAATCGGCCGGCCATACCGTCCGGTAAGAGTTGCAAATCATCCCACACGGTTTGAAACACTTGAAATCGATTCGTCTCTCTCTCTCTCTCTCTCTGTCTCTCTCTCTCTCTGTCAAGGCTATATTATTCGGCAAGCCGGCGATAAGCTGCAACTTGGCAACAGACTGCAAGAGAACAACTGGTATGAGCTACTGGCGGAATACTGGCTGATTTATACGTGGGTGGCCTTTCTGCTCATACTAATTATTCTCATGCCGTTTATAGCGTGAGTAGAGCACACAATTGACACTGTGCGGCATTATGGACTGACATTGTACCCCCCCCCCTCAGCGTTTGCTACTGTTGCTTCTGCTTCTGCCGGCGTTGCGGCAGAGATTGTCCGGGCTGCAATAAGACTAGGGACCGACGACGACGCATGATTTGTACACTTATGATGCTCGTCTTGATCATATTGATACTGTAATTCAACCATACATACTCGAATACAATTGTAATGGCATTGGCCTATCCACAGATGTGGCATGATCGTCGCATTTTTGTGCAACAAAATATTTGATTTCGGTATTTCTGAAACGAAGCTGTTTATGCGCGAACAAAACGAGAACATTTGTGCGTATCTGAATGACATCTACGAGCATATCGACCATCTCTTTTCGACCAACTATGACGAGATGAAGGATCAAATGAGCACCGAAGTGCAGGGTATTTGCATAGCTATATATAGATATATTTCTCCATTGAGTTTGAACTGCCCCCTCGCTGTTTTGCAGAGGCCCACAGGCATATGTTTATGGATTTGGGCGACACCTCTCAAGCAAATGCAATCGAAGAGTTGGAGCGTATATTCAGTAACCTGCCGGAGGCCTTGAAATTGCTAGAGCAATTGAACAAGGAGGAAAAGTCTTATCGTTTCCGAATATCTCAGCTGAGGGATGGTATGCAAGAAGAATAGTTATTCTATTTGTTTTTTTTTTTTTTTTTTTTTTTTGTTTTTTGCAATTATATTTCTCCGTGTTCTCTTCTTTCCTGAGGACTTCGCTCTACAAAGCGGGAAATGCTTCATTTTGGAACACAGAAGATCGATTATGTTTTTTTCAACAATTTTTTGCATACATCGCTTGTTGGGATTTGTGATACTATGAAATGTCTGCACCTTGATGAGGTATGTGTAATTTGTGTGCGATGATTTTCATAGTTTTGCCTTGCATAAATATCACCTCGTATAGTTGCCACGTACGGAATTCTATATAAAAGCCTTCAAGGAAATACTGAAATCAGATGCATTGAAAATAATACAAGCCGCTTTAATTAAGTTACGCGACTTGGAAAAGTATGTGAAGCAAGAGTTGAGGACAGTGATTCCACCAATAATCGCTGACTTGAGATCAGGTCGTGACATCTTTCAATATCACGCTAAGAAAATTAAAAAAATCATTCAGCAGTTTGTCAGCGATATCCATATAAGCACGTTGAATTCGACACAGTCGTTTGACGATGTCTATAAGAAGTATGGAAGCGATTGGCAATTCATCGATGCATTCGTCTGCGTAAGTCTGGCTATGGTGAGTGTATGTGCATGTATTACCATATGTGTGTAATGATGCTGGTCTGTGTGTATGTATGACAAAATATGGATTTATTGCAGGTTTTGATCATTCTAATCATTGCACTCATTATTGGATTTTGTTTTAGTAAGAGAAATGGCGCTAAGTGCTTGCTACTGTAAGTTCAATATTATATTTCAATATTTTAATCAAATCAAAAAATAATAGTGTTGAAATAATGTCAGTGCTATTATCGCAATATTCTGCATATTTTCGCTGACCACGCTAGTTGGTCTATTCCACTTCATTCTTGGACTTCTGTGCCACGTGGGCGGGTGTCCACCATTTTCCATCATGGAAAGATATGATTCGGACTCATCAGTAAGAATGTCTAACGTACTCCAGAGGTGCACCGTTGCTCAGTCTATTTTCCATATACTTCGCGATAAACGCATATATGACATTTCCGATTTGGAAAATATGGATGTCATGCATCAGACCGAGCTCAAGACAGCAGGAAAAATTGATGATTTAACTATATTTACCAAAGCCGATATCAAAGTGATCAAAAATGCAGCCATAAGCAATGCTTCATCATATATAGGAGAGATCTATACCAAACACTTGTGCCAAGAACTATCTCCGAAAGGTGTGGTTACCCTGAGGCAAGAGGTGATGAATCTGCGAGATTCTCCAATCTTGGGCGGAACTGTCTTTAATGGAATATGGTCGAATGCCTTCTATTTAACTGAATACCATAATAGGTTTGTTGTGCCCTTATCTTCACAATATTTCGAATTACGTAGTCTAACTCGTAAAATTGATAAACTAATACTGTATGCCAATAATGAATTTGGTGCTGGTATTGAACTCTTACTTGACACGATTGGGAACTCTGAGCGTTTCATAAGGGATCGTGGCAAAAATTTTATTGACTCGCTTATTAAGAATATGACAGAGGTAGTTGATGGCGAAGTGGATCGATATGTCGATAGGCTTATCACTCATTGCTTCACAAAAGTCGGACTATGCGAGCCACTTGCCCAAACATACATTCGTGGTAAGCACAAGATTTGCATGCGTCTCTCTGATCCCATTGTAAGTAGATGCAAATAAGGAATAACGAGCTAACACCCAGTCTTATTTACCCTATCTAACCTAAATCCATACATCGAAAATCTAGAATGGCTACTGGGTTGGCATACTTTTTTCCGCTCTCCTGCTATTGCCCCTCTTGCTTGTGACCCATCGTTTAATGTGCCTATTTCGCAGTTCCGCGCCAGCTGAAGTCTTTGATGCGTTAGTACAGATCTCTTTGACCATTTTTCAATTCACTAGTATGATTTTTTTTTTTTTTTTTTTTTTTTTTTTGTGTTTAAAGTTGGACTGGCTGTCCACAGTGCACGGGCATACCAATTGTCGTCTATGTTGATGGCCAGCAAAATATAGACTGGGACCGGGCAAGATCTGGTGAAGCTGAATACAGTTCGTTTATATTTTTCCCCGAGAATTTGAAGGCAGAAAGCGTTGTCGAAGCAGACGACGGCCTTGCAGTGACCGCCAGCAAGCGAAAAAGAGAATAAAATCAAATACAAATGGAGAAATTCACTCAGTGAAATCAATTGTTGAGGTAAATTCTTGCTGTTACTGCATTGAGTTTACTGTACTCACTTTGATGGATATTCCACAGCATTACAATCAACAAACACAAACACAATCGTTGATCTACACACGCCGGAACACACATACACATATACAATTCTCACACAAATTGTGTCTGCGTATGTGTGTTACAGTTGCAGTCGCAGACACCGAAGTTACCATTCCCCACTTGGGAAGGAGCTCAAGAAATGGATGGATGTACGGAACAGCGGAAAGAACGTTACACTGCACTGAAATGACGCCATACGATCTGGAGCACAGTGTGGCAATGTACTGCTGTGGGAAGTGTAACTGGACACGAACCAATACCAAACTGTTGCACATTTTGATCCCAATTTGTGTGGTTCTAATCGCATTGATTTGCCCAGTTTGGGGTCAAAATGCAGAAGCCAAAGCTGGTAATGAGGATCCAGGCAATATCACGATACCCAACGAACCAATTTTCACTGCCAATTATACGGAAGAAGAATGGCGACTACACTACTCGGGTCATGGCACCACACACGAGCAAATGGGGCAGCCTCACTGGGCCATTGTGCAGTACACAAAGTTCCAGTCCAAGCTGAACTACACAAAGGATGCTGATCTTCCACAAAATCGCTTGCAGTCGTATTTCAAAATGATACATCATTTTCTCAACGGCATCCTGTACAAGAATCCAGTCATACCGCCGGGTAAGCATTGGATAAATTAGCTTTGTGCAAATGTATGGCCAGCAGAAGGCGCGCCATACCATATAAAGTATATATATTCTTGATAAGCATCCATAGTCGAGTCGATTTGGTCAAGTCCGTTTGTCGCCGTAACCTAACGTAAAATAAATAATAATAATAATTTTTATTTACAGGCTACATTGTCGCCCGAGACGACAATGTTTTGAGATTCGGCCCCAAAGTGGAAAATAATGATTGGAGCGATTTTCTAATGGAATACTGGCTAATATTATTTACGGTGGCATTTCTGCTCTTTCTCATCCTTTTAATTCCGTTCATAGCGTAAGTAGCACGAGAATTGGGCGTTACACAACACACACATAATTATATATATCTATATATATACTTTTCATTATACAACAGTGTCTGCTACTGCTGCTTCTGTTGCTGTCGCCGTTGTGGTAAGGTCTGTCCGCCCTGTGATAGGACTAGGGACTATCGACGACGCATGATTTGTGGTTTCCTGATGGCGATGCTCATCCTTTTGATTTTGTAATTGCATCTACTAGTCTCTAACATAGGGTATTTTTCCTACAACTTTAATGGCTATACCCTGTCGCCCGCAGAATGAACTTGATTTTCTCCATTTTATGTTTCAAACTTTTCAATCGCGGTCCTACGGATGCCAATGAGTTAGCAAAGGTGGGAAAAGCGAACACCTGTACCTATCTGAGGAACACAACGGATTATATTAATCATTTGTTTAATAACAACTATGAGGAGATGACAAATCATGTGCTGTATCTGCTGGCCGGTAAGTCTTTGCTTTGTAGACCCTTAAAATATCGAAATATCGTCGATCTAGCCTTGTCCGTTTGTCCGCTACAACACATACAAATCTCTTAGTTTTGAAGCCATCATGATGAACCTTTCCACAGACACTTCTTTCGCTTAGATGAATAGATCGGAACGGGAAAATTCTCATTAAATTATTGACAAGCAGCCATAGCTTAATATACTACTGTGAGCAAAAAGTAAGGTGAATTTTCAATTTAAAATTTGCGGGCTTAAGATGCCGAACTAGTTCTTTTTTCTCGAGTTGGCAGGACTGTTGATGACATTTGGCGGGAATTTCATGTCAATGTCAGTATTATCAGTACTATATTTACGCATATGTTTACCAAAGATCAAGAGTGTAGACTTTCGATTATTACTAAGTCTGATGGTTTTGCACTCGTTTTTCGTGACCATTTTGCCACAAATTTGACGCATATCGTTCCTCAACCACCGTATTCTCTTGATTTGGCTCCGTGTGACTTCTGGCTATTCCCAAAACTCAAGAGACCACTCCGGGGAACGCGTTTCGAGTTGATTGAGTAGATAAAAGTAAAATCGACGAGGGCGCTCATGGCTATACCGGAATGGGACTATTTGGCCTGTTTCGAGGATTTGAAAAAACGTTGGCATAAGTGTATTTGATCGGGAGGAGATTACTTTGAGGGGGATGAAATTGATTTAGGAGAATAAATAACGAATTTTGACTTTACAAAAATATTCACCTTACTTTTTGCCCACAGTATTATATATTATCGGAAAAAAATATAGTAAAATCCCCATACATTTGCCAACCTTCGGTATGCCGAAGAAATAAATAAGTTTGTGGTTTTTGTACGCCTTCAACTCAATGCATACTTTCCAAAGAGGCCTTCAATCACATATTTTTGGACATAAGTGATACCTCCGAGGCAAATTCACTGGACGAACTGTATCGTATCTTCGATAATTTGCCAGAGGCTGCTAAATTGTTGGACGAGGTGAATCAACTTGAAAAGGAAGTGCGTTTCCACATCGACGGCCTGCGTGATGGTAAATACTCAGACTCAATATCTAATTACTTTGTAATTCAATTCAATTATCGTATGTCTCAGGATGGCGCATGATAAAGCGCGAAGTGCTGCACTACTCTGCCAGGGCAGGTCTCACTCCCAACGTCAAAGAGTTTTTACTGTCTTCGCAAGTGACATTCCTGGACGCCTCGCCATGCCTACATATCGATGAGGTTGGTATTGGAATTGGTATTTAGCTATGACGGACAGCTTCACACTGAATCTTCCAGTTGCCAGTGACAGATTTTTATGTGCATGCTATAAGGGAATTAATTGCGCTAAAATTACTTGTGATACCAAGAAATGGAATATTAAGGTTTCGTAATATAAGTACTAAGATATCAGATGCCATGGATGTGACCAATCCACCACTTGTACGTGACTTGTACAATGGGCGTGCGCTATTTTTGCGTGAATCTGAGCGAATTATCAAAATTATCAATTCGTTTGTGGCCGAAACACAGAGCAACTCATTGAATGCAACGAAATCATTTGATGATGTCTACGACAGGTTTGGGCGACATCATACTCTGATCAATTACTCTATTTTCCTAATGCTCACTTTGGTAAGCGAAGGTGCGAAGGTGTCCGCTCGAATCTTTTCACAATTAATCCCGCCTTAGCTCCTTGGCCTACTCATTTGTTCGCTCATTCTTGGTTTCTGTATTAACAAAAAGGCTGGCGCCAATTGTTTGCTGATGTACGTATGTATACAAGATGCAAGATGTACGCATCTATCTATCTATTCAATTTCAATTTCAATTTCAGCGCAATAATTTTGATCTTCTGCGTTTTCTCATTTATTGCGCTGGTCGGGATTTTCTACTTCATAATGGGTCTGTTGACCCATGCAGGCGGTTGCTCGCCGCGTAAAGATGGCGCGATTAAGGATGTAGATGAAGACGTCTATGATAGGCACGAACCACATACGATGAAGGCAGCCAGGTTGACGTTGAATGCGACGATTGCGTCGTGTGAAGAAGACATTACCATTTTTCAATTGCTTCAGGAGAGCGGTCAATACAATGTTGAGGATTTGAATCGTATAGAGGTCTTTGTCACGCCCACTGACCACAATGCAATTGGCAATCTGGGAGACGGCACTCTTTTGACCGACGATGAGAAGGAGCAACTCAATATGGTTGTCACCGGGAATCTATCCTCGTATCACAGTGAGCTCTACATGAGCAACCTGTGCTCGGACCTCTCAATCGTGGGTGTAGTGGACCTGCAAAAGCGGTTGAGAGCATTAGCGAACAGCATGTGGATTCCCGAGCTTCCAGTTCTGAACCGGCTAAATCATGAGTTCAGATACGCGTACTATAGCAATGCCAACTATCTAGTCGCGTATTACTTTTCGTTTAGCCAAAAGGTGCTTGGCTTTGAGAATGAAATGAAAAAGAAACTGAAAAAGATTGATAGCTTAATTTTGTATAATAATTACGATTTTGGTAAATCCATCGACGTCCTACTCAATTCCATACTCCGAGCTGAGGCATTTATTAAGAGTCGCGGGCAGGATTTCATCAAGTCGGTTATATACAACTTAACCGCTTACATCCATTTGGGTTACAATGACTATTTGGACATGATTATTTTAGAGTCTCGCACCCAAGTCGGAAAATGTCGGCCACTCTCCACGGTGTATCACCATGACATGGATCGCATTTGTAATCGCATGGTTTATCCAATTGTAAGTGATATTTTGACAGTATTTTGAGGTTATGTTATATACATATAATATAATATTTCTCTACGATTCGCCACATATCTAGAATGGCTACTGGATGGGCCTGCTGTCCTGCGCCTTGCTCCTCTTGCCCCTTCTGTTTGTTGCCCATCGTCTAATGTGCTTGTTCCGAAGATACACTCCTGCCGTTGTTGTCACTGGGTAAGTGAAATGATTTACTATATTTACGACTGCGTTACATACCTGCATACTTACATTTTTTTTTTATTGACCCGCCAGCTTTTCTTGTCCAGTTTGCACGAGTGCTCCGAATACACAGCCGCCCATTATCGTCTGTAGTGGTGGCCAGCAACAGTTCTGCATCTGCAAAGCAGGTCGAAACGAGCGAGCAACCGGTGGAGGTGTTCCCAATGATCGCGTCAGTATTTCCGTACATCAGCGATCGGACAAAGCTGCGGATGACGATGAAGACGGCAGCAGTGCAAACAAGCGTAAAAAAGAATAGTTAGTACGAATGTAAAACATTTTCAATAAAATTGTACGATTGAATATATATTTCTTCAGCATAAGAAGAGAAATTATTGAAATAATCGCGCTTAGACTGATTTCAAATTTACGTTAAGTTCGTTAGAGCTGCGAATTTGAATTACATGCACTTATCGATATATTCGAGCGCTTAGTGATGATAGCGGGTTAAATGTTAAATTGCCACCTGCTATCGGTTTCAGCTGTAAATCAACAAAGCTGTTATTTCGATAGGCGATAGCAAGACCACTCAATATTAAATATTGAAACGATATTTCAATGTTTTTGAAATTTGATTTCTCATTCAGAAAATTCGTACAAATGGCGTATATTTAAAATACTGGCATTATAGCCAGCCATATTAATAGTTAAACATCTGTAACGACAGTTGCGCTGTTACTTAACATACAGCCTAAATGTTAACGTCGCTCTCGTGCTGTTAACGAAAATAATGGCGGAACAGAAGAGCAGAACGCGCGTCGAAGCAACATCGGGCGGACGCGGTATTTTATTGAGCGAGAAGAGTTCCGAAATCTGCATTTATTCCATTAATAAAAAGGTGAATTAACTAGTGTAAATTGAATGAATGCTGATTGAAATAATCAATGTATGCCGCATATATATATATTCGTAACTGTGAACATTGTGTTTAACGTCGGGCGAGACCCACCACCAGCATATTAGTTCCGTGTGAAAACAAAGAAAAAGAATGTTGTGGCCAGCAGCAAGCAGCGCAACGGGCGCTGCAGTAATTATATACCTACACACACACACACATGCATATCTATGCACATGCTGCACGTGTGTGCTTGTGTGTGTAGAACCAAGCATGAAAAAAATCATATGCATATAAATCGAACACACACATATATGCAGCAACGTGAACGTGCATGTTTTATTATTATTATTATTATGTATACACACATACAAGTGCATTTAAGCATGTTGAGACAGGCATAGGAAAATTAAATTGGATTCCCTGCTTGAATTTGACCCACGCGTGCTAAAACTTCCAACTAGAACACGAGGGCACGGGGAGGGACCCCCGAACCTAGGCCACTGGAAGCTGTGTGCCATGCTATACATACACAGGCACATGCATGCACATGTGCGTGTGCGTCTGTGTAATATAAATATGTATGTACATAAATGGGAAACTGACCGAGGAATATATAGGAAAATCTTTGTTTTTGATTTACCTGTAAAATATTTTGAGAGATCACACACATAATTTATATATATATATATCGAAAATAAACATTCAAGATTCCATTGTGCCAGGGAGCTGCAGATATCAGATATATACATATATATATGTATGCATTAAAGAGCGTTTCATATGCAAGTCCAGACTCAGCAGACCACAAAAGCATTGTCCGATTGCCGGACACCAGTGTAAGTGACTTCTTTTGTGCGTGTGTGCGTGCGTGCGCCTGTGTGTGTGTGTGTTTTTGTTTGTGTGTGTCATTGATAGCTAATTGGATTTGCAAGTTCCTGTGCAGCACATCAACAGCAACATCATTATCATTGTTATCGTTATCGTCATCGGCATCGTCATTTATGCAACTCGCACTCTCAGAACAGAAGCCAAAGCAGAATAAGCAATTCCCCCGCAGTGTCTGCTGCTCTGGTGAGTGCGCGCGTGTGTGTGTGTGTGTGTGTGCCGCTGCCTGCGACTCGAATTCAGCTTGTTTATTTCAATTTGAAAAGATAATAACAATTTGCCTGACCTCAACACGCCAGCTCAGGGTGTCCGACTGGCTGAGTAATTCGATAAAGTTCGTTCTCAGAGCTTATCGGAGACGAGTCCATGCTCAGCCTAATTAATTACAACTGCAGTCAGGGCTGACCTCCGCTCCGGATCACACGCTGCAGCGCGAAGATCTAGAGCAGCGCCACGCCAGATGAAAACTCGTACTTGTTCTCGTACTTATAATGTGCCTGGTGGCACTTCCGCAGCTGGAAAAGTATGTCGACTCTTATAGCGGCAGCCGCAGATGCATACATACATACATACATAACATACTTGCGTGTACACATATGTATATTCATACGTACATGCATTTATAAATTCATACATACATAAATGCATACATACATAAATTCATACATACATAAATTCATACAAACATAAATTCATACATACACAAATTCATACATACATAAATGCATACAACATAAATTCATACATACATAAATGCATACATACATAAATATATGCATACATAATGAATTTACATATGAATTACAAACATAAATGCATATATACAAACAAAAATTCATACATACATAAATGCATACATACATAAATGCATACATACATAAATGCATACATACATAAATGCATACATACATAAATTCATACATACATAAATGCATACAACATAAATTCATACATACATAAGTGCATACATACCTGCCTTCCCTGACCTGTGAAACGTTGCATATCAGCGATAACATCACGCGTGTGTGTGTGTGTTTTACATAGTATATGCTCATGTACATGACAGCAGCATGTCGCAATGCTATGCAGATCCCGAGTCCCCTATGTGCATGCACTTGTATTGTTATTAATAGCAAAGCAACACCGGCATTAGAGCACACACACACACACATTTACATATTTACATATCGTTTTCGGCACACTTCGAGTGTCAATTGAGTTTGCAGGCGATGTATGCAGTGTGTTCTCTGAGTGCAGCCACTTGATAAGTCAGTAGCATCAGCAGTGATACATCACACACACACACATGCAGAGCTTTCAGCTGCTCTCTATGCTCGCTCTCTCTCCCGCTCTCTTCTTCCGCTTGCCGTCAATGCAACAACTTGACTTATTTCTCTCTCATTGTCTTCTGCGTGTCGCCTACAACTGCAGTTTGTATATGTATGTACATGTTTCTGTGTGTGCGTGTGCATGTGCATTTGTAATTACCCTACAGTGTCTTTGTTTGTATGCCCTCTCGCTCGCACGCGTGCTTAATTTCAATTGAAAATAGTTCTTTGTGGCAGCTTTTGATTGAGCCCCGCTGCTGCTGCTGCTGCTGTGGTGTGTCTGAGCCAAGCAGCCAAGTGGCCAAGCGGCTGCTGACTCATATTCGCAAAACCAGTTTCCCTTGTCCAATGTACCGCGGTACCGGTTCTTTCCAAAAGTATCATCTATCGAAGTGACAGCGGCCCAGATTTCTTTGCCCACTGAGAAAATCAAGCAGTCGATTGGGTCGAGGCGGGGCGGGGCGCGGCGCGGAACTACGCGATCAACTTTTTTGGAGGCTGCAGCAGAAAAGTTTGCTAGAAATTTCAGGTCTCATTGGATTATATATTATATACAATATATTATATTATTTTATATATTATATATAATATATTATTATATACCATATATATATATATATATTTTTATTCATATATTCTTAATCATAAGAAACTCTACTGGCGATGTGTGATCAAGTTTTCCAGCAGGAAATGTGATAAGAGCTTTACCGCAATTTTATTATTTCCTATTTTATTCTTAATCATAGGATTATGATAAATAGGAACATAATAAAAAAGAATCTTATTAGTCACATTCAATAATTATATTTTTAATGTTTTCCAATACTCGTTTGTTCATGTCTATGAATAAACAAGTTATATAATAAATATGGTAGCTAGTCTTCTGCGTATCGTTAACCTATTGAATATGTTTTCCCATGCTTTTTTTCAGTCTGTCTACCTATCAGCGAGTTATATTATAGGTAAACAGACAGACGTAGAAGACTAGCTATATTTATCAGCGAGTTATATAATAAATAAAGATAGTCTTCTACGTATCTTTAACCTATTTAATATTTATATTTCCAATTAAAAATGTTTTCCCAGACTGAGCTTGGTTCGCTTATGAGAAAGACTATGTATTTCATCATAGTAGCTAGTCTTTTTTTTTACGCTTGCGCTATTAAATATTTATATATTCAATTGTAAATATTTATGCTATATTCTTATTACGATATCTGTGTTTAGCCATAAACAGTTTTCCAATATTTACGTAATCGAAAAGTATTCATCATGCGAATTCCAAGTGTTTATCTTGAAGTATCAGTATAAACATGCAGATATTTGTGTACGTTACTATACCGCAAACCTAAAGATATATAATATAATTTAAGAGACTTGCTGAGCTCAGCTTATTAAATAGAAATGCTGCCGATATGCTGGTTAATTATCGTGGTGCATTAATCGAATGGCCTGCACCTTGTCTGCAGTAATGCGAGTGCGTTGTTGTTGTTGTTGTTTATACGATAATACCTCTGTACTCGCCCAGGGGCGCGGCATTAATAAGGAAAATTGATTCTCAATAAATTCTTGTGTTTATTGCACAAGGCACTCGGCATCTCTTATACTATTTGTGGCGAGTCTATAGTATACATTGATATCGTGTATACAATATTATGTATGTGCGGCTTGGTAATCAAGTGAATAATGCTATTTCTATCAAAGTGCAATTCCTCAATTTAGTCATCTCTGGGCCCTTAATCATATGTTTATTCACCTGATAAATGCATTTCTGAAAACTGAAATATGATTTGTTTGCTCAGTTTTAGATACTTAATATGATTATTTACTTGTCTGCGGGTTTATATGCTTAGCCAAGTATCGTATCTGATTGCTTGAAAACCAGTTAAGATACGCAAACGCCATAAGACAGACAAGCCGATTCAATTCCAAAGAAGTGGGTCGTCGTCTTTACGCTCCTACAGTTTTTGGTAAGACGCGTGAATTGTAAAAGTTATAGCTATAGGTATATACGATATAGATATATGGCATATATACAAAAAGCAGACAACTGTGTACACAGCTCTGACTAACTACAGACGGGCTGAAAGAAAAAAAAATGGAAATTGAAATACTCTCTCTTTTGGCCTTTTGGCGACTTGTACGCATAATTTCCACACTCACTGTACACATTTGGCAACAGTGTCGAGGGCTGGCTGCAGCATCTGACTGCTGAGACGCAGCCCCTAAAATCGCATACTTGGCAGCAGCACCTGTCCTTAACTGCGCATGTGCCCATCATTATCGCGTCTGCAAACTGTTTGTTTGTTTTGCTTTTTGGCCAACGTCAACGCCAACGCCAACGCCGTCGTCTGCATGTGGCTTTAAACTGTGCTGCTGCCGCTGGCTTCATTATGTATGTACATAAGTGCGTGCCAGCGTTTCGTCTATTCCGGGGCATTCCAAGGGATTCTCTATAGCAGCAGCAGCATTGTGTGTTGCCCCATGTCAAGGCCGTTCAAAGCCTCGGTCAACGGTCCTCGGTCCTCGGCCCTGCTCTCATGTATACAGACTTTTCTGCACAGCAGCAGCAGCAGCAGCAGTAGAACTGCCACAACAAAGCAGATACATATAACAGATATATAACTCTATATATTTGGCTACAGTGAATTAAATAATGCGTGAAGATACTGCAAGTTATTTTTATCTGAACACAAGTGCTACAAGCTCTTAACAAATACTGCAAGTGGCCGCAAACGAGGCAAATAACACTCATTAGGTGCTTGGATTGCAAAAACAAATAGCAGTAAAACGTGCACATAAAAAAAGAAACTAAAGATAACGCGAACGCCAACTGCAAGGCCCCTAATTCTGTGTGTGTGTGTGTGTGTGTACTGCTGTGACACATTCTGCGGCCAGACAGGCCAAGGCAGACGAGACCGTTGGTGATTAAAATAGTCTTGCCCCCAACACTAATACATGTCCGAGCCCTTAACACAAACTGTGCGGCTGAACTCGGCTCAGTTCAATATACCCTATAGACAGTAAGGGTTCAGTGAACTTTGCGCTTTTCGCTTTTCCCCAGACTTGACAGCCGCACTTGTTGTATTTGTTTGAGATTCTCTGTCAATGATACGATTTACATGTACTTCTATGTAATATTTATTTATTTGTAAGTGTTGTCGCGCCGCTCTACGCTGTAGTTGTTATGATATGTGCACGCTCTTCTTATATATATATATATATATATAGTTACGCCTGTGAGACTGTAGAACAGAACAGGGACAGGCACAGAACAATTGCGCGTTTGCCGCTCAGGCTCACATAGCCTCGGTGGCGCAGTAGGCAGCGCGTAAGTCTCATAATCTTAAGGTCGTGAGTTCGAGCCTCACCCGGGGCATGTAATTTTTTTTTTTTTTTAATTATTTAAACAATTACTGTTTTTGTTTTTTGTTTTTTTTTTTTTTGTGGTAATCAGTCAAGTCGCATCACCAAACGTATTGTTATGCCACTGCACAAATCGATTATAATACACAAACTCAACTCACTGTCAGTTGTTGTTATTTGCTTAGTTCGTTTTTATTGGATTTAATTGATGTCAAGTGAAGTATTCATCACAATGACAGCAAATAGCATTTCTGCAACAAATAAAATGCGACAGTGGCAATTGCCACGACCAAGACACACCCACACTGTGCATAAAATATGTGTGTTGTGTGTATTTTACTGCCCTGCCACGCATT
Organism: Zaprionus bogoriensis; assembly: GCA_035046045.1. Classification (NCBI taxonomy): domain Eukaryota; kingdom Metazoa; phylum Arthropoda; class Insecta; order Diptera; family Drosophilidae; genus Zaprionus; species Zaprionus bogoriensis. The sequence goes on from JAWNOI010000145.1 coordinate 884,708, forward strand.
AATATAAATAAGATCAAGACATGCTAAAATCGTATTAGGGCGTGTGTGCTCCATTTTATAAAAACCAAACGGCACATATCTATATCTAGTCTCTATATGTATTTTAATAGTTCGTTTTATGTTTCTTTGCCCTGAAGTTCAGTGCTGCGTGAAATGGATGCGCTTTCCAGCGACCAGAGGAGCCAACGCGACCAGAGAAGCTAAGCGTGCCAGGGGGGAGAGAACTTAAACGAATCTAGGACGACCGACGACGGCAACATTTATTGTTGGACAGAGAAGCCACACACACACACACATACACATCTGCACGCACGCACGCAGTGAGCAGATACAAAATGACAGGCAAAGAACTAAACTCGAAGGCGACACGTCACAAAAGTGGCGCTGTTAAGCGACGACATCGACAAATTGCCTATTTGGCCATATGCAGTTTAAGCGTGATAATATTTGGTTTCGCCTTGACCACCCTAATACGGCCAGCTCACGCAGCAGATTTGCACCATGACTCCACCCACGAGCAGATGGGTCAGGCACACTTTGCACCTCCCGTATACAGCGCATATGAGCACAAGGCTAACTATACCAAAGAGACTAAATTCAAGAGTGAGGCCATGCATCCCGTGTACAATTTCACTCACTTCCTGTTCGACAATATTCTAACAAGCGATCCTGCACTTCCGCCTGGTCAGTAATACCACACAACACACATACACAGCCATATAATAAAACTATGCTTATTTCCAGGTTACATTGTTGTCAAGGACGCGAACACACTTGCACTGGGGCCCAAGGTGGAGAACAATGACTGGCAGGATCTGCTGAAGAACTACTGGCTGGTCTTAATCTGGGTAGTCTTTCTGCTCATACTCGTCATTGTCATACCCTTCATAGCGTAAGTAATGCCCGGATTTAAACTATCAAACATAATACTGAAAAGTTTTCTACCGCAGTGTGTGCTACTGCTGCTTCTGCTGCTGCCGGAATTGCAAAGAAGGCTGTCCGCCCTGCGACAGTGGTAAGGATGCTAGAAAGCGCTGCTGCTACGGCCTGCTACTCCTGCTGCTTATCATTGGAATACTGTAAGCTCCGTGCGTAAATGATAACAGATGCAAGCGTCTAACTGTTCTCTTCATTTCGCAGCTTCGGTGTCATCATTGCATTCGTCACGAATAGACATTTGGATGACGGTTTCGAGAGTACAAGCAGAACCCTACGGCGTGGCAGCGAGGACACTTGCACGTACTTGAAGGACGTGTCCGACCACATACGCCATATGTTCGTTAACAACTATGAAGAACTGGAAACGCATCTCATTGATCAAGTCAGAAGTAAGTGCAGCAGGCCAAAGCATTTTTATTCAGCTCTAAAGTTGTTAATTACTGCAGATGCACATAATCACATTTTCTTGGATCTAATGGATGTGTCTGAGGCCAATGCGCTGGAAGAACTGGAACGCATACTGAATAATATGGAGAAGGCACGTGCCACATTCGCCAAGATGGAAAATCTGCATATGACGCTTTTGATGGAGACCGAGCAGCTGAAAGACAGTAAATAATTCTGATCGATCGGCGATTACTTAAAATTAATTTAAATACTTGCCTTCTTCTTCTTCAGTGCTGCGCGGCGTCAAGCGTGATGTGAACTATGCCTGTGCTGTGCTGTGTGCCAATCGGGACTGCCTGCAGTTTTTAAAAGCAACGCAAGTCGAATACTTGGACACCTCAACATGTCTGAACCTCGATAAGGTAAGAACTGCTTGTTATCCTCAACAGGAAAGCAAAACTAAACGCGCACTTTCTTTCGCAGATGCCAAAGAGATCATTCTACTTGAATTCCACTGACGATATCGAGACAAATAATACGAAAATAATTATTACAAAGGCCTTAGGTCGTGTGCAGGAAATCGGAAAAATGATAAAGACCGCCTTGGATCCTATGGTGCCACCCACAATGTTTAACATACAAAAAGGCAGGGGCTTCTTCCGCGAGAACTCAGATAAAATACGTAACATTATCGATGCTGCCATGAGTGACATTCATTTGGGCACTGTGCGCTCGACCAAGTCATTTGAGGATGTGTACGATAAATTTGGTACTGATCGCAGTTTGGTCAGTGTCACAATTTGCGTACTGCTCTTGGTGGTAAGTATCGCAAACTTGTTGGCCATTACGGCGTGTGCAGTACTGTACTACTGTGGGCAAAAAGTAAGGTGAATATTTTTGTAAAGTCAAAATTCTTCATTTATTCTCCTAAATCAATTTCATCCCCCTCAAAGTAATCCCCTCCCGATAAAATACACTTATGCCAACGTTTTTTCAAATCCTCGAAACAGGCCAAATAGTCCCTTTCCGGTATATCCATGAGCACCCTCGTCGATGCCGCTATTATCTCTTCAATAACATGAAATTCCCGCCAAATGTCATCAACAGTCCTGCCAACTCGAGAAAAAAAGAACTAGTTCGCCATCTCAAGCCCGCAAATTTTAAATTGAAAATTCACCTTACTTTTTACTCACAGTAGTATTCTAATTGTTATTTTAATTGCATTAACAGATTCTTATTGTGCTGGTTATTGCGCTAATGTGCGGCTGTTGTGGCCGGCGTCGACATGGCTATCGTGATGACTGCTGCAGCAAGGGCACCGGAGCCACATGCCTACTACTGTAAGTAACTGCAGTGATAGTAGTTTGCCTGGTATTCAACTAATTCCCATTTATGCCCATACACAGCGCCATCTTGCTCATATTCTGTGTGTTCTCATTGATTGTGCTGGTTGGACTATTCTACTTTGTTATGGGCATGCTAACCTACCAGGGAGCCTGTGCTCCGTTGCGGGATCAGGAGAATAACACGCTGTTCCGTCAACTGGACAAATCCATTGATCTCAATAAGTATTTGCCACAAGAAGCCGAATCGAAGAATGCTTTACCACCGTTCCGCATGTCGAAGGCATTGAAGGCGTGCCGAGCTAATCAGACGGTCTTCCAGCTGTTGCAAGAGAACAGTATATACGATATTAATAATCTAATGGGCATTAAGCTATTAGAGCCGCACTTCGAGAAGCAAAATAGGGGGCCAATATTTACTGGAAACTTGAGCAACTTTGTCATCCTGGAGCCGGATGAGCGGCTGGAGTTGGAAAATGTGCGCGACAGCAATCTGTCGACATACCACAGTGCTGTATATACCACGTCATACTGCAAGCGGCTATCACCAGTCGAATTGCCCATCATGATCAATCAGTTGAAGGATCTGCGCAACCGACTTTGGAGTCAATGGGGCATTTACGATTGGGCTCGCACGTCGTTGGAAAACGAAGCGATTATTCTGGAGAAAACTGAAGCACACTTTGTGCCTAGAATCAAGAGTCAAATGGATCTCTTGACGGCGAACGTCACGGAAATTGATAAACTCATTTTATATGAGAACAAACCGTTTGGCAAGTCCATCGATGTACTGCTGGAAGCCACCAAGCGAGCCGAGGACTTCATTAGGACGCGTGGTCACACCTACATCAATGCATTGTGTGAGAATCTGACACTCTATGTGGAGGAACAGATGGAATTGTATGTGCAGAAGGTGATAAAGGAGTGCACGGATGAGGTGGGAAACTGTGCTCCACTCTCGTATATTTACAATCGCAGCGTAGACTTGGTCTGCAGTGGTCTAGTCGATCCTATGGTGAGTTGAGCCGCAAAGGTTAAGACCTAAAATTTATTTCTCTAATTTCCGATTTCAGAACGGTTTCTGGGTGGGCGTACTGCTCTGTGCTCTGCTCTTCCTGCCCGTGCTCTTTGTGTCCCATCGTCTGCTGTGCTTGTACAAGAAGATCGATCCGTATTCGGCGCCTGCCGGGGGCATCGTTGAGGGCGGGTAAGTTGTGTTGTGTGTGCCATATTCGACGCATCATCGCTATCATCTTTAATCGAACTGCCAAAGCAGCTGTCCGATTTGCACGGGTCAAATGACTATAATACCATATGGGGGCCAGCAAACAATGCTTCGAATGGGCAATGAGATATATCATGATCCTGATACCGCTGCCGGCACCAGTACCAGTGCCACTATGGAGATAGAACAGGCATGCATGTGCAAGCACAAACAAGATTAAACAATTGGAATCGAGCATCGACTATTATTATTATTGATCATTTTGATACACCCACCCGCTAACTGGTTTAACATGTTAATGTTTTTCACATATTAAATTTGTCATATTTACTATAACAAAAAATACCATACACAATGTTGTTATCAATGTCTTTTCCACTCTCATTTGCATATCAAATTCACCGCTAACCCCTGCCACATAACACGCACGAACCACAGCAGCGACTACTTATACGATGCATACAGCGAACGCGAGCGCGAGCACGTGCCCCTGGCCAAGTAAGCGATGTGCCTCATCCGTGTTATTAATTATATACTCGTTTCCGAGCATCCGTTTACCCCAGCTGCCACACTGGTCTCATTTCCGTATCTCTTCTCGCAATTGCAGTGTGCCCAAGAAGCGACGTAAGGCCTACGAGCGGCGACGCGAGCAGCAGGACTACTACGAGGATGCATCGCCGGGCGTGTCGCGTGTCGCGCGCGGCACCGGCAGTGGCGCCATGAATGGCGGGGCCAGTGGAGATGCAGCTGCAGGCAGCAGCAACATGCGCTACAACGATGTGGCTCCCACGTAAGTGCTACCAGTTGCGGTTCTGCCAATGGCTCTACTGCTCCAGCTTCAACTGCCTGGCCTGCCTGATAACAGCTAGAATATTGAATTGAATTTTAAACGAGACTACCATAGCACACTCACAACCACAACAACACACTGACCCACACACACTGCAATATTGTGGCTAATACCAGATCATTTAATGGCCGCTCTTTAATTGCTATTTTTGGTTTCGTTTTATTTAGCGCTAAAGTTGTGGCCATAGACACACGGCCAAAAGCACTGGCGGCAGATGGTTTCTTTTAGGCATAACCCGAAGTGCAAAGTGGTTTTGGTTTCTGGGCAATTGGGTAAAGTGACTGCTTTTGTCCGGCTGGGCGTGTGTGTGTTTCATGATGTTGTTGCTATTCCGACCCGCAAAGTCGTCTAATATTCACGCCTCATTCATACCAAGCGTACTCATCGCCAGCCTCAAGAGCCCCAACTGGCAACTCATTTTGGTTTTTGGTTGTTTTTTTTTTTTTTTTTGTGTTCTTCGTTCTGTTCTCGTTGAGCCGTGTACAGTTAACCGCTGCTCCATTGTCTCCAGCTCGAGCTCATCGCAACTAACTGCAATTGAATTGGCAAATACTAAAACGCTCCCAGTGCAAATGCGATACTTTCTTTTTGTGTGTTGTTCGTACTCCTCGTATCTACTACTACTCCATACATACCAGAGATACAAGCGTATAGCTAAGCCTGCTTTATTGAACAACAATTTTAAGCTAATCGAATTTTATGTCTCCCATTCACAGACACTGGGACCACGAGCCGCCGCGTTACCACAATCCTCCCGTGGCGCCGCCATCATCGGAATACGAACGCCCACCGCCATACTACTATCCCGGGGCCTCAGACCAGGATTAAGTGGTGGTGGCGTGCAGCGAACTTTTGGGATGGCTTTAACCGATGAGATGGCAATGAATTTAATTTAATTTTAAATACCGCAAGCGAAACAAAACCCCATTTTACTGAGACTGTAATTTTAGTTGCAATTAGTTCTTAGTTATTATTTAAAGTTATGTAATTTCTAGCATCACATGTGTTATTATATCTGTTCTTCGGACTGTATCAGACGATCTGCCAGCACATTGCGAGACAATTTGATGATATATATATATATATATATATATATAGAAAGAGAAGCGTATTAGTAAAGATTAGCGGTAAGCGCGGCTCACAGCAGGCCAGAAAGTATGTAACACTCTGTATTATTTGAACACACTTAAACACACATTTAAAATGTTGCCAAAACGTTGGGAAGGAGAACGCGACGATGCGACAATGGGTTGAAATCGATGAGCGTAGGATGCACAGCAGCAGCAAGAGCATTTAATAAGTTAGTGTTACAGTACGAAAAAAAAAATAAATAAAACAATGCAGATCACAATTAAAGTCCCTCGAACACGACCCCTCAACGATTTCAAAGAATCTCATTAAGCGATCAAGCAATGCATTTAAGATCCCGCAATAATCAAATTTTACAACTAGAGATCTATGGGATGGTCAGCAAATGCCAGATATTAATCGTACTTTCGGAGTATATTGTATTAAAAAAAAAAACAAAAGAAAGGAAAAGAACTGCCATTTTAATTTAGAGTTGATACAGCGCAGCAGCACTTTTCGATTGATTTTTTATCAAGTGTCTGTATTCATTTTCCAAGAAACTAATACAAACACACACACAAGCTACACGTGTAATCACTTCCTTAAAAATCCAAATTGACGCACTCTATATAAGACGTACTTTAACAAAGAGAAGAGGAAATTCAACGTATATTAAAACGAAAGAAAACTTACACTTCAAAAAACGAAAAAAAAAAAAAAAAACGTTTCAAATTGTATTCTACTACGAGTATGTCTTCAATTTCAGGGCAAACTGCAAGTAGCCAAAATAATAAAAAACCGAAATCGAGAATCGCATAAAGAAAAGAATTATATGAATATTAAGAATATACACACTCAATTTTGATTGATTGTCTGTATTTAAGTTAAGCATTATATTACGTATACACAGAAGTAAAAACCGACAAGTATGCATGAGTGTACGATATGTGTGTGTATTTTTTTAAATTACAATACGCGTACATTTCATGAATTTCTGCTTAAGTCATTTTTAGTGTCTAAACAATAAGCCAATAATCTGAATCAAAGTTTTAAAGCTAAACCAGGCAACAACAACAACAACAACAAAAACAAAAGAAGCCACAATTACTGTGAAAATATTATGAGAATTAAATTATAAAAAAAATAGTACTGCTTTTGTCTCGACAATATCCGGCAGGGAAATTAAAACGAGACACCGGAAGCTCTTTCCCAATTCGGTCAAGTTGTAGATGAAGTATGCCAAAAAAAAACTGACGCTACTGCCAAGTTGGCTCTGCAACGAAACGGAGTAGAGTTCACACTATAATTTCACAAAAACAAAAAAATATATATCCGTAACAGTTCACGTCACGTTCCCAGCATGCTCAACTGGCAATCTCTGGTATTTGTGCTGCCCGGCATCCTGGCCTACGCCTGGACGGGCGGCAATGTCGGTTTAATTGGTGCGCACAGCGAGTTCCTTGGCCACGGCAATCACAGCGATCCGTCCATGACGCTGTGGCAGCAGCCTCGGCCGGAGTACTGCACGGCGCGCTGGAGCTGCCTGACGCACTGGCGGACAACGCAGTGTCCGTTCGTGAAGCTGCTGCTGCACGCTCTGATCGCGCTGCCCATTTACAATTTTCTGCTCATTTTGATTGGGTAAGCACATGTGTAGCAGTCTATGGCGTCGCGACGTGACATGAGCTGCGTTCTCCTTCCGTAGCCTGCATCTCGATAGAAGCACTTGTCGCAGTGTGGAGAAGATCGCGTTGCGGCCCACTGTGCGCAGGGAGGCGCCTGCTGCGCCCGTGGTTGCAGCGCTGCCGATGCCACCGTCGCCGCCGCCGCGCTGCAAGCGACGCACTGCGCCCAGACCGCCGCCGCGTCGTCGCCTGCGCCCCGACGCATATCCCAGCCAGAAGGATCCGTTTGCCGCCATGCAATGCTGCTGCGAACAGGCCGATCTGTACTTGAGTCTGCGCCGGAATCTGACACGTGTGCTCGAGGGACTGCAGCAGCCGTTGCCGCCACCGTCGCCGCTGCCGCTGCCCTTGCCAAAGGATGCAGCCAATGCATTGCAGCTGGAAGAGCAGCAACAGCAGTTTGTGCCTGGTAACTTGGCTGCTGCCAAGAGTAGCAAGGGCAAGCCCCGCAGGTGGGCGCATTCGCTGCTCAAGCGCCTGGCCAAGCCCTTCGGCAAGCGCACAGCGAGCGCTCGCAGCGAGCTCAAAGCCAGCGAGCAGAGCAGCAGCAGCAGCAGTGGCTACAGGAGCAACCCGAGCAAGTCCAACTGTGGCCCGCCCATTTGGCAGCGCCTGAAGTCGCACAACGGCGCTCGCAAGTCGCAGTTTTATGTGCCGTCCACGTCCAGCAGCTCCGATAGCATCAGCAACAGCAGCTGCCTGTATGCCTACTAGGAACCAACAACAACAACCACAACAACAACAACGCCAACGCCAACAGCCCAGGCAAGGGGAGTGGCATGTTGTCACCATGCGTCACGTCATTCCCCCTGCCTGTGCTGCTGCTATATACCTGTACTCTATATATATATATATTTTGTTAGGCCGATCTCTAATGATCTGCAAGTAGAACACATCCGGACGAGCGACAAGCCCCGCGCCCGCAGCCGCATCAATCATCGTAATCAGCATGCCGCGTAGCTAATCCGAGTGCGGAGTACCGCCGACTACCGGTTGAAGTTTTGGCCGTGCAGGCAGCGCGCAGATAAATCGACATGATACCGAGATGACAACAATGCTAGGAAGCGAAAGGGGACAGAGTTGCGCGCAGCGCACCGAAGCGTGCATACGCTTACCAATTATCATTTTATTTCTTACATGCATTTAAATAGATTTAGCAGAACACACGACGGCTTAATTGTCATTTAATATTTATACTTATTTATTTCGGCCTTCCGCATGATGTTGATGTTGATGTCGATGTTGCTGTCGCCGCACAAGGCCAGGCAGAAAGTGAAAACCGCCGACATATGATTTTCATAATTTTCAACTTAAAATTAAATCACGTTTCTTATCAGCGGCGCTGTGGCTGTTGGCGGTGAGTGCCTTTCTTTTTCAACAATTACCAAAATCGCAGCAAGCGACAACAGCAACAACAACAACAACAACAACTACAACCAGAGCAATAACAATGAAATTTCACTTTCAATTCGCGCGCGTGTGTGTGTGTGTGTGTGTAAAACAAAAGACTTAAGACACGAACTTGCCCGATCGACGTTGGACGCCGTCGCAATCGCAGTGAAGGTTAAGTTGCCCGATTTGATTTGATATTCAATTGTGGTATAACGGTTTCGAAAGCCAAAATGGCCGCCGAGCCAAGTCAATGCACTCGCAGATCACGCCGCCAGCATATGCAAGTGTGTGCCCTCAGATCAGTTCTCAACAGCTCTGCCCGTGTGCGTGCGTGTGTGTGTGTGTGTGTTTGAGTGTGTGTGCCTGCCTGCAATACGCACTGTGCATCTGGCCTTGGGGGCCTGCTCTGAAATTTGTACCGCCATGTGAAACAGAGCGCAGCATTTCCATTTCTCTGCGCTGCAGCAGCAGCTTTTCTCGCGAAAACTGGCACAGAATTGCAACAACAACGTGACGAAGCAGGCACGCAATACGCATTAAAATGCACACACACAATTAAGTCGTGCACATGATTTACAGTGAAAGGCAGTGAAATTTATGGCATGCAAAGCGTGAGAAGGCCCCAAAGTGATCGCATGGTCCCCGCGCGCGACTTAGAAGCAGCTACAGAATTTGCCCGAATCGAATTCCAACTCAGCTCCGGCTCGATTTGCCGGCTCGAGTCGACACTTTCGCTTTCAGCTAAACACAATTTGCTGTTGCTGCTACTGGGCGTGATCCGTGATCAGTTGGTAACAGTGCTGACAGAATAGCGCAGCTAAAAATGGCTAGAAAAGTGGGCGAAAAATTGTGAACATTTTAAAATTATTAAAAACCGATGACAAATAATAAATAAAAAATAAAAACGCTTGAAATAATAAATAAAAAAATAAAGTGGCTTGAAATAATAAATAAAAAATAAAGTGGCTTGAAATAATAAATAAAAAATAAAGTGACTTGAAATAAATCTAATGATAATAATCTAAAAAATAAAGTACTTTACCAAACAATAAAGCCATGTTAATTTAGTAATTTTTATTATATGCTACATGATTCCCATCTTAATCTGTAGGAATGCGATGAAGTTCAGGCTTTAAATTATACAAGCAGTTTAATATTTTAAAGCTGTTTATCGTATCTTAAATTTATACGTTGCAAGTGTAAAACGGAAATTATATTTTCCAAAAAATAATTATAATAGAAAGTAGAATATAGTATAATAATAATTAATTAATGATAATGAATTAATACTAGTTTTGATTTTTTAATGATTTGCTCAAATTATTAAAGTAGCTACCGCAATTTGAAAATTACTAAATTTATAGCTAATTTATATGTTTTACGATTTGACCAAATTATAAATGTATTTTGCAAAATTTATTGCTAATTTATAATTTGAACAAAAATTTAGAAATTGCAAAAACTTAATTAAATTGCAAAATCTAGCAGCTAAATGGCTGAAATGACAGCACTGATTGGCATTAGTTTGCTATTCTGTATTTTGCTAAATTTATAGCTGATTTATAATTTGAAAAAAATACTTGAACTTTCAAAAAACTTAACGTAATTGCAAAATCTAGCAGCTAAGTAGCTGAAATGACAGCACTGGTTGGCATTAGTCGCAGACTATGATACGAAACGATATGTGTTGGACTGTTGAAACCCTTTCCAATTACACACTCTCTCACACATACACACACAGATATATGCAAATAAATGAGCTTGAATGGCTTTCTATCGTGTGAAATAATCAAGCGAATACATATATTTATTTATGTTTTCTAAATACATAATGGCCTTTATGCGCATACTTGCTGCTAAATAGTTGGTAAATCATAATTCCCATTTGCATTTCAAAGATCTCGCGCTGTTTATGCTAATCGCAACAAGTTTGATATTTACCCAACATGCGCCCCAAGCTCAATCCTTGCCCTCTCTTCGCTGTTAGCTCGCTGTTAAGTGTTATCGGCGCTGTTAGCGCCGTTAACAGTCGCTGTTAGGCGCCCGCCCGCGCCGCGCTCAGTCGCTTTGAGTGACGCGAAAGAAGTGCACAAAAGAAACGCAGCAAAAATTAAATTTTCCATGCAGCTCACAGAAACAACAGTTGTTTTGTTGTTGTTGTGCGCGTGTGTGTGTGTGTGTTCGTGTTTTCGTATATGGCGCACGCTCGGACGTGGTCGAACAGCCAGCAGCAACAGCAACAACAACAACAGTGAGCCCAATAACAGTGCGCTGGAATGAAGGCGGAGGGGCGGCGGGGAAGTGGGGAGCACGCGCTGCGAGCAACTTCACTCAATTTGCCGTTTACTTTTGAGCCACAACTGTTGTTGTTGCGGTTGTCGCTGCTGCTGTTGCTGCTGCTGCTGCTGCTGGCGTTGGCGCTGGCGTCGCTGTCGTCTTGGCAGCTGGCCGCGACTGCGCACAAATCAGTTTCAGTTTTTCAGTCCAACGTGCGAGTTCGCTGCGAGTAACGGTTAGTAGACTCTCTGTGCGACAACGACGACGGCAGGAGTCAGGCCCAGAGTCTGCCAGTCTCTTGAGTGCAAAGCAAAAAAAAAAAAAAAAACCCCAAGTGCCCGAAACTTGCAGTGCAGTGCAGTACACAAAATATAGCTATATATACTATCTATATATATATATATATATATATATTATATATACATATTCGTTCAAGCAGCGAGTCGGCGCACACACTCGAAGCAGTTGTAGCGATTCTGGATTAGTTTTGTATTTTCCACGCATTCCGTTTGGAAAGCCGCTCGAAAATGGTGAGTGCAAGTATTTAGCGTGTTGTAGTGTGTAGCAGGCATAAGTGTGTCAGGCGAAAGAACTATGAATACCGCGATGAATACAATGTATATGAATAGTGTGCCAAAGAAGAACGAATTATCATATTCACTGCGATCGGAGCATGCCACAAGCCATGAATATTGAAAGTCAGCGAATGGAAAAACGAATGCTGAAACGGACGGCAGAACGTTTTAAATACAAGCGGACAGACAAACAGGCGGACAGACTGGCAGATCGATTCGCTGGCAAAGCGACATGCAGGCAGACAGGCATATGGCCAGAAAGAGAGAGAGAGACAGAGAGGCGAACCGATAGTGAAACGACAGACAAGCAGGCAGACAAACGGACTAAAACGAGCAGCAGACAAGCAGACGGACAAACAGACGGACTAGCAGAAAGATATACAGGCAGGCGAGCAGACATACAGGCGGACAGACAGATATATAGGCATACGGACAGGCAAACGGACTGATAGTAGGACAAACAGCTGGATGCACAAATGGACAGGCAAATGGACAGACAGACATGCAGACAAACGGACAAAAGAAGGACAGACTAACGGACATATGAAGGATAAACAGCTAGATGGACAAATGGACAGGCAAGCGGACAGACAGGCAAGCAGACAAACAGACAGATAGAAGAACAAACAGCTGGATGGACAAACGGACAGGCCAATGGAGAGACATGCAGACAAACGGACAAAGGAAGGACAGACTAACGGACAAATAGCTGGATGGACAAATGGACAGGCAAACGGACAGACAGGCGAGCAGACAAACGGACAGATAGAAGGTCAAACAGCTGGGTGGACAAATGGACAGGCAGACAGTCAAACGGACAAGCAGACAGACAGACAAGCGGACAGACAGACGAAAAAAAAGTCGAGCGGACAGACAGACGGACAAACAGACAGACAGGCGAACAGCCAGATGTATAGGCATCAGACGGACAGGCAGACAAGCAGACGGAGAAATAGATAAACAGACCGAGCGACCCACTGGCTGACTGGCTGGTAGAGCAGCTTATAAGAATAGTGACTGCGACTACGGGTTCTCTGCGGTGACGGTGACGGTGACTGCGACTGCGACGGCGCGGCGACGACAGCCCCGAGCTGAAGTTGAAGGCAAACCTGTCAAAAGACAATGGCTGTAAAAAATGTGAATACAAATTATGAACGGATTGCTGATGTTTTGCGCCTTGTTGCTGTTGTTGCTACTGTTGTTGTTGTAGCTTCTGTGCCTCTTCCAGTTTCGCTTTCGGAGTGACCAAAACTCACTCGAAGCGCTTTTACTTCCTTGGGCAAGCGATTTCCATTATTCCATTTTCCATTATGGCCAAAAGCACGGCATCAGCGGGCGGCGCAGGCGCAGCAACTGGGCAACTGGCCACGCCTCAATTTGGCGTTCAGTCAAGTAAAAGTCGCAGGCAAACAATAACTAGTTTGCTACGTGTGTGTGCGTGTGTGTGTGTGTGTTTGTGGTTACAACAATTAATATTTGCAAAAACAAATGAAAAAACCACGAGAAAAAGAAAAAAGAGAAAAACTGCGCAAAAAATCTGAAACTGTGAAACGCTGTAACTGCTGCCAGTCAGACGTCGACGTCGACGTCGTCGTCTCGTTGTCTATTGACAAATCGTTGGCCAAAACGGCCCCAAAAACAAAAACTGGTCTCGAAATTGAATTGAAAATTGAAAAACCCGCAAAAATTAGGTTTGAAATACGCGAAACGAGTCGACGAGTGGAAAAACGAGCAGCAGCAGCGGCGGCAACTAGTTGATATATATATTAACTATATCAACTATATATATATATACATAGTTATATATATATAGCATGAATTAAACATCGTTCGCGTTTTATCGGTTCGAAGTTGAGCTCGACCATTGTGTGGCTTTAATGGAGCAGGTCGACAGCTCGAGCATAATCTCGAAATGTTAATTGGCAAATGACGTGCGAGTGTGTGTGCGTGTGTGTGTGTGCGAGTGTGTGTTAATTAGCCAGCCCCCTGCTGCTGCTGCTGCTGCCGTCTGTCACGCCCGCGTTCAGCCCGCCAAGCTTATTGACAGCCTCGACTGACATGTGCAGCATTTTATTATTATTTTCCTTTCGGTTTGTTGTTGTTGCTGAAAAACTCTCACTTTCGTTTCGTTTGGCTTGACAATTGAATGAGCACTCGCCCAGCACACACACTCAGCCAACACTCGCCCGGCACTCGCACAGAATTTGTTTGTGAAACAAACAATTCAAATGGCAAGTCCGCTTTGACGAGCGCCACGGCGTGTGTTTACATTTAAAAAAGTTAATAGTAGACACACACACACACACACACACACACACATACAGACAGCCAGTATAATTGCACACTGCACGGGAGACAGACTTTCTCCCGAAAAAATGAAATAAAAACAAAACAAAAGAAAAGCAAAACGCAAGCAACTGCGCGCGGCGTTGCGCTGTCGGAAGTTGGCAACGCGCCAACGGGGCGAATGCGTAACGTGCGGCAAGTGGCAAAGGGCTGGCAAAACGAAGCCCCATATGTGGTTTAGACATACGACAGACGCCATAAACCTTTAACTTGCTAGTTACTTTTTTTAGTGCAGAAATTTAAGTTGATACAAGTTTTTTTTAATATTATTCGCACGTGATATTAAAACTATAGTTAAATTAAAGTGTGGCTTTATATGTGGAATTTTAAATATACTAAATTCAATATGCTGAAATTTTGAATTTTAAATTCTTATAGTATAATTTCCATAGTGAGCAATCGTTACTATATTTTGAATTTGTCAGATTTTCGAGGAGAAATTTTAAAGTGAAATATTATTAATTTTATTGCTTGATTGATCTTTTAAGCTATCAAAAATCAACTAATACATTTTTTAGCAACTTGTAAGCTATCAAAAAAAAAGCGGTACATTTTTTAATTAATTTTAAATTCTTATAAAAGAATTTACATCGTCAATATTGCTTAAAATTATCAGATTTTTAAAGTGAAATATTGCAAGCTTGATTGTTTGACTGATCTTATAAGCTCTCAAAAAGCAACCAATGCATTTTTTAGCAACTTGTAAGTTATCAAAACTAAAGCAATATATTCTTTATTTAATTTTAAATTCTTATAAAATAATTTCCACTGTTACTATAGTTTAAAATTATCAGATTTTCGAGAAAAGATTTTTAAAGTGAAATATTGCAAGTTTGATTGATCTTCTAAGCTAACAAAAAGCAACCAATGCATTTTTTAGCAACTTGTAAGCTATCAAAAAAAAGCGGTACATTTTTTAATTAATTTTAAATTCTTATTAAAGAATTTCCATCGTCAATATAGTTAAAAATTGTCAGATTTTCGAGGAGAGATTTGAAATGAAATATTGCAAGTTTGATTGTTTGATTGATCTAGTAAGCTAACAAAAATGTACCAATACATTTTTTATAGCAACTTGTGAACTATCAAAAATATAACAATACATATTCTAACAACTATATGAAATTTTAGTTGGATTGAACTTGCTCTAACTATTTTTTTAAAAAAGATAAAGTATCTGTAGCTAGCTTTATCAAAAAGGCTTGATTGTGCATCATAGAATTTACTGTGACTGTCGATCAATAAAATACTTAAAATAGGTTTGATTGAGCTTACTTTAGCTAAAGATATAGTATCTATGGCAAGTTTTAGCATAAAACAATGAAAACTAAAACGTACAAAGAGCTTGAAAGATTTCACTGTGGATATCGATGAATAAGAATCTTAAATAACTTTTAGGCATGAAGATATAAGCCCATAAAAAACTGTTCACAATACTACAAACGTTGCAAGACTGTTAAAATTGAAATTCTAAAAAAAAAATGATGAACAACTGCAGCACGTTTTGTGCTTCTGAACTTAAAGCTGATTCGCAATGAAGTTATTGTCAAGCGCTTTGGGCAAATGCTAAACTGGCAAGAATGCAGCAGCTTTGCCCAACGCAGTTTGAATTGTTTGCCGTGCAGGGTATATGGGGTAGATCAGCTGACTTGGCACTAGGCAAGTAACTGTCAGATAATGAAACCTACGCTGATTGAGCACTTTTCCCTGCCTGTGTTAGGGTATTAGAGCTGCGTCACTTTGTCTGCCTGCAGCTGCGGCTGCGCTCGTGCTGATTTTTTTTTTATTTTATTTTTTTTCTATTTTATCTGCGCGACGCGCGTCACATTTACCATACTTTGGCCTAGCCCTGACAGCCAGGCTCCAGCTGCAGCTGCAGTTGCAGTTGCGGCTCGAGTGCTGCGCTGAGTGGGCAGCTCAATTGTTTGTGCCGCACTTCAGGCAGCACACACAGATACAGAAACAAACACATACATATACGGCGGCAAACTAAATGAAGCTTGCAATTCACTTTTATGCTGATTTCGTTGCGAATTTGCAAATTTGCCAGCGTCAATGGAAAGGCTGCCAGAGCTGCGAATGCATCAGTTGGTTATTGAACTGTGGGCCAAGCAATTGGTCTTGCCATAGGCAAAGCTATGCGTGCCAAAGCAAATAGATTTTCGTTAAAGCCACGAACAGGAAGTGCGTCAAAAAAAAATAAATAAATAAAAATAAATACAAAAACAAACAAAAAGCTACGCCACGTTGTGTTGGGGCCATTGAAATAAATAAAGTTTGCGCCGATTGTGTCGCCCGAGTCTGCTCAATGCCAGCACAGTAGACAAATAAAGTTAATTATGGACACAAATAAGTATATCAATCATTTGTCAAGCGACAAAACAATGCAAAACGAGGGACAACGAATCGAAGTCAAAAGTTAAACTCGTTTGTGCACGCGTTATATAAAGTGGCCAAAACTATCTGGCTATCAGTATCTGGCTTATCTGCGTATACCACGTATTATGGCATTTCTGCCCGCTGGCAGCTGAAATCGAAAATTCGAAAAAAAAACTTCAAAAGTTTTTTGTAGCCTGCGAAAAAAAAAAAAACACAAAACATTATAAAAACAAAGTAATGAAAGAGCGCGTTGTCGGGCATGCTAAATGCCGCTAATTGAAAAGCTACCAACTGGACGTATCTGCTGCGGCATCTGCGTATCTCTGGGATATATATATCTCTCTGTAACCCTATCAAAACTTTCGAGCAGTTGCACAACATTTTGTGTGTTATCTGCGGCAACGTTGGGCAACATTTTCTTGTTTCTTGTATTTTTTTTTTTTTTTTTTTTTTTTTACTTTGTTTATTTGCGTTGATTTTTTCATAATTAAACTAATTAACTGTGAATGCAATTTGTTTGCATTTGCCCCCGCCTGCGTCTGCCAGGCCCTTGCGCAGCATCGCAATTAGCTGGCCAAGAGGCCGCGTCTCTTTTGGCCATAAATTCGATGCTGACAATGCCATAAAAATGTTTGACTTAATACCGTTGAGTGTCTAGGCCATAAAGCCCGATAGCCGCTCTATAAACTGGCCAGCCTCGAGCCGATCACCATTTGAATATCTGCTCAGTATATACAGTATATATATATATCTATTTTTTTATATATATAGAAGAGCTATATATAAAGCCGCTTAGCGCTGCACAAACTGGTTTCGCTGCCGTTGTCGTCTGCTGTCTTTGATTTGGCTCAAAAGGTTAAAGTTGAACAATGGCCCAGAGTTAATTCGCTCGCGCTAGTACGAGTACTAAGGAAGACGACAGCAACAAGCCAAATACAAGCTATTAACTTGCAAATAACACAAATTTCACTTTGATGCGCTTTGTTGTTAGTTTGTGTTCATTTCTTGTTGTTGTTGTTGTTGTTTCTCTTTGGCTCTTTGTTTTTCTTTGTCGCTTTGTTTATTAATAAAAGCGCATACGTTTTACGTAAGGAGGCGGCTGCTGTTGTACACACACACACAGACAGCACACACTTATGACATAATGTCCGGGCCAGGCCAGTTCCTTATTGTTGTTTGGGCCGTGGCTCTGGGCGCACGCCTCCCTCATCAAAATGCATGTGAAACCAGAAAGCCAACGTAGTGACATCTCAGCTAGGCATATGCATATGTATGTGTGTGCACTCCATCTTTATATAAGTATGGTATAGAAAGCTTTGCGGCCGTTATGCCTGCTGAGTTTTCCAGCCAGTTGGCTGCAATTAGCCCGCTGTTTGTCGCTTAAGTCTTTTGTTGCGCCAGCACAAGAAGCACAAAAAACAAAAACAGTTTAGAGAGCGACGACAATAAGTTACCAACACCCCCCTCACCCTCCCCCCACACACGCTAATGTGACACTGACAAATAGCCGAATTCTAGACGAGGCCAGCAGAAACCGTCGACGGATGCGAAACAAACGGACATAAATTTTATTGACATTATGAACAAGATCGCTGAATGTAGGAAATGCCGAGTGGAACGGAAGTTGTGTGCAGTCAAGTGTTGAGAGCGTGGCCAGCATAATGGCCGTAGTTCTAGCCAGATCTTGGCTTGGCTTTTTCTGCTGACTCACAGCGCCAGTTGCCAGTTGCATCTCCAGTATCAAGCATGGCTGGCAATTATCTCTCTATCTATATATATATATATATATATATGGTATATATATGGTATTAAGCGTATCTTGAGTATCTGCAGCTGTTTGCATAGCTTTTGCTTTTTTGGTTTCGCTGCTGCTGGCGATGTGAATGCCCGCTTCAGGGTTATATGCGCAAGCAGGAAGTAACTGGCACAGCTCCACGCCCAAGACTTACAGCAGCATTGTGTGTGTGTGTGTGTGTGTGTGTGTGTGGTAATCCGAATCGAATGGTTCGCTCATGTCTTGAAGTGCGCAATTTTAGCATTATTCTAATTGGTCAGTGAACCAGTTTCAGCTGCACTTAATGAGCTCCGACGCTGACTCACACGGCTCTGTGGTCCGGCTGTCCGTCCGCCTGTCTCTCTCTCTCTCTCTCTGTCTCTCTTGCAAACTCGTTTCGAGACTTTGGCCGGATTGCGCAAGGTCGTCTGGTCAGGACAGGTGCGGGCCAGCAGTATTAACTTAATGGTAGGGCGCTGGCCTGCCCGCTAAACACTAAAGACAAGCAAAAAGCACCCGCGATTTGGGCGCATATAACACCTTTTTTTTCGCGTCTCTCTCCGGCTTTTTCGTTAAAAAAAAAACACGCTGCAATCATAGCCAAAAAAAAAGAAGCATATTGCCAAACAGTTATGACTGCAGGTTTCATTGATGCCGTTAAGCGTTCGACGTGCGCGTGTCGCAGCGGTTTTCGGTCTTCGGTTTTCTTTATCTTTTCCACCACATTTTCGTATCTGTTATTTTCTTTGCTCGTCGACGCCTCACCTTGAGCTTAATTTCGGTCAGGCTGGAGGCATTCAACTTAATTAAATATAGCTGCAGTTCGTCGGACTTATTGGAGACGGCCAAAATGCTAATAAATAACTTTTCAAATAGGCATAAAACGCATGAAATGCATTATCAAAACGAAAGACTTAGGCGACAAACGCGAGCGCGCGCGGCAGCGAAGCATGATTAATGCAACGTTTTTTGCGCAACTCGAGTCGTCGTAATAAAGGCAATTTTTTAATAAGACAAAAAACAAAAAAAAAGAAAAAAAAAAAAAAACCAAAAAAAAAACATGCAAATGAATTGCATTTTGTGCGCTTTCTCGCAGTAAGGGAAGAGCAGCAGGCGTGATACGCGTGAAATACGAGACGAACGCGCTGAGAGGCGGCTAAATATGCATCTCTTAGACTACAGACAATATGATCTGCGGCCATATATCACTGTGAGTTTTTAGTATTATTTTTTTTTTTTCTTTTGCGCAAGGCGGCCAGACAATTGAATGCGAATGCGACTGCGAATTCGAGTCCAAAACGCAAAGCAATCTCGCGCCTGGAATGCAGTTAGCCTGTCTCTTATTGTATTTGCTTTTCTATCTACCCTCCTCTCGCTCTCTCGCTCTACCTTCGACCGACTGTCTGTCTTTTATTTATTGACTTTTATTTAGTGCTGTCGTAATCAACAAATCCACACAGAGCACGGCGCGGCTTTCGCAGAAAAAGCTGCAGAAAACCAAAGCGAATCGCCGTTCGGACTTGGCTAATGATACTTGCAATTGGGGGGCCCGCTAAGTCGAACAACAATAATTTACGTAAGCCAGATTTGCTCGACAGTGTAGGCATGATTTGCTAAAATCTGAGAAATTAAGCCGACAATCGAAGCAGAGAGAAATAGCTAGAGAGGTAGAGAGAGAGAGAGAGACCCAGCTCGAGCCGCACGAGCGATCGCGATCGCGATCACGAACTTAGGCGCGATCGGCCGAGGCTCTCGAGAAC
This sequence comes from Zaprionus bogoriensis, assembly GCA_035046045.1. Classification (NCBI taxonomy): domain Eukaryota; kingdom Metazoa; phylum Arthropoda; class Insecta; order Diptera; family Drosophilidae; genus Zaprionus; species Zaprionus bogoriensis. Next base: position 904,708 of record JAWNOI010000145.1, read on the forward strand.
GCTTTTCGCTTTCGCAGAGAAGAAAATGAAAGGCCTCTGGACACGAGATGTTTTCACCGCATTTCATTTCCGTGCCAGAGCGAGATGGCAATGGCGAGCGCACAAACCAGTTGATCTGGTCCAGTCCAGCACCGGCTTCGACTCGGGCGCGGGCTCGGGCTCCACGCAATAAGGAACTTTTTTCTCAGGCCTCAGATCTCTGCGTATTTGTTTTGGCTGCTTTTTTTTTTTGGGGTAATTTGCTTTGAGTTTTGCTCTTGCGTCTGCGCATTAAAATTTATAATTTATGCATTATCTTGCTTTTTTTGTTTAACGAAGCTAAGCATTTAAATGGATCGCCGAAGATCGTTGTAGATAAGTCCATAAACCAGTTTCACTTTTCGTTTCTGGCTCTTTCGCAAAAGGCCAAAACCGGCGCCTGAGAAATGCTAACAATTTTGAGAATAATGTGTGCAGTACGATTTATGGAGCTTGTCGGGGTGTTTATGGCAGGGCCAGGCTATAAATTATGGCGACTCTGTGCCATAGCTAAAGCCTTTGTCTGACTCGCTCGACCTTGGCCACGGCGTATTAGCCAAGCATGCGCCTGTTTAACCGCAGGGCGTGACCGTTGAGCTAACCGCCAGTTAACTGTAACTTCTGATCGTTATCAGGCAGGCGCGGCACGTTTGTGCCAATTTTGGCCATTTCTTTCGTCTCGTTAACTGTCTAACTGTCTGTATGACCGCCTCCTGCCTGCCTGTCGGCCCAATCGATCGTGCGATGGCGTAAGGTGTTCTTAATGACGCTGTAGGCAGCATAACAAGTAGATGTCGGCCGATCGCTTACGGAATTAGGTGAATGTAAAAACACTTTAAAGGCTAGACTGTTGGCCAGAAAATGGCTAGCAATCATGCCGTTCACTTGCCATAACATTGCTCAATAAATCTGAAAAGCAACGATTTTATCTAGCTTAGAGGCGGCAAAAATTCTAGCTATAAAATTACTAAAAAAAATAGCTCGTTTTCTGGTTATTCCATTCTCTCACTCAAAGAAAAAATTAGTACATTATTACATGTCAGAAAATATAGCTTTAATTGAGTTTTAGATTGGAGTAGTGGCGTAAAAAAGCTAACAATCAAATCACAATCACAGGTACATAAATATATCTAGCTAAAAGTCGATAATATTGCATGTAATAGTGTTAGAAAATTACAATAAGATACAAATTAAATTTTTAGCTATAAAATAGCTTGAACACTCAGCTATTTTTTCAACCAAAAAAAAAAAATTAAAACTTGACCACAAATAGAAGAACTTAACAAACGAGAAAAATTTTTATTATTGTTATTATTATTATTGTTATATAGCTTAATGCCGGCTAAATAGCTGGCTATAAAATGGCCAAAATTTCTTGCCAGCAAATAGATAGCACTTAAGCCATTCACTCTCCAAATTTCTAGCCAGAGAATGGTTAACAATCGTACCCATAAACTCACCCGAAAATTCCCAATAAATCTCACGAGCTTGACAACAAATCGAACATTATAGCAAACTCAATAAATTATCATAACGGTTTCCATATACCATGCATACACAAACACACACAAGTTGTTGCCATAAAAATATGCCGGCCATAAAAGTGCAATCGCCATGGTAATGCGTATGTGTAATGCCTTTTGCAAGTGTTTGAATTACAAATTGCGTTCGCAATGGGAAAAAATTCGATTGGGAATGCGTGGGCTTATGCCAGGCACTACTTCTACCTATGGTGTTCAAAGTCAAGACGTCACTTGAATTGAATTTCTGTTTGACATTGTCATTGTTGTCATTGTTGTTGTTTTGGCTACTGTGCGAGTGAAGATGTCACCCCGAAATTGCTTCAGTTGCAACAATGGAAGTAAGACGCAGACAAACAGAGGCTGAAAGACAAACAACACATGCATAATTAACTGGCAAATCATTTTAATTAGTTGTTGTGGCAATCAAGTGTATGCCTGTACGTCCGACCGTCCGTCCTTAGGTTTATATTGTTCGGCCGGCCCGGGCTTGTGCAGTTCCGACTGCGACTACGGCTCCGGCTCGTGAACTGGGTCAATGTCAAGTGTTGGACGGTCGACATCATTATCGCGGCTTTGTTTGTGTTTTCTGTGGGCGCCTCGCCGGTGTGAACAAACTGGAGTGGAGACTGGAGAGTTTGTGAAGTGTAGAGGGTCGAAGGGCCACACAACAAGACGACAGCAACGACGGACGGACGACGGACGACGGACGATCGAGCGACCTTCTCGCGACGGCAAATTAAAAGGCATTTCTGACAGGCCTCCCTCTCCACTGGGGCAAGTGCCACGTAATTTGCCGCAAAGCTGACGTGCCCCCACATAAATCATTTTATCTGGCACATCAAGCAAAATAACTGTGATTAATCGCCCTACACATTTTGCGTGTTGTTATTTCTTTTACAGTTGCCACCGCGATTGCTGCGAATTGCCTTTGTGATATGTCTGCTGATTGTTCTGCTCTCGCCCGCCACAGACAGCGCACAGAGTAAGTAGAAATAAAATTAATTTTTAATTTTAAAATATTAGTGTATTAAAAAAAAAAATAAATTATATATAAAAATTAGGCAGCAAAAAAGTTTACCAAGGGGACACCCGGGTTTGAACCGGGGACCTCTCGATCTGCAGTCGAATGCTCTACCACTGAGCTATATCCCCACTTATGCAATGAGCGAGAATTTACTGAAGAACAGCTACGATAGGCAAGCACAGCATTTGATTTCTATTTTTAGCCTTCTATGTGGGGGGATCACATAGAGAACTACGACTCTTTCTCCAGTCTCTATCGAGGCGGAAGTTGATAACAAGCACTTGGCTTTTGTTGTTGTTGTTGCTGGTACGCTGTGATTATTTTTATCTGAGCAACATTATCACGCAACAGCAGCAAGAGTTGCGTAAATGACTTTGCAGTATTTGCGGCGGATTGTTAAATCTGCAAAGCGAAATCGAACACAGTTAAAACAGCTCTCAACAGTGCGTTGAGTAATACCAATTGCAGCTAAAAATAAAGGTTTCTTCTTAATATTTATGATTTTCGTGCACGACGAAAGATTTAATAGGCAATATAGCGAGAAAATACATTAAATATTTAAAAAAAAATAAATAAAAAAAAACAAAAAAAAAGTGCAAAAAAATCAGGGGACACCCGGGTTTGAACCGGGGACCTCTCGATCTGCAGTCGAATGCTCTACCACTGAGCTATATCCCCATGGCGACTTCGGCCGGCCAAGCCTACAGTTAAACGAGTTCAGTGCATTTCGCAATGTTCAAAGGCTACATTAACCCTTAGCTGGTCATAAAGTGAAAACAAATACAGTGCATATAAAAAATAAAAAAATAAACAAGAACAAAGACATAATTTCCTTCTCTCTAGCTTTCCTTGGCAAGTATATATTTTAACAGCAGTCTGGTCTCTGTCTAGAGAGTGGATCGATTTACGACTCGTAATCCTTTTCCGGGAGACAAAAAGTTTTACCAAGGGGACACCCGGGTTTGAACCGGGGACCTCTCGATCTGCAGTCGAATGCTCTACCACTGAGCTATATCCCCATGTGTTGATCCCCAACGCTTGGAGCTACAATTCCAAAGAATCTGAAAAAAGGCTATTTTAAAACTGATAATAGTACAAACTACTAACTAGTACAGGCACGCCTATGAGTAAGAAAAAAGTAACTGATTAAATTTTTCCTGCGCATAAAAAAAACAAAAATAAAAAATGCAGCAAAAAAGTTTACCAAGGGGACACCCGGGTTTGAACCGGGGACCTCTCGATCTGCAGTCGAATGCTCTACCACTGAGCTATATCCCCAGTTGGAAATCTCACGACTTAACTCGCAGTAGAAGCACTCGCCAGAGAGTTTGCCTAGTCAGTTTATGGGGTCTGCTCAGTGTGTGTGGTGTGGTTACTGTGTGGGCTTGCGCAGTGAGAGGTGCGCGTGGAATGAAAGATATATAGAGGTATTTTTATATACCTGTATTTTGAAACCGGTTCTTGCCATATTCGCCATAATTTCGCATTGTTATTTCAGCTGGGGGACAATTTAACTTAATTTCGCGTAAAACAGAAAACAGGTATACAATTGCCAATTTAATTGGCCAAGTATTTAGAGGAACAGCGTGTTCCATTAATGATTCATATGTCTTCATTAATAGGCGACAGCCAGAATTAAGCAGAGACTTGAACATAAATCCAAAGCGACAACAAGACGGCGACAAAGCTAAATTATACTAGTAATAATCAAAGTTAATTTGTGTCGAAGCTGCTGCAGCTGCAGCTAAAGATGCCACTCAATAGATTAATCAGTCGAGGCACTTGACAGCAGCTGAGATTGCCATCTGCCGCATGGCAAGAGTACACTTGATTAATCTCCTCTCAAAATATTTTTGCCGCTGCAGCCAAGACGCGCCGGCGCATGCGACGCCCCACAACAGTTGCCAGCACGTCCAAGAAGTCCACTGAATCGCCTGTAGCGGAGAAGCGCATCGACCAGGAGCCCGCGTCCACCACCAGCGTCAGTCGAACACGCCTGCGCTCCAAGTCCAAGCTACGCGGCGGTGCAGCAGCAGCAGCGGCCGGAGGTGCAGCCCTCGTGGCCAGCGGCTCCTCACTGAAGGGCAAGAAGACAAAGGTGGACGATGGCACGCCAAAGATCGTTTGCTACTATACGAACTGGTCGCAGTATCGCGTCAAGGTCGGCAAGTTCGTGCCCGAGGATATACCCGCCGATCTGTGCACGCACATTATCTTCGCCTTCGGCTGGCTGAAGAAGGGCAAGCTGAGCTCGTACGAGTCCAACGATGAGACCAAGGACAATGTGCCCGGACTGTACGAGCGCATGATGAACCTGCGCAAGGCCAATCCCAAGCTGAAGGTAGGTCTCTCCCTCTCTCTCTCTATCTCTATTTATATATATATTGTATTCCTGCACAGATCTTGCTGGCGCTGGGCGGCTGGTCCTTCGGCACACAGAAGTTCAAGGACATGTCGGCGACGCGCTACACGCGTCAGACCTTTGTCTACTCGGCCATTCCGTTCCTGCGTAAGCGCGGCTTCGACGGCCTCGACATGGACTGGGAGTACCCCAAGGGCTCGGAGGACAAGAAGAACTTTGTGCTGCTGTTGAAGGAGTTGCGCGAGGCCTTCGAGGCGGAGGCGCAGGAGCTGAAGCAGCCACGCCTGCTGCTGTCCGCAGCGGTGCCCGTGGGACCGGACAATGTGCGCGGCGGCTACGATGTGCCCGCCATTGCCAGCTATCTGGACTTCATCAACCTGATGGCCTACGATTTCCACGGCAAGTGGGAGCGCGAGACGGGCCACAATGCCCCACTGTAAGTAGTAGTTGTAGCTGCATACCCTGTAAATGAATTATGCCTATTGCTTTCCTCTTTGCCTGCAGCTATGCCCCCTCCTCGGACTCGGAGTGGCGCAAGCAGCTGTCCGTGGACAACGCCGCCAATCTGTGGGTCAAGATGGGCGCACCCAAGGAGAAGCTGGTCATCGGCATGCCCACATACGGACGCTCCTTCACGCTGGCCAACACCGATAAGCACGCACCGAACTCACCAGCCACGGGCGGTGGACGCGAGGGTGTCTACACCAAGGAGAGCGGCTTCCTAGCCTACTACGAGATCTGCGAAATGTTGCTCAACGGCGCCGTCTACGTCTGGGACGAGGAGATGAAGGTGCCCTACATGGTCGACGGCGATCAGTGGGTTGGCTTCGACGACGAGCGTGCGATACGCAACAAGATGCAGTGGATAAAGTCGAATGGCTTTGGCGGCGCCATGGTCTGGACCATTGACATGGACGACTTCAAGGGTGAGGTGTGCGGTGGCAATGTGAAGTATCCGCTGATCGGCGCCATGCGTGAGGAACTGCTGGGCATATCGCGTGGCAAGGAGGCCAAGGATGTCAACTGGACGGCGGTGGCGGCTACGTTCGAAGATATTGAAGAGGTGCGTTGTGGTTTGAATGCAAGACACATATGTTTCATCCGATTGTTCATTCCGTTGACATACATACATATAACTAACTACTAACAGCTTTAGCTTCAGCTTTTAGTAGGGGATTTTCTGGCTTAATATTGAGATAACATGGAATTTTAATGAAATTCTTTGAGAATTCTTAATTTATGTGCGATCGGTTCAATGGAGGCTATAGCTATAAAGCTCCGATTTTATGGATTTCGAAATATGCTACTGAAAACGTTGGTTTACTTAACTATGACGTGTTTTGCTATAGTTAAATCAGATATTATTTAAATTATTTTATGAAAATTTAGATTTGAACCGATTATTTCTGTGTTATATATATTATAGTTGTCTGATTTTTATGAAGTTTAGAGAGCATGTTGGAAGCAATATCAAATTAAGTTGTGGCTAGTTTGATAGTGATATCTTAATAAATAATAGCTATACTATATATAGGTCCGAACTTAGATTTGAACCGATTATTTCTGTGTTATATATATTATAGTTGTCTGATTTTTATGAAGTTTAGAGAGCATGTTGGAAGCAATATCAAATTAAGTTGTGGCTAGTTTGATAGTGATATCTTAATAAATAATAGCTATACTATATATAGGTCCGAACTTAGATTTGAACCGATTATTTCAATGTTATATATATTATAGTTGTCTGATTTTTATGAAATTCAGAGAGCATGTGGGAAGCAAAATCAAGATAAGTTGTGGCTGGTTTGATTGAGATTTTTTGAAAAATAACAAAAATTCGCCGATAGGTTGTATGACAGCTATGCGATATATAGGTCCGAGATGGCTATTTAGAGCGTATAGACAATAGAAAGATGTATGTCTAGTTTCAACTTAATAGCTTAAAAACTGAGAGAGTTTGGCTTACTATTAAGAGCGCTACGGACAAACGGACAAGTGGAAAGACAGACTGGCAGAAGGACAGATAGATAAACAGATAGCTGTAGACAGATAGATAGATAGACAGATGGACAGATAAACAGATGGACAAATTGACAGATGGATAGACAGATAGGCAAACAGGCGGACAAACGGACATAGCTCAATGCTGATTTATAGTTTCTATACTCGAAGACGCTACCTTCTCAGCATGGCAAAAAGAAACGCAGAATCTAGGACTCAAGCTCATACTCCCTACTACTTACAGAAACCGGAGCCCATCCAGATTTCGGTGGATGAGATACTCAAGAAGGTGCGCAAGCCGCAGGCCTCGAAGAAGCAGCGTATCAAGTCGGGAGCCAATGCCATCGAGCAGAACAGTGAGTAGGGATTTGTGTGCCAGCAGAATAGCCTTACTGATCAAACTTCCAACTTACAGCACGTCCCGCCCAGGTCTTCTGCTATCTGACCAGCTGGTCGGCCAAGCGTCCCGGTGCCGGCAAGTTCGAGCCGGATAACATCAACCCGAAGCTCTGCACGCACATTGTCTACGCCTTCGCCACGCTGCAGGATTACAAACTGACGGAGGCCACCGACGACGATCCGGAGAACTATGAGAGCGTCATTGCGCTGCGTGACAGCAATCCCGATCTGCAGATACTGCTGGCCATTGGAGGTTGGGCCTTCGGCTCGACGCCCTTCAAGGAGCTCACCTCGAACGTCTTCCGCATGAACCAGTTCGTCTACGAGGCCATCGACTTCCTGCGCGACTACAAGTTCAATGGACTGGACGTCGACTGGGAGTATCCACGCGGCGCCGAGGATCGCATTGCCTATGTGAATCTGCTGCGCGAGTTGCGTGTCGCCTTCGAGGGCGAGGCCAAGTCGTCGGGCCTGCCGCGCCTGCTGCTGACGGCTGCGGTGCCCGCCTCCTTTGAGGCCATTGCCGCCGGCTACGATGTGCCCGAGATCTCGAAATATCTGGACTTTATCAATGTGATGACCTACGATTTCCATGGTCAGTGGGAGCGCACAGTGGGACACAATTCGCCACTCTTCCCACTGGAATCGGCCACGGGCTACCAGAAGAAACTCACCGTCGACTTCAGCGCACGCGAGTGGGTGAAGCAGGGCGCGCCCAAGGAGAAGTTGCTCATCGGCATGCCCACGTATGGACGCAGCTTTGAGCTGGTCAACGATACGCAATTCGACATTGGATCCCCGTCCTCGGGCGGTGGCAAGTCCGGCAAGTTCACCAACGAGGCCGGCTTCCTCAGCTACTACGAGGTCTGCTCCTTCCTGGGGGCCGACAACACGACTCTCGTCTGGGACTCGGAGCAGCAGGTGCCCTTCGCCTACAGGGGCAACCAGTGGGTTGGCTTCGATGACGAGCGCTCGCTGAAGACCAAGGTAGGTACAGGCGATACATTCCGTTATTGGGTTGATGCCGTCAAAAATTAAAAAAAAATCTAAAAATCTAAGAAATTATATTTCCGGCTTTAAAAAAATACTATAAAGAAATTTTAAATATCATTTTAAAATTGTAAATATTAATATATGCGACATTTTGGATATTACTCTTTTCCACCAAAAAATCATCCAAATTAAAAATATATATATTATTACTTAAAAAATATATATATTATTAAATATACTACAAAAATGTGGAATCTTCTATAGTCCCGATATAAATATGTCTAGCTATATTATTTTTTATATCTTATTTATATAATCTCTACTCCGCAGATGGAATGGCTAAAGGAGCAGGGCTTTGGCGGCATTATGGTCTGGTCCATCGACATGGATGACTTCTCGGGACGCTGTGGCAATGGAAAGTATCCGCTGCTGAATGCGCTCAACGATGAGCTCAAGGACTACAAGGTCGAACTGGAATACGATGGACCCTATGAGTCCCGTGGCCCACGCGGCGCCTACACAACTAAGGATCGTAAGTGGCACACGAACTAGAGACATGATCTAGCTATAAGTCCGACCGACTAATACCTTTCACCTTTTGTATTTTAGCCCACGATGTGACCTGCGCGGAGGAGGACGGCCACATCAGCTACCACAAGGATTGGGCCGACTGCACACACTACTACATGTGCGAGGGAGAGCGCAAGCATCACATGCCATGTCCTGCCAACCTGGTCTTCAATCCCCAGGAGAACGTCTGCGATTGGCCCGAGAACGTGGAGGGTTGCCACGCGCCAACGGAGGCGCCCGCCTAAGCTTGGCCCATTTTCCAGTTGTTAATACGAGTACAGATACGCATACATATACATTTATTGTATGACGAGGATATGAGAGAGAGGATGCCCTAGATTTTTTAGCCTGTAATGCGAAACTGCCACGAATATCTATTGCTCTTTTGCTGCCCTACGCCCCGCAACACTAACTCACAACTCGAAACGAAAACAGAAATACTCAAAAACCTTTGCTAAAGTTCAGCTGAATTTTTTGTACTAAATGTAAGTTTAATTAAATATATGTTTAAGTAGTTTTTATGTTTTAGCTAAAAACGATTGCACACACACACACACACAAAAACACACAGCTATAGCTATGCTATTTACAGGCCCCGTAACACGCACACACACTCAAATCTTTCGCCCAAGCCAACAACAGCTTTCGCATTTCCGCCCGAAACAAAAACAATGGGTATATAGAAGCGTATTGAACTTCTATATATTGAACTGTGATAATCACATAAGAGAAAAACAAGAACAAGGCCCATAAAAAAAACTATCAAAATTTAACAGAAATCAAAATTCTCTATTTTGCTTAAATCTACCTTTCCATGCTATGCACAAACACGCCACACACTAAAATTACACCCTATAAAAAAGTTGTACATTTCCAAGTTTTAACTATAAAATTTGTATTATACGTTGTAATTACTTAGTTAAAATAAAAACTTAAAAATAATAATCATATTTATTTGATAATGGCCCGATTTTGCAACCAGGCACAACAAAAAATTATTTTAGACTCATTAGAGTGCTCCTCTCCACGGAAATCTTTAGTAAAAGGCGAAAGATTTATTCGACAACTGAAGAGAAGCCAGAGTAACGAAACGCTGCTCTCAGCCAGCTACTCTACACTGTCGCGCTAGAACCAGTTGCGAATTATAAGTCGACGCGCAGTCAAGAGAGCTGTGCTCTCTATTGCATACACAACGGCGCGAATGATTCAACTACCACCAAGCGAAGACTTTCTCTTGCGCTCTTGCTCTCTCTCCCTCTCTGAACTCATGACTCACAGCTCACAACCCACTACGCATGCCTGGCAAATGCAAAGGTGCGCATTTTAGAATTTACAACTGGTTCTAGCTACCAGGTGATGAGATGAGGCAGTTATGCTTGTGTCAAGTTATCGCTTCTCGGCCTTATGGCTAAGATCAAAGTGTAGTATCTGTTCTTATCAGCTTAACATCTGATAGATCCTCCATCGGAGGACAACAAATGTTAAACTGATTTTTGGAATTAGACGGAGTGCTAGGAGCTTGCTCCACCTCTGTCGCGGGTTGGCCTGGCATTGCAGTACAGTCAGGATTTCGGCCCAATTGAATAATAAATGTAATGTTAACCTTAACAGTTAAAGGTTATGTTAATAATTGTTGATGGGGGTATGGGCGGTACGAGAGCCATGCTGCTGCTGCTAAAACGTTGCAACTGAGTTTTTTAAATATTTTTGGTAATTGTTTTTATTGGCTGTTGGTATTGCAATTGGCAGCAAAGGTCAATGATTTTAATTAGCTGTACTTGCGCTAAGTGGAAAGGTTATAGCGTGTTTACTTTGCCATATGTTGACCTTGAAATTTTGTAAAAACTGGATTGGCCTATGCTATTGTTGCCAAATAGACGTCTCAATCCCCTACACAACTAAGCTCTGAGAGCAAAGAAGCTGCCCATTGTATCTGCTATGAATACTGCTCAAGTATAAATACTAAATATAGTCAAACAAGCTCACCTCTATGGACCAAGTTAGCATTTTAGTTTAGACCTGTTCCCCACTGCTAATGCTGCAAAAGAATTAAAATCCATAGAAAAAACGCACTCACTTTGTTTAAACATTTTATTATTTTTTTTGTATTGGTTTTTCTCAAAAAGTTTCCTTTTACATTTTTTGTTTTTTGATGGTTTTTCCCGTTTTTTTTTTTTGTATTTAATAGTAATAATTACAACTAATTAATTAGTCTTACTTTGAAGTATACAATAACTTAATGCAGAAAAGTACACGTACGCATTACTATTGATAATAATGCTTGACAAACAGAAAAAGAGTGAAAAAAAAGAGTAGTAGGAGGAGAATACAAAAATATCTTGATATCTCAAAGTATCAAGTGTAGACGAAAAAAAAAGCTTTGGGGGGGAACGTTTGAATAATTGGCAAAAATAATTGGTGTAAACAAAAGCTAACAAAAATAATTGATTTCGAGGCTGCCGTGTAGAAGTGTCAACAACAGAAAAAGATTTCTTGTGTGTGTGTGTGTGTGTAATTTGGTATAAACAATTGAACTCGATTCGCATCCAGCCGAAAGTAGAGTATATATAAAATCATCTGCTGTAGGGGTTGCCCTTCCTCTAGCTGGTATCTGGTGGTGCTGTTGGTTGTAGACTGATTGAAGCCATTTATTGTTTTTTTTTTTTTTATTTTTTATAGCTTTTGTTATTTCTGCTTGTTCTTGTTTTTGGTTTGGTTTTGGATTCTTTTTCACTGCGGTTTCATGATATGCGGCCGCGCAGGCGCAACGCGACTCTTGCCCCTTGGCGCTAATTGTGGGAGTAGCTTTTAAAATAATATATATACACTATATACCTTCATGTATATATACATATAAGTATGTATACATATATATAGACAGACTTTTAAGTAATTTTGTTGTACTTGCAATTTTGGAGCGTGCATTGTAAAGGTGTGTGACAGTGTGTGTGTGTGTGTTTGAAACAAAATATCGAAATAATTGTAAGTATTGCATCGAGAGTTGTACATTTAAAAAAAGAATATATGTATATACATATCACGCTGTGTGGCCTAGACGATTTCGTTATCTTCTTTGTTATTGTTATTGTTAGCCGTGTTCATACATATTGGTATTATTATTTTTATTATTATTATTATTATTTTCTGTTAATATTCTTATGTTTTGAGCAACTTGCCAAGTCGCGCTGTGCGTCGCTTTGCATGTTCTTCTCCGTCTCCGTTTCCATTCAACTTTATCTTAAACCAACAATTTTCAGTTTCAGTTTCGTTTTTTGTTCCATTTTGTTTTGTTTTGAAAGTGTTTTTTAAAAAATATCTCGCTATAAAAATATCAGTTGAAAAATAAGAAATGTCTTCGTTCTTCTTCTTCTTGATTTGCTTGTTCGTGTTCTTGTTGTTGTAGTAGTTTTGGTTGTTGTTGCTGCTGCTGCTTCTTCTGCTGTTGCTGTAGGGTATTAGGCATAGGCAGGCGCTCAGCTCAGATTTCTCATTGCTCTTTCGCATTTTCTCGCTCTGCACATTTTTGTTAGATTTATTTTACAATTTTTTTCCATTTTTTTGTTTTTGTTCAGTTAGACCTTTTTTTCTGTAATACATATAAATACTTTTGCCTCCTCTTCTCTGTAAAAATAGATCAACTTTCTCTTTGCTCTTTTTCGTATTTTTTACTTTTTGTTCCGTTTTTTTTCTTTTAACAAATTTTGCACGTTTTTTTTTGTTTGTGTTTTACAGTTTTTCTTGCGTTTGCGTTTTTTTGTTTCTTTTCTTTTTCATCTTTTTTTGTTTTGTATTTTTTTTTCGTTTTTGGAGAGATTTCGTTTTCAAAAAGTTGTTGCTCCTTTTCTGTTGGTTTATTTTTTGTTGTTGTTGTTGTTGTTTTTTTCTTTGTTTTTTTTTTTTTTTTTGTAAGTTTAAATGCCTAAAATGTAGTTAAGATCTAACATAACATTGGATTTCAGTTGTTGCTTTTGTTTTTCGTGTGTGTGTGTATGTGTTTCATTATCATCTTTATCATTAGGTTTACGTTCTTTATCTTTTCGCTTGGCTTAACAATATAAATCTGCGTAAGTAGTTGATTTTCTGTTTATTATTTAATTACTTTGCGTTTTACTCGGTTTTTAACTCGGCTTGCGCCTAAAAAATGTCTTAGTTATAATGAATGTTCTCTTTAGATATTAAACCTTTTAATCGTAGTTACTGCTGGTCGAATTGTTGGGGCAGGGGAAGAGGTAGGGTCGGGGAGGCGTAGGTGTGGCTAAGTGAGCTGCGCGTATTTGTTGCTGCTGTTGTTGCTGCTGTTACTGTTGCAGCTCAGTTGGCCGCACTCGACATCAGTTCCGAGAAGGCGTTCTCCAGGCAATTCTTGAGTTCAGCATAGGAGACAATGAGTACAGATTGCTCATCGCGTGACATGAGTTGCACCTGCCAGATCAATCATTGATTAGATATATATATATAGAAATATTTACTTTATTTATATAAAATACTTACGCGCTCGATGGAGCCAGCGTCGAGCTTGTTGAGGCATTGTACAATGTGTGCGTGATCCAGCCAGGGTCGACCATCCTCAGTGACGGAATGGAATAAAAAATCACGGAATAATTTCAGCATATATCTATCACCAGTCTCTGACCAAGTGCAGTCCAGGTTGAAGCTGCAGAGGGTATAAAAAAAGAAAATATTTTAATATGGCTATGACTATGGCAACATACTCTACACTGGGCACTTACTCGGGTCGCTCGTTGATGCTATTTAGTTTAACTAATATGCGATACAGACGCCCGTTCTCCATCTCCTTGGACAGCTCGTCCTCCTGCATGTCAACCTGCGCCTGCAGCGCGTCCAGTTGCGTGTAGAAACGTGCACCAATCATGGGCATTAGATCTGTTACAGATCGGCGGTTATTCGTGGTGAAGAGGTAACTGCAATGGCAATGGATAGATTAATATATGGATATGGATATATGTATATCGATATATATGCTATGGATGGGTGTTTCCACACTGCTACTTACACAATAAAATTACGTAGATCGGTGGAATAGTTGCGGGTCACCATATCAATGCTGGACTGTACATTGTCGCGCTGCACGGACTGCAGGCAGCGGCAGGCCAACGCTAATACTAAACGACCCAGCGCGGTCAGATCGTCCTGCGGGGAATAGAATAGAGAGCACATTAAGTATCAGATTACCCCAGACGCTATATAAAAAGCTATTTTACCTGCTGATGCATGTTGACCAGGGCCAAGGGATTAGCCGCGTTCGGATCGAATTGCGTGATATCTGAGATGCAGCAGGAGCTGAAGCGCACGCGTTTACCTGTCACTATGATCTTTGTGGGATCCAGTATTCTGCAAATCGGGCAAAAAAAAAAAAAACCCATGCAAATTAGTAGGAATTTCGAGCAGGCAAAATCTGTACTTACTTGCAGGCCAGTCCCGCCTGATGTATGGCCCGCAGGCCGGCGGTCAGCTGCATTATGATCGACCAGATGGTCGACTCCGGCAGCAGTGGTCCATTATTTGTGCGCTGCATGTTGCTCTTGTGACTGCAATAAAACGATAAAATAATAATAAAAGCGCATTAGCGACAACAGCTGGCAGTAGTGCTGTGGGCTGTGTGGGCCTTACCTGAAGGGGCGCGCCTCGCCTTGGAATGGATCTGTGTAGCCGTTGGTCTCGGGCGTCGGCGTAAAGTATTTGGCCAGCAATGTCTGGGAGCCGGGATAGTAGTCGTACACTAATACTAATGCTGCAGATGGACAAGTTAATTTATAGAGTATTATTATAGAGTATTATATAGTATATAGTACTGTGCTTTCAGCTACTTACAGTTATCACCAAATGCTTTTGTCGTGAACACCTCACGCAGCTGCACTACATTCGTGTGCTGCAGCTTCTTCCACATCTCCACGAGCGTCATACACTTCGTGGACTGCAGGCGAAAGCCTGAAATTAAAAGATGTCCATTAGAATGAATACATTTTCAGGGAAGCAGAGGGGGACCTCTACACCTACCGTGTAATCTTCTCAAACAATATTTGAATCCTGTGCTGTTGTGCGTGGCGCGGTACGTGCTCGCCGGCAGCGTCAGTTTGGTGTGCATCGGCTGTGCCGGCGGCTCCAGCGGATACAGCGCATGATAGTTGTCCACCTCGAGCGGCAGGGCGTGCTGTGCCGCCTCCGCTGCGTCCATAATCAGATTGGAGATCTCGTTGCGGGCAAGAATGTCGGTGCGCATCTCGTCGGGCATGAAGAAGGCCGACTCCAGTTGCGTCTTTGGCTGCATGGCAATCACATTGGACGCCGGACCCGGATACACATGCCCCGCATACATCAGTTGCGGCGGCACTGCGCTCAGCGGGGCGACGGCATTGACCACACCATGATGGGCCGGATGCGCCGGATGTGCACTGTCCACGACGACGGAGTTGCCAACCGGTTGATTTGCCTGCGCATTGCCAGTCGGATAGAAGTAGATGGTGCCGCCGACGTTCTCCTGCAGAAAGCCAAAAATATAACGATGATATTAGTTAAGGAAAAGAAAGGAATGACATAAGAACTTTCTGTATTATGCATTATGCTATAGCTAAAAAAAGTATTATATTTTAATATGTATTTTAAAATTAAAGCTGGCTGCTCTGCTCTTAGATATGTCGGCTTAATAAATATATAAATATTTATTTGATATTTTTTAATTCCCTCTGGCTTCAAGCTTTAAAAAATAACTATAAAAATAAATGCTTTGCAAATTTAAAAAAATGGTTTTCTTTTAAAAAGTGGAATTTGTTTCTTTTTTACTTGTTTTAAATATGAACTTAATTTTTTTTTCTACACATTTTAACTACAAGTGTGTTTCAAATAAAATAAAATTTTTGCATTTTTTGGTACTTGTATAAAAAAAAATATATTACATTAATTTTGTTGCTCATTTTAAATTTTAATACGAAGCAAAAATATCTTTTTCTCATGAAATAATTAATATTTTGAGCAAAAGATTAAAAAAAAAAATAAATAGTATGAAAGCAAACAATTTTTTCGCCTATTTTTAGTTTATGCATTTTAGTAACTATTTTAAAATAATTTATTTTTTTTAATTAATAGCTATGTGTTGTCTTTGCACTTGTAGCTCACCTGATGCACGCTTGCCGGCAGAGTTGTGGGTATGGGCGAGGCGCCGTGCGGCGTCATGCCATGCGGTGGCGACTTCTCGCCCCCAATGAGCGCCGCTGTGGGCGACTCCTGGCGCAGCATTGCGTTGCGTGTCTTGAGCGGCGTTTGCGCCGACATGCCGCTGACGAATGGAGCCGCTGCGGGATTCGGTGGCACGCTGCCGATAATTGCAATGGGCGCCGAGCTGGCCGTCACACTGTTATTCACCAGGGATGCCGTCTGCTGCTGCTGCTGCTGTTGTTGTTGCTGTTGCTTTTGTTGCTGCTGCTGCTGCTGTGCAATTGTGACAGTTGCAACTGTTGTGGTTTTCTGCTGCATGGAGAGTATGCTGGAGCCGCTGCCATTGGGCGTCTTGCTGCTAATGCTGACGGACGCAGCGGATGATACGCTCGACGTGGAGGATACGGGCGCCGCTACTGTCGCGGCTGCTGCGGCGGCGGCGGCGGCTGCTGCTGCGGCGGCGGCTGTTGTTAGCCCATTGACGCCATTCAGGCCATTATTCATGTGATATGGTGGGTAGAAGTTGGGAGACGAGTTGATGCGCGTTGGAATGAATTCGGGCGATTGAGGCGTTACCTGTGCAATGAAAGCGAAATGCAGGCGAATTAATAAATAAATAAATTAATATATATATATATATAGATAATACATAGATAAGCACAGACAGCGTATGACTAATGGCTATGGCAAATTAATTAAAATAAATATAGACGCTCAAGCACAAAAACAAACAAGGCAAACGATGTGGGTGGGGGGTTGGAGGAGACTACGACTAACTAACTATGGTAACTAGCCAAGCAAACGCACAGTTGCTGCTTTACCTGAGACTTCTTAGCGACTGCTAGGGACGCGTCCGAGTTGAGCAGTGCGAACCCATTGGTATTACCATTACCATTGCCATTTGTTAGCCCAAAGCCCGAACTCGCGCTGGCAACATTCTGTCGATTCTGTGCGACAGAGACACACAGAGAGAAAGAGCGAGAGAGAGAATGCCAGAGAGACACAACATGCGAAGAAACACACCGAGAGAGAGAGAGATAAAGAGAAATAGAGACAGATTGAATAACCAAGATATAGCATAGGAATCAAGGCATGCGTGTGTGTGTGTTTGTGTGTCTGTGTCTATACATTATCTTATCTGCAGTAGAGCACATGTTTCTCTCGCTCCCCTTTTACCATATATTGTCAATTACGTTCTGAGACCCCCTGAAACTGACTCCGTCTCTGTATTTATTATTAATTTCAGCAGTCTGTTTAGTTTGACTTTTTATGTACTTGCAATTTACGTACTCTCACTTTTCGCATTCGCTGAATTAATTGGGCTACTTTCCGTTTTACTCTGCACTCACTCTTTGCTTTCGGCTTTTTTTTTAACAACGCAGCTGCGCTGCGCAATCATTTTTTAATGTTCCAATTGTTTGGGGCACTTGCTTTGCGAATGCTTTTAATGGACTCGTATACCCTCGCGACAGCTTGGTTGGGCATTGCCACAAGCTGACTAAGCAAGTGACACATTGACATACATTTCGAGCGAGTCAATACAAATAATTCAAAATACTTAAAATACTAAACGCTCGATCGAGCTGAAATTTACTGCAAATGTGCGCAACATAGTCAGCTATATATATGCTAAAGCAATAAGTCGGGACTCACAAGCGTTGCTTGATATTCGACTTCAAAGTCGGAAATACTGTTTTAAGCAGGCAGCAGGCTTGGTACTCGATGTTTAAAACAAACCTCATCTGCGCATGTTATAGAGCTAACTGCATGCCAAATTTAATGTCGCTAGCACTTGTTATAGCCGAGATCTGTGTGTTTAAGCAGACTGACATAATGAAATATATACCTAAAAATTATATTATGTTTGTGGGAATTACCAGGCCTAATTCTGGCTGCTACAAGCATTTGCATAAAGTCAATATATTAGTTTTAAACATTTAAAATGCCATATTAATCGCAAGACTTGTAGTAGCAAGTGTTACAGGGTATTTAATCTTGCGCTTCAGCTCAACGCAACTATTTCCATTAAATCGTATCTTACAATATGTTTCGAGTTGCAGATTTATGGCAATTTCAGTGTATTTAAATGTGTTTCTGCTGCGAAGCGCAAAAGTCGGTCAAGTGTACGAATATAATGCACAGAATGTACAGCTATATGTGTGTGTGTGTGTAGATTGAAATTAAATTGTTCAAGCAAATTGAGTGAAAACAAATACATAAAACATAATTAAAAAAAAAAAAAATGCCGAAGGAAAACAAACTTCAGACGTGTTTGTCATAGTACTTGAGTGTACTACACACACACACATAGACATACTTAAACGCTAATAAGGTAATTATTGTGAGGGTTAAGCTGACACTTGTACAGGGGGGGGGGGGGGAGGTGGACAGGGTCAACGTGGAGCCGCGACTCGCACACAAAACGCTTTGATTTTTGTAAGTCAATCACATACTGCGCGCGCTTGACTCCCCAAACTGTAAGTCACGCCATGTGCTTGCCAAACTGTAGCAATCATAATAAGTAGACGCAGAAGAACAATAACAACAAGAAGAACAAGAACAACACATACCATATAAGTGGCGAGTTTACTCTCTGACGGTATACCATTTGTCGGTGAGAAGAAAATTGGATCCATAGCAGCCGTATCTGTAAACGAAACCAGAGAGAGGGAGAGCAAGAGAGAGAGAATGGAAGAGAGAGCGAGAAATTAGAAAAATTGAATGATTAGAAATCAATTAAACAAACATGAATAGATATTGCTTGCGTGTGTGTGTGTTGTGTGTGTGTTTGAGCTAAATAGAGAGCGTGAGTGAGAGTGTGAGTAAGTGTGTGTGTATTTGTGTGTGTGTTTGTTGATATTTGTTGTTTTGTTTTGTCGCCGTTATCGATAAAACGATAACGCCGCGCCGCTTATTTTTGGAGCACACCCCTACAGCTGCACCCCCCCTCCCCCCTCCTACCACTCCTGTTGTTTATTATGATTGTTGCTATTGCTTTTTAGCGTATGTAAATAATAAAAAGCAAGACGCAATTCGCTTTTGAGTTCGGGTAAACAACAAAATACGCAAAAATGTTAATGACAAAAGGCAACACTGTGCATGCTCTGTCGCCGGCCTTATACACTTTCTCCAGATTGTGCATATATAAAAAATAAATTCTCTATATATCTTATTATATATGCGATATTATCTGGCCCTGCACTTGTTCAGCCACAAATCGAAGCGAGCTGAAAAGTAAACAGGCGCAAGAAATTCGAAAAAGCGACGTGTGTGGGGGCGTGGCACGTGTTGGGGGTTCCCATGGGCCAATATACCTGCTGGCAGCAAGACGAAGACGAAAGCGAGCATGTATTACTAGCCAACTGCAGCAGCCAGACTAGCGCATACCCTGCAGCTAAATTAATCAACTAGAAAAATCTATAAAAATGTAATTTTGACGAATAAGCATATATATCTTTTGTTTTACTATATATTATTTTAATATCTTTTTTTTGCTATATATTATTTAATTGGCATATATATATATTTATTTATTGGCATAATAATAATATAGTATATATATAAAAATCGATGAAAATTTAATTTTGACGTATAAAAATATATATCTTTCTTTTTGCTATATATTACTATTTAATATATATAATAATATATAGAAAAAAAATATATAAATTCTTATACGTCACACTTAAATTTTCATAGATTTTTAAATATATATTCCATATTATTATAATGCCAACTTCTCTGCACTGTACTGAACTTGGCATACAAACTATATATACCCCGATTCAAGGTATGAAACAAGTGATATTGGCCTTGAAAAAATTCGTGCAACAACAAAATAAAAACAAAATTTCATTTCATGTGTACAGTATATGCTTGCATGTATGTATGTGCATGTGTGTGTGAATTTGTGTACATAATGTATGTATTTAGCTGCGCTGGCAATCACTTGTGCTTTCTGCCTCGCGTTTATTTATTTGATTTCAAATTTGAGCACATGAAAAGCACAAACAAAATAAAAGCGAATCAACGCAAATTAATTGAACGCTTCTGATGCTGAAGTTAATATAATTTTTTTTTTTATTTTTATTTAATTTTTATTTCTGCTTTACTGTGTGTGCGCACTCAATTAAGCGCGCTCTTTGACAGGCATATGCACAAACAGGTGTTGCGCACCATTTGAGAGCGACTGGAGTGTGTAGCACTTACTTGAGCATCGGGCCAGTGCATGTAAAACCGGTGAGAACGAGTTGCGCTTACGCTTCGTTTATCGTTTACGCACGCATGTATGCGTGTATGCGTGTATGTCTGTCTGTCTATCTGCCTGCCTGTCCGTGTAAGTGAGCCCGCTTTGATATACCATATATGTTTGTATGTTTGTATGTAGATTTGCGCCACGCTTATGTATGCGTGTATCTGTGCGCGTTTTCACTTTACATAAATTGACTGCTACTGGCAGTTTGTTGGCATGACGTCGACAGCAACAACAACAACAACTACTAAAGTCTTGTTGCCGCCCGCAGACAGCTGTGTTTTGCTTCAAAGATCACGAACGCGTTCATGAAACACACACACACACTCACACTCATCAAAAAGAAACTTTAACACACACACTGCTGCAGCACACTGATTGCGTACGAGAGGAAGGGGAGGGAGATGGAAGAGTTACAATCACAATATTTTGTCGTTATGTCACGCTGTACGTTTCGTTTACCGTTATGTATTAATATATACAACTATACGTATGCACAAGTACGTATGCGTGTGTGTGTTTGTTTGTGTGCTTGTATGTGTCTTTGTTGTAAGCGGTATGCAAAGCCGTGTTGTTGTCGTTTAAGCGTAGCGATCGCGGGAGACGAACTGTGCAGCAGCGAAGCGCAAAGTGAACTGAGTAGGCAAGCGCGCAGGCGGCGGAGGTGGCAGCAAGTAAAAGCGCAGAGAGCGCCGCAACAGTTGCGCGACCAAGAACGAAGAGAGGGCGCAACAGTAGGTAAGCGAGCGAGAACGAAGGGAGCGTGTAGCAGGTACGCAAAGAGAGCGTGTAGTAGGTACGCGAGAAGTAATGGTGAGTGAGTGGGAGAGGGAGAGAGAGCACCGCAACGCGCCGCGCCGTATACTCGAGAACGCAGAGTAGGTACGCGAGAAATAAGAGTGAGTGGGAGAGGGAGAGCGTCGCACCGCGTCGTACACTTAAGAACGAAGAGAGCTCGTAGCAGGTACGTCAGAAGTAATAGTGAGTGAGAGAGAGCGTCGCGCCGCTCCGTACACTCAAGCACGAAGAGAGTGCGTAGTATGTAAGCGAGAAATAAGAGTGAGTGAGTGGGAGAGAGCGCCGCAACGCGCTGAACACTTAAGAACGAAGAGCGTGTGTAGTAGATACGCGAGAAGTAAGAGTGAGTGGGAGAGAGCACCCACAGTAAATAAGCAGAGAGTAAATCATAGCAGAGTGCACGCTGGCTCTCAAACTGTAGCAAACAGCGGGCAGAGCAGAAAAGTGGGTGTGTGGCATGTGTGGGCGCGTAGGTGGGGGGGGGGGGTCAGCAGCAGCTGCTCGAGCTAGAAAGTCCAACTTTTGTATGTGTGTGTGTGTGTGTGTGTGCATAAGAACAAACAACAATAAAACAGTGCTTTGTTTACTTTTTGTGTGTGCGGCGGCGGCAGCACAGTTTGAGTGGCACTAGAGTGCAAATGCAATGACCCCTGCATGGCAGCAGTTCCCATGATCGTGATCATGTGTTAGCCATTAGCACCCCATTTGTTTGTCCTCCAAAATGTCAGCGTGTGTGTGGGTGGGTGTATTTGGCGTGTCTGAATTATTATTTAATGCGAGTGTAAAGTCGCCTATAGTATTGGGTTAGGGTGTATATAGCTCATTGGGCCTTATCAGACGTTAAACGCTCCGATTAGCTTGCTGCAATATGTTTTTTATTCGCCTGGTGGGGCGAGCACGTGGCGCTGCAACGTAACGCAGCAGTATAACAGTATAACAGTTTTTTATTATTAGGTGGCACTACAACCCATTTCGGGTTTTGGCCGACCTCAGCGTCTCCCTCCAGGCGCCTCTGCTCTTCGCGCGCCTCCTCCAATTGGAAATACCCAGTAGACTAAGGTCCTTCTCCACTTGGTCCTTCCAACGGAGATTTGGTCGTCCCCTTCGTCGTCGCCCATAGTCGACCCTCGCTTCGAATACCTTCTGAGCTGGAGCTTCTTCATCCATACGCACAACGTGGCCGAGCCAGCGCAGACGTTGTATCGTGATGCGCCGGACCACGTCCACGTCGTCGTACAACTCGTACAGCTCGTGGTTCATCCGAATGCGAAAGTCGTCCCCAATCCGAACGGGACCGAAGATCTTGCGAAGAATTTTTCTCTCGAACACCCCAAGCGCTGCTGCATCCGTCTGTGAAATTACCCATGCTTCTGCGCCATATAAGAGCACGGGCAGGATGAGTGTCTTGTAGAGTGTTAGTTTTGTTCGGCGAGAGAGGTCTCTATTGCACATTTGCCTACTCAGACCAAAGTAGCACCTATTGGCAAGTGTGATTCTTCGCTTGATCTCCAGGCTGACGTCATTTTTGGTGTTAATGGCGGTGCCAAGGTACGTGAACTCCTTGACCACTTCGAAGTTATAGCTGTCGGCTACCACATGGGAGTCTAGGCGCCGCGTCTCCCTGCTTGTCGACAGCATATACTTCGTCTTGCCCTCGTTTACCGCCAAACCCACTTTTGCTGACTCCTTTTCGATAGCGGAGAATGCAGCAGTGACATCACGCTTGCTACGGCCAATGATGTCAATGTCATCGGCGTAAGCAAGGAGCTGGACACCTTTATAAAAAATAGTGCCAGATCGATGAACACCGGCTTTCCGCAGAACCCCTTCCATCACGAAGTTGAAGAGGTTGCACGACAGAGGGTCGCCTTGTCTGAAACCTCGAACGGTATTAAAAGGTTCGGAGAGGTTCGCTCCTACCTTGACAGAGCTGATGGTGCTGCTCAATGTCATCCTGCAAAGACGTATCAGCTTTGCAGGAATACCGAACTCAGACATGGTGGCATATAGGCTTCCCCTCGTCGGGCTATCGAATGCAGCTTTGTAATCGACAAAAAGATGGTGTGTGTCAATTCCATTTTCGTGGGTTTTTTCCAGGATTTGGCGCAATGTGAAGATCTGGTCTATGGTGGATTTACCAGGTCTGAAGCCGCACTGATAAGGTCCGATCAGTGTGTTGGCATACGGCTTCAGTCGTTCACATATAACGCTCGACAGGACCTTGTATGAGATGGTGATCAGGCTGATTCCCCGGTAGTTGGCACATATCGTCGGGTCGCCTTTCTTCAGTACAGGACAAAGGACGCTGAGATTCCAATCGTTGGGCATGCTTTCTTCTAGCCATATTTTGCACAAGAGCTGATGCATGCACCTTATCAGCTCTTCGCCGCCGGCCTTAAACAACTCTGCAGGCAGTCCATCAGCACCGGCTGCTTTGTTGTTTTTGAGTCGCGTAATCGCAACTCGGACCTCGTCATGGCTAGGTAGTGGTATATCCACATTGTCGTTGATTGGTGGTATCGGGCTGTTTCCTCCATCGGCGGGATTGGTGCCGTCATCGCCTGCTAGCAGCTTGGAGAAATGCGCCCTCCATAACCTCAGCGTGCACTGCGTATCTGTAACCAGATTTCCATTATCGTCTCGACAGTTAGATGCGCCGGTCTTGAAACCTTGTGTCAGACGGTTGACTTGTTGGTAAAATTTTCGAGCATCATTCCTGTCTCGCAACACCTCAAGTTCCTCGCACTCTCGCTTTTCTTGCTCCCGCTTTTTCCGTCTGAAAAGTCGCCTCTCTTCCTTCCTTTTCTCCCTGTAACGTTCACACGTGGCTCGCGTTGCGCCAGACTGCAGCTTTTTTCTGTAGGCGGCGTTTTTTGCCGCAGCTGCGACGCGACACTCCTCGTCATACCATTGGTTCCGTGTGGGAGGGCGCTTGAACCCAATGGCTGTTTCAGCAGCAGCTCGCATGGAGTGGGATATGTGCGCCCAGAGTCCGCCAGCATCAACAGGGTGAGGGGAAACAGTTTACAATCACAATACGTCGTAACACCCTACAGCATGGCCCCCATTATCCATTATCTATTGGCATTATCACTTTGTATTATTATCACTCACTCACGGTCGCACCTTGTACGCTTCGGCTTCGGCTTTGTGTAAGAGTTACGAATAGATTTCTGATGGAATACTTAAGAATCGAGCGAGGGGACTTTGCTTTCGAGCGGGCCTATCAGTTGGCATTTAAATACCGCAGGCACTCGAAGGAACCAAATTGATGGTGATAAATTCAAGTGCTTGTCAAGAGGAAATTCAATGAGATAGAGCCAAAGACTATATACAAAGTGCATGTTTAAATATATAGCGAAACACCCTGTTCACTGGGTGCTTTACGCTTAATTGCAGCATTTTCACTTGCCTGCCATTAATCTCTAATTTTCGAAATCAATTTACAAGCATTAATAGCTTTTTATCTCGCTTACAGTCTCTCTGTAATGATCACGCTGCTTACAGGGTGATGCACGTTTAACTGGTGCATTTTCCTTAACGTATTTATCAATAATAATTGCAATCAATCAACAATCAGCACTTGCTTTTTATCTCTTTTCACGTTTAATTTCGTTTGCAGTGTATGCACCATTTACAGGGTGCTTCACGCTTAACTAAAGCATTTTCTATTGCTATAGTCAAATATGGCAAGCAATCAATCAAACATCGCTCACATATTAACTCTGCAATTTTCTGTATTGATTCAATTATCTCCTTGGGAGTCTAAGTTTGTCTAGTAATTACACTGCTCACAGGGTGCTTCACGCTTAACTAAAGCACTTTCTTTTGCTATAGTCAAATATTGAAATCAATCAAACATCACTCACGTTTTAACTCTACAATTTTCTGTATCGAATAAGTTAACTCCCTTGGAGTCAACGTTTTTCTAGTAATTACACTGCTCAAAAAAGTGTTTTCTGTTGCTATAGTCAAATATTGCAAGCAATCAATCAAACATCACGCGAGTTTTAGCTCTACAATTTTCTGTTACGAATCAATTACCTTCCTTGGAGTCCAAGTTTTTCTAGTAATTAGACTGCTCACAGGGCGTTTCTCACTGAACTGGAATATTTTTCGCTGTTATAAAAATAATAATAATCAATTATTGAAATCAATCAATAATATAAACTCGTGCTTTATATCATTTAAGTCTTGTTTATCACTTTTTCTTAAGAGCACTGTTTACAGCGTGCTTTGCGCTTAATTTAATCATATTCTGCTATTATTTTCGGTTATAAACATATTACGCAATTATTGACATCAATCAATAGCTTTAATTCGTGCTTTATATCATTTTATTGTTGTTTTGCCAAGAACACCCTGTTTACAGCGTGCTTTGCGCTTAATTTAAGCATTCTCTGCTGCTTTAAATATCTTAATAAATTAGACAAATCAATCTATAATCAACAGTTGTGTAATTTCAGCATTTTCTGCTGCTATAAATATTTTAAAAAATTATAGAAAAGGAAAAACAAGCAACAGCTGTGATTTTGCTCTCTAAAAGTGAAATTTGGCTTAAGAATCACCCTGTTTAAAGTTTGCTTGACGCATTTTCACCTTTTTGCTGTTAGTATAAAATTAATTATTTTAACGAATAATAATAAATAGTATTTGTTGTCATTTTGTGGAAAAGAAAACACCCTGCCTACAGGGTGCCTCGCGCTTAATTGGAGCATTTTCCGCTGTCACGAACATGTTAATCAATTACTGAAATCAATCAATTCATCTCTGTCCTGCTCTCTATCTCCCTCTCTCTGTCTCTCTAAGTTATTGCACAGTTGGAGCGTACGCTGATATAGGGATATAGTGGTGCTATAACCGTTGACAGCATTATGTATGTGATGACGTTTCGCAATCGACATTTCTTTTGTTCTTTGCCAGCAAAACTTGGCCAAAGAACGGTTTCCATTTTATGGTTATGGTGTGATCCGATCCGATCTCTGTGCATGATATTGACAACGTTGCGAGCAGCGAGCTTGGCGCTCGGGTTGCGTGTGTGTCAATGTGTGTGTGCGCTGTCGTAAGGCGCCAACGTGACCAAAGACAAGTTTGGTTGGTTTCTGTTGTCGTTGTTGTTGTTGTTGCTGTTGTTGTTGTTGCTGCTGTTAGCGCAGCAACAGTTTGACCCAATTCGCTGTCGACATTCAGTTCAGGCAAGCAGGCAGCAGGCAGCAGGCCCGGCTCGAGCCGCACAGTTGGAACAGCTGTGCAAATGCCGCTCATATTGAGGGCGCCAATGGGTTAATGAGCGAACAGACGGACGGACAGAGCTCAGCTCAGCTGAGCGCCCCGGCAACAGCAACAATTGCGAAAATATTGTAAGCGTGTGTAAATGTATGCAGCAACAACAACAACAGTTTTAGGCCTAAGCCTTGTTGTTTTTGCTGTTGCTGCCTTTTGTTATGTGCGTGCGATTTCAACAGCAACAACAAAAACAATAATAAAAAAACGCATATAAAATTGAAAATCGTATTTCGAAATGCGGTCAAAAGCGCGCGCGACAAAGAAAGCGACGCGCGTGGGCGGCAGACAGCACCAGATACTGCGTGGGCGTGGTGGTTGGGGTAGGGGTAGGGGTAAGGGTTGGGGGCAGTGTTAGCGGAAGCGTAAATGAGTAGCGAGGCGCAAAATGATATGCCTACAAGAGGCAGGCAGGCAGAGGGCAAAGCCAGTGCCGCAGACAGCGCACAAAAAAAAAAAGCAGCAACAACAACAACAGCAAAGAAGTAGTAGCAGCAGCAGCAGAGACAACAAGAGCAGCGCGCGTCGCGCTGTCAATGATTCGCTGCTGTCACTCGCGCGCTCGCTCGCTCTCTCACTCGCTCTCACGCGCTCTCTCTCGCTCTCTCTGTTCCTAGCATATGTCTGCCCTTTTCCACTTGCTGAGTCTGTTTGTTCTACGCTGCGCTGCTTCTTCCGCTGCGTTGGCAGAAAACCGAAACAGCAGCAGAAACAGCAATAGCAACAGCAACAGAACTGAAAATGGCAGCAGCGCGGTCGACGTCCGCTCGATTTCATTTTGATTGATGTGTTTTGCGCGGTCGACGCTGACGTCGACGTAGACGTCGACGCCTGCGACTGCACGCATTTACCTTGAGGGCAGGGGGTCAAGCACACACACGATGTGCATTATGCTGCTCTCACGCACACTAACACTCCCGCTAAGTGAGACGCATTCGCGCTCTCCCGCTCTCGCGCTCTCTTAGAATCAGACGCGCAAGCTACGTAAACAGAAACAAAAACAAACGCACACACGCACACGCATATGACGCTGATAATTCGTTACAACAATAACAACAACAACCACAACGAATAATAACAGAAACTAACACAGAGACACATTTGACACGCATATGTACAAATACTCGCATACATATGCATATGCACGCACTTACGCTCGCACTCACTTGTGTATGTATGGATGTTGAGCTCTCGTTCGCCGCGCCGTGTGGTAACGTTCGTTGCCAAAGAGTGACTAACTGAAAAGGTGAGCAGCGGCGCTGAAGACGAAATACATAAACAAAAAATAATAAAAAAAAAACAAAAAAAAATAAAGTAAAAGAGAAAAACAGAAGAAGACTGACTGGCTAGCGGCAAAACACGAAGCCAAGTGCTAAGGCAAACCCGAAAAAATAAATATAAATAAAAGACGAAAAGAGTCACACATAAGCAGCAAAACCAGCTAGCCGCCTGATAATACAGTTTGATCCGCACGCCCACAAGTGTAGCTGTCAAACTGTTTGCATTAAGAGCGGCAGTTTCAAACTGTTCAAAGCAAAGCACCAAAAATTAAGTATAAATAAAATAAGACGAAAAAATGGCACATAAGCAAAACCAGCAACTGATAATACAGTTTGAGCAGCATACCTATAAAATTAAATATAAATAAAATAAGACGAAAAAATGGCACATAAGCAAAACCAGCAACTGATAGTACAGTTTGAGTAGCATGCGCGCGCCTGTGCGTTTCAAACTGCTTCGATTTAGAGATGAGCAGCTGCGGCGCACACGTAGTTGCAGTTTGAACCAGTTCAATGAGCGCGTTCACGCATCGAACAAGGTCAACAGCTGAGCGAAAGACAACAATAGCCATATGCTTAGAATCTGTATCGAACCTGATTTCCATGACTAGAACGAACCTGTTCCGTCCAGTTTTTTTTTTTTTTTTGATTGATACATGATGTAATCGTTAATTGGCAAACAAGTTCGCAAAATGGAACGAAAATCGCACACTTACAGCCGTTCATCGCACTCCATAGATCACTATAAAAATCAAGTTGAGATTGTAACGAGGCAGAATCTGCTGAGTTATGGCCGTAGACTGAAACAAAGGACGCACCATAAAATCACCAGACTAATCCAACAGGCCAGCTCATCCATTCTACCACCCACCCCTCCCTCTCTCTATCTATCTATCTATCTCTTTCTCACAGGCCATAGATAATAGCTAATGACACGCTAATGGCCATAAAACAGCAGTCAGATGTTCCTCCATTCGCACGCAGGCAGTCAAATTGCTTTATGGCTTAGCACACCTACACGCACGCACGCACGCACATACACACACACACACACACACACACACACATACGTACAGCCGCGTGAGTGGCAAATTTTTGGCAAATGTGCTCGCGCGACAACGTCGCTGCGTATGAGTAATGCGCGAGGCTCAAGGGCAGACCAGTTGGCAGCGGAAAGCAAATGCGAGATTAAAGCGACAGCAGAAGTATGTAGGTGCGAAGAGAGGAGGAGACACACTCGCAATTGTATGATAACAGCAGATGCCAAAACAAAGTGCGCAAATCGCGTGCGTGCTCAGAGTGGTGTGAGTGAGGAATGCGTTGTGGAATGTATTGCATACTTTGTAGCAGCATCTTGTGGATCGCAAATTTGGACGTGACAATCGATGCGTAATTTGTGTGTTTTGATTGCACAGTGGGACTAAGCGATTGGAGAAGAGAATATCATTGCAATTTCTTATTAAGGTATTTTTGCTCACAGAATTTATAGACTTCATTACTTAATTGCAATCTCTTATTATTATTAGCTGGCGATATATTAAGATGTCGAATGAAATGAATTAAAAAACTGTAGATATTTCTAAAAACTATTTATTGAAGCTAAGGAAATTCTAAAAGATTGATTCTCTAAAGATATTTTCGAAAGTGCTCGCAGAACTTATAGGCTGGGCTATTTCAGAGACTATAAAGATTTCCTATTGAAAAAAAATGAAAAATGTAGATATTTCAAAAAATTATTTACTCTGCTATATTTAAGTTATGGAAATTCTAAAAGATTGATTCCCTAAAGATATTTTAAAAAGCGCTCGTTGAACTTATAGGTTAGACTATTTCAGAGACCAAGGTATTCAGATTTCCTATTGAAAAAAATTTAAAAATTGTATATATTTAAAAAAATTATTTACACTGATATATTGACGCTATGGACATTTCTAAAGATTGATTCTATATAAAAAAGCGCTCGCAGAACTTATAGGCTAGGCTATTTCAGAGACTATTGGAATTTTCTATTAAAAAAATGGTAGAGTTGTAGATATTCCGAAAATGTTTGTACACTAATATATTGAAGCTATGGGCATTTCTAAAGATTGATTCTCTAAAGATATTTTGAAAGGCGCAACTTATAGGCCAAGCTATATCAAAGACTATTGAAATTTCCTATTGAGCAAAACTTAAAAATTGTAGATATTCAAAGATTGGAAAGGGCTTTAATTTATAAACTAAATCGTATACATTACTACGATATTTAGTTTCCTTTCAAGCTAAGTGGAACTGACAGTCTCAGCTAAACAAGCAACAAATCTGAATACCAAACACATTTGCATTATTCAAGCTGCCAAGAGTGCAGACAACAGCGGCCAAATGCGCTCAGTTCTTGCAGTTTTTGGTTAAAAGCGATGCTGGCAGGCCCAACAACTTCTGGCCAGCACACGGAGGAGCACAGAGGCCAAGAAGAAACCAGTTTCAAATTGCACCCGATACGAGACAACAAACAACAACGACGACGATACAAAAAAAAAAGAAAGAGAAATAAAATAAAATAACAAAGGCCCATCAACAGGTAACCCAATGCACCTACAGAGCAGCGCGGCGGCCCGAAGAACCAGAAGTCGCAATTCTCCAAGTCATTGTATTTCCGTCAGCTGCCGTTGTGAGGAACTGGTTTTTCTTTTGTTTTTCGAGTATTTTCCTTTCCATCTCAATTTTTTTTTTTTTTGCAAAGGGCAGAAGGAAGTGGCACAGGTATATAGTTACACGAGTGTGCGTGTGTGTGTATTAGTGCTTGTGCCAGGATCAGGCGAATCAAAACAATGGAAAAACAAGTGGAACTCGTTCGTCGAGCAATCCGATTGCCCAGAGGGTTGAACTCGCTCACAGCGATCGCTTCTAAGAACTAACATTTGACTCTCCTCTCTTTACTCGTATTCGCCCGCCCTCTCGCTATCTCTATTACTCTTGTCGGCATCGTGTGACCTGTTTGTGTGTATGTGTAATTACAGCGCAGGGGTAGATTGATTACAGGGCAGGCAGGCAGGCAAACGCAATTGCGCTCTCTGTGCATTTACAAGATGCCGCGTCGTTTATCCACAATCTCTTTTAACATTGTGATCCGTTCCACGGTCACGGCTGCAAGTAATTGCCAATAATCATGAGCTGCGCCTCATAGGCGGAAACAACAAAAACAAGCCGAAGCAGCTGTGTAGAAGAGAAAAAATAAGAAGCAGAGAACGAGAATCGACGCTATGTTGACTATGAAATATGCCAAAGGTGACTTTCAATTAGACAAAAAAAAAAAAGAAGGTGTCGCTCTCTGCTCGTATTTGCTTTGGGTTAGTGTTGTTTTTTTTTCTTCGTGTTATGTATGTATTTGTTTTTGTTTTTGTTTTGGTTTTGTTTTGGTTTTGTTTTGCTTTTTAGCACACTTACCTGCCGGGAAGAAATTGTTCAAGAACGTTGACATTTTTTCTTTTTCACCTTCTGTCTCGTTCGCTCCACCAGCCACAGGCGACAACAACAAAGCGTACTGCGCGTTGTGCTCTCTCTCGTTCTCCCTCACTCACACTCTCTTGCTGCGCGTTTGGTCCTTCTGCTGCTACTGCTGCTCTGCAGACTGTTTGCTTGTTGTTGTTGTTGCTGCTGTATTTTTGTTATTCGTTCGTCTTGTTTTTATTTCTTTTTTCTTTTCTTTTCGTTTTTTTTTTTTAGTTTTTATTCAGGACTTTTTACGTTGTATTTTTGCGTTTTTTTTGTTTTGTTTTGTTTTTTGTTTTTAATGAAAACTTACTGAACGAAAATTTAAATAATACATACAATTCGCGCTTAACTGCTAAATTTCACATTACACATGTTCACATCGTGTTGCATTTGGATTAATTTTGCTTCTCTTTAAGTTAATGTGGATGATTTTATTGCTAAAATGCATGATTCGAGACGAAACGCTTAGAAGTTGAGGCGCGCTGACTGCAATAAGAATTGGAGAAAAGGAAGAAGAGCGGAAATCAAATTTAGCATCGAAAAAGAAAACAAGAAATTTGCTTTTGCTTTTTGTTTTTGCGTTTCGCTTGTGTTTGCACTGCGCGTGACTGTGACGCAGGGCAACACAAATACAAGCACACACACACACACACATCTCAAAACAGAACAGCACAGCACAAACGGTAAACTCAACAGAATCCTCCGACATTCACTATTATTGCTGTTACTGCTGTTGTTGTTGCTGCTGTTACTGTTGTTGTCGTCATTGCCTGTGTTTTTATTTTCATTCTGTGCGTTTGCGAAAAGGGCGACAAATGGAATCCAAAAAGCAACAGCGCCGCCAGACCAAGTGGGGGCAGCAGTGTTTTGACTTTGCTCTGCTTGGATTTCATTTAATTTGTGTGTGTGAGTGTGTGCGTGACTCTCAGCCATATACAGACACAAAATGCGCGCATATTTGCTTTACTTCTTTTTTTTCACTTAGGTTTTTCACTTTTTCCACATTTTAACACATACACAAGCGCAGTCACACTCACGCACACA
Organism: Zaprionus bogoriensis; assembly: GCA_035046045.1. Classification (NCBI taxonomy): domain Eukaryota; kingdom Metazoa; phylum Arthropoda; class Insecta; order Diptera; family Drosophilidae; genus Zaprionus; species Zaprionus bogoriensis. The sequence continues at coordinate 936,902 of JAWNOI010000145.1, forward strand.
CACACATACGCACAGCTCACAACTCACGCACACAAACACTTTTACACTCTTTTTGGTTTTCTTTTATTTTGGAGTTTCTGTTGCGTCGTCTGCACAACAATTATGTATGTATGTATGTATGTTTGCTGCACGAACTCACACACGCACACATACGCCGTACGCACACATATTTATAGCATTTTATATTTAAACATTTGCATCTCATACTTTTCGCTGAACCTGCGCCAACATATTGCAAAACTGTAATGAAAAAGAGTGGGGGGAGGGGGGAAGCATGAGTGAAGACGTTAGCTACGTTTATTAGGCGTAATTACAGTAATTATAGTATGCATATATGTACGTAGTAAATGTTTATTTATCACTTTCTGCTGCTCTTGCTGCTGTGCTGTGGCTTATACTAACAATTAATGAGCGGGCGGCAAACGAGAAACAACTCTGCGAGAGTCAAAACAGACACACCGCGCGTTATGCGCTGCACGAAGGTACTGAAAAGGCAGACGAAGAAGGTGACGGCGACGGCGACAGCGACAGCAATTCAAGTACCCAAGCGAAGCCAAATGGAGTCCACACAAACCCTCGATGGCGCTGTGTGTGTGTGTGTGTGTAATGGTGTACGTGCGCGTCATTCGCTCTGTGTGTGTGTGTGTGTAACACGAAGGATTGCTAGGCGCTTGTAAAAACAACAACAATTACAGCTGTGTGTTGTATTTGGCAAGGGATGCGTAGAGCGAAACCCACAGTGGTGTATAATTTTTGAATGTGTGACCAATTGAAGTAATGAATTGAAGCTGCTGCTCGGCAAAAGGGCAAGCAGTTGAGGTGTCTATTGAGTACTGCAATCATTACATATACAGACAGACAGACGGACAATAAGAACACATCAATTTGTAACTGTGCGTATGCACTAGGGATTTTTACCACTGTGCGACAGGGTAGACATTTTGCAGGATATGTATTTGTGTGCGTATAAATGCGCACACATACATACATAGTTGAAATGCGAAGCGAAGCCAAAGCAAATTTCGTTGTTACACACACAGACAGGCTTGCTACACATGTGTGTGTAATAAATGTGAAGTTAAACAGGATCCATGTAGACTCAACAGCTGGGCGCCACACACACATACATACTTAGATACGTAAACAACAGCAACGTAAGCAACAGCAATCACAACAGGTCAGCATCCACACACAATGAAGCCAAATGCCCCGTGCAACATGGCATCCAAAGACATAGAGACGGTGAGAGAGAGAGAGAGAGCGAGAGCCGAGCCACTTTTGTGGAAGCTATTTGAATGTCAGAACAGCTGGACGAACGAACTTTTTCCATGGCGGGGGGTGGATTAGACGCCAGCGAGCTGTTGGAGCAGCTTCTGCAAGGAAGCACCGTGGGCTGCTGGAGTGGAAACAGCTGCAATTAATTTAATTTGGTCCCTCGCGGCGCGAAGCGATGTTAGCGTGTGCTTGAATGGAAGACTCCAGAAGGGGCACACACAATAAGCCGCGGAACGCCGCAAATTATTTAAGTGCAATTAGCTTCAGGACTTGAGTACGCATCATATATGCTGTTGCTCTCACATAGCTCGTATGTAAAATTAGCAAATTAATTGAAGTATCCAAGCGTAAAGAACACAAACAAGCAGAACAAGTTTCGTTCCCACTGGCCCTGCCCCCAGCCACATCTTCTTTCGATTTTCACACGTTGTTGCTGCTCACTTTGCTTTTGTCCGAAATTCTTAAGACGCAATTCGTTAACGTTGACGGGCGTGCGTGTCGTATACCGGCCTGTTGAGTTTTTTTTTTTGTTATTATTATTTAGCTGAACTTACTTTTTGCAATTCTTGGACAACCGCTCGCACATTTGTTGTTGTCTCACTAAAGATTGTGGTGGTCGGACGATACATACCTACTGCTTGCCGATATATTTGTGATTTCAACGCTGCACGAATTGGCCTGGCGATAGTTAACGATAGGCGTATTTTAAAGCGCTGTTAACGTGCTGTTAAGCCACAGCGTCAATACCAAAAGACTTTCCTCGCCGATGCTTTACAAAACACTTTAATTTTCCTAATTACAATCAATTACAATAGCTCGCGCAGCTGAGGCAATTCAGCGTGAAGCAATTGTGAAGCCTCTTCCACTATGCACGCATTCACAGCCAACTCAGTACCGGCCCGAAAGCTCTCCGAAATCCTGCTCTCAATCCCAACGGAATCTCATCTGTAGAAGCAAATGCGACGCTGCCACTTCGTTGGCGTCGACTCGTACACGCTGTGGCGCCCCAGCTCCTGCTCCAGATACTGCTGTATGCGCTGCTCCACATCCGAGCGCCACTTGAGCTCCAGGAAGAGCGGAAACACCTCGCCGGCACGCTTCAGCCGCCGCTCGGCGCTCTGATAGCACTTCCAGGGCTGCGGCTCCACCACGAGAAGCTCCGCCATGCCGCAGAGTTTGCGCAGAAAGCGCTGCAGGCCGCTGTCGTGGTGATTGAGATGTATCCACATGGTGATGGAGTAGCAGCAGATGGCATCGAATTTCGCACGCTGATGCTGCGCCAGAAAGCGCGCGGCAGTCGCATCGAAGGCCTCCGCATGCAGCACGTCCGCGCTGAAGTATTCGATTCGCTGGGCACACGCGTTCTCCGCCTTGGCCCTGGCAATCAGTCGCTCGTCTATGTCTACGCCCAGCACATGCACGGCACGCTGCAGCTGCTGCTCCAGAAAGCGCTGCAGCAGCTGCGTGAAGACGCCACAGTTGCAGCCCACGTCCAGCACCAGGTAGGGCTGCGCCTGGGGCTCCACTTCGGGCTCCGGCTGGGGCTCCGCCTGGTGTTTCGCCTGGTGCTCCGCCTGGTGCTCCGCCTCGGGCAGCGCCTGCTTGGGCAGCCAAATGCTGCTCGCTGGCAGCAGCTTTACGCGCTCAATGGCCGAGTTGAACTGGTAGTAATTCATGAAGTTGCCATATTGCACTGCTCCCGGATCGTTGTTGCGTCGCTCCATTTATTAATAAGTTTAATTAACTTAGAAACCCGCATGTAAACAAAGCGCAGTGTTCTTGTCAGTGTGACCAGCTTTTGCAAGGCGCATAATGCGCAAGCAGAACAACAGGTTGCATGCGTTAACAGCGATAATCGTAGACGTATGCTAAGTAACAGACGTGCTATTTTCCAATGCTTTATTGTAATTTGTTAAATTAAAAAGCAAATTTAGCAATGCGCTGCATAGAAAAGCGCAATTTTGTTTTTGCTTCAACCAAGTCTTGCAAAATTCATAACATAACAGCTGCCTAACAGCCTTAACAGCAGCAGCAGCTCATAGCATGCTGCATTCTGTTAAGTAACAGAGGCAGTATATTCAAATTTAAAAACTATAAGTTAAACAAAACGTACTATACCTTACCGTACAGCATGCTACAGCAGCATACAAACTAATAATTAAGCAAATTTTCATTATTTATTTTTATTAATTTTAATAAGCAAAATAATTTAGCAATGCATGCTTGCCATAAGTGTGACCAAATCTTCCCACAGGTATAACAACAGGTCGTTTGCAGCATGTTAAGTAACAGTGGCAGTATTTGCTGCCGTTATGTTAAGTAACAGCGACGGTTTTTTCTGCTATTTGCTAATAAATCCCAAAAGCCGTTACTCAATTCAAATTCAAATGCAGTGAAACAAAGGTCTTTGAACTTTCCATGTACATGTCCATTATTTACTGTATATAGTTTGTTTTTCGCTTTTCTTTCTTTAACACGCTCTTACAAGTTGTACAACTAATTGAAATGCTGAAAATAATGTACAATAATGATGAAACAATATACAAGTGTGTGTGTCTGTGTGTGTGTGTGTGTGCACAACATGAGCACAACTCTGCCCGGATCTGGGAAACTGAATTTAACCCACTAAGGGAACTAGGCAAAATCGCAAATCTGCACAAATCTTGCGCTCATGTTCAGTTCGCAAATCAAAGCCGACAACATGATGGAATAATCCAAGCGTGTGTGTGTGTGTGTGTGTGTGTACGTATAATATAATTTATAGTCCATGATCCGAGTTAAACTATTGCAAGTGTCTGTGTATGTGTGTGTGTCTAATACTAAATTATCCATACAATACAATGTAAACTATAGTTATGTATATATAATTACGATTACGATTACGATTACGATTTGTATGCACTTCTCACTGTCTTTCAGAACTATTTTTATTTTTATTTTTATTTTTATCTTTATTTTTATGTCTTTAACTTTAGCTTAGAGTTGCGCTAAAACCTACTGGAAATGTGTTCGTTTTTTTTTTTTGTGTTTGTTTTATTTTTAGCTTTAGCTCTGGGGAATAACTGAGTTCGGGTAGGTTTACTTGGACTTTGAAGCGTGCTAAGACTGAAATCAGAACTCGATCTGAGTTCGATTTGAATTTGATCTGAGCTCGAGTTGAATTTGAGTTAAACTCGTTGCGAAATTGAACTCAATTAGAGGTGAAGCTGATCTAAATTTGAATCGAACTCTAACTGAAGTTGATCAATTCAAACTCTAACAGAACTTGATCTAAATTTGATTCGAAATCTAACTGAACATGATCTAAATTCAATTCGAACTCTATTTGAACTTGTTCTAAGTTCGATTTGAACTCTATCTGAACTTGATCTAAATTTGATCGATATTCAAACTGAATTAGTTAGAAACTCAGTCAGAACTCCATTTCGATTAAAGTTTGATCAAAATTTGATTCAAACGCTTTCTAAACTTGATCGAAATTCAAACTAATTTCGATCAAAATTTAATCTTAATTTGCTCTACATTTTGAACTGAAGTGGAGCTAAATTTGATCGAAATTCACTCTGAATTAGCTCGAAACTCAATCTGAACCAGATCTAAATACGTTCAGCGTTAGATCTAAGCTTATTTTTCGTTTTGAGCTGGATCTAAAATTGAACTGAATTCGATAAAAATTTAATCTGCACTCGATCTAAATTCAACTTGATCTAAATTCATTTGGAATTCCGCGTTTGCTTGATCTAAATCTGAATATGCGCTGAATTCGCTCTAAAGTTGAAGTTGATCTTAATTTTATCGAAATTTATAATCCGAACTTGATCTAAATTTAATCTTAATTCAAATTCAAGTAAATTCAATCTAAATTCCATCTTGAATTAAATTTGATCTAAATTCAAATTCAAGTAATTCTATGAAAATTAATACCGAGCTCGATCTAAATTCAATTCAATCAAAATTGAACTATCTGAACTAACTACGCGCCTGTCGTCGTCGCTCTCTTCCGTCGTCATTTTGGCAATTATTGATAAAACTCTACACCGAAGTGTTTTTTTTTCGCTACTTTCTCTAAGGACTACGAGTACTTAAAATGGACTTTACGAGCGCCAAGCGCCGACTTTGCATATGTGTTGCTGCTGCTGCTGCCTGATAAGCCTAGCCAGACTGCATATAGAGGGGGAGAGGAAAAGAAAGAGAGAGAGAGAGAGAGTAATACAACTGAAACGGCATGATATAGAGTTCTAGACAGTTGGGTATACTACGCGCTGTATATAGCCAGATGCAGCTATAGCCAACATGGTAAGCTCATAAATACACAATATATATATATATATATAATATAATATAGTATTATAATAATAATAATAAATCCTGCCTGGCATTACAATCAGAGTGTGACGATAAAAACCGCTTAAGTACTACAAGATGAATATGTCTTTCAATTGGTTGGGATGCTCTGGCTGTAGCTGTTGGTGTTGTTGTTGTTGTTGTTGTAGTTGTGTTGTTATGGTGTTGTTGTTGGTGTAACTTGGTGTGCTGCGCAGCGTCCCCGGGCGGTCCATCAATATGCAACTATGTGGCCAAGGGGCAAGTACGGTTCAGTTATATATACGATAAAGTATTTTTTTTTTTTTTTTTTTTTTTTTTTGTGGGTGGTGGTGGAGTGGTGTAATTGTTTTGGCTTGAGAATGATGCGATTTACAACCAATTTATACTTGAAAATTTAACGGCTCTAGTCATCTGGGTCCAACCCGATTAGCTCCGCTTGCAATCTGCCCTTAGTCTTACAGCAAATCGTTAAGCAAAATACTCTCAGCGCAATGCGAAACTGCGGCGACATGCCGCACATGATCAGGATTTTCCAGAACGAATTCAATATGCCAATCCAGACGACGGCAAAGTTGATAAGAGTACTTTGGATAACCTCGCCCGTGACCACCTCATAGAGACGCAACAATATCCATGGCAGCCAGGACATCCAGAATGCAAAGACTAATGCGAATGACATCATATGACTAGGGTTCGATAAATTTTCAGCCAATGCAGTTGCATATTCTTTATCATGGATGGGCTCGCCGGATCGTATCTTGCGCATCATCACAAAGATGTAGCCGTAGTTGTGTACTATCGATATGAGGCTGGGACCTAACACTAATATCGCCAGTGTGGCACTATATGCCGCCATATTGCCCCAGTCCAGCATGCAGATGTGCGTCACGTTGTTCTCAATCGGCTGCGAGTAGCCCAGTATGGGGGGGCAGCACAGCAGAGCCGCCGATATCCAGGTGAATACCATCCAGCACTGGCAGCTGCAATAGCAGGAGGATCGCAATTAGTATATCTTTATTATTGCCTCTCAGTAAATCTATATATATTTATCCCTATCCAGCTGTAAGATTAGGATGATCGCAATTAATATATAGAAGTATACCTTGCTCTTTCTATCTCCATATTAGTGCCTACCAGTAAATCTAAAAATATATATCTCTATCTCTATCCAGCTGTAAGAGCAGTAGATTTCAATAAGTATATATAGAAGTATACCTTGCTCTTTCTATCTCTATATAATTGCCTCTCAGTAAATCTACATTTATATATCTCTATCCAGCTGCAAGAGCAGGAGGATCGCAATTAGTATATCTTTATTATTGCCTCTCAGTAAATCTATATATATTTATCCCTATCCAGCTGTAAGATCAGGATGATCGCAATTAATATATAGAAGTATATCTTGCTCTTTCTATCTCCATATTAGTGCCTACCAGTAAATATAAAAATATATATCTCTATCCAGCTGTCAGAGCAGAAGAATTGCAATTAATATATATAGAAGTATATCTTGCTCTTTCTTTCTCCATATTAATGCCTCTCAGAAGGTCTAAAAATATCTATCTCTATCTCTTTCCAGCTGCAAGAGCAGTATGATCTCAATTAGTATATATAGAAGCATATCTTGCTCTCTCTATCTCCATATTAATGCCTCTCAGTAAATCTAGAAATATATATTTCTATCTGTATCTAGCTGTAAGGGCAGTACGCTCTCAATTAATATATAAAAGTATATCTGGCTCTTTCTATCTTAATATCAATGCCACTGAGTAAATCTACAAATATCTATCTCTGTCTATAAATATCTATCTGTATCTCTATCCAACTGCGAGAGCAGGATGATCGCATTTAATATATATATATATAAGTTCTTGCTCTTTCTATCTCTAGTAAATCTACAAATATCTATTTCTATCTCTATCCATGCACCTACCGCGTCTTCGTCTGCACCGTCTCGTAGCGCAATGGCTTGCGCACGGCCAGATAGCGATCCACCGAGATCCACATGAAGGTATAGACGGAGACGGCCCACAGCGTGACCTCCAGGTAGCCGGTGAAGCGGCACACAATGTCGCCGTACATCCATTCTCCTGTGAGCGCCGGGTACACGGAGAAGGGCACCACGAGCAGGCCGCACAGCAGATCGGCTATGGCCAGCGACAGCAGATAATAGTTGATCACCTCAGTGGGGCCTGTGAGCGAGGGGAATTACCAGTTAGTAGGGATTACTTGGAGCTTAAACGGAAGTTACTCTTGCATTTTTATTAGCCAAAAAAGCTTCAATAAAATTAAAAAAAAAATAAATAAATTCTCACTTCCTCTATTCCCTTTGAAAAATAAAGCTGCCTATCTACTAACTTCTACTTAAAAAATCTGCCACCTCTTTCAACTTTAAAAAGGAGCATTTTGAATAGCCACAAAAGCCTAAATTAAATAAAAAAAATATATATAATTAATTAATTTTTAATTTGAAAAAGAACGCAAAATACCCTGTTAGAAAAATTTACTTTTTTTTTTACTTTTTAATTTATAATTAGATTTAATGCCATATGAAAAAAATATTTTTTTTCTCTCACTTTATCTCTCCTTAAAAAAAATATTTGTTGCTACCTTTTACCGCACTCACCTTAAAAAAAAGAGAATACCATAAATTTCGCATTAAAAAAATGAAATTAAATTTTTTTGCTGCCTCTCTTTTTTTGTTAAAAAATATATATTTAAATTAAAGTGCCTTTTTGCTGCCGCCTCTTACCTTTAAAGTTGGCATAGGTGGCGATAATCAGTAGATTGGAGAGCACTATGGCCACGCCCAGTATGGAGATGAGTACGGCTTTGGTGAGGGCCTCCAATTTGGAATTATCCTGCAGGTAGCTCATTTCCTGCATTTTTGCTGGCCACGACACGGTGAAAGCGCTCAAGCTTAAGGTTATGCGGAGGCCTGCAGCGGGCGCAGACGTAATGCCGCCTCACTTCCGCTCATGACGCCCTGCAGCTGGCATGTGTGTGTGTGTCGGTGTGTCAGTACGTATGTGTGTGTGTGTTTAGTATATGAGTGTCTGACTGTGTGTTTGTTTACTGCTGGCGTCCTCTATTGTGCAATGGGCACAGGCTGCACACGCGAAGGTCGAGTTGCAGTCGGCGTCGCAGTCGCCGTCGGCACCTTGAGAGCCGAATTTGTATAAATTTTGTTGCCTACTTTTAGGCTGGCGCCGCGCCAAGCTGTTACAATTGTGTTCGCGTGTGTGTGTTTGAGTGTGTGTGTGCTTGGGGGCTGCGGTTAAGGTTAAGGATAATGCTCGCAATTCGTTTGCCAAGTTTGCGTTAGAAGCTCGTTTAAAAGTTTGATTAAAATGTCGCTCGAGTTGCAGCTTTAAAAACTACTAATAGACAATTGGGTTTATTTTTCGCTCGCCTAGGATTTTCGATTGGTTTTTGGTTTTTTTTTGGTATTAAATTCACAACGCTTTTTGCTAATAATAAGTAAAATTTAGTTAATCTCTTTAAACGCTGCCTGACTACTAAAAGTTATTTTTAATTTTAATTTTGTTTCCCCGCTATATTATATGTATATAGCGTGTATATATATATATATTCTTATACTGTTTGCTGCTAAATTTGTTGACTAATTGTTATAAATATTTTGTTGGTTTCAAGTTGAAAAATTACACATTTCGAACTTTAAAGTGGAAGAATAATGATTACAATTATTTAATTAATTACTAGCAATTACTAATTAAATATTTCGCGTTGTCTTCTCCTTCTGCTGCTTTCAACTATATTTAGAGCACAGCACAAATGGTTGTTCTTTTATTTGTTGTTCTTGTTTTTGTTCTTCCTCTTTGTGAAGTATATTCGTAAGGCTTCTGATGTGCTACGTTTTAACCGACTAAGTTAGGCTTCTATTCTATTTCTAGTTAATAATTCTGTTTCGCTTTTTTTTTGTTTTGCTTTGTTCTTCGCTGCGTTGTGATTGTGATTATCCTTTTGCTTGTAAATTCTGGCTGTTGTTGTTCTTGTTGTTGTTGTTGTTGTCTCAGTTTAAGCTAATTGTGCGCATCTGCAAAGAGAAAGCGTAGGGGGTTAGCATTTAGCGCATATATTTGCCTAATCTTGATGAATTTATTTTGCAGCTCTGCTAAAATATCAATAAATCGTCAAATGCTTTACATAAGCGCGCTTATCTTGCCTTGACCACGCCCACACACGCCCAACAGCTGCTGCTGCGACTGACCCACTTTGCAGTTGTGCACTTGACACAGTTTGAGTGCCATTGTCTCGACTGTCAGTGCTTGCCAAACTGCAATTAGGCAGCGCAATATTGCAAGCAAGCAAGATTTTTGCCAATTAAATGCATTTAATTGAATATTTAAGAGCATTTCAAACTCATTTTCAACTGCTACAGTGGGTACTTTATAAGAGGAAAAGCGTGACTATATAAGCTATAGGTTTCATTTCAGCTCTAGACTGCAGTTAGTATATATATTAAATATATATACGATTTTATTTGTTCTTAGGCAAATTTATATCTTATTAAATTTCCCTAAAAATGTTTTAGCCTTTAGCTTATTTTTTTATTTATTTATTTAAATATATTAGCAAAAAACAAAGTTAATGTACCATTTTTACCCATTTTCAATGGGTAAATGGTATAATGAGCAATTTATGATATGATATAGTATGATGGTATAAAATAAAAAAAAAACATTTAAAAAAAATGTTTAGGAAACCTTAAGGTATTTTTTTTAATGTTTTTTATAATTTTTTATACATAAGCTCAATGTCTTTTTATCAAAATAATTGCCATTATTCATTGATTTATTTTATACTCGTATCTTAAAACAAAAACGATATTTTGCAGTATAGATATGTATTATTGACAATTAAAATTTATTTTCTATACTTCAAAATAATTTTAAGATAATTTTTTTAAAATTATTTGTTATTATTATTATTATTATTATTATTATTATTTAAGTAAATGTTTAAACATTATTTATTATTTTTATTATTTAAGTTAATTTAATTAAATATATAATATATATAATCCAGAGCAGATTCCATAAAAGCAAAGTAATAATAAAAAGAAATTTCTTTTCTAATTGGCCTAAGCTTCAGCAATATGTAGTATAAATCTAGTATATATTCATATGCAGCATACTAAAATGTAGCAGTCATCACAACTTATAACTACCACAACCATATCAACTCATTGCCATGTTTCTTGTGAATTTTCCTATCCCATAGCTTTTCCCATCAAAATTTATAACTTATTACTTGTCATATATTTTCCATATCCTGTAGCCGATATCGGCCAGCTGTCATTCTAGCTGTGATAAAGTTAATGACGTGTGCTGCGCTTGTCTTGTTGCCAAGTCAAATACGCGTCATGACCGTTAAGACGCCTTATCACAGCAGCTGTCAGCAAGCGCCTGTCAAACTGTACACCTTGAGCCGCATGACGCAGCAGTGTCTGCCCAACTGCCCTCCCGCTGCCTTCACCTTTGCCTCGACCACTCTCGCTCTGCCTTGTAGTTGACATTTGCCATTGTTTAGTGCTTTTCGCAATCGATCAATGCCCCGTTTTAGAGTCGGGCCAGCTCCTGCCCCTCCCCCCCGCTGCGCTCGTCTAAGTAGCACTGTGCCTCATCAGCATCATTGACGACGTCATTGCGCCATTTTCCACGCAAACACAAGCTACACGCGAGCGCTCGCGACTCTTGAATACCTGGTAGTGCTAGAAACTCTGCTGTAACTTCTGTGTTTTTTGTGCGATTTAATTGAAATTTGCAGCGCAGTTTGAGTTTATTGTAAGCTACAATTATGCTAAATAAAAACAGTATAACTTGTATAATTCACCTAATATTTAAGTTTAAAATTCAAATATTATTCAGCTGGGACGCTGTGCGGCGCTTGGTAAGTCTTAAATAAGCTCGACTTGCGTATAATATGCAGCAAGCTTTAGGTAAAATTTGTTAACTCTAGCTCCAGCGACTCTGGAATACCTGGTAGTGCTAGAAACTCTGCTGTAACTTCTGAGTTTTTTGTGCGATTAAGTTGAAATTTGCAGCGCAGTTTAAATTTATGGTAAGCTATAAATATGCTAAGCAACAAATTTGCTAGTAGTATAATAATAAAAGTATTCAAGTTTAAAATACAAAATATTGTTTTGCTTAAATGCTGTGCGACTCATGATATGCTTTAAAAAGGCTCCACTTGCGTATGCTATGCAGTAAAGCTCATGCAAAATTTGTTAGCTCTAGCTCTAGTATTAGCTGAGAGCTGCGTGTTTATAAAGATAGATATATATATATATTTATTATATTATTATATTTATTATAGTTATTATATTTATTATAGTTATTATAGTTATTATATTTATTATAGTTATTATATTTATTATAGTCATTATATTTATTATATATATTGTCCAGCCTGTAACTGTCTGTCACATACATTTCTATAAAGCTAATATACCCCTTTTTGACTGAGCGGTACTACAAACACAATGCCATTAGGCCAGAGCAACGGGGCGCCATTGCTGACGAGCAGCACTGCGCTGCGTGGAGGCTGCAACATGAGGTAAGGGTTAGAGGGCAGCAGGGGAGTGAGGGAGGGGATAGGTGTGAGCAGTGTAACTGTAACAAGCTTGCCATTTGCCGCTGCGGGTAATTCAATTAATGCTAATGTCGCAATGGTTCGGCAGGCGACAGGTGATAAATAACAATGAATTGCATTTGCTTCGGCTCCGATCAGCCTCTGCCACAATCACCCCCCTCCCCCCCCTCGCACACGCAGCTTGTCAATCATTGCGTAAGCGAGTGCAGTGGGCGCGAGTGTGGGCGTGGCGGCGTGTGATGCCTGCGGTTTGTCGTTGTCGTTGCGGAAAACGTCATTTGTGCAAATGGTTTCATGGCGCCGCCATCAAGTCGCCAGCCTGCCTGCCACTCCCTCCGCCCCCTGCCTCTGTCGGGTCAGGCAATTACAATGAAATAACTGTTATTGCTGCCAACTTAACCGTAGCGTCGATTTGTGCCACATAATGAGGCAGCAGCAGTATGGCCAGGGCGGGGAGGGGCACGCCCGTAGTTCAGCGAACCCCGCCAAAAACAATGCGACAGCCGGGAAAATCGATAAGCACGTGAATATACTCTTGATTAATTATGGAAGCACAGTGGAAATTCTTGGAAATCGAGAAGAGCTGCGCTCACTCGCTCTCTGACACGCTCTGGCCTGCTTCTGATGGGATTTTGATGGCCAAGTCAATAATTTAGTCGAGCTAAATCTGGCCACAATTGAAACAAATGTGCGTCCCTTTTTCGGCTCCATCGCCGCATAAAGAATTTTATTTATGTCGCAGCTTAAGAAGAGCGTAAGCAGCAGAGCGAAGATGGGGCTAAAACAGAGCGAGAAATACACTGAGAAAGTAGGCTCGTTAGTTAGACTTAAGAACGTAGTAGAAATTCTATATAAAGCGGGAGATTTTTCTTTTAAAGTAAGAGATTTTTCTTTAAATTTAATTTCGAGTTTCTCTCAGTGTAGTAGTTACATATATATATATATATATATATATCAGAAATAAGAAACGCAGCAGAGATTCTATATAAAGCGGGATATTTTTCTTATAAAGCATGAGATTTTTCTTTAAATTTAACTTCAAGTTTCCCTCAGTGTAGACATTTTTGTATATTTATATATATAATCAGGAATAAGAAATGCAGCAGAAATTCTATATAAAGCGGGAGATTTTCTTATAAAGTCGGACATTTTTCTTGAAACTTAACTTCAAGTTTCTCTAAGTGCAGTAGTTACATTTTTGTACATATATTAAATGAGGAATAATGCAACTAAATTATTAGAAGCTCTGCTTAGAGACTCTACTGCAAATGTTACTTCAATTTGCTTTCAGTGTAGTCGTAAAACTCTTATATGATAAGTCAGGCTAGCTTACTGTCTGACTAGCTGACATACCATCTAGAACTAAGCTTAAATAACTATAACATAATATTACCCTTAAATCTCACACAATATTTTCTCACAGTGTAGTCGTGAGACTCGTTCATGGTACAGCAGAGACTAATCTAATTTATTACAGCTATGACTAACTTATTTTATAACATGCTAACTAAACTATAAATATTTTCTTTAATTGCCATTTCAAATATCTCTCAGTATAGTAGCTAAACTGACTGATAAGTCATCAGGGAGTTGTCTATTAAATAAAAACTAAGTTATTAGAAGTTTTGTGAAGTTCTGTATTATATTGAACTGCAATTTCTTTCAGTGTATGTATTAAAACAAAACATTAAGCCAAAAATATAGAGCAATCTGTTAAAATTTGGTCTAAACAGAGTTTCTGGTATACTAAAAAAATATATTCAACTGAAATTTCGCTCAGTGTAGTTGCCAAAACTAAGGCAGAAAGCAGCTTCACTTCCATTCAAAGAGAATAAGCTCATTTGCCTTTGCTGGGAATTTTTACTAATAAATACTGTCTTTCAATTTCTCGCAGTGTACGCAGTGTTAAGCTCTGGCCTTTATGCTGCGCCAGAAAGTAGGCTACATAAAACGAGAACTAAAAGTAAAAATAGTTTTTCAGCTTTGACAGCTTTATGAATGCCGCCAACTTTTCGGTTTCTATTCAGCTGCACAGCGCTGTCACTGCTGAAGAAGAGTTATGCGTGAGTGTGTGCGTGTGTGTGTGTGTGTGTGTGTGTGTGTGTGTGCACATGTGTGTGCCATTTGTGGGCTGCGCTCGTAGAATTCATTGGAAGCCATAAAATATGTATCGCATGCGTGTTTATGGCGCACAGCGAGCTGCAGATACATTCACAGCGACAGCGACAGCTACAGATACAGATACAGATACAGGCACAGGCACAGGCAGTAGCTACAGCTACAGATACATGTATTGTTTGTGCTGCCACATGCCACATGCCGCACTGTCAAGTGATTTAGCAAGCCGCAGCGGGGCTGCCATCAAATCATATTTAAATGCCAGCGCAGGTGAGGGGCGTGGGCGTGGGCGGGGCAGCGGCAAGGGGGAGGGGGGCAGCGCTAAAAATAGCGGCAACTGCGAAGGCCAAGGCGAGGCTAAAAAAAGAAGATGCTGCAGTTGATGACGTTGGCCAGGCCAGGCAGCAGCGCAGCAGAGGGATGCAGGTGGCAGGTAGCAGGCTAACTGGAGGCTGCCACGTCATGGGGCAGGCTTATATAAGCGTGACCTCAGTAACACAGCCAAGCGGCACTGTGTGTGCTGTGCTGCACGCTTCTATATTTAATGCTGTTTATTTTTAGGCGCGTGCAGCGTGTGGGGGGCATGTGGCAAGTGGCAGCAGAGTTTGCAATGCATAATTAATACTGCCACATATGGCTCGAGCGCTGTCGCAACTGACTTAAGCACTTGCCAAGTCGCAAGTTGCAAGTCGCCTGTGGCAAGTGGCAAGTTGCACTGCCTCCTGTTGCATGTTGCGCCCGCAGCGCACAAAACTTTGTCTGCACAATGATTTGAGCTGCAAAATAATTTCGGTTGAAGCGCTTGTTTCCCCTTCTCTACCCGCATGCTCTCGCTCTCTCTCTTTTTCTCTTCCTCTCTCCTTCCCCCTCTCTCTCTCTCTCTCTCTCTGCTTGCTACACACGTGCTGCGTGCTGGCTTCGCTTCGGGGTAGGTCATAAACACATAGTGCCGTGCTCCAGTGCCACTCCCCGCCTTGCTTTGCGTACGAATTTATATTGACACACAACGTGGCGTATACGTAATACGCTCGCTTGGCCCAATTCGGAGCGTGTGCTGCTGCTGTTGCTGCCACTTCTGCTGCTGCTGCTGGCCAAGGACACACGCAGCGCCTTGGCGACGCACCCGTGTTTAGTTTTATATCGCTTTATTCCCATTTGCAGTTTTATTATTATTTTTATTGTTTTTGCCGCTTCACTCTTTCTCTCGCTTTTGCCGGCTTTGATTTCCCTGGAAACTGTGGGCAGGCGTGGGGCATATATAGTTGACAAATGTTGCAAATTACTTGCGACAAGGACGCGCGCGCTGCTGCTGGCGCGTCTGAGATTCGCTGCAATCGTCGCCAGGGGCAACGTGACGTATGCGTAATAAATAAAACTAGCGCTAAGGCTAAGGACAGTGGCGCGCCTGATACCGTCGCACAAGCAGACACACAAACACACACATACTTGTACACACTGCTACAGTCAATCAATAAAAGGCAACGATAGCACAACAACAACAACAACAACAACAAAGTCGCCTCAATGCTGCAACTTGACATTCAGCGAAGGCAGACGGAGCCGCAGCCGGAGCCACTGCCACAGCCAGAGCTAGAGCTCGAGCTATAGCTATAGCCTTCCGTATCAATCAATATGGCAATGCATCAATTTGTCAGGCTCGTTGTCGAGCTGCGCCAAGCGAAATAGTTGCAGCTTGTTTATTTTGTTGCTGTTGCTTGTCGTTTGATTGATAAGGAGGGAAAGTAGAAGGGCAGAGCAAGGGTAGGAGCTGGAAATAAAATTACAGCTAAAACTAAAGAGAGAGAGAGGCAGAGCGAGAGAGGGGAGCAATCCCTTACCATTTCGCTTGTCAATTGCTTGACAGGCAGCACAGTTTGACAAGCACTGCGCCGCACTGCGCCCGCTGCTGCTGCTGCACTGTACAAATCTCGCTGTAATCCCCTTGCGTCATGCGACACCGCGCTGTATCTTTGCGCTGCCATTAGACCAATTAGTGGGGCAAGTTGGCGTGCCACCGAGCGTGCCACACCTACAACAAACACATAAATCAACACAGGTCTGCGCTCAGGTCTGCTACAGTGCGCGCGATTTGCCCGCAAGATGGACAGACACAGCTGGAAATGGCATTAACTGAGACACACAGAGACTGAGAGTGGGAGACTGAGAGAGAGAGAGGGAGAGAGAGAGAGAAGCAGCGCCATTGTGCTGCCTTGTTTCATTGCCAGAGCCTGACGTCGTCGTTTGTTTTTCTTGGCTGATTCGCAATGAACTCGCAGAGTCCACTCGATTTCGAAGTGAAGTCAAGTGGCAAGAGAATGGCAAATGAGCACGAAACGACGGCATATAAAATTTTAAAAGGTTTGTCAGACTTTGGTATACTCTATTTATTTTACTTTGAAGATAGTTGTATATATGTATGTAGGTAAATAAATTTGTATAGCTTTTAATAATATAATAGTAAATAATATATGTGTATGCAAGTGCATAATTTTGCATAGTTATATTTAATATAATAGCATATAATATAAACATACATAAGTAAATAGTTTTGTATAGTTTTAATATATAATATATGTTTGTAAGTAAATCATTTTGCATTGTTAAATATAAAATAAAAAGTTCTATTTTATAGTAATTAAATAAAATAAAAAAACAATCTAAAAATCGGAAATTAATTGAAATTGAAATAATACAAATTTCAATAAGCTCGAGTGAAAATATATGTGCAGACAGTTTCAACTGCCGGATAGAACTGACAACAAAGACATGGGAAAAGTTTGCTCAATTTCAGGAAGTGTTTTTAATTTATGCTATGCAAATAATATATTACAAAAATTATACACTTTTTACAGAAATAATTATATTTTTATTTATAGCTGACACTAAACTAAACTGTAAAATAAAAAGTGAAAGGTATCCAGCACACTTTGTAATTTAAAATCTTTAAAAATATATATATTGAAAAAAAAAGGAAAAACTTTAGCTGCAATGAAAATTACATTGATACTCTATGTATTAACTTTAACTATAATTGTAAAGCAACAGTATAAAAAAGTAGAGTATTTAAAATTGTACAGAAAATTTCTTTTGAAATTTTTACTGATCAGCGTATTGAGTCAGTGTTCATAATATTATATAGACGACAATATTTGCAGCTATTCTTAGTAGAGAAAAGTGTATATTGATTATTTAAAACAAGATGTAACAAATGAAAATATTTAAATATAACAATATAGAAATTTAATTAAATTGCATTCAAAATATTTATTTAAATATTTCACTATTAAATAATTTATAAGCTGCACAGATAATTGCTTGGTATGTCTAATATAAAATAAATAAAAATAGCTTATTTAGAACTAGATTAAAAAATGAAATCATTAAATCATTTTATAGACCACTAAATTTGGGTCTATTTTTAATGCTGAAAAACAACATGTGACAAATTTAAAATGTTACGGGTAAGAAAATGTAGATTATATATTTTTAGATTTTTATTTCATACAAATGCAGATTATTTTTTATTATTTATGTCATATTAATGCTCAGCTTTTGAAATGATTTTTAAAATTTTTATATGATTCATAAGCTTTGATCTACATTAATTACTTAACCAGGAAAAAATCTATAATATTTTCTATCCACTCCCACATAACGTATAGAGTATACACACTTCGCTATGCGCAACTTTCACTGCGCGTTCCATGCTATAATATATATTTTTTTATACCATTTACCCATTGAAAATGGGTAAAAAATGGTATATTAACTTTGTGCAAATGTATGTAACAGGCAGAAGGAGGCGTGGCAGACCATACAAAGTATATATATTCTTGATCAGCATCAATAGCCGAGTCGATTTGGTCATGTCCGTCTGTCTGTCCGTCTGTCCGTCTGTCCGTCTGTCCGTCTGTCCGTCTGTCCGTCTGTCCGTCTGTCCGTCTGTATGAACACACAGATCTCAGCTATTAAAAGAGCTAGAGGCACCAGACTTGGTGGGAGTGTGCGTGTATTCAATACACACAAGAAGTTTATTTCAAACTTGATGTGCCACGCCCACCGCCTCCGCAAATCGATAAATGCGTATTTCGATTTTTTCCAAATAATTCAATAACGAAAAGAGATAAACGCACCAAATTTGGTAGGAGGGTGTCTTGCAACATTATGCAGAAGTTGGATTTTAGAATTTTGGATGCCACGCCCACCGCCTCTAAAAAACACATTTTTATAGTTTAAAAGAACACTAGAAAAGCTAGAAGCGCCAAATTTGAAAGTAAGGTGCCTGTTAACATTACGAAGAATGTTTGATTTTCAACTTTTGGATGCCACGCCCACCGCCCCCAAACTATTGCATTTTAAGAAAAGTAGGGAAATAACAAAACATTTTTTTTACCACTCTTGTAGCTTACCATAGTACAGATCTACCCCATAAATTTCAATCCGATCGGACAATAAACAAAGAAGTTATAGGCGCGAGAAGTTTCCCTTACATCAGCAGAGGCCCGACGCCGACGCCGACGCCGACTGCGCAGGCACAGTCGTCGCGTAGTCAGCGTTCAGTCGGCATGTGCCATTTGCGTCCATGCATGTGTATTATTTGACTTAGAAAATATGCGATGCGTTGTTTTTAGTTCGACGAATAAAAGTAATTAATATTAAAATATATCTTACTGGATGTTGCAAAAAAAATAAAAAAAATCAGTTGTGTTTGGCATTCGAACCTGGGACTCAATGTCACGGAGCCGACAACTCTCACACCAAGCTACCGACGGCAATCAAATTGCCGGTTACAAATTTCGTTCTAATATCTCAGTTGAGGCGCATTGTCTGTTTCTAGTAAATACATACAATGTTTGTGTTTATGTATGCATGTTTTAAGCGCGAAAATTTTTTCATACAGTAGAAGCTCGGCGTCAATGCTTGCGCCGCGCACGCACAGTCGCCGTGCAGTCGGCATGTGCTATTAGCGTCAATGTGTATCTAATTTCGGAAATATGCGATGCGTTGTTAACTTACTTAACTTAACTTACTGTCGAGTGCACTCGACTGTAGTTTTCTTTAATTTTTATACCATTTACCCATTGAAAATGGGTAAAAAATGGTATATTAACTTTGTGAAAATGTATGTAACATGCAGAAGAAGGCGTGGCAGACCAGACAAAGTATATATTACAATCCGTTCGGACAATAAATAAAGAAGTTAAAGTTGTGGGCGCTTAGAATTTTCAACTAAAATGTTGAACTGACGCAGCAGAGGGCCGGCATCAATAAAAATCTCATTTGCCGATCGCACTGTGTAACTGTGTGTGGTCGTGATGGTTGGCTTGCAAGTTTCAAATGCAGGGGGTCGCGGGTTCGAATCCCGCGCTGGACGATTTTTTATACCATTTACCCATTGAAAATGGGTAAAAAATGGTATATTAACTTTGTGCAAATGTATGTAACAGGCAGAAGGAGGCGTGGCAGACCATACAAAGTATATATATTCTTGATCAGCATCAATAGCCGAGTCGATTTGGTCATGTCCGTCTGTCTGTCCGTCTGTCCGTCTGTCCGTCTGTCCGTCTGTCCGTCTGTCCGTCTGTCCGTCTGTCCGTCTGTATGAACACACAGATCTCAGCTATTAAAAGAGCTAGAGGCACCAGACTTGGTGGGAGTGTGCGTGTATTCAATACACACAAGAAGTTTATTTCAAACTTGATGTGCCACGCCCACCGCCTCCGCAAATCGATAAATGCGTATTTCGATTTTTTCCAAATAATTCAATAACGAAAAGAGATAAACGCACCAAATTTGGTAGGAGGGTGTCTTGCAACATTATGCAGAAGTTGGATTTTAGAATTTTGGATGCCACGCCCACCGCCTCTAAAAAACACATTTTTATAGTTTCAAAGAAAACTAGAAAAGCTAGAAGCACCAAATTTGAAAGTAAGGTGCCTGGTAACATTACGGAGAATGTTTGATTTTCAACTTTTGGATGCCACGCCCACCGCCCCCACACTATTGCATTTTAAGAAAAGTAGGGAAATAACAAAACATTTTTTTCAACACTCTTGTAGCTTACCATAGTACAGATCTACCCTATAAATTTCAATCCGATCGGACAATAAACACAGAAGTTATAGGCACGAGAAGTTTCGCTCACAGCAGTAGAGGCCCGACGCCGACGCCGACGCCGACTGCGCACGCCGACTGCGCACGCACAGTCGTCGTGTAGTCAGTGTGCAGTCGGCATGTGCCATTAGCGTCAATGCATGTGAATTTGTCCTCGAAAATATGCGATGCGTTGTTATTCGCCGAATAAAAGTAATTAATATTAAGAATTAGTTTTTAACAGCGAAAGGTAAATGGTATCTTACTGTCGAGTGCACTCGACTGTAGCTTTCTTCACTTGTTATATTTAGCTACACTGTTGTTGTTCTCGGTTCTCGGTTCTCTGTTCTCCGCTGCTCTGTTCTTTTTTGCGGCAGTTTGTTATTAAACTGCCGCCACAGACTATACAGAGCATATAGCATATATACACACAGCGTATTCACTCTTACTTTCTAATTTCTTTTTGGGCTTTCGGCTTAGTGATAACAGATGTTTGGCCCGAACACGCGATGAGGCGCGTCGCGGCGTTACGCGGCAGGGCCAATACACGTTGCGGTCATAAATCTTGGCGTTAAAGTGACACACACACAAATAGTCGACTATATTAATAATATATATACATGCATATATATATATATATATATTTATATAGAGAGAGAGTGAGTGCTTTTAGCCGGGGGCAATGCCTCAATTGAATTGCGAGCGGCGACTTTAAAGCACAAAAGCGGATTATTAATCAAGGCCAAATGCGATACAAAAAGGCTCGGGCTTGGGCTAATTGAATACGTGGCAGGCAGCAGCAGCAGGCAGTTATGACCGCAGAGAAAGCTGAAAAGTGTTGCACGCGCCATTTGGCATGCAAATTAGCCGCCAGCCTTGAAGTATGCAATGGAATTTGTGCAGGCCGCAAGCAAAATGTTGCATGCCGACCACGTCGCCGGGCCCAGGCACAGCCGCAAGTCATGTGTGAAGTGTGGCAAGTGCGAGTGCGGCAAGTGGCAAGTGCGCTGCCCGAGTATATGTAATCAGCAAGCCCCTTGCCCGGCCGATCGGACGGACGCTTGAATTATGCAAGCGCCGTTGACGCCGTCGACCTTGTGCAGCAGGCAGCATTTTGCAGCACGCAGCGCCACGCAGCAACGGCAGCGACCTGCCGCAGGTGTGAAATTTCCCATTGTGTGATCGATAAAGGCTTCACGTCTCTCGTCCTTGAAGGCGAAATTTACGACAAAATAAACAAGTTGACGGTGCCGGGCAGAGGCCGCCGCCTCTGCCTACAGCTAGATAAGGCTATGCCTTGGCGCAGGCCCCACTTTATGGCAGAGCAAAAGCTAAAAGACAAATTGCCCATAAAACGAAAGTACATAAAAAAAGCCAGAGAGAAAGGCATGGATGCGGGCATTTCACCCGAAATTCGTTATTTAAGTAAAGTAATTCAAGCTCAAACTGAGCGCAGCTAAGCTCGAGTAGTGTATGTGTGTGTGTGTGTGTGTTGACGGATAAATTTGATAAGCTCGTGATGCTGCAAGCACTCAGCTTTCTCTGTGTGTGTGTGTGTTTACAGTTTAATAATTTCTTGCTGCTATGCGGATAAACGGATAATTTCGTCAAGCAGCCAGGCACTTGGCTAAAGTTCCTAGTGTGTGTGTCTAATGATTTCATTATGATTGCAGTCCTAGCTAAGCGCAGCTGAGCCGGATAAATGCATAATTTCTTGTAGGACAAATTTGAGACTCTACTAAGCTGAGCCTTAGCAACGTTCGATAAACTCTTGATGCAGCAGGCATGTGTGTGTGTATTGCTGCTATGCGGATAAACGGATAATTTTCTGAAGCAGCCAGATACTTGGCAAAATTTCCTAGTGTGTGTGTCTGTTCAATGGTTTCCTTATGCTTGCACTCTAGCTAAGCTAAGCTGAGCCGGATAAATGCATAATTTCCTGCAGCTGGCACTTGAGCTTGGATAAATTTGAGACCCTACTAAGCTGAGCCTAAGCAACGCTCAGTGTGCGTGCTGGATAATTGCTGCATGGTTGCTGCTTAAACTAAGCAGCGCTCAGTTTGTGTCTGTATGTGTTTGTGTGCAGTGCTTGATGCCTGCTCAAACTAAGCTGTCGGTGTGTTTGTGTGTGTGTGTTGTGCCTGCGGATAAAAATGATAATTTCTTGTCTGCTGCTGCTGCTGTCGCTGCCGCTGCCGACGTCGACTGCGCTGCGCTGCCTTGTGAGCTTTTCAATATTTACGCAGCGACTTGGCTGGCGCTAATCCAGCTTGCCTTGCCTTGCCCCGCCCCTCTCTCCTCTTGCTGCTGCTTGCCAAACATTTTTTGCATTGAGCTTTTTTTCGAAGCGAATTTCGCTGTTTGCTTTGCCTATTTGCAGCAGCAGCAGTTTTCAAGCAGGCGTCGGCGTCGACGTCGACGTCGTCAGCGCTGCCAGTGCTGGCATCTTTTTGGCTTTGCGGCCATTTTGGGGTTGTTTATGTTTTGCTTTTGTACTTCGTGTTGAGGTAGGATGCGCCGCAGCAGCAGCTCAGCATGCGTGTGCGTATGTATGTGTGTGTGTGCTAGGTGTGTCTATTGTTATACTCACCTTTGACTTGAGTGGGGCAGAAATCTATGCAGCATTCAGTAAGGGATTCTTTCTTCATCTTCTTCTTCTTCTTGTTGTTGTTGTTGCTTCGATTATTTATTTTTTGTTTGGTGTTGTTTTCCTTGTAGTTGTATATAATATATTTATATATATATATATTTGAGTATAGTTATTATTACATTTTGTCTTGAACACTTTGTCTTTATCACTTTGTTTGGCTGCAACGAAGCGGAAACTATCAAATGTCTGGCTGCCAGTCGCCGGCACCAGTCTATATAGTGCGATTATGGCCTGAAAGCGGACTGACTAACTTCGAGCCATGTCTGGCGTCATTTTGGGGCCCGATAAATCAATCAAATAAGAATTTAATGCATGTGTTTAAAACAAAAGATAAGATAGTTGCGATAGCTAGTGGAAAAGTCGGTGTGGGCTCAAAATACAATTAAGAGAAATGTAAATTCTGGAATTTGTTGCAGCATTTTGTCGGCAGATATGATAAGTTTTTGTGTAGGAAAATCTCTGGATTTTGTAGATTATATTTGTGTGTTTGCTGTTTAATTTTGTAGATTATTTTGCTGTATTTTTGTAGAGTATTTTTATTATTTTATTTTATAGTTATTATTTTTTATAGTTCTTTTTTTATAGTTATTGTTTTATAGTTATTATTTTATATAATTATTTTTTTTCTCTGTCATGTTTTCTGATTTATAGTTTTTTTTGTATTTTTAAATTAGTTTACGGTACAGAAAAAGTTTTATTTATGGCATTTGTTTAATTTATTTTATTTATTTGTTTTAATTATTTTTAATGTTTAATTTTATTGTTTTCTGTTTCACTTTTTGCAAATATTTGATAATTTAATTTTGTGTATCAAATTTTGTTCTAGTTACTATTTTATTTTATTTATTTGTTAGTTTTTTTTGTTTTCTGTTTAACTTTATGCAAATATTTTATAATTTAATTTTGTGCATCAAATTTATTTTTTTTATTTATTTATTATTTATTTTTGGTTTTCTGTTTCACTTTATGCAAATATTTTATAATTTAATTTTGTGCATTAAATTGTTTTTTTTTTGTATTTTTTCTATTTACTATTTATTATTATTTTATTTATTTATTTTTTTTTTGTAAATATTTTATAATTTAATTTTGCGAATCAAATTTTTCGTAGTATTTTTTCTATCGCTTTTCAATTTTCACTAAATTTTCACGCACTTGCCACACGTGCTGCTGCTGCATATTTCGGGGCACATGCAGCCTGCTTTTTTCGCCTGTTTTTCTTTTGTTTTACTTGTTGGCTTTTCTTTTCCTGGCTGCTGCTGCTGCTTCTGCTGCCATAGTTAGCCTTCAACACACATACACACACACGCGCACATGCCGAGCAACACACACACAGGCACGCGCACACGCTCAGACATGCTCAAACATGTGCGCAGGTGTGCGCCTTGATTTTCAATTATTCACAAGTTAATTAAATCAATTTGCATAATTTAAGCAACTAATTTAGACTTTATTTTTATCAATATTTAGTTCCTTTTGTTTTCCACTGCTTTGTCACTTTCTTCCGAGCAGCAGAAAAGCTGAAAAAGTTTTCCTACTTTTCGTCTCTGCTCTCTTTTATTTTATTTTTTTTTTTTTGGCCACAAGCGGAACGGAAAGAACAGAAAATTTTGTTTGCTGGCCGCTGTCTCTGTATGGGTAGGTGGGTGTGTGTGAAAGTGTTTGTGTGTGTGTGTATATAGGTGTGTGTTTGACAACCACGGGCGCGTGCACCGCGCTGCTGCTACTGCTGCTGCTGCTGCTTTTGCTGCGCTTTGTCCGTGCGTACGTGCGACGCGCTCGCTGTCCTACTGGCGACTGCTGCCACTGGGCCAAGCGAAACGACTTCAATTGGCCTAACCCAGAGCGAACGAGAGCGTGCGCTCTCTCGCACAGCAACAGCAACAAGAGAGTGAGAGAGCGCACAGCAGAGCTGAGAGCAAAAGCGCCGCTTGCTGGAACGTGTGCTCCTTGCGAGCAACAGGGAAGAGCAGCGCAACGCCGAGCTTTTGTCTGGCTTGCGGCGAAAGCTTTTCTAACGCACATGGCATTTGTTTATGTTTGCGCGAGCTTTTCGCCGCAGCCAAAATAGCACTGCATATTTTTAGGCCACCGAGAGAGCGAGCGAGCAAGAGAGATAAAGAGAGAGAGAGTCGCGTGGGAGTCTGGTTGGAAGCTGCTTGGAGTCTGTCTTGAATTTTGTATTTCCTTAACACTATGGATTGGGGCTATCATCAAATTTACAGTCGAGGCGCATAAAGTATCGTAATTCGAACAAAGAGTGGATGAAGGCCGAGCTGGGCTAATCTGCCGCTGCATTGGACTCGGCATGGTCGTTGTGGCCAATATTGAGGGCCATTTCGGCCTGCGAGTGCCGCAGCGGATACAGATGATCCATGTGATCGATGAACGGACGCACTCCCTCCGGATTCTTCATGTACTTTGCCACGCTGAGTATGATGTGGCGATAGATTTGATGATCGCGATACGCGGCATTCGGGCGTCGCTTCTGCGGCGGTCTAAAGGAGTTATATAAGATTTGTAGAGTCTATAATATATATACTCTTCTATATGTATATACATACCGCTCCTGGGCGCGCTGTATGACGCGTCGCCGCCGCACCAGCTCGGTTCTCCGACAACTTTCACAGTAGGCGAAGTAGCCGCAAATGGAGATGACAATGACGGCGATGACGTAGATAAGCCAGCTGTAGCCCAGGAAGCTGCCAACGATATGATGATATGCTAGACCATATATCCGAAATTATCATAGCGAGCTTACGTCACAAATGTTGCATTCAAATCCTTCCAGATTTGCGAAACATTCTCGCGTTGATTCTTTTTCGCCTCGTTTCTCCAGAAGGCAAAGGGGAACATGGTTTTCTCGTATTTTTCTTCTTCTTCTTTTTTTTTTGAATTTTATTCTTTTTCCAATTTTTTTTTTTTGGTGTGGTTTTGAGTGTGACTATTTGCTGAAATTTCAAATTTGTTTTATTGCCCAGAACACAAAAAAAAAAAAAATAGTATAATTACTCGTCTGAAACTGTGTTCCCCAACAAGACAGGCAAGGCCGGGCTGCTCAGTCCGAGAATCTTCGGAGAATCTCATAGGTGTTGCCAACTAATTGGAATTAAAGACACAACAATTTGTTTATCCTTAACCAACCAGGAAGTCGTGCAATGCCACAGAGCGCTTAATAAGGCGTCAAGGTCGCGATCGATCGATCGACGCGATGCGATGCGATGCGATGCGATGCTCACGCCGATCAGTCGAACGATCGCTTAGCCTGTCTTGGCAATTCGTGAGCTTCCGTCAAATGCGAGAGGGAGGGAGGGGAGGGAAGTGATCACTGGGAAAGCGTCTGGAAAAGCGTGAGCAAATAAATTATATGCTCGATCGCCGCAGCTGTCCGCCTTGTCCGCCTTGTCCGCACTGTCAAGCGATCATGCAGCACACACGTTTGACACGCGGCCGGCTGAATTTATGGCCATGTCTTTGGCAGCATCTAGGCCCAATATGACATTGCATATTGCTCCAAATTGGCGAACGACCCAACCCAAGAAAACGCAGCCAACATGACACGTTGAATGCAACAAATTGCAGGCGATTCGATCGCGAATTCTGCTGACACACTGCACTTGGAGTTCGGCACTTTATGCGGACTTTACTCCACGCAAATACAAGTATTATTATTATTCTTGCGTTTTTCCATTTAACTGCAAACGATGTTTGCGTTGGCTCAAGACTCGTCTGAGTTAGAACTTACTCATCCGTAATTACTCGAGCAGCTGTACCGATTTCCACCGAAAACAACATAAAACCGAATTGCGCATCGCAGACTTAAGTGATTTTCACGTTGTTGTTGAGAGAATTTAAGATCGCGCCGAGATGATAATAAAGAAACAGTTAAAGAACTGGCAGAGATTATCATAAAGTTGCAGAGAGTTTTCTAAACTCGACTTTACAGCCAGCACAACTAGTAGATGCTCTCTAAGACAGTGAAACCTCGTGAGAGAGCGATCAAATATTTTACGATCAGCAGCGAATCGAATCGATCGCTGATCTGTATAATCTACGTAAGCTCATCTTTCTTCCGCTTCGAAGCGAGGCATACCCCATTTACGCGCTTTTATGACAACGCATAAAAAGATCTTCAAGATGAGTTTCTTCTTCACAGCTGCGAGGCGGCTTCGATTCGATTGCCACTTTTGGTGCCTCGCATCTGAAGTGATATTGCCGTCAGCTCATCAAACGGCTGTCAAATTAACTAAACACACGCATTGATGGGGCCCCCCCACACACGAAATGCAAATGAAATGTTATCAGTTTTCCCCTCGCTCTCGCTCTCGCTCTCACTCTTGGCCCTATTGTTATCAGCTCTTATGCCTAATTCGAGGCGTGGGAGTGCGACAAGTGGCAACTAATAGCCCAATAAATGCTGTTCGACTGCAGATCGCGGCAACTGGTCAAGCTTTTGTGGCGCTGCGTTGCCACATCATCAGCTTGCAACCAGTTTGAGAGTGCATCCTTTTGACAAGCGGTGGCCTATGATGACAGCTCGTGGGGCTCGGGGCTTGCAGCTCCGACTATGGCAGCTTGTGTCGCCACAATTGGGCAAGGGCAGGCAAACAAGTTCTTGCAACGCGAGATCAGCCGATCGCTGCGACTCGAGTCTTTGCCTAGCGAAGCGCAAATATTTAACTTAACAAGGCGGCACAAGCCCATAAAGAGCACAAGACTGTGCACTGTGGAGAGTATTTATTAATAATTATCGAATTTTTTTAGACTGTTTTTTTAAGTACTCCTAGGCCAGACGAATATCTCTGTTAATATTTATTGACTATAATTCCATTTGCTAAATAAATATAAGGTTTAATTAATAGAAAATAAAAAAAAATATATATATTTTTAAAGTCTGTCAATTAAAACGCAAGATTTCAAACTGATAGTAGTACATTTTTAAGTTTTTTGTGTTTCTTTCATGGCAGTTTCTTGAAATAATCAATTGCCTTATTGTATAATATTTATGTTTTAATATTTTTAAAATTTTTGCGTTTTTTTCATGGCATTTCTCTTGAAATAATTATTTGCATTATTTATTATAATCCATTTTGTTAAATAATAATAAGGTTTAACAAAAGAAGTATATTTTTAAAGTCTGCCAATTAAAAATCAAGTTTTTTAACTAATAGTAGTTCATTTTTAAGATTTTTTTGGTTTGTTGCATGGCTTTTCGTTTAAAACAAGCAATAATTGCATTTTCTTAGCTTGAGTTGCTTTTTTCCAAACGCCATACATCAAAAAGCCATGGCTTTAAAAAAGCGAAGCCAACTACTTGAATTATAGAATTTTAATATTTTGAAATGTTTCCCGAAAAATTTGTAATGTTGCCCATAGTGAACTGCAGCAGCAGCTACTTCTTCAGCTACCTTAGTCTAGGCGGGAGTGCAGCATCAAATAGCATGAAAAAAAGAAACAAAAGAAGAGAAAAGCAAAAAGAACAACGACAACAACAGCGTCACAGCGTCGTGCGCTCGGGTTGAAAGAAAGTGTTCTCGCGAAAAGCCGAAGCCCCTGCCGAACTGCACATACACGAACGGTGCAACTGTGTGACTTTCGGTTTCGGTTTTTCATTCGCACGCGATCGTTCGCTCAGTGTGGCTCCGCGCGTCCACGAGTTCAGTTGTATGCCAGAGCGATCGTCGCGCAGATCAAATATCACAGCGTTCGGGGTGATCAGTGATCTGTTCGTGGGCAGTTCGGGCTCCTCTTCGCGTCGTCTTACGGAAGCTGGCTGAAGCGTCTCTGTCTCTTTAATCTTTAACAAATGTTTATACGAAAATAATTGGAAATCTTCTTCCCGTAACGGCCATAAGTACCCTATATGCATATACATATATTTATGTGTATATTTTAATTTATTACACAAGCAAATGCCGCGTATCTGCTTAATGTCAGCGTGAAGCAGCGAGGAATTCCATTCGATTTATTTATTGTTTGTGATTGCAAATTTGACATAATTGAGCACTGATTTATTTCGGCCGAAAACACAATACCCCCACATAGAAGTCGGCAGTCAGCAGCCAGTACTTGGCCAATTGGCGCGTAAGTTAAACGCAAATACATGTTAATTATAATGAACTGCAATAATTTATGCCGACGACTGTGCCGACACTGCGACATTTCCTTGTAGACTAAATGCTACATGCCTCTTGTACGTATTTGCATGTGCTAATAATTGAATAGTCTTGTCTGCGCTTGGAACTAATAGATCATATGCTCTATAAGCTGTATGGTCTCTCATTGAATATGCTAATGCGTTTGTGGCAGAGCGAGATCTGGGTAGTGCGTATAACTGCTTTAGAAAAGTGATCGTAGCTTTTGAAAGTTATCCCCAAGAAAATTGAGAAATCAGAAATATATACTAGGAGCAATATGATCTTTCAATTAATATGATGATAGCTTTCTCTACTGTTTTTTAATAATTATTCCAAAATAATACTGTAGCAAGCTCCGAGATCCCAGTAAAGATCGTGCCAAGTAGCGATCAGTTCTAAATAAGTTGAGCTCAAAGTATTCATTTAACAGATATGCATGATTTCTAAATAATCCTTCAGCTAATTTCGTAAGGATCAGAGAAAGACCCAAATAGTTTATATAGTTATTATAGTTATTATTATTATATATAGTTATTATAGTTATTATATACTATAAGATACAGTCATCTAATGCTGCGATCCCAGAGAAGATCGCACCAAGTAGCGCTCAGTTGACAAGTTCCCCAAGTTTATCTACATTTAATTGGATTCACAAATGATCAAGCATTTGTTTCCCATTCAAAATCAACAGCTCTTTATCTAACTTTACGACTTGCCTAGGACATGCATGTAGTATTTCGTACGATTTCCGTTTTTACACAGAATACCGTTTGATATATGTTTTGTCTGCTCGATTCTGACATTGTCACGATCGCTCAAATTTGATCGTGCCTGCTTTTCAGTGTCGCCAAGCGCAAGAATAATAAAAATATTCATAAATGACTTGCGCAATTCGCAAACATGTGCGAGTAGATACATATATATATATCCATATATGATATATGTCTGTCGTATGCAAATCGGTTGTAGCTTCGGTCTAGTCTATGTTTTTGGTAAGGCGCAGCGGCAGCAGCAGCACGAGCAATAATTTTCAATTTTTTCATGTTGTTCTCTGTTTTTTTCTAATTAACCAAAGTCATTTGCATGAATAACGCAGCTAACGGTAAACGGGGTTTATGTCTTTTGTCTGTGTAACAGCGGCGTCTGACCCAGAGAGTCGGGCAAGCAAACAAAAAGACACTCGAGACTCGCTCAGCGAGACGAGACGATGGCAAGGGACTGGGGGGCGATGGCAATTCGTGCGGGGACTCGAACTACCACGCTGCGGGCTATGCGTGGGCGTAACCAACGCCCCTTTTACAGCTGCAGTGCAATTAGCAAAAGACTCGAATAAGCAGGCGTCTACAAAATACTTGGAACAACCAGGTTTCTCTTGCCCCTTCGCCCCCTGCTGCTCCTCCGCGAGTTTTTCGCTTTTCTGTTTCGCTTTTTTTTCTGCAATTGTTATTCAACTGGACTCTTGAAGCTGAACTTGTTGAGTTGAAGTCGAGCTGCGCTACCCTTCAGCCATTGAAAATGGTTAAAAGCGGGTATACTGACTTTACAGAGGTGTTTGTAAATGCAGGAAGTGATAAAAGTATCAAGAATCCCATTGAAAGTAATACTTCTATGAAAAAAAAACAAAAAATATGTGATATTTTGGCTTAAAAAATTAAAATTAAAATTAAAAAACTAAAAAATGAAATTAAAATCTACAGCATAATGAATTTAAAAGTACATGCCGCCTTTTTGCTTGTCCGTCTACAGTCTGTTGGACAAGTTTGCTTCTTGGTAGTCGTTACTCATTGTTCAAAATACAGTAATGTTTTGCCAATGCGAAAAAATTCTATTTAATGTATGTGGGCATAAAAAGTAAGTGTCCGTATTGAAGAGGTCAATACCAAATCGTTTTGTCCGTACCATAAGGACTATGATAGTTAAAATTTCATTGTCCGTATAAATGAGAACGGACAGTACAAAATTCTGATGAACTAGTAAATAATTTTCATATTTATTTATTTACGGAAATTATTAAATGAAGTTAACTATTAAAGGGTATCTCTCAAGTGAGTGCACTTTCTTTAATTGTTGTTGCTGGTCGTTTTGTCTTGGCTTTTTGCTCTCTGCTTTTTGCAGGGTGCCAAAATGTCAAACTGTCCCGGCCCAAACATGTTGCGCACATAGTTTTCTTTGACTTTGAGAAAACACAAGGCGCAAGACTTCAAAAAAAAACAAGTGAAGAAAGCTACAGTCGAGTGCACTCGACAGTAAGATACCATTTACCTTTCGCTGTTAAAAACTAATTCTTAATATTAATTACTTTTATTCGGCGAATAACAACGCATCGCATATTTTCGAGGACAAATTCACATGCATTGACGCTAATGGCACATGCCGACTGCACACTGACTACACGACGACTGTGCGTGCGCAGTCGGCGTGCGCAGTCGGCGTCGGCGTCGGCGTCGGGCCTCTACTGCTGTGAGCGAAACTTCTCGTGCCTATAACTTCTGTGTTTATTGTCCGATCGGATTGAAATTTATAGGGTAGATCTGTACTATGGTAAGCTACAAGAGTGTTGAAAAAAATGTTTTGTTATTTCCCTACTTTTCTTAAAATGCAATAGTGTGGGGGCGGTGGGCGTGGCATCCAAAAGTTGAAAATCAAACATTCTCCGTAATGTTACCAGGCACCTTACTTTCAAATTTGGTGCTTCTAGCTTTTCTAGTTTTCTTTGAAACTATAAAAATGTGTTTTTTAGAGGCGGTGGGCGTGGCATCCAAAATTCTAAAATCCAACTTCTGCATAATGTTGCAAGACACCCTCCTACCAAATTTGGTGCGTTTATCTCTTTTCGTTATTGAATTATTTGGAAAAAATCGAAATACGCATTTATCGATTTGCGGAGGCGGTGGGCGTGGCACATCAAGTTTGAAATAAACTTCTTGTGTGTATTGAATACACGCACACTCCCACCAAGTCTGGTGCCTCTAGCTCTTTTAATAGCTGAGATCTGTGTGTTCATACAGACGGACAGACGGACAGACGGACAGACGGACAGACGGACAGACGGACAGACGGACAGACGGACAGACAGACGGACATGACCAAATCGACTCGGCTATTGATGCTGATCAAGAATATATATACTTTGTATGGTCTGCCACGCCTCCTTCTGCCTGTTACATACATTTGCACAAAGTTAATATACCATTTTTTACCCATTTTCAATGGGTAAATGGTATAAAAAATCGTCCAGCGCGGGATTCGAACCCGCGACCCCCTGCATTTGAAACTTGCAAGCCAACCATCACGACCACACACAGTTACACAGTGCGATCGGCAAATGAGATTTTTATTGATGCCGGCCCTCTGCTGCGTCAGTTCAACATTTTAGTTGAAAATTCTAAGCGCCCACAACTTTAACTTCTTTATTTATTGTCCGAACGGATTGTAATATATACTTTGTCTGGTCTGCCACGCCTTCTTCTGCATGTTACATACATTTTCACAAAGTTAATATACCATTTTTTACCCATTTTCAATGGGTAAATGGTATAAAAATTAAAGAAAACTACAGTCGAGTGCACTCGACAGTAAGTTAAGTTAAGTAAGTTAACAACGCATCGCATATTTCCGAAATTAGATACACATTGACGCTAATAGCACATGCCGACTGCACGGCGACTGTGCGTGCGCGGCGCAAGCATTGACGCCGAGCTTCTACTGTATGAAAAAATTTTCGCGCTTAAAACATGCATACATAAACACAAACATTGTATGTATTTACTAGAAACAGACAATGCGCCTCAACTGAGATATTAGAACGAAATTTGTAACCGGCAATTTGATTGCCGTCGGTAGCTTGGTGTGAGAGTTGTCGGCTCCGTGACATTGAGTCCCAGGTTCGAATGCCAAACACAACTGATTTTTTTTATTTTTTTTGCAACATCCAGTAAGATATATTTTAATATTAATTACTTTTATTCGTCGAACTAAAAACAACGCATCGCATATTTTCTAAGTCAAATAATACACATGCATGGACGCAAATGGCACATGCCGACTGAACGCTGACTACGCGACGACTGTGCCTGCGCAGTCGGCGTCGGCGTCGGCGTCGGGCCTCTGCTGATGTAAGGGAAACTTCTCGCGCCTATAACTTCTTTGTTTATTGTCCGATCGGATTGAAATTTATGGGGTAGATCTGTACTATGGTAAGCTACAAGAGTGGTAAAAAAAATGTTTTGTTATTTCCCTACTTTTCTTAAAATGCAATAGTTTGGGGGCGGTGGGCGTGGCATCCAAAAGTTGAAAATCAAACATTCTTCGTAATGTTAACAGGCACCTTACTTTCAAATTTGGCGCTTCTAGCTTTTCTAGTGTTCTTTTAAACTATAAAAATGTGTTTTTTAGAGGCGGTGGGCGTGGCATCCAAAATTCTAAAATCCAACTTCTGCATAATGTTGCAAGACACCCTCCTACCAAATTTGGTGCGTTTATCTCTTTTCGTTATTGAATTATTTGGAAAAAATCGAAATACGCATTTATCGATTTGCGGAGGCGGTGGGCGTGGCACATCAAGTTTGAAATAAACTTCTTGTGTGTATTGAATACACGCACACTCCCACCAAGTCTGGTGCCTCTAGCTCTTTTAATAGCTGAGATCTGTGTGTTCATACAGACGGACAGACGGACAGACGGACAGACGGACAGACGGACAGACGGACAGACGGACAGACAGACGGACATGACCAAATCGACTCGGCTATTGATGCTGATCAAGAATATATATACTTTGTATGGTCTGCCACGCCTCCTTCTGCCTGTTACATACATTTGCACAAAGTTAATATACCATTTTTTACCCATTTTCAATGGGTAAATGGTATAATTATACCATAAATGTATATTAATGCAATTAAATATAAATATACATTTATTAACAATATGTTTCCTTAGTGCGCATTGGGTTGCACGTCCCATACATACATATATATTATACATAAATACATACATAACTATACATAAATACATACATTCATATGTATTTACTAGGAACAAACAATGTGCCTCAACTGAGATATTAGGTCGAAATTTGTAACCGGCATTTTGATTGCCGTCGGTGGTGTGGTGTGATAGTTGTCGGCTTGGTAACTTTATGTACCCGGTTCGATTCCCAGCGGGCTAAAGAACAAACAATTATTTTTTTTTTTTTTGCATCATAACTTTAATTTTCAGTTTCGATTCCCAACACAGGCTTCCTTCTGTATTGCTAAGAACAAATTATTGGTTTTTCTTATTTTTTTTGCATCATCTATGTTCGTCAATTTGATTAAAAATATCATACTATATTTTTCGGTACAGTGCAAAATTATTTAAAAATAATAAAAAAAATCGTCCAGCGCGGGATTCGAACCCGCGACCCCCTGCATTTGAAACTTGCAAGCCAACCATCACGACCACACACAGTTACACAGTGCGATCGGCAAATGAGATTTTTATTGATGCCGGCCCTCTGCTGCGTCAGTTCAACATTTTAGTTGAAAATTCTAAGCGCCCACAACTTTAACTTCTTTATTTATTGTCCGAACGGATTGTAATATATACTTTGTCTGGTCTGCCACGCCTTCTTCTGCATGTTACATACATTTTCACAAAGTTAATATACCATTTTTTACCCATTTTCAATGGGTAAATGGTATAAAAATTAAAGAAAACTACAGTCGAGTGCACTCGACAGTAAGTTAAGTTAAGTAAGTTAACAACGCATCGCATATTTCCGAAATTAGATACACATTGACGCTAATAGCACATGCCGACTGCACGGCGACTGTGCGTGCGCGGCGCAAGCATTGACGCCGAGCTTCTACTGTATGAAAAAATTTTCGCGCTTAAAACATGCATACATAAACACAAACATTGTATGTATTTACTAGAAACAGACAATGCGCCTCAACTGAGATATTAGAACGAAATTTGTAACCGGCAATTTGATTGCCGTCGGTAGCTTGGTGTGAGAGTTGTCGGCTCCGTGACATTGAGTCCCAGGTTCGAATGCCAAACACAACTGATTTTTTTTATTTTTTTTGCAACATCCAGTAAGATATATTTTAATATTAATTACTTTTATTCGTCGAACTAAAAACAACGCATCGCATATTTTCTAAGTCAAATAATACACATGCATGGACGCAAATGGCACATGCCGACTGAACGCTGACTACGCGACGACTGTGCCTGCGCAGTCGGCGTCGGCGTCGGCGTCGGGCCTCTGCTGATGTAAGGGAAACTTCTCGCGCCTATAACTTCTTTGTTTATTGTCCGATCGGATTGAAATTTATGGGGTAGATCTGTACTATGGTAAGCTACAAGAGTGGTAAAAAAAATGTTTTGTTATTTCCCTACTTTTCTTAAAATGCAATAGTTTGGGGGCGGTGGGCGTGGCATCCAAAAGTTGAAAATCAAACATTCTTCGTAATGTTAACAGGCACCTTACTTTCAAATTTGGCGCTTCTAGCTTTTCTAGTGTTCTTTTAAACTATAAAAATGTGTTTTTTAGAGGCGGTGGGCGTGGCATCCAAAATTCTAAAATCCAACTTCTGCATAATGTTGCAAGACACCCTCCTACCAAATTTGGTGCGTTTATCTCTTTTCGTTATTGAATTATTTGGAAAAAATCGAAATACGCATTTATCGATTTGCGGAGGCGGTGGGCGTGGCACATCAAGTTTGAAATAAACTTCTTGTGTGTATTGAATACACGCACACTCCCACCAAGTCTGGTGCCTCTAGCTCTTTTAATAGCTGAGATCTGTGTGTTCATACAGACGGACAGACGGACAGACGGACAGACGGACAGACGGACAGACGGACAGACGGACAGACGGA
The DNA here is from genome assembly GCA_035046045.1 of Zaprionus bogoriensis. NCBI lineage: Eukaryota > Metazoa > Arthropoda > Insecta > Diptera > Drosophilidae > Zaprionus > Zaprionus bogoriensis. The sequence continues at coordinate 972,986 of JAWNOI010000145.1, forward strand.
CAGACAGACGGACATGACCAAATCGACTCGGCTATTGATGCTGATCAAGAATATATATACTTTGTATGGTCTGCCACGCCTCCTTCTGCCTGTTACATACATTTGCACAAAGTTAATATACCATTTTTTACCCATTTTCAATGGGTAAATGGTATAAAAAAAACATAAGGAAAAAACACACACACATTCCTTTAATTGGACTGAAAGTAAAGTGTAAACAAAAAGCGTGCGATTGATTCCAGTAAAGCACACCTCATCCCCCTCCCTCTACCAACTAGACGCCACACAGTTTGTTGATCTTTGCCGCAGAAACTATGGAACAACAAATCAGAGAGTAAAACACAAATGTCAAAACAGCGAACGAGATACACATGTTTCTCTCTGCATTTGCATAAAGCGAGTGTGAAGAAAATATGAAAAAAAAATAAAAAAAAATTATACTAAATATATAATAAAATAACTAAGTGTTGGCCATGAAATCGCTGTGGTAACTGGGCCAGTTGCAGTTCTCCTCCTCCTCCTCCTGGTGCTCCTGCAACTGCTGCTTTCGCGGCCTTTTTGTCAGCTTTCTCACGTTCGTAAGCTGACAAGAAGCAACAGGTTGAGTGATATGCAGGCATAAGGCACATATTTGATGATCTGTCAGATAAAATATGCCACAACAGAGAGCGAGAGAGAGAGAGGGAGAGAGGTACAGCTGGGGTTATTGAACTGCCCGCGGCGAAATGAGTTCAGTTTTGGGGGCATTTTCCTTTGTGGTTGGGTGGTTTTTTGTGCGCTGGGTGGTCAGTTGGAACCACTACCCCCCGTACGCTCATACCTAGTGTTAACTACACTTGGCTGATTGAACGAATTTAAATGCTGCTGCGATTTCGGTAGAGATCTGAGACATTTAACAGTTCATCTATGTTTGGCGGCTCATTTCGAACGCTCCGAAATTCCGAATATTTTCTTCTCTTTTTTTTTGAGTATTTCCGAAAATACCATAATCAATTGCAGAGCTGCCTTGGCTGCTACGCAGTGCGTGAGTTGCCAAACAGATTTGTGTTGCTGTTGTTGCTGTTGCTGCTGGCAGGCGGCGTTAATCGCTTAGTTTATCTCTTTATAAGAACTTGAGGCGCGCCGTCTTCTCGAACATGTTGAAGAGTTGTTGTTGGCTTTAGTTGCCGTTGCTGCTGTTGCTGCTGCTGCAGCGCCTGCGATTACACAAAACATAAATAAAAACGCAGCTGTTTGAATTGCACAAAGTGAGGGAGAGCAGACAGGAGACTGCAGTGGGGGCAAAGGCAGCCAAGCATTTAATTAACATTTAAATGGCCAGGCTGAGGAGCTGTTACTTTAAATTACAGCACCCAAATGATGAAAAACACACACACGCGCACACACACACTGGCAAGGAATGTGCGTGTCTGTGTGTGTGTAAACAGGTTGAGCACTCACTAAACTGTCCGTTGAAATCCCGGCACAAGAGTCGAAAATAATTAAGCAATTGCTGCAGATTTTACTCATGCCCCTCCCTCTCTCTCCCCGTCTCTGTCTCCTTGCCCCCGCCACTCCCTTCTTTCCACTTAAATGATTAATGAAGAAATGCAAAAGTTTTATTAATAAAATGAATGCGCCGCGTTCCGGGAACATTTCGTGGACAGACAAGAGCGGCAAGCAGCATGTACCAAGTGGGGGACTGTCATAGAACCAAACACACAAACACACACATATATATATAGTTATAGTTATATATATGGCTGTCTGCATATGGCATACAGTAAGTACTGGGATTAGCGTACAGGAAGTTGCACAATTTGCAAGCGGAAAGCTGCTGTTGCTTATAAATCGATCGATTATTTTAGATATTTAATAAATCAAGATATGGTAATATACTATGCAGGAAGTGTGGAGTGTTCTGCACATGTAGCGAATTTTCTTTAACTCAGCCCAAACTCAGAATTAAATATTAAATGAATTTAAATGACGAACAGATATTTTCCAACTGTCTTCTGATATTTTTTTATTGGTGCAGAATAATATTATAAAATTTGAAATATTTACAAATATCTAAAATTTAAATTTTATTTTTTTTTTAGTTTATTTTTTGTAGATTTTTTCAACAAGCCCAAACTAATATTTAGCATTTAAATTAATGAACTTAAATGACATACAGATATTTTTCAACTCTGTTCTGATATTTTTTGTTGTTGCAAAATATTATGAAATTTTAAAAATATTTTCGATTTTAATTTTACCATTTAAATGTGAAATTTTTAAATTTATATACATTTTGTTATTGTCTTTTTGTGACATATATTTAATTAACTCAATAATGGATTTTAAATATTTTAATTGCCAACATTTAATGAATTTTGCACAGTTTACTTATTGTAGATATTTTAGCATTTATATTATAGGTAGTAGTAGTAGTATTGCTTCCTTAGTCTAAAATCTTCCTATTCTGTGGCCTGTTCTTCCTTCTAAATATTTTAATTGTTTTGTTTTATTTAATTTTGCACCGTCAATTTATTGTATATATTTTAGTAATTATATTCGATTATAGTATTTATACTACAAATTGCTTGCTTAGCCGAAGTTCTTCCTGTTCCGCAGTTGGCGGTCGTAATGCTTTTTTACTGTATGTTATGCGTATCTCATCTGCTTCTCGCATCTCTTGTGATTCATTGGGCATAGCTCATGTCTGGGTCAGTACGCACACATATACACACAGACATGGACACCCACAACTTCTGTGTGTAGTTTGTGTCAGTTTGACAAAAATAAAGTTGACACTTTTATGCTGCGGCTGCTGCTGCTGCTGATGACGGTGCCCCTGTGGGCTGTCCACGCCTCTTTCTCTCTGCCGTTTAGCATGTGATTTATGCGCTGGGAAAACGAATCAATAACATTTAACACACACTAATTTTCCACTCATCCCACACACACACATTTGAAAAATGCACAATGGAAATTCCAGCGAAGATTTACGCCCGATTCTATAGCCCAATGTTGGCTATTAATTAGAAATATATCAAAATATTAGCGATTTCGATTTTGTTTCAAGTCTGCGACGGCGACGGCGACCAGTTCCAGTTCCAGTTTCCCTGTGGGCTGGAACCAAAAAATCGCCTTGGCTTTGATTTATCTGCGCGCTGACCGTTTTTGGCAAGGGGCAAGGTCAAGGCGAGTTGTTGTCAACTCGCACAGCACAGCTTTGAACTTAGATTAGCCAAGATTTCAATGGAAACCATGTCGAACGTTTGATTCCCATAGCTGTTGTTGTGTCTGCAGTTTTGATTAAGCGACGCGGCGCCCCGAAAACAACCTTTTTGCAGTTCGTGGAAGACGCCCCAAGTTATGACTACTTTAGCTATCGTAGACTGGCAGACAGAGAGAGGTAGAGATAGGGAGAGAGAGAGAGTGGTAGATGGACACTTGGACAGCCAGTCAAGCCTTTTTCGGGGTTTCACTTACTAAGCGGCTTAAAGGCCGCACCTGATGAGCCTGTCGCCGTCAGAGCCAAGTTCCATTTGCAACATCTGCAGTTGACCATCTTTTTCCCTCTCTCTCTCTCTCTCTCTCTCTTTTCTCTTCTCTCTCTCTCTTTTTATTAATTTGGGTGTCTCTCTTTTTTAATTATCCAACGCAATTGGTAATCTTGGCGAGCATTTTCAATTCTTGTCAGTTTTTCAATTATTTTGAAATGGGCACAGCAGCAGAGTTGAGGCGCGCACACATGTTGGTTAGGCCGATTTTGGGCTTTAATGAGATGCTCCATAAATTCCATTTGATGTCGTGCTCGGGCAATGAATATTAATAAGCTCACTGAGCACTGAGCACTTCATATAATTGTCCAGACGTGGGCGGAGTAGGGGGTCGATCGAGTGTTGACAAATGTTCGATATGAGCGCCAGCAATAAAGCAGCTGGAAAATAAAATTCCTCTTGACGCGCAACAAAGCACTGCCAAAATTGAGCATTGCACTCGCTTCCGGTTCGGGTTTGGGTTCGGGTTCAGTTCGCTTCAGGTCAGTTTATTTTATTTTATTTAATTTGTACATCTTGCCTCTTCTTCCTCGGCCAGCTGCCCGCAGTTCATTTAACTGTTAACGCATTACTCTTTTCGTTTACTCGCGATTTTATGATTTATCCAGCAACAACAACAACTGGCAACAACTGCCAACGTCATGTTGTACAAATTGCCTTTGTTTCGGGAGTGATGTGAAGTGTTCGGTCGCAGCCACTCGACCATGAAAAGCGATGGGCCCCAGGTTCGTTCGAGTCACTTTTGTTTCGTTCTTCCTTGAGGGCAAAAGTTGTCGGATCACACGATCAAATTGTGGGCTAACGTAGCTTAGATCTCGAATTTCGTATTTCGGCTCAACTTTGTTTTGCTTTCGATTTAAATCTCGTTTTCCAACTCATTTAGCTTTATCCAAAAATATGGTTTTTGGCTGTGGAATATCATTTTGTTCACGGTTTCTTTGATTTTATGAATTGTGTAAGTTCATTCATTATTTAAAAAATTTTTACGACGGTTTAGTCAGTCAATTCAGTCGGTATATAAATATATTATAATTATTATTAAATGTCGCTAGGAATCATCTCTCTATGACTTCAAACTCGCATAACTTTGCCAAAAATCATTCGATTATGCTAGAAATATCATTTTATCATTTTTTCTTTGATTTTATGAATTGTGTAAATTCATTTATTATTAACCGTTTTTTACTTCGATTTTGTCAGTCAAAATCAGTATATATATATATTATAATCATAATTGAATATCGCAGGAAAATTCCATCTCTCTATGACTTTAAACTCGCATAGCTTGGCCAAAAATCATATTTTGGTCGGAAATGTCATTTTGTTTAAACTTTCACCGCTAAATTGATTTACCAATACAATTTTTTAAATACAAAATTTTCAAATTTTGTATTAATTTTTTCAAATTTTTGAATTTTTTTTTTTCAAAATTTAAAATCCTTAGTTTTTGTTTTAAATTGTTTAAATTGTTTGCATTAAAATTGGTTTTCCAAAAGTTTCCGAAGAAATTTAATAGAGATCATGAAAATATACCATATTTTCAAGAACCCATCATGCCTTTTAGAGCCAAGCTATGCTGGCAGGGTATGCAAATGATCAACATAAGCTTCAGTCACTCCAGCATGCTGAATGTTTGTTTTTTTGGAGCTGCTGTTGGTTCAATCAAAATGTTAGCTTAATAAAGGCATATCTTATCGAAGGGTATATCCATAACTTCGTTCTGAGCTCTCACATTCCACACATTGGAGCTGTGTCTCTGCTTAACATTCTTGTTAACATTCCGCCTTGTGCCCTCATGATGGACAGGTCGTCGGCGTCGTCGTGAGACAAAGGAATACGTAATGAGCGCGAGGATCTCGGCGACTTTTTAACGACAGACTTGTGATCCGTCTTGTTGCTTACATTAAGCAGCGAGGCGTGCAAAATGACTAGGAATTTTGGAATGAAAGTGAATGTTCGGACCTTAATAAAGATATTCCTGTTCTCTCTTTATCTCTACATCTCTCTCTCTCCCTGTCTGTCTCTTGCAGTCTCTCAACTCTTCACGTTTCAATTGCGGCGTAGGCAGCAGCTTCAAGTGGACTGGAAATGATCGGCTCGGTGCGCTTGCTCTGCTGCACAGTATTGCTGCTGCTTGGCGCAGTGGCAGCAGGTAATCCCAACAACCATCATAGCCATCACAACAACACGCGCTCGCATAGCCATCGCGTGCATGGCGCGCATCGTCATCATGCGCCGCGCAGTGTTAAAACCGAGGTGGAGCTCTTGCCGGGCGTGACAATGGCGCCGCCGCAGCCGCCGTCACCACCGCGTGGCTCGGAGTCAACGCGCCTGCGTCGCTTGCATCATGTGCACAATCCTTATAACAAGGTGTCAACGCGTCGCCTGGGCGCAGCTGCAGGCGGCAGGCCCAGCGAATGGGACTACAATACGTACAACATCTATACAAACACATTTGGTCCTCCGCCGCCGGCGTTGCCGCCGCATGCGGGCAAGGGTGAGGACAATACGCAGGATGTGGAGTTCATTGGCGTTGCGGCTGGTCGAGCCGCAGGGCGTGGCTTCGAGTATATGCCGCCGGTGAGCACTACGGCGGCGCCACCGAATCTCAATCGCCGCTCCAATACGCCCGTCTTCAGCTTGGGCACTGTGCCGCCGCTGGTGCCGGCGCGTCGTGGCTACAGCTACACCACGACGGCTCCCAGCACCACCAGTGGTCCGTCCAGCACGGAGGATCCCTACGAGACGAACACAATCACACGCAATTATCCGACACAAGATGCCAAGGAGATGGAACGGTAAGTTGATAAGCTTCTCCTCCACATCTTCCGCTGCAAGCGTGTGGCGACTGCGTAGCCCGGGGGCGTGTCCTCATGCATTTATCAGGCAGCACCTCGGGGGCAGCTCTCAAGGCTGAGATGGCCATAAATTGGCCGTAAGCTGTCGCCGCCAGTTTACCTCTGCTGCGCTTATCTTGCTGCTCATAAATTATTTAAATATTATGACACGCCAACTGTTTCAATGTCATTGCAAGACAACAGCCCCAGGCAGTTGCAAGAAAATACCAAATGATAAAAAACAGATTCAAGCAAGCTTCCACTGCAAATTAGAGACGATCGCGTGTGTTCGGCGTGACACGGCCAAGCGATATCTATTCGCTTACAAGCACTGCTAACTAGCACTGTAATTAGCAGCTCAGCCACCCTCTACCATTGGCTATGTTAGGAATGCCATGTTAAACTCAATTTGGTTAGCTTATTATGCGTTATCGATTACTCTCAGCTACTGTTTACAGTTTCTTGATCGTTAACTGAGCTCTGCCAACTAAGCACTGTAATTAGCATCTCAGTCGTCTACACTGCTATTTTACTTTGTTATATGCATATTTCAATAACGCGTTAACAATAAGTGATTGGCGTCTACTGTGAGTAACACAACTATGCTAGCAATAGTTTTTCGCCTAGTCAGTTATTCTAATTATGCTCAGCCTGCTTCAATGTTATGCTAGGAATTCCATGTTAAGCTCAATTTGGTTAGCTTATTATGTATTATCGATTACTTGCCAACTGTTTACAGTCCTTTTATCATTAACTGAGCTCTGCCAACTGAGCACTGTAATTAGCAGCTCAGTTTTATTTTGGTTTGTTATATGCATATTTAAATAACGTGTTATTAATAAGCGATTAGACGTTTACTTAGAATGACACGACTATGCTAGCAATATTTTTTCGCTCAGTAAGTTATCCCAATTGTGCTCAGCCTGCTTCAATGTTATGTGAGGGATGCCCTAAGCGTATTATGTGTTATCGATAATCGATTTTGTTTCTACTTTTTACAGTATTTTAATTGCTTACTCTGCACTGTAATTACCAGCTCAGCCTGCCTTTAGTATGGCTGCTTAAGTTCGCCCTGTAAAACTCAATTTGGCTATGCTAATTACGTATTATCGATTGCAAGCACTGCACTGTTATGCTCATTGAATTTGTGCGTTATCGATTGGCAAATAAAGGGAATTGTGAATGAAATGTTGAAGCCGCAATAAATTCACGCGTTCAGCACACTCTATTACCACTAATTCAAATGTCAGCTGGCCAGTTGTCGGGTTTATTAGCTTCAAGGCTAACTACAGTGCGCGCCTTGTTTAGTCTTTCAATTGTTGTGTCAATTGCAGAAAATCAAATGCGCACTTGTTGCGCGAGTGCAGCAGCTCCTTAAAAGTAACCACAAATACATACGCAAACTTACACATATACGTATGTATGTATGTATGTGTACTTACTTGTAAGACTATCGTAACAATACGAAGGCACGATCTGTACAAGATTGTCGTGGCATTGACTTGCCAGCTGTAGTGTTGCTGTTGTTGTTGCTGTTATTGTTGCTGTTGTTGCTGTTACTCTTGTTGCGGCTGTCTGCATGGTCATTTTAAGGTAATGAACTTTAACGAGTTTTCAATTGCCAGTGTGTTGATGTTTTCTAATTGGAATTAATGTGCGTCTACTTAAGGGCACAGGCATGCGAGCGCACACGACATAAGAGCAGCAGCAACAACAATGCAACACGCGCAGCTTAACGGCCCGCATCAAATGGCAAAAGGCGCGCGACGCGCAACACGGCGTATGCGCACTTTAGTACTCCGAAGGTGTTGCCGTGCTGCGCTTGACTCTTTGCGCCCGCTGCAATTCTGTTGCAAGTTATGACACATTTTGATTTATGTGGCAGCAGCAACAACAACGGAAACTGCCAAAAAGCGCCGGCGGCGTGCAAACGAAATGCGCTCGCATCATCAGTCATAAATTGCCAGTGGGCTGCACAGTGATGCAGGTTCTAAAAGTGCATTAGTTGCGGCTCAATTCGGCATTACAGTTGCAGCAACATTGTTAATCCCGATGTATCGATACTGTGGCATAGCATAACGCACAACTTTATTTACATAGCTGTTATTTAACATGAGCATCATTTATCATCAGTCTGGTGAAAAGTTGCAAAAATAAGTTAAAAAATATTAAGCTCTTAGCATATAATGCTATTGGCCTTTTAGAGCAAACATCCATTGTTTGATATGTATTTTAACTTCTGTGAAGCAACAAACATTTTGAACATGTAATATAGTTAACATAGCTGTTATTTACCATGAACAGAATTTATAGCAGCGCAGTGTGGTGAAAGGTTGCAAAAATAAATATAAATATTTGAAATTTTTTATTGCTGTTGAATTTTTATAGCAAACATCAATTTTTGTTAATGTAATACAACTTGTCTGTAGCAACAAACATTTTAAACATAATATAGTTAACATATATAATTGTTGTCTAACATAAAAAGCCATTACCTTACCAACAGTAACAGTGAGAAGCTGCGTAAACAAAGAAACATATCGATTAATATTGAAAGAAAATGCAAAAATAAATATCGATGATCGTAGATTTGTATCTATTACTGCAAAGATTGATATATTAGTTAACAGCATGGTTTAGACTTCACAGCGATATATCGACTAACCAGCTCAATGTATCGATTGCCAATACCAGGTCTTCTCTAACTGCATTTCGCGCCAGTGTGCTGGGCCTACGTTCACGTAGGCTTCGACGCTCGCCTTGCTTCTATTTCTATTTATTCAGGCGCTGCACGTGCAGCGGCCAGTTGCAGCCTGCAAGTGGCTGCTCGCTCTAATGGCGTATGGAAATGACTGCTCTCAGAGCTCTCGACTCACCCGTTGCGATATTCACACGCCGCCCGGGCTAATGGCGCAGTGTGGCACAGTGCAACAACTTGCAACTTGCTACGTTTCAATTGCATTTGCCTGCGGCTAATGCAACTCGGTGTTAATCAGCGTCAAATATGCGCCGATTTGCAGATATGTCTGTGTGTCTGTCTGGCATAAAAAATGAAGCCTGGCCGCAGCTGGGACTGGTTGTCCGCCTCGCGCCTCACGCCTGCTTCTGTTGATGATTTCAATTGCCGGCAACCGCTGCCCGCTCCCTCCTGCTGCTGCTGTGGCAGCTGACAATTGATGGATGTCTGTATTTGGCGCAGGCTTCGATTGAAGATTTCGTTGTGGCGCCGCTTGCGTCACGTTGCAACATGAATTAATTATGTGGCACACACACACAAAAGTTGTTTACTTTCTGTGTCTGTGCACCACTTGCTGCAGACAGCTTCAAACTTAGCAGCAGCAGCAGCAGCAACAGCCTGCCCCATGCCCCAAATTGTTGCAGCAACACAAAGCACAGGGCCTTGACTCCGATTGGGCCCGCACAACAATTGGCAAACGATACTTAAATCAAATGGGGAACAATGCAACAGGCTGCAACTGAGTTATGCGCACTTTCAGCAACTTTGTGACCCTCCTCTGACGCAGCTCGGCTCAGCTCAGCTCAGCTGCACTTGGAGCAACTGCGCGCTGTGCCCGCCTGCAAATTTGCTTGTCAACAATCGAAGGCGGCAACCTGGCGGCTAGTGCTGGCAAAAGTTTCGATAGTGCAGGCATTCGATATATTTAAGATTTTGCAAGCAAGAACTGCGTGAAGAGAAGACATTCGATATATTTGAGAATTTGTTAGCAACTACTGCGTAGTATCGATAAGATTGTTTTTTATTTAACTAACATCTTACGTTAATTTATAATCCTCAATAAAAATAAAAGTATCGATAACTTGTATTTAGCAACATCTTAAACTAATGTTTAAAAATTCGATACAATTGATAATGTTAGCTTTGTAGTTATTTACCATCTTATGTTACTCTTCAAAAACATGATTATATCGATAACTTGTATTTAGCAACATCTTAAACTAGTGCTTAAAAATGTGTTGGAATTGATAACGTTAACTATGTCTTACATTACACTTTGAAGATATGATAATATCGATAGCTTCTTTTTTTTACGTGCCTTTTAAATGAATTAGTATTGAAAAATGTTATAAAAGCGATAACATTATGGTTTGCCAACACGAATCATCATTATACAATAGTATCGATAACTTATTTCTTTTTACCAAGATCTATAATTATTACTTCTTAGAATCGATAACAACGACTAACATTAATCATTTATCTCGAAAATATAATAGTAACGATAACTTATTTATTATTACCAACATTTTATTAATTATTTTCTCAAATAGAAGCGAGCACTATGTTAAAAGTAGTTCACAGCAGTTTTGTATCATTAAGTATCGAAACTTGGGTTAAGCAATTCAATATATCGATACTATCGAGATCGAGGTCCACACAGCTCTACTGACGCTCGGTCTCTTGCTCTTTTGGCTGCGCAATAATTACAAAGCTGCAGCCGGAGTCGCTGCTCGAGCTGCAGTCGGGTTCGGGGGCACGCGGTTCGCCGAGTGACGAATGATTTGATATGCTGCATGAAGCAGCGTCGCACTGCTCTTTGGGGGAAACTGCACTTAGAATGCGGCTGCAGCTTGTGAAAATTCGTTAACATTTTGCTGCACCGTGAAGTATTGTGCTCATTGGGCACGCCTACACACATCGCCTCCTCCTCCTCTTCCTACACCGCCTTCATAGCTGCAGCTTATCCAAGTCATGCCATCGCAGCGTCGGCTGGGCGCAAGGGTAAACCTTGGCCCAGGCATCAGCTAAATCTTTAATGAGTTTTTCCCCCCACCCCCAAGAGACCTGCGACTCTGGTGGGTGTCTAACAGATGTGTGCGAACACGTGCACAAAGAGCAATGCAAAAAGCATCGCTTGGAGACGCAAGATCGTTCAGACTGTAGGTAGAAGGCTCGAAGGCTATCTAAATTCTATTCTTTAGCCTAAAAGTTATTATTACTTTTTAATAGAATTATTATTACTAATTTATATTAAAATAAATTTATAAAAGTTCGTATTGCAATCATTAGATAATATAGAAATATTATTTTATTTAATATATTAAATTTAATAACTTAAACTTAACTTATAACTTAAATATATGCTAAAAAGTTATAGCATGGCTTCATTGTGGCCTTAGCTATTAAAATACATGTGTATAAATATCTAAGCGAAGCTAAATTTATTTCCTTTATAACTATAGAATATCTACATATATACCCATACGATTTCATTAAAATTCGCATATGTTATGAACGTTTTTGTTACACACAGCTTTGGCGAGTTTAGCTGTAATTATAGAAGTTTTCCTATACAAACTTATAGCTTAAACTATTTGTCCTATGACAGTTTTCTAATTTAGTTGAAATTCAGATTGAATATTCTCTACATTCAATCTAAATTTATAAATAAATTAAAGAAATGTCATAGGAATAGCTTAAAATCGGATGTGAAAAGTTTGTTTTCTATATCTTAGTAAATAATATAAATTGGCCGATATTTTTAATGTTAGCTATACTATACTTATAGCGCTGAGATACGGCCCCTTATGATTTCTGTATTTCTAACGTACAAAAAAAATAGTTTATGTAGTAAGTTGTATAGCTTTAAAGCTGTGAGACTAGTTTACACTGCAAGAGACTGTCAGACGGACAAACGGACATGGCTAGATTTACTAGGCTGCTAATCAATAATATTACCATATAATCTAATCAATAATATATATGGTAATATTATTGATTAGCAGCCTAGTCAATGTAGCTATGTCCGTTTGTCCGTAAGCTGCTTACTGCTGGCAAAAATTATTCTATAGTTTTCTCTGCAAGGTTGCAACAACTGATCGCGAAGATCAAGAATGTTATATATTCTATGCTCTACCACATTCCACATATTTTATCACTATAAATACTAAAATATTTTATAACTATAAATACTATAATATTTATTAAAGTATATACTATACTATTCATTAAAAAATATACCATAATATTTATATTATTTATTAATAATAATAGTGTTTATTAATCTACATACTATAATATTGTACTAAACTATACTATACTATTTAATACAACTGAAGCACATCAATTACCTTGTGAGTCTTTACTTCCAATACTAAAAAGTTGCCCCCAAACAAGATCCCCTCCTTATATAATATTTTGTTGTCGACTTAAATCGAACGGAAAATCGCGTCATTCAAGCGAATACCAAAAACCGCAATTAATTCCGCAAATGGAAATGCATGCGGAATTCGGAACAGACAAAATTGAATGCGATCGGGCAAGTGTTATGGCGTTATGCGGACAAAGTCAGACAAAGATCAGTGCAATTAGTGTGTTAGAATCAGGCGAAACGGACAACGGACAGCGGCAAGCGGACTGAACAATCGGGCAAAACACACACACTCATGACACTCTGTCCGTTTGTCCGGCTGTCGCGCTGTCTGCCAGACAACAACAGCAACAACAACAACAGGATCGTAATTTGCAAATCACGCAGCTTCGCATCTCAAGTTGAAAATTGGGTTAATGCAATGCTGCCAGGCCCAGGCTCAAGACAAACGGACAGACCGTCGGACAGTTGGCTGGGCAGGGGCATATTACATGCAAACCCGTTTGTTTGTTTTTTGGTCAGCGGGGTGTGGCCTGGGGGCGGTAGCAAGCGGGCAGCAGGCAGCGGGGGGTGGCGCTTTGTCTTGCAGCCAACAAAAGACAACAAAACTGTGTGTGCCACACACGAACATGCAACAGCCACAACAACAACAACAACATGACGCACAAAATTCCATGCAACAGAGATAAGCGTATAGAGAGAGGGAGATAGAGTGAGTGTGAGAGAGAGAGAGGGAGGCGCAGAGGCAACACCAGACACGTAGCTCGACACGAACAAGGCATGCAACATTCGCTTTACTTAATTATGTTGCAATTTGATACCCCCAAGATGACGACGGCATTTGCCAGCCAGTCTCGGGCGGCCAAAGGGGGGCGTGTCAGCGCTAACAATAACTCTATCAGAAACTTTCAAAATTAGGCAGTAGTCGCGTCGCATGTTACCAAACCTTTTCACGCGATTTCCGATCTGATTGGAATCTTTAACACTCGGCCGAAAATATGTTAATTTGATGAAAACTTACAGCGAGTGTGTGTGTGTGTGTCTGTGTGTCAGTTTCCATAGAAAAATGGAAATCGTGCACGTCTCTCTTTCGCCTTGACTGCAACTGCAACTGGGTCTGGGTCTGGGCCTGGCTTAAAGTCGAAGTTGGTAGTTGGCGTTGTGCATGCAAGTTGCGCCTTGGTGCCGCTTCTGCATTCGAGCTCACCAAACTAATCGGATTTTCGGCCACGGCTCGACACGGCCTGTTGTTTAAACAAGTTTGGGGCATTAATCATGCTTTACACCAGTCTGCAGTCCGCAGTCCCCACCGCTCCACACACCACACTCTCCGTCGAGATCGAGGGCCGCATTAGTAGGGCGCAACGCATTGACAGGCCCATGGCGAGAGATCGCTTATCGCGCGATTATGTTGTATGGAAAATGCAGTAAAGTTCGAGGTGAAAAGAGAGAAGGAGATAGAAGGGGAAGGGAGAGAGTGAGAAGGGCTTCGAGTAGGTAAAGTGTGAGTAAGGGGTCGAAGGAAAGACAGACAGAGGTAGAGTGATCCGGAGGAACAAAGAGAGACAGAGAACGTGGTAGACTGAGTGAGGGAGAGAGAGTAGAGTGGGAGAACGCGTGCTGTCGGGCACTGAACTCACTGTGGACCCATTGGCTTATTGCGACCACTTCCTTGGCATATAATCAGCTCCGACTCTCTGCTCTCGCAGCTCCCTCTCTCACCGCAAATGCGTTGCAGCCTGCAGCACTTGATCTTGGTCCGTCCAGACCGCACGCCCGACACTTGCCCACTCGCAGTGCAATTTTCATTTCACTTTTCGCCAGAGCTTTTCACAAAAGTCTCAGAAAAGTCTACGCCTTGTGCCTGTGCGGCGTTTTATTGCATAATCTGCCAGCAAGACAAATTTACGGCCAAATTAGAACTGACTCAATGCGGTTTGAGACAGAGCCGTGACTGGCGGTTTTTGCTTTGGCACTCAATTGGTTAGGGTAGCCTTGCGGGTATATGCGTGATGTGAGCGAGTTTGTTGCACTTGGGGTAAAGGAAATTAACTAGTAAAAATTCTAAAAAACTTAGTACTTAGTGTGTGTTCTAGTCGTATATACAGCTTAAAAAAAAAAAAATTATAAATTGTCTTGATTATTATATAATTTTTAGACTACTTTATAATATGTATTAGCCTTATCTATTTGGAAATTTAAAGTAACTTAGTTACTTAAATATAATTTCTTTATTGTGTAGCTTATTTTTAATCTCTATATTTTAATTGACATTTTTAAGACTTTTGTGATGTCTAGTTAATGTTTTTTTCTAATATATAATTAACTTAATAATAATAATGTATATCCTTTTAATTTTTTTTTTTAACTTCGAAGAAATTTTTAATAAGAGTGTGCTTTATTGATTAGTAGTTTATATATCTATTATATTTATTTTTAATTCTGTAATAATAGTAATTAATTCTGTTTAATAGTAAGAGCTTAGTTAATATTATTAATATCATAAAAATACTCTAGTATAGCATATTTCTTATAAATTCAAAAGAAAATTGCATTGTTCTATACTAATATATGATATAGAATTATTTTATAATAGTCTAATCAAAGAACTTGGCTAAACCTAAAATATTTGTTAGTGCATTTTTCAGTCGACTTGCTGCATCCCACTTTTGTCCACTCCTTCTGAGTGCTGTAATAATTCTTGGCTAAAAGAAGAAATAAAACTAAAAGCGGCAAATGCTGCTGCTGCCGCATTTGCAGTTGCTGTTGCACTTGCCCCGCCATGGACATGGCTGAAATATTATTAGAAATTCTGATGCAGTGCGTCGACCATAGCGTCCACAACGTTGTCGGCTTCGTTTTTGCGCGCTTGTGCTTGCTCGTCGAAGCGTTCGCATTTTACGCTAAGTAAAAAGCCAAATAAAGGGGCAAATGCAGCGCTGAGGAGGAGCAGCTGCAGTCAGCTGAGGAGGATACCAGGAAGCATGTCTAAAAATGCAGTCGTTCTGCTACAGCCTGCTCTTCTCCTCTCCCTCTCTCTGCTCTGCTCTGCAGCATGTCGTGCCTTTGCTCTTGCTCTTGGTCTTGTCGTGGTTGTCATCGTGTTACTGCCACGGGGTAGTGGGAGTCGCAGTGTCCGTTGCAGTTGCAGTTGCAGTGCCAACTTGCAGCCTAATGATGCATTTGGTCAGGCCAGGCCAATTTAGATTCTAATTTCAGGTAACAAATCAGATTAGTTAGCCACAAATGGAGACAGTACAGTTAGGTCCGAGCATAACTGACCTCAGCTCTCTCCCCTCTGTCGCTTCCTGTATAAACAAAGTATTATCTGTTTATATATTAGCGTTTGCCTTCAAGCTGGGGCGTTGCAGCTGCACTTTGCCTGCGATTTGCATACCAAAAAGCTGCAGCCAAACTTAAAGCGCTTTATGGCTGTTAAGTGTCGCCAACTTTTGTGGCCTTTATTTTGTTAACTGTTTTTTAAACTTCATTCAAGTTTTAAACGGGTTTCCATGAGAAAATGACCCCCGTGCGGCCAGGCCAGTTCGTAAAAATGATTTAGCTATAGCATATAGTGTGATATATATGTATATATAGCTGACTATAGCGTGCAGTGCCTTGTTGAATGGAGCTTCCTTTTGTTCGGCATGATAATAATAGCTCAGGCATAAAAGATATTTGAATAGACTTGAGCAGCTCATAATTCCCTGAACAATACTCTGGGTTTCCTCACAGTGCAGGCTTTTTATACCCATCGACTTGGGGGTCTTAAGTTTGATCAATTGGAAGTGATGCTTATAGTAGGTATATAAACTATTAATGCGGCTATATCTGTACATAGATCTAGTATTCTACTATATATCAAAATAATAATAATAATAATATAGCTTAAATAATGAAGCTATATTTGCATTATTATTTTGATCTATTATAATTAGGCAACATTATTATTATTAAAAACTATTATTATTTAATTATTATTAATTAACTTAGTTTTTAAGATAGTTAGAGACAGCAAAAATTTGCTGTTTTCATTTTACATTTAATGCAGATTTTTATATTTATAGATGTTTAGTTTGCCTCAGCCACCGCTTCTTATATCTTATGTTTTTTCGATTCGTATAAATAGTTAAAAGCTATTATATTAAAGTTATGCAAAAAACAAATTATCTTATCGTATTACAAATATTTTCCTCCTCTCGCATGAACATTATGCTACTGGGTATGACATAGTCGCTCGAAGTCTCTTCCACTTATTTTATGAACAAATAATTATCCAATAAACTCCTTATAAGGCTGTGTTTTAATTTTAATCCACAAAGCTTTTATGGGCAGCTGCAGAATGCGCTTTACAAAATTAAAAGCATAAACATTTCCACAGAGCGATTTATCTAAAACAATTTGCATATCTGAAGGTGGAAAAACTGAGACAATTTTCGAATAGATGAGGCTTACAACAGTGTTGCCTGGTCTGCATGCCGGTTGCCATAAAGCAATGCTCAGCCATTTATAAGGCCCGACGGATGCTGCAGTTCAGTTCAGTCCATTAAGCCGACGCCCACACACACACACACACACACATGCCTGCCTGCCGGTCTGGGGTCACCTTTTGGCCTGCAGTCTGCAGTCTGAGTCTGAGTCAGAAGGCAGAGGCTCATCAATTTCCGCTTGGCCGTTCAATAAAAACAAATCGTAAATCAATAAAACGCACTTAAAGTTCAGACCCGAAACGCAGGTCGATCCCCCATTCGATCCTCTGGCAAGAGCTGAAAAAGTTTTAAATTACTTTGATTAATTGGTGCGACGTGCAAGACAATTTCATATGTGAAATACTTTACGGTGATTGATGTTTTTATAATTTGAACACAGAAAGTTTCGCCGTGCTTATATAAAGTCTGCTCCAGCTCCAGCGCTTTATAGCACGTTTCGTTGGTCTGCATGGGTTCATGGCTTTGCCGGGTCAGTGCTGCAGCCGGGGCTGGGGCCGGGGCCGGAGCCAAAGCCACAGGTGTTCCGTCCGGGCAATTCGACAATTAAAAATTCAAATTCAGTTTTAATTTTAGTCTAAACGTTTCTAAACAAAGCCGAATGAAGCCATTTCACACAGACACACGCACACACGTCTGGCTGCACTGCGGGCGGTCTGCGGATACGCCGTGGCCTGGACATGAAGCTGCCAGAGATTTATGCAGCCCGCGGAATGGGAACGCACAAAGGCAAGGGTCCAGGAAGGGGAGGGGCTGCCGAATGAGAATGGAAATAAGAATGAGCATTTCATGTTGCACTTGGTTGGCACAGTTTCTTCCTCGCAAGAAAAACTTCCGCATTTGTGTGCTCCTGCTGCTACTGCTGCTGTGGCGCCCTTAACACGCTGAGAACCATGTTGCATAAATAACGTGAGAATTATGGTACAAGGGGCCAGTCCAGTTACATAAATATGCATGCGCGCCCATAAAGAGAGACTGTTAAGTGTCCCAGCTTCCAGTCCCCAGTTACCGTTGCCTGCTGCAGCGGGCCCAAGTGGCAGGCAACTGTTGCAGTCGCTGCCGCTGCCACTGCTGCTGCTGTTGTTATACTTATTGCCCTGGCCAAGTCACAAATTTGGCAAGCAACGGTACAGCTACGAGCTTGGAGCGCTCGTCGGACCAGTCAGTACGTCAGTGACCACGTCACGCGCCTGCAATTGTTTGGCTTTGGACCCGACCCGCATTGCCAATTACGACACCAGCAGCAGCAGCAGCAGCAGGGACAGCAAACGGCAGCTACAACCATCTTCTCCTCCTGCTGCTCCTCTTCCAGCTTTTTCTCCTCATCATGCTGCTGCTTTCCTCATCCCGCAGCTCCTTTCCTTCTGCTGCTACAGCTTCTTCTCCTTCTGTTCCTCCTGCTACTGTTACTTCTCTTCTACTCCTGCTGCGGTATCTCCCCGCCGGCTCTTCCTCTACTCCGATTCCTACTCCTTTTCGTGCCGCTTCTCTTCTTTGATCCTACTCCTCTCTCTGCTGCTGTTTCTCGCGCAGTTCCTCTTACTACTTCTGCTGCAGTCCTTACTCTTCCTGCTGCTACTTTACTTTATCCTCCTTGCGGCAACGTTTCCTTCTGCTACTGCTCCTCCTCCTCTCCAGCTACTGCTGCTTCTCCTTCTTCCTCTACTGCTATATCTCTCCTCCTGTCGCTGTTTCTCTTTCTACAATTTCATCTCCTCCTGCTGCTGCAACTCCAGCTTCACCTTCTCCTCCTTCTACTGCTGCTCCCCACTGCAATTTATCGCTGCGCTCGTCCACTTTGCTTTCCTCTTTATTATTTGCACTTTTCGGCAGTCGACAGCAAATCGAAAAAGAAATGCGCTCAAAGAGCGCTTATTATCGGCATTTATGCTGCGGCCAAAGGTCCGTTTGGGTTAACGGATTGCTGTTTACAGTTTGACAGTCACTGGGCACTGCGCTGGCGTAGGCTTGTTGCAGCTAGAGCTCAGGCTATAAATAGCGCTCGTTTGTTTCCCCCGACACTGCGCTGGCATTCGATCCCGGAATCGCATTGATGGCGCTATAAATATAATTTTCACACGTTTACATATAATTTTATGGCAGTTTCTCGATCGTTTTTATGGACATACCTGCATAGAGACATAGGTGCAGGCGCTATAAAAGCGATTATTACAAGTAAATGGGGGGAGACAAAAAAAAAAAAACTGTAGGCCTGTCGTGCCAGGTGCGCCGAGCTGGCGAGTCTTTCGCCGCTGACAATTGTCCACACTTGGAGGCGGCAATCGCTGTCGACATCTGCGCTGGGCCGGACGCAAGTCCAACCTGTTGTCCAGTCTTTATTATGACAGTAATTGGCGGCTGTCTGGCACCGCTGGAAAAGTCGGTCTTGGTTGCGTTTTCGGTTTCGTTTTTGGAATTTCACTTTCTGTTACTCATCCACACACACATGCACTGCTCCACATGCTCCTTCACAGACGCCACATTTGCGTGCAGCAGCGCACGATCACGATGCCGGTGAAGACGACGGAGGTGTACACGCGATCCACATGGAAGCACATCAACACGCCGTGCCAGCCGCCCACGCACACCGGCCAGATGTGCACGCGCGTGCAGCTGGTGCACGAGCCTGCCTACCGGGATGTCATCAAGCACAAGCCGGCACAGCAGATGACCTACGACTGCTGCACGGGCTGGAGCCGCGAAACGCCGCACTCGGATGCGTGCATGAAACGTAAGTGCAGGCAATCCACTTGCAGTACGCGTAACAATCTAATCCTCTCCTGTCTGCCTTAGCCATTTGCACCACGCGCTGCCAGAACGGCGGCAACTGCACGGCGCCGCAGACGTGCAGCTGTGCGGCCGGCTATAGCGGTCGCTACTGCGAGCAGGATGTGGACGAGTGCGAGGCGGAGAAGCCCTGCGATCAACAGTGCGTCAACACGCCGGGCTCCTACTACTGTCGCTGCCGGCAGGGCTTTGTGCTGCAGGCCGATCAGCAGAGTTGTCGCAAGATTTCCACGCATGCGGACGATGCGTTCGAGGCGCGGGATCTGGAGAACGATATCGATGTTATGGACGCCGAGGTGGCCACACGGCTGCAGAAGATCGAGCGCTCGCTGGCGAACGAGCGAGTGCACACGAACGAGCTGCAGAAGTCGCTGCAGGCCACCTACAGCGTGGTGGACACGCTCAAGAGCAGGCTGAGCACACTGGTGGGTTGCAGTTGCCCTGCAATAAGGATTATACGTTAATATATATATATGTCAATTGATTCTCTGCAGGAGAAGCAAACGCAGGACGTCAACCGCATACAGTCGAACCTCTACAAGACGGAATCGCGCACCAACAAGCTGGAGAACATGCTGAATCTGCTGCTGAAGTGCCGCAATGGACCCAATGCCAATTGCCCATAGAAGTGTGCGGGGGGAGTCTTCCCCTCTCTCTCTCTCACAGTACTGCATTTTAGTGTTAGCAATTAAATGTTTAGTTTAATTTAAACACGCACACACACACTCACACTCACATGCACACATTGTTGGTGTAACTGTAGCTGCTCTCCTCCTGCTTGTCAGCCATTCCCGTAAGCAAGTGCCTCCGTCTAGTTTGTAGTGCAGCAAATGCCGTGGGAACTTTCGAGTTTCATTTAGCACTTTAAGCGAACGTGTCATAATTGTATGTATTAAACCCGAATGCCCCCCTAGTTGTAAGCACACCCATTGCTAATTGCATGTGTCTAGTATTTGCATGTATTTGTACATAATATATATGAGAAAAAAGTGCACCAATAAATACGTTTTTGTATACGCCATATTTTATTTTGTTCAAAAGTTGTGCGCTTTGGCGTTGCCACATCGCCTCATTTTGGGCGAAGGACTTTTCTTTTTAGCGGATTGGCAGCGCCGAAATGGTGCAATGGTAGCTGTTGTGATGTCACAAATATCAAATATGTATATTCAAATTAACATGTATGTACATACATAGTAAAGAGTAAAGTGAGCGCCTACAATCTTAAGGAGCGCATGAGCTCTCCCTCTGCTGTTTAGGCGAGTCACGCACAGCTTCGTTTATGCTTAGAGTATTCTACGACGCCCGCTCAAAAGCCGAAGTCACAGTACTTACTCAACGGGCTGCGCGAGCTCACCAATACCTACAAGGCCTGATTGATGCCCATGAAGAAGGCTCTCGTGCGATCAAGAGTGCAGAGCTTCGCTTTCCTCAGTTGTCGCACAGTAGTCGAAGGCGAAAGACGTTCCCGAGGCAGTTTTCAGTAGTGTTTGTATATAAAAAGTGCACCAATAAATACGTTTTTGTATACATATTTTATTTTTGTTTAAAAGTTGTGCGCCTTGGCGTTGCCACATTGCCTTATTTTGGGTGAGGGGCTTTTCTATTGCAACGGGTTGGCAGCGCCATAATGGTGAAATGATAGTCAGGTAGTAGGGCTGTGACAAATATCTAATATATCGATAAATCAGCAATCTATATATATAAAAGAAAGTCGTGTTAGTTACACCACTTATAACTCAAGAACGGCAGAACAGATTTGGCTGAAAATTGGTAGGGAGGTAGCTTAGAGCCAGGAGACGGACATAGGATACTTTTTATCCCGTTCGACAGCGTTCCTCTGTGACTTGACATGAAACGTCAGTCACTATAAAACGTGGTATAACAAAAAAGAATCAGACTTGGAATAACAAAACGCAAATGACAGCTATGTAATTGACGTGAAATGACAGCTATGTAATGACGTATGGATGACAATTTGATATTTGTAAGAAATCAATATTAAAACTATTTCTATTAAATAAATAATTAACAAGTGGATTGAAGTGAAGTGAAGTTTAATTAATAATGCCGCGACCAAGACGATCGAATCTTTCCCGACAAAGCCGTAATGCAAGAAGAATACAAAATACTGCAAATGAAAGGACTGAAGAAGAACAAGAAATTGCACGTGAACAGCGCCGCAATAGTATGGCTCGACTTCGTGCTTCTCAATCACGAGAGCAAAGTGAAGCAGCCCGTGAAACAGCTCGGTTGGCAATGCAGAATCGTCGAGCGAACAACAGAAGTCAACAAATAGATAATTTGCGACGCAGAACAAGATATTTAGCTGATTTGAATCGAGCTGCGTTTCGATACGATTGCAGCAATGATTACAGCATGCATCCTAGCGTTTGCATTGGACAAATGGACGTTGTTTGCGAGTATTGTGGTGCATTAAAGTTTTCCGGAGAAACGCCTGGATTATGCTGCGTTAATGGTAAAGTGAAATTGCCAGTGTTGACTCCGCCACATGAGCCATTGTATTCATTGCTTTGCGGCGAAACACAAGAATCACGCCACTTTCTTGCAAATACTCGAGGATCCCGATTATCCCAACCGATATGCCGTTTGAATTTATAAGACTTCAATTTCCGATACGTCTTGCATTTGCCATGACAATCAACAAATCACAAGGCCAATCCTTAAAAGTTTGTGGTTTAAATCTAGAACATTCATGTTTTTCCCATGGTCAATTATATGTACGTGGCATGTTCACGGGCCGGAAGACCAGAAATACAGAAATAATAATGAATGATTAATGTAGTTATTTAGTTTTATTTTGTATTTTTTCGAATAAAATAAAAAAAAAACTGCTTATTTATTGCCATTAAGGCGGAACAAAGTTCGCCGTGTCACTAGTATATATATATTTGAAACAATATTTTAATTAACATGTACGTAGAATTGAGTAAATTGAGCGCCTACGATCTTAAGGAGCGCATGAGCTCTCCCTCTGCTGTTTAGGCAAGTCACGCACAGCTTCGTCTATGCTTAGAGTATTCTACGACGTCCGCTCAAAAAGCCGAAGTCACTGTACTAACTCAACGAGCTTCGCGAGCTCACTAACACCTACAAAGCCTGATGCCCACGAAGAAGGCAATCGCGCGATCGAGAGCGCAGAGCTTCGTTTACCTCTTTTGCTGTCGTCTCGTAGCTCTATATAATGTCAGGCCCACTGCAGCTGGTCTCAGTTGGCGCACAGCAGTTGAAAGCGAAAGACGTTTCCATAGCACCTCCCAGCGGTTTGGCAAGGTATACCTTAATAATTTACATTTATTAGTGAATAAAATATAATATAAATAAATATATCGATGTTTTTTGTGATATTTATTGCCATTTTGATATGTATTTTAATTCTATATCATCGATACGATATATTTCACATCTCTAATAGGAAAGCAATTATTTGATGATTTATTATCGATATCGATGTGGGCATCGATGTTGTATTCGAAAGCAACATCGATGTAACCATGTTTTCCGTATAGCAACTTCAATGTTTTTGCTTTTAACATCGATAATCATCAAACATTGATGTTAATCGAGCTTCCCTATATTACAGTTAACATTACAGAGCGCAGCATCTGGCATGCAGTACAGCTAGCAGACAATTTATGACGTCACAAATGGTATGGAAGAAGAGCATCTGCGCGTTACAGCGCAGTTAGTAAGTATTGCCACAGCTACTTCAAAAAGAAACATGAAAATGCTAAATTAATACAAAAATAAATCTGTAAAAGAGCTTTTAATGTAAAGAAAATATTCAAATTCTAGGTATGCAAGACTTACGCATATTTCTATTGCAAGCTATGATAAAAAAAATTTTTAATTACTTACATTGCGATTAATAATTGAGAATTTACTGCAGTAAATAATAAAATAATAATAAATTCAAATAGAAGCAAGTAAATTTCCCGTTGTTTATAATAACTTACCGAATTTGACAACACTGCAGACAGCCACAAGGGAAATTTGGCTTGTGCAACCTGTATGCCAGGGAAATTCTAGCTATCTCTCGCTGTGACGTCACAACTCGTGTGTGTTGTGTGTGTAAAGAGAGCATGTGCGCATTATCGCTCTCCCTCGAACTGTTTGCGCTGCGTGTAGTAAAAGAAGAAAAACAAAAACAGCTGCAAATTACAATGAAGCAAAACAAAAGAATAATTTTCTCCTCAAACGCAGTTTAAACGTGCGCTCAAATTGATCGACATTATTGTGCGCGCAGCACAATTTTCTGCGGGGAAGTGCGCGCAGCCACAGAGAGCCACAACCACAAAGGAGACATCGAAGCAAAGACCACAACCCCCGCCCCCTGCCCCTGTCCCGTTGTGGTTCGAGCGTCTGCTGTGCAACTGGATGTGGGTATCGCCCGCATCCGCGTAGAGCCACAGCGTAGCTTCATTGATATTTTTCACGCTGGTCAAAGTGCAAGTGCAAGCATGTCGGAGGAGAAACTGGCGCTGAAGCAGGCGGAGCTGTCGGTGCAGCGCTTCCAGGACATGGCGGTGCCGCACCACCTGGGCCTACTGCAGAACCATCGCAGCAACATCGAGAAGAGCCTGGCGCTGGGCGACTGGCAGAAGATCAAGAAGGAGGAGCTCAACGCCATGCGTGTGATCAAGCAGATCAAGAATCTGCTGCTCGAGATGGACACGCTGCGCGAGAAGCTGCGCCCCGAGGATCGCGAACGCTTCGACGAACTGATGCAGCCGGGACGCGCCAAGGCGTTCGAGGGCATGAACAGGTTTGCAGGTGAGTGAGTGGCTCGAGAGCAAGCAGTGCCCGCATCTAACTAAACTTCTACTCTGGCCAGAACTAAAGCTGCGCTCGCCCAGCTCCACGCTGAGCTCGCAGTGGGATGACGAGCAGCAGGAGCAGCATCAGATCGTGGACATAAGCAATGCGCCGGCGCTGCAGCAGACGCTGCCGCAGCTGCAGACCGATTTCCAGCTGGAGGAGCATCAGCTGGCGCAGCGGCAGGCGTGCCTGGAGCAAATGGAGCGGCTGCAGCACGAGATCTATGATCTGCAGGGCATGTTCCAGGGCCTGCGCGAGCTGACGCACGAGCAGGCGGAGAGCGTGCAAGCGATAGCGGACAACGCGGAGGAGGCGCTCGAGAATGTGCAGCAGGGCGAGCGACAGTTGCGCCAGGCGCTCACCTACAAGAAGGCCATGTACCCCATGGTGGGCGCACTGCTGGGCACCTGTGTGGGCGGACCCATTGGCATGGTGGCCGGCATCAAGGCGGGCGGCCTGGCAGCCGTGGGCTGCGGCATACTCGGCTTTACGGGCGGCTCCGTGCTGAAGAGCAATCCCAACGTGATGCACGGCAGCATCGAGGAGCAGCAGGGCGAGGCAAGCTCGAGCGAGACACTAGAACTGGCCGAGAAGTCCGAATGACCCGAGAGCTCTGCCACGCGGCGTGCGCTGGTCTGCCGGACGCCGCAGCACATGTGGCAGGCGAACACGCGGCGCCTGGAGGCGGCCACCAGCGGCGTCATCTGCAGCATGCGCAGCTACTGCAGCCTGCAGTAGAGCCACTCGCTCTCTATCTCTGTGCAATACACTCGAAATCCAGCTTCACGCTCTCCGAGATTAGCCTAAGCGTTATTCCTATCCTTGTTACATTTAGTTTGTGTGTGTGTGTGTGTGTGTGTTTAACTTTAAGGCTTTTAATACGCAATAGAAACACTCTTATTGCTAACAATTACGAGTCCATTTCGTAGCATCATTGTTCCTAAACTAAACTGTCGTCCTTATCAACTAGAGTAGGGGCTTGCCTGCAGCCCTAGAGCGGCACATTGACCGTCGTCCAGGCCTGCTTGAAGTTCTTCTTCTGTGCGTGCTGCTTCTTGCGTAGACGCTTGGCGGTCTTCTTCTTCTTGAACCAGGCAGGGTAGTTGCCGAACTGATCCTTCAGCGTCTTGCTGTTGTACACGTGCTCGATGCCCGTGGTCTCGTTCACCTGCTTCACCGGCTGCCCCTTCTCCAGGCTCTCCTGGTGCTCGTACATCAGCTCGCGCTCCTCCTTCGACTTGGCAGCCTGCATGTAGTAGACATATATATATTACATTGCACACATATTATACCACTTATATATGCATCTATTTGCACATTTGCTTACCCTCTTCAGCTCCTTGGACGTCTTGATCTCTGCGACTTCGGCGATCTCCATTTTGATCTCCTTGCCATCGGCATCGAGCAGGCCCAGCGTCTTCTTTAGGCGTATCAGCTCCTTGGCGTCGTAGCGCTCCTTCTTGATCTTGTTCATTTCATCGCGGCGTTTGCGCGAGCGATTGTTGCGGCCCATTTTGTCGGTGAATTGCTATTAAATTATATTTCAACTAAATTCAATATGCGTTGCAAAAGATCCACACGTGCAGCTGTTATCGATGGTATCGATACGTTTCGCTTGCAGCTAACTTCACGCTGCTCAAGTTTGCGTCGGCTAGACTCTAAAATGCGTTAACAGTGCTCTGTTAATTTTTGAACTCAATTTGCGCTTAACTAATAGGCTTAGCATTAGAACCTTTAAAATATGGATAAAATGCTTGCTGTCACTTAGAATTTGGAGCATAGTTGGAATTTATAGGTTTAGCAATTGCATTTTCAAAGACGCCATTACGCTGAGCTAAATTATTTGTGTACATAAAATGCACAAAATGGGGGTCTGCACAGAAAACCAGTTCTCTCTCGTTCTCTCAAATCTCATTAGCGCTCATCCTCTCACGCACTGCGCTTCAATGCAATATGATTTTTGTATACAAACAAAAGTCAGCTGCTAGTGCTGTGTGCTGGAGAGAGCTGCTGGCTGAGAGAGAGAGAAAGAGAGAGAGCAAGCAATTTGCACTATTGTGAGTAGTGGAATGACGCCGCGATACTCTGTACAATTATAATATATATATGTGAAATATTTAACATTTTATTTTGACTTATTGTTAATTATAAAAATGGTAAAACTTTATATATATCAATTTTTAAATATTTCTTCTCTATTAATTTCAGATTTTATCATCAGCAGAAAAAAGATGCACTATTATATACGTTTAATCTTCATTTTTGATTGAATTATTGTAGTTTGATTTATTTTTATTTTAATTGCAAAAAGTACATTTCTGCTGTACATATTCTTCATTTAATAAATAAATATTAAAAACAACTTTTTTATATTATACATATGAATATTATTAAAAACTGTAATTTTAAAAAAAATAACGAAGGTTATTTTCAAAAAGCAGTAAAAAATTGTATTCGTGCTGTAGAGAAATGTGTAATATTTATTATTAGAGGTATATAGAAAAATAGTTATAATCTATTTTTCAAGTAATACATATTTATATGCACATGCATTGTATTAAAAAAAGTAATTTTCAAAATAATGAAGTGTATGTTCAAAAAGCCGTATTTGTGCTGTAAAGAAATGTGTAATATTTATTATTATAGGTACACGTTTATAGAAAAATAGCTATCTGTTTTTTTTTTCACCTAATAAATATTCCCTATTTTTCTTTGAAATGAAAAAAAAAATAGTTATTAAATATCAAATTTTTATCAAATATTAATAAATAAATATAAGCTATTTTCTTTTGACATTTTACATTTTAGCAGAAGTAAGATTTACAAGTTTTAAAGTTATTGAACTAAAATGTGTTATTTAAACTAAATTGCAGGGCATACACGCGGTCGAGCAATGCTCTCTCGCGCAGGCGCAGCAGCGCTTGTTTTCGTCTGCGGGCAGAGGCAGCTGAACGCAGGGTAAGTGTGTCGAGCTCAGCTGTAGAGCCTCCGCCTCCGACCAGCACCACCAGCAGTGCGAGCAACTAGCCAGGCAACCAACTGACACAACCGACAGCCGACAGCGGACAGCCGACAGCCGACAGCCAAGAATCGAGAAGCAGAAGCTTGGGCCCCTTTTGCCTGCGCCTTCATTCGCTCGCCGTCAGTCGTCGCTAGCAAACGTCACGGAGTTTGTGTTGTTCGTCTTGCTACTACTACTCTACACACTTGACTCTCATTCCCCCTCAGATACATTCTGCACTCTGCACAAAAACAAAAAAAAAGACACAAGCAACTTTCTTGATTGATGCAAGCATAAACGTGTGAATTGAAAAGCAAACAAAAGCAAAAGTAAATTTTGAAAAAAAAAAAACGAAAAACCAGAAATTTTCGAATCTTGAAACTTGAGTGTGTGTGTGTGCAACGAAGGGCCTGAGATTGCAGCGGATCAATAAACCCGAGCGTTAAGCAAGTAAGTGTAAATCTAACCCCCACAACAAAAACACAAATACACACGCAAACACATTCGCACACACACACACATAGCAAGCAAAAAGCAAAATGCAAAAGCAAAACAAACTTTTGCGGAAGTCAACATAAAATGGCATAAGCGAAGAAGCAGAGCGCATTTCTCTGCAAACTCACACACACACACACATGCATGCATGTATATATATATATATTGGTATATTTTTGAAATTGGTTTTTTGCACGATTTGCATAGGAAAAGTGCAGCCAAGCGATAAAACAAAAACAGAAACTGGGAAAAAATTCTGACTGTACCCTTTGCAGAGTTCACACTTGCTGTGCGTGTGTGCGAGTGTGTGTGTGTGTGCGAGTGTGTGACTTCTTCGCAGAACTTGTCCCAAAAGTTCTATGCCCTATCAGAACTCATATCTTTCGCTGCGAGCTGCCTTGGGCCTATGCTCGCGCTGCTTCGTTTCGATTAGCCATAAATTCAGCTAGCATCACGTTTTTCCCCCGAGATCTTTATCGCAGTATGGGGAAAAGCGTAGCCTGACTTTTGGCCCCGTTAGCCAGAAATCTCGCAGCGATCTTAGACTTTTTGTCAGCACTGTCACTCAGCCGAAAGATACAGCTACAGCTACTTACATAGCTGTAGATACTTTTGTATCTTCAAAAGCGTTTGGCACTGTGCGTAGCGATAGGCAACTTAATTAGCCTCAAATTTGTTTCCTGACTCGATGCGATGTGCCCGTGTGCTGTCACCTGTTTTCCATAATATATTCGCATTGCTTTTTCTCATTTTTTTTTTTTTTTTGCTTTTTGGCTTTGGCTTTGGCTCGCTGCCAGCGTGCACAAAAGACATGCATTTCGAGCGTGAAATTTGTCGAGTGAGCATTTGTTTGGCTCGTAAATAAAAGGAGGCACAGCACAAAGCGCGTCTAGCGACCGCAAAAAAGATACACACACACACACATGAAGTAAAGAACCTTCTCTCGGGGTTTGTACGCTTGACAAGGGTACAAATACTGTCATAGACAGGGACTACGGCGGCTAGCAGAGGTCCAGGCTCCAAGTGCAAACAGGTCTAGCAGGCTCCTCGCATTGTTTTTATTATTGTTTGCATTTTTTTTTTTTTTTTTTTTTGTTTAGGCTTTATAGCGAGCTAGAGCGAGCTGACAATAAATCAAGTCGCTGCGAGCGCGCAAAAAACATAAACAGCGAACAGCTGATGTGCTCCGCGTGTGTGTATCTGGCAGATACATACGTGCGCTGGCCGAGATCAGGCTCACGACTTGGACTTGAACTAACGAGCCGAATCTGGCTGCGGGCATCTCGCGCTGCTTTAATTGGCAGCAAGGGTAACTGCAGCAGCAGGCAAGGGAGAGCAGAGTTGCATTGGCGCTGATTCCATTGTGCGCCTATTTTCGTAGCCGTCTTTGCCTTTTATGGCTGTCTCAGTCGCAGTTTGCTCTAGGGCCCCAGGGCACTGCCAGTCAAACAATTAAGTCATCATTAGACGGCATTAGTGGCTTTCATTAGCGCTGCGCTGCCAACTGACGCGGCAGTTTGTCGCGCTTACCTGCAGCAACGGCAGCAGGGGCAGGCAGGGGCAGGTAGGCGGAGGCCCGGACTCAGGCCCAGTCGCTAATCTCAAAATGGCACGCATTTGCCTCGACCCGAGCCATCATACGAAAGTTAGTCAGCGACTCTTTGTAACTGTAATTACGTGTATCTGTCAGATACACACAGACAGGCGAGCCAGCAATGGCAGCAAGTGCTGCTCGCTTGTGCCTGGCAGCGCGTCCTTTTTCCACTGATTTACGATATAAACAAAAGAGAACGTGAGGAGAGCAGAGAAGAGAAGAGGGGAGAGTGTAAATGTAGCGCTGACGAAAGTGAATTTCGGCTAGGGAAAACCTGATGCCAGGCCAGAAATAACGCGTGAAATTTATGTTATTTATATTTATGCATTTCTCGACAAAATGAAAGCAACAAAATGACGTCATTATAGCACACATACGCACACACACACACGCACACAGCTGGGGACTGCCCAAGGGGGTTGCACCAGGTAGGCTCAGCTCAGTTGGCTACAATTTATTGCCGTTAACTGCGCAGCTCTGTGCCCTTTCCGCCTGCCCTGGCTCTCCTCTCTCATCGGACTCCTCTTGCTACTGCTGCCGCTGCCCCGCTCAATGGGGTTGTTTATTTATACACATGATATGCTGTGTAGCTGACGTGTACGAGCCACAATAATAATCGATAATCTGCAACAAAATTAAATGCGAAAATGCTGAAAATTAAACACTGGCAAAATTTCCCACTGCGGTTGCTGTTTGCTGCTGCTGCTGGCAACAAATCGCAAAGGTGACCCCCAAAAATAGATGAGGCTGCAGAGCTTATCGAGCCTACATTTCCCTATGCGGAAGTTGTTACTTTGCACACACACACACGGACACACACACAAGCACACTCTTGGCGCATAATTGCAGTGAAAACTTATGCGCTGCCAGTGCGCAGGTCAAACAGAGCAGCAACTGGCAATTTGTTTGTAAACAAATGGGGAGCGAGCTCCACAGAGAGAGAGAGAGAGAGAGAGTCAGAGAGGTAGGGAAATGGCTGAGAGAAATGCCCCACACACTGCGTAGGGAAATTATCCAACGGCGAAGCGACTGCAGCTTGTACTTTATTTGTATACCACGCACCTATTAAAAATGGCTTAAAATTATGGATACACATAAACTTTCTAAAAAATGATAGAATACAACGCAAATAATACTTGTTTTAGACTTTTTGTCTGTCCGTTTGTCATATTAGCTTTGTATAAAAATATAAGATATACATAAATATATAGAAATATCATAGTAAATATCTAAATATCTAAATATAAGTTACAAAATTCTCAATCTCTATCTATATTTTAATTGATTTGCTCATATTCCTGTCCGTTTGTCTGTATAAATGCACGGAACTCAGTTATTTTAGAGCTAAGAGACACCAAATTTGGCAAACAGTTATCTGCACAGCATACAACAATTTTGTTTATTTTAAGCTTTGAGTAGCACGCATACTGCCCGAAAAAATCGATATTTTACATTTCAAACCCGATTTTTAAGGCATGTATGCAAGCTAAAATTTATTTATTTTATATATAGCAAACTTATTATAATATTAATCTTTGCTGCAAATTTTAACACAATCGGAAAATAAATACAGAAGCAATGGCATTTTGAAGGGGTCGACAAGCAGTAAACATTTTACATATTTTATTCAATCTTAGAACAAATTGGCGTGTGAAAGGTGTCTAACAGTTGAGTGTGCTCTAGTTTCTGCTTTCTGCAATTGAGCGGAAATTGATTGCTTATTACTTTGGCCACAGGCTGGGTATATCTTCTATATGTATTTAAATTGTTTTTTGGCACGTCAGGCCAAATTATTTATGGTGTCATAATAAATGCATTTGCAGTGCAAACAAAGAGCACCCAGTATTGATTAGCGCATAGTTATCTTATCGGATACATAGAAATAGAAATATATATATATATACATATAGGTATATAAACAGAACTGAACTGTCAGAGCTGAAATTGATTTCCCATAATGATAACGCCGAAACTGATGTAATCGCTGAGTTACACTTAAAATGATTGAATGCCTATGCTTACAGCAGATTGGCAGCTGGCTGCCCCGACTATATGCTATATGCTCGGATGCATAGGGTGGTAGTCCAAGCATAGAGACAACAATTGATAAACAAAGTGATAAAATAAATGCGTCGCCCAGCGAGATTTGCCTAAAAATATCAACTGCGTCGCATTATTGATACGAATTACGCGTTATAAAACATGCATCGGAATGTCGTATATATATATATAAAGAAATATAACAATTCATATATATACTAAATATTTAATTAAGAGCCCATTTGAGTGTCAATTATCAGCATACAAAGCCAAGGTACAACGCTAACTGGAAACACTCACATGCATATATTTAATTACTGTCATATACGAGATATATACGGGTATATATCTTCACAGTGTCAATACGCGTATATAGATTTAATTGCAGGTATTCGGGAACCTGCCTGACCGTATTTATCACCGATCGACTTGTGATAAGCCCGCCAAACAGACAATGAACCTGTCCGCAGGCATACACAAGCCACAAACCGTTAGTCGTCGTCGTTAGCCCCAATATATCCGAACTTGGAGACAGACTTGGGCACAAGTGCGGCGCTTCAAAGCCCGCACAGAGATTGCGTCATGCAATCGTTAGCTCTAGAATAATTCTAAATGCAGTAATACTCGAGATCGAGACATTCTCGCTTTGCAGGGCATCTACAGGATTGAGCAATACGAGATTTCATTATGTCGCATTTGACTTCGCACTTACTGCGCATTTGCCTCAGCCGCGCGTTATGCTCTGTCTCTCTGGAGGGTGTTACTGGATGGGGTAAAGGGTTGGGGTTGGGGTTGGGATCTGGGTTGGGGTTGCACGCTTATACGCAGTAGTTTAACAATGTCGCAGCGCTCTACAGCTGAGATCTGGCCTTTTTCTTTGTTTTTTTTTTTTTTTTTTTTTTTGTTTCTTTGTTTGATGCTGCCCGCCACATTTGTTTAGATGTTGGCAAACATTTGTTAAACATTCGGATGCTCTTCAGATTTATGGGCCGCGTCGCCCGCTCCAAGACTGGCAGCATGTTTATCAGTAAACATTCCCCACGATTAGATAAAGCGCAAGCCCAAGAAAAAAAAGAAAAAAAAGAGATTCCATGCCATGCAATTGTTTATTTATATTTCTTAAGTGTTGTTTTCGTTTATACCTTTCTATTTTGTGTTCGTCTATTTGCTTTATGCAATGACGCCAATATTTGTTTACATATCAAGCGATTTCTCTACGCATACGCATGGTAAACATAGAATACATAAACACGACGTCAACTATTTTGTGCGAAATATCACAAGATCATATAGAGACATAGATAAGATTTATGGGCTGTATGTTTCGGTAGCCCCTCGCAGTCGGACGTCAGCCACAAGTTGTCGCCTCGCACTGCGTGGCAAGCGCGAATTTCTTTGGCTTGGCCACTTTCGCGTTCTGTCAGCTGTTGCATGATAAAATTTCTAAAAATATATGAGCATTTGTTGAGAATTGCATAGAACAAGCAAACACAATCACCTTGAACCTGGCCGCGAGGTTGCGCAGCTTTTGCTACAAATTCGCTGTATATAGTCGACTATATGTATCGGAATTGTAAAGCTTTTGTGCGGGCGAAACCTGGGAGTGGTTTGTTATAGTAGTTGAGGCCTTAGCTGCCCCAAATAGAGTTGTTGGCGAGACAGCAGACCTCAAGATACCCTCTAAAATAAACGTAGATACCCTTTAAACAGTATCTGCAATTGTTATGAAAGCAGCGCGCGGCTATAAAAATATTCCGCAAATAATGAACAGGTATGGGCAGCTTTTTGGCTGAATTATTGCATAATTACGCATTCGATATATCGCGTATATCGCGTATATATACAATATAATCGCATATTGCTCAATTCGAATGCCTGCAACGTTGCTAGCCCCAATGGCAATTGCATTGAGACCATGGCAAATTGATATTCTTAAGTTTTCATTAGCATTCTAATGCGCTCTCGTCTAGTGTGTGTGTTTTATTTGCGATTCTAACCATGAGTTGGCATTAAAGCGAGTCTATACGTTCAAACGGATTGTCTATATTCTATATCGTCTATATATTGTGTATGCGTTTGGTTTGAACTTTGGGCAGACAGGGGGAACGAGCACACGAGCGCAATAAAAACAAAAAAAAAAATAAAAAAAAACACTGGCGAACTACAACTACAGCAACAACTTTTGGCAGTTCTTTGTGGCTCGCTCTCCCTCTCTCTCTCTCTCTATCGCTTAGTCACTGACTAAGTACAACAGCAAATACTAGCGAAGAGCCACTCGGTCTGCCAGCAGTGGAAACTATCCGTAAGATACACAAAGCAGGCGAAGGGGGAGTTGGGTGGTGGCAGGCAAAAGTGTGTCAGTGCGCAAACGTCAGCGCAGCTGATCGCTGAGAGAGAGAGCGCGCTTTGTATGTATGCGTGTGTGTGCTTGTTTTTGTATTGGCAGAGAGAAGTTGAGAGAGTTAGCGCCAATGCTGCTGAGAGAGCGAGAGAGCGCTTGGGCTTTTGTTGGTAAACAAAATGACACGAGCAGCGCGTATGATCGAACCTCGGCAGCGCATGCTCACGAGCCGAACAGCTGCTCGGCTGCTTCGGGTCTGCGCTCGTGTGCAGCATAAATTTGACGCTCTGCTTTTGTTTACCAGCTGCTGCTGCTGCCCACGAGCAAGCCCCCCGCATCCCGCGCCCCACACCCACCACAAACGCTTTTTGCGTTTTAAAAAAATACATAATTATGTGTTTAGATACGCTCGCTTGCGCTACGCTGCGCTCTCTCTTTGGCATGCTCACACACACACACACGCAGTCTTTCGCTCTCTCTCTCTCTCTCTGCGTTCGTAGTGGGATCAGCGCAGTCGGCGATAGTTTGGCAGCGCAGCAGCTGACGCCCCGTTGACATTCGCCTCTGATATTTGAAAGCAAACGCAACGCGCTCAGCTCGAGTGCAGCCAAGGAAAGTGAAACAGATCAAAAGAAGATACAGATACAAATCGACGAAGACAATAGGTAAATAAGCTGCACAGCAGCGCGCTAATAACTCTACAGATAAAGATAAAGTGTTGATAAATTGTGAAGAAAACTGAAAAAAAAAACAAACAAAACAAAGCAAAAACAAAACAAAGCAAAAACAAAACAAAGCAAAACAAAACGAGCGTTTTGGGCTAAGCTGCAGCGCAGCGCAGCGCTTGCTACAGATACACCACTCTCTCACACACATGCACATACGCGCCTATTTGCACTCAGTTGTTGTAGCTTTTGTTCTTTTCGTGCGCTTTTGAAATTCAAATACGCTTCCGTTGGTTTTAGTTGGCAAACGAGTGTCGACTTTGCAGTATCTGCAGTTGCTGTTGCCGTCTACCTCTCTAGCTGTATCCATACGTAGCTGTATCTGTGTCTGTCTGCTGTACGCTGTAATCTGTAGCTGTTGGGTTCATTTCGAATTGTATGTGTGCCCAGCGAATTTTCAAAATCCCCGTGAAAAGTGCGTTTTCAAGCAGGTGAGCTAATTTTCCAAAAAAAAAAAAAATAAATAAATAAATAAATGGAAATTCAACAAGTGCAAGCAGGGAAGTCGTAAAGTATCTAATAGTATATAGTTGATATCTTTGTAGTTTTTTTTTTTTTTTTGGTACTGCTGCCAAGGTTGCGCGTGACGTCAGAGCTCGTCTCATTGCATAATTCTCGCACTATATACACTTGTGGTTTAGCTTAATATTTTAATTACATGCCAGCCTCAGCTCCTGCTGCTGAATTGATGAAACAAAGGAACTTTTGCACTTGACCGCAAGCATCGAGCTAATCAGATAGCCAATAAATACACACACTTAGTGACAGGTTACGCTTTGTGTGTGTGGGCGTCACACAACTTGCAAAAGCTCTGGCCCCATAAGTCTTTGTTCGCTGTAGATTTCATTATTGAAGTTAATCAGCTGACGAAATCGTTGAGAGTGTCAAGTAAGCGCTGGTAGTTAGAGTATCTGTCGAATTAGTTCAAGTTTATTATTTGTATTAGTGCCCAGCTGCAGTTTCTATTCCAGACAGCACGCCAGACTTTGTTTTTATACCATTTACCCATTGAAAATGGGCAACAGGCAGAAGTATATAAGCTAGAAGCACCAAATTTGGTATTTAGAGCCCTGGTAACATTACACAGAATGCGGATTTTCAAATTTTGGATGCCACGCCCACCGCCCCCAGGAATCGATTTTGTAAATCGATAAATTGAATTATAGGAAAATTAGAAAAGTTACAGAATATATTTTTTTTTATATATATTTATAGAATATATTTTAAATATTTAAATGTTATTTTAGCTTCTGATAATATTGACCAACCCTATAAATTTAAATGCGTTCGTACAATTAACGCAGAAGTTATAGGCGCGAGAAGTTAAGAATTATTTTTTAATGGTCAAAGGTAAATGGTAAATGGTCGAGTGCACTCGGCTGTAGCTTACTTGAATTGTTTTTTTTTTTTTTTGCATATAGCAAAATACTAACTATACTAACTATAACTGTAGATTAAATATAGTGCTTGTTTGGCCAAGCACTTAGCTTGCGTCTAGCCAGCGCGTCTGGTCTGCCGCTTAT
Organism: Zaprionus bogoriensis; assembly: GCA_035046045.1. NCBI lineage: Eukaryota > Metazoa > Arthropoda > Insecta > Diptera > Drosophilidae > Zaprionus > Zaprionus bogoriensis. The sequence continues at coordinate 1,009,292 of JAWNOI010000145.1, forward strand.
CGCAACAAAAAAAAAAAAAAACGTACTGCTTATCGCAGCGCTGGGAAAGCCAATTAGAAATCGGCCATAGCTGTATATGTGTGTGTGTGTGTACACGGCTATATATCGTGTATATCTAGTCTATACTGTGTGTGGTAGGCACATCTCGACTCTTATATAAGCGGGCGAGCACTCATCGATCAAGGTCGCTGTGCAAAGCAACAAATGGCAACGAAAATAAACGCATAGACTATATAGAAAATATACGTATATATATTTATGGTATATAGCGCAGCACGCCAAGACGCTGGCTGATTGACAGATAATTATTATATGAATTTCGCTGACAAGAGTGAAATTGATTTAATGCAAATCGCATAAATCGCATATATTGTAGGCTTAAATGGCCGCTGGGCCTGGCTGGGTTCAGTCATTGCCTTCGCTGGCGCGTTCTTATCAGCTGTTGGGCAAAACAACAGTCATAGCCGAATGACGCGCAGTTCGCTGGGGAACGTGACCCCGATACCACCCCCCTCTACCAAATTTCTAGGGTATGGCGTAATGCGCGCCGCGCATGCATGTGCCATAGTAATAGCTATAGCTAAGCACGTAGCTATCTATCTATATATTATAGTACGTACTTGCCTTAAAAAAAATCGGTTTCGCCCGCAATTGTGGCCATAATGCGCGGCCTGTCAATCAAATCCTTTTGGGCAAACTTTCGCTGACATTTGGCCAACTTGCAACTGGCCAAATTGTCGCATCGCTGTTTTTTTTTGTGTCTCTGCAGATTTCACTGTAGGAGGAGAAGGGGAAGGGGGGGGGGAGGGTCAGCTTATTTAGTTGCTTCGTGTTGTTCGTTTTGCGGTCAAATTGAAAATTGCAGCGCGCTGCAATTGCATTTGCTTTTGTTTTGGCCGTGAGTTGATGCGAGTCTGCAGCTCTGACTCCGACTCCGACTCCGACTCGGACAATTTCACTGGCAATAATAAACTACAAGATGTCCATTTAGCTTTGCCCATTGGCACAGTTTTATCTATGGCAAAGTGACACTGTGTGTGTGTGTGTGTGTGTGCGCTCAATTGAAATATATATATGTATATGCATGTTATATATGTATGTACCATATATAATTGCCTTGATCATATGCTCGGCGCATGCACACAGCGTGCAGCAGATACTGCGCCTGTGTGTGTGTGTCAGTGTGTGTGTGTGTGTGCGTGTGTGTGTGGCTTTGTGTCTAGCTATCAACTTGGCAACTTAATGGACTGTGCAGCGTCGCTTTATGACAGACCCCACATACTACGTATATGCTTGTATGCAGCTGTCAGCGCAGTGCCTGTCAAACTGTGCACTGCAGGTCAATGGGAAAAAAATGTCATAATTATTGCAATCGCAGTAAATTGCTGAGTTCGCTGTAAATTTCAGTTTCCATTTCACTATAATTTTAGATTTTTATTGTGCATTCTGTTCCCATAGCTCACATGCGACTTTCTACGCTATTTGCAGCTTCTAACAACAACAACAACACGCAAGGAATAACAATCAAAAGACTGAGCCATTGAAGCAACAAAAAACCTAAAGCAATCTCTCTCTAGCAATTGATCTCAACTCGATAAGCAATAAGTCATCGTCATCATCAGCCTTAGCATCGTCATCGTATACCGCGCATCCAGCCCAGCATCCCATAGCCGGCAGCAGCCCAACAGCAGCAGCTTCTGTATAATGTTCAGCAGTCTCGCAACGTTTCTATTTGGAGCGCAAGCGAATTGTGAAGCGAATCCCGTGCCGGCCCAGCATCAGCAGCAGCAGCAGCAGCAACACCTTAACGACGACTCCTGTGCCAGCGATCAGGCCGCAGCAGCCGGAGATGTAATTGAGGTCACCTCATCGACCCCATCCGTGGCGGGCAACAGTCGTGGCACTGTGCGCAGCGGCAACGGCAGCGGCAAGCGTGTGGGCGCCAAGCAGCGACGCGCCAGGCAGCGACAGCAGCAGCAGCAGCAGCAGCAGCAGCAGGGCGGACAACGCAAGCAGCCGACGACGACGTCGACGACTATAACGAAGCTACTGACGCCCAACGGCGAGTGCGTCAGCGACGAGGACTTTGACGAGGACGAATGGTACATTGTCGAGAAGGAAGGTGAGTAGCGGGAGAGGGGAGCCAAGAGAGTGTGTGTGAGAGAAAAAGAGAAAAATCTAGAAAGAAAGAGGAGAAGCGCATGAAGGCGAGCAAAATGAAGGAAAGGCAAAGGAGGGAGATATAGAGCGAGAAAACGTGGAAGAGAGAGGGAGAGGAAAAAGGGAAGAGAAAAATAGAGAGAGTGAGGTAGAGTGAGGGAGAGAAAAGCAGGAAGATAAAAATAGGGAAAGAAAAGCAGGAAGAGCAAGCAGGGAGATAAAAGTAGGGAGACAAAAGTAGGGAGACAAAAGTAGGGAGACAAAAGTAGGGAGACAAAAGTAGGGAGACAAAAGTAGGGACACAAAAGTAGGGAGATAAAAGTAGGGAGACAAAAGTAGGGAGACAAAAATAGGGAGACAAAAGTAGGGAGACAAAACTAGGGAGACAAAAGCAGGGAGAGAAAAATTCGTTGACATTGGTAGAGAAGTAAGGAAATTGGGCAAAGAAGAGAGAGAGGAACGTGGGAGATAGAGAGGATAGTGTGACACAAAGACGGAAAGAGGGAGGAATGATGCAGAGGATAAGGCAGAAAATTGGACAGAGAATTAGGTAAAGAATTAAATAGAGAATTAAGCAGAGAAAAAAGGAGAGAATGAGGGAGAGAATGATGCATAGGCAGAGAACTATGCAGAGAATAAAGTAGAGAATGAGGGGGAAAATGAAGGAGAGAATAATGCAGACAATGATGCAGGGAATAAGGCAGAGAATAAGGCAGAGAATAAGGCAGAGAATTAGGTAGATAATTAGGTGGATAATAAGGCAGAGAATGAGGGATAAAATGAGCCAGAAAATGATGGAGAAAATGTGGATGAGAATGATTAAATGAAGCGGGAAACTGGGCAGAGAATAAGATGAGAATCAGAAATAGACTGAGCTAGAGATTCATAGAGAGCATGTGGAAGACAATTAGGATCTGATTCCTCTAAAGCGAAAGAAGCTGTACGAAAGAGCAAAAGCGAGACATAAAGAAGAAAAGACTGTGAGAGAAACAGATAGAGAGAGAGAGAGAGAGAGTGAGGTAGAGACGCTGTCTCTCTTGCTGCATTAACTAATTGCATTGTATTTATCCATTCTCCCCCCCGCAGACGAGGAGGAGGACTCGCTGCCGCGCAGCGACTCCGAGGAGGAGCTATCTGTGGTGGAGCTGCCGGCCAAGTCGCATGCTGCGACTGCAACGGCTGCGGCGGCAGCGGCGGCGGCTGCCAGGCGTCGCCAGCATATCAATTCGCATTCCTTGTACAGCGGACCGCGGCCGCATCAGCATCGCAATTACATGCAACGCTCGCGCGCCACACGCACGCTGAGCATCTCAACCCTGAGCCCGCCCAGAAGTGTGCCAGCCGCCGTTGCCGTTGCCATTGCTGGCAGCGATGCCGGCTCTGACATTGACAACGCCATCAGCCAGTCGCTGTACGCGCCGAGCGTGCTGGCCAATGGCGCGGCTGCCTCGCCATGCAGCAGCGAGAGCAGCAGCTGCCAAATGATGGAGGAGTCCTGGTACGTAACACCGCCACCATGCTTCACCTCGTATGAGCCAATCAAAATGGAAGCATCACCCTTTGAGAATCTATTGATTGAGCATCCAAGGTTGGTGATTTTCGTTTTACACACACACACACACACACACACACACACACACACACACACACGCATACTCACTCATCCTTTCCCAAACGCAACTGCAACATTGCCGCACTGCCGCACGCATCACACACGGCGTATGCTTGATATGCGTTATTCATTGTGATTTGCATACATTTGCAGCATGTCGGTTTATCATAGTATTAGGTCCAGCCAGGCCGGCGCCGCAAGTTTTGTAAATCTTGATCTCGGGGCAGCGCAATCGCCGCAGCCCACCGCGGAGCCCAAGGAGGAGCAGCAGCAGCAGGAGGCAGTGCAGCAGCAGCGCTCGCACAGCGCGCGCTTCGATCGCCATGCGGCGGCCGAGCTGAAGCAGCAGACGCTGGCGCGCCAGAGCCAGAAGGTAACGCATCGAATAGCTATATATAAATATATAAATCTGACACTCTGATATACCCCGCAGAGCAACAGCAAGAAGCAGCACCAGCAGCTCTGCCGCAGCGCCATCAAGCGCGCCAACAAGGTGCGCGACTTCCAGGCCAAGGGGCAGCGCCCTCGTCGCTCGGACATGCAGCACTGCAAGCTCGCCAGCGGCGCCAACAACAACCGCAAGTGCTGCTAGTGTGTTGTTGCACCTCCCCCCCAACCCCCCAAAACACATATTCAAACAATCATGGCAAGAAAAAAAGGCGCGAGGGCAACGCGCATAATTTTAATTATTAGTATTTTAAATTGCCAAAAAAAAAAATGAAACAAAAAAACAAGCAAAAAAATCCAACAACAATGCCGCAAAAATATCAAAACCTAGCAATTACAACAACAACAATATCTAAAGAAAATTGTATAAAAAATCGGGGAATCCCTGCAAAAAAAAACATGTGTAAAGCGTAGTTTTTAATGTTCACAGTTTCAATTTACAAACAAACAAAAAAAAAAAATATACCAAAAAATGCAATACAAAATTTTCAAAATGAAGCCCCCAAACAAACAAACAAAAAAAAAATGACAAAAAGTTTTCAAAAAAACTTTCAAAAAAATGATAAAATTGTATGTAAAAAGAGTAGAGAGACGTGGCAGATTTAATATCGATTAATATTTAGTTCGTATGCATATTTTATTTATTGTGTAAAAGTCGAAGGCGCGCGATTAATGTTTAATCCTGCGATTGTTTGAGAAAATTCTGAATTTAGTTCTAAATCGAGCGATGTGTATGTATTTGTGTAGCGCGCGTGCTTAACTTATCTACCGATCTATATATATATATCTAACATATACACCGATAACTAAAACGTATTACACTGGCACGCGATATATAGCTGTATATTGTACTATATGATTATTCTGTATGCCTGATTTATGTTTATGATGAGTGCAAAAGCAAATGTATGGAAAAAGTGAAAATGAAAAAAAAAACAAACAATAAAAAGTAAAAATAGTATATATATTGCAAAAGATCCCAATAAAAATGATAATGCTACAACCTTAGTCTGGCGCGTCTACTCACTTGAGCAACAGTCGGGGTCAAGCAAATAGGAACAGCAATTGGGTCAGTCTGTGGTCCTAGTCGTCACAGTGGATGCGCTGCCCTTGTCAGCGCTAAGCAGCCCGTTACCGTTGGCTGTCAGGGTCAGACTGGAAGTGGGGATGTGGGAGGGCTAGAGGCCTATTGCACCTTTCACAATTCGGCCAGCAAGTCGTTTAATTAAGCGCCGTTTAAGTGCAAACTAATTAGTAATTTGTAATTTAACGCGCAGACACGCTTTGCGCCTCGCTGGGGCAATTAAAGCGAGCTGAACGAGTTGCCAGCAGTTGCCGTTATAGCTGTTGGTGCCGTTGACCTTGGCAGCAAAGGTAGTAATGGGTCAGCAGACGCTTCATAGTGCAATGGCCCGAGCAGCTCTGACTTGGCTAAGACTTGCTACGATTCCTGTTGCATTTCCGCCTTGGCCAGCTAACGGTGCAGTGCAACGAAAGTAAAGCAGAGCTAGAGCTAGAGCTAGAGCTAGAGCTAGAGCTAGAGCTAGAGCTAGAGCTAGAGCTAGAGCTAGAGCTAGAGCTAGAGCTAGAGCTAGAGCTAGAGCTAGAGCTAGAGCTAGAGCTAGAGCTAGAGCTAGAGCTAGAGCTAGAGCTAGAGCTAGAGCTAGAGCTAGAGCTAGAGCTAGAGCTAGAGCTAGAGCTAGAGCTAGAGCTAGAGCTAGAGCTAGAGCTAGAGCTAGAGGGGCAGTACCAGAGGTAGAGGCATATATAAAAACAGAGACGTGGGCAGAGACTTTGGCAGGGAAAAAGCTGGAACAGAGATAGGGCAAGAGGCCGAGGTTGAGACTAGAGCAAGAACAGAGGCTGAGGCTGGGAGCGAATTAGGGGCAGTACCAAAAGTAGAGGCAGAGGCGAAGACAGAGCTAGGTCCAGGGGCTGGGCCATAGGAGGAGGAGGCAAAGGTAGGAGATAAAGCAGGCACAGAGACAGGGCAAGAAGCTGAGGTTGAGACTGGAGCAGGTGCAGAGGTAGAGGAAGAACCAGAGACTGGGCCTGGCACAGGGGCAAGAGCAGGGGCAACAGGCAGAGACAACGGCAATCGCAGCCGCCGCACATGCAGATGAGGCTGTTAACGCTACTCTGCTCTGGGTCTGTGCTCCGCCCGTTGAGGCAGGCCAGGGCAGGGCAGGGCATGCCTGTACCCAGTGCCAGACCCATGCTGCCTCTTTCACAATCTCTGCTCTGGCGCCGCTTCTGCTGGCTGCTCAGCTTCAGCTACTAAGCGCAGCACTCGGCGAGTGCAAAACTCTATAAAGATGCGCTCCAGCCGCGCTTGGCTTCACACCTGCGCGTAACGCGAAGAGCTGCAAACCACGCAAAAGCCAAGACCAAACCTTATAGTGGGGTGCTCTCCAACTCGCAACGAGACTCGCTGCGCCATTCATAAAGGAGGGCTATTATGTAAGATTGGGCAATCGAGTCGTACACACACATACACACATAGTGGCAGCGCGGTCGGTCGCCGATTCTATTTGGCAAGTTGCACTTGAGTGATTTTTCGGTCTGCCGAAAAAACCAAAAAAAAAAAAAACAAAAACGGAAAACCAACAAAAGTTTTGCGCAGACGTGTAACATGTAAAGCAAAGCCAGATAAATGGCATAAATGGTGTAGAAAACACACAGCAGATACTCCAACTACAACAACAACAAAATCGCGCAATACTCCGCGCATTTACAACGAAAACTCGTCGGCTTTTTTGGCAGATCGAAAGTGAAAATCTTCTCCCGCTTTAAGTGTTTTGTTAACGCCTTGTCTTTTACGGGCACGGCTCGTCAAGTTTTGTGTTAAAAGCCATCAACGAATATGGGCCAAGTTTTCCAGATTATGTCAGTCGGTCAAAGTGCGTGAGGAGTGAGACAAGAGTTGGGTGTAAATTCGAGCCGAAACGAGCTCAACTTTGCAGCAGGTCAGTGTTTGCGCAATTCGGAACTGCAAATTGCGAAGCGGAAGGGAAGAGCAGGAGTCGCAGTGTGAGCCAAAAGAAGTTAAGCAGAAAGCAGAAGGCATTATAATCGAGGTGAGTACGGCGAAGAAATATTTTTATTTTCAGCTTATAAAGCTCGAGAATAATTTGAAACTGTTATATATTAAAATATATATATTATAAATATATAAATATATTTATAAAAATATATATATTATAATTGTAATGAATTCAAAGGGAAACTTCTCTTCTTCTCGAGCTTAAGTTATTAAGCTGAATATTTGCTAGATATTAATGCATTTTAAGTTGAAATTAATATCGGATTGTTATTATCCATTATTACATTATCAATATTATTTATTCTACATTTCTCTTAGACTTTTTCTCATTTTTTAATAATTGTTGATCCAGAAAACGCTGAAACTGAAATGCTATACGAAATATAATTAAGTTAATCAAAATCAAATTAATTAAATATTTTATTTGTTAAAATTGGAATATTCTTCTTATTGTAAACTGAAATGCTATACGTATTAAATTAATTAAAATCAAGTTAATTTAACATTTTACTTGCTTATGGTTGAATATTCTTTTTAGAATGGTTTATAGTTGTGAACTCTTCAAGTTGCACATATCTGAATACCTTAGAAGTATAAACCAATCTAAGGAGAAACTACAGAACAGTCTTATCAATTTTTAATACAATTCTGACTCAACCTTGGTCTCTCTTCCTCCCTCTTACTTGAATGATAAGTTGATATAATCAACTCTAAAATTACTGTATTATTTAGCAAGGATTTTTTCCTATTTCTGAGCCAAACATAGAGCCAGATCCGAATTATTTAATAATATTTAATATTTTAATTTAAGTCAATTCTAAAATAAAACTGCAGATTAGTTAATTGACTCTTGTCTGTTAGAGTATAGCTTTTTTTTCTACTCTATGCTTAGTACTTATAGTTAAATTAATTGATCCACAATCACGAAAAAAAAAATCAATTTCAGCTTTAATATACTATAAAGCTTATGCCTTATACCACATAATTAAAGCTTTAAGTTCTAACAGCTTCCATTGAATTCCCGCTCAAAAGAAGACAAACAATAATAAGACAATATGCAATTACTTAAGTGCGATCGCAAGCTGCTACTGTGTGCGGTCAACAAACCGCAGAAAACGCCTCTAGTTAGTCGCAACAGGCAACTGTCAACTGCTGCTAACGGTACACGCTAAACGCGTGCTCTGGCCATAACGAATGCGCACCGTTAGCCGCGCCAACATTGTTGCCGCCTGCGAATGCTATGAAAACAACTAAAAGCCAAACGGCTCAAGGTCAGGCGATTAACTATAATTATAACAGCGGAGCAAAGCGTGGCCGCCGCCGTTAAAGAACGCCAAAAGAGAAATAAAAGCAAAATAAATAAAAAATAAATAATGAAAGCCAAAAACCGAAACCAAAAACCGAAAAACCAAGCCAAAAGCTGCAGCTAAAACGTGAACTAGCCACGCAGAGGCAACTATTGCATAACAGATGTAAAGCCAAAGCAACAGCAGCAACAAGCACAACAACCACAACAACAAAAGTAATTATAACAACAATTAAGCAAACGGCGTGCGTTTTTACAGCTAAGCGTAAAACCAGCGAAGCATTTGGCGCGGGCGCGAAGAGCTAGAAGTGTTGGGTAGGGGCTGGAGCAGGGGCGGGGCAGAGGCAGAGGTAGAGTATCTGCTGCGCAGCACGCATTGCCATTCATTAAAATGTGATTTAAGTTTGTCAAGCTGCAAAGGGTTCTAGCCGCTTGGCTTGAAAATGGCTGACAGTCTTGGCGCTTTATGCCTTTGACCTTAACGCCTGACAGGCGCAGCAGCAGCAGCAGCAGCCATTGTTCTAGTCGAGCAGCGCCTGACATTGATATTGTCTCCACGCGCTGTTGTTGTTGTTGTCAGCGCTTCTTCTGCTGCCGCGCATATTGACCACAATTAATTTATGAACCACAAACTTCCTTCCTGCCGCACATTTGTTGTAAGCGAGGCATCCAGGCTGAACAGACACCCACACATACACTTGAGTGACCACTAGCAAGGCCGACCTTCGGCGCTAGTTTATATTTAGTATTGACTGGAAAATTGTCTTTGCAGTTGACGCGATGAAGCTGTGCGGAGAACGCGTCTACCCGCTGCTGCTCTGCTACCAGCTGCTGCTGCTGCTGCTGCTGTTGCAGGTGAGTACCGCGGAAATTGGCCTTTCACTTGCAGTTGGAGTTCGAGCGCGAGTTCGTTGCCTAAGTCTTTTGTTTGTGCGGCATGGAAAAACTAATCTATTTAACAGTTAAGCTGCATTCTAAGAATGAACTTCCTGATTATGCTAAGTAGCGGCAGCAGCACCACCAGCACCACCAGCAGGCACATGAACCGTAACCAATCGTTGGCCAATCGCCCGGTCTAACGGATATGCCTGGCCATGTTGCGTAGCTTCCCCAGCGCCGCGATTGATTGTGAGTTCAGCGCGGGGCCAGCCTGAGTTGGCAAAATTATGTGGCTGCTGCCGCTGCTGATGATGCAGCGGTTTTATCGAAAGACTTAGGAAACGAACTGTCTGCTCTGTGTCTGTATGTGTGTGTGTGTGTTCGTTTTATCAAACTTAATCGAAATGTGTACACGCCTCTATTGCAGCAGCGCGGCCACAGCGCAGAGCTGAGCACCGAGTATGCCATAGTTAGCAAAGCTGCGGTGGCCACCACCACAGCTGCAGCACCACTAGCAGCAGCAGCTACTGCTGCCGCATCAACTGGGCGCAGCTTCAAGGGACGCGTACAGACGACAACGCCGCGAAATGCGAGCAATCGACGCAGCAGCGCCAGTAGCAGTCGTTCGCCTCAGCTGCAGCAGCAGCAGCAGCAACAGGATCTGCTGGCCTTGTCCTCCAAGTCGTACATCTCTGGGCCCACCACACAGCCCTCTAAGTTGGCCAAGCGTGCTGGTCTGCCCACGGCACAGAAGAAGTTCGCCAAGGATGTGCGCAATCGCAGCAGCGTCGCCGTCGAGCGCAACAGGCTGCAGCACGAGGTGCCCGACCATGTGCCCGACAGCTCGGGCTATGTGCCGCAGCGCATTGGTCATCCCGTGCATCTGGAGTACGGCTCGACGGGCGTCGACTCGAGTGGTGCGCCCACGGGCAGCGCTGGCTACCATGCCGTGCCCTACGAGGGCAACAAGTGGCACGAGGAGTACTGGGATCAGGACTACAATGGGCAGCAGTACGCTCAGAACAGCACCCGAGTGCAGCGTAAGTTTGAACTGTAATTTTATTTGTTTCTAATAGTCTTTCTAATAATACTCTTCTTTCCCCTGCAGATATTGAGGCCGAGTGCCAGGATGATTACATGAAGATACGCATTGGCTTCAACGGCTCGTTCAGCGGGCTGCTCTACTCCGCCGGCTATGCCTACGACCCGGACTGCATGTACATCAATGGCTCTGGACGGGATTACTATGAGTTCTATATACAGCTCAATCGCTGCGGTACCTTGGGCAAGAACTCGCTGCAGGAGGAGAGTCGCAAGAATCCCACGGTGCGTATGCGTAATTAATTTATATAGTTAACCTCTTTTGAAATTATAGCAGAGTTTGAGAGTTTCTTGTGGCATAACGAAATCACATAGAGACTTACATTTTTGATTGTTGGATTTATTCATTATTTTATAATGCATAAAAAAATATATATATTTTTTAATTGCTATTTTTTTTTTTTTTTAATTTTTGTCGACCTCAGTTCCTCAAATGTCGTCTTAGAACTTCAAGTCTATAGACTTTCGTAGTAAACTAAAATGAATTAAGATTTTTTCCTAAAATTTATGACTTCTTCTAAAAAAAAATGTGTGAAAAATAAATTACCTAAAAAATTCTATTGAACAATTTTTTTAATTCAAATATAAATCGTACAAAATAATGTTTTTTTATATAGATTTTAAAAATTATTAATTCAGTATTTGGTCTCTTTGCTTGATTTCATAATGAACAAAGCTTTGAAATATTTAAAAAAAATTCAAAAGAATCTCCTTTTAATGTTTCTCTTCTCCTGCCGCTGCAGAACTTCATGTGGAACACGGTCACAGTGCAGTATAATCCACTAATAGAGGAGGAGTACGATGAGCATTTCAAGGTCACCTGCGAGTATGGCTATGACTTCTGGAAGACCGTCACATTTCCCTTTCTGGATGTGGAGTAAGTCGCAGTTTATATTTCAATAACTTCAGCTAATCTTACGCCTTGCTGCAGAGTTGCAACGGGAAATCCTGTCGTCTTCACGTTGAGCCCTCCCGAGTGCTATATGGAGATTCAGAATGGCTATGGCATTGGTGGACCACGTGTCACGGGTCCCGTGCGCGTGGGTGATCCCCTCACGCTGATTATTTATATGCGCAGCAAATATGGTGAGTTGACAGCAAAAAGAGCGAGTCTAGTTTAGCCTTATTCCTATATATTTCTTTACTCCAACAGACGGTTTCGACATCGTGGTCAACGATTGCTATGCCCACAATGGCGCCAATAAGCGCATACAGCTAATTGATCAGCATGGCTGCCCCGTGGACGATAAGCTCATCTCACGCTTCAGGGGCTCCTGGTCCGATTCGGGTGTGTTTGAGACGCAGGTCTATGCGTACATGAAGACCTTCCGCTTCACGGGTTCGCCGGCGCTGTACATCGAGTGCGATGTGCGCATGTGCCATGGCCGTTGTCCGGTAATATAATTTAATTTAATTTAATTTATATATATAAATCAATTTAAGTTATAAATTTGATTTAATTAAATTTATATATAATTTAATTTAATTTATGTATAATTTATTTTAATTTATATATAATTTATATATAATTTATATATAATTTATTTTAATTTATGTATGATTTACATATAGTTTAAGCGGAATATTAATTTAAATCAATCTCTTCGCAGAGTCAACCCTGCCACTGGCGCAACCTGAAGGCGGTAACCAAACGCGACACCTCCAACATGACGGCTACGAATCTCTCGCTGCCGCCGCTGGCCGCAGAGTCCGTCACGGAGAGTTCGTCGCAGGCTTCACTCTCGGAGAATGTGAATCTGTTTCAATCGCTGCGCGTGCTGCAGGAGGGCGAGGCGGACGGCGACAGCGATGTCTATGCGCATCGGCAGTCCAAGGCGCAGTTGCCGCATCAGACCTGCCTGAAGACGTCGACGGTGTCGGCACTAACTGCCAGCTGCTCGGCGCTGCTCTGCCTGCTGACGGTCACGTTGTTTATCGCCTGCTCACGGCTGAAGCGACGCAAGCAGTCGACGCTCTACGACTCGTACATAGCGCATAAGGGGCAGATTGATTGATGATTGATTGATTGATTGATGTGTAGGCTGGGTGACATTTTGTAAATAGTTTATGGCATAACATACCAACGAAGTTTTGTTCGCTCGTAGTTAGTTTTCGTAATTAAAATAAAGTTTACGTATAAAAAATATATTTAACAAGTTCTAATTCTGCATAAATAACGTAATTATAAATAATACAAATAAACAATACTAAAATATAAATTTTAATATACTAAGAAACTATTTGAAATGAAGAATCTAATAAATAATAAAAATACTAAATATAATAACTAGTAAAATAACAAATAATATAATAATACATAATATTATAATAAATGATAAAATAATAAATAATATAATAATAATTAATATAATAATAAATAATATAATAATAAATAATATAATAATAAATAATATATCATTAAATACCTCTAATAAAGAAGCAATAATACGTTTAATCCGATTGAATAAGAAGTGTAGCATACTTTCAAGCGCAGCAAGCAATTCAATAGCGCGACTCTGCTTAAAAAGTGCAGCATGCTTTCAGGCAGTCGCAATATTGCCACACTGCTCTGTGGCAGTTGCAAAATGGCGTTTAGCTGCGCTTTGTTTATGCTGAGCCATGTGTGGCACATGAGGAAGCATTAACCCGCTTTGGCTCGCGTGTCACCTGTTGCACTTCCTCATTGGCCTGGCCCAGGGACTGTTGGTGCACGCCAAAACGAATGCAAAAGCGTTGAACGTGTGTCAAATCGTCGTCGATTTATGCGCTGTGCCGCATTCGCCGCTTCTTTCTTGTTTTGTTTTGTTTTTGTTTTTGTTTTGTGTTTTTTTTCTTCTGTGTTTTCTGTTTTGAGTGGCTTTGTCGTGCGCTTTACTGCATGATTTTCTATCAACACGTTGTTGCTGGGTTTGACACAAATTTTGAGAGTTGCGGCGCGCCGCAAAACATTGCCCAAAGTGTTAATATGGTTGAGGACTTTTAATGTTGCCCAACTGGCAGCGGCAGACGGCAACAGATTTTCGCTAATTGTGCAATTTTCGGTGAGTTGCTTATTTCGACTGTGGTTGCTGTTGCTGCTGCTGCTGCTGCTGCTGCTACTGCCTGTGATTGTTGTTTTGGCATCTGTGCAAGAATCTTTGGTGTAAAAATTAACACGGAATCATTAGGCTGATTTGTTCGTCTGCATGTGTGTGTGTGTGTTGGGGGCTAGTCAAATTGCCATGGCTAATTAATTTATTTAGCTGTGAGAAACAAACAAAGCCAAGAGCCACGACCCGAAGTGATAAAGCAAAAGACAAAGCGCACAATCCAAATGCCTTTTTTATGCTATCACATTACGCTTCACACACGTCATTTGCATAGAATGAAGCATGCAGAATTCTACATAATTCTGCGTTTATGATTAATTGTTGTTCAACAGCAGGCAATCAGCCGGATGCCAGCTAAAATAATATAAAATTAAGCAGTCTACAAAATGCAAAAAAGTGAAGTATATTTTTATTTTTTATTTGCTAAATTTTTTTTATTTAAATTTATTACGTAAATGCTATGATGAAGGGAGTGACAGAAAACTATTATTATATATATGTAGGGAATATTTACACAATTTACAATCTCTTTATCTAAATTTAATAAGTAAATGCTTTGATGAATGATGGAATGACAGAAAATTATTATTATTTATATGTAGGGAATATTTACCAGTTTTTCTTTTATTTTTTTATTTACAATCTAACTATCTAAATTTAATAAGTAAATGATATGATGAAGGGAGTGACAGAAAATTATTATTATTTATATGTAGGGAATATTGACCAATTTTCTTTTATTTTTTATTTACAATCTAACTATCTAAATTTAATAAGTAAATGCTATGTTGAAGGGAATGACAGAAAATTATTTTTATTTATATGTAGGGAATATTTACCAGCTTGTGTTAGCTACCACTGCTTGGGTGGCCTGAAGGGAAGCTGCCTTTTTAGGCTGAAAGTCAAGTGTACAGCAAAAACTCAAGTATTTATAGTTTCAGCGTAAGCAAACAGCCTAAGCATAATAATTAGGTAATCTTAAATAACTAAAAAAAATATTGCTAGACTTTAAAAAAAAATCTCCCCCTAAATATTTTGGGCAAACCTGAAAAAAACCTAAGTATGCGCACACATGAGCTCCGTGCAAACAGACGAAATAAAACGATCGTACATAACAGTAAAGCTACACCCAGTTGTTGGGTCATTTGAATGTACATAGAGATATATATCTCTGCGCTTTGTAGGCCAGAGCTGGGGCCCAACTGGGCACGTAACAGCAGCCAGGCGGGGGAACCTTGAAAACTGCAAACACACACACACACACAGTGGCTGCCATAAGTATTACAATTAAATGCAGCAATAATTAAGCAAAGCTCTGTGGAAAATACAATAATTAATATCGCGTAATTTGCGTTGGCGTTTGCCATCGATTTTATCGCCCAAGAAAATTGAGTCTGAGTCGGAGGAGGCGACTGCAACTCCAGCTGCGAATGCGACTGCGATTGCGATGGCGATGGCGATGGCGATGGCAACGTGGACTGCCTGCCTGATGATGTGTGGTGACACCGCATAGGCACCCAAATTGCGGCAACTGCAACAAAAGCTGCGAATTGAGTTTTTTATGCGACCTTAGCTTTTTTGCCGTCGCAGTCCAACTGCTAGCAGCAGCACATGCCTCATCATTTTTTTTTTGTGTTGTGTTGTTGTTGTGCGGCTGCACGTTCGTGGCCTGAGTCTTTCGTTTGCATTGTATTGCGCTGTCATGCGCACATGAAAATCATCAGCAGCAGCAGTCGCTGTTATGCCCATATCCAAGCAGGGCATACATCATGGCATGCACATCAACAATGCTAAAATATGCTTTCATTAGCGAACGCCTCGCACGCGGCTTGGGTATAGGCCAAATAGCGTTAGCTTGGCTCGTATGCCATGCTACTAGCCAAAGCTAAAACAAATTGCGCTCTTATCAATCACACAGTTCCAGCAGGCGGAAGTTTTCATTGTAATCAAAGGTTTTTCATTATTTTTACTATTATTTTTTTTATTTTTTTTTTTATTTTTTTTATTTTTTTTTTTTAATTTTTTTTTAAATTTTTTTTTTTTTGCTTACTTGCACAAATGCGCAGCAATTAAAGAAATGCTTAAAAATATTATGGAAATAGGTTATTGATGCTGTGTGTCGGGCGACAAGTTTATGATGCTTGGAGCTTTTGCATATCATTTGGGCGCCATGAGGAACTACAGACGCACGGACAGCATGTTGATTGTAGTAGCTGCTGGCTGTAGTGATTAGCCGTAGCTAATCACAGAAACACGCCGGCGACGCCCTGTTGACCTTTTGCGAGCTGCTCGCCTCTGACTTTGTTAATTTATAGGCTCAGCTCTGAGCTTTGAGGAAGTACGTTGGAGCATTACAATTCACACGCACTGTCTACGCACATAATTGCGCTGGTTGGCAACCCTGTCGACTCTCAGCGCGTCGCTTGTAAACAATGTGTCAGGCAACAGCTGTGCTGGGCAAGGCCAACCCTTGTCGCGTGCCTTTGTTTACAAACTTGCCAGCCGGGCGGGGTGAGTCACCCCGAGCTCTCTCTCTCTCTCACTCTTGCTCTCTTTTATCCGGCAGCTGCGCAGCGTGCGCCCTTCGCTCGGCTGCTGTGCGCATCGCACAACTCAATAGCATTGATTTCATCCAGAATTCTGCTTAATCCGCACCCAAACTGCCGCAGCAAAAGTTGTGAAATTCTGCGAGGCTCCGGGAAAAAAACGCCTCGAAAATTGTGCAAAATTGAGCAGCAAATTGAAGTAAGCAGGTAAAGCTATATATTATTATTTATTTTTATTATTTATATATAAATATTATTATTATATATATATTTTTTTTGTTTGCCAAAACAGGGCGTGGGCTTGGGCTGCACATCAATTATAAACTATGCCTGGCCTGAATAGCAAATAGAAGCGCACAAGGACACACCAGGCACACACACACACAGACACACACTGGCGAAATGGAGCCAACGTGCAGGTCATTGGCGATGCTGCTGCTGTGCAGCCTCATCGGGCTGGGCCTATTGATTAACTCAGGTACGTGTGTGCGGTGCGGTGCGGTGCGGCGTGCTGCCATGCACTTGCAACCGTGTGCCAACAACAACAACAACTCTGTGGGCGGGTTATGTAATTAAGTTTTGTTGTGTTGAAAGGCCGCTGAAGACGATGAGGAAACTATTGCGCTATTTGCTAACGATTTTCTAACCCACTTGAACCCGTTTCCAAAAAACCAAATCCGCCAACCAATGTAAGAACCCGCCAACCTGCCAACCAACTAGCAACAATAGCAACATTTTACAGCAATGATTTGATTTTTTTCTTAAATTTTACGAAAACGCGCTAGCAGCGACGCCTTGACAATTTCGGCAAGTTTCATAGCCAAAGCCAACACAACAACAACAACAACAAGAAGAAGAGCAACCTGCAGCTGTCCAGCTACTTTCAGCGTGTGTATATAGTATTAGGCTACACAACAAGCACAACAGCAAACACACACACACACACACACACACACTCTGCGCATCTGCGATCGAATGCAACTTGAGGAACTTGCCAAAGCGTCGCTGCTGCAGCGCTGCCAAAAAAAAAAAACGAAACAACGACTGCGCCGCTCATAAATGCAACAACAACAACAACTATATATATGCCATATAAGCTATATACATACTATAACTACCACGTAATCATTAGTAGCCTTAGCGCCTGCTAGCACCCGCTCAACCTCTCAATACAACAGCAAAACCACTTTCCCCCACCCGAAACTGCAGCTTAGAACTACTTTCGTACGTACATACTGCTAGCATATATGCCTTATATATATATATATATAAATTTATATATATATATATATATATAGTACAAGCAACTAACTAGCTGCTCGATAGCTTAGTTTTTTTTTTATTAACTTCAAGCTCGCTCGCTGAACTACTTCTGAGATACCCTTTTCAACTGAACTCAAGTCTACTCTACTCTACTCTCAACTCGCTACTCTACTCTACTCTGTTCCCAAACCTGCCACTACTACTACTACTACTACTCTTACTACTACTACTGCTACAGCTACTACTACTCTACTCTACTCCACTACTATCTCACCCACCTTCTTATTAGCTATCTCTCTGCTTTTGTAATTAACATTTTTCCCCCTTTAAAAATCAAAGTACTTAACGGCAAAGCGTAGTGAAGCTCCCCTGACGCCGAAGCCGCAGATGGATACACAAAAAGCCAAAGCCAAAGCAAAGCGAAATGCAAACACGAACTGAAAATGAGAATGAGAAAAAAAAAATGAGAAAAATGTTGGCGATCGAAAACGATTGCAAAGAGATTTCTGTATCAACTGCCGAATCTTAATTCATACTCCTTCTCTTCTGAGCAGTCCAGTAATATAGCCAATATATAGTATATATATATAGCGAAACCTTAGTGGAAAAGCGTGAAAAGCGAACACCAACAACAACAATAACAACGCACTAAACCGAAGAGTTATACTTAGTACTTAATGCTGTACTTAGAGCTCTTACACTCATACACACACACACTCGCTCACACTCACACATGCATACATACATACATACTATATATACAGTGCTATCTGTACAGCCCCTACCCCTGCTGGCAAGTGAAGTGCAACTCGAAAGTGAGTGCCAACCCCGAAGCCGAAACAAAAAAAAAAAAAAGGCAAGAACCACACAACATATTTGTGCTCTATATAACACACATAGACAAGCATAACCCGGTCATGATAGCTACTTCACACACTCACACACACATATACATGTACAAGCGCAGGGACATTGCCATGTCCCATGCCCATGCCCTACAGCAGCTGGTCGGGCATAGACGAACATCCATCCATGCACAACAGCGCCAGCATCCACATCCCAGTTTTCTGCACATGAGCAGAGGCTTTTCGCTCTCTCTCTCTCTCTCCAGTGCTCTCTCTCTCTCTCTCTTGCGCTCTCTCGCTCGCATCAGCTGTCGGATAAACGCGCTTAGCTGTCACTTAGCTCAAGTTGTAAGTTGTAGGCGAATGTAGGAGCTACACACCTTCTAGAGTTACACACAGGGCACGTGCACACACACACACACTTACACACACACACATCTCACATCTCACTTAGCGTTAGGTCTGTTTAGCTGTCTTCTTCTTCTGCTACTACTTTGTGGGGAGGTCCTTGCACCACTGTGCGCGTCAGCAAGCTGTGCACACGGACAATAGCGGGCAGCTTGTGTCGCGCACAGTTGTTTACTGCAACGGCGTCCAATGCGGCGTATACGCAACGTAGCTGCCACGCAACTAGGGTTGTTGAGCGACTATCAAAATATCAATGGAGCGAATTTTTCTTTAATATATTTTAAAATTTTTTTTCTATATTTCAAATATTCTTTCTAAATACTAAATACTTTTTCTTAATATTTATATTTGCTATTTAATGCTATTTGCATTGATAAAAAATGATATCTATTTAAGTTTTCGCTGTTATCAATGGAAATTAAAATCTCTGTGTAATCTAAAAGATCCTATAGTAATTATTATTGTTAAATATATTTTTAATTTATTTTTTATATTGAAAATATGCTTTGCAAAAAGTGATTTTTCTTAATATTTATATTTGCTGTTTAATGATATTTTTGCATTGATCCAAAAATGGAACTTGTCAATCGAAAATCTTTGTGAAATCGAAAAGGTCCTATAGTAATTTTTCACTTTTTTTAATGTGAGTTATATATACGAATTAATTGGCATATTAATTAATTATTTTTGTTAGTTTAGCATAGATTAATTTTATTTGCATTATATTAAAAACAAAGAATAAATTTATATAATAAATATGTTTATCAAAATGTTTTATAATGGAAACTATTATCGTTGTGATATTCTGAATATATTCGACAACCCTAAGCGCAGCTCACATTCACACAGACATTCGCATCGCCAAGCACAAGCTACTAGTACCAATACAACAACAGCTACAACAGCAACAGCAACAGCAACAACTACAACAACAGCAACAACAACATAAAAACGAGCGTCTTTCATGTTTCGTCATTTAACTTTTCCATAGTTGAAATTACGTAGAATTCTAAAGAAAAAGAATCGGCCTAAAGAACTGTCTATCTGCTGTCTCTCTTGCTCTCTATCTCTCTGTCTGTCTCGTTGTGTCTCTCTTCAATTTCTCTCTATCGCTCTCTGACTCTTTCTCTCTCTCACTCTCTCTCTCTCTGTCTCTCTGCCTCTCTGTCTCTGTCTGTCTAACTGTCTAAGCTATGCGTTCATTATAAGTCATTAAAACCCAAGAAACAACAACAACTACAACAACAAACAAGAATACAACAAAAATGTGCTCATATACGTTCCGTCTTTCTTTCCGTTCTTCCGTATCTTCTTCCTGGTTTCGTTGTGATCTTCTATTCGTTCCACTATGTTCTACTGCTTTGGTTTTCGATTAATTTATTTAATTTGATTTTATCTCCCTTCTCCATTTTTCTGTTGTCTTCCCCTCATCCCTTCCTTTGACCCTTCCCGTTCGTTTTGTGTGTGTGTTTCCTGTTTTTCCGTTTTATAGTCAGTGCATCCGAAGACGAAGAGCGCCTGGTGCGTGACCTCTTTCGAGGCTACAATAAACTCATACGACCCGTACAAAATATGACACAAAAAGTTGGAGTAAGATTTGGTTTGGCGTTCGTACAGCTAATCAATGTCGTAAGTGTTCTCTTAAGCAAAACTCAAAAATAACAAATAAGAAATAAGACAAAAAAAAAAAACAAACACTATTAAAAGTTTAAAGCCAAGTTAACAAACTGTAATAATTAAAAAAAAAAAAAAAAAAAAAAAAACTTTCACAAGTATTAGCGAACTAATCAAGTAACTAACTCTCGTAGTGTGTAACTAATCAAGTCTTGAGTTTCGTTGCTGCCACCACAAAACACACAGAGACAGTGCCACAGCCACGCCCCGTGTGGGGGCGGCGGCTTTGGTGTTTGCGATCAGGCGTGGCCAGCCATTTTCAGTTTCGATTATGCTTTGTAAATACTTAATTACATTACACACGCACACACACACACACACACACACACACTCGTTGTCTTGACTTGTACTTGTATGTTTGTAGTGAAACTTCATGCCTAGCATTAGACATAACTAACAAACTAACGCAACTATATTTAAATATAAACCTGCATTAACCAAAAATAACTACCATAAATATGTAACAACTAAGTACTACTACTACTACTACTACTACTACTACTACTTACTCTCTCTGCTCTGCTCTCCACATATATGCGAAACCAAATGCAAATAATGACTTAACCACCTTCCCACCCGCTCTCTCAAACGTATCTCTCGCTCTCTCTCTCTCTCACTCACTGTGACTCGCTCGATACGTTTCGATCGATTCGCATCGCGTAACCCGATAACTATTGTATCGATACCTCTGATAAACCACCAAATCACCAAACCACCACCAAACCACCACCACCACCACCACAACCAACCACCATCATCACCACAACAAAACGAAATTCCAATTCAAAATCAAATTCGAACTCGAATTCAAATTCAAAAAAAAATAAAATACCGAAACGAAACTGAACAATTGAAACGAAGAATGAGAAAAATCAAATTATGAAATCAAACGTTTGGTTACGTTTGGTTTGGTACGACTATCAGCTACAATGGGATGAGGCTGACTACGGCGGCATCGGGGTGCTGCGACTGCCGCCGGATAAGGTTTGGAAGCCGGACATTGTGCTCTTCAATAAGTGAGTAAAAGGCTTAACTACTCTACTAGTCTAATTGTAACAACAACAACAACAACAACAACAACTAACTAACTCCTTACGCAAAACAAGCGAAAGATCTAGCTCCACTGTATCTTTGTCTGTCCCTCTCTCTCTTGCTCTTGCTCTCTCTCTCTCTCTCTCTCTCTCTGTACACTGTTAACTAACATTCTGTTAAAGTAGGCCTCAAGAAGTGTAGTGCATTTCATGCGATCAGGCTTATTAATCACTTATCGCTTTCTACTTCTGTGTCTAGCGCCGATGGCAACTACGAGGTGCGCTACAAGTCGAACGTGCTGATTTACCCCACGGGCGAGGTGCTCTGGGTGCCGCCGGCCATTTACCAGAGCTCCTGCACCATCGACGTCACGTACTTCCCCTTCGATCAGCAGACATGCATCATGAAGTTCGGCTCGTGGACCTTCAATGGGGATCAGGTCTCGCTGGCGCTGTACAACAACAAGAACTTTGTGGATCTCTCGGATTACTGGAAGTCGGGCACATGGGACATTATTGAGGTGCCGGCGTATCTCAATGTCTACGAGGGCGATAGCAATCATCCCACTGAGACGGACATCACGTTCTACATCATCATCAGGCGGAAGACACTGTTCTACACGGTCAACTTGATTCTGCCCACGGTGTTGATTTCATTCCTTTGCGTGCTCGTCTTCTACCTGCCCGCCGAGGCCGGCGAAAAGGTAAGTGGCGATTTGACACGGTCTTAATTTGTTTTGCTGCTGCTGGAGTTGGCGATGCTAAACCGGATTCTCGCTTAGGTCACGCTGGGCATTAGCATTCTGCTGTCACTGGTTGTGTTCCTGCTGCTCGTCTCGAAGATTCTGCCACCCACTTCGCTGGTGCTGCCGTTGATCGCCAAGTACCTGCTGTTCACCTTCATCATGAACACGGTGTCCATTCTGGTGACTGTTGTCATTATCAACTGGAACTTCCGTGGGCCGCGCACCCATCGCATGCCCATGTGGATACGCTCCGTCTTCCTGCACTATCTGCCCGCCTTTCTGTTCATGAAGCGTCCGCGCAAGACTCGTCTACGCTGGATGATGGAGATGCCGGGCATGAGCATGCCAGCTCATCCGCATCCCTCGTACGGCTCGCCCGCCGAGTTGCCCAAGCACATTAGCGCCATCGGCGGCAAACAATCCAAAATGGAGGTGATGGAACTCTCGGATCTGCATCATCCCAACTGTAAGATCAATCGCAAGGTCAACAGTGGCGCCGAGTTGGGCCTGGGCGACGGCTGTCGCCGTGAGAGTGAGTCTTCCGATTCCATACTGCTCTCGCCGGAGGCCAGCAAGGCCACCGAGGCGGTGGAGTTCATAGCCGAGCATCTGCGCAACGAGGATCTCTACATACAGGTGAGTGGCAGGAGGGGAAATTTTATATCCTTGCACATATATCCTTAAATATAATAAATTTAGCCAGGAGAAAACGTCTTCAGTACTTAAATAATATACACTCTAAACCAGCATCAACAGACGAGTTGAACTAGCACTAAGCCTTTGTCCGTTTGTCCGTTTGACTGTTACAATGCACTCAACTCTGTCAGTTTTGAAGTAATATTGATGAAACTTAGCACACAGACTTCTTTTTGCTGCACGCTGTATATAAGTTGAAACGAGTCAGATCAGAGCGATATATCGTATAGCTGCCATAGAGCCTATCGGCTGATTTTTGTTATTTTTTAAGATATTTTAACCAAAATTGCTACAACTTACTTTATTTATTTTCATGTAGACTCGCGAGGACTGGAAGTACGTGGCGATGGTCATCGATCGCCTGCAGCTGTACATTTTCTTCATAGTGACCACAGCGGGCACCGTCGGCATCCTGATGGATGCGCCACATATCTTCGAGTATGTCGACCAGGATCGCATCATCGAAATCTATCGCGGCAAGTAAATGCAGCCGAAGAATAGAGATGGAAGGAAGGAAGAAGAGCGAAAGCAGCTAAACAAAAGGTTAAACATTGCAAAATAAATATTAACGAAGAATTAACGAAACGAAACGATGCGATTTAAGCGGATTTTTAGATTTTAATAATGACAATTGGAAAATGTCGAGATTGGTGGAGGAGAATTCGACCCTAGGGCTAGCAGGAAGTTTGAAGTAATGAAGTTTAACGAAAACCGAAATCAAAACGAAAACGAAAATGAAAAGTCAACAAAAATTAAAGTAAAACTAATTATTCGACACACATACAAGCGAACTAACACACACTCACAACTAAAGCTTCACATTTAGGCATAGAATTCATTGAGGAATGCAGTGGAAACTAGTGGAATTGCGGCATGAAACGTTTAATTTTAATAATAATAATAATATTAATAGTCGAATAGTGGACGAACGATTAAGTTTAAGTGCAATAAACAATGAGTATTTTCAACTTGTTACGTTTAGACAATTGAGAACTAATTCTTAAGACTAAGCTGAATTCTATTTGTAAATGCTTCACACACAATCTACAGCAACAACAACAGCAACTACAACAGCAACAACAACAACTACAACAAGCCCCCAACCTGTAGTCAAACACGAGAACTAATAAAAATGCAAAGTTTAATGAATAAAAACAAACAAAACAAAACAAACGATCAAACAGAAGCAGAATCGCAGGCAGAAACTGGCTCGGCGCATTGCGCATACGCCGCGTGGCCCGCGACCAGGCTAATTGGCTTATTAATTAATTGATATTGGCGCATAGATCTGACCAATTATACGTAATACGCTTGCATATCTATAAATGTATATACATTTGTGTCCGTTGTCAATTCAAATGAGCTCGTTCGATTGTTCGCATAATCGCATGAAGGTCTATAAATAACCCGAGGAATGCACTCGCCACCTCTGCGGCTGCTGCTGCTGCTGCTGCTGCTGTGAGTCAGCTTCAGTTTATATAATCAGAATCTTTGGCACGAATTCGTTGTTAGCCAACATTTGTCACTTGTGTGATATGTCTGAAATTATGGAAATCTCCGCGCTCGCGGTTCGCACATCAATCAACTGCGCGGGCAAGCGCCCACGCGTCGTCGCTGCAGTTACAGGCTGAGATGAGTTGAAGATTAAGACTAAGATTAACGCTGGCAGCAGCTGCTAGACTTGTTGGGCATTGTTCCTGCTCAAGACTGGCGGGTCAAGCTTTTCGTTGACAGTCAGGGCCAGTGCGATAAAAACAACAATAACAACAGAACAGAAACTAGAAAGAAACGTTGCCTTCGGCGCATCAAAGGTTTCTTACGCTTGCAGGCTTTATGTACTAAATTGCTTCTTATTCATTCAATATATATATATGCTGTAGTACTATTTTTATTACTATATCATGACGCAGCTAATACTTTAAAGGTTTCAGCCTTATACTTTTTAAATTAGGACGCAATAACATATTATTATTATTTATTATTGTATTTATTTAAAATCTATAAATAATCATAATTTTCGACAGATTGCTCCCATACAAGCTATAGAATACAATAATCTGATTTTATTATTGAAAAATGTTATTGAAAACTGAGAAAGCCGATGATATGGAGAGCTTGACTATAACTACAAGTCAAATAATTTAGGTCTTCATAAGAAAACTTAATTTTCGAGCGATTGTTCCTATGGCAGCTATATGTTATAGTGAAGCGATTGTAATAAAATTTGAAGGGAACATTAAGGTCACTATTAAAATAAGATCTTGCAAGTTTGCTTAAGATAACTTAAAAAATAACGAAAGTAGAGCGTTATGTTCTATGGCAGCTCTACGATCTATCGTTTCGATCTGGCTCATTTCGACGTATTTACAGCATGCAGCAGAGAGAAGTATGTGTACCAAGTTTCATCAAGATAGCTGTAAAATTGAGGGACCAGTGTCTGTTGCAACAGACAAACGGACAAAGAGACGGACAAGGCTGTTGACGCCAATCAATAATAACAATAGATCGAAGATGTTGCCCGCTGTACATTTGGCCAAAATTACTTTACCCACTGCAAGGGTATACAAGTAACTACCTTAGCGCTAGAAAAACTAAGTAGTACGCGTTGTTATTGACTTACAATCGCCGTCGATTACCCCGCACAGCAGCAACAGCAACTACAACAAGTACAGCAACAGCTACAAGCAAAGCTTACAAAGGTTGCAGCATCACGAGTGATGACGGAGCCAGCCGAGTCGACTCGCAGCTCACCGAGTCTCACGTCTGAGCCAAACTCGTTGGCTTCACTTCACTCAAACTTGGCTTGGCTTGGCCGGCGGCTTCTATTGAGCGCAACAGGCTTAGGGGCTGCTGTGGTATAAATTCGCCAAGGGAGAACATTTGGGCATCATTCGATTTTCTGATTTTGCAACGAAGACGTCGCTGGCTCCGTCGCCGTTGCCCAGTGGATACGATACATTGTGTTGTGTGCGTGTGTGTGCGAGAGTGTGTGTGTTTCTCTGTGCGCGCTGAAACCGGTAAACCGCCGCCGCGAGCTCATCTGCTCCTCGTCCCGTCTCGCCTTGCTCGTGTTTCATTTGCCACGCGGAAAAACTGTGAAAACTCGCACTCAGTTAGGGCAACTCGATTTGGCCAACATGGTGAGTGCAGTTGGAGCTGCTGTGCGCTGCGGACTAATCTTCAATTGTGTCTCGATCTCCCGTCTGTCTCTATCTCTCATTCTACTCGCAGCGTTTTTTCCTGCCTCTGGTGGCTTTAGTTGCCGCCGCTGGGGTCTATGCGGATGTCTCGCATCTGGACACGGATCTGCGTGAGGATGGATACCACTACAAGCAGCCATCGCTGCCGTTTCCACCTCCGCCTTCGGGCAATGGCATTGAGGATTCCGGTGTGATACCCGGACCAGCTCCGTCAGCGCCGGCTCCTTCCTATGGACCTCCGCAGACTCAGCCACCGCGTCCTCCACCACAGCCCATTCCCACTGCACCGGCGCCCTCGTATGGACCACCGCAGACTCAGCCTCCGCGTCCTCCACCGCAGCCAATTCCCACTGCACCGGCGCCCTCGTATGGACCACCGCAGACGCAGCCACCACGTCCGCCACCGCAGCCAATTCCCACTGCTCCTGCGCCCTCGTATGGACCACCGCAGACGCAGCCACCACGTCCGCCACCGCAGCCAATTCCCACGGTGCCGGCTCCTTCCTATGGACCTCCTCAGACTCAGCCTCCGCGTCCACCACCACAGCCTTTGCCGACGGTACCTGCACCGTCATACGGACCTCCGCAGACGCAGCCACCACGTCCTCCGCCGCAGCCACTGCCCACTGTGCCTGCACCTTCTTACGGACCTCCTCAGACTCAGCCCCCGCGTCCGCCACCAGCCGGTCCGGAGTACTTGCCACCAGATCAACCACAACCGCCCAAGCCACGCCCGACACCGTCTCGCCCATCGCCGCCGGCCCCGCAGCCACCTACCACTCAGTATGGGCCACCACCTACGCAGCCGGAACCAACACGTCCTCAGCCGCCGAGCCCAACACCATCGCGTCCACAGCCACCACGCCCTCAGCAACCTGGTGCCGAGTACCTGCCGCCTTCCGGCCCTCCATCTGGACCACCAGCACCGCCCACATATCAGCCACGTCCGCCAGCACCGCCGGCACCACCAGCACCACCAACCTATCAGCCTCGCCCACCAGCACCACCTGCTCCACCAGCACCGTCTCCCAGCTATGGTCCTCCTCCATCGAGTCCTCCTGCACCACCAACGTACCAGCCACGTCCGCCAGCACCACCAGCACCACCAGCACCACCAGCACCCCCAGTTGGACCACCAGCACCACCTACTTACCAGCCACGTCCGCCAGCACCACCAGCTCCCCCAGCACCCCCAGCACCTGGTCCCAGCTATGGTCCTCCTCCTTCTAGTCCTCCTGCACCACCAACTTACCAGCCACGCCCACCAGCACCGCCAGCTCCACCATCGCCACCAGCTCCAGAGTATGGACCTCCTCCATCCGGCCCACCAGCGCCGCCCACATACCAGCCCCGTCCGCCGGCACCACCTGCACCACCCTCGCAGTCCTACCCAGAGCCGGGCCAACCAGAGGCCGGATCGCTGGGTCCCGACGGTTACAACTACAACAAGCCTGCCAAGCCGTTCACCTACTAGAACTTGCCAACACTCAACACTAACCCACTTAGGATCTGTAGCCCAAGTAATTTCAAACCACTTGCTGCCCCACCCGCCACTCCGCCGTACTTGTAGGTGCATTGTAATGAATCTATTGTAAAGCGTCGATTCGATTCGAAATAAAGAGAATTCTATACCGAAAACCAATTACACACTCGCTCGTCAGATCGATGTGTCAGATTGTCTGTTGGTGGTGCACTTGGTCAATGTCCAAGCTGCTGCTGCTGTGGTGCTGGTGGTTGGCCTTCGACGGCGTCAGTTCTGACAGCCCGTTGACGCGTCCAAGATATATTGTGACGGTCATTAGCGCCGGCAGATGCCACAGCCACTGCCACAGCCACAGCCAAATATCAGTGGTTCAAGTGCAGCAGCGGTAGCCGGCTGGCAACAGGGGAATACACTGAGAGAAAAACCAATAACCTGATGGTTTACAAAATCTGGCATTTGAATTGTAAGGTTATTTTTAAAAGGCTTTAGAATATTTTTAGCAGCTGTACAAGGCACTACTTTGGCACCACTGTGGCACCACTGAGCATATGTATGGAATGTAAAACACTGCTTGCAAATTCAATTAACAGCAGGCTAATAAAATTTCTCAACTGACGACGAGTTTATTTATTTTTAAATATATTTTTTGAGGATTAAAAAAACCGTTTCACCACTCTAGCACCACTTAGAAAATTTGTGGTATTAACTAGCTGTAAAAAAAAAACAAATTATTTCGGAATTGTTAATTTACTTTTTAGATTATTTCAGAATCTATTTACAGTCTATACAGTTGCTTCAGGCGTCACCACTGTGGCACCACTGTGCAAATTTATGGGCTGTAAAATGTGCAAATTGCCCTGAGCATTCTCATTATTCTATGCTTCCATTTCAATTAGATGTTTCCATTTCGCAGAGTGTACGGCAGGAGTCAGAGGTCGAATCGATCAGTGCGCTGCGCCATAAATCAATGCGCCCAGGGAATGGCGACAATGGCGGAAATTCCGCGATCGCCAAGCAGCCGTGAACAGCGACGTTCTCAGACGTACTGTTTGCTAAACGCTTGCGATTACAGCGCCGCGATCCACAAGCCCATAATGGCTATATAAACGCATAACGAATCGAACCTGCACTGGCCATAGATGGCGGCAGGCAGACCGGCAGGCAGGCAGGCAGGCATTCAAGGTGCCTGCGAAGTCATCGATCGTTCGATCGATCGATCGATCGTTCGATCGTCGCGGACAAAATCAATATGTTTGAATTCCCACAAGCTGTCGCCAGTTGGTTCATCAGTCATGCAGTCAATATGTCAGTCAGGGTGGGGGGGGAGGTTGGCAGCTTGGTGTTGTGCTCAGTCAATAAATTGAGCTGCCGCTTCATTAGGCCCAAAAAGTGCAACTGCAACGTGGTGCGGCAACTGTGGTGCGGCATGTGTGTTTGTTTGTTGGGCAACGTTTTTTGCCATGGCTTTAAGGTGCTTACAGGGCCTGCTACTGGCTAATTGCATAAGCACTTACCTACGGCCTTCGATTTACCTGACTGCCAGCTGCAATTGGTCACTCCAAACGTGGTACTAAATGTGGTGGTGCTGCTGCTGTGGGTCGGGTGCTGCTGGCGTCTTCGCACGCGCCCTTCGTCGCGACCCACTGCATTGCTTTTGATTAACGTCTAAGCGAATATGTCGAGTGCTGGCTGAGGTGTGATTTATGTTCGACCTGCAGCTGCAGCTTGACGCATGCTTTTCGCTTGATTTATGATTACAGCGTGCGTTTTTCCCCTTTGTCTTTGGGCATGTCAAAAGATTCGGCACGCATTGTCCGTCCGCTCATTGTTGTTGTTGCCCGAGCCTTGATTAGTCCGCGTCTCGCTCTTTTCGCTTAATTTCATTTCATTTGTTTAGCGTTTGGGCAGAACAAGTTCATTAGTTGAACGCCGCCACCCGATGACCTTATCGAATTCTATGTAACGACACAAGCAAACGCAGGCACAGAGTATGACTGAGTCGCCGAGGTTCACAGCCCCTCTCTATCCGGGTGTAATTTCCCAAACAAGTTATTCATACTAGAGCCGGAGCCGGAGCAGCAGACGCGCAGCGACACGCAAATGTAAATACGAGAGTATAAATATTAAACAATAATTTTAGCAACAAAAACAAAATTAGATGTGCGGGTACGATCGCAGAGACTTTGCTTTTTTTTTCTACAATTTTATCTTCTTTTGCGCCGTTGCGGCGTTGAGTCTTTTTTTTTTTGCCTGAGCTCAGCTTAAATTCTTGATTAATTTCTTGAATCTTAATTTCGACAACTAATCAAAATTATTAACTGACAAATTATAATTATGACTTAATCGACAGCAGAAGTCCGTCTTGCCGGGCCTGTCAAGAAGTGATCGTCATGTTTTCTAATGACGTATACGCAATGCGGGCCGGCGGGCCAAGCGCAGCGGGCCGACGCGTCGCTCTGGCAACGCCTCTTGTAAATCAATCAGATAGGCGAAATTGCCCTTGGCATAGTTGTTAAGAGTGCGGCGGCTTGTTTTCTAAAAATCTGCCGCTGACATGAACAGAAAGCAAAAAGCTAAAGTTAGGTGTGTGTACAGCAACAACAACAGCAGCAGTAATGGTAGCAGCAGCAGCGCTGGCAACGCACTTTACGTTCAGTTTTTTGTTTTTTTGCTTTTCGTTTGAGCAAACATTGCGTATGATGATTTGTGTAGACGGCCCAGGCCGCAAGAAATATGAAACAATCCGTTCGTTCGTTCATATGAACGGACAGCAGCAGAAAAAAAAAACGCTGCTGCGAACTTAGCCACGCATGAAAATTGATTGCGCAGTCATGGCATTTGCTTATTAAAGATTGTGCTTAGCCAGCGAAGCTGTCAGCCTAAAGCTGTGCTTTAACCAGCGAAAAGATTATAATAACCATAATTTTACTGCCATTGTTGCATAATTTTTGGTTGTCCAAGTGCTTAATCTATTAGGCTTTGAAAAAACAATAGCATATTTTCTGCTGCAGTTAAAAATAGAGACTTAAAACCGTTTCATATCAGGCAATTTCTTGAATTCTTTCGTATTTTAATTTATGTTTAAAAATTAAAATTATGTTATTATTTTAAAAACCATTTCATATCAAGCGAACTTCTAACTTTAAGAATTTCTAATATTATATTAAATATATTCTGAATTCATTATTCAAATTATTGATTAACTATTAATTAAGTTGTTCATAATTTTAGAAATTTTTAAATACAATTTCGAAGTTTTCAGTTTCCATTAAAAATGTACTTATTGCAATTTTTGCATTTCTAAGAATATTGAAACTTTCTTTTTTCATTTCAAAACATTCTTTTGCAGTTTTTCGATTGAGAAAATCTTTTGTTGTGGGATTACCTAAGTAAGTTACTTATTAAGTGTTTAATCTTATATTTAAGCTTTTTTTTAAATTCTGCAATATGCTTTCTCATAATGTATTTATTATATTCGTACTAAATATCCATTGTTGAAGTCAACTAAAAAGATATTGTAGTACTGCATGTTTCGCTATTACAATACTGCAAACCCGTTTTTCTCTGTCTTTCGACTTGAATTCTTAACTTCCGTAGATTTTTAAATATTCTTAAAAAATATACAAATACTTCTTAATTTTTTTTAAATATTTCTTTAAATTTTTTCTTTATCAACAGGTTTTTCGACGTCTCAAGAAGACGCCGTACATCATGCACGCTGAGCTTTCAGTCATTCGCTTTGGTTTGTGTCTTCGCTAGGCTTTTCAGCTGTAGTTAGTAGCTGCGGTTTGCTGATGCTGCGGGGTCAACAGACTAATTAAGCTGTAGCGTAATATTAACAAGAGCGTAAAATTCAAGATTCACAGCGAAGCCCTGCTGAGCGAGCAGTCACTCATTGCGGTTACTTTACTATCCGAGCGGAGCGTCTTCATGTTTAATTTAAACCATACAAAATTGTATCTATTTTTGGCGCAGCTAATTATCCGAGTTAGTTCCACCAATGTTAGTTCATTTGCACAACTTCCTCATCCGATTCGGATTGAGCGATATCTCAAGTAATTTCCCCCACACAACTGCTGCATTTGATCAGCGCAGCGCATTATCTTAAAATTAATCAATAGTTTAATAGACGTTTAACAACTATTAACCTTCCAGGCGTTCAAGCGTGGTCGAATGAGTCGCAAAAAAAAAAAACACTTCTAAATAGCAACAATAGCAACAATAACAATAAGCAACGGCAGCATCGCAGTCGACTGCCAATTGACAGCTGCAAATTATGAATTATAAGCGAAGCGCGAACAAATCGATTGCCAATTATACGCAGGCATTCCCGGCTCATTAGCCGGGCTTAGCCTTTGTTTAAAAATAGCTGAGATATTGGCAGAGCTGAGCGCATTTGTAGTCTATTAGCAGCGATATAGCTGAGCTCACATTTGTAATCGATTGATTTAACATTGTTTTGAGGCCTAAGCGATTACCATAAGATCAAGGCGCTGCTGCTGTCGTCGTCTATTAAGTTTCAATTAAAAAGTTTACAGTGTGACGGCAGCAGCTCATTGACTTAACTATTTCGGCTGCCGCCTTCGGGGCGGCTTTGTCACGCAAATGCGTGAACTATTAAATAATTTCGACCACTGGCAGGAAGCTGAACTGTGACTGCGACTGTGACGGACCCCGGACTGGGCTTTGGTGAGCGTGAATCAATTAACGGCACGTCAATGGCCGTGCAGCGCGAGTCTCTCGGCTGACAATGTGGGTCGTGCGATGCGTTGTGGTGCGAGGGCCCCGGCTGACAGGCACTTGTCAAACAAATCCATAATACGTGTCAAACACATCAACAGCAAGAGCAACATCCGAAATGTTCGCTCATCGTAGTCACAAAAGCAAATGCAAATGAGCCAGCGGACCGAAAGAAACCAAAATTAAATTATCCAATGTTTACAATCTCTTTACAAATTTCGACCTTGGCCTTACACACAGCCGCAGCAACAGCAACAATAATCACAATCACATTTGGGCAGCAGCATCATTCAAGTCATTTATAAGATGCACACACAAAACAAAGCCCCCAAATAAAGCGCAGCAAGCGGCATCCAAGCCGAAAACAATGTCAGAGCACAGCTACTTAACGCAAAGATACACACACTCACACACACACACACACAGTGATGGGCACGCGTATCAGACCTTACAGAAACAATTAGCTGGGCCATTGACATGACACAGACCTAAGAACTTTACAGATCTTCTCGCTCCAAGCTGGACCAGACACTATGGCGGGTCTGATGGTGCACAGTGGTCGAAGATATGAGAGGAAGGTGTATACAAAATTTTAAAAATTGTGTAAAATAATATAATTTATTTAAGTACACTAAGTTAAAACAATATTCCAATAATATCTGTATGTTTATTTATTTAATTCAATTTATTTATTTAATTCTATGACTCTTTGTTTAAATTTATGACTGGTAAAAAAATTAAAATCTAGTATATGTTAGTTTTAATCTTTATTTATTTAAGAATCTAATTCTATGATTATAAAAAAAATTAAATGTAGAATTTACAACCAGATCAATTGGGGCCTTCTCATTGAAACACCTTCCAACTATAAATATATAAATTCCCATTTATTTATTGGGTATTTTAGAAATAATCTTTCTTATTTCAGCAAATAATTTTTGTTGATTTTTTTTTTTGTTTTATTTTATTTATTTATTGCTTTATTTTTATTTTATGTTATTTATTTGTAATTTCAAGCCTATGGCTTCCATCCACTGTGCAGCGGCGAGAACCTTTTTGTCTTCGCATTTAACACGTCACGTGCCAACTCAGCGCAGCTTCGAGATAAACGGGTTCTATTAGACAATAAGAGATACAGACTAAAGATGCTAGGAAAGATACACAGATAGAGATACTCACACGCACACATACACACAGAGACACACAGCGACACTCACTCGCAGATTCATTTGCATTTGTGCAAATTAACTTGAATGGCATATAAATATAAACATTTAAATCAACAAGTTTGGCTACTAAGTGCTAGACAACAGCTCAACAGCTCGCAGCTAGAACGAGTTGCCTTTTATGGTGGACTTATGGCATATTATGTATAAAGCGATAGCCATCAGTGTCAGTTCATGTTTTGCTATGAACTAGATTTGTCACCATCGCCCAAAATATGAATGAATAGCTGAATGGCAGACGCGATGAATGCAGATGCGATGTTCTTCGGCGACGACAATAAAAATGATTTAGCAGCAAAACAAGCTATAACTCGAGTCAGCATTCACATGCAAATGCAGACGGCTCAGAAGTTGCTAGAATGGGCTAAGGGATCGATGCTATAAAATCAGTGCTCACTTAGTAACAATCGCAGCTTAGTTATGCGTTAAGATAAATATTTTATATAACAATCAAGGCTTATTTTTAAGACTTTGTTGTATTCAGCAAATGGAGAAATTGTTAAACTAAGCTTTAGAATCCTTTAGAATTTTACAATAATTGTATTACTTACTTAATTGTATTTAGCAATTGAAGAAATTGTTAAACTAAGCTTTAGAATCCTTTAGAATTTTACAATAAGCTCAGATAAGTTATATTATAATAAAAATATTATTTTTTTCAACTATAACAAATTTTTATTAAAGCTTTGGCTCACGATAAGACTGGAATATATATTATTTAAATTTTTTGAAGCCAATTCAAGTTTTATAACAACTTCAACTTGATTATACAAATTTTAACTTATATATTTTATTATAAATTATTTATTTATTTTTTATTTATTTATTTATTATTTATTTATTTATTCATTTATCAAAAGTTGTTTTATGTCATCTAAGCAGAAAAGATGCATGTCATCTTTAACTTTAACCAATTCGAATCTTATAACAACCTCAGATCATTCGGTTATAGAAATATTTAATTATATTTTGTAATAAAATGTATTTTATTGTAATATTCAGTTTTTTATTGAGAGCTCAAAATTCGTACAACAATTTTAAGTAAAAGCTATTGTTTTTGTTTGGAAAAAGTCTAAAGAGCAAAGCTAAACATGATTTTGTTCCTTTCAAATCAATTTGAATTTTATAACAACCAGCTCAGTTAATCGCTTAAACAAATATTTATTAATATTTTATAATGATATGTATTCAATTATTATATTCAGTATTTTATTGAGAGCTCAAAATTTTTTGCAAAAAAGTCTAAAGAGAAAATTTATAAGCGATATTGTTCCTTTTTAACCAATTCAAATCTTATAACAACCTCAGCTCAATTACTCGATTATACAAATATTATTAATTATAATCTTCACAGTTTTAATCAAAGTTCAGAGTGCCAAATTGCGGCACGAGCCATCAAGCCAGCTGGCCGAGCAGCGCCAAAAGGTGCCAAAGTGTCTAAGCCAAATTGCTAAGCGTTCGGCGGCCATCTCGGTTTGTCGTTGCGTCTGCGAATTCATTTAGCCAACGGCCAGTCGGGTCTATAATTATTATTTTTTTATACGTATTGCTGTTTTATTTTCTATTTTGTTTTTTTTTTTGTTGCGTTATAAAAGCTAATTACTAAGTTAAATAATGATTAGATAGAGCCCGACGCTGGCTGTGATCTCTGTTCTGTGTTCTCTCTGTCCGATCGATTTGCCGCCAATTTGCATAATTGAATTCTGTTCTACCAATTAAATGTTAACATCTCTAGTCGCTTTCACAGCGCGTGTGTCTGATCAGCTCTAGTCCCCGACCCAGTTTTAGGCCAAGCCCACAAACGGGAATGGGAATGGGAGGCGAGCGGACTAGAACCTATGACATTTAATAAAATGGGCCATCAATTTGTATTGGGTTGACAGACAGAGTATGTTAGTTCGATCGACTGACGTCCATCAGCCAGCTCGAATCGGGCCTAATTGAGGCCTAAAGATGCTCGAGAGAATCATTAATTGTTGCTAAATTGTGATTAGCCAAATGCGGAGGCGGAAATAATGTGCTGCGGCAGCAGCAGCATTTGTTTATTTGCCATTCGAGCAAAATTTACTGAAGTGGTTATAAATCAGGCGAGTGCTCAACATTCTACAAGTCCGACTGTCTGTCTGTCTGTCCGCAATAAATTCGTTGATGCCTACGATATTTGAACTAGCTTTGGCTTTAGTTGTATGCGCGCCGGAAGTTTGATTATACATCTTAAAAATAGTTTGCCCAAAAAGGGCATCGCGCATTCGTTGCAGCTTTCGACTCATATTTTTTTTTATTTATTTTTTGTTTGCTATACTTTTTCCGTAATTAATTGAATATTTATAATGCTAATGCCGGCCCGACTGGGTGAATGTGCGGAAGCATCGCGCCAGTTATTTACGATTCATTGTTTCGGCACTTGACAAAATAACGCGGCTGACGGGAGCGTGAGTGGTGCGCTGCCATGCGTACTCCAGCGCGAACTGCCACTCCGGCTGGCTGTCGAACTGAAGTTCCGAGTGGAAGAATTTTAAACGCTACTAAGTACCCAAGGCCGGCCTGTGGGCTGCAGCATGATTTAAATTGTGCAATTTTTGCAGCTGCTTTAATTTATGAGTGTTTGTTGCTTGTTGCTTTTGTTGCGCCAATTTATGCTAAAGACGCGCGTTAACTGCGTTAACCTAGCAACTCAATTTGGCATTGCGTATACGCCTCGTTTCGCGTGACAATAACAATATATATATATGTATGCATATTATGATCATATGTCGATTGAAATGTCAAAGAAAATAGAAACACCTCGCCGTTGACTTTGCTTAGCCATGCAAATTTATCATTCGCTTATTTACAAACTTATTCAAATGCTAAATAAACCGGCAGCTGCTCTAGCGCTTCTCTAGAGACACTGCAGAGAACGAGGCGTGTCTCTAATCGTTTCGATACGCAGACGTGGGAAACTTTTGTTGGGCTTCATTGTTCTTATCGCCCGATCGATCGGCTCGGATAACAGGTCGTATGCATAATACTTGGAATATTGGAATATTGTCACGCACACGCATGATAACACTATAATGGGCGATACAGGCGCTGCCCAGCACAGGCACCAAGGTCAACGCTCAACTATTTGGCCCGTTCTGAAGTAGTGCGTCGGCTGCTCTGGGGGGAGCTCCATAAATAAGCACCACTTCGATTGCCGGCATTTAAGGTAATTTCCAAATCGGCGGCTCACGGCTTTTGATTCAATTTGTGATAGTTTTTTTTTTTTTTTTTTTTTTTGTTTTTTACCGGTTGTATTTATGTTGGGGATTGGCGATGGATGCTCGCACTATGCTAATCAGGCACAAGTCTCGTCTTGTTCCGGTGCGGCAGCAACAAGTTGCCAAACGTGCGTTTTATCTGGCCATAAAAATATAGAAATGAGTTTTTAAGAATCTTATCATATTTATTGACTGCGACAGCGACTACAGCAACTGGAACATACTAGCCATACTATAAATCTGAGTTGGAATTGGAGTTGGAAGCGAGTGACATGTTTTGCAAGTCAAAGCAGTTACGTAACACTCACTCGGTTGGAGCCGTGGCCAATAGGAGATTTATGAATGCTCAGCTAGCGACCCGAAACATAATATGCCAACAAAGTGATTATTAATTACTTTTTCAATTTTCTAATAACCGTAAAAATAACCATAAATTGCGTGCCCAACAATGAGCAGATCTCGCCGAGAATAATGCGCATCGGGTCTTTATGTTTCTCGTTTGCGATGACAAACATTCAATTAATCAAGGCGCATCGAGCACGGAGCAGGTGAAAGGCAGCACAGAGCATGTGTGTGTGTGTGTGTTTGTGTGTGTGTGTGTGGCATGATGTCACATGCTCAGAACCAGCAGCAGCAGCAGCAGCCTGTTGGTGAGCGCAAACTAATTTCGAGCTAATTTTTATGGGCCAACATGGATAACTCATCCAGTCGTAGGTCTGTCGAGCTGGCAGCAGCTTTAAAGCCAGGCTTTTAGGCATAGGTCTGCTGAGCTGGCAGCAGCTTTTAAGCCAGGCTTTTAGGCATTTCCTGTGCACAGCCTTGATGGATGTTGGCTGCATTTTTATGGCTTACTTTGAGAGTCGCACTTAAGAGTCTCATCGCTCCGGCCAGGTGAATGTATTTCCCCCACACACATGAGCGCGCAGTTCAGTAAACGGAAATGATGTTTCTATGCCCAAAAGCCGTTAAATTTGTTTTTGTTGTTGTTGTTGTCGTTGTAGCTGTAGCTGTTGTCGTTGTTGTTTCTATTTGTGGCAGAGGTCAAGTGAGCAGACAAACAAATGGATGGGCAGACAATCTCCTCAACTTGACATGATCGTCAAGTTTGTGTTTGTTCAAATGGTTAACAGCTTGTCACAACAACTGTGGGGGGAGGCAGCCAGGGCCTTTGCCTTTCCTAATGCCATAGTGCTGCATGTGACAAACTTGCCGAAAGCCCAGAGATTTATGTGCTCCACTTAAGACAGATATTAAAAAAAAATCCCGGCTTAATTAGATGGCAAAAAAGAAATAAGAACGAAAAAATTAATATTATTCTTACAAAATGTTATGCAAATTAGAGCGAACAATACGAAAGACTTAGGCAACGAACTTCACTTGAGCCACGAGCCGTGCCAAGCACAGCAGAACACCGCAGCTAAGAGCGAGGGCGAGCGAGAGAAAGAGAGTGGCAGAGTGGCTGAGACTGAGACTGAGGCTGAGGCTGAGAGATCGCTCTTAGCTGACCATTGTTTTGGTTTCTGTTGCGTGTTACGTTGATGCGTCATGCGTCGTGACGACAGCAAAGTGATTGTTGCGGCAGATGCTGCTCAAGGGGCCGAAGGGACAGGCATGTGGTCGCTGCTCTTCTAGCTGTGCGGCTGCTGCCAATACTGCCGAATTATTTAATTTAAATTTTGATTTGAATTTTTGTTTGATGTTGTGTTGTGTTAATGTTGTTGTTATTGGCTTCTTGCTGTTGTTGTTGCTGTTGTTGTTGCTGGCATGCTTCTGTCAGCATTTTGCTGCTGTCACGTTGTTGTTACTTTATTTATAACACCGCAAGTGTGTGTGTTCCATCGAGTTTTTGGCGGTCGTCGCTTTGCGCTGCTTCTCTTAGAGACAGACCCACATAGCGAACCGGACCGGCCAGATATAGTATAAATTTCATAGAAACTGCCCAGCTCATCATCATTTGTGCTTTGAACTTCTTGAGTGTAAATTGCTCGTGCGCTTCTGGACGAGAAATTTTTGCGTAAACCCAAAAATAAAAATACTATTCCAAAACAAAATGGTATGTGATCCTGCCAGGAATACGAAAAAAAAAAAAAAAAAAAAACAGTGCACAGTGTTGAAAGAACAATAGCATCAAGTGCCAACGCGTCGAGTGTACAGCTGACAGGCTCAAGTGTCATACTACGCGCCCAGACCACAACGAGAACTATAAATACCTGCAGCTCGCATTCTTCAACTGGAATTGAAAGCAATTTTTGTTCTTGTTTCCGGCAGAAATTCTACGTGTTCATTGCCCTGGCGCTCATTGGCTTCGCGGCTGGCGCACAGCTGCCGGACTCGGCGACACAGGGACCCAATCCGCAGGACATTGCCACACCCGAACCGGAATACATTGACATCGAGGAACCGGCGCCAGTTGCCGCTTCTGTCGCTGCTGCTTCAGCTCCACGTCCAGTTGCGCCGCTGCCGCTGGCACGTCCCGTGGCCCGTCCCGTTGCCGTGGCCAGCATCGCGCAGTCCTTCAGCCGTATTCCACAGCCACAGCCCATTGTCCAGCAGGCAATTGCACAGCGCGCCCAGTACCTGCCGCCCCCGCTGGCCGGACATGCGTACAGCAGCCAGGCCGGCTACCAGTACCGTCGCCCAGTCTATGTAAGACGCGTCTACCGTCAGCGCCGCTACTAAAGAGGGGCATAGGCCTAGCACTTAACTCTGACTACTTATTTAATATATATATCCTATTTCTTATTGACTCTTAATACGTTTTGGCTATTATTTACCCAACAAATGTTCTCTTCTCTTTCGCCACTCGCTTCACCTGCCCCCCCGTCTGCTCCCGCTCACGCTCCCGTTCCCGCTTCCAACACCAACACTACTACTACCACTACTACACTACTATCGCCACACATGGAACTACCCATCGTTATCGATTCTAGCATTAACCAATACTCCCCACGCACACAGCCACAGCCAAAACCTCAAGCACAAAAAAACTCCCCAACTGTCCAAAACTTCAAGCTATCCAACTATCGCATTTAACCAATCCTAATCGAAGGCGTTTTTCCCACGAAGCGCTTACAAAACGATAAACACACGCACACACGCTAAACATCAAAGTACAAAGAGACAAAGGAAGTTCGCAAGAAAAACAAAAAAAAAAAAAAAAACGAATCGAAATCGAAGTATTTAGTTATTGTTGAATCGCAAACACAAGTAAATAAAGATAAATTATTTGTAAAAATCGAAAAAAAACAAAACAAAACAAAACCACAATGCAGTTAATGTTTCATTTGTTGCGGCCAAGGTCCCGGTGAATGATATGCCATATCGAAGCATGTCTTTAATTATAGTATTCACAGCTCATCAAAGGCACAATAAATGTGTCGAGTGGTCGTTCTTATTTCCCGAGACCCGATCCGACCCGCTGAGAACTGTGGCTACCTTCTCAGCACTCATCATTAATCACGAGCGAATATGAATATGTTATGTATGCGTATAGGAAAACCGACTGGCATTTGCATACGGAAGCTGTGAATGGATGTGGATATAGATGTGGATGTGGACTGTGCACTGACAGCGCATTATTAGCCCAAAAGTCGTTTCAGTGCCTTCTGCTGCTGCTGTGATTTTTCGGGAGTTACGAGTTACGAGTCTTGGCCTGGCGTAAACAACTACATAAATCTGCTGAGATACTTTCGAAAATCCATTAGATCAACCGGTTTAGCCAACTATAGTCTGGCTCATCTTTAACTGCTGCTAAATTGCAAACAGCTCGGCTAAAGAGCCTTTCACACGGCTCTCCGGTGGCCAATGTGCTGCTGATTGATGAGTTGATTGTCATTTTTTTTATGGGCTATGACTGTGTACTAAACTGTAGCCCCAATCGATTTGTGACACTGTCCAGCTAATGGCTATCGAATGGGGCGTCAAGAGCACTGTAAGACTTCCGTGTGGCGACTCCTTCAGTTAATTACGCCCCGGAGTCGCTAATTGACCTTGCGCGCTTACAATGATTTATGATGATGCACACATGCTTTACATGACGGTGCCCCAAAAGTGTAGTGCCCATTGTGGGGCTCTGAATGAGCAAGCAGCGGCGATGACAAGTGTGTTCAGTGTGTGTGTTGACAAAGGAAGCTGTGGCAATTTCGTCTGTAATTGTTTTTTTTTTTTTTTTTTTTTGTATATTATTAAGGTAAACAGAGTACCTAGCCACCCCTTTATGACCTTTATATCCGAAAATTGTGCCCTATTGGGATCGCCTGATAGCCTTAGAGCGATGACAAGTGTATTCAGTATGTGTGTTGACAAGGGAAGCTGTGTCAATGTTTTCTACCATTTTTTTTTTTTTTTTTTATTATTATTTTTATAGTTAAAGCTAGCTTAAGAGCTAGTCGGCGCGCCCTTCTAGGCTTAATTAATAGATACGAAGAATATGAAGAGGTAGAGGGCTAACCTCGTATGCCTTACAAATAAAAAAAAAAAAAAAAAAAAAACGGGGTACCCTTAAAAGACATTTATATCCTAACATTGCGCCCTATTGGACTCGCCTGCTAGGCTTAGGGCATAGCTTTAATTGTGGGAACAGTTTTGTACATCTGAAACCGCAACTGTTATACTCTTATATACAGGCAATACTACCTTTTCATAGCATAGTTTGTGGCTTTATTTCGCGCTGCCTAAAAGTAGGCAATGGTTTTTTGTAATATTTTCGTGAATGAGTGTAGAGTTGCGTGCTTCATTTGCATAAACGTTTCTAGTTGAATATTTATAAATTGTCAATTAATTTGTGCCAACTACGTCAAGACGGCAACTCAGGGATGTGCCAGTCGAACTGATTTACATTGACATTTGACTGGGGAAATAATCAAGTTTATATGGGAGATTGCACATACGCACTGTCGGCCCTCTAAATCAATGGCAGCCTTTCTCTTTTTTTTTTTTTGTATACTGCTCATATCGAAATTCCTGCATTCGATTAAATGCTAAATAGTTATTTTTGCGAAACCAGTTGCAAAAAGCGAACAGAACTCGCTTAATCCTCCCGATAGTTTCAGTAATTTATGGCCATGTATGTTTTTTTTTTTTTTTAACTGCTGCGACTAATACTAATAACCATTGCAGGCAATACTTAATGAAATCATTTAAGGCATTAGGCGAAATTATCAAATGGATTTGCATAGCGATAGCGTGCGGCAAACTGGTTCCCCCCGCATAATTCGGCATTAGATCATATGTACGTAGAACGTATTCATTTTGTCAACAAGCACGAAATTGGCTACAAGTCTTTTTTTCTCTTTTATTATTTATTTCCTCTTGCCATTAATTTCACTTTCACGCAGTGTACGGGAGGGGCGTGGGCGAGCTGCTGCTGCGGCTACGCTTCTTCACACCTTGCGGGCCAACAATGAGCTGCGATTGTGTGTGCGATCAAGTGAGGGCCATA
Organism: Zaprionus bogoriensis; assembly: GCA_035046045.1. Lineage (NCBI taxonomy): Eukaryota > Metazoa > Arthropoda > Insecta > Diptera > Drosophilidae > Zaprionus > Zaprionus bogoriensis. The sequence goes on from JAWNOI010000145.1 coordinate 1,051,469, forward strand.
AATTATAAGCCGCTCATTTATTGGGCTTATGGCGCAAAGCCAACACTCGATGGCGTGAAGCTGCCCCGTTTGGTTTCAATTACTCATGCGAATTAACAAATGAGCGAATGGTCCAATAAATCAACACGGAATTCGCCAAGAATTTTGGACAGACAGACTCACGATCGCTGATCCGAGAGCTGAGAGCTGCGATCCGCAGTAGGTGTTCGATTGCGAGCAGCATGACCATCACTTGCCCATGAATGAAACCGGCAAAAAAAAAAAAAAAAGTCAAGTATCTCAGAGTGCGATAGCTATAGATATATATGTAGTATTTACTGTTCCACGTACTCTTAATTATGTTGTCTCGCGCTCTCGACTCGAGTACGCGTGCGTGTCGGAGATTCCCAGCAGTTCGACAAAATAAATTCAGGATGTAGCTTGAAGCGTTAGGCTCAATCGGTGTTTTTATTTTTAGCATTAGCGTTAGGGTATCGGTTATAAATAAATAACTGAACAAGTTACAAATAGCGAGAAGTACACATAAGTATATACACATTGGGTATTTGAGTGAGATATCGTTGGCTTAGTAGAAGAAGGGCTTGGCTGGCGCCTCGTAGTGGTAGCCATCGTCGCTGTGTGGCTCGATCTCGATCTCCTGCGGCGGCAGATAACTGTTCTCTGGCTCCAGTGGTGCAGCATACGAGGGAATGGGTATCTTGAAGCTGGGCACAAGCGGTGCAGGCGGCAGATAGCTCTGCTCCGGCTGCTCGATGGGCAGGGAGGCAACCTCCTCGACAACGGGTGCCACATAGGCGGGCGTGGTGGGCTGCACGGGTGGCAGATAGACTGGCTTTGGTGTTGGTGGCGGCGGCGGCAGATAGGTGGGCTTGGGCGGTGCTGGCGGCAAATACGTAGCCTTGGGCGTTACCACCTCTACCTTGGCGGGTGGCAGGTAGACGGGTGCAGCTGTGGGCAGCTCGAAGGGAATCTGTGGTGGCTCGTAGCTGTAGCCAGGGTGTGCGTGCTCCTCATGATGATCGTGATGATGATCGTGGCCAAACAAATGCGATACATCGGCAGCGACCAGCGCCAGGCTGAACAGTGTAAGCGCAAGGACTTTCTAAGAGAGAACAAAACATTAATCCAATTGAGTCCTGAGTTCTCTGCAGCTACTACTAACCATTTCTGCTTGGAACGGGAACAGTTCTTGTTGCGACAACGGCTGCTCTCAAATGATACAGTTTCCGGAAAGTGCTTCTTTATTTATATACAACGAGACCGCGCGCGAGAACCGGGCGCGCACTAGACCGATCTGAGCTCTGATTGTCTGTCGGATTGTCGGTGATTTGTGGTGAAGCCAACGCATAAGTCGATGCCGCGGTCAGCGTCGACGTCGACGTCGACGCCTGTCAGCTCAGCTCTAAGTTTCTATAGCGATGTTTGTCTTACCCCTAGGCTGGCCGTTATTCGCATTTGAATACGACTATCGACTATCCACTATTAATTCTATTAATTTCCAATCGCCTTATGCGTGAGGCGGACCTCGACGGTTCACGGCTCTCGGCGCGATAGCCGTGCAGGAATTACAGTACGCGCTCGATAAAGCGGGCAATTAACCTAGAGGTTAGGCTAAGCCTAAATTAGTGGTTTGTCCTGTTTATCAAGCCAAACACATTAAATTGAATACTACTTTTAATAATTTATTTTTACTATTTCAATAATTAAATATAATAATTTATAATGTTTTTATTTAAAAGATATTGAATTCATTTCAGCCATAGAATTTTTTAGGAAAGAGCACACACCACTTTATTGCTTTTCCGTCAAATCAAGACTAACACATTAAATTTAGTACTACTGTTAAAAAAACAAATATTATAATTTATATTTCGATTTAAAAGAAATTTAAATAATTTCAACCATAGAATTTTTTAGGGAAGAGAACAAATCGTCTAATGGCTTGTCCGTCTACAGTCTGTTTTAAGTTTTTTTTTCTTTGGCAGTCCTGCTTTGGCCTATAATAATGTCAACATCTACTATACATGTTTTTTCTTATTTTTTATTTTTATCAATAAAGGTAGACAGGCTTACCTAAAAACCACTTTATGATACTGGTATCTTGCCATAATATTGTAAATATATAATACTTGATAACCATTTAAAAAAATGTAGAAATAAGAAAAGTAGAATGGTAAAAAACTAAAGTCCTTATAGTCGGACAAAACGATTTATTATGGAACTTTTTATAACTCTGGAACTCTTCATAATAAATCATTTTTTTTCGACTACAAAGTTTTATTTACTGTATTTATCTAAAAGATAATAAGTAAATTTTATAAAAGGCGTATTTACAGGAAATTTTACATCTATGGGAAATAAATACAAGAGGGCATTTACAGGCTAGAAAAGACACCACTCACTGGACGACCTAAAGGGCAGGTCAAAAGGGTGGTGTCTCTTAAGATAAAGACTTTAATGAGAAGCATTTTAGTAAATAGTATAAATTACTGCCAGCCTGAATTATCGTGGGTATGTATTATCGAGCACGTACCGTAGTTAGTTTACTGTTCGAAAATAAAACCGAACTGAGTGCTGCGGCTGTGCGTCTTAATGGCCAACAATGGCCATAAACGCCTCCCCGTATTAAGAGGCAAAGACTTTAAAACACATTTTCGGCTCGCATAGATTTCGCATGATTTTTATTGATCTGCATTACTTTATGGCCAAGCGATTGGCCACACTCGATGCGATCTCGCCTGGAAGAGGCTGAAAGAGGTCAACAAAAGCGCAGCAGCTGGCAATTAGCGGATTTCGCTTAATTGTTTCTGTAAGACATCGCCTCGCTGCGATGCGATGCGATGCGATGGACTGTAATCAATATAACATGCAACATCATTTTTCATTTCGGAGCGTAATCAATATAGTCCTAAGCGCGTGCTGCGCGCGGCCTGAGTTGGAGCGCTTTTGTTTAGACGGTTAAATATAGCCGCTGCTTGGGCCTTAATAGCTTTGACTTTGGCTTTGTCTGCAGGCAACAGCAGCAACAACAACAACAACAGCGCAACGTTGTCTGTCGTAAGCTGCAGTTCGCAGTTCGGCCAAGGTTACGGCGACTGGTGAAATTGACGGGATGATCTGCATGAAATTGGAGCTCGACCTCAAAGCGAAGTTCGATTAGGCCATTATATCATGCTTTATGCAAGCCAATGAGGAAATTTATGATATAGAGAAAAGCTGCTAGACCTTGATCTTAGCCAAGGGCACTATTTAAATTTATACAAATTTATAAAATAAATAGAAAAAAATAAAAACAAATAAAAAAATTAACAAAAAATAAAAAAAAATGAAAGCAAATAAAAATAAATTTGAAAAAAATAAAAAATATATATATAAAAAAAAAAATACAAAAAATATATAAAAAAAAATATAAAAATATATAAAAAATATATAAAAAATATATAAAAAATATATAAAAAATATATAAAAAATATATAAAAAATATATAAAAAAACATATTAAATATACAAAATATATACAAAAAATATAAAAAAATAAAGGAAATAATTTCAATGGATAAAAAAGAAAAAGCTCATTAATCAATGTAGATTTTCAATGCATTTTATTTGCACAACTTAGCTTAAGATGCAGTTTCAATGTGTGTGTGTATGTGTGTGTGTGTGTATGTGTGTGTGTGTGGGTGTGTATGGGTGTATCGCATATTAAATATCATAAATGTCAAGTGCTTCAGCGTCTTTTGTCTCTTTGTCTCTAGAACTTGAAGCGGCGCAGCGGCTGGCGGTACTGATAGCCGGGATTTCCAGCGGGCAGTGGCACGGAGGCGGAGCTGCTCAGTGGCAGCGCGTACGAGGGCACGGGAATGTGAAAGTTGATCTCTGGCGCCGACGCAGCAGCGGGCGGCAGATACTTTGAATCCGGCTGCGAGGGTGGCAGATACGTGGCCTTTGGCTCTGCAGGCGGCAGATAAGTGGCCTTCGGTGCCGGCGGTGGTGGTGGTGGTGGCAGACTTGCTGGTATCTTAGGTGGCAAATACTTTGCGGGCGGTGCTGCTGCGGGCAGATAAGTCTTCTCTGGCTCGGCGGGCGGCAGATACTTGGAGCGTGGCTTCTGTGGTGGCAAATACTCCGTCTTGGGCTGCTTGGCCGGTGGTGGTGGTGGCGGTGGTGGCAAGCTGGGTGCTACCTTGGGCGGCAGATACTTCTCGGCGGGCTTGGCTGCGGGCAGATAGGTGCTGCTAGGCTTCGAGGGAGGCAGGTACTCCGACTTGGGAGGAGGCAGATACTCGGGCTTGGGAGGAGGCAGATACTCCGGCTTGGGAGGAGGCAGATACTCGGGCTTGGGAGGGGGCAGATACTCCGGCTTGGGAGGAGGCAGATACTCGGGCTTGGGAGGGGGCAGATACTCCGGTTTGGGTGGTGCAGGAGCCGCATAGTTGTAGCCAGCGGGCTGTTGCTGGCGCAGTCCTCCAAAATGCAGATCGAGGTGCAGACCAGCCGAATGTGGTGCCGAGTGCGAGCCATGGCCATGCGAGTGCACATCCTCGTGATGGTGGTGCGAATCGTAATGGGAATCGTGATGCGAGTCGTAGTGCGAATCGTGATGAGAGTCGTGATGCGAATCGTGGTGCGAATCGTGATGCGAGTCGTGATTGTGATGGTGGTGTGAGCCACCACCACCACCACCAAACAGGTGCGATACGTCGGCCTGTACGCAAGCGCACAGAGCCGCGACGGCCAGGAGGATGCACACGGGTTTCTGGAAGCGCACAAAGAGGCAGAGAGTTAGGCCAAGAGCTGAGCTCCACTATATTGAGGGATTCAATTTACCATTTTACTGCGGGAAGAGTGGCTGCTGTCCAAAGCAGATGCTGCTGCTGAGTGCGGACAACTGGAAGTAATGCCCTGATCGCTGACGTTTTAGCTTTTATACAGTGATCCGACGGGCGATAGCTATAGCTACTATTGGCTGCAGCTGATAATGCCCTCAGCTCTTGGGATATAATTAATATTTGTTTTTGTCTGCGCTTTGTTTTGATGCCAGCTTCGCTCTTCCCCCAACACAAAGGCCAACGCATAATTTGCCTACGCGTTGCTGTTGCTCTTGTGGTTTTCTTCACACTTTTCTGGGTTTTCATGAACTTGAAGCTGGAGCCAATTATCGACGTGTGTTGCCGTACGACGCGCTCCACATCAATTTTTCAAAAAATCCAAAAACCAAAAAGAAAAAAAAGAAAAAAACAAAAACAATTAAAACGATTTCGAGTCTTAATTGAGCCGAACAACAACCACAACGACAACAACCCGCTGGACTCATGAATATGCAGAGTTGGCAGTAAGGAAATCTTTGGGTTCAACTTCGACTGCGGAGTCGGACAATTGGCGGTGATTGACTCGAACTGCAGATTGATATCAATTGGCTAACAGATGTGTGGGTTTTATTTAACATATTTGGTGCTTATGTAAAAGCGTCTAAGCGTCTAAGCGACTTAGCGACTAGGCAAAACGGTACAAACAACATTCCGGGCGGGTCAACAGTCAACAGTCAACAGAGTGGGGCGCAGCTTAGAATATGAAGGGCTCGGCGGGTGCATCGTAGCGGTAGCCATGCACGGGCAGCTCCTCCTCAACCACAATGGGTGGCAGGTAGGTGGGTGCAGGCGTTGGTGCTGGCGTTGTGGTGGTTCTCCTGGTTGTGGTAGTGGTTGGTGGTGGAGGTGGCAGATAGGTGGGTGCAGGCGTCGGTGCGGGTGTCGTTGTAGTGGTGGTGGTGGTGGTGGTGGAGGTTGTGGTTGGTGGTGGAGGCGGCAGATAGGTGGGCACGGGTGTGGGTGCACGCGTTGTTGTGGTGGTTGGTGGTGGAGGTGGCAGATATGTGGGCACTGGGCTCGGTGGTGGCGGTGGTGGTGGTGGCAAATAAGTGGGCACTGGTGTAGGCGCCGGCGTTGTCGTCGTCGTGGTGCTGGCAATCACAAAGGGCACCACCGGCTTGGGATAGTCATAGCCATAGCCATGCTCGTCGGCCTGATGCTGCTCCAGCAGCTCCAGCGGCAGGTGAGAGACATCGGCAGCGGCCAGGGCCAGCATGCAAGTGGCTACTACGAGGCTGAGGAATGCGTTCTGCAGGCAAGAGTAGAGAGTAAAGAGTACATATTAAATATATATATATATATATATATTTCGATATATGCATGTGGATCACGCAGCGATCGTAGCACGCACCATGTTACACCTTGAGCTCTACAATCGTCAATGGTTGACCAATGGCAGCGGCACCTGTTTATTTATAGCCACAATTCTAAACAGTTCCATGTCCATGGCTCAAAAGGCCAATTATTATTATTTAAATCGATATGCCGTTTCTCGATTATTATTGTATGTATGTGTGTGTGGCTGTTCGTATCTCCAATGTTTGCTGTAGTTGTAGCTATAGCTGTATCTGTATCTGTATCTGTATCTGTATCTGCTCATTATGCATTATTTACGATTCGTTTGCTCTTAGGCGCGTTGAAGTTTCGGCTTTTGGCCAACTCAAAAGCTCGCGAGCATTTCCATCAACGTCGTCATAATGCGCCACAAAGCAGCTGTTGTTACTGTTGTTCTGCTTGTTGTTGTTGCTGTTGTCCATTGCTGCGCTTCCGACCTACGGTCAGAGCCACATTCAGTTCCGCCGCTGGCAGCGTTGTAAGCGCACTGCGCGCTGCGCTGCCCGCTGCTTGTCATAAATCATTTAGACTTCATTTATAATAATTACGCGCGGCTTAAGAAGCTGTTGGAGCAGTGGCAGCCGACTTCATGGCCCTCCAACACACACACAACAATGAAGTTGTCTCCGGGCACTGTCAGCTGGAGCTGAAGCTGAAGCTCTTCATGCTTGCGGAAGCGTTTCGAATTCGGATGCCCATTCAAGTTCTATTGGAAAAGGGCGAGAACTAGTCCAAAAAAGGTCTGCATGGAACTGAGACAAATTACTAGGTATAATTTGGCAGCATCGTTTAAGCAGATCATTAGTGTGTTAAGAACTCACGATCTCGATGTGGGCATACCTTACGAGCTACGCTGGCAGCAGGTCTCTTCTTGTCGCTTCTTGTTTCTGCCTGTCGCTTCAACTATCACTTTTGTTTCGGTAGACATACATCTTCGATTTGTTTTTTTTTTTTTTTTTTTTTTTTTTGCTAATTAATGCGGGTTGTTGAACCACCAGCGCCAGCGGCCCGAGCGATTATCGATTGCTCTGGCGTGTGCTCGCATTTTGCCGCAGTTTTGCGTAATCTATGCAAATATAATATAATTAAACGCATTGCGACTACGTGTGGGCAAATGAAGAGGTCTACGATTTGGAGACGTCGTAACTGTGCAAAAAGTCAGAGACTTCTATGGCAGCAAACCAGTTTTCCAGTTCCCTCACACACACATTTTGGCTCTAAAGTCATAAAACATAAAGCGCATATCATCGAAGACTTTTGTATTTATTAGGATTGAGTCTGCGAGACAACAACGCGTTCTAAGCGCCGTCCAAGGCAATTCCAAGCCCTTGGCTCGGGTGAAAGGTATATTTTGGAATTTTATTTCGGAATTTGGATTTTTAGTTTTTATTTATTTTGATAAAACTTTGGTACAAACAAATACACTTAACTACTTTTGGCGCTCAACTCTTGAAGCGCCGGCTGGGCACCTCGTAGGCATAGCCATGGCCCTTGGATGAGGCATACACCGCGCTGTCATCACTCGCTGCCACTGCGGACTCGGCTACGGCTTCGACTTCGACTTCAGCTGGGGCTTCGGCTTCGGCTTGTCCCAGTTCCGCATCGGAGGGCGCCACGGGTATGGCGTCCTGAGGGAACTCATCGCCAGTGGGAAACTCATTGTTCAGCTCCAGCTCCAGCTCACTGACCTTGGGCACATCGTAGAGAAACCCGTTGCCCGAGCGCACCAGCTGCGAGACATCCGCACAGACGTAGTGGCAGCAGAGTGCGGCCAGAAGAGCCCAAACAAACAGACGCTAGATTTTTTATTTTTTTTTTTTTTTTGGTATTATTTTAATAGTAATTGTGTTTATAGAAGGTTCACAGCGCAACACTTACCATTTTGCGGGAGGAGGAATGCCTGAGCCTGGGAAAGAAAACGTTTTTATTGCTGCCAGCAACGTGGCTCGCACATCGAATGCAGGCAACGGCGCCGAGACACAAACTATTTATACTTCTATAACTTTGCCGATCGTGTTTGTTTTTGGCTCAGTTTATTAATTGCGATGCTGCTGCTGTTGTGCTGCTGCTCTTGTGACTATTGCTGTTGCCGTTGCTGCCGTTGCTGCTGCTGCTGTAGCAGTGTCTGTTGCTGCTTGTCAAGCAACAAGCATTCGATAGTTAGAGCGGCCCTAGATAAATATACACGCTACACAAGCTGATGCGATGAATGTGGCCGGATCGCAGCACTCCAAATCCAAATGCTATACAACAGCATCCATCCATCGCCTCATTGTCAAGGCCAGAACTAGTTTTGTTTGTTGCTTGTTGTGTGTGCGTGTGTGTGTGGGGTCAAGTGTCAGTGCGTCTGTTCGGCTTTGTCTTCAGCTGTGAATTAATGATTCTATGCGTGCTGCTGAGATGCTCCGCTCAGCTGTCTTTGCCATTCATCGCGTGCGCTCCATAAACTGTTGTAAGCATAGCTAAAGTATTCAGCATCAATCCGCGTACCCGTATTCAATCATTTGAAGCACACCCTGTCAACAGGTTCAGCACATTTCCGTTTCATTCGAATTTGATTGCCAAGCAAATTAAATTCGAGCAATTTGTCTCTGTCAATATTGACAGCAGTTTCGAGTTGACAGCCCTGAGCGGGCTATGGGTTCTATGTGTTCTACCTTTGACCCATGCAGCGCACACCATCAGACTCTACATCCAATCTGCTCCCACGTTGCAGACATTTTGACAACTGCCAAAGCGCAACGCCTTAAATATATTCAACGATTTGCCCGCGCTCGAGTTCGCAGCGTTCGTCTGTGCTGCTGTCGCTCTTCTCTCTTCGTAGTTCTTATCTTTTAATTTCAAGCTTGGCTAAACAAAAGCATACGCAGAAATGTACTTGACCGCCTTTGTGTGCAGTCCAAAGGTTTGCAACTATGATAAGCGCTACATAAGCTATCCAAAGCCTACTTTAAGTTCGCAAGTTGTCAAAAATATTTTATTGTATAATTTTGGGAGCTGGCGCATAAAAATTTCTGCCGCTAGATGGCGATTTACAAATTTCATTAAGTATGCTGAATAAATAATTATTACATTTTTTAGGCTTGCTCCTTGCATAAAATACTCTTGCAGCATGGTCATTGGTCAAGAGCAGTCACATTTCTGCTTGCATTAAATTATTAGCCAATCAAAATTGAGATGCCCCAACAGTGTTCTTGTCAATTAAATTCACAGAGCCTTTCTAATTGTGTTGCTCTCCCTTTCGGGCGCACATGTGCAGCGTATCTTGTGTTTGTCAATTCAAATAAGGCTCCCTAATTGTCTACCGTTCTCTTTTGCGCGCACACGTGCATCGATCACTGTAGCTGTCAATACAAATTAGTCTCTCAATTTGTATTGTTCTCCCTTTCGGGCGCACACGTGCAAGCGCGCGTAGGAGTACCATGGCTTGTGCAATGCAGAAGAGTACAGCAACACATAGAATGCACTCAGCTGCAAGAGCATAGGGCGCTCTCAGCAACAAGAGCGCGCGTTTGAGAGAGCGCAAAAGCAACATGGATGCGCTTAGAATAAAGCTAAGCCAATGGCATCACCTCACGTGCAGGAGAGCGAGCAAAGACACAAATACAAAATGGATGCCATTTATGTTGTCCAAACAAAGCTTTTCTATGTGAAATTAATTAATTAATTACTTAATAAAATATTTAATTATTTTATTCTGAATTAATCGAAAATCCATAAATATTTTTGTAAATTACTGCACTCATAAATTAAATATTTGTTCAGGCTATGTTTCATTTCGTTTTTATTTAATTCGTTTTATCTCTCATTCGTCATTTGTAAAATAGGGTCTAATACTACAGGACTTTTTTATGCTTAATTACGAGAAGTGCTCCCTAAAATTCGAAAGATGGCTCGGGGTCGTTGGGGTAGCTGTAGCCCTGGTGAACCTGCACAACAGGCTCTGGCTTGTAGACGGGGACCACAACCTTGGGCACAACTGGAGCTGGCTTGTAGACTGGGACCACAGGCTCTGGCTTGTAGACTGGTACCACAGGCTCTGGCTTGTAGACGGGGACCACAGGCTTGGGCACAACTGGAGCTGGCTTGTAGACGGGCACCACAGGCGCTGGCTTGTAGACTGGAGCGGGAGTGACCACCTTCTGGACAACAGGAGGCAGGTACTCGTTGTTGGGCTTGACGGGCACAATTGGCTTAGGGACAACCTTGGGCACCACAGGAGCTGGCTTGTAGACAGGAGCCACAGGCTTGGGCACAACTGGAGCTGGCTTGTAGACAGGGACCACAGGCTCTGGCTTGTAGACTGGCACCACTGGCTTGGGCACAACTGGAGCTGGCTTGTAGACGGGCACAACTGGCGCTGGCTTGTAGACTGGAGCGGGAGTCACGACCTTCTGGACCACAGGGGGCAGGTACTCGTTGTTGGGCTTGACGGGCACAATGGGCTTAGGGGCAACCTTGGGCACCACAGGTGCTGGCTTGTAGACGGGAGCCACAGGCTTGGGCACAACAGGAGCAGGCTTGTAGACGGGAGCCACAGGCTTGGGCACAACAGGGGCAGGCTTGTAGACGGGAGCCACAGGCGCTGGCTTGTAGACTGGAGCAGGTGTGACCACCTTCTGGACAACAGGAGGCAGGTACTCATTGTTGGGCTTGACGGGAGCCACTGGCTTGGGGGCCACTGGGATCACTGGCTTGGGCACCACAGGCGCTGGCTTGTAGACGGGAACAACAGGCTTGGGCACCACTGGAGCTGGCTTGTAGACAGGAGCCACAGGCTGGGGCTTGTACACGACTGGAGCTGGGGTAACAACTGTCTTGACAGGTGGCAAGTATTCCGGTGCGGGCTCGAATTTGATGGCGGGCTGGCCATAGTGGTAACCATCCTCCTTCAGCAGTCCAGCCGGAGTTGGCTTCTGGTAGACAACGGGAGCGGGCTTCTCGTAGACAGTAGAAGCGGCCTTCTCGTAGACCACAGGAGCGGGTTTCTCATAGACAACGGGAGCAGGCTTCTGGTAGACCACTGGAGCGGGCTTCTCGTAGACCACTGGAGCAGGCTTCTGGTAGACCACAGGAGCGGGCTTCTCGTATACCACAGGAGCGGGCTTCTGGTAGACCACAGGAGCGGGCTTCTGGTAGACCACAGGAGCGGGCTTCTCGTAGACCACAGGAGCGGGCTTCTGGTAGACCACAGGAGCGGGCTTCTGGTAGACCACTGGAGCGGGCTTCTCGTAGACAACGGATTCGGCCTTCTCGTACACAACTGGAGATGGCACATCAATCACGAACTGCTTCGAGGGCTGCTGGTAGTGGTATCCATCCTCCTGCAGGTTGTCGCTGCTCGAGAACAGATGCGACACATCGGCGCTGACAGCTGCCACCAGGGCGAAGACAATCAGAAATTTCTGTGAACGAAGATCGATTCCATGTTAGAGTATATCCAGGAAGCAATCGAAAGCATTTTTTTTTTTTTTTTTTTTTTTGCTCTGCAGAGATGCGTGCGATTGTGTTTAGAGCCGCGTTAAGTGTGGATTATATAAGCCAACAACTTGTGATTTGTTTTCATGCTTCACGGCAAGATGATTTTATCTTTTCACGTCTCAGTTATCCTCTGTTATTGGCACTCTGCTGCTGCCTCTTACCATTTTGCTCAGTTCCAAATTCACACGACGAATGTTGAAATATCACTGTGTTTGCGATCAAGACTACGACATTATTTATACGTCGTCGTCGTCGCTGGTGTCGTCGCTTCAGGATAGCTTCGACTATCCAAAAAACGTATTCGGCAAAAAGCAGAAAGCAGAATCTTCTCGACAACAGACAACAGCCTCAGCACACTATCGTCATCGATTAACGCTGCCGAATGCGAAACGTTAACCGAACCTGATTGGGCCGGTTAACCGGCTGTAACAGAACGACACCCATGAAATTATTCTTCTCGCTCTTGGGCTGTTCCCAAGCGTTATACATTTAAATATAATGAAATTCCGTGATATCAGTCGTCGGACAAATTTAGTGAATACAACAAAATAGCCAAAGAAAGCCGAGCAAAACGAAACCTGCATACCCTTTTCGGCCAGGCCGATAAATTAGCATCTGCAGATTATCTGATTCAAGTGCGAATAAAATCCTTTGCTCGAAACGAGTTTCGAGTTTCGAGTGCTGTGCAAATTCCTGTATACCCTACAAGCCGGAGAGTATGATAGTTTAATTAATGCATGCGCATAAAGCGCAAAACAATGAAGTTTATAATAGGAATCGACTTAATAAAAATACCATTTATTAGGCCTATGAGTTCCTGCTAGATTCATCACCTCGAGCTGGTAATTTCGCACGCAAACAGAGATGCTCTTTATTTTCCAGCTGGCATAACGTTCCTATAAAATCGACGCATATTTTATGGCTATTAATGAAACATTGGCCAGATATAACCCGCACCCAGAATCAGATTTTATTTCATGTTTTATTTATGAGTACTGATTTGAACTCGCAGACGATTTGCATAGCATCGCAGCAGTTCCGCTAGCAAGCATCGGTTATGAGGCCCCAATTACTCACAAGCAGGTCCCGACCAGACGCTAAACCTGGCCAGGCGAAGACCTTCAGACATAAACGGTGAACCATACAAAAAAGGCTGGCGCGAAACCAGTTTACGGCGAAGGGCTAAACCCGAACTTTGCCACGCAGATAACACACACACACAGCATGCCTGCATTCCCTGATCACATTTGACCTATAAGACAACTTTTTCCATCTACAGTGGGCCATAAATACTCGAACAATGCTATTTTCGGTGTACTGCTAATACGGCATGATCTGTCGGCGACTTTATTCTGTACTCATCGTATGTACGTATGTATTTCGCATTGTTTATAACTGTTTATCGATAAAACTTGCATCGTTAATTTGCGTTGATTAACACGCAATTAGCTCGACTTGAAATTGGCCTTGCCAAAATGCGGTTCGTATGGGCAGCTGTTCTAAAGCTCCTAAGCAAGGCTTCCTGTTCTTCCAACTTGTTTAGTTCATTCAATCATATTGATATTCAAATTTCTCGGAAAATCGAAATATTTTTAGCAAACTTCGGGACTTTTTTGAGAAATATAAATAGTTTTTTTTATTTATTATTTACTGAAGAGAAATCCAAAAATTGCAGTTTACAATCATTAAAATAGGATATATTTTTTTATGCAGATGTTCTAAAGCCCCTAAGCGAGTCTTTCTGTACGAACTTGTTCAGTTCATTCAATCAAAAAATTTTTAGCTAACTTCGGGACTTTTTTTGAAAAATATAAATAGTTTTCGTATTTACTGAAGAGAAATCCAAAAATTTCGGCTTGCCCAACTGCATAATTTTTCGTAATCATTAAATTAGGCTATATTTTTTTATGCAGATGTTCTAAAGCCCCTAAGCAAGTTATCCAGAGCCAACATATTTTATTCATTCAATCATATTGATATTCAAATTTCTCAGAAAATCAACATATGTTTACCAAACGTCGGGGATTTTTTTTGTTTAAATATGAATAGTTTTTGTAACGGGAAGGGTATGCCGAGTGCCCAGAGCCAATTTGTTGTTCAGTGAATTTACGATATTCTAATGAGCAAAAAAAAAAATGCAATAAATTCAGTTTGTCTAACAGTTTAGCTTTTCGTAATCATTAGCACGGGGTATTTTATGGTCAAGCAACGAACATTTGGCAGTCTGCAAGTCTGATAGAATTATGCCGGTTTTTGGATTAAAATAGAATATGTTCTAAACGGGTTTTTGCCATCGGAACAGTATAGTGGAGTCAAAGGGCTACGACACATACTTCTTTTGTCTTCCTAATTGCGATTATCATAACTCACGCGAGTTTATGAAATATTCGCCGAACCACGCTTTAATGCTTTCTGGTTTTAGCCATACATTTGTCAGCAGTTTCGTCTTGGCTTTTATGTCTAACTGTTAATCATCGCTGGAATTTGAAGTCACTCAGTTGACCCTGAATGGCCTTACTCATAGTCGCAACGGCCCCAGCAGATCATTCACTTTTGCTTTCTTGCAAATTTCTTGAGTTTCGACCATTTTCTGCAATCGCAGTCTGCGCGATGAGCCACTGCTAACTGTATTAATTTGACCACTGTTTCCGGCATTTAAATGGAAGCCAATCCGAATGTGTGTAGTCTACATTTAGATCTGCTCTGATTACTTCATCTCAAATGAAAACCGAAAATAACAAATTTTTGCGGTTCATTAAATGTCAGACTAACAGCGAGTCTAAACGAGTTTCGCACGGCTCGCAATTAATGGGTATACGGTTACAAACAGATGGGCAGACGGTTGCTAATGAATGTGTAATTCTAAATAGCCTATGTTTTATAGATCCATATTTTCTGTCAATTATCGGCTTCGAAATGGAAATGCTAATGCCGACGGCCTGCGTGTTGTGTCAGCACCTGAAATAGAGCCAACAAAATATACGCAAAGTTTCCAAGAGCCCAAACAAAATGAAATGAAACGAATCAGAATAGAATCTTCGAAATACATGTATCTATAGAATGCAACCGGTTCTATTAGATATTGTTTTTTTTTTTTTTTTTTTTTTTTGTAGTGAATTTTCAGGTATTCAATGAGCATAAATTTACCTGATATCAGACGATTAGAGCAGATTTCTTTCTCTGTTCTGCTCCCTTGTTCGTCCCATTAGATATTGTTGTGACAAACGCAAAGCCTGCCCAGGAATGTTGCGCTCGCAAAACGCGTTGAATTAAATTAACTAACTAACTTAATAACTAACTAACTGGCTGACTAACAAAACAACAACTCACACACACTTGTGTGCAGCAGTGCGATCTCTATGCAAGTGTGCAGAGGTCGAAGTAGAGCCAGCTCTACAGATATAGTATATCATTAATTAATAATGAATTCAGCACATTACGCATACGCCGCATGTGTTCGCAGCTCGCAGCAGCATTAAGCGCACATAAATTCTAAATATAATTTAACAGCCGCTGTTAACAGCTCGCCTTTGTTGTGGTTCGTGTCCAGGCTAAGCCTCTGTTAGCTCCGAACTGGTTTGTTCCCAACGGCCGATTCGTATCGGGCATAAATGACACAATGGCCCGACAATGTGAGAGTATCAATGTGTCAATATGCAATTACAGTTATACTTAATGGCTCTGATTGACTTGCTGGGCTGCTTCTTGTTAGCACAATTTCTTGCTCACATTAATTAGGCGACTCTTCCCAAATCTTAACTCTATTTTATGTGGACAGTTGTGGGTTTGGCATCATATAAATATCAAAAGATTGCACGCTCTCAATACAATTCGATTTTGGCACACTGAGAAAGCAGCATGGTGAGTAGTTCCGCACTTTCACATCCTCCTCATAGCTGCACTAATAACTTATCATACTCGACAGCATTTGATTATTGTGGCAATCGCAATGGCTCTGCTGGCAGCCGTCAATGGCCTGAGCCTATCGCTGGCAGGTCCGAGCAATGTCTACTTGCCTCCTGCTAGCTCCAGCCTATCCTACCAGACGTTAGGGCGTCCTAGCAATGTTTACTTGCCGCCAGCGAGCAGTCTTGGTGGCTCCAGCCTGTCTTACCAGTCGGTGGGGCGTCCTAGCAATGTCTACTTGCCTCCGGCCACGTCCAGTCTGTCCTATCAGCCTGTGGGGCGGCCCAGCAATGTCTACTTGCCACCTGCCACCACGTCGCATCGCCAGATCTCTAGTTATAGACCGATCTCGATTCCACAAGCTTCACATATCTCCGTGCAACGACCCGTGGTGCAGCATCATCAAGTGGTGCGGCCGCAGTTGGAGTACTTACCTCCAGCTGTTGTGCACCAGCCACAGATCAGTGTACACCGTCAGGTGGTGCGTCCGCACAATGTTTACCTGCCACCCCCTGCCAATCAACTGATTGCGCATGCACCTGCGCGCACCTATCTGCCGCCACAGGGGGCTGCATCAACCCTGGACCAGCAATACGCCAATAGTCCCGTCGCCGATTATGGCATTGCCTAATCAAAATATTATCTATATATATGCCATCTATTCAAAACAATGGGGACTGGTTTGCGGTTTATCCCACATCGCCGCCAACTACATTGAAATGCTAATTCCCCCTTGGAGTAAGTTCTTGAAATGCAGAATTATTTCGGGCTGATTAGCATTTTACCAAAAAGAGAAAATACAAGAATAATAAAATACTTAAATAAAACAAAACCCAAAAGAATAAACGAAGTCATCATAAATATGCAGTGAGAACTCGCTACAGTAGACTGAGAACTCGGCCATGTTTTTATGCGTCTATTAAGTTAGAACTTTTTCACTTTCAAGATACTTTTGTGTCTTCAAGATATTAATATATCTTAAAGATTTATTTATTTTCCATGTATTGCTTATCTTTTGTATTTTCAATATACTTTTTCTTTTTTTCTTTTTAATTTTTTTCATCATCAAGATACTTTCAGGATCTATATGATTATTTTTATATCTTCAATATAGTTTTTGTGTATTCGTAATAATTTTTACATCGTAAATATACTTTTTACGTCTTCGAGGTGCTTTTCGGGTATTACTGATAATTTTTGTTTCTTCAGTACACTCTTAGTAGCTTCAGAAGATTTATATATTGTATTCATTTGTATCTCTAAGTCATCTCTTGTAATTTCAAGTTAATTTTTGTATATTTCAGATAATTTTTGTTTCTTCAGAAGATTTATTTCTTAGTATACATTTGTATCTTATAGGTATATTTTGTAGCTTCAAGTTACTGTTTGTATATTCCAAATACTTTTTGCAGCTTTAAGGTACTTTTTGTATGTTCAATATACTTTTTTTACCCTCTAAATACTCTTTGTATCTTCAAGATGTTTTTTTATATTCAAGATGCTTTTTTTTCGCGGTTTCCGCTAGCTAGTTTTCACTATATAGTTAATATAGTTAATAAATTTGGTCCGATTAAAGAAAAACACAACAGCAAAACGGGCAAGTTCGTTGTGGCCAGAAGACAATAACCTTTGCGTGGTGCCCAAATGGTTTTTTGTGTTCTGCTTTGAACTCAGCGTTCCACAGACGCCGGCAGACGCCATGCGCCATAAAAATTTGATTAATTAATCAAATCGCCAGCAGGAACAAGCGATTATTGTTTCTGCTCTATCTATCTATGCGATCTAGTGGAACTTGCTTTACGAACTGTTGATCTAACTGATCGCTAGTTGAATTAAGAAGAATAGTTGCAAGAGCTACTGGTCGCTCGGTCATTCGGTTATACAAACATGCTAATTTATGGTCCATCCTCGCCATAAGTTTGGCTTAGAGCGAACCCTGCTGTTCACTTAATTCCAAATGTCGAATCAGGTTTGCGCTATTTTCAACCATATACTACGGAGCTATGCCTCATGAATATGCATGCCTGGCAATTCCTTTTGCGAGTGACAACAATAAATGAGGGAGTTTAATAAGCAAGCGCACCCGAGTGGGGCCGATAACGCCGGCAATTAGCTGCTGTGGCCAAAGCGGCAAATATGTTTGGCCCCAAACAGACTGAGAGAGAGATGAAATCGCAAAAAAAAAAAAAAACCGAAAATATCGAATTGGTAATAATAGAAAAGATAGCAAAAAAAAGAAATACATACATAATACATAATTCGCAGTTGCCGTGATTGATGATATGCATTACTTCCGTTTGCGAACGACTCGTATAAAAGTAATGGCCGATTGCTGGAGATTATTATTCGAGACTTGGTCTTATCAGCAAGCGGAACAGCGAAAATGGTAAATAATATTGGCGCTTCGCTGGCATGGATTAAACTAATGGAAGCTGCTTTTGCTCCTCCGTAGAAATTCTTCATCCTTACTTTGGCTCTGGTGGGTTGCGTTGCAGCCGAGTCTGGCTACAACTATGCATCGCCCGGCTCGTCGGCGGCTGCTTCGGTGGCGGCTCCAGTGAGAACCTATGTGCCACCCGCACCACAGCAGTACCACGCTCCTGCTGCTTCGGCTCCAGCTCCAGTCTTCCATGCAGCTCCCGCTCCAGCTCCAGCACCAGTCTATCATGCTCCTGCCGCCTCGGCTCCAGCTCCAGTCTTCCACTCTGCTCCCGCTCCAGCACCAGTCTTCCATGCTGCTGAGTCTGCACCGGCTCCGTCCAGGACTTATGTGCCACCCGCACCACGTCATGTGCCAGCGCCTGCTCCAGTCCATCATGCTGCTGCCTCTGCCCAGTCTGTCTCCTTTGCCGCTGCTGAGTCTGCACCCGCTCCGGCTAGAACCTATGTGCCACCTGCACCTGCACAGATCCAGCACCACGCTGCCGCCTCTGCCCCTGTGCAGTCTTTCGCTGCCCCCGCACCCGTTGCTGCTCCCGTCGCCGCCGCTGCTCCCGCTTTCGACTCCTTTGACTCCTCCTTCGAGGGTGCTGCCTCCGCCCCGGCTGCATCGCACGCTGGCTACCAGTACAGGACCGTGCGTCGTCGCGTGCACAGGAACCGTGCTTAAGCGAATCACGATTAATATTGAAATCACTTTGCAATAAAAAAAACTTCAAACCGAAATCATAGTCTCTTCCTCGCTCTCTCTCTCATCCAGCAGGGTTTTTGATAGGGTCTGGCGCAGTGGCCTCTGGGGTAAGCTAAAGCAGCTACTAACAGTTTCATGGGCCTGTAAGCTTGTTAGCCTGTGGAATTACCGCAGAGTAGCGCCCTTGGATCTATTTTGTACAGCATATATAATGGTATATGCTTACTAAAGACATATATAGAGATTTGGGACTACAAAAAGTTGGTAACATTTTGCAGCTGCAAGCCGAAGGATATTATAAAAGACTAGGTAGTCATCCTAACTTGTTTGTCCAGCGACAACTAATTTTTGGGGTGAGGGCGCTTAAAAAGATGTCACCGACAAGATTTACCAAATAAAGTAATTATCTACATAGCTTTTAAATGTTGAAGATGGCTGTATATTTGTATATAAATTGTTTCCCGCAGATGTATTTAGTAATTTGTATAAAAAGTAATCAAAAAAAAAAAAAAATGTCCCACTATTTTAAAGTCTCAACGATTAACATTTGATGTATTAAGTTAGGCAGCATACCATTTTAAAACTTTGAAAATCTGAAAATAAAAAAAAAATTAAACAATTAAAAAACAATTCTCTTTCTCTCTTACGAACCACTAACCTTTTGTGCTGGGTATAGCGCTTCTCCGGTTAAAAACCTTCCTCCGATGGCACCATAAATCCAAGCACCTTTGATCCGAAAGATTTGCAGGCAGGCAGGCGCTCGCTTTGTCTTAGAACATTAATTTGAATATTGAATTAAGCGCATTCAATTCAGTTCGACAAATGTGTCACACTGACCACACAATGAGTTTCTCACGCTTGGCAACAGGTTTTCTGGCCTGCAGCTCCCATTGGAGCTGCACACACTGCACCCGAGTGCCAATCGCGATTTGGTATATAATTGAAGTGGAGCAGCTTCAGTGGCACAAACGCAATGGTAAGAGCACACACACACATCACAGCAAATGGACTAACCCTAAGATCCTAATCGCCTTTTCACTTCACCGCAGGAGCTGTTCAAGTGCTTGTTGGTATGCCTGCTGGCGATCGGTTGCTTGACTGAGGTTTCGCTTGCGAAACATCATAAGCACAAGCGCTACCACTACGAGGATGATGACGATCGTCATTACCTGCCGCCAGTGGAGAAGGACTCCGACTCCGACTCGGCCTATTACCACAAGGAGAAGCACACCAGCGAGCACGTTTCCTATCACCAGGACGAGGACGAGCACGATCACGAGCCAAAGCGTGTGGATCATTATCATCATTACGACAAGAAGCCCGAGGTGAAAACCAAGCACATTCACTACCAGCAATCCACTCCGGTTGCGCGTACTGTCGACCTACTCACGCCAGCAGCATCTCAGATCGTGACACGACGTGCTCGTCCCAATCGCGTGACCTACGCCACAGCACCAAACTCCGTGTTCCACACACAGATTAATGTGCAATCGCAGGACTCCGAGCTTAACTCCCAAATCACAGGAGCTCCGTCGGGGGCTCAGTTACCTGTAACTGTTCAGCTGCCTAACGGAGCACAGTTACCAACCAATGGACAGGCACCCAATGGAGCACAGCTGCCGACCAATGGACAGGCGCCCAATGGAGCACAGCTGCCGACCAATGGACAGGCACCCAATGGAGCACAGCTGCCAACAACGGCACAAGTTCCGCCCGGAGCACAGCTGCCGGTAACTTCTCTGCCCAATTGTCAGTTTCCTGTAGCCGGTAATCCTCCAACTGGTTGTCGTGTGATCGATCCCACTGGTGCACAATTGGGAACTGGAGCCGTGGCGCCAGGCAATGGACTACCACCTGGTGGCCAGCTACCGACGGGCGGACAACTGCCAACCAATGGTCTCCCAGCTGGCGGACAATTACCAACTGGTGCCTTTCCACCTGGAGGCCAGTTGCCAACCAATGCAAACCCTAATGGTGGTCAGCTGCCAACTAATGCCTTTCCACTTGGCGGACAACTGCCCACCAATGCAGCACCTGCTGGCGGACCATTATTTGTGGATCCCTCGCAAAATGGACTAGGATTAGGTAACCAGAATTTGTTTACTCCTGCAGTCGGCGGGCAGTTGCCAATCGTTGGACAGGTCCCATTAGTAGCAGCACAGGCACCTGTTGTCCAACGTCCAAGTTCAGTGCTGATTCAATTCAGTTCTGATCCCGCAGTCGGCGCTCAGTTGCCTGTTACGGCTCAGGTACCTATAACTGCTCCTATACTCGGTGCTCAGTTAGGTACTGGACAGCAACCTCTACTAGGTGCTCAATTGGGAACTGGACAACAGCCCCTCTTCGGCGGTCAGTTAGGAACTGGACAGCTGCCTCTTCTAGGTGCTCAATTGGGTACCGGACAGCAACCTATCGGTGCTCAATTGGGTACTGGACAGCAACCTCTCGGAGCTCAACTGGGTACTGGACAGCAACCTCTCGGTGCTCAATTGGGTACTGGACAGCAGCCATTACTTGGTGCTCAGTTGGGTGCTGGACAGGCACTAAATGGACAACAACCCCTCGGTGCTCAATTAGGAACTGGACAGGCACCAAATGGACAGCAACCCCTTGGTGCTCAATTGGGTACTGGAGCGCAGCCTCTTCTAGGTGCTCAATTGGGTACTGGACAGCAACCTCTCGGTGCTCAGTTGGGGACTGGACAGCAACCTCTCGGTGCTCAATTGGGTACTGGACAGCAGCCATTACTTGGTGCTCAATTAGGAACTGGACTGGCACCAAATGGACAGCAACCCCTCGGAGCTCAATTAGGAACTGGACAGGCACCAAATGGACAGCAACCCCTCGGTGCTCTATTGGGTACTGGAGCGCAGCCTCTTCTGGGTGCTCAATTAGGTACTGGACAGCAACCTCTCGGTGGTCAGTTGGGTACTGGACAGCAACCTCTCGGTGGTCCTGGACAGCAGCCACTATTTGCTGCTCAGTTGGGTACTGGACAGGCACCAATTGGACAACAACCTCTGCTAGGAGCTCAATTGGGTACTGGACAGCTGCCAGTTGGTCAACAACCCGTACTTGGTGCTCAGCTGGGTACATCGGCACTGGCACCATTTGATCCCACATTCGGTGGACAGCTGCCAACTACAGCCCAAGCAGCCGGCAATGGATTTCTGCTGAACTCTCGTCGTCGCAGCGGCCGCCAACGCAATCGATCCAACTACCAGGGTCTCAATGTGGTCAATGGCCATGTGTTTGGCCAGCCCCATGTGCAGGGCCCTACAAATGCGGTGGGAAATCAGCAGGATACGAACATCATCGACGGCAATTTCTATGGTTTTGCTGGTCAGCGCAGGTTGCTGAGAGTGAATGGCAATCAACGTGGCTTCGTTTTGACTGATGGCGACTACGTAGATGATTTTGATGGTGTGACTGGTGTGACTGCAGCTGATATTGGCCTAGCAGCTAGCTCACCCGAGCTGTCATACGCCATTCCCGAGAAGAAGAAATCGAACAGGGACTACGACACAGCTGCATCGGAGCACCATGATGAATATCGTGAGGATGGCTACCACTACAAGAATCCCAGGCGTATTAAGTGAGCACCAATCAAAAAAAATTGTATTCTATGCAAAATAAACTATAGCAAGAGCTAAAAGAGCAGACATAAATTCGAAAAGGTGTTGCATACTCTTTTGCAGTAATACGAAATGGGGACACACTTAACTTCCGCTAAATAAAGGAAAGCTTTGAAAAGCTTTAATCACGGCTTGTTAACGAAACTTGCTAAGCTAAGCTTTGTGCCAGCGCTTTACACTAGCTTACAGGGTTGAGGAAATAATTTTTAAAACACAATTTTGATAGACTTTTTGTTAAGAAATACCAAGTATGCCATACGCCTCTCTATTTTTGTGCTAACAAACCGCAACTTTGTTTGCCAACATCTCTCTCGACTGTCTTCCGTCTGATCGGTTGATAGAAAAAAAAAAACTATCTACAGCTTATATGTTTGGCTAACAAACTAGTTCAGCGCCACACACGTTTGCAGCACAATGGAAACAGATACACAGGTCATGCAAGTTTTGGACATAATAGAAAGGAAGATGAACACATTTGGTCGCAGCAAAATCAATTGCCAGCATAAATTAATGCGTTCATTTAGATACGATTCTCATGCAAATTCAATGAGCCAACAAAGAGTAAAAAATATTATAGAAAAAAATACAAAAAAAAATACAAACGAAAATAAACAAATTGTAAAGCAAAAAAGTCTACACCGCTGACGTGGGTAGATATCTGCGAACATGAACTGCGTGTGATCGAACCACAATGCATATACTTATTGTGTGTAAACTTGGGCGGGCCCCACACACACACACACACACACACACACACACACACACACACACACACAGACACACACACACAAATATATATAAATAAACATACAATGTATTCATAGTTGTATTATTGTTTGCCATCGATGTCAATATTTGACTGACAAGTCTTAAATCATAGTCGATGAAAGCGCTGGACCGACCCATTGTCTGCACTCGGATCCTCTTCCGATGCTGTAGGTCATCGGCAGCACAGTGGCAATGGCAGACGAAAATGCAGTCATTACATATGCAAACGAACCCATTGAGACCATTAGACCATCAATTAATTAGTCGAGCGTTGTAATCGGCCGCCTTATTGACCCGAACCGACAGGCCTCTGCCGTGAAAGTAGCGATAAATCAGTGCGGCGTATATGTAAAATTCAGTTTGATAATTTGTGAAAATCAAATCTTTTTTTTTTTTTTTTTAATCAAATCTATTTATTTATGGCACACATGAGTAAGAATCGAGTGGGGGCTTTGCATAAAATTATCAAAGCAGACGCGGCTCGTGGCTGATTACAGAATTGAGTTGGCCACGAAAATGTGTGCGAATTTTCTGTTGTTTCTTTTATTTTGTTTTCTGTATTTTTTTTTTTTTTTTTTTTGTATTTTTTTGTTTTTTTTGTTTATTTCTTTTGCTGTAGCTATGCAAAGCGAGTGCGGGTTCGCATCGAGAGATAGAGATAGCGCTAGAGAGCGGGAGGCTGGAGTTCAATGATCCGACTGATGCCGCCTGAGCACTTCTATGGCCCGGTAATTGTGTACGCCCCGCTTAATTGGCACATCACTTAATCTGTGTTTGTATGTGTGGCATCACATGTATGTGTGGCAAGTTGTAAGAAAATGTGGGAACTGCCTGCTAAAAAAAAAGGGCTGCCCTAGGCTTACGTCATGTGCCAATCATAGAACCTACAACATTTACAAATGATTTTGTATGCGAAGTGATTAATTCGTAGTACTCTCGTCTCAGATACAAATTATTAATCTCGCAGCCAGCGGGCAACACTCGAACCCTTGATCGGCAACCCACACACGCATCGGCATACGCAGATAAATGATGCTGGATGGTAATTCGAAAGGAACTTGCCAAATTTCTTGTGCCACGCGTATGAATTTTTAATGACTTCGCCGCGTGTTGGAAGTGTGCGCAAGTTTGTTATTATGATTTTATTTATTATTTCTAAATTTGTTATTTCTTCTCTGTGTGTGTGTGTGTGTGTATTTTTTGTGATTCTTTTTTTGGTGCTGCAGATGAGATCCATGTCGATGGCGGCACTTTCTAGTCGCTGCGCGCTGCCTGCTTAGACGATATTCGAGGCGAGAAAGAAACTGGTTTCCAGAATGATTTATCATACATTTAAATGAAACAAAAGAGAAGAAATAATAAAAAGAGCATCAGAAGACAAAAGCTTAATTTATCATAAAAGACTAAAACGTGTACTTAACAAGAAAGATGTTGGCCATTAGGAAGTCTTGCGATGAATACTCTATGCGAGCAGCGCAGCGAAATTGCCATGGGGAAGTTAATTCTATGCAATTAAAATGAAAATAAATATTGTTGAATTTATGATAACTGTGTGTAAATAAAGTGCCTTGTTTTTGTCTTTATAAAATATATATACAAGATTTTTACTATTTTTTTTGACGTTTATGCAAACCAGCCAACTCCCACAAGGCGTAGGGTATGCGATTAGAAAACTAAATTAAGGCGAGCGTGCGAGTGAGGAAAGGAAGCTACGAGAAAGAGGCTGCCGCTCTGGTTGCCAAAAGTCCAATGTGCATAATATTAATTAAAATAGAATTTGCATAAATTAAGAAAGCGCAAAAAGGTTTCTGTCAGACAGAGCGACGCGGTTGCCAAGCACTTGGCCAGGCCGGTAAGACGTGTACGCTGCTCGCCGCAGACACACCCCCGGCCCAGGTCGAGCGTTATGTAGTGCAGCCAGCGGGCGACCAAGTGGGATCGCAGTAGACACATCCATTCCCTGTTTGTTTTAATGGGATGCTCGCCGGGATGCCGAGTCGAGACTCGGAGTCGGCTTGCTGGATCTACGGCGAATATGTGCACATGCTTTTTGGCCAACACTTCTATGTTTAATTCCTATTTTGATGAGACTTTTGTATTTATTCTCGCGTGTTCTCGATTCCGTGGGACGGGTTGAGCTGCCATTCACTAATTTGCATATTTATGCCATTTCAGCATAAGCATTAATTCCGAAATGGCACTTTTAAGTGCTTGGACCGGCTGGTCGGGCTGCTGCTGTCGATCGTCGGCGAACCACAACCATAATAATTACGACGGTGATGTATTGTCCAGCGTCAAGCGATCTCAACATTTATGGCCAACTAAACCACTACAGCGACAAACCACTAGAACCGCCCGTCCTACGTACTAAAAAAAAGAACACAATAGCGCAGCGGAGAGTAGAACGGAATAGAATAGAATAGAATATAAATTAATATAGAGGTTTAGTATAATGAGCAGCGGAATCGGGCGAACGATTAGATTGCCGATAGTAAATTCGCAGAGGCATCAATTGATCGACCTGGCACTATCTTGGGCTTTAGTGCTGCACGCACGCATACAGGAAATCAAATTTATAGTTTCATTGTTTCGCCAAAAAAACAAGAACTCGAATCCATCAAATGTGGCTGCATTGCGATTTTGATGATCGGCTCATTTTTTTTTTTTTTTTTGTTTTTATGACACAAGTCAATTAGTTGAACTCGTACTAGATCGCAATATGCATATCCAGCTATGTGGATAATTACCGACTCAAGTCCATAAAATTCGAGACATTATCACGTGGCACTGCCGCCCACTCAAAGTCAACGAGCGATTTCGAGGGCTCTACGCCATGACGGTTGACGGTACCAGGCATTAGCTGGCCTCGTCCAGCCTTGGCTATGATAAATAATTATAATCATTATGTGTGTGTACTTCTGCGAATTATTATATTAAGAAACTCCAGTCGCGTCGCATCCTTCAACCGTACGGAACCAATTAGATCTTGGCGCCACTAACGAGCCTTGTTTTATGGCACAGTTTAGCATTGATGCTATACACGTACATGAGCGAACTTTTGCAATTTCTTATCGATTCCTATTCCGATTTGCCGCATCCATTAATCATGCCAACAGATTGAGATATAAGTATAGTGTAGTATATTCGTATTGACTCATATTCATATGCATGTTTAGCGCTCAATGTATATATTTAGATCGTAGATTATACCCATTTCTTGTTTAGACTATATGTATATATATATAGAGATATATGTGATACTATGCTTGTTATGCTACGATTTTAATCTGAATAATTTGCAGTCAAGTTAGTTTATTTGAAGCTCATATGCATATAAATTTCATATTTGATTGGCCTGGGAATCTTGGAATTTGGGCCAAAATAGGCCCTTTCAAAAATTCGGAAAAACACCTCAATCGAAAGTGTGATTTTTGTGTGTGTTGTCTTGGCCCATAGCGCGTGTCTCGCATTCATTCACTATTATATCCGGCATTTATTTTACGCACTAGATCAAATATAATAAAAATATGCCAACATTATAATATCTTTTTGTGTGCGGCCGAATGCCGCGCTTCGGCAGTTCCTTTAGATGATTAATGAACTGCGGCGAACGACGACACGACAACAATGAGCCAAGGCATCGCAGCAGCAACAACAACAATAGCAACAGCAGCAGCAGCAGCAGCAGATGATCATAAAAGTACATGGGTAAAAGACTCTTTATTTGGCTGGGCAAAATCTTATTGAAACACCTAACTGAACAATGAGCCCGTATGAAGAAGAAAACAGCAATGAAATAAAATAAAATGAGATATAAAAAAAAAAACCAAGAAGAAACTAAAATAAATTCACTCCCATAGTTTATTGTTGAGCTTGTGTGTGCGAGCGTGTTGTCCATCAAATGTTTTGCATAAGATTAACGCAAACAATTAAGAGAATCCGTCCGAGCGAATTGGCCAAGCTCGCTGTAAGCGCTGGCGTCGCTGCCGCTGCCTCTGCCGCTGCTAACATTGGCGCAGACGTCGCTGTGGCCGCTCGCGGTTGCTGAGCGACTTGGGCAAGCGAGCGGTCAGTTAATTGAGCCACCGGAGAGGCCTTAGAACTCGTGCAGAGTGGTGGTGCGAATTTACAGCGCGACGCGCGATCAAAGACGAAGCCGGCCGCAGCGTCGACGCCGGCGTCGATTTCGGTGACGCCAATGCAGGGCAGCGCTACGAACGCTGTAATGAGCGGCCCGAAGAGAAGAATTTGTATAAATACCAAAAGGTTCTGCGTATTTCTTCATTAGAGTTTCGAATTTACTTGTGTGAACAAGCAACTCCAGCAGCAAAGATGGTACGACTGCTCGCACTACTCTCGCATTGATCACATCTCAAATCTCCAAGCATCACATGGACCATTGAAGGACTTATCTCATCGCCTAACTGATCTGTCAACCTCTCTCTCTCTCTCTATCTCCACCTTGCAGAAACTTTTCCTGATTGCCTTTGCTGTGATCGCAGCTGTGGCCGCTGATGTCAGCCACCTGCCCTCCAACGAGTACTTGCCCCCCGTCCAGCCTCAGGAGGAGATCCAGACCATTGCTCTGCCCAGCAACGAGTACCTGGCACCCCAGGAGGTCGCTGTCGAGCAGGGTACCCTGGCCGCTGATGGATACCGTTACAAGACTCAGCGCCGTGTGGTGCTCCGTCGTCACCGTCGTGATGTGAGCCACCTGTCCAGCGAGTACCTGCCCCCAGTCCAGTCGGCTGCTCCATCCAACGAGTACCTGCCCCCTGTCCAGGCTTCTGCTCCCATCCAGGTTGCTGCTCCCGCACCAATTGAGATCGCTGCCCCCATCGAGGAGGCTGTCCCCGCTCACGAGCTCGCCGATGATGGTTACCGTTACAAGACCCACCGTCGCGTGGTCCTCCGCCGTCACCGCCGTGATGTGAGCCACCTGCCCTCCAACGAGTACCTGCCACCTGGTCAGGAGTCCGTTGTCCCATCCAACCAGTACTTGGCTCCAGTCGCCAATGTAGTCGAGGAGATTGCACCAGTTGAGCAGGGTGTCCTTGCCGATGATGGTTACCGTTACAAGACCCAGCGCCGTGTGGTCCTCCGTCGTCACCGTCGTGATGTGAGCCACCTGCCCGCCAACGAGTACCTGCCCCCAGTCCAGGCCGCCGCTCCATCCAACGAGTACCTGCCCCCAGTCCAGGCTTCTGCTCCCATCCAGGTTGCTGCTCCCGCACCAATTGAGATCGCTGCTCCCATCGAGGAACCCGTTCCCGCTCATGAGCTCGCCGATGACGGTTACCGTTACAAGACCCACCGTCGCGTTGTCCTCCGTCGTCACCGTCGCGATGTCAGCCACCTGCCCTCCAACGAGTACCTGCCCCCCGTCCAGCCTCAGGAGGAGATCCAGACCATTGCTCTGCCCAGCAACGAGTACCTGGCACCAGCTGTCGAGCAGGGTAGCCTGGCCGATGATGGATACCGCTACAAGACCCAGCGCCGTGTGGTCCTCCGTCGTCACCGTCGTGATGTGAGCCACCTGTCCAGCGAGTACCTGCCCCCAGTCCAGGCCGCTGCTCCATCCAACGAGTACCTGCCCCCAGTCCAGGCTTCTGCTCCCATCCAGATTGCTGCCCCCGCACCAATTGAGATCGCTGCTCCCATCGAAGAGCCCGTCCCAGCTCATGAGCTCGCCGATGATGGTTACCGTTACAAGACCCACCGTCGCGTTGTGCTCCGCCGTCACCGCCGTGATGTGAGCCACCTGCCCGCCAACGAGTACCTGCCCCCAGCACCGGTTGCCGCTGCTCCAGTGAACGAGTACCTGCCCCCTGTCCAGGCTCCTGCCCCCATCCAGATTGCTGCCCCAGCTCCCATCCAGGTTGCTGCTCCAGTTGAGGTGTCGGCTCCCGTTGAGTACTCCGTCCCCGCTGTTGAGGCTGCCCCAGCTCATGAGCTCGCCGCTGATGGTTACCGCTACAAGACCCAACGCCGTGTCGTCTACCGTCGTCATTAAACCTCATCTGCAATGATTCACTAAGTGATCAACTTGTACTCATTTTGGAGTGCAAGTTTAATATAAGAATATTTCCTTTTTTCGTTCACGAAATAAAATAATACGAAAACAAAAAGTTTTTGCATTTTTTTTAAACTTTGAAAATTAATTTATCTGAAAAAAAAATCGAATAAAATACTTAAATAGATTTAAGACACCTTTTTTCTACTTAAAAATCAACAGATTTCAGTTGGATAAATCTGCTGTGCCTTCGACTGTAGCTTTCTTGACCTGTTAAAGTTTTGAAATGATAGATTGAAAGGCCTAAGCACGTAAGAAAAAATCATAACAGTTAGAGGACGAGCTTTGGCTTCTTCAGAAATAAAATAAAAAAATTAAAGAAGTGGAAAAACAAAGAAAAAATTTATTTTCAGACACAGCGCAAGATTAAACAAGGTAAAAATGAAATTTTAAGCAGTATTTTCAATTGAAAATAGTTTAAGAAATTATTAAGAAAGTTATATAAATTGATAGCCTTATCAGAAATAAAATAATGATGAAGAGAAATATTAAAATAAATTTACATATGATCGATATTATCTAAAATACGAGATTAAAATAGATTCAAGAGCATTCACTGTGTGAAGTACCGGAATGCCCGGAATTCTAGTGCCTGTATTATAGCATCGAGTTTTATTGTGTGTGTGTGTGTGTGTCTTAACTCCCATATTTTGCCGTAGATATACTATTTACCGGCAGACGGTCATGGCTAGATTGTATTGTCTATTGATTCTGATCAATATAGACATACATAGACTGGCCGAACATGTGTTTGTTGCTGCTCTATTGAGAGCGCTGCGAGCTGCTGAATAGATTCAATTCAAAGAAACGAAAACCAGTTTGGACGATAAGCCGCTTCTGCCGGCACCCTTGAGGTATGCAACACTCTTTGTGCTGCGTACTGTCTGCCAAAGTGTCTGGAAGCGTCGGCCGAACGTGCTTCTAATATAGCAATTGAACATATATTTTGGCCATAACGTAAATCAAATTATTCGAATCTAATTACAAGCAATTAACGGCGGATTAATTAACTCATTTTCGGAAGATTCGGAACTGGCGGCACGCGCTTAGATCAGCGAAAGAAAAGGTGGGTGAAAGGAAGGAAGTGCTGAAACCAGATCTCAACAAATGCAAATTCGAGAAGACCATTAAATTGGCAAAGTCAGAGCTTTGTTGCCAATTGCCAAAGTGATTGGGCTGCAAGGGGAAGCGGACATCAATATTCAAACGCGTGAGCGGTCGGGGACGATCGATAGATTCGCATTCGGTCACACATAAAAAATGACACAAGTATACAAAATTTCAATTTATATAAATATATTTATATATATATATATATATGTATATATAGAGACGAGTATATCGATGTATTCGGCGCACTCTTAGTGACAAGAGCGCGCAAAACTTGAATTAAACCTGATTGCAAAACTATAATAGATTTATGTTCAGCTTCGTCCGCTTTTTGCTCAAAATACGAAATGCAAAATACATTAATTTAAAGCAAAGTTAAATGCTAATTTTGGTAGCCGAGCTCCGGTGATTAGAATCATATAAATATGCGGCTCAAATTTGGAAACAGTATCATTTCTACTTGGATTCTACAGTTAGCTGGAGATCAGTTTTGAAGCTACCAACATGGTATGCCCAGATCCTGCAGAAATCCATACTACTACTACTACTATTTATATCTCTAACATTATCTATTGCAGAAATTGCTGTTGATCTGTGCCCTCGTCGCCGCTGTGGCTGCTGATGTCAGCCATCTGCCCTCGAACCAGTACCTGCCTCCCCGTCATGCTGCATCTGCACCGGTCGCTTCTTACTCTGTAGCCGCTTCGGCTCCTGCTCCAGTTACCTACGAGGCTCCTGCTCAGACCTACACCGCTGCTGCTTCGGCTCCAGTCCAGACCTACGCCGCTCCAGCTCCAGTGCAGACCTACTCGGCTCCTGCTCAGACCTACAGCGTTGCTGCTTCCGCTCCTGTCCAGAGCTACGCCGCCCCAGCTCCAGTCCAGACCTACTCGGCTCCCGCTCAGACCTACAGCGTTGCTGCTTCCGCTCCCGTCCAGAGCTACGCTGCCCCAGCTCCAGTCCAGACCTACTCGGCTCCCGCTCCAGTTGCTTCCTACAGCGCCCCAGTTGAGACCTACAGCGCTGCCGCTTCGGCTCCAGTCCAGTCCTACAGCGCCCCAGCTGCTGCCGTTGAGTCGTACGAGACCGCTGCCTCTGAGCCCGCACCAGCCCACACCTACTCGGCCAACGATGGTTACCGTTACAAGACCCACCGTCGCGTTGTGCTCCGTCGCCACCGTCGTGATGTCAGCCACCTGCCCGCCAACGACTACCTGCCTCCCTTCCAGGGTGCCGCTTCTGCACCAACCGCCGAGTACCTGCCCCCAGTTGCCTCTGCCCCAGCTCCAGTCTACACCGCTGCCGCTTCAGCTCCAGTCCAGACCTACGCTGCCCCAGCACCTGCACCAGCTGTGTCCTACGCTGCCCCAGCACCGGCCGTGTCCTACGCCCAGCCCGCTGAATCCTACGAGACCGCTGCCTCCGAGCCAGCACCTGCCCACAGCTACTCTGCCAACGATGGCTACCGCTACAAGACCCAGCGTCGTCGCGTCGTCCGCCGCAAGTTCTAAGTGGCCAGCTATTGAGGCTACCCAAAGCAATCCGGAAACACTACGAACTATTCAGCAAACGTTGATCCTAACTCTAATGTTTATTCTGAGTAATTTGTATGGCGATTGTCAGGGAACGAAATAAATAAACAATGTCTTAAAAATAATTAAGAAATTCCTTATTAATGGTGGTAAATAGAGGAATAAATTTCAGAGTAATATATGAAATTGGAAAGTTCAGATAAATGCTTGAGAGAAATAATTTAAAATTGTATAAATTGGGATATAAGAAGTTATATCTGTACAGCAAAGAGGTACTTTAACACTACAGGTATTAAAATTAAAAGAAAAAATAAACCAAACTTCAATACAGAAATAAAGATTACATATTAAAGGGAATGACAGTCATATTAGAAGTAAAGTAAATTTTTATTTAAATTAAATTTATTGGTTAGAAAATCTCTTAAACATACTATAAAATTAATAGCAGTTGTACCAGTAAATTTCCCGATTTTTATAGTGACTGTGTCATCTCTAAAATAACCCTAGAGAAACAAAAACTTGCAAAAACTATACGATCTAAGTATACTACAGGAACTTCGCGAGAAATATTTTTATAAGCGTGTTGCATACTTTTAGGTATCTAAGGCTTTAATATAAGTATGCTATAGACATATTAGAAATATTATGATTAGTTCAATATACCAATAGAATATATAGAATATATATTTTCTTAATCTGCATCAATTACTGAGTCGATATGCGCATTGCCCGTCAAGCTCTCAGCCCAGCTGTCTATCAGTTTGGCCGTCATTCTGTTCTTGAGTCTGTCCGTCAGTCTGTCTGTTTGAATCAACGCGAAGAACTCAGCTATTACAATCGCTAGAGATTCCAAATTTTGCGTGAAGGTAGCATACTCAGATTAAATTTCAACAAATTTCAACTGGAGCATCCATCGAATCAAGTTGGCTAAAATTGATGAATGATATCTACCAGTCAAGTGCGCTCGACTGTAGCTTTCTTTAATGATTTTTCTATTGTATACTGTTAATTAGGCCTAAAACTGTTAACTAATAACCCATGCGGGCTGCAAGAAAAGCCAGTCCATTTAAAGATTCATTTCGTTCGTTTTATTTCGGCAGGATTGCGCAATTTTAAATTTTATGAACATATTTTAATGACTAAAATTCGATTGCAGAGCCCACAGACACGTGGACCCAGGTACATCATTAATATTAAATATTAAATAAATTTATTATAGTTAATTACAATTATTCAATATCGTAAGTTCCTATGGGCACGGAGAGGCAATCGTGTCAATTAATTAGTGATGATGACGGCGGCAAGGAACGGGCCTAGAAGTTGAAGGGGATCGCCGGTTTCGGGTACGAGTAGCCTTCGCTCTTGGGCACAGGCGCTGGAGGTGGCAGGTAATTGGGTGGGGATGGTGGTGCTGGGAAGGGAATCTGCGGCTTGGGATAGTCATAGCCACCACTTGGCTTCTGCGGGGGTGGGGGTGGACGGGTCGGCACGGGTGGACTCTTCGGTATAACGGGCGGCGATGGTGGTGGTGGGAATGGAACCGAAGGCTTGGGATAATCGTATCCCTGATGCTTGGGTTGTGGTGGGCTGGTCGGTGCAACGGGTGGCAGGTATTTCGGTTGAGGTGGGCTCGTTGGCACAACTGGGGGCAAGTATTTGGGCTGTGGAGGACTTGTAGGTATCACTGGAGGCAAGTACTTGGGCTGAGGTGGCCTGGTTGGCACCACAGGAGGCAAGTATTTTGGTTGAGGTGGGCTGGTAGACACAACAGGGGGCAGGTACTTGGGCTGTGGTGGGTTCGTTGGCTTTACTACAGGTGGTGGAAATGGAATTGATGGCTTGGGATAGTCATAGCCCTGCTGCTTGGGCTGTTGTGGCGGTAAATATTTCTGTGGAGGTGGGTTTGTTGGCTTCACAGGTGGAATGTACTGCTGAGGTGGGCTTTTCGGAACAACTGGGGGTGGGAATGGAATCGAAGGCTTGGGATAATCATATCCTTGCGGCTTCGGCTTGGGTGGACTGGTCGGCACCACAGGTGGTAGATATTTCGGCTTAGGTGGGCTGGTGGGCACCACAGGAGGCAGGTATTTAGGCTGTGGTGGGCTGGTGGGTACAACAGGAGGCAGATATTTAGGCTGTGGGGGGCTAGTAGGCTTTACGACCGGTGGTGGGAATGGCACCGATGGCTTGGGATAGTCATATCCTTGGTGCTTCGGCTGTGGTGGGCTGGTCGGTACAACCGGGGGAAGATATTTGGGCTGTGGTGGGCTTGTTGGCACAACAGGTGGTAGATATTTCGGCTGTGGTGGGCTGGTAGGCACAACGGGAGGCAAGTATTTGGGCTGTGGTGGGCTTGTAGGCTTCACCACTGGAGGTGGGAATGGAACTGATGGCTTGGGGTAATCGTAACCCTGATGCTTGGGCTGGGGAGGAGGTATGTACTTCTGTGGTGGTGGGTTTGTCGGCTTCACAGGTGGTATGTACTGATTAGGTGGGTTCTTCGGAACAACTGGAGGTGGGAATGGAACTGATGGCTTGGGATAATCATATCCCTGCGGTTTTGGCTGTGGTGGTGGTATGTATTTTGGTGTTGGTGCAGGGAATGGAACCGATGGCTTGGGATAGTCATATCCCTGCTGTTTTGGTTGTGGTGGTGGTGGTGGTGGGATATATTGTGGGGTGGGTGGGCTCTTCGGAATTACTGGAGGTGGGAAAGGAACCGAGGGCTTAGGGTAATCGTATCCTTTGCTTGGTGGTGCTGGTGTGATCTGCTGCGGCGGTGGAATGTACTTGGGCTGCTCCGGTGGAAAAGGTATTGATGGAGGAGGATAGGAATATCCGTTCTGGGGCAGCGCTGGCACTACCTTTGGCCGAGGTGGACTCGTCGGTGGTGGGAATGGAACAGCTGGCTTGGGATAATCATATCCCTTGGGCTGCGGTGGTGGGAACGGCACCGATGGAGCTGGATAGGAGTAGCCATCCGTGAATGGGACCTTCGGTGCAGGATAATCATATCCTCCGTGTTGGGGGCTAATGTCGTTGCTCAGATCCTAAAGCAATCAACGATAGATAAGTGTATCAGGAAAACATAATGCCGAGCACGTACCTGCAGATGCTGGTACTCATCTGGGATTGCGCTGTAGCCATGGACGGACAGGGCGCCCAGAACTAGACACACAAGATGAAGTTGCTGCAAAAAAAAAAAAGTAAATAAAAAATAAACAAATAAATTCACAGATAATGATCATTTGTCAATCGCCGCAAACAAAGGTCAGTCGCTTAGGTTTCTATATTTGACAGCTGCCCGACAGCTTCAACACATATCCAAGTCGTTTTATGGGCAGCCTAACAGTGTATATAATCGGCGAAAACGAAAACGACACGTCGCAAATTTCCGCATATAATTAAGGCCTGCGGATTTGGCCACGTAAATCAAATGAAATTTTTTGGATATTTTCGAAAAATATTTGCCTATGGCCATAATTGCCCATACCTATGCATATCGTACATATACCTAGCCCTAATATGCTTGCAACTAATTGGGTCATCGGGTCGCTGCGAAGGCATAAGGCATTCACTTAGCGCATTTGCAGCTTGTCGATTATCTGTGATTAATAAGCCAAAAAGCATTTAAACGCCGTGGAATGCTGGCCCCCTCAATCAGTCGAGTCGATCATTAGTTATGGGCCTATTGCTTCGCGGACAGACCCGCATGTCAGGCAGCCATGCTCAGCTCAGCTTATTGGGCCAGCAAAAAAAACTGGTAGCTGTTGCGAGAGCCTCAATGTCAGCGCATCTGCAATTAGCATGCGACAGTCAATAGTCGACCAAATGTTCTAAATACACGCAGGTGCTAATGGTCTTATGTAATTTGGAGTTTTATGCCTTAAATGCCTCTCGACCAGAGATCAGCGAGCAGTTCAAAGAACTTTTTTTATTTATCACGCCAGCACGCTGGCTTAATTAAAAATCTGTCGGATTTATCTAAATTGGTAGCCAGCGAATTGCTGAAGTCAACTAATTTCATACAAGTTTTTGTCAACCTTGAGCTGGAGAAAACAATTTGTAGTCATTTTGAATAGACTAATTTTGATACTCTGGCCCCCCCTCGGGCGCTTTCAGTCCACTCACGAAGCTTGTAACCCATAAAACGTGATGTGAGTGGAATCTAGAGCAGTTCGACAGGCCAAGCTGACCATTGGCAGGGCGCGTTTTATGTATTTATGTATCAATTAAGAGTATTTGCGCTTCGGTGCGCGCTACACACACTGCATTAGCATTATGCTATACTTTCAATCGAAG
The DNA here is from genome assembly GCA_035046045.1 of Zaprionus bogoriensis. Classification (NCBI taxonomy): domain Eukaryota; kingdom Metazoa; phylum Arthropoda; class Insecta; order Diptera; family Drosophilidae; genus Zaprionus; species Zaprionus bogoriensis. The sequence goes on from JAWNOI010000145.1 coordinate 1,087,608, forward strand.
CCATTAAGCTGATATATCGTCGAGCGTATCAGGCAAACAAGTTTCGCCTTAGATTCTTCGCCAAGAACCCGGAATTTCAGTACTCAAATTGAAGCACATAATGAAGGAGCTCTTAAGAGCCATAAAATCCTAACGACAGCGATCAAGCGAAAAACCCAATGGTAGCCATCGACTCGAGAGCCGCAGAATCCATCTAAATAAAAATATAATAGAAATAGTTTCAACCTCCCACGCGATGCGACTCAGACAGCATCACAAAAAAAAGCAACAGCATTTTTTTGATTAATTGCAGAAGCGAAGAGTGAGAAAATACTGAAAAAAAAAACTAGACGTGCCACTCCATAACTCCGCTGGGGTCGCTTGTCAACTGTCAGATGAGCTTAATCGTCGCGCTGCTAAAGTGCAGCTGCAGCTGGTAGTACTAACTCATAAGCGAAGTAACTAAGTAAGTCGGGCAATAAAACTAGCTGTTGCTTCCTCAGTTAAGCCACTTGATCTGATCTTCGTTCGCAGTTCAGTTCGCTATTTCGGAGCACATCTATTATGGCTTTATGGCCAAAAACTTTGTGATATGTTGGCCATTAAGTCGCAGCCCAATTAAAGTTTTGTTCCTCAATCTTCACGTATGGCATGGCATATATGGCTGTAACTCAGGTGTCATATATTCTACACAATAAATTCTCGTGCCGTGTAGAAGGCGTACCGCACATGTTGTAGCTGATGATTTTATTCAATTTACTCGATATGGAAATGTTCTGAAAAACGTTTTATGCTTGTTTTTTTTTTTTTTTTTTTTGGCCAACGACAGCTGAGTTTACGTTAAGTCTGTGTAGTTGTTTCCGTTCGACGTTCGGCGACTTAATTAAGACCGTCGGAATGCAAGAGGTCAACGAGTCGCTTGTAAGGGGTTCGCATTTAGCTTTTAATTCTGTTGAAATCGCGCGAGAAAACGCAGAGTCATCAGCGCGGCACTGCCATAATTCTGTAATTTGCGCAACTGCACCCACAAGTGGAGCGTGCGGAGAGAATCTGATTGTCAAATCGCGACGCGTCATCGCGACAACAATGCGTAATGGCGTGGCGTGGCGACAATACGGCAGCGCGCTAATTGTCACAATTGAGGCGTGTGAAATTCGCCTCGACGAAAAGGTTTATGGGTGCGACCTTGAGGAAAATGTGCTTGTCGCTAACTGCGATCTTGCTGCGGGTTTTACTGCTGCCGTTTGGCATTCATAACAATTGCTCAACATGACAGCTTTGGGTTCTGTTACATTGCGCATACGCAGCGTTGTCTCTGCTCCATGGGTTCTGTGGCATTGCGCATACGCAGCGTTGTCACTGCTCAATGGCTCGCTGGTGGCCAAGCAAATTGGTTGGCAAATCACTTGCCACATCACAAGCCAGCCAGCCAGCCTGGAGGCCAAGAACACGTGTAGCGCGCGCAGAGCGTGAAGAGCGCTAAGTGGTCGTAAAGCAAGCAGTGTGGGGCGCTGCGGGGAAAGGGCCAAGCAAATTCGAGCACATTTATGAGTGTTTCCGGTCAGTGGGGCTTTTGGTATTGCTCATGCGTCCAGTGAGTCAGCGATTAGGCGGAGGGCGCAGAGCCGCGCGCTGCTCGCCAGCCTCATCATCGCGCATGCAACACCCGTTGCCAGTTGTGGCAGGTCGTGTACGGTTCGGTTCGGTTCGTTTCTTTTTGGTTTTGGTTTTCTTTTTTTCAGTTTTCTGTTATTTTATTTGTACTTGTACCGATTTTCTTCAATTGTAGCGCCATTTATGCAAATTTTGCATGCGAGTACGAGTAGAGGTACTCGTAAGTTGTTTGTTTTTGCTGTCGCTTTTAGAAACTGTAGTTTCTTTTGTTGTTGTTGTTGTTGTTGTTGTTTCTTCGTCTTCGTCTTCGGTTCGGTGCGGTTGAGCAATTTTGTTTGACAGACAAATGCGCTGCCGCCGTCGATGTAGAAGTCGAAGTTGCAGTCCAAGTCGCAGTCGAATCTGAAGCTGCAGCCCGCTGCCAGGTGCAACTGCAACTGCAACTGCACCTCAAAAAAGTGTGAACCCTTTGGCGGATTCTGGCTGCCCCAAACAGATATTGTTATTAGTCGATTGTTCAGTCTGCAAGTGTTACACTCACACACACACACACTCAACTCAACTCACCATCTTCATTCTTGCGCTGTGATGCAACGAACGCGAGCAATCGATGCGAGATAAAAGTAACACTTGCGTCAGCAGCTAAAAATACACAGAGATATATTGATTTTGTATAGTATCGTTCTATATAGCACACAGTGTTTCTGTCTCTCTTTATGGCAACAGCTACCCACTTGTAAGCACACGCACACACACACACACTGGCATAAAACGCTAACAAAACGCGCGCGATTCGCTAGCGACGACGACGAGACGCGGCACAGAGTTAAGACGCCGCCTGCGAACAGACGATGCGAACTCGAGCAGATTTGAAGTTCAAATAACAAAAGCTGCGCCGACGCACGGCTTATTTATAAGAGAGCGCCAAAGCGAGTCGACGGCGACGACTTCCACTTCGACTTCGACTCCGGCAACGCGTCGGCTACGCATGCGCCGCGCCGCGTTGCTTTGCCCTGTTGCTGTGCAGCTGGTACTGAGGCGGCGACCGCAGCCACTGCGCTGTGCCACACGGTGGTGCCACTGTGCGAAACTGCGGTTGACACCTGCTAATCGATTTGCAGCGAAATCGAATTGCCAACGTGAAATTCTTGTTTCATTTTCGTTGCGCCTGACCCTGACCCTCTGCTGCCCGAATCGAATCTGATACTATTTTCGGCTTTAGTTCTCTCGCTTCGCCAGCGAGTGCTTGACTCTGGTGCGACCTTAGCTGGGCTTCCACTTCAAATCGGATGTTAACTCCACGCTGACCGCTCTACGCTCTCCGCTCTCCGCTCTCCGCTCTCTGCTCTGCATCGAAATGGGGCTTGTCTGGCGATAAGGCTGGCAATTGAATTTCATTTGCCGAATTCCATCAATCATCGCATTAAATCAAAGTTTTTAGTATACGAAAACTGCACCCAAGCGCGATGCAAGTTCTAGAAACCTTGCTCGTGACTCGTTTCAATCGCTAATTAATGTTGTTCCATTCATTAATACCCTAACTGACAAATTATGGCCGTGTAATCGATCATTTCGTAGATTGAAAACCCTACAAGACTAAAACAAAAATTAAAAAAAAAAAAAAAAATATACATCCAATCCCAATCGCATCAAAGTAATCAAAGAAAAGATGCTGGTGTTCGCAGCTCGTTAATAACTAGAAATTCAATTATTAATAATTTTTCGTTGAACAACCGAAAGATCGGTGTACGCGCGACGCGCACTCACACTGCAATTTGTGCGCCTCAAGTATTTCAACTTTCAAATAATCAAACAAATGCCAAATCGTCAATTTCCAAGCGATAATTAAATAATACAAAAAATATCAAATTTGTGGCAAAAAAAAAAAAAACAAATATTTTTTTTATATTTTTTATAAATAAACCAAGTAGGCAGACGAGTCGAGAGTGTTGAGAGGCGAGTGCGTTCCCGTGCCCGTTCCAGTTTCACTGCCCCGAACTGGTAGCTGAACTTTAAGCGAAGACAGTTTTAAATATTTATAGAAAATACTAGAGGAGGGAGTTCTCAAATTATTGGCATTAATTGAACAATTTATGCGCTTGTGCGTCGGCGCGACTAAGTGGACAGGTTCTCACTGATTTGTATGCAATAGTCGCCAATGCTAGGGATGTCACACACAGCAACTAGAACTACTAGTTGAGATGCTTGACCACTTGCTTCATAAATTATAAGTTATGCATTTCGACACTTGACTTGGGCACTGCGACAATTTCGCCAGTGGCATACAAAGCGTTCGTCATGACGACGAGCGCAGTGTAAACACACACGGCAACACACAGCAACAGACAAATGAATCAGCGACAGTGATTTTCTCCCACAGCAAATCCGCGAACAGTTCATTAAACTTTGCCGATTTTTAATACTTATGAAAAACGATACAATAATAAGTGAAATAAATAAAATAAATAAATTAGCCGAGGCGCAAAGAAAGCTGACAACGCAAGGTCGCAGCGCTCATACCCTAATTGCACAAGCGCTGCCCCAGCAAAATCAAATTTATGCGATAGTTATACCTATCGCAAATAGAAATTTGGCAAAAATGGTATGCTTACTTTGTGTAGAAGTAAGTTAAAAGCAAAAAGAAATCGAAATAACAATATTTAAAATGAAGTATGAATTTTTTATGGTTTATACGATAGTTATACCAATCACAAGTTGGAATTAGGCAAAAATGGTATGTTGGCTTTGTGTAGAAGTAAGTAAAATGAAAAGGAGATCGAAATAAAAATATTTAAATTTAATTATAAGTTTTTTTTTTATCTATACGATAGTTAAACCTATCGCCAATAGAAATTTGATAAAAAATAGTATGCTAGTTTTGTATAGAACTGAGATAAAAGCAAAAGAAAATTGAAAAAAAAATATTGTAATTAAGTATTCGTTTTTTTTGGAATATACGATAGTTATACCAATCACAAATTGAAATTTGGTATTATGGTATATTAGCTTTGTGTAAAAGTAAGTAAAAATCAAAGGTATATCGAAAGAGTATATTTAAAATGTATAATAAATTTGTTATTAAATATTTATTTATTTATTTATTATTGTTATTTATTGTTTGAATGGTATCTAAAATTCGTGTATGCTCGACTGTGGCTTTCTTTACTTGTGTCCATTAATTTTTTCTGATCATGCACTTCCGATAGCTGCAAAAAATCCCTCTGTCTCGCTGTCTGTCCATTTGCTCATTGTTGCAAGAGCTCTTTTTATGCTGTTACAAGCGCTATCATCAATCTTAAGTGCCAAAAGAGCAGCAATGCGGAATGTATCAATAGTAGAAGTGCAGTAATAACTAATTGAATTTGAGCGACAATAGACGGAGATTGCCATAAACGACAAATTTGAACATTTAATTTATAGCGATAAGCTGTGCTGCTTTGCTTTATTTTTGCCTTTGCTATAAACTTTCGGTCGTTAAAACCGGCAACAATAACGCGTTCAACTTAATTACAAACATACAGCCACATCCTACACCAACAGTTGCTGGGAATAAAATAAAAAAAAAAGCGCAACAAAATTTTTGCACTTTTGCTTCAAGGTCACAGTGGCATCTGAGCGCGATCTGAAAGGCAACGCATCGGTTCACAATGAATTATCGTTATAGCTGACACGAGATGTGTTCGCAGTGCTCTGCCTGATCCTGTTCAGGTTGAGGAAGTAAAGCACGCAGCTGTAAGCTGTAAGCTGGAAACTGATGCTGCTGCTCGTTCTCGTTCTCGTTCTCGTTCCCGTTCTCGTTCTCGTTTTGCATATAGATGACCTTAGGCATGCAGGACTTAAGCCGATCACTGTGCCTTTCTAAAAAAAATCCAGACTTTTGTGATGACGATGATGATGATGATTATGATGATTTTGCTGTTTGTGTTCCACCTGAATCACTGCTCAGACACTTAAACTGCCCGACAAATCGGATCAGTTCGCATGCGAGAACTGGCTGCTTCCTTCTCCTGGATTAGCTGATTATATGGCTCAGTGAGTGCCATAGCTAAGCGCCTTAATTAAAATGGATGCTTCTAATGGTTTCACAAATCAAACAAACGCCGTAAATGTTTACGTACATTTCAGCGTGCTCATAAATCACTTGCCGGGGACTCCGACGCGCACCCACAAGTGCTTGAGCTACGGCTAAAGATAGATAAATAGCTGTAGGTATATGTTGTATGCTAGACAAGCAGAACCAAGCCACAACAACAACAGCAGCAAATACATTCTTTAATGCGAATGTTGCAAATGTTGCGGAAGTTAAAAGCTAATTAAAGCGCTTGACTTTTGCTTCGTTTCGTTTTTTTTTTTTTTTTTGTTCTTCTTTTTGTTTTTGGACGGCAATAAAATTGTGCTGGCGAAGAATTTTTGGGCGAGTTTCTGGTCGGATGCATTTAGCGCTCTACGCTGGGCACAATTGATTGCCCTTGCCGTTGCCAACTCGAGCATGGGACACCACGCAGGTAATTAAGGTGTGCGGGGGGCCGCCAGTCGCATGTGTTGTGAGAAGCAGTCGTAGAGCGCGCGCCCTGTGGTGCTGCCATTCACACATGAAGATCGCATGAAAGATCAGCATGCAAGGTCAAAGACGAACTGCGCAAGAAAGAGAGAGAGGGGAAGAGAGAGACAGAGACCAACCACAGGTCGCGGCCAGCTCGCCACAAAAGTCGCCAAATTGCCGCAACGAACGGAAAGCGAAACGAGTTTGTGCGGCCAGTTCAATGGCCAGTTTTGAGGGTCGCCCAGGACAGGATGAGGTTCAAGTGCGTGTGTCCAGTGGTGTCCTTGGTGGCATGTACAGACAGCAGCCCAGCTGTAGTTATTATTGGCCGCGCTACGTGCAGCACATGCCAATCAGTCAGGCAGTCGAACGATAAACGAAAGACTTAAGGCACAAACTTGTCGCAGCAGGAACTTTTCACGCAGCGCATTGCAACAGCATTTTTAAGTCGACTCTAAACTCATAATGCCACTTGCATATAGATTGATTATTTATTTATTGCACCATGTAATTGGAAAATTTCCATAACGCTGGCTGAGAGAGGGCTGATTGCATTTTAACGCTGCACCCGCTGCAATTCCACTCCAGACGCAGCGCTAATGACGCGATTAGCGTCTAATTGAGTTATAAACTGGCCCACGCAACGACTGAACAAAGCAGCAAATTCAATTGCTCGGGATTTCGGTTTTCGATTTCAATTAAAGATCGCGCAGACAAGACAACCACCGTCTAGGTCGTGCACTTGAACTCGAGATACACACAGATGCGGACCACACGATACCAAAAGATACAATATCTATCGAACTGTAAATGCAAAACTAAAAATGTCTTTATGACTGTTCGTTTTCAGTTTATGCTTTGCATGCGTTGAAAGCGTGTATTAATGGTATATTGATTTTATGTAGAGGTATATAATAGAGAGTAAGAGTTGTAACAGACAATAAGAAATGTATGTATTTTGGATCAGCATCTCAATCATCTTTTATTGGTCAGTCTGTACACAAAACTCAGCTATTACATGATCTAGGAATATAAAGTTTGGCATGCAGATCAATAAATAGTAGATATAGATCAATTTTATTTCAAATTTTTTGTATGCCATCCACGACCGCCGTAAACATATATAATTTTTTTTCAATATTATAAGTCTTATATTTTATTCTGCATGAACTTAATCAAGTATATTGTCTACTGTTTGGCTATAAATTGCAATCTAAACGGACAATAATAGAATAAATATAGCGAAATATTTTGTTACTTTTTCAATTATAAGTTTTAAGTATTTATAACACTTTTGTTTAGCACTGCAGATGGTAGAGTGAAGGTATTTAACAGTATTCATTTATTGTATTTTTCTGGGTATTTTTTTGGATACTCATTAGGCTATAAATTGCAATCTAAGGAGACAATAATAGAATATAATATAAATTTGAATTATTTATAATATTTTTGTTTAGCACTGCAGATTGTAGAGTGAACGGTATATAACAGTCGTATGTGCTGTATTGTACTTTTCTTTAAATATATAAAATATATAAAGATAGAAAATAGTTTATATTTTAAATATTTATAATATTTTTATTAAGCACTGAAGACTGTATAATGAACGGTATATAACAGGCGAGTGTGCTGGCTTGAAGTTTTCTTTAATTGTATTTTTCTGAGTTTTTCTGTTTACTCTTTGGGCGACTTCATAGCCCGTTGAACAATTTGCTTGTCCGCTTTATTACATTGTTTGCTCGCTCTGGTAATGATTTTCCAAACTGTTGTAACTCGAGTGCTTCGATTGACTACGATTGAAATCGTATCAAATGCAAGTCATGTTACTCGAAACATTTCCGAAAAAAAACCTAAAGAAACAATACAAAATGATTGCAACCATTGTGATTGTAGGCGAAATAACTAAGTTTCACTTAATTAACTTAAGCTGAGAATAAACTTGGACTTATTCTATTCATCATTCATATTTCGGTGGGGAACAATCGAAAATTGGCAGTTGCGAAATTCTATTTTGGCAAACATAAATTATGATAAATACCCAAATTTCATCGTTAACAAGTGGCTTTAGCCACGCTCCAGCAACAAAAGCGAAACGTGAGCAGCGACGCCGCCGACGACGCCGCCACACATCAAATGATAATTTAATAGCCAATAACTTAGAGGCATTGTCTGCAGAATGTGAATACGAATGCGCAGGCGAAGGCGCGCGAACGAATGATGAATACACTCGAAACGTTCTTGATAATGACATTTATAAAGCAAACAAAAGCTAAAAATACTCGCCGAGTACTTTTGAATGCTAGCTAGAGGTCAATAACGCTTGGGGATTCTTGGCTTAGTTTATGACAAGGTTCGCGGCTTATCCATCATTCATCATTCATCGAACTTCCCTCGCAGCAAATTTATGCAAAGCACTTTGTCATCGAATCAAAATCAAACGGTTATTGTCGCATCACCAGCATCCACTAATCTGCCAGCACTTCCGTGACCTTTGGCTGCAGTTCAGTTCAGCGACAGCATAATGCGTGTGTGTGTGTGTGTTTGTGTGTGTGTGTGAGTGTTTTTTGATGTGCCAACAGCAGCTTTAGGCCCTCGGCTTACACAATCTGCAGCGGCAGCAGCATGACGTCCACGTCTCATACGCTTTATTGCGCTCATAAATTACGCATACGCCCCGCGCGCCGTGCGTAAGAACAGCAGCAGCAGCAGCTACGACTGCTTCGCGTGACAGAGTGTTGGCCATGTTAATGCGGGATCATGTGTCGAACATTTGTGCCCGATTCTGTTCGCCCGTCACGTTGCCTGTACTCCTCTTGCCCCCTGCCCCTGCCCCAGCCTCCCCAGTCTCCCACACCTACATCGTGCTTAATTTATGCTTTCAATTTGTTTTAGCAGTCGCTTAATTAACGCTAGGCGATTTCATGTTATGGCTGCACTGCCATAAAGCACATACTCAGCACGAAGCTCTATTTGAATTTCAAATGCCTTGATTTATTTTCGGGTATCATTTTCGGTTTCTCTCTCTCTCTTTCTTTGCCTCACTCTGGGCGGCTTTATTTCAACGGTTTGCTCAGGCAGTTTTATGACGTCTAATACTAATTATATAATACGTTTAAATGTATATAGCTGCTTCGAGGGGGTTCAGGTTCTCGCTCGAGCATTTCATTAGCCTTTATGGCTGCTAGAGCTTAGAGCTGCAAATCTCTGAAGTGTCCGAAACTTAAGCTCCATCGAGAATTGCCTTCTGCCTTCGCTTTGTGTGTGTGTTTTTTTTTTTTTTTTTTTTATTTTGTTGCTTAATTGAAGCAATTATCCTTGTGCATCGACTGCGTGCATTTCAATTGAGGCTAGAGTGCAAACTACGAAGACTTTGAGCTACTTGAGCGCCAGTTAGAAGTAATGTCCGTAGTGTCCGTGATGGTGGTGCAGTCCATAGTAGCCGCCATAGTAGGGATAGCCTGTAGAGAGTTCAGAAAATAATAATTAGACTACCTCTGGTTAGTCTTCTTTTTTTTCGCCGCCTTCCCACTCACCGAACTCACCCATAAATAAAATAAATAAAATAATAATTAGACTACCTCTAGTTAGTCTTCTTTTTTTTTCGCTGCCTTCCCACTCACCGAACTCACCCAGGCCGTAGTAGCTGCCACTGTAGTGCGGCCAGTAGCCACCGCCATAGTAGCCGCCCAGATAGGGCGACGAGTAGTATCCATAGCCAATGGAGGCGGCACCCTGCAGATCCTTTTCCTCAGCCTCCACGCCCGCCTCGAGATCGGCGGCAGGCTCCTCCTGTGGCCGTGGCCGGGGCACAGCGTCTCCTCCACTTGGCAGCAGGGCGAGCACAGCGCAGGCCAACAGCAGGCAGCAGACGAAGCGAAGTTGGAACATTGTATCGGGGTTTTCTTTGATTGCTCTGGTGGTGGTGGTGCAAATGCCACTTGATCTGTACAACTGACTGACGCTGGAGCCGTGCAGCACGTTTATATAATCGGCAGCAAACGATTCTTGCAACGTCGCCATCAAAGCGCAGCGACACAACAATTGTCTACGAAATTTGCTTACAACAAATGTGTTTTGTTTTCCCCGCCCCCGCACCTCCAAATTGGGCGACTACAAGAGACACGCAGCAGCGTGTGCCTTTTTTTTTTTGTTGTTGTTGTTGCTGCACCACCCCACAACATGCCACACGGCAGTTTATCAATGAAGCGTTGCTCATGGCAACTCGCAGTACCTTGGGGCCGCCAGGCGGAGGCTTCTATTTCTTGCATGACCGACTACTAATTACAATGCTGTGTCTCTGTCCCTCTCTTACTCGCTATCGCCCTCTCTCTCTGTCTCTCTGCTCAGTGGGGTCAATGTCGCAATGGGCAGTCAATATCATCCCACATGCCCCTAACTCTTAACTTAATTGTTTGCCAATGTAATTACGTCTGACATCTTGAATTGCGGCCAAAAAAAAAAACAAAAAAAACAAATAAACAACAACAGCAAAATAACTTTGAAAAAGGTTCAAAAACCTTCGGCGAGAAAGTCGAGAGATTACATAACGAGAACACGTTCTCTCTCGGGCACAGCATCCGAGAATTTTAATACATTTAATTTATGGATGCCAGTCCCATCCACCAACACATAATACGCAAAATACGAGCTCTATAAATTAGACTTTTTCGCCAAAGTGGCTAAACAACATTCTAAAACAATAAAAATAAAACTATATACTCAACTATACTGAGCTGTGGAACGTCCGATCCGTGGTGGAAATGAGATCGCGACCATTTCGAGCTCACAAAATGTAACACGAGCCGAAAAAGCCCAAGTATCCCATAAAAAGCAGATAAGAATGCAAAAATTTCGATTAAAAGCCTTTGGCATTACGTTCCAGCAAGCTTAAAAACAAGTAAAAAGAAGTAAAACTGCTGCCGTATACGCCCAAAGACGAAGAAGCACAATACAGTTACAAACTATGTCAAGCGCATAAATTAAAAGTCGTGGGGGATAGAATTTTCATGGTTGAAAAATGTACAGAAAACCTTTTTTGGAAAATTGTTCTTTTCTTTCACTTGCTCCTTCTTTTCTACAAACCAGTCATATCCTATATACCATATACCATGTTTAGAACATGTTAAAGAGCTCAGAGAGAACCTTTACTTCATTGTTTGCCCACTTTTTCCATTTAACTCCCTTTCCACAAGCTGGTTACAGCCTACGCTACCGGATATACTGCCAGTCAACCCTTCTCTTTCTTACACTATTGAACAATACAATTCATGGGGAACCTTAACTAATATGCACTTCTCCGGAAAATTTGGCTTACTCTTTCTATCTTACTCTCCATAAAATTATTATACCCAATGCTACCGGGTATACCGCTATCAAAACTTTTATTCGCTACTTTCTCGCAATAGTCGAATACTTATTAGCAGCTTAGAATCTACGCTAAAGTCCCTTTCGCTGAGAATATGAGACAAATTTTTCTCTCTGACACATGCTACACAAACCTATCATGCCCCACGCTAAAGCGTGGGCCAAGCCTTATCTCGCTATTGTCTTACACTACTATGAGAACCTTAGCTGATTTCCCCTTCTCCGGAAAAAAGTACTAACTTTTTTTTCTGAGACTCGCGCGCCACAAACCTATCATGCCCTGCGCTAGCGGCTATACCGGCAGCCAAGCCAAGTTACTCTCTCACACTATTAAGAGAACCTTAGCTGATTTCCCCTTCTCCGAAAAAATGTACTAACTTTTTTCTCTCTCACTCAAGCTCCACAAACCTATCATGCCCTGCGCTAGCGGCTATACCGGCAGCCAACCTATATTTCCAGACTCTCGCAGCATGCTCTCTCTCTCCCTCGCTGGCGACTGGGTAACGAGGCCAAAGAAGAACAACGCTTTATGGTCTTTCTCTTTCAGCTGCTAATTGTTGTCGGGTTTGAAGTCATGTTGCTGCTCTGTTCTCAGCCATCCACCGTGTGTGCGTGTGTGTCTGTTGTGCGGGGTCAGGGTTCAAGACAATGGGTTTCGGCACTTTCAGACATCAAGCTGGGGGCCTGCAAGCTACCCAAGCTAATTGCCCGTTTGCTTATCTAAATTGCCGCTTTAACCAAGAACAAGCTGCGAGCCGAGAGTCTGGCGTTGTAATTAGCCAAATTAAATGCTTGGCTGCGCCGCGAGAAGCTCGGAGAATCTCGCAGAATCTCATTGGGAAGCGACCAGAGCTGGGGGAGAACGCAGCGAAATATTGAAAATTTGTCAAGTTGCAAATTTGCAAATTACGCTTATCAAGATTTAATAATAATATTATAATATTTTAATTTAAATAAATAACAGTGAAATCTTTGCGTTGGGGAAGGCCTACTCCAGATCCTGCGTCGTCACGGGCTCGTACTCCTCGGGCATGTCGGGAAACTGATGGAAGAGTGCAGCCGTCGGCTTTGTGCCGCTGTCCAGACGCGTCTCATAGATCTTGCCCTCGTTGTTGATCAGATACCAGCTGGGCGGAGGCGTGGCACGCGCGAACTCCTGCTGATTGAGCGAGGGCAGCGGCGAGACCGGCGCCAAGTTCTTGGCCAGCACATCGAGCTCATGCAGATAGACATGGAGTGCACGATAGTCCGAGTTGTTTTGCACCTGGTCAGGTGCAACGAACTGCGGCGCCCGTGCGAGATCATGCTGCTGCCACAAGTTACGTATGTTTGACATAACATCCGCATAGAGCACGGCATCATCGTGGCGGGGCGCGGCGGGCAGCTGTAGGTGCTGCTGCTGCTGCTGCTGCTGCTGCTGCTGCTGCTGCTGCTGATTGCGGTTATTTGGTGATTTACGTGAGTTTACCAGGCGACTGGCCAGCGGAGTTGCGGAAGTCGTTGAGCTGGAAGTTGCCTGCGTTGTTGTTGCTATTGCCTCATGGCGGAAGTGTCGCCCCCTCACAGCTGTCTGCTGGAAGAGCCGCTGGCGACGTCGTCGTCTGTCGCAGTTGGTTGCGTTTCCACACAGCTGCGACGTCGCCGGCAACGCTGACGTCAGCGGCGCTGCCTGCGGCGCCAGCTCTTGGCGTTCCGTCTCATCGGGCAGCAAACGCGTGGCATTCTGCAGCAGCTCCCCGAGGTGCGCCACCAGCCGCAGTCCCTGCGCAATGCCATAGTCACCGCTCGGCGTCGCCTTTGCCTCGCGCTTGACGCGCTTGCTGCGCTTGTGCTCCTTGCTGAGCGTGGCGCGCAGTCGCTGCTGCTGCTCGCGCTGGTAGAGCTGCTGCTCCAGTGACTTCTGTGCGATCAGCGTGTGCGTCTGGCGCTGTATGTGCCGCTGACGCAGCTGCGGCAACTGCTGGCGCTGCGCCTGCAGCAGGCGCTCGGTCTTGCGCACCGAGGCGAGTATCTCCATGGGCAGCTGCAGGCCGTTGTACAGCTGCGGCGTGTGCTGCGTATGCTGCGACTCCTGCGTCAGCAGATCTGCCGCCAGCTTAGGCCGCGGCGCAGTGGCAGCTGCAGCGACAGGCGCATGATTGCGGTTCACCTTGCGCGGCTGCTCCCAGATCACAGCTTGCGGTGGTGGTGCTGCAACATGCTGCGGCTGTGGTGGCAGTTGCTGCATATGTATATGTGGCTGCGGCTGTGGTTGAGGTTGTTGCCGCTGGCGCAGTCGCTTCAGCTGCTGAAAGTGCTGCGGTGGCTCGATGATGCGTATGACATCGCCCGCATCGTCGTCCACATAGCCGGGCCGTATGTCCTGCAGGTGGGCGGGCACACGCTTGGTGGGCTGCTGTGGCTCGGGCCGAGAGACACGGTAAGCGGTGCCAGTGCCTGTGCCCGTGCCTGTGGTGGCATTCTGTCGCGTGCGCTCCTCGATTCTGATGGCCAGAGCAAGCTGTAGCAGCAGTAGCACGCAGCTGATTGTGGCACTCAGTTGGCGTGGCGCCATTGCACTTGCAGCTGGTATTGTTTTTTTTTCTTTTTTTTTGGCTAACACACTCACTCTCACTTTCAAGGCCGTGGCTGGCTTTTCACTTTCGTTTGCGGGCGCTGCAATTTGCCTACGAGAGCGGGTCGACAACTGCGAGCGGTTGCTCTGTAACTGCGCTGAAATGCGGCTATCATTGCGCCTTTATAAAATTCGCACAACGTTTTTCCAATTTTCCAGTTTGATTGGCGCTTTTCTCTCTCTCTCTCACTCTTTCTTTCTATCCCGTCACTGCGACTGCAATGAAAGCGAAACTGGCCAAGTTGCAAGTGCAACTGCAACGCCAGTGACGTTGCAAGTTGCAACAATTGCTGCAGTCAATGTTATAACCGGTCAAAGACGCTGCCTGTGGGTAATCTCGATGGCACGCTTATGTACACACACACACACACGCACACACACACACTTGGCTGTCTAATATATATGCTTAGCTGTGTCAGTATGTGCCTGCATCCCGTTTGGCTTTAGAAACCCACTTAGCATATCGCGCACCACCTAGTGCAACTTTCGGCTTGGCCCGGCCAAAGCCGTAAACTAGTTTCGCATTAAAATCTGCAATCTTTCGGTTTCTGTTTTTATTTTGATTTTGATTTCGATTCGTGTCTCATATCTCATTAGCAGGCAGCAGCCGCCGTTTGCCTGACCCTCAACTTGAACCATGCTAGAGCAATAAATAACAGCAACGATCGCCGCAGAGTGAAAGCCTCCGCTAATGAAGTTTGAGTATAGTGTGTGTTTAGTGTATAGCACACACGCCCCTGGATTTAAATCAATTTCGGCTAGCGCAGCGCGCAGCTGCGATTGGCATTTAGAGCGCGCGCCTAAAAGATGCAACGAAATATTTCACTGCAAGCGTGAGCCCAGGGCGAAACGTTGGAAGTGGAACGGCACAAGCGAAGCATAGTTGATATTCAAGAGCAAAAGTATTTTAAAATCTGAAATACATTGAAAAAAAAAACATTAAAAAAATATTATAAGCGAAAAATAAAAAATAAATGAATAATAATTTGAAATAAAGATTAAAAACAAATAAAAAATAATTATATAACAGCACTAAAATAAATATCTAAGCAGCACTGAGAAAGCGAAACTTTAAAATCAGAAGTAAATTGGAAACAAATTAAATTTAAAATAAGTATTAAAAGAAAAATAAATACAGAATATATTAAAAATAAAATATAAATTGTAGAATACCTTTAAAATAAATAATATAAATGCAAAAACACAAATAATAATTTGAAATACTATTAATACTATCAAATACAATAATAATAATAATATAATAATAATTATATAATAATAATAATAATATAATAATAATAATATAATAATAATGCAATAATAATAAAAAAAAAGAAACATAAAACAGCTATTAAATAGATATAACGGAGAAAGCTAAATTAATTAAAATCTGTAAAAAAAACAAAATTTGAAATACAATTAAAAAATCATAATGCAAAGAAAATAAAATAAAAAAGTACAATATTTTTTATTTTATTTTTTATTTATTTTTTTTTTTATTTATTTATTTTTTTATTTTTTAAGTAAATTAAACTGAAAAAAATATCAAACAATAAACACAAAAAGAATTATTTAAATGAATTAAAACAACTTTCGGTTTTCAATAAATTATTTTATTTCTAAAACTCGCTCGACAACTGCCCACATTTCTACACACTACAAATAAATAAATAAATAAGTAATCCAATAAATAGATGCTGTTAAAGATTAGGCAATTACAGACGGCATTTAGTTGCAGTAACTAGACAATTATAGGACTGAACTCGCGGGGCACAGGCGGGGGGCAGAACTACAAACTAAAGCATCAGCTGAAGAGACCACAACGAGAACGACGACGCACTTGGCGCGCTGTTAATACAATTGTTAGGCGAGGATTGGATTGGGGGGGGGGGGGGGAAATCATGCGACTTAAGTCTAGGACTCCACAACCAGCGGCTGCCAGGCATTGTCATTGGCAAATCCAAAGCCTGCACCACCAGCACCAAAGCCAATGCGACGCTCATGCGGATAGACGCCCATGCTCATGCCCACAGCAGCGGGGGGCGTGGCTATCGAGGAGCTTATCCTATGCGAATAGCGCTGCTCCACCAGCCGAGACGACTCCTCCACCTCGTAGTCAGCGTCGGGCGCCTGCTGACCGGGTGTCGCCACCGAAGCCACTGCCGCTGCCGCCGCCTCAGCGCGTCGATTCTTCTCAAAGAAGTCTATGATGGGGTGATAGTTATAGTTGATGCGCCGCGTCCCGTTGTTGCTGGAATTCCCATAGATGGAATTCACATGCGATGGCTGCGATGGAAAAGCCGTCGACTGTTGCTGTGGCTGCTGCTTGTAGTATGTGGTCGGTAGTGGCGTCGCTGCGCTGGCTGCGCTCGTGACTGCGGCAGCGGCGGCAGCGGGCGTCGTCGTGATGGGCGCATAGTACCGAGGTCTCGACTTGCTGCTGCTGCTGCTGCTGCCGCCTGTGTAGTAGCGCTGCTGAGACGCGCCGAAGGCAGCGTTAGATGACGCAACTGGGCCGGATGGAGCAGCTGCTTGGTGGGCATGGGCGGCAGCACTGATGCTGACGCCAATTGTGGCGGAGCCGCCGGCTCCTGCGGCTGCTCCAGTGCGCCCTGGTAGGCTACTGGTGCTGGCTGCTGTGCTCTGTGGCTTGGATAAAGGTATGCGTACTCGAGCTGTTGCTGCTGGTAGTCCGGCTCCAGCTGCTGCTGCTGCGACTGCGGCTCCGGCTGTGTGAGTGGTGGAGGAATAAATACGCTTGCGCTTGAGGGGCACGCGCTGCTGTTCCCCAGCCAGCGGTGAGCTGGCAAATACGTTTACCTCTTGATCGGCCTGTGACTCGCTGGGCGACAGATCCAAGTCGACGTCGACGCGCGGCTCATTGTACTGCGCCGGCCGCCGGCGGCTCAGCCCCTGGTAGTACTTTTTCGAGCTGGAACTGGAACTAGCACTGGTAGACGGAGCACTGCTCTTATGACTCTTATAACTGCCCAGGGCATAGGTATCCTCGTCATCGGGCGGACTGAGATAGGGGCCAACACTGGATGGCGCCGGCAGCTTGGATCGCACCTTCTTGCTGCCCAAGTAGTTGAGCTCGTTGTTGGGCGCATAGCTCAGGCCCAGCTCATCCTCGTCGCTCTCATCGTTGTAGTCGAGATCCTCGTCATTGATGGTGCTGTAGCCATTGCTGTTGCTCGTGTCGTGCAGCTTGTAGCTGGGCGAGTAGTCCTTGGCCTGAATGGAGGACAGCGGCGGGAACTGTTGCCTATAGCCATCCACCTGGCAGGAGCAGCACGTGGGCACCTTGAATATGTCCACATGCAGGCCACGCACCTTGTCCCAGCTGAGCAGGCGATGGTAGTTGTACACCTGTGAGCAGTGCGAGCGGTACGTCTGCGCCAGATACGAGCAGCTTTCGCCAGGATTGCTAATGGACAAGGAGAAAGCAATGGAGTTAGACCGAGTTACGATAATTCTCACGCAAAAGATGAGCTACAAAATTTGATTACGAAATGGAAGACGAAAATAGTCGCGGCTTGGATAGCCGAAACTTAACTGGTTTTCGCTTGATTAATGGTTTCATGGAGTTAAAAATAAAATGTACTATAATTAGCTTTTCGTAAAAAATTTTAAAAAAATTTCAAATTATTACTAAAATTGATATATTAGCTTTGTGAAAATGTATCTTATAGGCATGGTTGTCAGGTCATCGGTCTGTCTGTCCGTTTATCTGTCTGTCCCTCTGACTGTTTGCCTGTTTGTCAGTCTGTTCATCTTTCTGTCGATCTGTCTGTCGGTCCGTCTGTCTGAACGTTTGCCTGAACGTCTGTCTGTTAGTCTGTCTGTGTGTTGGTATGTCTGTCTATCTGTCCGTCTGTCTGTCTGTCTGTCAGTCTGTTCGTCAGACTGTTCGTCAGACTGTTTGTCCGTCTATCTGCCCGTCCGTCTGTCTGTCCGACTATCTGTCCGTCTTTTTATTCGACTATCTGTCCGTCTGTCTGTCAGTCTGTCCGTCAGACTGTCCGTCAGACTGTCTGTCCGTCTGTCTGTCCGTCAGTCTGTCCGTCTGTCTGTCCGTCAGCCTGTCCATCAGTCTATCCGTCAGTCTGTCCGTCAGTCTGTCGGTCAGTCTGTCCGTCAATCTGTCCGTCAGTCTGTCCGTCAGTCTGTCCGTCAGTCTGTCCATCAGTCTGTCAGTCAGTCTATCCGTCAGTTTGTCTGTCAGTCTGTCCGTCTGTCTGTTCGAATGTCTATCTGAACGTCTGTCTATTCGTCTGTCTGGCCGCCTATCTGTCCGTCTTTCTATCCGCCTGTCTATCTGAACGTCTGTCTGTCCGCCTGTCTGAATGTCGATCTGTCCGTCTGTCTGAACGTCTGTCTGTCCTTCTGTCAGTCCGTCTGCCTGGGTATATGTCTTTCTGCATGTTTGTCCATCTGTCTGTCCATCTGTCTGCCTATCCATTTGTTGGTCCGTCTGTCCGTCTGTTTGTCCGTCTCTCCGTTCGGCTATCTATCTGTCCGTCTGTTTGCCTATTTATACTTCCGTCTGTCTGTTTTAACACACGTGAAAGGTATCTAACAGTCGAGTGCGCCCAGCTACAGTAGCTTTCTTTTCTCATTTTGAGCTACCCACGCGCAGTTAATTGCAGCTCACAGTTAGTCTTAAAAGGTATATACAAGTAGTACTTGTGTAGGCCTCACCTGCACTTCTCCAGCCGCAGCGTCTGCGTGTGTTGTCCCGTATTCACAATGTACTTCCATTCACCCGACGCAGCCTTGGCCTTCTGTGGCCGCGCATAGCGCACAACGCTCTGACACATGCCGCCCGCGCTGCCCTCGTCCTCGCGACTGCAGAAAAGTAAAGAAATTATTAAATTAAAAAAAATATATAAATAAATATTAACATATATTTTATATGCAGTATATATGGCGTATACTCACCGCTTCTTGTTCACAATGTAATCATCGAACTCGTCGCCGAACTCCAGATTATTGTTGGGCTTGTCGTAGAACTCGGCCAAAAGGGCGCTCATGGCGTTCTTGTGCCGCCGAATGCTGCCCATGATCTGTTCGCTGTGTGAGAGTAGACTGTGTTTAGCTGTGAGCTGTGCGGGAGGGGGGGGGGATTAGTAGAAACCACCGTTACCATAACCAATGTGCGCAACTGAGCAGGATTCGAGGAGGTGAACGCAATAGATTACACTTTTATTAAGCTAAAACTCGCACTAGACTACAGTAGCAAATAAATAGGAGTAAGAACTAGAGGGTAACAACCGGGAACCGGGAACCTGGAACCGAGAACCGCAAAGCGGGTACCCTAAGCCGGCTAACTAAGTGGATCGCTTACAGCGGATAATCATCGGTTCGTATGCACATGCTGTTGGTGAAGCGTTCGCATTTCTTGTGCGGCGCCACAACCGGATTGTGCGAGCTGGCCGCTGTCTTGGGCCTGCCACGCCCCCCGTAAGGTGAGCTCTGCACACGCTTGCGCTTGATGTGCGGCCCCTTCTGGCCATAGCGCTTGTTGTTGCCGCCGCTGCCGCTGCTGTTGAGGCGATAACGTGGCCCCGCAATGAGCTCCTCGGGACTGGGCAGCGGCTCCTCCGCGCTGCCGCTGCTGCTGCCGCTGCTGCTGCCATTGCCCACTTGATAGTTGCGTGCATCGGCATTGAGGGGCAACTCGGTGCCGTTGAGGCCAGCAAAGGCCAAATCTTCGATCTCCTCGTAGGACTGCGTCGAGCCGGGCGTTGTCTCAGTGGCGGTTGCCTGTGTGCTTGCAGCACTTGCCATGCCACTCGGCTGTTGGAATGCCGTCGTATTCAATTTGATGGTGCGTCCGGCGACGCCGCCCAGCAGCTGCTGCTCCGTCACCGAGACGGGCACAGAGCGCGTCAGTTTATGCACAAACTCCAGGGGCGAGCGGCGTGCGCGTTTGCGCGTACTCGAACTTTGACCGGCGGTCGCATTGCTGGCCTGTGCGGTGGGTGTGCTGTTCGCCTGCAGTGCCTCGTTGATCATCTGCGGGTCAAGCACATCCGCTTGCACGCCGTCGAAGAAGTCCTCCAGCGAGGCGGCCGGCTCCTGCGGCTTGGCGGCTTCGCTCACATCGATGGTGCCCACGCTGTCGTCATGCTCGGACTCCTCCGGCAGCAGCTCGACCTTGCGCCTCAGTGTAGCCTGCGCCATGTCGTTGCCCAGCTGTATATATTTGCGTGCCGAATTCTTGACCAGATTGGCCAGATCGAAGACTATGGGCAGCAGCAGTTTCTTGTCGTCGCCGAACATCATGCGCACCTGCAAGGAGCAGACCAGAAAGTATAGTATTTGATGCTTAAAGCGAGAAGAGTACTACTGTGAGCAAAAAGTAAGGTGAATTTTCAATTTAAAATTCGCGGGCTTAAGATGGCGAACTAGTTCTTTTTTTCTCGAGTTGGCAGGACTGTTGATGACATTTGGCGGGAATTTCATGTCAATGTCAGTATGAGTACTGTATTTACGCTTTGGTTTACCAAACTATCAAGAGTGCATTTTTACAATGTCTGATTTAATTGAGCAGAGAAGTGCCATCATATTTTGTTTGCGGAATGAAATTTCGGCTGCGGAAACGTTGAGGAAATTTGGGGATGGCCTTTGGTGATTCTACCATGTCCCAGAAAAATGTTTATAAGTGCTACAAAGACTTCAAAGAGGGTCGGGAACGTGTTGATGACTTGGAGAGCTCCAGACGAAAAATCGACGTGGGCGCTCATGGCTATACCGAAAAGGGACTGTTTGGCCTGTTTCGAGAATTTGATAAAACGTTGGCATAAGTGTATTTTATCGGGAGGGGAAATTGATTTAGGAGAATAATTAAAGAATTTTGACTTTACAAAAATATTCACCTTACTTTTTGCCCACAGTAGTATCAGAGATGAAGCTCACCTGATCCAGGCGCAGCTCGTGGCCCTGCTTGGCATTCATTTGCGCCGAAATTAAAGCAGACAGCGCTAAACGCTGCTGCGAGGAGAGCACACGCAGTATGGGCATCACCTCGGCGAAACGCTGGCGCAGCACGCGATCCGTGAGCGCCTTGGCCAGCGCCGAGCGCAGCATCTTCTCACGCCAGTCGAACGGCGGCAGCTGCTTCTCCGGCTCCGGTTCGTCCAGGTCCACGCTGAAGTCCAGCATATTGTCTTCCAGTTTCTTCTCGGCCTGCTGTGACTGCTGCTCGTCCTCCAGCTGCCAATCGTCTAGCCCGTCGGCGGTATTTTTGGCCGCGGCAAAGTCAAAGTCGAGCAGCTCATCCTCGCTGGCGCTGGCCAAATTCAAATACAACACACAATAGAGCAACGCCCAGAAGAGGCAGCCAAATGCGCGGCCAGCTTTCATTTTCGGTTGCGGCTGCGGTTCGGAGGTGACGTGGGGCGAGCTGCAAGCCGAAAAGCAAACGAAAGTTGTTGGGGAAAATGGGCGGTCAGATTGCAGTTATTATAACGAAATTAAATTCCACAAATAGCAGAAGCAGAAAATAGCGCAAGACAACATAATTTGCCATTACGCGTCGCACGCTTTCAACTGTGCATTCTAAACGAAAGACTTAGGCAACGAACTTGTGCTTTCATTGCCTCCGATTTTTGAGTGTTTGCGCGCACAGAAAGTAAAAGCCACATTAACAATTATAGTACAGCTCGGCATGCTCCACGCCCAGCGCAACAAGTCGTTGGTGTCAGCAGCAGCAGCAGCAGCAGAAGCCGCGGCGTCATAGCCATAACCATAATCAAGTCATGGTAGTAGCTATTACGCCAGTTTCCGTCTCAGCCCCAACTGCAGCGTCAGCTACGGCTCTGACTTGGCCTGTCTTGGCTTTAGGTAATCGCCAACGCTATCGCCATCACCATTGCCATTGCCAGAGTCAGAGGCAGAGTCAGTGGCAGCGCCTGCTCCATCGCCACATTGTGGCCATCGCCGACGTCTGCGCGTGCTCAACAAGGCGTGAAGCATCAAACAACTCATAAGTGTCGTTGTTAGTGTTATGCACGCTGTTGTTACTGCTGTTGTTGCAGCTGCCTGCCGTTGGCCTGCCGTTTCGCCTGTCAGTCATAAATCTGGTAAATTGTTTAAGCTTTGATCTCCGCATTAGTGCAGACAAAGGGCCCCTGCACTTGATAGCGTCTACACTGCACTGCATTGAGGCTGCCAATGCTGTCAATTTATTTATTATTAAATTTATTTTATTTGCCTGGTAGTTACTAGATTGTACTTTTCAGATTCTGGGGGAAAATTTATGTTTTTTTTTATTGCTCATCAAAAGTTTGGTATAGAAGATAAAAGCCTAAATAAAATATATTTTCTAGTAGAACGCAAAAACCCGTACAGCGATTTTAATAATATAGAAAGGTATTTCTTTACTTTAACGCAATCCTAAATTAATTGAAAATTCAGTTATCTGCATTTCACAAGTTTAAAAATATAAAATTTTAATAATTCTAAAATATTTTTAAAATTCTTTAAAATTCTTTACATCTTAGCTTTCTTTGAAATGAAATAAAATAAAATAGAAATAACATGAATAGAAAGTTTAGCTTTACTATGCACAATAAAAATGATTTGAAAATTTAGAAATTTAAATTTAACATTAATTTAGTTTAAGAATAATTTAATTTTACTTTTTTCACAATACAAATAAATTGAAAATTCAGTAGTTTTCACATCAAAGGTTTTAAAATCAATTATAGATTTTTTTTCATTCAATTTAGACTTTTTGGCTAGCTTCAAATTCAAATATTATAAAATGAAAAAAATATTATTATAGCAAGTTCTTTAAATATAATGACAAAATTAAAAAAAAATATATATTTCAAAATACTGCTCAAAATCTACAGAATAAATATATTCAACTAAAGTTTAGTTTATATATTTTATATATATATATTTTTTTTAATTTTGCCATTATATTTTTATTACATGCTATAGCAATATTTTTTTAACTATTATATTTTAACTACTTTCTAAAGCAATATTTCTTTTCAAACATAAAACTGT
This sequence comes from Zaprionus bogoriensis, assembly GCA_035046045.1. Classification (NCBI taxonomy): domain Eukaryota; kingdom Metazoa; phylum Arthropoda; class Insecta; order Diptera; family Drosophilidae; genus Zaprionus; species Zaprionus bogoriensis. The sequence continues at coordinate 1,110,743 of JAWNOI010000145.1, forward strand.
TGGCAACACTAATAGGCAGTTTAAACTTTTGTGCTCCATATTCCCTAGCTTTGTTGTGCAGTGCAGCATGCTGCGAGGTTAATGCACCCATGCAGCTACCGTTTCCTGATTGTGCAGACTGCATTGATAATTCCTTCTATTGTTCAGGGGCAACAACGGTGCGAGGGCGCCCCCGCCTGTGCTTGCATTCGAAAGTGCTCGAACTGAAGAAGACAACGACCAGCAGCAGCAGCAGCAGCTGCAATGGATGCAGCAACTCCTTCACAAGCACAGGCAATCGTGCAGCAAATGCCAACGCATTGACCTTTTGTAAAGTTGAAAAGTGAAAACTTGCTGCCTGCTGCTGCTGCTGCTGCTTTATCTCCGGCTATCGACTGGTTGACAGTTTAGAAAAGCCACGAGAGACATTAGCGTTAAGGTAAATAACGCTGCCAGGCCAGGCGCAGCCAGCCTGCAGGAGCCCGCTTGCCAAAACGAGTCACAAGGCCAACTCAACAAAAAGAGAGATGAACAAAGCTACGTAAATTTCAAGCGAATTGCACATCTTCAGTGAAGTTGCCAGCGTGCCGCTCCCCACCCCTCCCCCTCTGCCCCTCCCCCCACGCAGTGCAGGCGACCGCTACACCCGCGAGGTGCCAACGAGCTGCGATTTGTGCGCATCGTTAGTTTGTGTTGCTTTGTTGCCTTGTTGCCTGCAGCCACATCCATTTAATTTATTTTGCACACCTGCACACGCTCAGGCAGAGGAGAGAGGGAAGTTGCCCCCTAGGCCCGCTTCTGGTTTTTTGGTGTGTGGCCTTTTGCATATGGCAGTGGGAAAGTGACGCCATGACGCGCACATAAATCAAATCAAAGCCAATAAGGCGCAGCAATTCCCACATATCAGCCTGCAGTCGGCCAGGTTCCCAGGTTCCCAGGCCTGTGGGTGGGGAAAAGTGTACACACAGACACACACACACACACACTCTTGTGCATAAACAAATTGCACAGATTAGCGAGATAATTGAGATGATTGAGATGTTGAATGCAATTTCACTGCAGATTCTTTGCCGGCTTTAATTAGCTTATAATTCGCGTGCGTTGCGCGCTGCAGCGCGCCAGCAAACTGGGCCAGTCGAAAAACTCATCAAGCAGCAGCAGCAACAACCGCAGCAGCAGCAGCAACAACAACTGCAACTGCGAATTAAAGCAAAGCGCTGCAATAAGAGAAACAACCGCAGCAAGAAAGTCGCCGAGAATCCTACTTATAAGCAGACAGACACCATGTTGCGGCTGCACCAACAACCACAACAACAACAACAACAACAACTAACCGACTAACCTAGTAAGCGCAGAGCTCGCAGAGCGACCCAGACCACTTCAGAGAACTAGAGAGGCCTGCTGTCACTGGCAGTGCGCAGAACCTTATCGATTCCAATCAATTTACCGGCCCTAAACGAAAGACTTAGGCAACAAACTTGACGCGACGTGCGCTAAACGAAAGACTTAGACAACGAACTTGACATGACGTGCCACCTACAGCCCAAAAAAAAAAAAACAACAACAACAGCAACAAATGAGAAATAACAACAACAATCACACACACACACACACACACACACATGCACGCGCACGCACAGCTCAACTCAAAGCTGACACAATTTCCTCGGGCGCAAAGAATAAAAAGAATTCAAATTTGTTTTTGGTGCGTCGTCAATGGCTCTGATTGTTGTTGTTGTTGTTGTTGTTGCTGGGGCCATTGTTTTTGTTTTTGTTTCTTTTAGAAAGTTGTTTCCATTTCACATATTTGGCTAAAAAACGAAGCATTTTAAGATTCCATTTTCGATTTTCGTTTTATGATTAATTTATTAAACGAGGCTGCCAGAAATCACCTCGTTCGCTTTGTATCTCTATCTGTATCTGTATCTGTATCTGCAGCTGTATCTGTATCTGTATCGCTGTCTCTCTGTAGGTTTATGTTAAGCTGTCGTCGCCGTTGCCCGTTGGCCCGTTTATTTCCTGTTCGCGCGCGCACGAGCAGAGAACGTCGCGTATTTCACTCCACTTTAAAGCGGCTAATTTTCACTTTTCTTATCTCTCTTTCTCTCTCTCTCTCTCGCACTCTGCTTATCTGCGCGCTGTCGATTTGGTTGAAACGCAAATTTTCACAGATTTCACACGCGTCTTCATCTAGCCTAGAGTCACAGTCTGTTTTCTACTCGCCGAGAGTAGAGCAAATCTTCGGAGTTTGGAGCTGCCGCTGGCACGTCTTGACGCTTTCAACACTCGCCGCAGACTGTTTTCTCACGGCGCTGCGGCCACTGCTGCTGCCACTGCTGCTACCACTGCTGCTGCTTGCGCTGCTGGCGCTGACGCCGCTGCTAGTTCTGCTGTTGCTTCTGCCCGTGTGCAGCGTGTTTGCATTTGACTGCCAATTGTTTAATTGCCTTTCTTTTGCGCACGCTGGGGGCAGGTTCAGTGAACCGTTAAAATTCAATTAGCTAAATGGCTCGCACGTAAGGCGGAAGCGCGGCGAGCGCACTCTTCACGCCTCATTACAAAGTTCGTGTCTTGAGTCTTTTGTTTTTTTTTTTTTTTGGCGAGTGGGTCAGGAAGCAAAAACGTTCCCTAACGGAAGCATGACAAGGCTAAAGCGAAACAGCTACCTGTTGTTGATGTGGCCAATCGAGTGGGCAAGGGTCAATAGCAGCAGCAGCAGATCCCCGAGGGCGCGCAGCAGCGCATCAATCAATTTCCAGCTGCAGCCGCACTTTCGTTTAGCCCTCGGCCAAAGGCTTTAACTGCGGCTCTTGCTCTATTAATGACCCGTCGACGGGGATTGGCAAGAGTAGGAGATGCGCAGCAGAGGCAGCTTTGTCGTTGCACTCTATGCGTTTTATTGTTATTTCTTCATCGAAGTAAATGCTGAAACTAAAGATTTTTATGTGCCTGCGGACCGGCTGAAAGCATCTGCTCCTCCCCCACCTCCTTACCGCTCTTCCAATTGCCAGTCGGCAGCATTTTTCTTCACACTTTCTTGGTAACCAGAGTGCCAAAACGGCAGCAGTTTCGTTTTCATTATACCCTGCACACGTTGAAAATGGTATATTAGTTTTGTATAAATGTAGCAGTCGAAGTGGCAGGCTAGGCAAAATATATATGTTTTATCATTACTAACCGAGTCGATTTGACTGTTCCACTGCCCATCTGTATGTGCTCAGAGAACTCCACTATTACAACAGCAAGAGATTTGAAGCTTGGCATAAAATATCTTATATAGCATACGTACAACATACTTATTTCCAATTTTAAGTGGCATGCTTACAACTCTGGAAAATCAATATTTTCAAATTTGATGTTAAATATTTAGCAAAGTTAAGCAGCTGCATTATTCTTACCTCATATATAGATAGCTAATTATAATGTTGATCTTCACTCCAAATTTCAACTCGATCGCACAATTAACATGGAAGTTAATAAGGAAAGTTTTCAGCAGAGACGCCATACAGCAAAGCAGGTGAACGGTATTCAACAGTTGCTAGCGCTCGATTCTGACTTTCTTCACTTGTTTTCATTTTCATTTCCACGCAATGCGTTTCAGTTGTTTAAGCCTACTCTGGCCTGGCCTGGCCTGGCTCGCCTGTACGCACAATGTGCTTATGTCCATTAACCATATTACCGCATCGCTGGTTTCATTTTATTTTTTTATTGCAGGCTCATCAATCACGACAGCCACGAGAGATTCGCAGCGCGCTTTTCCGTTGTTTTGCGCTCCATCGTCACTGGCCGTAAAGGAAAAACAGCCGCAATAAGTTTTGCTAATTTGCAAATTACCCGCAAGTACCCCCCATAGACTTATTTACATGCAGTTACTGGTGTTAAGCTGCGAGCAATCACAGGAGTTGCAGCCCCTGATTGATGCCGGCAAGTGAACTTTAACTGTGGTTTACTAATCAAGCTCATTAATATGCAGCGAAACTGATAACTGCCAGGCGATTACTCCCAGACATAACGCTCATTATGCGCAAAGACAAGTTCAACTTTTTTTTTTGAACTTAGGAAACGATCGAAGCGCGACTTCCGGTCCGGCAGATCTTGCGGATCTTCAAGGCTTTCATAATAAGCATAAAACAAGTAAAGAAAGCTTAAGGCTAATGCTCTCGACTGTTAGATGCCGTTCATACATCATCAATTTAAGCGAAATATTAACAAATGTAATAAAATATTGTATAGGAATTTGCTTCTCCCAAAACTTCAGTGTTTATCCGATTGGGTTGGAATTGGTAGTAAACTACAATTGAACAATTACCTACATAGCTGTTAATTAAGAATATTGTAGTTAATAGACTTATGCTAATATTCAAAAATTAAAAAAATATCTTGAAGGCATTAATATACAAATTTGAAGTGGTCTTGAGGTAACCTTCATTCTAAGTTGTGTGCCTCTAGCTCTTATATGTAGTTATTCAGATCAGCTAGTTTTTTCAGACCAAATCAGTTCGACTGCAGATGCTGATCACGAATATATAACTTGTATATGGACTGCCACACCTCACAAAGCTAATATACCATTTTCTTTAATTTTCAATAAGTGCGCGGTATCATGATATGCCATTTTAATTATATATCACTGAAGAGCTTTGGATTTCTTGGTATTAATAAGCCGCTTATAATTGTATATGTAAGGTGTAAACAGCTTCAGGCAGTATGAACATTTCGTTACGTTTCGAATTGTTGCCGGTTGAGCAAGTTCAGCTCACAGTGGAACTTGTTGTAGTTGCCACCATGCAGAAAAATGGCTAAGAGTCTCAATACAGCGCAGTGGCAGCCTTAAAAACGGTTTTGTGGTGTTGCCGGAAAGCTCGAAATAAATGAAACATTTTGAAAAACGTTTTCTCTCGAAAGTTTAAATTTTCGTAAAGCTTAGAAAATTTATGTAGAGAACCCCAAGCCATTTTTTTTATGTACATAAAATAATATTTATAGTTTTTCATTCTAAATAAAATTTGTATTATTGTTTTTTTTTTTTTTGTATTAATTTGTATTATATTATTTCCAAGTTGCCATCAAATTTAGCAAAATCCTGCAAGAATATATTCAATTAACCAGACATTCTATCAGCGTCTATATTTCACTGGACCGAGTTGTTGAACGTCTAAGCTATTTGAGTATTAATTAGTCAGTGACAAATTAATTTGCCAGGGCCTGCAACAACTTTTCTACTTACAGAACATCTGCTTAGAATTATTTTCAATAAATTCAATGGGTCGCTGCGTTTGCTATATAAGCCAAACTGCTTCCAGTTAAGTCTGTTAATTTAGTTGCAGCCGTCAGGAATTACCCGTCGACATACAATGAGGCTCTGCTTGATTTTGGCTCTCCTTGTCTTCTACGCAGCCTGCTGCCAAGGCCGTAGCAAATGTAAAGGCGAGCCGAGTAAGTCGTTATCCAAACTATATATATACCATATACAGACTAAATCTCTTGGTGTATCTTCTCTTAGTTGCCAATCAAACTTGCAACGAGCCCAGAGATATCGGACACAATCATTCACGTAATTGCAAGAACAGGTACATGCCCTACATGTTCTACTACAGCGAAATCAATGGCAAGTGCTTGTACATGAACTACAAGGGCTGCGGTGGCAATGGCAATCGGTACTGCACCATGGAAGAGTGCAGGCGCAAATGTTTCTCTTCATTAGCAGACCAAGTATATACTCTATAATTCAATAATAATGTATTAATTGATAAGTAATAAATAAATCAAAATAATTATTAATTTTACCGCATAACTCAGTGTTCCATTAGGCCAAACGTAAGCAGGGGGGAGCCAAACAGTTTCAATGCGAAATAGAGAAGGAAATAAATTAGTTGGCAATATGCAGTTGCCGCTACTACTTACCACAATGATGAGCTTGACTCTGGTGTGCATGATGAACTTGCATAGTTCGCCGAGGCAGTCAGCCATTGCTGCAGGCAGATCCGTCAGATGTCGCTGTTCTGTGAGGCCTGGCTGCTGCCCGGAATCTGCAAGTAGATTGAGAATGGAATTCAGTCAAAAACTGTAATGTAAAAGGAGAAACAATCACAGCAGTCACAGTTGCCAAGAGTCCTACCTGTAGGCAGACAGGCACCATGTTTTTACTGCAACAAAAACAACAACAACACCTAACCGACTAGCCTACTAAGCAGACCACTTAAGAGATCTAGAGAGACCTACTGCCACTGACAATGTCTAATGCAGAAAAAACCTTATAAATCTCAACGATTGAATAAAATTACCGGCCTTTAACGAAAGACTTAAGCAACAAACTTTGTCTCCTTCTATTATTTGAAGCCTCGTCGTTCTCACACATGACTTCCGTATTTATTTTTTGAAGGGTTTATAGCAAGCTGCAACTTTAAAATTTGATACTTAGATTTATTTTAAATATTAAAAATTTTTATAAAGTACCGTGAGCGCTGGACGCGATGCAATTTCAGCTGCCAGTGGCATCTATTATAGTTGCTACCCAGCTTACGATTTACTTTAAGCTTCCAAAAGGTACAGTGGCAGCCTTAAAACTAGTTAGTTGGCGCTGCCAAACTTTCGGAAAGAGCAGAATAAGATCTTAGAAAATTATAAAAGGTCTGTTTTTTTTTTATACCATTTACCCATTGAAAATGGGTAAAAAATGGTATATTAACTTTGTGCAAATGTATGTAACAGGCAGAAGGAGGCGTGGCAGACCATACAAAGTATATATATTCTTGATCAGCATCAATAGCCGAGTCGATTTGGTCATGTCCGTCTGTCTGTCCGTCTGTCCGTCTGTCCGTCTGTCCGTCTGTCCGTCTGTCCGTCTGTCCGTCTGTCCGTCTGTATGAACACACAGATCTCAGCTATTAAAAGAGCTAGAGGCACCAGACTTGGTGGGAGTGTGCGTGTATTCAATACACACAAGAAGTTTATTTCAAACTTGATGTGCCACGCCCACCGCCTCCTCAAATCGATAAATGCGTATTTCGATTTTTTCCAAATAATTCAATAACGAAAAGAGATAAACGCACCAAATTTTGTAGGAGGGTGTCTTGCAACATTATGCAGAAGTTGGATTTTAGAATTTTGGATGCCACGCCCACCGCCTCTAAAAAACACATTTTTATAGTTTAAAAGAAAACTAGAAAAGCTAGAAGCGCCAAATTTGAAAGTAAGGTGCCTGGTAACATTACGGAGAATGTTTGATTTTCAACTTTTGGATGCCACGCCCACCGCCCCCACACTATTGCATTTTAAGAAAAGTAGAGAAATAACAAAACATTTTGTTTAACACTCTTGTAGCTTACCATAGTACAGATCTACCCTATAAATTTCAATCCGATCGGACAATAAACACAGAAGTTATAGGCACGAGAAGTTTCGCTCACAGCAGTAGAGGCCCGACGCCGACGCCGACGCCGACGCCGACGCCGACTGCGCACGCCGTCTGCGCACGCACAGTCGTCGTGTAGTCAGTGTGCAGTCAGCATGTGCCATTAGCGTCAATGCATGTGAATTTGTCCTCGAAAATATGCGATGCGTTGTTATTCGCCGAATAAAAGTAATTAATATTAAGAATTAGTTTTTAACAGCGAAAGGTAAATGGTATCTTACTGTCGAGTGCACTCGACTGTAGCTTTCTTTACTTGTTTTAAATTCTATTTTCGTAAAGCATTGGAACTTGATTTGTTATTTGCTGAAATAGTTCATTGTTTTTAATTTATTTCTCAAAAGAGTTTCCTCTCCACTGCAAATTCAATTAACAGAGCATGCGATGCAAACAAAAACACAGCGCATATATTGCACTGGACCGAGCTGTTGAACGTCTAAGCTATTTTTGTATTGATTACTCAGGGACAAATTAATTTGCCAAGGGCCTGCAACAGCTTTTCCATTTACAGAACATCTGCTCCGAATTGTTTTCACTAAATTCAATAGTTCGCTGGGTTTACTATATAAGCCGAACTAATTCCAGTTAAATCAGTTAATTCAGTTTCAACCGTCAGCGCGCAATGAAGTTCATATTGGTTTTGGCTTTCCTCGCACTCTGCGCAGCCCACTGCGAAAGCCTTGCACACCACAAGAAATTGTGTAGCGGCGATCCGAGTAAGTTCTTATATAATAATATATCGATTAGATATATATTTATGCTTTTCTAGTTTTTCAAAAAAACTGCCGCGAGCCCAGAGATAGCGGACACGATCACCTGGAGTGGTGCAAGAAAAGGTTCATGTTCGACATGTGGCACTACAGCGAAACCTTCGGGACATGCATGAAAATGAACTACAGAGGCTGCGGCGGCAATGGCAATCGTTATTGCACAGAGGAAGAGTGCAAGCGCAACTGCATTCCCTCATATTCAGGATAATTATATATAATTATAAATATTTTATATTATTGACTAGCTTAACGATTCAAGTAGGCTTTCTGAAATTTAACGTTGAATGACTTATTTAAGACTTATTTTAATACTTAAGTTATTAATTCTATATTTACAGTTTTGTATAATAAAAATGCAAAAAAAATTAAAAGCTCATAATTGAATTAAATATTTGACTTTTTTACAAATTTTACACTCAACAACAGTCTACCATGCCGCCTTCTGCTTGTTGTATGCATTTGCACAAAGCTAATATACCCTTTTCCAAAATAGGTCAATGGTATAATATAACACATGAATTATACATAATTGGAAGGCTTGAGATTTCAGAGTATTAATTTATATTTATGTTTTATTTGTATTATATTATTATATAATATTATATTATATATTATATTATATTATAGTAAATTATATTAATTATATTATAGTATATTATATTAATTATATTATATTATATAATATTTTATTATATTATACTATGTAAACTGATTCAAGTAGTATGGAACTGCTTGTAGTTGCCACCTGGTCACACTTTGCTGCGAGTCTCAGCCCAGCAGAGTGGCAGCCATAAAGTCAGCATAACAGCGTTGCCAGGCTGTTTGGAAGAGAAGACAAATTCTTGAAAAATTATTGCACTGGACCGGAGTGTGCTAGTTGATTGATTCGCCAAGGGCCTGCAACAACAATGACAACTGTTTCGAATCGCCTTCAACGTATATTTACTATATAAGTCAACCTACTTAACAGTTAATACAGTTCTAGCCCGCAGCTCACAATGAAGTTCTACTTGATTTTGGTTCTTATCGCGCTCCACGCAGCCCACTGCCAGGACATCGGCCATCGCTTCAAGATGTGCAAAGGCGAGCCGAGTAAGTTGCAATACAAACTATATACAACTATAGCTAGAGATTACATATGTTTGCTTAGTTACGACAAATTGTCACGAGCCCAAAAATGTCGGCCATAATAAAGGGAGATTGTGTGTTACCAGGCGTTCACCCGACATGTACCACTATAGCAAAGTCTTTGGCGAATGCAGAAAACTGATCTACAGAGGCTGCGGCGGCAATGGCAATCGTCATTGCTCAGAGGACGCGTGCAAGCGCAGGTGCGTTCCTCCATACACAGGATAATTTTCTATAATTTGTAATAATATCAAATTGAAAAGTTGAAAATGTTGGAAATTTTCGGAATTTGAGAAATAAGTTGAAACTAAGCACTACTTGGTAATATGAACCATAAATCGATTTGTTCGATTTATAATGTTATAAAACATTCTCGTAGCTGTCAGTAAAATCTATCTATCGATCTACCCTAAAAATTGCCACCCGATCGGGCAATAAAAATAGAATTTATAGGCGCGTAAAGTTTCCCATACAAAATTGCAGCGACGCAGTCGGTATTTGACTCTCCAGTGCACTTCACTGCAGCTTTCTCTACTTGCCTGAATGTAATTACAATTAAGGTATTAAGGTAAAAATTATTAATTATATATTAATAGTTTTATAATAGTATAATAGTTATGTATAATAAATATTATATGCAAATAAATTGAATTTAACTAATTATTTAACTGAATTAAAATTATTTTACTCTCAGCAGCTGCTCATGGCCAAATGCTGAGCACAAATATATATAAGAGCTATCACTTATTGCTGTTACTTGTATTTACACAAAGCTAATATACCATACTCGATCATAAGTGAATGGTATAATATATAACTTGAATATTATATTTTATATTATTAATATATAATTGTGAGGCTTAAGATTGCAGAGCATTTTATTTTGTAATGTATTATTTTTATTTATATATTATATATATAATTATTAATTATTATATAATATTTGTATATTTTTATAGCTTCATTTCAAATTGTAGCGGTCTGAACAAGTTCAGTTCCCAATGGAACTTGTTGTGGCTGCCACCTGGTAGCAACTCGCTGGCAGAGTGGCAACACTAAAAACGCTTCAAGCGCGTTGCCAGACTGACTGAATGAGAAGGGAAATTCTGAAAAAGAAAACCTAGGGTATTTATGCCTTACATATTAAATATTTTAAATTCTGTAAAGCTGAAAGTATTTATATAGGGCGCCCACGTTTAAGCCCCTGATTCATAGTGAAAATATCAAAAATTATTTTCCACTAGCATAGCTTTTCATTCGGGGTTGCTCTGACCTTTGCATTGATATTTGCTGCTGTTGTGCGTGCTCGCTTCTGCTTCTTGGCAATCATTTTAGTTTATTTGAGTTAATGTTATGTTTTTATGTGTATATATATTCAATGACGCTTAATCACAGATCAATTTTTAAAATTTCATTTGACTTAGAAGTTAAGAAACAAAATACAAAATTTCACAAAGTGTACGACTCCGGCTCAGATCGCATATCTATCATCTGCATGTTAATAGTCATTATAATAGTAATAATAATAATATTATATATATATGAGCTACAGACAAACGGATTTGGATTTGGATTTGGCTTAGGCAGCGGGCGATGATAATGGGGAAGTGAGATTTACTTCTGCTCTATGTGATTATGTACAGATTGTGAATTTACTTTAAAGTTAGGCATACGCTCAGCTCAGATCCGCAGACACACATATATATATATATATATATATATATATATGTATAGATACAACTATAGATATAGACGAATCTGCTTGGCAAATGCATTTATATTTGCTTATGCTTGTTCTAGAACGTACATCGTTATTTCTTGTGTTTGTTTGCAGTCTCAAAATTGTTTATGGGCTTTGTTGAACATAGATACATGGATAAATGGATACATGAAATGACAATGGGGGTATGGACCCGGTCTGGGGTTGCGTATACAAAGCTAAAACAAAAGAAATGTTGAACCCAAGTCGAGCTGGTCGTCCAGTGCCAGTCGGAATACTTTCAACATGATAATAGAGAGACATAAGGGAGGAGGAGGAGGAGGAGGAGGAGGCGAGCGGGCACAATCACTTCTTGATGAGACTCTCGCAGCTGCTGCTGAGATTTGGCAGCGACTTGAAGAACAGACGCGAACGATCCATTTGCGCGTCCATCGTGGCGTTGCTGCTGCTGCTCTTGTTGTGCTGCTCCGCGCCGATGGCCTCATCCACGCCCTTGTCAAAAGAACGACGCAGCGTCAGCTGCTGCTGCTGCGGATTGCTGGCATAGGCAGCGGGCGGCGAGAGCGGCGACGTGGGCAGCTCCATATCCAGCACGGTGTCGCCATGCTGCTGGCGCTGCTGCTGCTCCAGCTCCAGCTTGGTGTCCGAGTAGCGACGTATAGAGTCATCGTCATCGAGCACAAGTCGACACTCGGCGGCGACACCGCAGCAGTCCAGCTCCGGCTGCTCCTCGGCGCTCAGTATGCTCGAGTGGCGATGATGATAATCGATCTTTGGTGGTGTGCTGTAGTCGTAGGTCAGCGGTGTTGCCACGCCCACGCACATGGGCGAGTCGTTGAGTATATCACGGTTCTCGAGAAATATGGACGAGTTGGAGTAGCGCTTCGATTGATGCGGCTTGTAGACGAAGCCGCCCAATCCATTGGCCACCGCATGCGAGACGCCCGAGCTGATCGAAGGCGCCTTGTGCTCGCCACTACCTGCATAAAGGAATAAAGTTTGCGATTAGCTCAAGTGACTGCTGTGCCCTCGCACTACCGACCACTAAAGCTGCTCAGCTGCATCGCATGCTCACGGCCCGTGTCCGTGGAGATGCCACTGGCACTGAGATCCTGACGCGAGCCAGCGCACAGATCCGCCGCTGAGCCACGGCTGGAGCTCTCCGAATGCTCGAGCACATTGTGTATGGAGTCATGGAACGGCGTCATGCTGCCCGAGCCCTGCGGGCAGGGCCGGAACGATGAGATCTGCGAGACGACATCGTCCAGTGCCCAGTCGCGATCGTAATTGTGCTGCGACTGCGAGCACTCAATGTTGGCGGCCACAGCCACCTGGCCGAGCTGCTGCTGGCCGCCCTGCTGCTGACTCTGCGCATGCGCATCCTCCGTCTGTGTGCCCGCACTGTTGCTGCTGCTGTGTGGCACAACGTCCAGCTGCAGCTGCATGTGATGTGGCGAGGCGTTCAGCAGGCGCTGCTGCAGCTGCAGCTGCATTTGCTGCTGATGCTGATGCTGATGCAGGCCCCCAGTCGATGTGGCACTGTCCAAGGCACTGCAGCTGGAGTCGTGGTGTGCCGTGCCATGAGCTCCAGCGCCTGCTCCAGCAGCAGCATTGATCTCCACGGTGCCGCAGACAGGACCGCCATGGGCCAGCGAACTGTGCGCCTCGCTGAAATGATGATGGGCGGCGACCGGCGAAGGCGGCGCCATGGGATGGATCTTCTCCGGTGCATTCTGAATAAGCAGAATCCTGCAAGAGTACAATTAAAATAGAATTAAATACAGCGTATCGAAGTGTGCAAATTGATTGATTTGCCAAGGGCCTGCTACAACAATTGCAACTGTTTCGAATTGCCTTCGACCTAGATTTTTCTATATAAGCCAAGCTACTTAACCGTTTACACAGTTCTACACAATGAAGTTCTGCCTGATTCTAGTACTCATCGCGCACTGCCAGGGCTTTGGCCATCGCCTCAAGAAGTGCAAAGGCGAGCCGAGTAAGTGGCTACACAAACTATATACAACTATAGTTAGTGATGTTTACGTATGTTTGCCTAGTTACAACCAATTGCCACGAGCCCAGAAATGTCGGCCATAACGAAGTGCGTATGTGTAAGGCCAGGCGCTCGCCCGACATGTACCACTATAGCCAACTCTTTGGCGAGTGCCGGAAACTGATCTACAGAGGCTGCGGCGGCAATGGCAATCGTCATTGCTCCGAGGAAGCGTGCAAGCGCATGTGCCCTAATAATACAACACTTTCACGTTCCATGTATCTTGAATAACTATTAATATTATCACATATTTGATGATGAGTCGAAATAGTGCATAATTTAAATTTACTTAAAATTATTATTGATTCCGCTAAAATTCAATGCTGGCTTCATTACGTTAACTGAATTTATAAATAATTATAAATAATGATGAATCGAAATAGTGCATAATTTAAATTTACTTAAAATTATTATTGATTTCGCTAAAATTCAATGCTGACTTCACTTTACGTTAACTGATTTAATAAATAATTATAATTAATTTAATTATTAATTAAAAATTCATTTACAATTATTTAAAATTATTATTGATTTCGCTAAAATTCAATGCTGACTTCATTTTACGTTAACTGAATTAATAAATAATTATAAATAATGATGAATCGAAGTAGTGCATAATTTAAATTTACTTAAAATTATTGCTGATTTCGCTAAAATTAGGCAACTGCACTGTTCTGATGCTGACTTCATTTTACGTTAACTGAATTAATAATTAATTATAAATAATGTTGTTAATAAGTGCATAATTTAACTTTACTTAAAATTATTATTGATTCCGCTAAAATTCATTTTACGTTAACCGAATTTATAAATAATTATAAATAAATAGTGCATAATTTAAAAACTATTGTTGATTTCTCTAAAATAAGTTTGCCTTTCCTGAACTCAATGCTGACTTCATTTTACGTTAACTAAATTAATAAATAATTTTCGAAAATTACTTAAAAATATTTGAATATTTCCTTCGGCAAATAGGCATAAGTTCTATAATTATTCATACTTTTTGGGGCACAACTTAACCAATTTTGCTACGTATTGCCCAATCAATATAGACGTATAGTTCTCCCTCTACAACTGATCAACTTCGTATCTATACTAAAGCTTTAAGTTTGCTGCCTTTCGCTATGCTAGCACAAATCCAATCGATTGTGACACCTGCCTGTTGCGTGCCTTCCAGCGATGGCAGAGATGCAAATAGGCCTTGCACTGAATGTACATGAAGACAATGCCGCCAGTGAGTCCCACGGTGACAACGCCCAGCTTTGTCCAGAAGGGCCAATCTGTATGAGTGTGTGTGTGTGTGAGAGTAAATGCAATTGAGTTGAGTCATACAACAAGCAACGGGGGGGTAGGGTAGTGAGTGTAGGGTAGGGTTAATAGCATATACATACCAATCACTCCACGCTTGACATCGTCGGCGGCCCGCTCGATGAGCACACACAGCGACCAGATGACACACAGCGCGGCCGCACAGTGGAATAGCACCGTGCAGCAAAGCCGGCGCCGCTCAATGCTGGAGATGTCAAGGCTGCGCCACTGTACGCCAGGGGGAAGCCAAACACAGTGCCAATGCGAAATAGAGAAGAATAGAAAATAAATTAGTTGGCAATAGAGGCAGATGAGGCTGCTGCTGCTTACCTCGTTGAAGGGCTTGATTTTGGTGTGCATGATGAAGGGGAACTTGCAGAGTTCGCAGGAGTTGGTCGCCGAGGCGGTCAGCCATTGCTGCAGGCAGGCCTGATGCACGTACTTCAGGCTGCCCGAACAGTAGCAGGGCGTGAGCAGCGGATTCTGTGGATCGCTCTCGCAGTGACAGATCCGGCAGATGTCGCCGCTGTTCTGTGAGGCCTGGCTGCTGCCCGAGCCGAATCTGCAAGAAATGATAGAATGAGAAAGTCGAAATCAATGTGGAAGTTAACTTCTGACATTTGCAATGGAGTCAAGTCAAGGTGTGCGTGCGTGTGCTGACGTCTGACCTTTTATCACGCTAAAACGGAACACTCGACTGAAATGGGGACTGGGGCGAGTGCCAGACATGATTGGCAGCAGCAAACCCCCGACTCAGACAGCTCGAGGGCTTTGTGCGGCGGCTCAACAAAGGATTCGCAGGATGCGCCACTGTCTGCGTGCGCAAATGTGATATATAGATATATACGAGGGTCGTTCAATAAGTCTTTAGAAAAAATAAATAATAATAATAATTATAAAAACACTGTTTTTTGCAGAATTTTTTTTTATTTTTCAACATAGTCCCCTTTTAGCTCTACACACTTTGCCAATGGTTTTTCCAACATTTTTATCCCGTCCAAAAAATAGGATTTCGGATTTCTTCACTCGGATTTTCTAAGGACTTATTGAACGACCCTCATATATATATATGATAATACATATATATATATATATTTTTTTTTATATATATGTACAATGCATGGTGTGTCTCTCTACCTCACAACAGCTAACTTAAATTATTTACCAACTCGAGATTTATTGAAATGAGTCGCAGCTAACGTAGCGGATGCACGTAATATTAATGAAAACTTATGCGTTTTCCGCTTTACAGCAGCAGCTGCATACGGTGCACCCACACACACACACACACACACACACACACACACACACACACACACACACACACACACACACACACCGTTTGGCAAACAAATGCATGCAAATGAATCACAATCAGTTGACAGTGCAATTCGTAGTCGATCTTTGGCCGAATGCACATAGTGTCACGTTTGGCTAAAAGTAATATCTATATGTATATATATACAGTATTTATACTAGAAATTTGCATATATGCTTTGGGCGGTCTCGATCAACATTTGCGAAACAATTTGCACAGAACTTAGTGTAGACGTGTCCAAAAGTAAATACGCTCACTTAACGTAGTTAGCACCAGGCATTTAATCTGCAAGGGATCGGGCAAGGGCTATACATATAGGTTTATTCGCGCGTTAAGTGACTGCGAGAGTTCAACTGATAAAGGCTACGTTTCTACCCCCCCCCCCTCCCCCCTTAACCTTCCCTCCTGCCTGTAGTTTTATTTTTGGGCAAACAGGTTTCCGTTTTTAATTGTCGCGGGGTGTAGCCAGTGAGTTACATAATACCCAAAGGCGGAGCGAGCAGTGGGGGAAGACAGTTGCAGTCGGAATTAAATTTATACAAAACAAAAACAAAAAAAACGAACAAGATTTCAACATTTTCAATTCGTGTTTTCGTTGTATCTCTCCACATACAGAACTCACAGCTCTGTCAAAAAAATATGCGATTTTCATTTGAGCTGAATTTTTAGTTTTAGTAATGATTTGGCAGCACAATTTTATGTATCTAAGAGATTTAATTCGAATAAGGGCATGCCCCTTAAAAATTAAAATATATATTTATTAGTTTATAAAAACTAACTAACTTTGACATAAAAAATATACTTTAAAGCAGTATCTTTTACAAAATAACAAAATACCTATATCTGAGCAACCAACTTTCATAACATTTCCAAAAAAAAACAAGTGAAGAAAGCTACAGTCGAGTGCACTCGACAGTAAGATACCATTTACCTTTCGCTGTTAAAAACTAATTCTTAATATTAATTACTTTTATTCGGCGAATAACAACGCATCGCATATTTTCGAGGACAAATTCACATGCATTGACGCTAATGGCACATGCCGACTGCACACTGACTACACGACGACTGTGGGTGCGCAGTCGGCGTCGGCGTCGGCGTCGGCGTCGGGCCTCTACTGCTGTGAGCGAAACTTCTCGTGCCTATAACTTCTGTGTTTATTGTCCGATCGGATTGAAATTTATAGGGTAGATCTGTACTATGGGAAGCTACAAGAGTGTTAAAAAAAATGTTTTGTTATTTCCCTACTTTTCTTAAAATGCAATAGTGTGGGGGCGGTGGGCGTGGCATCCAAAAGTTGATAATCAAACATTCTCCGTAATGATACCAGGCACCTTACTTTCAAATTTGGCGCTTCTAGTTTTTCTAGTGTTCTTTTAAACTATAAAAATGTGTTTTTTAGAGGCGGTGGGCATGGCAACCAAAATTCTAAAATCCAACTTCTGCATAATGTTGCAAGACACCCTCCTACCAAATTTGGTGCGTTTATCTCTTTTCGTTATTGAATTATTTGGAAAAAATCGAAATACGCATTTATCGATTTGCGGAGGCGTGGCACATCAAGTTTGAAATAAACTTCTTGTGTGTATTGAATACATGCACACTCCCACCAAGTCTGGTGCCTCTAGCTCTTTTAATAGTTGAGATCTGTGTGTTCATACAGACGGACAGACGGACAGACAGACGGACATGACCAAATCGACCAAATCGACAAATCGACAAATCGGCTATTGATGCTGATCAAGAATATATATACTTTGTATGGTCTGCCACGCCTTCTTCTGCCTGTTACATACATTTGCACAAAGTTAATATACCATTTTTTACCCATTTTCAATGGGTAAATGGTATAATAACACATTTTACCTGCAAACCTAATACTATATATGGTTTATGATTTTATATGCCTCTTATTGATACTATATCAAAATATCTATTACTTTATCGTTATCAAAAAAATATGGTAATAATTTCTTTTTGATATTTTATTAATACGCCTAAGAAGTTAAGTTTTTACCAGATTTTAAACACCGCAATACAGTTTTATTCACTTTTATGCTATTAAAAGAAGGCTCAGTAAAAAAAAAAAAACGGAATTCTTTTTAATATTTTGACACTAACTCTTATTAAAATTGTACAAAAAGTATATTTCTTGCTTCAAATTAAATTCAGCCAATCAAAATCAATATAAATGTATTTTTTTAAATTTCCTAATGCTTTATCAGCTGAATTTCACAATTCATCGTAATTACTATTTCTAATAAGTGAACAATAATAATTTAAATCCAATTATAATAAATAAATATAATAAATAATAAATAAATATAATAAATAAATATAATAAATAAATATAATAAATAAATATAATAAATAAATATAATAAATAATTTAATCAAATTTAAAATTTGGAGAGACACTGATTTTGCTAGCGAGCTTTTAGCTTTTGAACTCTGGTTTATTTGACCTGTTAAAATTCCCAGCTGCTTATAATCTTTAAATTGTACTATTATGCAGTATTTTAGTATTAGTTTCGTAGAAATATTTAATATACATATACAAATTCCTTAATTTATTTTTGTTTACTTGTAATTGCTTATCAATGTGGGATTTTGTGCCCAGTTCCCAGTAATTATTCAGATAAGCAGCGCCCATACAAGGCATACAAATAGGCGTATGTGTGTGTGGGTCCCTATATTGAAAATTTCTATTGTTTCCGAGTAAAACAACTACACTACGTGCTAGCAATGGGTATGACAGTATTAACGGTCAGAGTGTAACGAAAGCCACAACTATGAATTCATCACAAAAATTAAAGTATTGTCCATTCGATTGATTTCGATTGTTATCAGCAACGGATCAGCTATATATATATATAGACGCGTTCTTTTCGTGTGTTTTAATGGCAATTCGATTTCAGGTCAATTACTTGATTTGCTGTTAATTTCACCCGACAAGGCGATAAACGTCAGCTGTCGCGCTATTAATGCCACAAACATGATTATTCAAAGTGCGCCGGACTTTTGGATTATTTACGTCATAAGCCGCCGTAGAGTGCCTGAATGCATTATAAATGCACAATGCTCTGTGCAGTAGATTCCGGTTCAATTTGCCCGTTGGCAGTCACGTTTCAATCTGCCGGTTGAATTGTGTTGGCCAAGTTCATGGCGTTGGCAATTAGACGAGCGCGAGAGTGCGCTGCTATCATTATATGTCTGGGCTGGTTACGCCCCCCCCCCGTGAGAATATAACTACATTAGCCGGCAATAGACACACGAGGGAAACAAACACGTCAATTGGGCAAAAAAAAAAAGGGGGGGAAAAATTGGATTTTAGTCGTTTTAGTTGAGGTACTTTTACTTTTGCCCCTTTAGGTAGCATTTTGTTTGTCCGTGCGCTTGTGTAAGTGTGTTCGAACGAACGGACAGTGCGTGATTGAGCCGAAGGACACGGCAGGACACACGGACAGGCGCACCAAGCGGACAGACACACGGCCGCAAAGCCAACGAAGCGTTTACTGTTTGTGGTGTTTGCTGTTGTTGTTGCTGTTGCTGTTGTTGTTGCTGTTGCTGTTGCTGTTGCTATTGTTGTTGTTGCTGTCATCACATTTGTTGTGGGTCTGTGCACAGTCTGGGGCCATGGCCACGTACCACAATTGCCCTGCTGCTCGGCAATTGACTGTCCTTGGATCAATAAAACGCATTTCAGCCCAACTATGGCAGGGCACACAGCAGCTAGCAGCTCTGACCATACACTCTCCGGCCTCATACTTCATGCAGTACATACAAATATAGCTATACACACTGCCACTGCAAATTAGCCAGCGCAATATATTTTTTTTTTTTTTTTTTTTTTTTGCCTGCCCAATTTTTGGCTCGTATTTTTACCGTACTTTACTTTCATTTTTGGCCCACATAAGTTACTGCTGCTGTATCCTTTGGGCTGCTCTACTCATTTATATGCGTATTTTCCTTTATTTTATGACTTCATTAGATAATAGGCTCAGCTCGGGAGCCGTCAGCAGCAGCAGAGGCCGCGCCAGACTGGCGACATGCCTTTTCCCCCCCTTCAGGCCTTTGCTGCCAGCTTATACTTTGGCGGAGGCTGCTGCTGCTCTTAGCCCTGTTTCCTGCTGCTATCCCCCCTTAGCACTGAGCTGGCTGTTGTTTTTATGGCCGGCGCGTAAACAAATTTCACGTCTGCCTCGCTCGATAATTGCGTACAATTAGTGTATCCAAATTGAGGCGCGATCATGTCACAAAAATTAAGTGTCAGACAAAGAGGAGCTGCAAGCAAATACGCAGTTGCTTTGGAGCCAGAAGATTTTAAGCTCAAAGCTGCAGAATACCCAATAGCCATATATATATATATATATATGATATCTGCGTGTATATACGACTGATATCTATGGACTATTTATCGTGCATTCTGTTTGAGTACTTAAGTCTGTCAGTGCTTTGGCCGCTTGAGCGCGCTGCTTTATCGTATCGATAAGATAGACGCATGGTACTGCGCCCAGCACGACTACTACATATGCTGTAATTAATTGCACTTATAGGCTGAGGAAATTCCAAGTAAAAGGATTAACAATCGTTTTCCCGTAGTAGGCCCCCTATATTCCAGCGCAGCATTCAAGGTCATAACTTTTTAATAGCTGCTAATGAGGCAGTCTAATTGCTGCATCTGACACTATATAATTTAAATCTATGTCGATCTATGCACTATATAATTTTCTGCAATTATACCAAGCTACGTTAAGGCATAGACTCAAGCTTCAGCTTGTATTTAGAGATATACATACTATGGGCAAAAAGTAAGGTGAATATTTTTGTAAAGTCAAAATTCTTTATTTATTCTCCTAAATCAATTTCATACCCTTCAAAGTAATCCCCTCCCGATAAAATACACTTATGCCAACGTTTTTTCAAATCCTCGAAACAGGCAAAATAGTCCCTTTTCGGTATAGCCATGAGCGCCCTCGTCGATTCCGCTATTATCTCTTCAATCGACTCGAAACGCGTTCCCCGGAGTGGTCTCTTGAGTTTTGGGAATAGCCAGAAGTCACAACAAAATATGATGGCACTTCTCTGCTCAATTAAATCAGACATTGTAAAAATCGCCAAATGCACTATTGATCGTTTGGTAAACAAAAGCGTAAATATAATACTACTATAATACTGACATTGACATGAAATTCTCGCCAAATGTCATCAACAGTCCTGCCAACTCGAGAAAAAAAAGAACTAGTTCGCCATCTTAAGCCCGCGAATTTTAAATGGAAAATTCACCTTACTTTTTGCTCACAGTAGTATATATTAAAATATATGTATATAGTATAGTACGTAGACGAACAAAGAAGCCAAGTAAGCTGCAGGGCAGGCAGGGAAGCAGGAAGTTGCAGCGCTCTCAAGACACTTGAAGACGCGTAGCTCAGGCTTCGACAAATAAGTTGAACTAATAATTATATTATACGCTGCGCGTGTGCCAGGGCAGCGGAGTATGTGGTACAAATGCATAAACTATCGCATTGGAAGCCGGCAGACAGGTGCACAATTTCAACAAAGCTGCAAAGCAACAACAGCAACAATAACTACAACAACAATAAATAAAACAACTACAGTTAAACAACTTTCGTTCTCTTTTTCGAGTTGGTTTCGAGTTTCCCCGACGCGTTTGCCCTTGCCGAGCACTTCCGCCAACGCCTCAAGCTTATATCTACATATACTAAGCATATACACTATATACACATTTATGTATGTGCTATATCTGTATATAAGCCCGGCTATTGCGTGTAATCAGTCAGTCAGTGGAGTCGCTATCGGGCAATCAATTGAATCAGTTGGCCGCAGGAATTATGGCATTACGGCATTATGGCTTCCACAATATGTGACTGGAGTAATTAATAGTCCACCCCCCCCCCTCCCCCGACCAGCTTGCGTAGCACACGTAACGTATACGCAACGTATTACGACAATACGCAGTAGCGTATGGAATCAATCGAAGGAATACAAAAAAAAAATATGTATAAAAAAATTATATACATATATACGCTTAAGTGTGACGGGACTTGAGAGTTAAAAGCAACCGCACCCTCTACCCCCCTCCCCATCCCCTGTAGTGCTTTGTTTTGCCTACTGTTGACTTTTCATATTTTGCGCTTTATTTGCGCTGTTTTGCACTTGTTTTCGAGTCAACAGGTTTGCCAAAAGTCAGGCGCCACGAATAGTAAAATAAAGCTGACTATATATGCATATATATTATTTTTTTTAAACGCTCTACAGACCAAAATTCAGCGGCGCAAAGCGCTTTAAAATTGAGTTCAATAAATGCATGGGCAAATTAAAAATTAATTTAATAATTTACAGAGCATGCAGTCGTCGGCTTAGCATTTATAAAAAAATATATTCGAGTTGATTACACGCTCTCACTGCCAGCATACAGAGATTTTCGAAGAACTAACCCGCAGCTGCTACACTGCAGTAAATACTTGCTAATCTATATATATATATACCATATATATATGGCTGTTGTAACTGTCGTGCAGGCATTATCAGTTCATATATTTGGCTTCGCTGCATGCCATAAAAATTGGCAAAGCCACTCGACAAATATGTAAGCAGCGACTCAGGCGAGCGAGTTGGGTAAATATTTGAAAGCAACAACAACACGCACGGGTGCCTGAGATTTCCACACTGATAAGGAGTCACCACTGTGCCCGAGTGTGGACAGCTTGGCAGCCTGTCCACACTGCTGTATAAATTAAAATGACGCCTGGAAAAGTGTAAGTTGCGGTGAAAACTGCACAACACACACACACGCACACGCACAACTGTGAATGAATCGGCATGAATGAAGGGCGCGCGAATCACAGTTGCAATTACAAATCATAACTAATTACTAATTAGACAGCGAGTGTCGATTACTCGACACCCCGGACAGATTGAGTATGCATTCAAATGCTCAGCATTTGCATTTCAATTGAAGCGCCAGCGTATCGCAATGGCATACTACATATGCATGTATGTTAATCCAGCGACACGCTCCCAATGAATTCATTAATATATAGTCGAAGCAATTATTTATACACGTAGCACTAGCTAATGCCGGCAGTACTAACACTGCCAGTTATCTGGCTAATTGCCGTCGTTAACATGCACCAGATGTCACTACATTGACCACATTGACCAGGCCACACTGCTTCTGTTTTGCTATCTCAGTGACGCATCGCTCGCTTGGCCCATTGCAATTGGGAAGCACTGTTTTTGCAAAACAGACGCAGAAGTGAATAAAAAAAAAATATATATATATACATGATCTTGATATTAACAAACGTGTCAGTCAGAACGTCTTTTGCCTTAAAACATATTGCTGATAGTTTTATTTTATTTTTTAATTTTATTTTTATTTAAGTTGAACTACTATAGCATCGATCTGTAATAGTATTTTTGTGTGAGCCTAATAATGATATGTATATTTGAATATAGTGAGAGAATTTTGATAAAGCTTTCCTTTTCGTTCTTTTCGAATTTTTTTTGCTGATTAATTGCAATATCTCGAGAATTTCTCTATAATGGAAGAACTTTAATATATTGGTTTGACTATATGCTAAAATTCTAAAAGCTCCAAGTAATTTCGAATTAATATGAATATAATATATGCATTAAGGTTCTATTTACTGATTTCTCGTATAGCTGGCATAGAATACATTCTTAATTCTTGTTAGTTTATAAGAAAATAAATAGTTTGGCTGTATACTATATATAATATATAATTCTGATTAATTTCAATTAAATATGAATATAAAATATGCATGAAAGTTCCATCTACTGATAGATCTTATAAATGTTTACAAGAAATCGCAACTGAAACTTACTCCTACAGTATATTCCAACAAACGTTTCAACGTAATAACATTCGATCAATCGATTAAGCTTTTTAAATTCATTATGTAAAAATTATTGCAAACCATATCAACGTTTTCATAAAGAATCTAAAAATATATTATAGTGACAATAGTATGTAGTATCATGTCAATTTCAATGAAATCGTATTACTACATACATACATCCTAAATTGCTCGCATTCACTAGATCTAATGATTAATTTTAATCAAAATTTCAACAAAATATGACTTCTATATTATATAGAAAATCAATTTTTTCGAGTTCTATAAAAATAATATAACGTAGTGGTTGCGTAGTAATCCAAATTTCAACAAAATATGACTTCTGTAGTATATATAAAATCAAGCTAAATTTTTTTGAGTTCTATGCATAAAATATTGTAGTGGTTTCGCAGTAACAGTAACTGCAATATTTAAAAGAAAATCAGTGAAATTTTCTTGAACTTGATTTGAATAAAATATCATCATATTACTATATCCTATAGCTGCTCTGCTTTCAAGTTGCCCGCTCGGACTCTGATTAATTGCAATTAAATATTAATATAATATATATGCTTGTTTAAGTATGCCATTAGCTTTTCGCAATTATTTCGAAACGACTTTTCAGCTTTTTAAATGAACTTTATCTAAAACCAACCACATTTTACTGCCGCTTAAACATTTTTAGATCGTTTTCCCCCCGACTTTATTGTGACATTGGCCGAAACGAGGGCGCAAGGCGGGGACAACTGCCGGACAATAGAATTTTATACGTTTTTTTTTTACATTTTTATTTGCATTATTTTTTTTTGCATTTTTTATTTGGGTACGCCTGCACTGGCAAGAGCAAGAGCTTACCTGACATTCGCGTAGTGCTGGCCCGAACCTCCGGTGCTCCAGTCCACGGGCTCAATATCCGATGATGTTTTTGCGTTCTCGCACGACATACTTGTGTTATTGTTTTTGTTATTGTTTGCCTGGCCGTTGTTGTTGTTGTTGCTGTTCCTGCTGCTGCTGCCCTGCATTCAACGGGGATGCAGCAGTGGCCTGCGAGAGATCTGGTCACTCTAACGTTTTGTTTTCCTTTTCCCTCTTTTTTGTGACCCTTCGCAGCGGCGGCGCCCTGGGGCCGAGCTGTACGATTTTCTTTTCTCCTTTGTTGTTGCTCTTCGTTTCTTTTTTTTTTTGTTCTTTTGCTCTCGCTTTTTTCTTGCTGAATTTTTGTTTATTTTGAACTGGTAAACAGATGGTATTTATGTCTGGCGAAACGCTCGCCTCTAATTGATGATTATTTTTTCACACTTTTCGTTCGTTGACTTTGCGGGGCTTACTTCGATTTTTGTTGTTGTTGTTGTTGTTGTTGCAAAATGAATAATGGGAAACTGAGAGCAACGAATCCAAATGCGAATGTGAAATGTCTATATAGTATATAAATACATATAAAATATCTATTGCACTTTGACGTACGCTTTCGAGGCAAATGAACTTCTGCAATATCGCTGCCTCTGCCGCTGCCTCCGCCTCTGCCGCTACCACTGCCACTGCTTCTGCCTGTGTACTCGATGCGAATCGGTCAGTGTGTGTGTGCGTGTGTGTGTGTCTATTATTATATTTCTGCTGCTGCACAAAGAGTGGTGCGACTTTAGCGGCATAAACTCACGGCCCGTTTGTTTCAGTCTTCGATATGCGCGTTATTTCACATATTTCGCTAGACTTTTACTGCGCTGCGCTCGGATTACAAATAAAACAAAGACATTTCGATTGGACCTGCGACAGCGGCGCACTTGCACAAACGAGGGCTGAGACGACACTGCGCAGTGTGACCGTGCGTCGCAATTGCGAGAATACCAACAGTAAATACCAAACGATAGCTGCGTTTGTGCTTGCTAACATCGTTATATCGCTGCGCGCATGCCTATCGATAGTGATAGTATCACTTCACTCCATCGTCTCTGTCAGTGCATTTTGTCTATTGTTAGTTTTTTATTTTTGTCTACTGCCATCGAAATGGGTTCACACCTGTGCTACGACATGCTCAAGCAACTGGCACTCGAGGGTGCCAAACCCGACGACTTGGAGGCGCTCAAGAAGCTCTTCTCCAGCGAAATTAGCTCCGCCCGCAAGTCTGACCGGATAAGCACCATAAACGAACTGATCGATTGCCTGGAACGCAACGACGTGATCAGCGAGGATAATGTGAAACCGCTGGGATTGCTGGGCAAGCCCAATGCAAAGCTACAGCAGTCGCTAGACGACTACCAGTCGGTCGAGCTGTTCAAGCCGTCCGTCAACGCTTATCGGGAACAGCGTCTGGCCGAGGAGCTGCAGCAGCAACTGCACATAAGCGCTGTGACGGCGCCGACGTCGACGTCGCAGCCGCAGCAGCAGCCACAGCCACAGCACTACGTGGTGGCCGCACAGTTTACGGAGCAGAAGCGCAGCGCCATCTACACTAGAATCGCTAAGGAACTGGGTCGCTCCTGGCGCAATCTCGGCCGGCAGCTTGACATTGCCGAGGGCACTATGGACGAGATCGAGCAGCGTTTCCCCAACGATCTCAAGTCGCGCATACTCCGGCTGCTGCAGATCTTCGAGGAGGACGAGTGCAACGATCCGAGAAAGCTGCTGCTGCAGCTCTGCCAGGGATTGGCCGACTGCGGGCGCAAGGATCTGCGCCGCAAGGTCGAGCAGATAATGTCGTACTAGTCTCCAGATATATATATACATATATATAATAGGTATAGATATATATGTCGCTATTTATTTATTATATATATATATATATATATATGTATATAAGTCACTATATATATACAATATACATATATAGATATACAGTACCTATTCTATTATATACACATATATATATATATATATATCTATCGATATTTCTAAGAGCAGTTCTTCCCATATCCCGTGTGCTACAATTAATGATTAAACCTTACTTTTTATATATATTTTCGCATATTCCATGACACTGACTACAAAAAGCGGGGCTATTGATAATTTGCACCGATTTCTGATAACAAGGGAGTTTTTGGAGGGGGTTTTTTTTGTTTTTCTTCATTTCTTGTTTGGGCTCTTCTTTCCTTCACAGTATTACGCTTGAACGGTTAAAACCAGTAATAAAGGCAACACAACAAATAGCTTGAACGTTGCGAAGAATTCCGACGAGGAGACGAGTGTGTAGTTGTAGTTGTTGTTGTTACTGTTGTTGTTGTTGTTGTTGCTGCTGCTGTTGTTGTTTGTTTACAAAGTGTAGATCGATTTGACGCTGGAGCCCTGCTTGACCATGGTGTCCTTGTGCAGCTGATATTGCAGCAGGTTCTGGCGTCCCAGACGCAGAGCCTCGCGTAATTTGTGCCCAATTTCCAGAGCGGCTTCCTCGTTGTTACCATTGGCGGTCCAAATGGCTACAAAGATATATATATATATATTTATTTGTATATATGTATTTATCGACTGGCACTACTCACAAATCTTATTGCTCTTGCCGCGTATGTTGACGACAGCTCCGCAAATTTGATCGGAATGATCGAATGCCTCGCCAATCAGGCACAGCAGCTGCAGGTGAAGCAAATAAATATATGTATTTACTATACAAAATGAATAAGCCCAAACGCGCACTCACCACATCGAGCCACAGGTTGTCCAGGTCATTCTTGGAGCTCTTGTTCAGCGTGATCACCCAGCGACCACCCTGCTTGTTGGCAGCATCTTCCCACATGGGGCTGCGCAAGTGCAGAAGAGATTAGATCAGTTAGAATTAAAGGAATCATGCGGGGTCCTCTGCAGCACCTACCGTATGGTCTTCTTGAAGAGCGAGTAGTCGCTGCCGAGCTTAATCTCCGATGGCGGCTTAATGTGATTGTATAGGCTCCAGAAGTCCTCGACTGTGTCGAAGCTGGTGATTTCGTTTTGCATGTCCTCCCACGACTTGGAGCGATCGTTCTCCAAGTACCAGAGCGTCCATGTGTTCTGCAGCGGGTGTTTGTACAAATGCTCGGTGCGCACTGAGGCATCGTCCGACTGCTGCTCACCGCCGGAGGCGGCCTTCGTGGGCTCCTCCTTGTTGCCAGCAGCAGCTGCAGCAGCAGCGGGGGCTGTGCCGCCGCCCGTGGCAGTGGCAGCAACTTCACCGCTTGGAGTCGGCTCCGGGCGTCCCGGTGCGACTGTGTTTGCACTGGCATTCGCCTGCTGCTCGCTGTTATTGGCAGCAACAGCGGTGCTCTGCAGGTGGGGAACAGAGAAAATGATAAATAAATATAAACAGGGTTGTATTTCAGGGTTGCATCATCACGTGTGCGTGCGTGCGTGTGTATGTGTGTTTACTTTGAACATCGACTTGGGATTGGCAAAATTCTTCATTCTGTGAAAGTCGCTCTGCATGATGAGGCCGCAAGAGAGAGAGGGAGAGAGAGTGAAGAGAGTGCGTGTCAATCGTTGGTCTTTCTTTGCTTGCTTGCTTGCTGGGAGGCGAGAGCGCACGGAGAGCGATATTATCTCAAGCTCGAGCTTTCACGAGTTGCGCGGCGAGACGACGAGTGGGAGAGGCGACGGCGACGGCGGCGACGATGACGGCGATTTTTTGATGTTGATTCACTTGACGCGATCTTTTTATCGTTTCTGTTTCTGTTGCTGCTGTGTATGTATTATATATGTATATATATATTTGCGTGTGAGTATGTAAATATATAAAATGTATGCGTGTGCGAAGCTTTTCTATCGTATGTATGAGAGTATGTGTGTATGTAGTAGTATGTACAAAATGACGGGTCTTGCAGTATTTTTTTTTTTCTTTTCGATTCTTCGCTCTCTCCTGTTTATCGCCGCGCTTCTGCCTGCTGCTGTCACTGCTTGCTGCTGCTGCTGCTGTTGCGCTTCTACTGCGGCCGCTGCTGCTGCTGCTGTTGTAATTGTCGTCGAAAATATTATGGGGGATTCTGGAGATGATCGAGGAGGCAATGACACTACACTGACTCACTTTTCACTTATGTATGTATGCTGCTGCTATGTGTGTGCGTGTGTTTGCGTGCGTGTGTGCGCTTATTTTTTTTTTTTGGTTTTTTTTCTTTTTTTTTTTTTTTCTTTTGCAAACTGAAAACTTGTTCAACTCGTTATGTGCAATTGCTGGCCCGGTTTTTACTTTCGATTTGTGCACAATACGAATATGTTAATACACAAATTAACTTTTTCTGGTCTGGAAAATGAGCTACAAATTCCGAAATGAATGTGATGTTTGAACGCTAAAATTTACGACTACACGACAGCACACGCACACGCACACAGACGCACTCAGTTGTCTGAAAATACACAGTCTGCCCGGATTGAGTTTCGTTTCGTACACATGCATACATACACACATACACAAACACTCACACGTACACAAAATATGCTAAATAATACTTGATTTCGGCTGCAACTGAAACTGAGTACGACGCGAATTAATCGAAAAATTAGTGTAAAGCCGCAGTGCAGTGCGCGTAGTGTTGTTCATCCAACTGGCGCGTTAGCTGCAATGAAAGTCGCTGTCGGCGTCGGCGTCGCAGTCGCCATGGCAAAAAAGTTAACTGTTGTTTCGCTAATGCAGTAATTTACTTCTTTCTTTTGTGCTGCCGCTGCTTCTTCTTCTGCTTTTCTCTGCTGCTTCACCTACTTTTTATGCTGCACACATGCTTACACTCACACACACGCAAATAATTACATTTCAAATATATAAGCTATGCACACAAATACAAATACACAAATACACAGTTGCTGCGCGAGTGCCGCTGTGTGTGTGTGTGTCGAGCGTGCGAGCGAGTGAGAGAAGAATAGATGTGAACGCGAACGCGGCGTGTTTTTAAAGAGCAAAGCGAGGCGTATGCAAATGTCAAGAGAGCCGGAGCCCGAGTCCGAGTTGCGATTCAGACACACACACACAGCGAAAAGCGCGAGAAAAATGTGTGCAGCTAGCAATTAGCTACAGTTGATTACGTTGTTGTTTGCCGGAACGTGTGTAGTTTTGTTTTTTTTTTCTATTTTAACTGATTGGAAAATGCGAAATGTGAAAAATCTGGCGATGACGTGCCACGCCGCCAGCTGCACTGTGTGTGTGTGTGGTTACTTCACTTGCCGCCCTGCTCTGCCTGCTTCCCCCCTCTTGTGCAACAGCCCTGTTTATCGACGACCCTGCCACGGCTGAAACCATGCGGCTACATTTACTGTATTCCGGCTTACCTTTTCGGTCTCCGACACAACCATTATGTCAACGAGCTTGTATTTCGGCAAATACTCTAAATACGCACTAGACTTGCGTATGTAAAACTCGTTGTAAGTTTCAGTTAAACGTTAAATAATTGCGTCTGGCTAAACTTTGTATGTTCAATACAGCGTGACCGCATCCAAAGCAGTTACCAGACTATTCTCATCTATTTCGGTATTATTCTTTACTATTTTCGAGCAAAATACCATTTACTGCATATGGTCACACCTGGCATTACACAATTGGATAGCAGCAGGGTTGCACTGAAATCACTTCATTTTTCGATAACAGTGCTGTTAGGTCTTGTTGGTCTGTTAAAGTGTCTGCTAATTGGGATGCGGCAAATTTAAAAGTCAATAAGAATTACTTTATTGCTTCTTCTTCTTCTCTTGCTCGGACTCGTAATCATGATTGAGCTTAAAATCAATGGGCTTGTCGTAGCCCATAATGCGCACATAGTGCTCGGGATCGTCGAAGAGCGCGGGATCAACGAACAGCGGACGATTCTTCACCAGGAACGAGGTGAACATGCCGGGCACCTCGGGCACCGTGACGTCACTGGGCCGGAACGTGGTCTGTGAAATGTGCATAATTATTTGTAATAATTTATTTATTTACGAAAACGCACACACACTCACCTTGATCTTGAGCAGTATGAGGGATATCGTGGTGGCGGTATACTCCTCCGTCTGGGGATTGTAGTGCAGCTCTGTGACATACTTCTTGGTGATGAAGTGCAGCAGCAGCGGCGTAACGAACGTAAAGAAGCCACCGATGGTGCAGAGGAACACGGCCATGCCGGTGCCGCCGATCTTCATGCCCTGCTCCATGAGTATGGGCTGTGCCGCCAGGCCGGCCAGGCTGGTGCTCAGCGAGAAGAACTTCACCAGCTTCATGCGCGGCGCCAGGCTGCCGTAGTAGATGCGCTGCAGCTGGGGCTCCGCTGTGGCATCTTTGCCAGCAGGCTGCGTTGCTAGCAGTCGGTACTGTGTTCGCTGTTGTTGTTGTTGCTGCCTCTCTTTGAGTTGTTGTTGTTGTTGGAAGACTGCGCTCGGCCAGGCAGCAAATCCGCGACTCCCCTGCCAGTGCACGTGGCGTGCTGTGTTTGACATGACGCCGGCAATTTGCTTGCCGCACGGCAATGCGGCGCGTATTGTAAACATTTTATTTAAATTTGTTGTAAAATTAAACGCGTTCTTATGGTTTTTTTCTCGCGCTGCGCTTTACCACATTATTGAATAACATAACAAGTCTCACATTTTGTACAACAGCTGTGCTGTTAACGCAAATTTGCGCAGTCAGCTTAACAGAGCGCAGAATGCTAATGGCGAAACACGCATGTTATCGTTGTCAGCTAAGTATCGAAAGCATCGATGCTTTGTAGGTTATCGTTGATTTTCCATGCAGTGCTGCCAATTTTATGTCAGGAAGAAACTGGGGGAATCCAAATAGTTTCTGCTTGCAAATTTATCGATTTTGCGGAGTTTGTACAGATTTAGTTGCTTTTAACAGAAAACTGCGCTTGCCACCAAAACACATTACATTTTTGACAATTCACTTCACAATTTTATATTATTAATTTCAAGTCACTTCGCAGTTTCACTATTTCTTTGGGAGCTGCCACTGGAACGTCCGCCGCCTTCGACCGCTGTCCGCCAACTGACCAGAGCTGAGGTGTGGGTGGCTTAATATAGTAGCTGTGGCGCAGGAAGAAGCAGCAATGCGCGCCCGATCGCACGAGTGCCTCCTCCTTTGTATGTATTGGCGCCTTCAGCAGCTGCAGCGAGAGATGCACGTATGCACATGCAGGCTGCTGGGAGAGAGGCTTTGGTTGTATTGGTGAGCTCGTTAAGCCGACTGCGTTGGGAAAGTGACTTCGGGTATTTGAGCGACCGTCATAAGGCGCTCTAAGCTAAGACGAGCTGACACGAGGCGCGTCTGAGAGAGAGAGGGAGAGTAGGGAGAGAATAAGTGTTGCGCCTGCTAGTTCCAAGAGCGCATGAGTGAGAGACTGTTGCAGGCGCCTTCCGATTGCGCTTTCCTGTGAGTCTGCGAGAGTTTTTCACCATTCCCGATCGCAGTATAAGACTTGGCCTAATGTATATAAGTATAAGTACATGAGTTATTGATACCGTTTAATTAAATAAATACTTAAACTAAATAAATACTTAACTTTTATTGTAATCTTCATTTTTGTATTGAAGTTTGGTTTATTTTTCTTTTAATTGCAATCCCTGTGATGTTCCACATTCTTAACTTAATGAATCAATAAAATAAAATAAAAAAAATTAGCTTTTTTGTTGTTTTCATAATAAACGATGCTGCTCCTTGAACCTTGAAAACATCGCGATATTTGTCCACCACTAGCACAGCATACAGTTGCATTAAGTTGGCTGCGTCGGCGTCTCGCTGCGAATGGCAGTTGTCAAAATGGCGCCAGGCATTCGAAATGCTTAAGTTAATTCGGACTATATAAATTGAAATAAGTTAATATAGTTGACTTAAAAAATAAGTAACAATTAAAAAGAATAATAAATAATAAGTAATAATAAGCGAATGTTAGTATTTGCCAAGTCTACACCAACAAAGTATGCAGCATATTATTTGCAAGCTGCAACTGCAGCAATTATTTCGCCATTCCGACCGAGCTGACCACACGCACACGCACACACACACACAGTCGCACGTAATTGATAACATAAACGTGCACAATCAAGTTGAAAATTTGGTCAATATATTACACAAGTGCAGCCATAATCTGCTCGACTGCACTAGGCAGCTTTGTGGGCGTTGCGCCCAGTTGATTAACAATAAATTTGGGGCGTGGCTGTGGGGCTGTAATGTGCATGCTATGAAAACCAAAGCACACACACACACACACACACACACACACACACACGTATTAATATGCTTGAATTAATGACAATCGACAGCTGCAGCAGCGTGAGGTGAGCTGAGCGGGTGTGGTGGGTTTCTCTATGCATACACGCATACAGGCATTGCATTGGTATAGGTAATACATGCAATTTGTCGCTGTTCGCTGACCGCATTTTTTAATTTATTTGCCTTTAATTGTTTAAATGCAATTGGCCACAATTTCATTTAACATTTTCACATTTTTACAAACTTTGTGCAATTGATTGTTGTGCTGCACACACACACACACACACACACACACGGAGGCGAGCGCAGACCGCGACAGCGTTATGCTTGCCTGTAACTGACATGCATGTGTGCATGCGTGTGTGTGTGTGTATACGCGCCTGTGCACTATGGGAAATTTGACCACTTTTTCTGGCCAAAATTAATAACTCGAGAACGGAGCAAGATATTTTGATTTGGTTTTTTGCATTAAGTTTTTACAAGTAAAAAGAAGGAGTTTAAAGAAAAAGTAGTAGTTATACTAAAAAAAATATTTTTCCAATTCAATTTTACGTAAAAAAATATTTATTAATTTATTTTCATGAGCAGAAATATAAATTTAAATTTAAATTTAATTTAATTTATTTGCGACCCTTTTAATTAACTCTTTCTAGGAATATTCAGCATTCAGTTAATAACAGCTCCAAGCAAGTCCTTCAGAAATGTCCTCAATTCCGTTAAATTTCCCGAAAAATAGTCTTGAAAATGTTGTTTTTATTTTTATTTGAATCGGAATGTTTTTAGCGTTTTTTTTTTTCATGTTAACGTTTAAAATAAGTAAAAAAACGTCATTCTTTTGAAGTGTTATGTCCTATAAAATTGAATATCACGATAAATCGCAAA
Organism: Zaprionus bogoriensis; assembly: GCA_035046045.1. Lineage (NCBI taxonomy): Eukaryota > Metazoa > Arthropoda > Insecta > Diptera > Drosophilidae > Zaprionus > Zaprionus bogoriensis. Next base: position 1,144,318 of record JAWNOI010000145.1, read on the forward strand.
AAGTGTGCTTTAAAAACAGATAACTCAACATTAATTAATTATTTTCGTTGGTGGACTCTGCTGAACTCGCTTTGTTTCGCTATTCAAGGTCTTGTTTTATTTAGAACAGTATATATATAGAATGGCGCAATCTAAAACGCAAATATTAAAACATGTTTATACATATACACAAATTTCATTCATTACAGCATAGTGTAGGGCCCACTTAATCATATTAATAAAAAATTTAATTTTTTAAGATATTTCTCTATTTGAAATTAGGTAAAAAATTCATGATTGGGCCCACATCTATCGACTTTTCTTGTATGCAACATTGCAGATTGATCTCTTGTGAAAACTTTGCACTAGCATTTTTTTTTTTAATATTCTGACTTTCAGAAAATGGGTTTAGGCCAGAATAAGTGGTCAAATTTCCCATAGTGCTGTGCCTGTGCCTGCGCCCCCTTTGTATGTGTGTCAAGGATGCTCCAGCAATCAAGTTGATGCGCTTTAATGCAGCGCCCGATTTCGTTTGCCTGCACTCAGGCGTAACTAATCAACAATTTTCAAAGTGACCAAAAATCACATTTGATTTGGATTTTGATTTTGATGTCGCTCCTCTGCTGCCTCCTTCGCTGTCCTGCTCTCTCCCCCTGCAACGGTCAACTGCTCTGCTGACATGTGCATGTGCACCCGCTCTCACTCACAGTCTCTCCCTCTCTCGTTGTCTCTTTCGCTCTAGTGACGGTCGGCCTGCCAGCCAGGCAATCCTTTTGTTATCCGTGCCTTTTGTTGTCATTTCATTATTGTTATTTCATGCATCATATTCATTCGGCGTGGTCTTCACCCCCCCCCCCCCACACACACACACCCCTACTCCTGCTGCTGCTGCTTCTCACGCTGCTGCGCCCAGTCTCTGTCTCTATTTGCGCCCACAGTTAGTTGTTGTTATTGTTGTTGTTTCGCTTGCTGCTTGTTGATGCTGCTGCCAATTGTTTGGCCAAAAATTTCACATGCAGACGAGCCAAAATAATTCATGGCAAAAAAGTAGCACTGATATATGAGTAGATAACGCGGGCTGGCGAGGGGGCAGTGGCGGGGGGGGGGGGAGTAGCTTCAAATTCGCTGTGATATCAAATTATTTTTATGCGCTGTCCACTCGCTCGTATGTGTGTATGTGTATGCCACACACATGCAAGCGCATAAATATAAATATTAACTTGATTAATGCAACTTTTCGATTGTGCCTGCAATTTGTACAATTCCGCGCTGTTTTTAATGACTTTATGCATTTTATTAAATTATGCATAATTATTAATTTCCGGCCTGTAATTTACATTAGCTCATTATTGTTAAGCAGGCCAAAGCGCTCAATGGCGTGCACTCAGTGAGCAATAAGACTCAATGGCTTCCACTTAGCATTGAGTGACAAGTATACAGGTTACTAAATGTCCACTCAAGGCACCCCCTCATTGAGTCGCAACGCTTTTCACTCAATGTCCTTTTGCGCAGCAAATAGCAGTTGCACTCAACTTGTTCGAACTCGAACTCGAACTGATTGCATGCACTGCTTGTGGATGCTGTGCGTTGCAACTGCTCGCACGAACTTCGCTTAAAATGGCAACTGGACTCGGACTCGAACATGCTGCGACTGCAACTGCAACTTGTATGTTCCCCTGTTTGTGGATCGTGTGCGATGAAGTTTAATGGAAATTATGCGAGTTGCTGCGCAGTTGCGTTGCAACTTGAGTAAGACTCAAGCGTGGGCGCTAACTTGAGCATTTCTGTGCGCAAAAAAAACTCGTAATGAATGTAAAGGAGGAGCACATTGAGTAATAAGCATAAGTTCTAAGGGAAGAGCAGCAAAAGTTCTTTGTCAGCACTTCGACTCGAACTTGAGCTAAGCTCAAGGATTAGCAGAAACGTAGTTAATACGGGCAGCTAATGAGCCTGCAGGCCGCAGAAGGAGCTGGGGAAGTGCTGGTAATTCTGGAATTTCCACTGCTGCACATCTCCTTACCTCCTCCCCTTCCCCCCCTCTACTACCACTGGCTAGACGTGCAATAAATCATTTAAAATTCACTTTAACACGCGCACAACTGCCAGCACATCCTGCTCAGAGACGCACGGACGGACGTACGGACAGAGAGGCAAGCAGGCGGACAGTTGGACAGACAGAAACGAGAAGAGCGCCGGCAGCAGCAGCAGCAGAGCCAACGACGCATGCAGTTGCTATAACAAGCGTATGTGGTGAGTAGGTGGCGGCAGCGGGAGGTGAGTAGAGCTGTGGGCAGCAATGGTGGTGAAATGCTAAACTAAATGCTGGAATAATTACAGAACTAAACTATGCGCATATTCAAAATAGAGCAGAGCAATAGAAAGAGTGCAAGAGAGAGAGAGCGGGATAGCGGGAGTAAAGAAAACGCCGCAAAGAAGCTGGAAAAAAGTAATTGAAAGCGGCTCGCACAGGTGGCAAAGCTACGTACGTGTGAGCAAGTGTGTGTGTGTTTGCCTATGCAAAGCTATGTATGTGTGCTAGTTGGTGCCTGCGTGTGTGTGCCAGTCAAGTGCATGTGCCTGCAAGCGCGTGTGTGTTTGTGCCTGCATGTAAGTCTGTCTGTCTGTGTGTGTGTGTGTTTGTGCGCCTTCATTGTCAGCCATTTGCACACAGCGCTACAGCATAATTCATTTTCACGCTCGCGCGACGCCATTATTATGTTTCGTTCCATTCCGTGGCGTTTCGCTGCGCTGCGTTCCAGAAGCCCTACACAAATTGGCAGTTCATTTTGCGCACATTTACGCCCGAATAGTTGCTAAATTGGTTTATAATTTATACGCGCCATCAGGCGGTCGCCCGAGCGCGTCATAATTCCACGGCAAAGCCGCGCTTTAATAGAAACAAATGCGCTGCCAGCAGCAGCAGCAGCTCGATAGGCATGCGATAGACGATAGGCGGCAGCTGATGTGCGATAGAGAGAAGCAGCAGGCTGCTGCAGCGATCTATTGCGATGTATCGAAATTGTTGTTGTTAAAGAAAAGGTTGTTGCAGCGATCTATTGCGATGTATCGATATTAATGTTGTTAGACAAGAGCAGCAGGCTGCGATGTATCGATATTGCTGTTGTTAGAGAAAAGCAGCAGGCTGCTGCAGCGATCTATTGCGATATATCGATATTGACGTTGTTAGAGAAAATCAGCAGGCTGCGATGTATCGATATTGCTGTTATTAGTGACTAGCAGCAGGCTCCAGCGCTCTATTGCGATGTATCGATATTGCTGTTAGAGAATAGCAGCAGGCTGCTGCAGTGATCTATCGATATAGCTGTTAATTAAAAATACCAAAGCAATTTCATTTTCATTGCATCCTTAAAGTTATCGAAAGCTTGTGGCAGCACTAGAGCAGCGCCTGCAGCTAATTAGCCATCAGTTGCGGCACGCGATCGTAAATGAATTGTCGGCTTTGGCTTTTCAGCGCAGTTTGTGCTAAAATAATTACTGACAAAGCCCTAAATATTAAATTACACGCTTATATTTACTTGGCCATGGCAGGCGAGCAATGTGGGTGAGTAGAGGGGGGGCAGGCATGCAGGCAGCTCGACTCGTTCGCACTTCCTGCCGCTTACAATGTTCGTGTGGCAGCAGCAGCAGCAGTTGCTGTTGCTGTTGATGCTGCTGCTGCTGCTACTCTCTCCCTCCCCTACGCCTGTTCCTGGCTATTCAAATACCTTTTGCTGTTGCTGCCGCCACTCGGGTGTTTACTTTGTGGCTATTTTGAGGCTACAAGTTGCAACTTTTGCAGCAGCGCGCAGTTGCCAGCGTCGTGTCCGGCTGCAGCACAGACGCCTCCATCCACTGCGGCATGGTGATGTGGTCGTGTGCCCGGCAAGACAATGCTTAGTTGATGCTTAGCGTAATCTAATGAAAACGCAAAGACTGCCGGGAAAGAGTGTATGTGGGAGAGGGAGAGAGAGAGAGTGATGGGGCTAGGGTTGCCAACCATGCTGTTAAAAGCAGTATTTTACTGTTTTTAACTGCATTATCATTACTCTTGAACAAAAAAAAAAGTATACAAAATACTGTTTTTTTTTTTTAAGTGGCAAGAAGAAGAAGTAGAAATAAATCTAATAAATAAATAAATAATAAATAAATAAATAATAAATAAAAAATAAATAAATAAATAATTTAATAAATTAAAAAAAAATAGCTCCTTATATTTTAATATTTTTTTATTTTAATTTTAATTTCAATTGTGGAGAAGCATAAGCTATTTTTAAAAATTATTTTAAATTAATAAATTGTGCGAAAAGCTTTAAAAAATATTTATTTAAATTAGGTATTAAATGAAATAATGTTTATTTGCCTAAAATACTGTTTAAAAATCTTATTAGATCGAAATATACTTTTTTTCTTGTAGAAAGTTGGCAACCCTAGATGGGGGGGGGGGGTTGTTATAGTAGTACTCCGTTCAAAGCTTAAAGTGGCTCGATTCATTAACCCGATTCCGTTTGTCTGCGCTTAAAATGCACTAAGTGGGAGTAGGAGGAGGAGGAGAAGGGAAGCAGTAGGCAGAGGGAAATGAAGAAAGAGGGGAGCAGCAGAAGAGTAGAAAACAGAAGCAAGCAGTAGCAGCAGCAGCAAAGAGAAGGAGAAGGAGAGGAGACAGGCAGAGCAGCAAGAGAGACGTCTGCCTGCCTGCCTGCCTGTCTGTCTGCCTGTCTGCCTGTCCAGGCGCAGGCATGTCTTTGTTTCCGGCGACTTCAAGCTGTCTGCTGGCATTTAAATCAAAATTAAACCCGAAAATAAGCTCAAGCGCAGCAGCAGCAGCAGGAGCAGGGGCAGTGGCGGGGGCAGCGGCAGCTGCAGCTGCAGCAGTCAAGTGTCTAAAGTCAGCCCCGACTGCATGTTGTGCTTTGGTGCCGGGCAAACGCTGCGTATACGTAACGCGCTGTTTGTTTGCCTGTACTGCTGCAGCGTGTAGCTGTGTGTGTGTGTGTAGCGATTTAATAAAAATAGATGAGTGAACTGGCATTAGTGTCAGTGTGTAATGCAGACACACACACACACATACAAACATATAGACACATATGTATGGTATACAAACAGCACAGCAGCTGCACATCAGATCACACACACACACACACACACACACGTACGCAGCTCACGCATTGCGAACTTCATTGGCTTTGTGCCTTTGGCTCACTTCAAGCGTTACAAATTCAACTTTAAGCGTTTTGACGCTAAGTAGTTGATGGGGCTTCTACGGCTGCTTCAGCAGCAGCAGCAGCAGCAGCAGCAGCTGCTTTACTCTTTCATCTATCCCTAACGCCCCCGCTCCACTCCCGCCCCCGGCTGCATCACTTGGCAACCACAACTGAGTGCACTACAGCATTATTTCCTTAGCATATATCAAAAGTTATAGTTAAAGAGTTGCAGGCAAATGCGTGGAGAGGGGAGAGTGGCTGAGAGAGGGGGTAGAGTGGGAGAGTTAGAAAGAGAGAGAGATATATATGTACTGTACGCTTTCGATTATACGGACAATTTGAGTGTATTCATTTGACTTGCAAGTTCATTTACCGAAAATATAATAGTTTTGTTTAAAAAAAACTAAGATTTTTAATTGTTTTTTTTTTTTTTTTAAATATTGCATACATTTTTAAATAAAATGTGATTAACTTTAAAAATAAAACTTGACATTTTATACATGGAAAGTGTAATAGGCTTGCTAAAAAAAAGTAAAAATTTGTAATATTATTACAATAATACGATAATGCAAATGTCTTAAAAGAAAACTTAAAATTTGTACTATTTAGATTTAAAAAAAAATGAAATTAATTTTTATATAAAATTTGTATAGAGTGATAAATTAAATTTAAAGAAAGCACATCGAAAAGGTAAAAATTTGGTTTAAATAGAAAACATTTAATTTGTTATATTTGAATTTCTAAAAAATTGGAAATTGGAATACATTAAAAACGTAATAGTTTTGTTGAGAACAACTTCATTTGGTTTCAAAAGTATTCAAATAATTAAAAAAAAAATTAGATTATTTAATCAGTTTAAAAATACACAGAAAATGTAGTAATTAAAAAAACAAACAAAACATTATTTGATTTCAAAATTATTCGATTAATCTTTAAACCAAATTTGATTATTTAATTAGTTTAAAAATATATTGAAAATGTGGTTGTGTCGTTTGAAAAACCATAAATTTTTTAGAATTTTGATTTCAAAAATATTGAATTAATTTTGAAGTCAAACCTTACGATTTGTAAAATTTATATTTCAATAATATTGGATTCCAGCTTATAATTCGTAAAGTTAATAATAATGAAAAGAGCAAAGGCTTGTGTCCGTACTGCAGTCTGTTTTTATGATATACCTATATATATTTATAGCTATTTCTTTAGCTATTTGTTTAGCTGTATCTATAGCTATATCCACAGCTCTGCGCTACAACTGCACTTCATATATGTATCTATGTATCTATGTTACAGCTCTCGCTATGACGCCCAACCCCTCCTCGCCTGCTGCTCCTGCTGCTGCTCCTGGCGCTGTCGTGCACGCATCCTTGAAGCCAAATTGAAGTGTTTGTGCCCAGCGCACAAGTGCCCGAAATGTGCATGAAAATAGCCTGCAGGAGCTGCAGGAGCTGCAGCAAAATTCTGACAGCGCTCGCCAAATGTCGATGAGCAACAGGACAGCGCAGAGCACAGCACTGTGAGGACTGTGAGGACTCCCAGCCACGCTCGTGATGACAATGGATATGGCTAAGTAGTGACGGGGAGGAGGGGGTACCAAGGCAACTTGATGTTACGCACATCGTTTGGCTTTAATATTGCATTACACTCGACGGCGCTGCGCATATTTTGCCTTTCATATTAAAAATAACACTGTCCGCACTACATACAAAATGCCGGCGCTGCAGCTACTGCTTCGCCTGCCCCCTCCCCCCCCCACTCCACCCTCTGCCCAACAACAAGCGCGAAACAAGCTCAGCTGCGAGCTTATAATCGACTTGCACTAATCCAGCGTAAAGCGCAATCATCCTTCAAGTCTGCACACTGCAATTTTGTTGAACTAATCAAGCGCGTCGCGTGAGTGCATGCAGCACGCGGCGTATGCGTAATGCGTGCCAACTTAAGCGCAGCGCTTCATGTAAGTGCCAAATCTCAGCTCAATGCGCGTGTCCGCGTTTTATGCATTTCCATAAGCAAACTTTGTTCATTAGTGGGGGAAGGATGTGGGAGCAGGAATAGGAGCAGGAGCAGGGAGTAGACTCCTACCTCCTGCTGCTGCCTTCTGGCTCCTGCTCCTACTTTCCACTCCTGCCTCCTGCTCCTGCTCTCCAGGAGTAGAAAGTGGGAGCAGGAGCAGTAGGCCGAAACAGGAGGCTGGAGCCTGATGCAGTAGCAGGAGGCAGGAGTAGAAGTAGGGGCAGGAGACAGGAACAGGAAGGCAGAAGCAGGAGGCAGGGGGAGTAGGCAACAGCAGAGGCACAGGCGGGGCCTAGAGCAGGGTCTGAGGCAGAGGCAGAAGCAGGGAGTAGAAGTGAAAGTACATGTAGCTAGAGCAGGCTGCAGCAAGAGTCGTGACAAGCCAAGGGCGTAGGCATAAGCCGAGGATAGGAGTTTCTGGAGGGGTGTGAATAGATGCAGAAGATCTGAGTAAGACTAGAAGCGTGGACAGATGCAGGCCAGAGCAGGAGTATATGCAGCGGGCATAGGCAGAGGCACAGGCAGGAGGACCGTAGCCGGAGCAGTAACTGGGCGCAGAGGTCAGTAGCAAGAGGAGTGAGAGCAGCAGTAGAAGCAGTGGGTTGGGTTAGAGGGTAGGGGCTAAAGCAGTGGGTAGAGCCAGTAGCAGTAGCGTCAAGCGGGCGTAACAACTTGAGAGGAAAACTGCGCGAGCTGCAAATCGCGTGGAGCGCGCGCGAAATAAGTTTTGTGCTCGCGCTGCGAGTTGTTGTGCAATTCAAACTGAACTTGTCATAAAAATGTCCGCAACCAAATCGCATTACAACAAATGCCAGCAGCAGTGGCTCCCCGTATCCCCCCTCCCCCCGACACTCCTCTCTCTCTCTCGGCTTATCTCCCTCTTCATCAGTTGCCAAAAGTGCAGTGCAGCGCAGTCCGGGGCGTAGGCAGCAGGGAGTCGCTACTAGCTGCGAGAAAAGGTCAGGGAGAGAGAGAGAGTGAGAGAGGGAGTGCGAGTGAGACAGAGCGTAACTCAACTACTTTAAATAATGTGCGCGAATTTGTACATTTATATGCCCTACCTCACTCTCTCCCCTCAGCCACCCCCCACCTCTCCACGTCCTTGACCGCACCGCGCCTTCCAATTGGCAATTGCAGCGCGAAAAGTTGCTCGCGCGCGAATCCACTGCGGTTGCAACTTTTGCGCTTTCCGGCGTTGCACGTTGACAGCGACGCGCAGTTGTTGTTGTTGCTGCTGTTGCTGTTGCTGTTGTTGTCAGCCACAACTTTGGGGTCGGCTCAATTGACACCTCTGCAATCCATGCGCGAGATCTTTAAGAATTCTTTGCAGCAGCAGGACACGCTGTTTAATCCCGCAGCCTATTTGCAGCACGAGTTCGCCTAAACTAAAGTTGCCAGCGGCGTGCGGCGGGGGCAGACTGCAATCGTCTTTAGTTTTAGGCGCCTGTTGTTATTGCCAGGTGCTCGAAACCGAAAACTTTTTCCACAGCCTTTCGTTAAATTGTTTTTGCCGCTGTAGCAGCGACAAAGTGCGGAGAGCAGGGACAGCAGCAGAAGTAGGACAGGAGCAGGAGCAGGAGCAGGAGCAGGAACTAAACGTGCCCAATGCGAAATTCAGAGACGAAATTGGTAGAAAGTGTAGAAAGAAGTTTGTATACTCTTGCAAGGGGTAGCAAAAGATTGACCGGATATATCATAATATACTACTGTGGGCAAAAAGTAAGGTGAATTTTCAATTTAAAATTCGCAGGCTAGTTTTTTTCTCGAGTTGGCAGGACTGTTGATGACACTTGGCGGGAATTCCATGTCAATGTCAGTATAAGTACTATATTTACGATTTTTTTTTTACCAAACCATCAAGAGTGCATTTGGCGATTTTTACAATGTCTGATTTAATTGAGCAGAGAAGTGCCATCATATTTTGTTTGCGGAATGAAGTTTCGGCTGCGGAAACGTTGAGGAAGTTTGGGGATGGCCTTTTATAGAGTATATTTATAGCAAAACCTGAATTTCAGTAGCAGGACAGATGTTACTGCTGATACAGAATATATACAGAGTTAATTTGTAGCTTAGTCTGCGTTACAATATACAGACAGATGTTGCTGCAGATCAAGAATATATAGCAATGCATTGTAATAGACGAACAGATGTTACTGCTGATCAATAATATATATAGTACATTTTTATAGCAAAGCATTGCATTGTCATAGACAGCCAGATGTTGCTGCTGATATAGAAAATATTTATAGCAATGCAGGCTTTGCAATATACGGACAGATGCTGCTGACTGATCAAGAATATATATAGAATACATAGTGAGTATAAAGTGCAACAGAAAGTGAAGCTTTTTACTGCACGTCGCAAACAGCTGGCCAAAACTGCTATACACTGTGTAAGGGTATACAACTTGGAGAAGATGAAGAGCAGACGCGCAGAGAAGTGTGGAGAAGAAGAAAAAAATGCAGAGGAGAGTGGAAAGCTTTCACTCTGCTTAAGTTCTTCTAATTTTAATTAAACGGATGAGCAGCAATTAGCGAAATAAATCTGACAATTTCCCAAATGAGCCGGCATTTTCGGCTGGGCGTGGCCCGCAAAGTTTTCGTCTTCGCCGCCAACAGCTAAATTGAGCTTGCAAAAAAATATGTTTTTCTGCCGGCGAAGTGCAGTTAGTAACTAACTCGCTTGTATCACTTAAAGCCAAGTTAACAGCCCGACTTCAGTTTGCAGTTTGCAGTTTATTTTGTTTTTGTTTTTTTTTTCCTCTGCTCGCTTTTCAGCGCTCAGTTTTCCCCGAGTTTTCTCCAGCTGCGCTTTTTGCGACATCTTCTGCAGTTCTGGCTCTGGCTTTGGTTTCGGTTTTTGGCTGCGTTGCGGCTAACAAGGGAGGCCTCCCTACCCTCTGCCCACCCCACGCCCCTGTTGCTGCCTGCCTGCTCCCTCCTTTTTTATGACATTTTATATTCATTTCGGCTTTAATTGGGGGCGCTTACTTGCATTTTCGTTGTCACTTTAGGATTTGCGAGACCGTCCCTCCCCCCTAGACACGCCTCCCGCCCCAGCAAGCAAATGGATTGCAATCCGTTTTTTTTTACTGCTTATTTCTTGTGCAGTTTCGCATTTAATTACGAAAGTTTTTTAATTAAATTACGGCGAAGAACATCTGTGTCAAGTTGAGGTTTCTCTCGCCTCGTATGAATTAACATAATGCCAAGTGTACACTACTACACTACACTGGCAGTGCAGATTGTACAGACTGTACTTCTGTATCTGCAGGGGGGCTAACGCGGTGCTTTACACACGCGGTGAATCCCCATGGAATCGCGCGGAATTGATTGTACGCTATGGCTGTGAATGTGTGGGAGTGTGTGATTGTGTATATTTGAGTACTTACGCAAGCGTGTAAATAGACTTTTGACCGTGGGTAGTTTGAGGATTTATTCAGTTAACAATATTATATTGCCTTGCTTTTTTCAGGTCTTGACATTTGTTTTTAAAGTAAATGTACGATTTCAAACTCTAAAATCAACCCTCGCATCATCTAAATTTATTGCTCAATTCCTTATGCTTTATTAATTGACAGCTGAATTAGTTACTTACTCTAAGGTCAACCCCTGCAATTGTATTTATTTTTATGTGTAAACCCTTTTTTATTATAATCTGAAATTTCCAAAATCTTAAATAAACCCACGTACTCGTTATTTGCAATTATCTAATTCCAAGGGGAATTCTCGGATCACATCATAATTGTATTTATTTTTCTTTGAGTACTTCCACAGAAATCTTTAATTTATTAATTTCTTAAATTGACCCAAATTTAAAAACTCTCTTTATTTTGGAATTTTTCATCAGTTTCCATTCAAAATTTCATTCTCAAATCTGCCCTCGCGATGCTTTCAACTGTTATCTGCAATTGTTTAACCTCAGGGTCAATCCTTATATAATATTATTGATTTCAATCTGTAATTCTATAAAAGCTGCAACTCTCAAGCTCTATAATTAATCCCAAGCGATTTACCTAAGTGGCATCTGTAATTAACTAACTCCAGAGTATACCCTCGCATAATATAATTTTCATAGCTCATTCTATGTTTCTTTCGTTTTCCAAAATTCTTAACTTTTAAATTAGCACTCTATTATTATTATCTGCACTTCACTAGAGCCAACCCTCGCTGTTCAAACATGCAATTTCTTTTCTTAGCTGCACTCCTGTAACTCTAAGATCAGTCTTCGTAATTCTGCCAATTAGCAACTGAAATTTTCTAACTCTTGGGTCAACCCTCGCATATTAAAATTTGATTTACCTCCCAATTAATATTTGCAATTCTCTTATTCTTAGATCAACCCTCACATTTATTGTTCTAACATATTTTTGTTAAAACTCTTGCCATTATCACAACTTCTAGAACAGCCCTCGCAAATTATAATTTTATTTGGCTATCTGTACTGCTTCTAACTTTCAGCTCAGTTCTTGACATTTATCGAATTACTAACTGCAAATCTCAAACTTCTAGATCAACCCTCGCAGTATATAATTACAAAAATAATAATATAATTTCTTGAACAACTTTCAGATCAATTCATGTGACTCTCTCAACAGGCAACTGCAATTCCCCAACTGCTAGGTCAACCCTCGCACAATAGAATGTAATTTTTTCCACCATCGCTAGCAAAAATCACCCAAGCTCATGTGGTTCAGTGTAGCGGGCATTTGCGCGTTGTGGTGCTGCGGTTGGCGGCTTATCAGCGCAGCTCCATGCGCACTTAAGTGCGCACTGCGATCGTGTCCAGGCATCAGTTGAGCGCCAAGCATCGCGGCGAGATGAGCTGCTGCGTGTGGAAGACTCTCGCTGTGCTCTACGCCTGTGCCGTGGCAGTGGCCATGGCCGAACTCTCGCTAGTGCCACGCGAGGAGTGGAAGGCGCGTCCGCCCAGCGGAGAGCTGACAACGATGGAGCTGCCACTGACACGCGCCATCATAGCGCATACGGCGGGGCGTGGCTGCAGCGACGATGCCAGCTGTGCCGAGCAGGTGCGCAACACGCAGGCCTACCAGATGACGCGACTGAAGTACTCGGACATCAGTTACCACTACCTGATCGGGGCCAATGGACGCGTCTACGTGGGACGCGCTGCCAGCCAACAGCCTGCACTGGCCGTGGGCTACAACGTGGGCAGCTTGGCAATCGGTTTTCTGGGCAACTTCGATGAGCAGACGCCGACGCCGGCAGCGCTGGCAGCAGCGCAGTCGCTGCTCGCACATGCCGTCGCAGATGGGCAGCTGAGCGAGCAGTATCTGCTGCTGGGGCATCGCCAGGTGAGCGCCACGAAGAGTCCCGGCGATGCGCTCTACGCGCTGCTGCAGCAGTGGCCACACTGGAGCGAGAACAAGCTCGCCTGAGCCAGAGACAGACAGAGAGAGAGAGAGAGAGGCGAGCGTTGCGTTTGGATTTCGACACGTAAAGACCTTTCCTTAAACATTTATTGTAAATATAATTATGTATAATTTGTTGCTTGCTTAAATACGAATACTAAACTTGTAATTTTGTTGATCTGTTCTTCTCCTTCTTCCCCTTCACTTGAATGCTCCATCATTCTCCAATTCTGCTTGTCAATTTCACTTTTTTGCCTTTTTTTCGATTTGTTTTTTTTTGTTTTGTTTTTTTTTTTGTAATTTTTGTTTTCGTTTTAGTTGTCAATTATCTCGATCGATCGCGCTTTATCGTCTTGTCGTACTATCATCCTCCAAGCAAGCTCCGCGGGAGCACTGGGCCACAATAGAGATTTGAGACATCACATAGCATCATTATTCATTATTCACTGAACTTCTCCAGATGAGGAAAAGTAAAAATAAAAGTAGAGCGTAGAACCTAAACTAACTTTACAGAACGCGCTGAAGCAACAGAACTCCTCGACTCGCTCAATGCACTTGCAGATCTACAGATACATACATACGCATACACACACACAGTCGTATTGTATAGTATAGTATAGTATAGTATAGATACAGAGAGATACAGATACAGATTAAGATTTAGAAAATAGAAAACAAGGAACTATACAAAATTCGTAAAGTACTTAGGAAAAAAAAATTGCACTAATATAGGCCCCCGCTGCTGCTGTTGCTGTTGCTGCTGGCGCCGCTGCTGCTGCCGGCGCTGTTGCTGCCACTGCCATTGCTCATGCCGATGCCCATGGCAATGCCCATGGCGTTGCCATTGCCATTGCAGCTGATGCTGCTGCTGGTGCTGGCACTGCTGCTGTTGCTGGCATGCTGCTGTTGCTGCTGCTGCTGCTGTTGCTCCTGCCCCAGCATGGGCAGTCGCAGCAGCCAGTCGCGCTTGGCCTGGCCCTCGGGCGTATCACCACGTTGCGCGCACAACGTCTGGAAGCAGGTGGTCAGGCCGACGCTGGGCGTGAATTCGGCACGTTCGCGCAGCTCCTCCTCGGTGGCCAGCATGATGCAGTCGTCGTCGATGTCCTCGCTGTCCACATACGCCGGCTGCTGTTGCTCCATGGCGCCGCTGCGTTGCTGCACAATGTTGTCGCTGTTGCGCCGGAACGAGTCGTCCGTCTTGCGCAGGAAATTGTACAGCGCCACACAGCCGAGCACCACCTCGCCGATGTGCTTCTCGCTGACGCGCAACGGTTGCGCCAATATCGGGAATACATTGCACAATATGCGCATTGTCTGCTCCGCGTGCGCGTTGACCTGCTCCAGGGCCTCGTGCACAGCGCTATCCTTGGCCAAATGCCGTGTGCTGACCAAGTACGATGTGCTGGGCAGCACCGCATCGCCGACCAGAAAATAGCCCTTGCAGTGCGGCTCCGATTGCGCCTCGAGCGCCTGCATCTTCTGCTCGATAAGCTCGACGGCAGTGGTCTGGTTGTAGATATCATTGGGTCGACTATTCGCAGCACGCTCCACCTTCACGTACTGGAAGTTGTTGTCCGCGTCCACGATGGCCGTGAAGATCACAGCTGCCCGATTGCGATCGTCGCTGCTGCCGCCAACGCCGCCGGCGCTACCGCTGCTGCTGCTGTTGCTCACGTTGTTCTGCAGCTGGATGCTGCGCATGAACAGATTGCCCACGCAGTGGGGCACATTGTGCTTGCGCTCCATTTCCGTGGCGGCGCTGCGCCACTGCTCATCAGTCTTTGGTAGTGTCACGTATTGGTCCTTGAGGTGCTCGTAGAAGCCCAGACAGATATTGGCAATCATTGCGTTTATCACAAATTTCGAGGCACGGAAGCAGTAGTTTCGACACGAATGCACTTCACCTGCAAGTGGGGAAAAAGGATTAGCAAATCGATATTTATAGTTGTAGTGCAGATAGTGTATGGCTTATGCGCAATAGCAGGCTGCAGACGTTTTCGCTATCCGATCAAATTTTTAGTTAATATTTAAGTTCAATTTTAGGCACGATTAAAATCAAATTAAAGCGCGCAAGTACTTTGAGATACAATTAAAGAGTATAGATACATCAAGATACAATGAGTAAGTAATGGAGTAGGGTATAGAATAAATACTGCAAAGGTTTGGCTATCGATTTAGATTCTTAATTTATATGCAAATAAGATATATTATATGCCTCAATATAAAAAGCAGTTAAAAGTAGTAACTAAGATAGTTGAATGATATTGCAAGTAAGATTTAAAATTATATATGCAGTTACTTAGTGCAGCTTTCAAGTTGAAGACGGAACATACTTTGAGATACAATGCAACTCATATTTATGAGATCAGTTATTTCATATACAAGTACTACTTCAGGTATGGTATAGATAGATAGATAGATAAATAGATAATCAGTGCGTTCTTCAAGATGAAAAGCAATCATGCTTGCAGATGCAAGTATAGAATATTTAGTTGAGATACTCAGTTCAGATAAATTTCAGGCTCTATACGCAAATAAAAGGCGCATTTCTCAGCATGAAGACCACACATACTTTAAGATACTATGTAAATTATAGATTGTTCGTTTAGATGCTTATTTAAGTTACATTTGTAGTAGAAGATACAAATAGATACAAAATTATCAGTGCATCCTTCACAATGAAGAACAATCATACTTCGAGATACAATGGAAGTTTTCAGTTACATTTTTATCTACATACTGTTCAAGAGATACTTCGAAATACAATGCAACGTTACGAATAGATACAAAGTAATCAGTGTATCCTTTAGAATTTAAAGCAATCATACTTCGAGATACAATAAGAAACTTTCAGTTACATTTTTATCTATAGTCAAGAGGACATCCTCTGAAATACTTCGAGATACAATGAGTTACATTTGTATCTACATACTGTTCAAGAGGACATCCTCTGAGATACTTCGAGATACAATGCAACGTTACGAATAGATACAAAATAATCAGTGTATCCTTTAGCATTTAAAGCAATCATACTTCGAGATACAATAAAAAGTTTTCAGTTACATTTTTATCTATATACTGTTAAAGAGGCAGCCTCTGAAATACTTCGAGATACAATGAGTTACATTTG
This sequence comes from Zaprionus bogoriensis, assembly GCA_035046045.1. NCBI lineage: Eukaryota > Metazoa > Arthropoda > Insecta > Diptera > Drosophilidae > Zaprionus > Zaprionus bogoriensis. The sequence goes on from JAWNOI010000145.1 coordinate 1,160,015, forward strand.
TATCTACATACTGTTCAAGAGGACATCCTCTGAGATACTTCGAGATACAATGCAACGTTACAAATAGATATAAAATAGTCAGTGCATCCTTTAGCATTTAAAGCAATCATACTTCGAGATACAATAACAAGTTTTCAGTTACATTTTTATCTATAGTCAAGAGGACATCCACTGAGATACCTCGATATACAGTGAGAATTTTTCGGGTACATTTTTATCTATATACAGTTTAAGAGAACATCCTCAGAGATACTTTGAGATACAATGCAACGTTTTAGCTGTTAGTTCAGATACTTAGTTGAGTTACATTTCGGATGAGTATACCATACCTCATAGACAGATAATTAGTGTATCTTTCAGGCTAAAGAGCAAACATACTACCAGATACAATGAGTAAGTAAATGCTACTAATTTCGAATATTAACTTAAGTTACTTTTCAGTTTCTATATGCACAATCTTAAGGATAAATTCCTCAGCCTGAGGAGCAAACATACTACCAGATACAATGAGTAAGAGATACATTGCAGCTTCTATATGCTGCTAATGAGAGCATGCTACGCGTCTGCACTTCCTGCTTTGCCCTACAGATCCGAAACTGACCCGGGCATTTTCCCCCCCCACGTCTGCAGCCTTTACACACACACACACACACACACACACACACACAGCGCACCTTTGGCTGTGCATGCGTGTGCATGTATCTGTGTGTGCTTGTGCATTTGAAAGTGGGTCAACAGCGCTTACCCGTTGCCAAATACTTGAGCGTTATGGCCAGCCGTTCCTCCGCACTGAAGGACTTCTTCTTGCGCTGCGGCGCATACTGACTGATGATGGGCTCCAGTTTCTGCACCAGATACCGGAACTGGCTCTCGGTTATGGCTAGGAAGTAATTCAGATGATAGCACTCGTCCTTGCGCGACTGCAGCTCGCTGAGCAGGTTCTCCTTGCTGAGGAACTCCGACTGGTTCTTGCGCAGCCACTCCTTGGTCCACTCGAGCCGTCGCCGTGTATTCAATATGCCCGCCAGGTCCAAGGCGCTGATCTTCGATGTCTGCGGCCGTGAGAGCACCGAGGTGCGTGCCGCACCGCCAGCGCCAGTGATGCCAGTGGTGCCGTTACCGTTGCCGTTGCCAGCACCATTGCCATTGGCAGTGCCAGCGGCAGCGCCTGCCACCGCAGTGAGTGCATGTTCTGCTGCAGGGGCGTTGCCACCGCCGCCGCCAGTCTCGTTGCCATTGCCATTGTCCTGCGTGACCCCGATAGCAAGGGCCACGCCCATGCCCACCTGATGACTGCCAGCGGCAGCAGAGACAGAGACGTTGCCGCCGCCGCCGCTGCTGCTGCGATTTACATTCGTGCCACCGTCGCGCTCGCGCAGCACGCCGATTACCTTTATTTTCATTTTGTCCATGGCCTGCGAAGTGAACGAGTGAAAATTAAATCGCAAGCGTTGAGCACAAAAATTTTATATTGTGCATTGCATCAAAACAAGCGAGCGCACACGCACACCAACACACACACATACGCACACACACACACAGGCGCAGTTCGTCAGCTCCTCGTTCCACGTTTTACACGCTCCTGAACTGCGCCCCGCCACGCCCCGCCCATGCCCAACACTCGCCCTCGTGTACAGGGTTGTCGCAGACTTGTCTGTGAGTGTGTGCGTGCGCCTCTGCTTGTAGCTGTGTGTGTGTGTGTGTGTCTCGTTTTGTGCAACAAATCGATTTTTACTCACCCTCACTCTACGCTGCGTCGAACTGCCTGTCGCTGCTGCTGCTGCTGCTCCCGTTCCTTCGTAGTCGTCGCCGTCGCCGTCGTCGTCGTCGCTGTCGCTGTGTGTATAACCAGTTTCGTTCTTCGAGGGGCACACAGTTGGGCTCTGGCCTGTTGTATAATTAGAATTATTTGCTGCAATTCCACTGCGTGCGTTTGTTATCTAAAAATCTCGCATGAAATTCACAAATTTGCACGTCGATTTTCGCTGTAGCTTTGCATCTGCTGTCTGTCATCTGCTTTCTTGGCTTGCTTCTTTCTGCTCTGCTCTGCTCTGCTCTCCACTCCGCACTCCGCGCACTGCTCAATGCGAAATGCGACAGCAACAGCAACGTCGAAGCTCAGTTTCGGGCAGCACTCGCATAGCCTGCTTTGTGCGTTCAATTGCGTTTTGCCTTTTGCTAATTATTTGCCCAATTGCCACATTTTTGTTCTTCAACAAATTTTTCACTCTGCTGTTGACTTTTTTCCAATTTTCTATTCTATACGCACGAAGTATTGCCTGCTCGCTTCGTCTTGCTGCTTCGTCAGCTGTTGCTTTCGTCGTCAGCTGTGGATGTGTGCCCGGCCAGGGTTGTCGAGTTGTCCAGCGCTAGCTGCATGCTGTGAACTAGTCAACTGTGGAACTAGTTCGTTGCGCGTGTAAGCATAACTATCGTATTGTGCGCAATAAGATTTCTTTTAATTAATTTCAATTTTATTTATAGTTTTATTTCATTTACACACTACACAATAAAAATGATCAATTTAAATTGCAAATACTGCTATTCATAGCGCGCTCGTTTTCACTTAATAATGAAAAAACTGCGTAGTAATCGCCCTGTTTGTTAGAAAATTGTTTCTTCAATAAATGAATTATTTACTTTCATTAATTTCGCTACTTTGCAAAATGAATAAATAAATAAATATAAATGAATAAATAAAGAAAACTGCTTGATGCTGCGAAGAGCCAAAGTATTTAGTTCTCTGTCGATAAATCGATAACAGATAGTTTATAAAATAAAATATGCTATAAATCGATTTTAAAACGTTTTTTTTTTATTTCAGTACTAATAATTTTGTGCAAAATCATTTAATTTTCGGATTTAAGGACATTTGCTTTATGCCTTTGACGCATTACTGAATTTTAATCAGCAAATACCAGTTTTTAGTATTAATCGATAGTTAATAAGTTAAGTTATCGATTGTATAACTATGTCAAAAAATAACGGAAATTGGCATAAACAGTTTTCAAATTGATAAATGCAGCCCATTTTATTTAAAATTTTTTATAAATCGTAAAGTTAAGAAATTCAGATTTTTTCGCCCTTATTCGCCCAGTAAATACAACAGTCTGAATTTTTATTAAGCACTTTATTTGGTTATTCATACGCGTGTGGTTTACAATACAAATAATGTTTTACTTTAGATTTGCTGTATGTTTTCAACACAAATATAATATTCATATATTTAGTACCCATTACGCTGGTGATGCTAAAACTTTGACTTTGAATCTTGTAATAAGTAATAATAATATGAATACACTGCAAGGTGTGCATTACGAAAATTAGCATTTAGTACAAGTACTTGTTGTATATATGTTGTTGTTGTTGTAGTTGTTCTCGTTCTTTGTTGCTTGTGGATATATGTATGTAGTTATATGTAGTGGATAGTTCGCTTGTATATAATTGTGTACTTTAAATTTTATCTATGCATTTCCGTTTGTTTATTGTATATTTTTATGTATGTATGTATATTTCTCATTAAAATATGCAAGCGTAAAAATTTGCTTGGTTCTTGTAAAAAATGAGACTTTAAAAGCATTTATTTCACTTCCCAGGCCTTGTTTCCCCTCTCTACTCCTGCTCTTTACATCCTCGTCTGCATCTGCACTTGTATATTTTGCTTAAATTAAACTACAATAATAAGCGATTTATTTATTTAATACGTACATATAAGTATAACTACATCGAAATTAAAAGCAAACATTTAATTCTTCGTCCAGCACAAAAAGTGAGTATTTTCTTCGATCTTCGATTGATCTCGATTTCTTCTTTAGTTATGTTTCAATCGTAATTTTGTTCGTACATTAAAGCCAATTATAGAAAATGCGAAACAGCTAATGCTTGCCATATTCAATATCAATTTTGCGATTTTATAGTTTTTATAAATATATAAAATATATATATATATATATTCCATATTTAAAAACTCATGTATGCATTTCGAATTCATTTAAAATGTTTATATTTATATATTGTTGAAAAAAATCCAATCCCGAAATATCTAGTTAGTATCATTAGATCGTCTTAATCATGGTTGAGGAGTCATGTTCGAGTTGGTGTCACATTCTTGGGTTGGTGATGTCGCCGTTGGTGTTTCATTGCTGGTCATTGATCTAATCGTATGGTCTGGTCTAGCGATGTAATCCTTTAGTAGAACATCTTGTCTGAAATGAAATGCGTAGAGCAGGCATAGGGGAGTTGAGTATGGCTTGGAGTAACAACACTCTTTACAGGCGGAACGTTTCTCTGTCAAAGTTGAGCTCTTCTGCTTCTAAGTCGAGATCAAATCAATAATAGTATAAATCATAAGGAAAACTAAAGTCGAGAAGCCTTGCCTTGATAAGCTTACCTAGCCGAATATTCTTAGTCATTGTTCAAGCCCCTTCTTATAATGCTAGTTTGTATATTAACTCTGCCCTTGTCTTCCTTACTGCCGTGTTTGTTGCTGTTGTTGCTGTTGCTGTTGCTGTTGTTGCGTCTTGTGTTCTTCGTCCTCAACGACTGTGGACTCATCGTGCGACCAGAAACTGGCCGACATCTGTGACGACGACATACCGCCCACACCAGGGAACGAATCCTCCATAAGCGTACTTGAAGCACAGCTGGTTATACTGCCCGACATCTGCGAGTTGCCAGCACTGGTCTGATACGTGGCCGTAGTGCCCGCCGAGCTGGTCGTCTGCTCGATGCATAGATTTAGTGAGTCCACGGAAATGTCTTTGGGAATACCGGCCTCGTCTAGAGGCAACTCCTGAATGCCACCACCACTGGAGACTGTCGTTGTGGTTATCACACGCGTCACAGTATGTTCCTGGCCATCGGCATCAGTGCTGGTGGTTGTTGTTGTTGTCGTTGTCGTTAGACCATCGCCCAGTGTTACTCCGCCGCCGCCGCTGACAAACTTGGACATGAGATCCAACTGTTCGTCGCCAAAGGATTCGATGCTCTCCTGCCGGGAGTGTCGCTTGTCTATTTCCAACGAGTCAATGTCCGAGCGTGTTGTCGCATCCTTCGATATATCAAAGCTCTCGATGCTGCTGGTCATCATGTCGTGGCTTCTGATCTCCATGCTGTCGATGCTGTCCTTCTCCGAGTCTTGGCTGTCGATCTTGGACTTTGTATCCACTTCGGAGGTCGTCAACTCGCCTAGTTTCACTGTAGCCCCGACGCCCTTTGCATCGAAATCATCTCTCTCCAGTTGTTGCTTGAGCAAAAGTTCCAGGTTCTCAGCTTGTCCCTGACAGGGCACAACTTCAGTGCGGGTCACGGTACGTGTCACCTTGGTGACCACCACATTTCCCACAGCGCCAGTTTCGCTGGCATTCGATTTGTTGGACTCATCGGAGCGCGAGAGCATTGCAGCCTCCTCCTTCGCTTTGATTTCAATGAGATGTGCTTCAATGCACGCGTTCTCCAGCCCTTCGAAGTCCTTTAGGCTGGATATGGAGACATCGTCGCCGGGCGCTGTACCGCTGGCACTATGCCGCACCACATAGCGACGCGTGAAGCTGCCATTGCTGGAGTCTGTGGAACCCTGGTGGGTGCGGTTTCGGTTCTCCAGCGATATCGCCTGTTCCAGTGACTCGAACTCCTGTAGACTGCTCATCGAGACGTCGTCGTGTTCGCCGCGAGAATGATAGCGACGCGCTGCCAGATCGTATTCCGGCGTACTCGAGAATGAGTCCTTGAAACTACTGATGCGACTGCTGCCCACCTCGAATTCGCCGTCCTCCTCCTTGATGTCCTCCAGCACCGCTCCGGCCAGATCGTAGGGATAGCGCAGCTGTGTGTCTGTTAGTTGCATCTCGACCCAACGCTTATTGGCCGCAGCCGTGTCACTCGAGTCACTTTCCTCCTGCTGCTCGCTGCTGCTGCTTGCTCCGGTCGGAGGACTCTCCTCGAATTCGAAGTTCAGATCATCCTTGTACAGCTGTGAGCCGAGCTTGGGATCTGCTGGAGCTGATTTTATGATAATCTTTTCCACATCTTCGTCGTGCTTCTGCTCGTACTTGGTTGGCTTTATCTTAATGCTCTTGCCGCCGAGATCTACCTCGTTGGCCTCCTTGGCCACTTCCTCGATGATGACGAACTCATCGGAGATATCGGGCTGTTCGACCATTTCGAAGGAATCGGGGGAGTCTGCCGCCCTTTGGTCATCGTAATCGGCACCAACTTCAGCGCGTTTCAGCTCCTCGAGCTTCTGCTTGTACTGCTCCTGCACACGTCGCTGGAAGTCAAGTTCCTTTTCCTCAGCTTTCGCTTTTTGATAGACCTCCGAATCGCTTGCCTTATTCAGTTCCTCTTCGGTGCGGACTTTATAAAGGATCTTCTCTGGGTAATCATCGGTCTCCTCTTCTATGGGTGACTTTACGTCCTCGGTTACCATAATATCGGGTATATTGGAATAGTCCTGCATATTTTGCGACGGACGACGTTCTTCAATCATGGCCGCTTCGGCTTCCAATTCCTCTGTGGCGTCTTCGACTATGACTTCAGCTACCAATTGTGAGGGTGTGAATGGACGCTTCTCGAGCTCAGCGCTGTGATCCATTTCGGCTGCAGCTTGCTTCTTCTTCTTGCTTTTTCGCTCCTTGGGTGAGCGGAACTGGCGAGCATATTCCGATTCATAGGGATCCGTATCAGACTCGCTCTCCGATTCTTTTCCTTCACCCGGTGATGATGCATCTTTCTCCAAGTTCTTCAAAGCATCGCCGGATATTGTTGTACTCTCATTGCGCTTGTGACCACGCCTCTTCGATTCACTTCCCGGTGGTGTACTTGCATTTGAGTCCTGAGGGGAATGCTCCTTGCTTTCCATATCCATGACAAATGTGTCTTCGGGCAGCGAAGTCGACTGCATTGGCTCATCGTGACCATATTGAAAGCCCTCAATGCCAGTCAAAGACGAGGAGCCGGCTGATCCGATAATATCTTCAAAGTTTTCGACTACTGTATCAATATTTGATGTACTGGACATGCTAACCGAGAGGATGCTACCCTCATCCAGGCTTGACGCCAGTTTGGATTCATCAATTGATCGTCGGGCATCGCCGTGATAAAGCAGGATGTCTTCACCCTTCTCGCTATCTCTGGGACTATCCATCTTGTTGTCTTTCTCTTCAATAGGATATGAGAGCCCCCAGGTTCTTTCGGCGTCTTTGGGTTTAGGATACTCTTCCATCTGCGCTGCTTCAGTTGTTTGCTGTTGAGGTAAAGTCTCTGATTCGGTTTTCGGTTTGAAAATCATCTCCTGCGAGCGTTTCATCATGCTCTGCTGTTCGGTACTGGGATAAGAAGAAGCCACAATATCAAGGCTTTCATCACTGTCATCATCGTCTGCACGTAAATCGTGCAAGCGGGCCATTTCCTCAGCTTCTAGAGCATCCGCTTCTGTTGACGAAGCTACCAAAGTCTCGGACAATTCAGAGACATCAATGCTCGCCAGATTGGCCGAGGTCTCCGACTGTGAGTCCAAGCTGCGCATGCTTTCGTGCGAGCTGATAGACTTGCCACTGCTGCTTCCGAGGGTGCTGACAGCACTGACATACTCAGTGCCATCGCGGCAGGTGGAAGTGAAGTCTCGGGCGGTCTGATACTCGCTCGAAGTGCCTGTTCCGGTAAGCAAGTTTTCTACATCCGATGAAAGTGGGCGACTCTGTGTCTTCTCGAAGCTTTTCTGATAGCTGTCGCTGGAGCTAGAGTTGTCTACATCTGGAATAGACCAACGATTGGTGGTATCTGGTGAGGAGTCCGTCTTGACACGATGAACAACTAAGTCAACTGGCTTGATACTCTGATCCGAAACAACTTCCTCGAATGCGCTCGCAGTGGACTTATCGGCAGCGACTTCTTCGGTGACTACCGAAGCTGTGGCCAACTTTTCCGTGTAATACTCCTCCATTGAGCTGAAATCCTCTGCAGTTTCTGTTGATATGAATCCTAGCGAACCTTGTTCCTCCTTTGCTAGATGCTCCTCCATTGAGCTAAAGTCTTCAGCAGTGCCTGTTGAGACAAATCCTAGTGAGCCATGATCATCGCGACGTTCTACTTGACCGAAGACATCCTTAGCGTAATGAGCCATCGCGGCCTGTTTGTTCAATGTTTCCTTAATAGTGGTGTCGAAAAGACCCTCTGGCGGTTGGGTGCTGTCTATTGTGGAAGCCTGAAGTTCGGGAATACCTATAAACGATGACAAGTCTTCGCTGTCACCTTCTGCTGAGAAAGCCTGAGGTGTTGCCTTGAGATCGAAATCTTTCTTGGTCAGATCTACAAATTCCTGAGCTTCAGAAATGGTTTCGCTAACAGAAACCTCGTCAAGTATGCTTTTGGTCATCGATTCTTGTGGCTGCTGCGGCGAGTGAACTACTTTTGGGTTTCCTGCAGTAGGAATTTCTTTCTCTGAAGTTTCCCATTCACTTTTCTCCAATGGCAACTCGAATTTTTCGGTCTTATCAGCAATAGTGTTGACAATTTCGGGGATCTCCTTGCTTGATTCATCAGGATCCTCGCTGCTCGAAGGTGCTACATCGATTATAGCTCGTCCACTGGATCCCGTCGACGTGGTGAGGCTCTCTTCAGTAGTTACCTTAGACAGTTTTGCATCAGCGGACTTTTCCTTGTCAGCGTTTTCAAATTCCAAAATATCATTTCTGGTTTCCGAACCTTGTCTGACTATTTTGCTATCCAAGCCAATGGTTTCATCGGACTTCATAGTTACATACTCCTTGAATGCATCAGTAGCTTCATCAGAATCTACAGATAGTTCCTTCAGTAAAGGAATGTCTTTGGCTTCTATAAACATTTCAGTTTTGGCCTCTTCATCTTGAGGTGTTAGTCCAGGTGATTTGTTCGTGGTCTTGATGATAACATTGCGACTCGATTCACCAATGTAAAAGCTGGTCATCTTTTCAGCACCCTCCGATTTCTCGGTATCTGCATCATCCACCGATATCTCACTCGTTGGCTCGAAACTTTCGGTGTGATCCTCGGAGGCAGTTGTAGTGGCGGTTGTCGTGACAACATCGCGTTGCTGAGAGCGAATAGAAAGCTCCGTCGAGGGCTCGTCCGTTTTTGAAAGTTCCTCTGTGAAATCTAAGCTACGCAGGCTAATGCTATCGGATTGTTCGCCCAAGGCAGCTAAGTTTTCAAATTGATCGGTGTGCTTAATGGGGGCACGTGGCTTCGGAACAGGTGCGGCGGCGTCGAGACTTATATCAGTTGGTAGATCAGGTTGTTGCACTTGAGTTGGAATGGTAGTGCTGTCCGTGTCCTCTGAGAAGGACACGGAGGCGGATGCAGAGACGGGGGAGCTTGCTTTGAGTACGCGAGGTTTTGGTGTGGGCGTGTCGTGTTGGCTGCTGGTCGTGATTGTACTGGTTTCGACCACGGTTTCAGCTGCTGCGGCTGTTGCTGTTGTTGTTGTTGCAACAGTTGATGGTGGTATGGAAGTGGTATCAGTTGAGATTGGAATATCGCCGCCTGTTTCTACAAAACAATAGGTGTGAAAATAAAAGCAATTTTAAAAGTGTTGTGAAAGTCGAAAACAGAAGATGAGGAGGAAGAGAAAACACAAGTGTACAATAGCGAGTGGAGTTGGTAGGTAGAACAGAACCAGGTGATTGGGTATAGAGCATACGAATAAGTATGAATGCGAGTTGTTAGTTAACAGTTGGATAGGTTAGAGTTAAAGTATATAGTAGTGGATGAGTGAATGAATTTGGATAGTTGTTGGATGATAATGGTTATTCGATACATATGACATGCAAACGAGTTTATTATATGGATAAATTGAACAAACTGAAAGATTTGAAAATCAAAAACCGAATGCAATTAGAGCTCAACTCGAACAAAAGTTATTTTCGTTTTTTCATAGGCCGCCATTTCATTGATTTCAAAATTGCCAGCATTAGGAAAACGTAAACCAAAAGGAACGCAGTACATTACAGTACATTATACATATAGATTTTGTCATCAAGATCTACGTTAAATCACCAATCAGGGACTATACAAAGCAATTTCTATATATATATGGTACAGATAAAATCATGGATTAGATTAGGTGTCGAATATGCTGTTAACTAGAAGCTAGAGATACTGATGATACCTGTGGTCAACTCTTGTATATCGTTTTCATTATCGGGCGTTAGCTGATTCTGTGCCATATCGGCCATTGTGTTTGTCGTGGGCGAGACACTGTCGTCCCAACTGAGCTTGGAATACTCGCCCTGCAGGGCACTTATCTCGTCCTCCTGTACGACCGCCTCGAACGCCTCATCGAACCGGGCGCTCACATCGTCTGCATCTGCGGACAGCTTTTCGATCTTATGCTCGATGCGTCTAGTACGCACCTCCAATTTAGCATCGTCTTCACTAGGCACTACATGATCTTTGGGGATGACATACATACGTGGGGGACATGATCGACGGGAGCAAAGCAAAGAATACAGGAGAACAAGGTTATAACGGACTAAACGAGACTACGATCCGGGGAAATCTTGCTAACTTGTCTATGCACTAGCGAATTCACTAATTGCTTGGCGCTTCTATTATACCGTTACCTTTTGCTGTCACAGATTGCTGCTGCTGCTGCTGTTGCTGCTGTTGAACGTGTGTAGTAACTGTTGGTGTTGTTGTTGCAGTAGTTGTAGCTGTTGCAGCTGTTGTGTATTGGGCATGCAAGGGTAAATGTGGTATGTGCTCGTCGGTGAAACTCATATTATCATCGAACGATTTGCCAGACATGGACTCAATGGTTGGCGACTTGATGACGTCAACGCCGCCAATATCGTCGCATGTTATGGCATAGTTCTCACTCTCAGAATTGTAATCGTGCTTTATAAAATCGTGCCCATTGGGCTGATCCCCATGGCTCTCAATGAATTCAACGCTCTCTTCGAGCACGTTATCGACTAGAATTTTGGCTTCCTCGCGAATGCGTGCCACAAGATCTTCGCGTTCATCATCTTCATCACCTTCAACTTCACCAACTTTAACATCACCTGTAAAACAATTGCACATTTTCATATGTAGACAGAGTTTAGAATAGATTTGCAAGAAGCTTGGAAATCATGAGAGGCATGAGAAGCGATTTCTAATTGAGAATGTAGAGAATGTTGATTAATATACGAGTGAAATGTGCAACAGTTTGTGTGATGATGGTGATTTTGGTGATATTTGGTGCGATGAGGAGCGAAATCTTATAGCAGCATGTTCGATCAAGGTGAAACGCATAATAACTTGTTCGCAATGAGCTTTAATTGCATTGGTTAAACAATTATCTAAAGAATTATGTGTTATATAAACATATAGTATTGGCTCGAACTATTAATGAAGCGCATAAATAAATATGATTGCGCAAAATTATGAAAAGCATTAAATAAGGATATCGTTGAACTTACCAAGTGTCTCTAAAATCTTCACCGATTGTTGTGTGGCTGGTCCAATAGTCGTCTTTGTAAGGCCTTCTGCAAGTGAATAAGCTGATAATTAGTTGAGACCCCTGGTACTTGAAAAAGAACATAAAGATACCGTAGTTATACGCTACAAACGAAAAGTAGAACAAACATAGACTCAAATTAAGGACGAAACGGAAAGAGACTCCAAAGATCTTTTTGGTTAGCACTAGTTACTAAATACTTATTGAAACATGTTAGTCGAACGACGCTTAGGTGATTATCATTAGTTGTTGTTAGTATTAGTAGTAGTAGTAGTAGTACGGGGAACATAATTAGAGCAGACAGTAGCATTTAGATTCAGGCTTTTAGTTGCTTTGTTGTGTGTGGCAAAAACTTGAACGAAAATTTAGTACTTATGTTAATTCTTGGATTTACTTACAATATGTTTGAGTGTGTGTGTTTAAGATTATCGGTTGGATTCTGGGTTAAGTATTTTGTGTATTTGTATTATGAATTATGAACTATTGTTAGATTAGTTTTCTTGTTATTTTTTGGCAAATGCTCGGTATCGAATTGATTCAACGGACATTAGTTGCCTCCTCTGGCAGCTGATTCGTCGGACTCAACATATTCCACATCGGTGTGGGCATCGCGGATCACATCCTTTATGTGCAGCTTCTCGGCTTCAGCGTTGAAACTTCGGCCGCTTCGCTCGTGTACGACAGTGTAGCTCTCATTCAACATGTCGGTGAGCTCTTTGCTATTGCTGTTGGCTACCTTGATGTTCGGCGGTTCAAGTAGATCCTCCGCATCGGAAGGCAGTTGCACGTCCTCGATGTCGGTGTTCTGTTGGCTGACGGCTTCATCTTTGAGCAAACGTGTGTGGAGTGACTGCAATTTGGACTTGTTGCACGTCTGTTTGGGTACTTCGGGTGGCGGTATCGAAGTCTCAGAGCCGTCGGACACATCGTCGGTGGAGATATCTTCGGCATCAGATGATTTGTCTGACCGCTGAGCCTTCGCTTGTTGTTTCAGCTGTTCGACTCGCTTCACACCAAGTGGTATATCGCCCTCGCTTAGATCCATATCTTCCACATCAGTCACACCCTCCTCCTTGGGCTTGAGCACGTCTAATAACTTGTTTTTTCCCTTGCTTAGAGTTCGTGTCTTCAACTTCTTGCGACGATTGGTGCCGGCCACGAATATTTCCTCGACATCGGTGACAGATTCGGCGTTTGAAAGTACCTCCAGGCGTTTGGTTTGCTGTTGCTTCAGCAACTCGTTGGAAACTATGACCTCATTCTCGATTAGCCCAGTTGTTCCGACGGCTAATTCCTCTGCAAGAGATGGATTTGTGCTCCAGTCTTCGGCACATGAGTAGTCTTCCGAATCAGTATGGTTAACATCCTTAAGGTGGTTATATATTCCAAACTCATAGTTCTTGTTCATGGGCATGACATTCGTTATGGTGTCGCCGTACTTATCCTCCTTGAGCTCAACCACTTCGCGATGTGGTAGCGGCAGCACCTCAGAGGCCACAGAAACTGCTTCGGGTATGGCGGCAGACAGTGACAGATCATCGCAGTAGATATCCTCCACATCGGTCAAGCAAGTTCCGTCGTCGCCAGGCGCTAGAATTATTGCTCGTGGAATGGGTTGCTCATCGTCCTCTTCGTTGTCGAAGCTATCCTCCGCTGCCGAGTCATCAATGCCTTCGACATCGGTGTGAACCTCCTCGTGTCTTGCAGCTACTTGTAGGAAATTTCGTCTCTCGGCGTGAAGAAATGTAGACTTTGAGTTTCTGCGCGGTTCTCCACTCGCACTGACAAATGCCACATCAATGGGTGGTAGACTGGCTTCACTGATGCTCGCACTCTTACCGGCTGCCCCTCCAGAGTCCGATTCGGTGCCCGAACATGCTATTTGGCACACCTCCTCACTGCCACTACCGGATACCATGAGCACTTCGTCCTCAGACATGCCGCGCACATGTCCGCCAATGCCAGCACAGTCCGAGAGCGCGGATGCCAAGTCGCTTATATCACTGATAACGGAAACATCCTCATAGTGATCAGAATCGTCCTCGTGCTTCTCGCCATCGGCTATGTTGACTCGACCTTGATCACCCACGGCATTGTCTAGATCAACGCACACTGATTTCTCGCAGCCATAGTCCACCTCAGAGTCGGTGTCGTAGTCCTCGCAGTCGGTCAGGTAGTCGGCCAGGCCATTCAAGTTTTGTGCTTGTAGAAAATTACCCGCTTTGATTTCGCAGCTCTCTTTGGTATCGTTGTCCATAGCTTCCTGATTCTGTAGACCTTGTTGTAAAAACTCACGCAAGGACAGTTTCAATTCGGGATAAGCAGCACTCTTCGACTCATCGGAGCCGTCAGACTCGGTGTCGTAGTCTTCCACATCAGTAACATCGTTTTCAAATGGCTTCGACTTGTCTCTCTTTTGTGACGCATTAGTGGACGTATTTTTGTTGGAACTGTTGGGCCTGAGAACCTCAATTTGACTGTCGAAGTCCTCAACGTCTGTTACGCCGCCAGCGCCACTTCGATTGTAATCCATGTTATTGCTATCGGAATCATTTGAGGATAGTGAAGAGTCGGAGTGCTGCTCGGTGGTAACAGATATTGTTGGTAGTTTTTTGGACATTTTGGTGGGTTGTTATTTATATTATTATTATTGTGGGTATTTATTTTATTATGGCTTTTATGTTTTGATGTTAGTTATTTGCATCAGCTATTTGTGGAAAATAAGTTAAAATTAAATTAAATAAAAGCATTTCGCAAATTTAGATCAATTAGAAAAGTTGCAATTGTTTGGACAATTTTCCCTAAGCATGATGGGTATCGCTCTAAGCTATGCTTAACAAATGTATGATAGTGCTTTAAACCTAGATGTTCGTATTGTATTTACCTTTGGTTGTGCTGCATGTCTCTGTCTCTTTCTCTTTCTTAACGCGTATCTCACTCACCGCCACAATGTTTCCGCTATCGACATGCAGCTGCAACGAGGGATCTACAGCACTACCCGATGCCGACACAATGCTTGGGTGCTGGTGCTGGTACTGATGGTGGCGCCGCAATGTCTCTTCGATCAGTGCCAAGGGACTACGGGTCGGCTTTGGAGAGCCGGGACTGGCAGCTAAAAGGCGCTCCGGATCACCAGCACCAAACATCGGTAGTGCTACTGAGTCGGAGAGACTGGAATCGGTGGTATCGATAAAGCTCACATCATACTCGTTTACGCAGCGTTGTTGGTCGTGCGTCGATTGAGGACGTATCCCCATGGCCATATGGTGCTCAACATCAAAGTCGGGCTGACGGTAAACAACTTCCAGGGGCTTGTCGGGGCCAAACGTCTTAGTGAAAACCTCGCTGGTTAGCACCTTGCGACTGTTGCTGCCGCTACCAGAGGATGATGAGGTAGAGCTTTTTGTACTATCACTTGATTTAATGGAACGTATGGTTATCACCTCGGAGTCGTCATCAACGAGCACGGTGCTAACCGCGCCGGTAGTGGCTACTGGCTCCCTATGTACGCGGACAGTTGAAGTCGATATTGAGGTCGCTGCTGTCTTCTTCTCCGAAAGTATCAAATTGGTCTTCTCTTTGTCAGTCTTGCGACTAACGAGCACGGAACGTACACTGCGTCGAGTGCTATTTGATGAGCCACTTGCACTGGTACTGCCACTTGCTGTGGTGCTTGACTCGTTCATGGTATCCTTCATCTGCTTTTGCAGTTTCGGCTCAATAGAATTTCGCACTTGTCTTGTGGTTGTGCTGGTCGTTGTGGTGCTGATCCTGCCACCTCCTTCGTTCGTTTTGCTTGCGGTTCTCTTAACAGTTTTCTTATTGTCTACCTGAGGTTTTGAAACGGTTTCATCACTTTTATTACTTAGCTTAGTTGAAGTTCTTGTTACGGAAGACAAGCTAATTGGAACTTTAGTGCGTTGCATAGTTGTTGCTCTTTTTTGTTGCTTCTTGTTGTCGGTCTCTATGGAAGTTCTGTAGGCAATGGCTTTAGTTACATTAGCTGATTGTGTCTTCATGCTTTTAGTTAGTTGGCTCTTGGAGCCTATCACGTTTGTTTCCTTATTTTCCTTGGATGTTTGTCTCTTGTAAAGGCGGTCTGTGCTTTTCAATGTTTCTTTACTTTCACTCTGAGAACCTCTCTTCTGTTTTTGATCGATTAGTGTGTTTTTTGTCAAGGCACTTGGCATATTTTTTGTGTTGTATGTACTTTTTCGATGTGTTTGCGGTGGAGCTGGCGATTTGGGTGGTGCTGGGGATTTTGGCGGGGCCGGAGTTGTGCTTCGACTTTCATTTTCGGCATTAAGGCCATATCGCATGCTGTGTGCCAGAGTTGGTTGCATATATCTGTGTGTCGCAGAAGGAGTTGGAGTTTTCGTACGACTCGAACCGATTGTCTCTTGCGTAGAAGATGTAGAGTATTTTACGGAAACCTCCCTCTTTTGTTTAATGCTAACATGCTTTGTTTGCTTGCCCGCGTCCTTAGTTACCATTGTGGTTCCAGTTTTCTGCGCTTTTGTGGTTTTTGCTGCGGGACTCTGTGATCGCGTTGTCATATTGTAGGGTATTCTAGTCACATCTGTTTTCACCCTTGGTCTAGGAGTTGTGGACCGGCTGTTTTCACCTTGAGTGTGACTTTCGTAAAATATTGAGTTCGATGCTGGGCTTGCAGATCTCTCGAAGTGGATTTCACTTATGACTCGGCTTGCTGCAGAAGCGGAACTAGTTGTGGTCGAAGTGGAGCTTGTAACTGATCTTCTAGAATCTGTTTTCTTAGGTGCTTTCTTTTGAACAGTTGATGGCGCTTTGCTTGAGACTGATTGGTTACTAATTGCTTTTGTTGGCTTAACTTGGGCAACTGCGGTTTTCTTTTGAGTCGGTTTTGGTTTCAATTTCTCTTTATTATCAACTACTTTTTCAACTATTTGTTTGGCCTGCTGTTTTTTAAGAACTGTTTCTGCTGTTTTTATCCTGAATCCTGTATCCTTTTGAGACAAAGATTTAGGAGCTACAGACTTAGTTTTTTTCTTCGGAGTGGAAACTACATTTTTTCTTTCATCATCTAATTTGACGAAATAAGCTATTGGTCGAACTTCTATGCTATCAAAACTGTCTGCGTTGGAAGTTTTCGTATCTTTGCTTAATTGACTAACTTCAGTTGTACATTGAAGAGTCGCGCCTTTAAGTGTATCATTCACAATTTCCCTTACTGTACATTCACTTTCAGAGACACCAGAGTTAAAATGATCTTGAACGTCTTTCTGCATCTGCGCGTTTCTGAGAGTTTCGTTAACTATCCTTTGTACCTCAGCATCCCCAGCTCTTAAAGTTTCTTCAACTATCTGCTCAACCGTTCTTGAGTCCCCGGAATCAAAATTTAAATCAGGTTGATCGATTTTTGGAATATAACATTTGCCAATCGTATCTTTGATTGCAATTTCATCTATAAAAGGTACTCGAATATCGTCTACCTTTTGTGCAGGTATTTCTACTGGTAAAAGCAGAGGACTAGTTGAAATAATGGGCTGAGAAAGGGGCTTATCCTGTGGCTTAACAGTGCCAAATTCATCATCGCTTTCATCGTCTGAGTATTCCTTTGCAATTGTCTGGGCTACATCACTAGGAGACTTTGGTTTCTCAACTAGCTTTGTTGGATCTGTGGGCAGCTTGACATCGTCTTTAATCTTTACTTCAACTGCCTCACGAGACTCACTCACAGAAGTAATCTTGCTAGAAGTTGTTACTGTAGATACCAAGTGAGTAGTGGAGGGAAGTGTGGTAGGGGCAAGGGTCTTTACTTCAGGCTTATCAAATCCAATCTCATCGTCGCTTTCATCATCAGAACATTCTTTGGGAGTCTGTTTAGATGCAACAATTGGAGACTTGGGTTTCTCGTCTAGTTTAGCGAGCGACTTATTGTCTTTAGTTGGTACAATAATATCGTCCACATTTTGTGGAGATTTTTCTGGTAACGGAAGCAGAGAAGTGGTTGATGGAAGAGGCTGAGAAAGGGGCTTATCCTTTGGCTTAATAGTGCCAAATTCATCATCGCTTTCATCGTCTGAGTATTCCTTTGCAACTGTCTGGGCTACATCACTAGGAGACTTTGGTTTCTCAACTAGTTTTGTTGGATCTGTGGGGAGCTTGACATCGTCTTTAATCTTTACTTCAACTGCCTCAAGAGACTCACTCACAGAAGTAATCTTGCTAGAAGTTGTTACTGTAGATACCAAGGGAGTAGTTGAGGGAAGTGTGGTAGGGGGAAGAGTCTTAACTTGAGGCTTATCAAATCCAATCTCATCTTCACTCTCATCATCAGAATATTCTTTGGGAGTTTGCTTAGATGAATCAATTGGAGACTTGGGTTTCTCGTCTAGTTTAGCGGGTGACTTATCGTCTTTAGTTGGTAAAAGAATATCGTCAACCTTCTGTAGAGATTTTTCTGCTAACGGAAGCAGAGGAGTGGTTGATGGAAGGGGCTGAGAAAGAGGCTTTTCCTGTGGCTTAACAGTGCCAAATTCATCATCGCTTTCATCGTCTGAGTATTCCTTTGCAATTGTCTGGGCTACATCACTAGGAGACTTTGGTTTCTCAACTAGTTTTGTTGGATCTGTGGGCAGCTTGACATCGTCTTTAATCTTTACTTCAACTGCCTCACGAGACTCACTCACAGAAGTAATCTTGCTAGAAGTTGTTACTGTAGATACCAATGGAGTTGTGGAGGGAAGTGTGGTAGGGGGAAGAGTCTTAACTTGAGGCTTATCAAATCCAATCTCATCTTCACTCTCAACATCAGAATATTCTTTGGGAGTTTGCTTAGATGCAACAATTGGAGACTTGGGTTTCTCGTCTAGTTTAGCGGGTGACTTATCGTCTTTAGATGGTACAATAATATCGTCTACCTTCTGTGGAGATTTTTCTGCTAACGGAAACAGAGGAGTGGTTGATGGAATGGGCTGAGAAAGGGGCTTATCCTGTGGCTTAACAGTGCCAAATTCATCATCGCTTTCATCGTCTGAGTATTCCTTTGCAATTGTCTGGGCTACATCACTAGGAGACTTTGGTTTCTCAACTAGTTTTGTTGGATCTGTGGGCAGCTTGACATCGTCTTTAATCTTTATTTCAACTGCCTCACGAGACTCACTCACAGAAGTAATCTTGCTAGAAGTTGTTACTGTAGATACCAATGGAGTTATGGAGGGAAGTGTGGTAGGGGGAAGGGTCTTAACTTGAGGCTTATCAAATCCAATCTCATCTTCGCTCTCATCATCAGAATATTCTTTGGGAGTTTGCTTAGATGAATCAATTGGAGACTTGGGTTTCTCGTCTAGTTTAGCGGGCGACTTATCGTCTTTAGATGGTACAATAATATCGTCCACCTTCTGTGGAGATTTTTCTGCTAACGGAAACAGAGGAGTGGTTGATGGAAGGGGCTGAGAAAGGGGCTTATCCTGTGGCTTAACAGTGCCAAATTCATCATCGCTTTCATCGTCTGAGTATTCCTTTGCAACTGTCTGGGCTACATCACTAGGAGACTTTGGTTTCTCAACTAGTTTTGTTGGATCTGTGGGCAGCTTGACATCGTCTTTAATCTTTACTTCAACTGCCTCACGAGACTCACTCACAGAAGTAATCTTGCTAGAAGTTGTTACTGTAGATACCAAGGGAGTAGTTGAGGGAAGTGTGGTAGGGGGAAGGGTCTTAACTTGAGGCTTATCAAATCCAATCTCATCTTCGCTCTCATCATCAGAATATTCTTTGGGAGTTTGCTTAGATGAATCAATTGGAGACTTGGGTTTCTCGTCTAGTTTAGCGGGCAACTTATCGTCTTTAGTTGGTAAAAGAATATCGTCAACCTTCTGTAGAGATTTTTCTGCTAACGGAAGCAGAGGAGTGGTTGATGGAAGGGGCTGAGAAAGAGGCTTATCCTGTGGCTTAACAGTGCCAAATTCATCATCGCTTTCATCGTCTGAGTATTCCTTTGCAACTGTCTGGGCTACATCACTAGGAGACTTTGGTTTCTCAACTAGCTTTGTTGGATCTGTGGGCAGCTTGACATCGTCTTTAATCTTTACTTCAACTGCCTCACGAGACTCACTCACAGAAGTAATCTTGCTAGAAGTTGTTACTGTAGATACCAATGGAGTTGTGGAGGGAAGTGTGGTAGGGGGAAGGGTCTTAACTTGAGGCTTATCAAATCCAATCTCATCTTCGCTCTCATCATCAGAATATTCTTTGGGAGTTTGCTTAGATGCAACAATTGGAGACTTGGGTTTCTCGTCTAGTTTAGCGGGCGACTTATCGTCTTTAGATGGTACAATAATATCGTCCACCTTCTGTGGAGATTTTTCTGCTAACGGAAACAGAGGAGTGGTTGATGGAAGGGGCTGAGAAAGGGGCTTATCCTGTGGCTTAACAGTGCCAAATTCATCATCGCTTTCATCGTCTGAGTATTCCTTTGCAACTGTCTGGTCTACATCACTAGGAGACTTTGGTTTCTCAACTAGTTTTGTTGGATCTGTGGGCAGCTTGACATCGTCTTTAATCTTTACTTCAACTGCCTCAAGAGACTCACTCACAGAAGTAATCTTGCTAGAAGTTGTTACTGTAGATACCAATGGAGTTGTGGAGGGAAGTGTGGTAGGGGGAAGGGTCTTAACTTGAGACTTATCAAATCCAATCTCATCTTCGCTCTCATCATCAGAATATTCTTTGGGAGTTTGCTTAGATGAATCAATTGGAGACTTGGGTTTCTCGTCTAGTTTAGCGGGCAACTTATCGTCTTTAGTTGGTAAAAGAATATCGTCAACCTTCTGTAGAGATTTTTCTGCTAACGGAAGCAGAGGAGTGGTTGATGGAAGGGGCTGAGAAAGAGGCTTATCCTGTGGCTTAACAGTGCCAAATTCATCATCGCTTTCATCGTCTGAGTATTCCTTTGCAATTGTCTGGGCTACATCACTAGGAGACTTTGGTTTCTCAACTAGTTTTGTTGGATCTGTGGGCAGCTTGACATCGTCTTTAATCTTTATTTCAACTGCCACACGAGACTCACTCACAGAAGTAATCTTGCTAGAAGTTGTTACTGTAGATACCAAGTGAGAAGTGGAGGGAAGTGTGGTAGGGGGAAGGGTCTTAACTTGAGGCTTATCAAATCCAATCTCATCTTCACTCTCATCATCAGAATATTCTTTGGGAGTTTGCTTAGATGCAACAATTGGAGACTTGGGTTTCTCGTCTAGTTTAGCGGGCGACTTATCGTCTTTAGATGGTACAATAATATCGTCCACCTTCTGTGGAGATTTTTCTGCTAACGGAAGCAGAGGAGCGGTTGATGGAATGGGCTGAAAAAGGGGCTTATCCTGTGGCTTAACAGTGCCAAATTCATCATCGCTTTCATCGTCTGAGTATTCCTTTGCAATTGTCTGGGCTACATCACTAGGAGACTTTGGTTTCTCAACTAGTTTTGTTGGATCTGTGGGCAGCTTGACATCGTTTTTAATCTTTACTTCAACTGCCTCACGAGACTCACTCACAGAAGTAATCTTGCTAGAAGTTGTTACTGTAGATACCAAGGGAGTAGTTGAGGGTAGTGTGGTAGGGGGAAGGGTCTTAACTTGAGGCTTATCAAATCCAATCTCATCTTCGCGCTCATCATCAGAATATTCTTTGGGAGTTTGCTTAGATGAATCAATTGGAGACTTGGGTTTCTCGTCTAGTTTAGCGGGCAACTTATCGTCTTTAGTTGGTAAAAGAATATCGTCAACCTTCTGTAGAGATTTTTCTGCTAACGGAAGCAGAGGAGTGGTTGATGGAAGGGGCTGAGAAAGAGGCTTATCCTGTGGCTTAACAGTGCCAAATTCATCATCGCTTTCATCGTCTGAGTATTCCTTTGCAACTGTCTGGTCTACATCACTAGGAGACTTTGGTTTCTCAACTAGTTTTGTTGGATCTGTGGGCAGCTTGACATCGTCTTTAATCTTTACTTCAACTGCCTCAAGAGACTCACTCACAGAAGTAATCTTGCTAGAAGTTGTTACTGTAGATACCAATGGAGTTGTGGAGGGAAGTGTGGTAGGGGGAAGGGTCTTAACTTGAGACTTATCAAATCCAATCTCATCTTCGCTCTCATCATCAGAATATTCTTTGGGAGTTTGCTTAGATGAATCAATTGGAGACTTGGGTTTCTCGTCTAGTTTAGCGGGCAACTTATCGTCTTTAGTTGGTAAAAGAATATCGTCAACCTTCTGTAGAGATTTTTCTGCTAACGGAAGCAGAGGAGTGGTTGATGGAAGGGGCTGAGAAAGAGGCTTATCCTGTGGCTTAACAGTGCCAAATTCATCATCGCTTTCATCGTCTGAGTATTCCTTTGCAATTGTCTGGGCTACATCACTAGGAGACTTTGGTTTCTCAACTAGTTTTGTTGGATCTGTGGGCAGCTTGACATCGTCTTTAATCTTTATTTCAACTGCCTCACGAGACTCACTCACAGAAGTAATCTTGCTAGAAGTTGTTACTGTAGATACCAAGTGAGAAGTGGAGGGAAGTATGGTAGGGGGAAGGGTCTTAACTTGAGGCTTATCAAATCCAATCTCATCTTCACTCTCATCATCAGAATATTCTTTGGGAGTTTGCTTAGATGCAACAATTGGAGACTTGGGTTTCTCGTCTAGTTTAGCGGGCGACTTATCGTCTTTAGATGGTACAATAATATCGTCCACCTTCTGTGGAGATTTTTCTGCTAACGGAAGCAGAGGAGCGGTTGATGGAATGGGCTGAGAAAGGGGCTTATCCTGTGGCTTAACAGTGCCAAATTCATCATCGCTTTCATCGTCTGAATATTCCTTTGCAATTGTCTGGGCTACATCACTAGGAGACTTTGGTTTCTCAACTAGTTTTGTTGGATCTGTGGGCAGCTTGACATCGTCTTTAATCTTTATTTCAACTGCCTCACGAGACTCACTCACAGAAGTAATCTTGCTAGAAGTTGTTACTGTAGATACCAAGTGAGAAGTGGAGGGAAGTGTGGTAGGGGGAAGGGTCTTAACTTGAGGCTTATCAAATCCAATCTCATCTTCACTCTCATCATCAGAATATTCTTTGGGAGTTTGCTTAGATGCAACAATTGGAGACTTGGGTTTCTCGTCTAGTTTAGCGGGCGACTTATCGTCTTTAGATGGTACAATAATATCGTCCACCTTCTGTGGAGATTTTTCTGCTAACGGAAGCAGAGGAGCGGTTGATGGAATGGGCTGAAAAAGGGGCTTATCCTGTGGCTTAACAGTGCCAAATTCATCATCGCTTTCATCGTCTGAGTATTCCTTTGCAATTGTCTGGGCTACATCACTAGGAGACTTTGGTTTCTCAACTAGTTTTGTTGGATCTGTGGGCAGCTTGACATCGTTTTTAATCTTTACTTCAACTGCCTCACGAGACTCACTCACAGAAGTAATCTTGCTAGAAGTTGTTACTGTAGATACCAAGGGAGTAGTTGAGGGTAGTGTGGTAGGGGGAAGGGTCTTAACTTGAGGCTTATCAAATCCAATCTCATCTTCGCTCTCATCATCAGAATATTCTTTGGGAGTTTGCTTAGATGAATCAATTGGAGACTTGGGTTTCTCGTCTAGTTTAGCGGGCGACTTATCATCTTTACTTGGTAAGAGAATATCGTCTACCTTCTGTGGAGATTTTTCTGCTAACGGAAGCAGAGGAGTGGTTGATGGAAGGGGCTGAGAAAGGGGCTTATCCTGTGGCTTAACAGTGCCAAATTCATCATCGCTTTCATTGTCTGAATATTCCTTTGCAATTGTCTGGGCTACATCACTAGGAGACTTTGGTTTCTCAACTAGTTTTGTTGGATCTGTGGGCAGCTTGACATCGTCTTTAATCTTTATTTCAACTGCCTCACGAGACTCACTCACAGAAGTAATCTTGCTAGAAGTTGTTACTGTAGATACCAAGTGAGAAGTGGAGGGAAGTGTGGTAGGGGGAAGGGTCTTAACTTGAGGCTTATCAAATCCAATCTCATCTTCGCTCTCATCATCAGAATATTCTTTGGGAGTTTGCTTAGATGCAACAATTGGAGACTTGGGTTTCTCGTCTAGTTTAGCGGGCGACTTATCGTCTTTAGATGGTACAATAATATCCTCCACCTTCTGTGGAGATTTTTCTGCTAACGGAAGCAGAGGAGCGGTTGATGGAATGGGCTGAGAAAGGGGCTTATTCTGAGGCTTAACAGTGCCAAATTCATCATCGCTTTCATCGTCTGAGTATTCCTTTGCAATTGTCTGGGCTACATCAATAGGAGACTTTGGTTTCTCAACTAGTTTTGTTGGATCTGTGGGCAGCTTGACATCGTCTTTAATCTTTATTTCAACTGCCTCACGAGACTCACTCACAGAAGTAATCTTGCTAGAAGTTGTTAATGTAGATACCAAGGGAGTAGTTGAGGGAAGTGTGGTAGGGGGAAGGGTCTTAACTTGAGGCTTATCAAATCCAATCTCATCTTCGCTCTCATCATCAGAATATTCTTTGGGAGTTTGCTTAGATGCAACAATTGGAGACTTGGGTTTCTCGTCTAGTTTAGCGGGCGACTTATCGTCTTTAGTTAGTACAATAATATCGTCCACCTTCTGTGGAGATTTTTCTGCTAACGGAAGCAGAGGAGCGGTTGATGGAATGGGCTGAGAAAGGGGCTTATCCTGAGGCTTAACAGTGCCAAATTCATCATCGCTTTCATCGTCTGAGTATTCCTTTGCAATTGTCTGGGCTACATCACTAGGAGACTTTGGTTTCTCAACTAGTTTTGTTGGATCTGTGGGCAGCTTGACATCGTCTTTAATCTTTACTTCAACCGCCTCACGAGACTCACTCACAGAAGTAATCTTGCTAGAAGTTGTTACTGTAGATACCAATGGAGTTGTGGAGGGAAGTGTGGTAGGGGGAAGGGTCTTAACTTGAGGCTTATCAAATCCAATCTCATCTTCGCTCTCATCATCCGAATATTCTTTGGGAGTTTGCTTAGATGTATCAATTGGGGACTTGGGTTTCTCGTCTAGTTTAGCGGGCGACTTATCGTCTTTAGTTGGTACAATAATATCGTCCACCTTCTGTGGAGATTTTTCTGCTAACGGAAGCAGAGGAGCGGTTGATGGAATGGGCTGAGAAAGGGGCTTATCCTGTGGCTTAACAGTGCCAAATTCATCATCGCTTTCATCGTCTGAATATTCCTTTGCAATTGTCTGGGCTACATCACTAGGAGACTTTGGTTTCTCAACTAGTTTTGTTGGATCTGTGGGCAGCTTGACATCGTCTTTAATCTTTATTTCAACTGCCTCACGAGACTCACTCACAGAAGTAATCTTGCTAGAAGTTGTTACTGTAGATACCAAGTGAGAAGTGGAGGGAAGTGTGGTAGGGGGAAGGGTCTTAACTTGAGGCTTATCAAATCCAATCTCATCTTCGCTCTCATCATCAGAATATTCTTTGGGAGTTTGCTTAGATGCAACAATTGGAGACTTGGGTTTCTCGTCTAGTTTAGCGGGCGACTTATCGTCTTTAGATGGTACAATAATATCCTCCACCTTCTGTGGAGATTTTTCTGCTAACGGAAGCAGAGGAGCGGTTGATGGAATGGGCTGAGAAAGGGGCTTATTCTGAGGCTTAACAGTGCCAAATTCATCATCGCTTTCATCGTCTGAGTATTCCTTTGCAATTGTCTGGGCTACATCAATAGGAGACTTTGGTTTCTCAACTAATTTTGCTGGATCTGTGGGCAGCTTGACATCGTCTTTAATCTTTACTTCAACTGCCTCACGAGACTCACTCACAGAAGTAATCTTGCTAGAAGTTGTTACTGTAGATACCAATGGAGTTGTGGAGGGAAGTGTGGTAGGGGGAATGGTCTTTACTTGAGGCTCATCAAATCCAATCTCATCGTCGCTCTCATCATCAGAATATTCTTTGGGAGTTTGCTTAGATGCAACAATTGGGGACTTGGGTTTCTCGTCTAGTTTTGCGGGCGACTTATCGTCTTTAGTTGGTACAATAATATCGTCCACCTTCTGTGGAGATTTTTCTGCTAACGGAAGCAGAGGAGCGGTTGATGGAATGGGCTGAGAAAGGGGCTTATCCTGAGGCTTAACAGTGCCAAATTCATCATCGCTTTCATCGTCTGAGTATTCCTTTGCAATTGTCTGGGCTACATCACTAGGAGACTTTGGTATCTCAACTAGTTTTGTTGGATCTGTGGGCAGCTTGACATCGTCTTTAATCTTTACTTCAACCGCCTCACGAGACTCACTCACAGAAGTAATCTTGCTAGAAGTTGTTACTGTAGATACCAATGGAGTTGTGGAGGGAAGTGTGGTAGGGGGAAGGGTCTTAACTTGAGGCTTATCAAATCCAATCTCATCTTCGCTCTCATCATCCGAATATTCTTTGGGAGTTTGCTTAGATGTATCAATTGGGGACTTGGGTTTCTCGTCTAGTTTAGCGGGCGACTTATCGTTTTTAGTTGGTACAATAATATCGTCCACCTTCTGTGGAGATTTTTCTGCTAACGGAAGCAGAGGAGCGGTTGATGGAATGGGCTGAGAAAGGGGCTTATCCTGAGGCTTAACAGTGCCAAATTCATCATCGCTTTCATCGTCTGAGTATTCCTTTGCAATTGTCTGGGCTACATCACTAGGAGACTTTGGTTTCTCAACTAATTTTGTTGGATCTGTGGGCAGCTTGACATCGTCTTTAATCTTTACTTCAACTGCCTCACGAGACTCACTCACAGAAGTAATCTTGCTAGAAGTTGTTAATGTAGATACCAAGGGAGTAGTTGAGGGAAGTGTGGTAGGGGGAAGGGTCTTAACTTGAGGCTTATCAAATCCAATCTCATCTTCGCTCTCATCATCAGAATATTCTTTGGGAGTTTGCTTAGATGCAACAATTGGAGACTTGGGTTTCTCGTCTAGTTTAGCGGGCGACTTATCGTCTTTAGTTGGTACAATAATATCGTCCACCTTCTGTGGAGATTTTTCTGCTAACGGAAGCAGAGGAGCGGTTGATGGAATGGGCTGAGAAAGGGGCTTATCCTGAGGCTTAACAGTGCCAAATTCATCATCGCTTTCATCGTCTGAGTATTCCTTTGCAACTGTCTGGGCTACATCACTAGGAGACTTTGGTTTCTCAACTAGCTTTGTTGGATCTGTGGGCAGCTTGACATCGTCTTTAATCTTTACTTCAACTGCCTCACGAGACTCACTCACAGAAGTAATCTTGCTAGAAGTTGTTACTGTAGATACCAATGAAGTTGTGGAGGGAAGTGTGGTAGGGGGAAGGGTCTTAACTTGAGGCTTATCAAATCCAATCTCATCGTCGCTCTCATCATCAGAATATTCTTTGGGAGTTTGCTTAGATGCAACAATTGGAGACTTGGGTTTCTCGTCTAGTTTAGCGGGCGACTTATTATCTTTAGTTGGTAAGAGAATATCGTCTACCTTCTGTGGAGATTTTTCTGCTAACGGAAGCAGAGGAGTGGTTGATGGAAGGGGCTGAGAAAGGGGCTTATCCTGTGGCTTAACAGTGCCAAATTCATCATCGCTTTCATCGTCTGAGTATTCCTTTGCAACTGTCTGGGCTACATCACTAGGAGACTTTGGTTTCTCAACTAGCTTTGTTGGATCTGTGGGCAGCTTGACATCGTCTTTAATCTTTACTTCAACTGCCTCACGAGACTCACTCACAGAAGTAATATTGCTAGAAGTTGTTAATGTAGATACCAAGGGAGTAGTTGAGGGAAGTGTGGTAGGGGGAAGGGTCTTAACTTGAGGCTTATCAAATCCAATCTCATCTTCGCTCTCATCATCAGAATATTCTTTGGGAGTTTGCTTAGATGCAACAATTGGAGACTTGGGTTTCTCGTCTAGTTTAGCGGGCGACTTATCGTCTTTAGATGGTACAATAATATCCTCCACCTTCTGTAGAGATTTTTCTGCTAACGGAAGCAGAGGAGCGGTTGATGGAATGGGCTGAGAAAGGGGCTTATTCTGAGGCTTAACAGTGCCAAATTCATCATCGCTTTCATCGTCTGAGTATTCCTTTGCAATTGTCTGGGCTACATCAATAGGAGACTTTGGTTTCTCAACTAATTTTGCTGGATCTGTGGGCAGCTTGACATCGTCTTTAATCTTTACTTCAACTGCCTCACGAGACTCACTCACAGAAGTAATCTTGCTAGAAGTTGTTACTGTAGATACCAATGGAGTTGTGGAGGGAAGTGTGGTAGGGGGAATGGTCTTTACTTGAGGCTCATCAAATCCAATCTCATCGTCGCTCTCATCATCAGAATATTCTTTGGGAGTTTGCTTAGATGCAACAATTGGGGACTTGGGTTTCTCGTCTAGTTTTGCGGGCGACTTATCGTCTTTAGTTGGTACAATAATATCGTCCACCTTCTGTGGAGATTTTTCTGCTAACGGAAGCAGAGGAGCGGTTGATGGAATGGGCTGAGAAAGGGGCTTATCCTGAGGCTTAACAGTGCCAAATTCATCATCGCTTTCATCGTCTGAGTATTCCTTTGCAATTGTCTGGGCTACATCACTAGGAGACTTTGGTTTCTCAACTAGTTTTGTTGGATCTGTGGGCAGCTTGACATCGTATTTAATCTTTACTTCAACCGCCTCACGAGACTCACTCACAGAAGTAATCTTGCTAGAAGTTGTTACTGTAGATACCAATGGAGTTGTGGAGGGAAGTGTGGTAGGGGGAAGAGTCTTAACTTGAGGCTTATCAAATCCAATCTCATCTTCACTCTCAACATCAGAATATTCTTTGGGAGTTTGCTTAGATGCAACAATTGGAGACTTGGGTTTCTCGTCTAGTTTAGCGGGCGACTTATCGTTTTTAGTTGGTACAATAATATCGTCCACCTTCTGTGGAGATTTTTCTGCTAACGGAAGCAGAGGAGCGGTTGATGGAATGGGCTGAGAAAGGGGCTTATCCTGAGGCTTAACAGTGCCAAATTCATCATCGCTTTCATCGTCTGAGTATTCCTTTGCAATTGTCTGGGCTACATCACTAGGAGACTTTGGTTTCTCAACTAATTTTGTTGGATCTGTGGGCAGCTTGACATCGTCTTTAATCTTTACTTCAACTGCCTCACGAGACTCACTCACAGAAGTAATCTTGCTAGAAGTTGTTAATGTAGATACCAAGGGAGTAGTTGAGGGAAGTGTGGTAGGGGGAAGGGTCTTAACTTGAGGCTTATCAAATCCAATCTCATCTTCGCTCTCATCATCAGAATATTCTTTGGGAGTTTGCTTAGATGCAACAATTGGAGACTTGGGTTTCTCGTCTAGTTTAGCGGGCGACTTATCGTCTTTAGTTGGTACAATAATATCGTCCACCTTCTGTGGAGATTTTTCTGCTAACGGAAGCAGAGGAGCGGTTGATGGAATGGGCTGAGAAAGGGGCTTATCCTGAGGCTTAACAGTGCCAAATTCATCATCGCTTTCATCGTCTGAGTATTCCTTTGCAACTGTCTGGGCTACATCACTAGGAGACTTTGGTTTCTCAACTAGCTTTGTTGGATCTGTGGGCAGCTTGACATCGTCTTTAATCTTTACTTCAACTGCCTCACGAGACTCACTCACAGAAGTAATCTTGCTAGAAGTTGTTACTGTAGATACCAATGAAGTTGTGGAGGGAAGTGTGGTAGGGGGAAGGGTCTTAACTTGAGGCTTATCAAATCCAATCTCATCGTCGCTCTCATCATCAGAATATTCTTTGGGAGTTTGCTTAGATGTATCAATTGGGGACTTGGGTTTCTCGTCTAGTTTAGCGGGCGACTTATTATCTTTAGTTGGTAAGAGAATATCGTCTACCTTCTGTGGAGATTTTTCTGCTAACGGAAGCAGAGGAGTGGTTGATGGAAGGGGCTGAGAAAGGGGCTTATCCTGTGGCTTAACAGTGCCAAATTCATCATCGCTTTCATCGTCTGAGTATTCCTTTGCAACTGTCTGGGCTACATCACTAGGAGACTTTGGTTTCTCAACTAGCTTTGTTGGATCTGTGGGCAGCTTGACATCGTCTTTAATCTTTATTTCAACTGCCTCACGAGACTCACTCACAGAAGTAATCTTGCTAGAAGTTGTTACTGTAGATACCAATGAAGTTGTGGAGGGAAGTGTGGTAGGGGGAAGGGTCTTAACTTGAGGCTTATCAAATCCAATCTCATCGTCGCTCTCATCATCAGAATATTCTTTGGGAGGTTGCTTAGATGCAACAATTGGAGACTTGGGTTTCTCGTCTAGTTTAGCGGGCGACTTATCGTCTTTAGTTGGTAAGAGAATATCGTCTACCTTCTGTGGAGATTTTTCTGCTGACGGAAGCAGAGGAGTGGTTGATGGAAGGGGCTGAGAAAGGGGTTTATCCTGTGGCTTAACAGTGCCAAATTCATCATCGCTTTCATCGTCTGAGTATTCCTTTGCAATTGTCTGGGCTACATCACTAGGAGACTTTGGTTTCTCAACTAGCTTTGTTGGATCTGTGGGCAGCTTGACATCGTCTTTAATCTTTACTTCAACTGCCTCACGAGACTCACTCACAGAAGTAATCTTGCTAGAAGTTGTTACTGTAGATACCAATGGAGTTGTGGAGGGAAGTGTGGTAGGGGGAATGGTCTTTACTTGAGGCTCATCAAATCCAATCTCATCGTCGCTCTCATCATCAGAATATTCTTTGGGAGTTTGCTTAGATGCAACAATTGGGGACTTGGGTTTCTCGTCTAGTTTAGCGGGCGACTTATCGTCTTTAGTTGGTACAATAATATCCTCCACCTTCTGTGGAGATTTTTCTGCTAACGGAAGCAGAGGAGTGGTTGATGGAAGGGGCTGAGAAAGGGGCTTATCCTGTGGCTTAACAGCGCCAAATTCATCATCGCTTTCATCGTCTGAGTATTCCTTTGCAACTGTCTGGGCTACATCACTAGGAGACTTAGGTTTCTCAACTAATTTCGCTGGATCTGTGGGCAGCTTGACATCGTCTTTAATCTTTACTTCAACCGCCTCACGAGACTCACTCACAGAAGAAATCTTGCTAGAAGTTGTTACTGTAGATACCAAGGGAGTAGTTGAGGGAAGTGTGGTAGGGGGAAGGGTCTTTACTTGAGGCTTATCAAATCCAATCTCATCTTCGCTCTCATCATCAGAATATTTTTTGGGAGTTTGCTTAGATGCAACAATTGGAGACTTGGGTTTCTCGTCTAGTTTAGCGGGCGACTTATCGTCTTTAGTTGATACAATAATATCGTCCACCTTCTGTGGAGATTTTTCTGCAAACGGAAGCAGAGGAGTGGTTGATGGAAGGGGCTGAGAAAGAGGCTTATCCTGTGGCTTAACAGCGCCAAATTCATCATCGCTTTCATCGTCTGAGTATTCCTTTGCAACTG
Organism: Zaprionus bogoriensis; assembly: GCA_035046045.1. Lineage (NCBI taxonomy): Eukaryota > Metazoa > Arthropoda > Insecta > Diptera > Drosophilidae > Zaprionus > Zaprionus bogoriensis. Next base: position 1,190,929 of record JAWNOI010000145.1, read on the forward strand.
TCTGGGCTACATCACTAGGAGACTTAGGTTTCTCAACTAATTTTGCTGGATCTGTGGGCAGCTTGACATCGTCTTTAATCTTTACTTCAACCGCCTCACGAGACTCACTCACAGAAGTAATCTTGCTAGAAGTTGTTACTGTAGATACCAAGGGAGTAGTTGAGGGAAGTGTGGTAGGAGGAAGGGTCTTTACTTGCGGCTCATCAAATCCAATCTCATCGTCGCTCTCATCATCAGAATATTCTTTGGGAGTTTGCTTAGATGCAACAATTGGAGACTTGGGTTTCTCGTCTAGTTTAGCGGGCGACTTATCGTCTTTAGTTGATACAATAATATCGTCCACCTTCTGTGGAGATTTTTCTGCAAACGGAAGCAGAGGAGTGGTTGATGGAAGGGGCTGAGAAAGAGGCTTATCCTGTGGCTTAACAGCGCCAAATTCATCATCGCTTTCATCGTCTGAGTATTCCTTTGCAACTGTCTGGGCTACATCACTAGGAGACTTAGGTTTCTCAACTAATTTTGCTGGATCTGTGGGCAGCTTGATATCGTCTTTAATCTTTACTTCAACCGCCTCACGAGACTCACTCACAGAAGTAATCTTGCTAGAAGTTGTTACTGTAGATACCAAGGGAGTAGTTGAGGGAAGTGTGGTAGGAGGAAGGGTCTTTACTTGCGGCTCATCAAATCCAATCTCATCGTCGCTCTCATCATCAGAATATTCTTTGGGAGTTTGCTTAGATGCAACAATTGGAGACTTGGGTTTCTCGTCTAGTTTAGCGGGCGACTTATCGTCTTTAGTTGGTACAATAATATCGTCCACCTTCTGTGGAGATTTTTCTGCTAACGGAAGCAGAGGAGTGGTTGATGGAAGGGGCTTATCCTGTGGCTTAACAGTGCCAAATTCATCATCGCTTTCATCGTCTGAGTATTCCTTTGCAATTGTCTGGGCTACATCACTAGGAGACTTAGGTTTCTCAACTAATTTTGCTGGATCTGTGGGCAGCTTGACATCGTCTTTAATCTTTACTTCAACCGCCTCACGAGACTCACTCACAGAAGTAATCTTGCTAGAAGTTTTTACTGTAGATACCAAGTGAGAAGTGGAGGAAAGTGTGGTAGGGGGAAGGGTCTTTACTTGAGGCTTATCAAATCCAATCTCATCTTCGCTCTCATCATCAGAATATTCTTTGGGAGTTTGCTTAGATGCAACAATTGGAGACTTGGGTTTCTCGTCTAGTTTAGCGGGCGACTTATCGTCTTTAGTTGGTACAATAATATCGTCCACCTTCTGTGGAGATTTTTCTGCTAACGGAAGCAGAGGAGTGGTTGATGGAAGGGGCTGAGAAAGGGGCTTATCCTGTGGCTTAAAAGTGCCAAATTCATCATCGCTTTCATCGTCTGAGTATTCCTTTGCAACTGTCTGGGCTACATCACTAGGAGACTTAGGTTTCTCAACTAATTTTGCTGGATCTGTGGGCAGCTTGACATCGTCTTTAATCTTTACTTCAACCGCCTCACGAGACTCACTCACAGAAGTAATCTTGCTAGAAGTTGTTACTGTAGATACCAAGTGAGAAGTGGAGGGAAGTGTGGTAGGAGGAAGGGTCTTAACTTGAGGCTTATCAAATCCAATCTCATCTTCGCTCTCATCATCAGAATATTCTTTGGGAGTTTGCTTAGATGCAACAATTGGAGACTTGGGTTTCTCGTCTAGTTTAGCGGGCGACTTATCGTCTTTAGTTGGTACAATAATATCGTCCACCTTCTGTGGAGATTTTTCTGCTAACGGAAGCAGAGGAGTGGTTGATGGAAGGGGCTGAGAAAGGGGCTTATCCTGTGGCTTAACAGTGTCAAATTCATCATCGCTTTCATCGTCTGAGTATTTCTTTGCAACTGTCTGGGCTACATCACTAGGAGACTTTGGTTTCTCAACTAATTTTGCTGGATCTGTGGGCAGCTTGACATCGTCTTTAATCTTTACTTCAACCGCCTCACGAGACTCACTCACAGAAGTAATCTTGCTAGAAGTTGTTACTGTAGATACCAAGTGAGAACTGGAGGGAAGTGTGGTAGGGGGAAGGGTCTTTACTTGAGGCTTATCAAATCCAATCTCATCTTCGCTCTCATCATCAGAATATTCTTTGGGAGTTTGCTTAGATGAATCAATTGGAGACTTGGGTTTCTCGTCTAGTTTAGCGGGCGACTTATCGTCTTTAGTTGGTACAATAATATCGTCCACCTTTTGTGGAGATTTTTCTGCTAACGGAAGCAGAGGAGTGGTTGATGGAAGGGGCTGAGAAAGGGGCTTATCTTGTGGCTTAACAGCGCCAAATTCATCATCGCTTTCATCGTCTGAGTATTCCTTTGCAACTGTCTGGGCTACATCACTAGGAGACTTTGGTTTCTCAACTAATTTTGCTGGATCTGTGGGCAGCTTGACATCGTCTTTAATCTTTACTTCAACCGCCTCACGAGACTCACTCACAGAAGTAATCTTGCTAGAAGTTGTTACTGTAGATATCAATGAAGTAGTGGAGGGAAGTGTGGTAGGGGGAAGGGTCTTTACTTGCGGCGCATCAAATCCAAGCTCATTGTCGCTCTCATCTTCAGAATATTCTTTGGGAGTTTGCTTAGATGAATCAATTGGAGACTTGGGTTTCTCGTCTAGTTTAGCGGGCGACTTATCGTCTTTAGTTGGTACAATAATATCGTCCACCTTCTGTGGAGATTTTTCTGCTAAAGGAAGCAGAGGAGTGGTTGATGGAAGGGGCTGAGAAAGGGGCTTATCTTGTGGCTTAACAGCGCCAAATTCATCATCGCTTTCATCGTCTGAGTATTCCTTTGCAACTGTCTGGGCTACATCACTAGGAGACTTTGGTTTCTCAACTAATTTTGCTGGATCTGTGGGCAGCTTGACATCGTCTTTAATCTTTACTTCAACCGCCTCACGAGACTCACTCACAGAAGTAATCTTGCTAGAAGTTGTTACTGTAGATACCAAGTGAGAAGTGGAGGGAAGTGTGGTAGGAGGAAGGGTCTTAACTTGAGGCTTATCAAATCCAATCTCATCTTCGCTCTCATCATCAGAATATTCTTTGGGAGTTTGCTTAGATGCAACAATTGGAGACTTGGGTTTCTCGTCTAGTTTAGCGGGCGACTTATCGTCTTTAGTTGGTACAATAATATCGTCCACCTTCTGTGGAGATTTTTCTGCTAACGGAAGCAGAGGAGTGGTTGATGGAAGGGGCTGAGAAAGGGGCTTATCCTGTGGCTTAACAGTGTCAAATTCATCATCGCTTTCATCGTCTGAGTATTTCTTTGCAACTGTCTGGGCTACATCACTAGGAGACTTTGGTTTCTCAACTAATTTTGCTGGATCTGTGGGCAGCTTGACATCGTCTTTAATCTTTACTTCAACCGCCTCACGAGACTCACTCACAGAAGTAATCTTGCTAGAAGTTGTTACTGTAGATACCAAGTGAGAACTGGAGGGAAGTGTGGTAGGGGGAAGGGTCTTTACTTGAGGCTTATCAAATCCAATCTCATCTTCGCTCTCATCATCAGAATATTCTTTGGGAGTTTGCTTAGATGAATCAATTGGAGACTTGGGTTTCTCGTCTAGTTTAGCGGGCGACTTATCGTCTTTAGTTGGTACAATAATATCGTCCACCTTTTGTGGAGATTTTTCTGCTAACGGAAGCAGAGGAGTGGTTGATGGAAGGGGCTGAGAAAGGGGCTTATCTTGTGGCTTAACAGCGCCAAATTCATCATCGCTTTCATCGTCTGAGTATTCCTTTGCAACTGTCTGGGCTACATCACTAGGAGACTTTGGTTTCTCAACTAATTTTTCTGGATCTGTGGGCAGCTTGACATCGTCTTTAATCTTTACTTCAACCGCCTCACGAGACTCACTCACAGAAGTAATCTTGCTAGAAGTTGTTACTGTAGATATCAATGAAGTAGTGGAGGGAAGTGTGGTAGGGGGAAGGGTCTTTACTTGCGGCGCATCAAATCCAAGCTCATTGTCGCTCTCATCTTCAGAATATTCTTTGGGAGTTTGCTTAGATGAATCAATTGGAGACTTGGGTTTCTCGTCTAGTTTAGCGGGCGACTTATCGTCTTTAGTTGGTACAATAATATCGTCCACCTTCTGTGGAGATTTTTCTGCTAAAGGAAGCAGAGGAGTGGTTGATGGAAGGGGCTGAGAAAGGGGCTTATCTTGTGGCTTAACAGCGCCAAATTCATCATCGCTTTCATCGTCTGAGTATTCCTTTGCAACTGTCTGGGCTACATCACTAGGAGACTTTGGTTTCTCAACTAATTTTGCTGGATCTGTGGGCAGCTTGACATCATCTTTAAGCTTTACTTCAACTGACTCACGAGACTCACTCACAGAAGTAATCTTGCTAGAAGTTGTTACTGTAGATACCAAGGGAGTAGTTGAGGGAAGTGTGGTAGGGGGAATGGTCTTTACTTGAGGCTTATCAAATCCAATCTCATCTTCGCTCTCATCATCAGAATATTCTTTGGGAGTTTGCTTAGATGCAACAATTGGAGACTTGGGTTTCTCGTCTAGTTTAGCGGGCGACTTATCGTCTTTAGTTGGTACAATAATATCGTCCACCTTCTGTGGAGATTTTTCTGCTAACGGAAGCAGATGAGTGGTTGATGGAAGGGGCTGAGAAAGGGGCTTATCCTGTGGCTTAACAGTGCCAAATTCATCATCGCTTTCATCGTCTGAGTATTCCTTTGCAATTGTCTGGGCTACATCACTAGGAGACTTAGGTTTCTCAACTAATTTTGCTGGATCTGTGGGCAGCTTGACATCGTCTTTAATCTTTACTTCAACCGCCTCACGAGACTCACTCACAGAAGTTATCTTGCTAGAAGTTGTTACTGTAGATACCAAGGGAGTAGTTGAGGGAAGTGTGGTAGGAGGAAGGGTCTTTACTTGCGGCTCATCAAATCCAATCTCATCGTCGCTCTCATCATCAGAATATTCTTTGGGAGTTTGCTTAGATGCAACAATTGGAGACTTGGGTTTCTCGTCTAGTTTAGAGGGCGACTTATCGTCTTTAGTTGGTACAATAATATCGTCCACCTTCTGTGGAGATTTTTCTGCTAACGGAAGCAGAGGAGTGGTTGATGGAAGGGGCTTATCCTGTGGCTTAACAGTGCCAAATTCATCATCGCTTTCATCGTCTGAGTATTCCTTTGCAATTGTCTGGGCTACATCACTAGGAGACTTAGGTTTCTCAACTAATTTTGCTGGATCTGTGGGCAGCTTGACATCGTCTTTAATCTTTACTTCAACCGCCTCACGAGACTCACTCACAGAAGTAATCTTGCTAGAAGTTTTTACTGTAGATACCAAGTGAGAAGTGGAGGAAAGTGTGGTAGGGGGAAGGGTCTTTACTTGAGGCTTATCAAATCCAATCTCATCTTCGCTCTCATCATCAGAATATTCTTTGGGAGTTTGCTTAGATGCAACAATTGGAGACTTGGGTTTCTCGTCTAGTTTAGCGGGCGACTTATCGTCTTTAGTTGGTACAATAATATCGTCCACCTTCTGTGGAGATTTTTCTGCTAACGGAAGCAGAGGAGTGGTTGATGGAAGGGGCTGAGAAAGGGGCTTATCCTGTGGCTTAAAAGTGCCAAATTCATCATCGCTTTCATCGTCTGAGTATTCCTTTGCAATTGTCTGGGCTACATCACTAGGAGACTTAGGTTTCTCAACTAATTTTGCTGGATCTGTGGGCAGCTTGACATCGTCTTTAATCTTTACTTCAACCGCCTCACGAGACTCACTCACAGAAGTAATCTTGCTAGAAGTTGTTACTGTAGATACCAAGTGAGAAGTGGAGGGAAGTGTGGTAGGAGGAAGGGTCTTAACTTGAGGCTTATCAAATCCAATCTCATCTTCGCTCTCATCATCAGAATATTCTTTGGGAGTTTGCTTAGATGCAACAATTGGAGACTTGGGTTTCTCGTCTAGTTTAGCGGGCGACTTATCGTCTTTAGTTGGTACAATAATATCGTCCACCTTCTGTGGAGATTTTTCTGCTAACGGAAGCAGAGGAGTGGTTGATGGAAGGGGCTGAGAAAGGGGCTTATCCTGTGGCTTAACAGTGTCAAATTCATCATCGCTTTCATCGTCTGAGTATTTCTTTGCAACTGTCTGGGCTACATCACTAGGAGACTTTGGTTTCTCAACTAATTTTGCTGGATCTGTGGGCAGCTTGACATCGTCTTTAATCTTTACTTCAACCGCCTCACGAGACTCACTCACAGAAGTAATCTTGCTAGAAGTTGTTACTGTAGATACCAAGTGAGAACTGGAGGGAAGTGTGGTAGGGGGAAGGGTCTTTACTTGAGGCTTATCAAATCCAATCTCATCTTCGCTCTCATCATCAGAATATTCTTTGGAAGTTTGCTTAGATGAATCAATTGGAGACTTGGGTTTCTCGTCTAGTTTAGCGGGCGACTTATCGTCTTTAGTTGGTACAATAATATCGTCCACCTTTTGTGGAGATTTTTCTGCTAACGGAAGCAGAGGAGTGGTTGATGGAAGGGGCTGAGAAAGGGGCTTATCTTGTGGCTTAACAGCGCCAAATTCATCATCGCTTTCATGGTCTGAGTATTCCTTTGCAACTGTCTGGGCTACATCACTAGGAGACTTTGGTTTCTCAACTAATTTTGCTGGATCTGTGGGCAGCTTGACATCGTCTTTAATCTTTACTTCAACCGCCTCACGAGACTCACTCACAGAAGTAATCTTGCTAGAAGTTGTTACTGTAGATATCAATGAAGTTGTGGAGGGAAGTGTGGTAGGGGGAAGGGTCTTTACTTGCGGCGCATCAAATCCAAGCTCATTGTCGCTCTCATCTTCAGAATATTCTTTGGGAGTTTGCTTAGATGAATCAATTGGAGACTTGGGTTTCTCGTCTAGTTTAGCGGGCGACTTATCGTCTTTAGTTGGTACAATAATATCGTCCACCTTCTGTGGAGATTTTTCTGCTAAAGGAAGCAGAGGAGTGGTTGATGGAAGGGGCTGAGAAAGGGGCTTATCTTGTGGCTTAACAGCGCCAAATTCATCATCGCTTTCATCGTCTGAGTATTCCTTTGCAACTGTCTGGGCTACATCACTAGGAGACTTTGGTTTCTCAACTAATTTTGCTGGATCTGTGGGCAGCTTGACATCATCTTTAAGCTTTACTTCAACTGACTCACGAGACTCACTCACAGAAGTAATCTTGCTAGAAGTTGTTACTGTAGATACCAAGGGAGTAGTTGAGGGAAGTGTGGTAGGGGGAATGGTCTTTACTTGAGGCTTATCAAATCCAATCTCATCTTCGCTCTCATCATCAGAATATTCTTTGGGAGTTTGCTTAGATGCAACAATTGGAGACTTGGGTTTCTCGTCTAGTTTAGCGGGCGACTTATCGTCTTTAGTTGGTACAATAATATCGTCCACCTTCTGTGGAGATTTTTCCGCTAACGGAAGCAGATGAGTGGTTGATGGAAGGGGCTGAGAAAGGGGCTTATCCTGTGGCTTACAAGCGCCAAATTCATCATCGCTTTCATCGTCTGAGTATTCCTTTGCAACTGACTGGGCTACATCACTAGGAGACTTTGGTTTCTCAACTAATTTTGCTGGAACTGTGGGCAGCTTGACATCGTCTTTAATCTTTACTTCAACCGCCTCACGAGACTCACTCACAGAAGTAATCTTGCTAGAAGTTGTTACTGTAGATACCAAGGGAGTAGTTGAGGGAAGTGTGGTAGGGGGAAGGGTCTTTACTTGCGGCGCATCAAATCCAAGCTCATTGTCGCTCTCATCATCAGAATATTCTTTGGGAGTTTGCTTAGATGAATCAATTGGAGACTTGGGTTTCTCGTCTAGTTTAGCGGGCGACTTATCGTCTTTAGTTGGTACAATAATATCGTCCACCTTCTGTGGAGATTTTTCTGCTAAAGGAAGCAGAGAAGTGGTTGATGGAAGGGGCTGAGAAAGAGGCTTATCCTGTGGCTTAAAAGTGCCAAATTCATCATCGCTTTCATCGTCTGAGTATTCCTTTGCAACTGTCTGGGCTACATCACTAGGAGACTTTGGTTTCTCAACTAATTTTGCTGGATCTGTGGGCAGCTTGACATCATCTTTAAGCTTTACTTCAACTGACTCACGAGACTCACTCACAGAAGTAATCTTGCTAGAAGTTGTTATTGTAGATACCAAGGGAGTAGTTGAGGGAAGTGTGGTAGGGGGAAGGGTCTTTACTTGAGGCTTATCAAATCCAATCTCATCTTCGCTCTCATCATCAGAATATTCTTTGGGAGTTTGCTTAGATGCAACAATTGGAGACTTGGGTTTCTCGTCTAGTTTAGCGGGCGACTTATCGTCTTTAGTTGGTACAATAATATCGTCCACCTTCTGTGGAGATTTTTCTGCTAACGGAAGCAGATGAGTGGTTGATGGAAGGGGCTGAGAAAGGGGCTTATCCTGTGGCTTAACAGTGCCAAATTCATCATCGCTTTCATCGTCTGAGTATTCCTTTGCAATTGTCTGGGCTACATCACTAGGAGACTTAGGTTTCTCAACTAATTTTGCTGGATCTGTGGGCAGTTTGACATCGTCTTTAATCTTTACTTCAACCGCCTCACGAGACTCACTCACAGAAGTAATCTTGCTAGAAGTTGTTACTGTAGATACCAAGGGAGTAGTTGAGGGAAGTGTGGTAGGGGGAAGGGTCTTTACTTGAGGCTTATCAAATCCAATCTCATCTTCGCTCTCATCATCAGAATATTCTTTGGGAGTTTGCTTAGATGCAACAATTGGAGACTTGGGTTTCTCGTCTAGTTTAGCGGGCGACTTATCGTCTTTAGTTGGTACAATAATATCGTCCACCTGCTGTGGAGATTTTTCTGCTAACGGAAGCAGAGGAGTGGTTGATGGAAGGGGCTGAGAAAGGGGCTTATCCTGTGGCTTAAAAGTGCCAAATTCATCATCGCTTTCATCGTCTGAGTATTCCTTTGCAATTGTCTGGGCTACATCACTAGGAGACTTAGGTTTCTCAACTAATTTTGCTGGATCTGTGGGCAGCTTGACATCGTCTTTAATCTTTACTTCAACCGCCTCACGAGACTCACTCACAGAAGTAATCTTGCTAGAAGTTGTTACTGTAGATATCAATGAAGTTGTGGAGGGAAGTGTGGTAGGGGGAAGGGTCTTTACTTGCGGCGCATCAAATCCAAGCTCATTGTCGCTCTCATCTTCAGAATATTCTTTGGGAGTTTGCTTAGATGAATCAATTGGAGACTTGGGTTTCTCGTCTAGTTTAGCGGGCGACTTATCGTCTTTAGTTGGTACAATAATATCGTCCACCTTCTGTGGAGATTTTTCTGCTAAAGGAAGCAGAGGAGTGGTTGATGGAAGGGGCTGAGAAAGGGGCTTATCTTGTGGCTTAACAGCGCCAAATTCATCATCGCTTTCATCGTCTGAGTATTCCTTTGCAACTGTCTGGGCTACATCACTAGGAGACTTTGGTTTCTCAACTAATTTTGCTGGATCTGTGGGCAGCTTGACATCATCTTTAAGCTTTACTTCAACTGACTCACGAGACTCACTCACAGAAGTAATCTTGCTAGAAGTTGTTACTGTAGATACCAAGGGAGTAGTTGAGGGAAGTGTGGTAGGGGGAATGGTCTTTACTTGAGGCTTATCAAATCCAATCTCATCTTCGCTCTCATCATCAGAATATTCTTTGGGAGTTTGCTTAGATGCAACAATTGGAGACTTGGGTTTCTCGTCTAGTTTAGCGGGCGACTTATCGTCTTTAGTTGGTACAATAATATCGTCCACCTTCTGTGGAGATTTTTCCGCTAACGGAAGCAGATGAGTGGTTGATGGAAGGGGCTGAGAAAGGGGCTTATCCTGTGGCTTACAAGCGCCAAATTCATCATCGCTTTCATCGTCTGAGTATTCCTTTGCAACTGACTGGGCTACATCACTAGGAGACTTTGGTTTCTCAACTAATTTTGCTGGAACTGTGGGCAGCTTGACATCGTCTTTAATCTTTACTTCAACCGCCTCACGAGACTCACTCACAGAAGTAATCTTGCTAGAAGTTGTTACTGTAGATACCAAGGGAGTAGTTGAGGGAAGTGTGGTAGGGGGAAGGGTCTTTACTTGCGGCGCATCAAATCCAAGCTCATTGTCGCTCTCATCATCAGAATATTCTTTGGGAGTTTGCTTAGATGAATCAATTGGAGACTTGGGTTTCTCGTCTAGTTTAGCGGGCGACTTATCGTCTTTAGTTGGTACAATAATATCGTCCACCTTCTGTGGAGATTTTTCTGCTAAAGGAAGCAGAGAAGTGGTTGATGGAAGGGGCTGAGAAAGAGGCTTATCCTGTGGCTTAAAAGTGCCAAATTCATCATCGCTTTCATCGTCTGAGTATTCCTTTGCAACTGTCTGGGCTACATCACTAGGAGACTTTGGTTTCTCAACTAATTTTGCTGGATCTGTGGGCAGCTTGACATCATCTTTAAGCTTTACTTCAACTGACTCACGAGACTCACTCACAGAAGTAATCTTGCTAGAAGTTGTTATTGTAGATACCAAGGGAGTAGTTGAGGGAAGTGTGGTAGGGGGAAGGGTCTTTACTTGAGGCTTATCAAATCCAATCTCATCTTCGCTCTCATCATCAGAATATTCTTTGGGAGTTTGCTTAGATGCAACAATTGGAGACTTGGGTTTCTCGTCTAGTTTAGCGGGCGACTTATCGTCTTTAGTTGGTACAATAATATCGTCCACCTTCTGTGGAGATTTTTCTGCTAACGGAAGCAGATGAGTGGTTGATGGAAGGGGCTGAGAAAGGGGCTTATCCTGTGGCTTAACAGTGCCAAATTCATCATCGCTTTCATCGTCTGAGTATTCCTTTGCAATTGTCTGGGCTACATCACTAGGAGACTTAGGTTTCTCAACTAATTTTGCTGGATCTGTGGGCAGTTTGACATCGTCTTTAATCTTTACTTCAACCGCCTCACGAGACTCACTCACAGAAGTAATCTTGCTAGAAGTTGTTACTGTAGATACCAAGGGAGTAGTTGAGGGAAGTGTGGTAGGGGGAAGGGTCTTTACTTGAGGCTTATCAAATCCAATCTCATCTTCGCTCTCATCATCAGAATATTCTTTGGGAGTTTGCTTAGATGCAACAATTGGAGACTTGGGTTTCTCGTCTAGTTTAGCGGGCGACTTATCGTCTTTAGTTGGTACAATAATATCGTCCACCTGCTGTGGAGATTTTTCTGCTAACGGAAGCAGAGGAGTGGTTGATGGAAGGGGCTGAGAAAGGGGCTTATCCTGTGGCTTAAAAGTGCCAAATTCATCATCGCTTTCATCGTCTGAGTATTCCTTTGCAATTGTCTGGGCTACATCACTAGGAGACTTAGGTTTCTCAACTAATTTTGCTGGATCTGTGGGCAGCTTGACATCGTCTTTAATCTTTACTTCAACCGCCTCACGAGACTCACTCACAGAAGTAATCTTGCTAGAAGTTGTTACTGTAGATATCAATGAAGTAGTGGAGGGAAGTGTGGTAGGGGGAATGGTCTTTACTTGCGGCGCATCAAATCCAAGCTCATTGTCGCTCTCATCATCAGAATATTCTTTGGGAGTTTGCTTAGATGAATCAATTGGAGACTTGGGTTTCTCGTCTAGTTTAGCGGGCGACTTATCGTCTTTAGTTGGTACAATAATATCGTCCACCTTCTGTGGAGATTTTTCTGCTAAAGGAAGCAGAGGAGTGGTTGATGGAAGGGGCTGAGAAAGAGGCTTATCCTGTGGCTTAAAAGTGTCAAATTCATCATCGCTTTCATCGTCTGAGTATTCCTTTGCAACTGTCTGGGCTACATCACTAGGAGACTTTGGTTTCTCAACTAATTTTGCTGGATCTGTGGGCAGCTTGACATCGTCTTTAATCTTTACTTCAACCGCCTCACGAGACTCACTCACAGAAGTAATCTTGCTAGAAGTTTTTACTGTAGATACCAAGTGAGAAGTGGAGGAAAGTGTGGTAGGGGGAAGGGTCTTTACTTGAGGCTTATCAAATCCAATCTCATCTTCGCTCTCATCATCAGAATATTCTTTGGGAGTTTGCTTAGATGCAACAATTGGAGACTTGGGTTTCTCGTCTAGTTTAGCGGGCGACTTATCGTCTTTAGTTGGTACAATAATATCGTCCACCTTCTGTGGAGATTTTTCTGCTAAAGGAAGCAGAGAAGTGGTTGATGGAAGGGGCTGAGAAAGGGGCTTATCTTGTGGCTTAACAGCGCCAAATTCATCATCGCTTTCATCGTCTGAGTATTCCTTTGCAACTGTCTGGGCTACATCACTAGGAGACTTTGGTTTCTCAACTAATTTTGCTGGATCTGTGGGCAGCTTGACATCATCTTTAAGCTTTACTTCAACTGACTCACGAGACTCACTCACAGAAGTAATCTTGCTAGAAGTTGTTATTGTAGATACCAAGGGAGTAGTTGAGGGAAGTGTGGTAGGGGGAAGGGTCTTTACTTGAGGCTTATCAAATCCAATCTCATCTTCGCTCTCATCATCAGAATATTCTTTGGGAGTTTGCTTAGATGCAACAATTGGAGACTTGGGTTTCTCGTCTAGTTTAGCGGGCGACTTATCGTCTTTAGTTGGTACAATAATATCGTCCACCTTCTGTGGAGATTTTTCTGCTAACGGAAGCAGAGGAGTGGTTGATGGAAGGGGCTGAGAAAGGGGCTTATCCTGTGGCTTAACAGCGCCAAATTCATCATCGCTTTCATCGTCTGAGTATTCCTTTGCAACTGTCTGGGCTACATCACTAGGAGACTTAGGTTTCTCAACTAATTTTGCTGGATCTGTGGGCAGCTTGACATCGTCTTTAATCTTTATTTCAACCGCCTCACGAGACTCACTCACATAAGTAATCTTGCTAGAAGTTGTTACTGTAGATATCAATGAAGTAGTGGAGGGAAGTGTGGTAGGGGGAATGGTCTTTACTTGCGGCGCATCAAATCCAAGCTCATTGTCGCTCTCATCATCAGAATATTCTTTGGGAGTTTGCTTAGATGAATCAATTGGAGACTTGGGTTTCTCGTCTAGTTTAGCGGGCGACTTATCGTCTTTAGTTGGTACAATAATATCGTCCACCTTCTGTGGAGATTTTTCTGCTAAAGGAAGCAGAGAAGTGGTTGATGGAAGGGGCTGAGAAAGAGGCTTATCCTGTGGCTTAAAAGTGCCAAATTCATCATCGCTTTCATCGTCTGAGTATTCCTTTGCAACTGTCTGGGCTACATCACTAGGAGACTTTGGTTTCTCAACTAATTTTGCTGGATCTGTGGGCAGCTTGACATCATCTTTAAGCTTTACTTCAACTGACTCACGAGACTCACTCACAGAAGTAATCTTGCTAGAAGTTGTTATTGTAGATACCAAGGGAGTAGTTGAGGGAAGTGTGGTAGGGGGAAGGGTCTTTACTTGAGGCTTATCAAATCCAATCTCATCTTCGCTCTCATCATCAGAATATTCTTTGGGAGTTTGCTTAGATGCAACAATTGGAGACTTGGGTTTCTCGTCTAGTTTAGCGGGCGACTTATCGTCTTTAGTTGGTACAATAATATCGTCCACCTTCTGTGGAGATTTTTCTGCTAACGGAAGCAGATGAGTGGTTAATGGAAGGGGCTGAGAAAGGGGCTTATCCTGTGGCTTAACAGTGCCAAATTCATCATCGCTTTCATCGTCTGAGTATTCCTTTGCAATTGTCTGGGCTACATCACTAGGAGACTTAGGTTTCTCAACTAATTTTGCTGGATCTGTGGGCAGTTTGACATCGTCTTTAATCTTTACTTCAACCGCCTCACGAGACTCACTCACATAAGTAATCTTGCTAGAAGTTGTTACTGTAGATACCAAGGGAGTAGTTGAGGGAAGTGTGGTAGGGGGAAGGGTCTTTACTTGAGGCTTATCAAATCCAATCTCATCTTCGCTCTCATCATCAGAATATTCTTTGGGAGTTTGCTTAGATGCAACAATTGGAGACTTGGGTTTCTCGTCTAGTTTAGCGGGCGACTTATCGTCTTTAGTTGGTACAATAATATCGTCCACCTTCTGTGGAGATTTTTCTGCTAACGGAAGCAGAGGAGTGGTTGATGGAAGGGGCTGAGAAAGGGGCTTATCCTGTGGCTTAAAAGTGCCAAATTCATCATCGCTTTCATCGTCTGAGTATTCCTTTGCAATTGTCTGGGCTACATCACTAGGAGACTTAGGTTTCTCAACTAATTTTGCTGGATCTGTGGGCAGCTTGACATCGTCTTTAATCTTTACTTCAACCGCCTCACGAGACTCACTCACAGAAGTAATCTTGCTAGAAGTTGTTACTGTAGATATCAATGAAGTAGTGGAGGGAAGTGTGGTAGGGGGAATGGTCTTTACTTGCGGCGCATCAAATCCAAGCTCATTGTCGCTCTCATCATCAGAATATTCTTTGGGAGTTTGCTTAGATGAATCAATTGGAGACTTGGGTTTCTCGTCTAGTTTAGCGGGCGACTTATCGTCTTTAGTTGGTACAATAATATCGTCCACCTTCTGTGGAGATTTTTCTGCTAAAGGAAGCAGAGAAGTGGTTGATGGAAGGGGCTGAGAAAGAGGCTTATCCTGTGGCTTAAAAGTGCCAAATTCATCATCGCTTTCATCGTCTGAGTATTCCTTTGCAACTGTCTGGGCTACATCACTAGGAGACTTTGGTTTCTCAACTAATTTTGCTGGATCTGTGGGCAGCTTGACATCATCTTTAAGCTTTACTTCAACTGACTCACGAGACTCACTCACAGAAGTAATCTTGCTAGAAGTTGTTATTGTAGATACCAAGGGAGTAGTTGAGGGAAGTGTGGTAGGGGGAAGGGTCTTTACTTGAGGCTTATCAAATCCAATCTCATCTTCGCTCTCATCATCAGAATATTCTTTGGGAGTTTGCTTAGATGAATCAATTGGAGACTTGGGTTTCTCGTCTAGTTTAGCGGGCGACTTATCGTCTTTAGTTGGTACAATAATATCGTCCACCTTCTGTGGAGATTTTTCTGCTAACGGAAGCAGATGAGTGGTTGATGGAAGGGGCTGAGAAAGGGGCTTATCCTGTGGCTTAACAGTGCCAAATTCATCATCGCTTTCATCGTCTGAGTATTCCTTTGCAATTGTCTGGGCTACATCACTAGGAGACTTAGGTTTCTCAACTAATTTTGCTGGATCTGTGGGCAGTTTGACATCGTCTTTAATCTTTACTTCAACCGCCTCACGAGACTCACTCACATAAGTAATCTTGCTAGAAGTTGTTACTGTAGATACCAAGGGAGTAGTTGAGGGAAGTGTGGTAGGGGGAAGGGTCTTTACTTGAGGCTTATCAAATCCAATCTCATCTTCGCTCTCATCATCAGAATATTCTTTGGGAGTTTGCTTAGATGCAACAATTGGAGACTTGGGTTTCTCGTCTAGTTTAGCGGGCGACTTATCGTCTTTAGTTGGTACAATAATATCGTCCACCTTCTGTGGAGATTTTTCTGCTAACGGAAGCAGACGAGTGGTTGATGGAAGGGGCTGAGAAAGGGGCTTATCCTGTGGCTTAAAAGTGCCAAATGCATCATCGCTTTCATCGTCTGAGTATTCCTTTGCAACTGTCTGGGCTACATCACTAGGAGACTTAGGTTTCTCAACTAATTTTGCTGGATCTGTGGGCAGCTTGACATCGTCTTTAATCTTTACTTCAACCGCCTCACGAGACTCACTCACAGAAGTAATCTTGCTAGAAGTTGTTACTGTAGATATCAATGAAGTAGTGGAGGGAAGTGTGGTAGGGGGAATGGTCTTTACTTGCGGCGCATCAAATCCAAGCTCATTGTCGCTCTCATCATCAGAATATTCTTTGGGAGTTTGCTTAGATGAATCAATTGGAGACTTGGGTTTCTCGTCTAGTTTAGCGGGCGACTTATCGTCTTTAGTTGGTACAATAATATCGTCCACCTTCTGTGGAGATTTTTCTGCTAAAGGAAGCAGAGGAGTGGTTGATGGAAGGGGCTGAGAAAGAGGCTTATCCTGTGGCTTAGAAGTGCCAAATTCATCATCGCTTTCATCGTCTGAGTATTCCTTTGCAACTTTCTGGGCTACATCACTAGGAGACTTTGGTTTCTCAACTAATTTTGCTGGATCTGTGGGCAGCTTGACATCGTCTTTAATCTTTACTTCAACCGCCTCACGAGACTCACTCACAGAAGTAATCTTGCTAGAAGTTTTTACTGTAGATACCAAGTGAGAAGTGGAGGAAAGTGTGGTAGGGGGAAGGGTCTTTCCTTGAGGCTTATCAAATCCAATCTCATCTTCGCTCTCATCATCAGAATATTCTTTGGGAGTTTGCTTAGATGCAACAATTGGAGACTTGGGTTTCTCGTCTAGTTTAGCGGGCGACTTATCGTCTTTAGTTGGTACAATAATATCGTCCACCATCTGTGGAGATTTTTCTGCTAACGGAAGCAGATGAGTGGTTGATGGAAGGGGCTGAGAAAGGGGCTTATCCTGTGGCTTAACAGTGCCAAATTCATCATCGCTTTCATCGTCTGAGTATTCCTTTGCAATTGTCTGGGCTACATCACTAGGAGACTTAGGTTTCTCAACTAATTTTGCTGGATCTGTGGGCAGTTTGACATCGTCTTTAATCTTTACTTCAACCGCCTCACGAGACTCACTCACAGAAGTAATCTTGCTAGAAGTTGTTACTGTAGATACCAAGTGAGAAGTGGAGGGAAGTGTGGTAGGGGGAAGGGTCTTTACTTGAGGCTTATCAAATCCAATCTCATCTTCGCTCTCATCATCAGAATATTCTTTGGGAGTTTGCTTAGATGCAACAATTGGAGACTTGGGTTTCTCGTCTAGTTTAGCGGGCGACTTATCGTCTTTAGTTGGTACAATAATATCGTCCACCTTCTGTGGAGATTTTTCTGCTAACGGAAGCAGAGGAGTGGTTGATGGAAGGGGCTGAGAAAGGGGCTTATCCTGTGGCTTAACAGTGCCAAATTCATCATCGCTTTCATCGTCTGAGTATTCCTTTGCAACTGTCTGGGCTACATCACTAGGAGACTCTGGTTTCTCAACTAATTTTGCTGGATCTGTTGGCAGCTTGACATCGTCTTTAATCTTTACTTCAACCGCCTTACGAGACTCACTCACAGAAGTAACCTTGCTAGAAGTTGTTACTGTAGATACCAAGGGAGTAGTTGAGGGAAGGGTCTTTACTTGAGGCTTATCAAATCCAATCTCATCTTCGCTCTCATCATCAGAATATTCTTTGGGAGTTTGCTTAGATGAATCAATTGGAGACTTGGGTTTCTCATCTAGTTTAGCGGGCGACTTATCGTCTTTAGTTGGTAAGAGAATATTGTCTACCTTTTGTGGAAATTTTTCTGCTAACGGATGCAGAGGAGTGGTTGATGGAAGGGGCTGAGAAAGGGGCTTATCTTGTGGCTTAACAGCGCCAAATTCATCATCGCTTTCATCGTCTGAGTATTCCTTTGCAATTGTCTGGGCTACATCACTAGGAGACTTAGGTTTCTCAACTAATTTTGCTGGATCAGTGGGCAGCTTGACATCGTCTTTAATCTTTACTTCAACCGCCTCGCGAGACTCACTCACAGAAGTAATCTTGCTAGAAGTTGTTACTGTAGATACCAAGTGAGAAGTGGAGGGAAGTGTGGAAGGAGGAATGGTCTTTACTTGAGGCTCATCAAATCCAAGCTCATTGTCGCTCTCATCATCAGAATATTCTTTGGGAGTTTGCTTAGATGAATCAATTGGAGACTTGGGTTTCTCATCTAGTTTAGCAAGCGACTTATCGTCTTTAGTTGGTAAGAGAATATCGTCTACCTTTTGTGGAGATTTTTCTGCTAACGGAAGCAGAGGAGTGGTTGATGGAAGGGGCTTATCCTGTGGCTTAACAGTGCCAAATTCAACATCGCTTTCATCGTCTGAGTATTCCTTTGCAACTGTCTGGGCTACATCACTAGGAGACTCTGGTTTCTCAACTAATTTTGCTGAATCTGTGGGCAGCTTGACATCGTCTTTAATCTTTACTTCAACCGCCTCACGAGACTCACTCACAGAAGTAACCTTGCTAGAAGTTGTTACTGTAGATACCAAGGGAATAGTTGAGGGAAGTGTGGTAGGGGGAAGGGTCTTTACTTGAGGCTTATCAAATCCAATCTCATCTTCGCTCTCATCATCAGAATATTTTTTGGGAGTTTGCTTAGATGAATCAATTGGAGACTTGGGTTTCTCGTCTATTTTAGCGGGCGACTTAGCGTCTTTAGTTGGTAAGAGAATATGGTGTACTTTTCGTGGAGATTTTTCTGCTAACGAAAGCAGAGGAGTGGTTGATGGAAGGGGCTGAGAAAGGGGCTTATCCTGTGGCTTAACAGTGTCAAATTCATCATCGCTTTCATCGTCTGAGTATTCCTTTGCAATTGTCTGGGCTACATCACTAGGAGACTTAGGTTTCTCAACTAATTTTGCTGGATCTGTGGGCAGCTTGACATCGTCTTTAATCTTTACTTCAACTGCCTCACGAGGCTCACTCACAGAAGTAATCTTGCTAGAAGTTGTTACTGTAGATACCAATGGAGTTGTGGAGGGAAGTGTGGTAGAGGGAATAGTCTTTACTTGAGGCTCATCAAATCCAAGCTCATTGTCGCTCTCATCATCAGAATATTCTTTGGGAGTTTGCTTAGATGAATCAATTGGAGACTTGGGTTTCTCGTCTAGTTTAGCGGGCGACTTATCGTCTTTAGTTGGTACAATGATATCGTCCACCTTCTGTGGAGATATTTCTGATAACGGAAGCAGAGGAGTGGTTGATGGAAGCGGCTGAGAAAGGGGCTTATCCTGTGGCTTAACAGTGCCAAATTCATCATCGTTTTCATCGTCTGAGTATTCCTTTGCAATTGTCTGGGCTACATCACTAGGAGACTTAGGTTTCTCAACTAATTTGGCTGGATCTGTGGGCAGCTTGACATCATCTTTAAGCTTTACTTCAACCGCCTTACGAGACTCACTCACAGAAGTAATCTTGCTAGAAGTTGTTACTGTAGATACCAAGTGAGTAGTGGAGGGAAGTGTGGTAGGGGGGATGGTCTTTACTTGCGGCGCATCAAATCCAAGCTCATTGTCGCTCTCATCATCAGAATATTCTTTGGAAGTTTGCTTAGATGCAACAAGTGGAGACTTGGGTTTCTCGTCTAGTTTAGCGGGCGACTTATCGTCTTTAGTTGGTACAATAATATCGTCCAACTTTTGTGGAGATTTTTCTGCTAACGGAAGCAGAGGAGTGGTTGATGGAAGCGGCTGAGAAAGGGGCTTATCCTGTGGCTTAACAGTGCCAAATTCATCATCGCTTTCATCGTCTGAGTATTCCTTTGCAATTGTCTGGGCTACATCACTAGGAGACTTAGGTTTCTCAACTAATTTTGCTGGATCTGTGGGCAGCTTGACATCATCTTTAAGCTTTACTTCAACTGACTCACGAGACTTACTTACAGAAGTAATCTTGCTAGAAGTTGTTACTGTAGATACCAAGTGAGTAGTGGAGGGAAGTGTGGTAGGGGGAAGGGTCTTTACTTGAGGCTTATCAAATCCAATCTCATCGTCGCTCTCATCATCAGAATATTCTTTGGAAGTTTGCTTAGATGCAACAAGTGGAGACTTGGGTTTCTCGTCTAGTTTAGCGGGCGACTTATCGTCTTTAGTTGGTACAATAATATCGTCCAACTTTTGTGGAGATTTTTCTGCTAACGGAAGCAGAGGAGTGGTTGATGGAAGGGGCTGAGAAAAGGGCTTATCCTGTGGCTTAACAGTGCCAAATTCATCATCGCTTTCATCGTCTGAGGATTTCTTTGAACCTGTCTGGACTACATCACTAGGAGACTTTGGTTTC
This sequence comes from Zaprionus bogoriensis, assembly GCA_035046045.1. Classification (NCBI taxonomy): domain Eukaryota; kingdom Metazoa; phylum Arthropoda; class Insecta; order Diptera; family Drosophilidae; genus Zaprionus; species Zaprionus bogoriensis. Next base: position 1,210,944 of record JAWNOI010000145.1, read on the forward strand.
TCAACTAATTTTGCTGGATCTGTGGGCAGCTTTACATCGTTTTTAATATTTTCTTCAACCGCCTCACGAGACTCACTCACAGAAGTAATCTTGCTAGAAGTTGTTACTGTAGATACTAAGTGAGTAGTGGAGGGAAGTGTGGTAGGGGGAAGGGTCTTTACTTGAGGCTTATCAGATCCAATCTCATCTTCGCTCTCATCATCAAAATATTCTTTGGGAGTTTGCTTAGATGCAACAATTGGAGACTTGGGTTTCTCGTCTAGTTTAGCGGGCGACTTATCGTCTTTAGTTGGTACAATAATATCGTCAACCTTCTGTGGAGATTTTTCTGGTAACGGAAGCATAGGAGTGGTTGATGGAAGGGGCTGAGAAAGGGGCTTATCCTGTGGCTTAACAGTGCCACATTCATCATCGCTTTCATCGTCTGAGTATTCTTTTGCAATTGTCTGGGCTACATCACTAGGAGACTTAGGTTTCCCAACTAATTTTGCTGGATCTGTGGGCAGCTTGACATCGTCTTTAATTTTTACTTCAACTGCCTCACGAGACTCACTCACAGAAATAATCTTGCTAGAAGTTGTTACTGTAGATACCAATGGAGTTGTGGAGGGAAGTGTGTTAGGGGGAAGGATCTTAACTTGAGGCTTATCAAATCCAATCTCATCTTCGCTCTCATTTTCAGAATATTCTGTAGCAGTTTGATTAAGTGCAACAATTGAAGACTTTTCTTCCTTTGTGGGAATTAGAGTATCTTCAACTTTTTGCAGAGATTTCTCTGCTAATGGAAGCAAAGGAGAAATTGATTGTAATTTAAAATCTGTTTTGTCAGTAGATGCGGTTTTCGATACAAATGTTGTATGTACTTCTGAAGAGGAAGTTGGAAATTTAACATGAGCAATTTCTGTTTTTGAATTGTCATATGATTCTTTATCTTTTAACAAAATATTTTTGATTTCTTGTTCGACCTTCAATATTTGTTTTATTTGTATTGGTTTTAAGTTAGTGTCAATCTCTTCATCACTTTCACTTTGGCTGCTGCTTTCATGTTTCACAGAGGGAAATGTGTTCGCCGAGATAGTGCAAGATATTTCTGAGGTTCTTATGGTTTTAGTTGGGTGGGTTTCAAATTCATTGAGTGTTTTGTTTACAAGTAGTGGATTTTCGTCATGTGTTGGAAATTTATCAGATAGTTCTTGGTCTGTTTTTAAGTCGATATCCCGAGACATGTCTAATATATCTTCTGCAATAAGACCACTAAGTTTTCTTTCATATTCTTTTGCAATGTGTATAAATTCTTTTGTATCTTCGATGTCAGCTTTCGAAATTGAATGAAGTTGCTCGACTGTATGGCTTACACTGGGAAAAACTATTACTTGTGTTTGCTGAATTGGGAACTCTTTTTTATCACATTCGGTTATTACCTTGTTATCACTGTCATGAATGTTAGAAAGCGAGTCCTGTGGCTCAATTTTTTCTTCAAAATCTTTAACACTCTGGGAAACATTATGTGAAGCTCTCTCGTCTAATAAAAATTTAGCTGTCGCAGATTTGACATCTCCTTGAGTTAAATTAAAATCAATATTTGCTGGTTTATCAAATACCTTTGCCATATCAGAAACTTTACGCTTTGAGCATTTTTTTTCGCAAACAGCTTCAAGATTTTCAATACTTGTGCTTGTTTTTGCCGTTTCTAAAACGGGCGAAACTATTTTGTCCTGTAAAACATGCATAGCTCCTAACTTATCCAATAATAGATCCGCATCACTTAAAATTTGTTCCTCTATTGAAGATACATCAGCCTTTCGGTCTACTTTCTCACGTTTACGTGGACTAAAGGGTGTAACCTCTAGGGTAGTGAATGGATACCTACGTTCAATATCTTGTACAACTTCTTTTACGTTTGGTAATACCTCCAGCTCTTTTTCCTTACCTACTAAGTCTTTGTGCTCATCAATACTTGCTGTTAAAATCGTTCCAGGTACCTGTTTAACTTTGTTATCTAAACCTATTACCTGTTCTTCTAAAGTCTTTTGCGTTTCACTTAAGTCTTCTGCGACCTCAAAGGCTTTCCGCTTTTCACAAACTTTCTCGCAAACTTCCTCCTGAATATGTGCCAAGCCAATTGCCTCGTGCTCCATCGCCTCAACAGGTGATAATTTTATGACCTTAGCCAGAGGTTCACATTTAATTATTTTTTCCAATGCAATATCTACATCTGTGAGTATCTGCTTATCCAGCTCGACAACGTTCGGTTCCTTGTGTTCTACAGGCGCCACCCTCTTCTTTACTGCAGATGGGATGGCCGATACAAGTGTACCACAAATTTTATCCTCAATGCTCTGAACGGCATCTTTGACCACAGTTATATTTTCGCCCGTAATCTTTGGCGCTACACTTTGGGTTTCCATGGAGTCTGTGCTGCCACTGCTCTCCAATCGCAATATCTTTCGCCTAACATCACCGCAGCCCATTATTTGCTCTAAATATTCCCTATCGCCTGCATCTCGCCGATCATCATCTTGCTCCGGCGACTCTTTCTGAATTCCTGATGCTGTTAAATCTAATTTGGTGCGTTCTACTTGCGCAGTAAGGGTCGTTGTTGTTGTCTTCGCAGTTGGACTACTTGCACTCATTTCTGTAAATGAGGTAGTGTCTCGTGAGTATTGTTTCTGGATATTAGGGGAAGCTACCATTCTATGAAGCAGCTTATCAGTTTCATCTGTACTTGTAAAGGTTTCGGTTTTTACATTATGAACACTGAAGTGCTCTGTTTTTCAGGCGTTCCAGCATGTCGCAAGGTTAAGAAGTAGAAACAAGGCAATATAAAGACAGTTAAACACCTATTACAAAAAACCAGACTTATATGGTGGGTTAGTGGATATGTACACAGTGCAATTTGTTTGATGCGATCAGAGCTTGCCGCATGTCTACAAGCTGTATGCCAAAACCCAGAAGCAGGCACAAACATGCAATTTGTAGTACGATACAAGTAAATGCGCTAAGAAAGTATGAAGTTAGTTACTTTGGTTAAAAGCAAAAATAAAAAGTCGAAACAGACAGATGTCTGAGTCATATGCTATATATGAAGTCGTGGATTCCTTGCCCATTTCTCTAGTGACGCCATTTCAATTCAATTACATTTAAAATTTTTATTACGTTTGCACATTTTTACGAACATATTTAAGCAATGTCTGTAGTTCTTCGCAATTCTTCGTTTTTCTAGTTTATCAATAATTCGATTTGAACAAACTCAAAAGACAAAATTAGCAAGTACTGCAAGAATAATTGTACCACGACATCATATGCCACATACGGTAATGCGATATGTTTACAAAGAATACACAATACGATGTTTTTCGAGTTATCCACTGTGCAAAGTATCGTATTGTTGCCATCTAACTAATACAGTTATAGATATGTATGCGTATTATATAGCCAATTATAAAAGGAAGCGCGTTAGGGGTGCATACAAATTAAGGATTCATTAGGGTGTATTTGGTAACTATTGCTGCAGCTGTTGTTGTTATTACTCTTTTTGTTATTCTTGTTAAAAGCCGCAAATGCAAATAATCTATAAACTAAAGAGGTACACTTTTTAGTACGTATATTTATATATGTATACGGTACGTCGATGCTACGGTGAGTTTTAGTGTATTTCACAGTTTTTGATTAATTTTTGACTAAACACTTAGGTACGATATTCGTAGTATACATGGAAAATATATATGCTTTTTCGTTAAGGACTCACAGAAATTACGAAAAGCAACTCAATATAATTATTTGCACAAAACCAAATGAAATAAAAATATTTGTAATATAAAGCCATGGTGGTTTACTGATATATTGAATTTAAATTGAAATTGAATTGAAACTGGAGTTGAAATTGGAATTAGAGTGTTGCATGTAACATATGTATGTAGTGGGATCGAAATGTATGAGACCACATGAATACCGAGCTCAACTGTTCGAGATCACAACATACGCTACATTTGATAAAACTCGAATTTGAATTTCGAAAATTGTATGCCAAAAGTGTTTATCTTAATGAAAAAAATCTTACAGTTTATTTAAATACATGTTCTATGTACATTTTACACAACTTTATTGGCTTATCTTGTAATTGAGACTATTTAAATGTTGTACAAATTGAATCAATTATTGTAGCTTGCAGTAGTCGATAGAAACATAAACTGAATTGCTTAAATAATTGTTAAAAATTGCAAACGTAATTCACACAGTTAATTCTTATAGAGAGAAGATACCTATGAGCGATACCCATCAAAATTGCTTAAGAGTCTTCTGACCGAGTAGGGAATAACTTTTCAAATTGATCGCATAAGATATGCTTTTAGAAACTTACCATAAAATACAATACTTAAAATTACTTTAGTGTTTAGTTGTTTAGAGTTAGGTGTAGTATATTTGTTATAATTTTTAGAAACAGTTTTATTTTCTCATATCTATGAATCGAATGAACCACAAACAACAACTCAACGCTACAATAGTCGGTATATTATATTGAATTCAATTCAACAAACGCACAAGAAACACAAACAAATTAGTCAAAAATATGTTTTTATTCTTTTTCAATTATTAGATTTTTTTTTTTTTGCCAGAAGGCAGCTTGTCTACGAAGAAATGAGCCGCGAAATACCGTTACGATACGTGTACTTGGGAAATAGAAATTTCAAACTAAATCAACAACAAATGACCGTCTGCTACCGCACTACAAGAATGCACGAAACAAATTAAATTAAGTATACGCCAACGCGTACGTTCTGCTCGGTTGCTTTGTGGCCTGCGCAATGACATAAGTGCACGACATTTTGCACCCACCTCTGCGCGTAGCTGATGCTAAGAATGTCGAGATCCCTAGCACATGAGTATATACAAATATATTTAAGGTTTACTTTGATATTTTATTTAATGAATAACCCCGATAATCACTAAAATTGACATATACCATGGAATTTTAAACCAGGCAAGGATCCAAATCTACGGAAATTGTACGAGTTGTTGCTATAGCTTTATTGATTCGGACTTCTGTTGACATTGGCACTTTTGAATGTTATATAGTCGATTGGCATACAACAAGAATGGCGCCAGACAGGGCGCTTTTCGCCAGCTACCTTATTTCCTTCCCCTATTGCCTCGACCTTTAGCTGTGTTAGCGCCCGCGGATAATTGGATTAGCTAACCAAAATGTTGGTACAACAGTACAATGGTACAATGGTACAGCGTGTAACGGTATCACGGCATTTTCTTCGCTATGTCACCACAAACTGGCCAATCCAACTAGTGTAAGTAGTTAGTTCGTTGAGTCTTAATAATGCCTTCTTCGTATACAGACTTTTTTGATTAAGATAACACACTAGCAATTCGCTGATTATAAACTATTACATATGTTTGTAAACAATTACTCAATTAATTATTAACTATTGTCGTTTTCACTGAATCGTTTTTAATGAATGGTAGTTTGCATACAAAAAGCCTTTGGATCGAAATTAAAACGAAATGAGTCGAACTTAGGAGAACGTAACGAACACAAAACACTTACAATATTATAATTGGGTTGACAACAGAAACGGGAGCAGAAACAGAAACCAGAGAAACCATTTTCCATATAACACTACAATTTGTGGCTCAAATCAAATTGATTATTAAATCAAAACTTTGGGGGGTGTACAGAAATCATCGTTACGAGTTGATATTCTCTCAACAAAGAGGCAAACATAAGAAAGTAGTTAATTCAATGATTTACATAACAAATACGAATATTGCATAAATAAGGCAACAGCTCATTTCAAATCGCACTTACCAACTGTGGAAATGGCAGTGACACGCTCAAAGGTCGACTCTGTGGTTGAGTGTAGTGTAGTCACAGTGTCGGCTAGATAATCTGTCGAATAAACCATCAGTCTTTAGGGCTGAAGACTTTAAAGTATTGTGTTTGTAGCTCACCTCGTTCTAGGCTGCCCAGCTCTGCTTGTTCATTCTGCTTTTCAGTTTTGGCGTCACTTGGTGTGGGTGGTGGAGTTTGGGAGTGTGGAATGTCGCTCGCTGCCAAAGGAATAACATATATTTAGGTCTAGGTTGCTTCATTGACAACAAGCTTTCAAATTTATTTAAGTTTAAAGTAATGTCTTCTAATAAAACCAAAATTTCTGACTGATTCGACTTGTTTAACACGTTGAGCACGGCGGGACCCACCGGTGGGTCAGGCACTAGCGTCCCATCTGGCGGCGTGACCCACCGGTGGGTTGCGCCATCCTCAAAGTGTTAACTTTCTTGACTCTGCTTTCGAACTACTTCACCTTAACTAGTACCTATGATCAATAATTTCTTATTGATTATTAATTGATCTGCCGCCGCATTATATGGCGCTACCACATAGTTATAATATTATATTACTGCATTCTTTGATACATATTGCTAAAAGCCTTGTTAATATCTTATTTATTTTTATTAAAAAACAGGTAAAGAAAGCTGAAGTCAAATGACGGTAATTTACCTATTATCCAGTTTGTTAAAATTAAATTATGTAATTAAATATGTACATCTATTTAAACGAGAGCAAGTTACACTATACCCACCGATTTGTTTGAGCTCATCGGTCATTTCAATTAAGCCCTCGCTCATCTTTTTGGTAATCGTTTCGCCTACATATTTGCAGAACTCGGCATCTGTGAGCGACTTGCGCGGCTCAATAGGCAGCAGCGGAGCGGAGAGGCCTTCGTCTTTGATGGGTTCGCTCAGCGGCACAGTGGCTCGCTTACCGAATGTATCACTGTCGTATTCGTGAGGCAGTTGAGCCTGTTGCTCCATCGATAGGAAATCGGCAGTCAACTTGCGTGTAGAGAAGGGCGAAACTTCACCAATGGGTGCTGCGGATTCGATGCCATCGCCGGCAATTATCTCCGGTTCTTTTGCAGGTGTAGCCTCAACTTTATCGCTAACTGCGAAGTCTTTGACAGCCTCCTTGGGTTGCATAATCTCTGGCAATATGGTTGTCTCCACATCGGCAGTTGCAGTAATCAGTTCAGTAATTGCACTCATTAGCGGCTGAGCTTGCGACTGGAGCTGCGTTTGCTGCTCCATGTGAAGGAAGTCCGCTGTAAGCTGACGTTCGTTCAGTGGTGCTGCTGCTGGTTTCTGAGTGGTTTGTTTCTCTGCGGCCTTTGTGGTCTCTTCAATAAGGGTCTTTCTCGGTTCTACAACAGGTATTTTACTTGCAGGTGGCGGCGACTTTATTGAGATTATGGAGTCGGGCTCCGAAGTGGTTGATGTCTGGCTGGATATGATAATCGTCTCCGATTTTTGAGGCATGCTCGGCAGTTGACTTTGCTGTTCCATGCTGAGGAAATCATGGGTTTGCTTGTGGGCATCCAGTACGATTTTCTCCTCAATCTTATGGAATGTGTCTACAACCTCAGAGATCTTCTCTGCGACTTTATCCGCTGTCTTTGGTTCCTCCTTTGGCGTTGCAACAAGGGGTTCTTCAATCTTAGTGATTATTTCAGCAGGTTTTTCGGTCTTGGTTACCTTCTCTTCGATTTTATGGAATGTCTCCAGCAATTCGGTCACTTTCTCGCTGACAGTTTCTGCCTTGGCAGCAATTACCGGTTGTTCCGTGGGCAGTTCGCTAGCCATGCCCGATGTCATGATGGTAGCAGTAGATGAAACAAGATCATCACAGATTTTTATGTCCTTGTCGGCGAGTTTCTCTATTGATTTTCTGGGCTCAACTTTTGGAATTTTACTTGCTGGTGGCGCTGCCTTGGGCTCGACTGGAGCTTGAGCAGCCAGTTGGGTCTTCTGCTCAGCTTGCAGGAAATCTTCTGTCAACTTTCGTGTATCTACCACCTCAGCCGCCTTGGCGGCTTCGCCGGTCTTCACTGGGATTTTGGAAAGTGGCTTTTCAATCTTAGCTTCGGAGGGCTTCTCGAATTCTACCTCGGCAGTAGCACGCGGAGCCGCTGTGGGCTTTGTTAGTTCGTCACTCGGTTTTCTCACCAGTTTGGGTATTTGCGTTTTTGGTTCACCTCCATGGAAATCGTACTTCACCTTCTTGGCCTCAAAGTCAGCGATTTTCTCATCGATTTTGGTGCTCTCGACAATTTCGACAGTCTTGGTAACCTGTTCCGTGGACATGGACTGTGCATCTTGCAGATGCTTAATGGTCTCACTGACCTTCGTTGTTTCTGTGGTAACTTCGGTGGTCTTGTCTTTGACCTCCTCCTTACCAGTTTCAAAGGAACTAATGATGTTTTCCACCTTCTTGCTGGCAGTTTCAGTTACGTCACTGATAACCTGTTCAACTTCCTTGATCGCTTCCTTGGGCATTGTCGCCAATGGGCTGGTCTTCTCCTTAACCTCCTCCGCGAACTTCTCATGCACCGTGGCAGTTGTCTCTGCAGCCGGCAGCTGGCTGCGTTTTTCGAACTCCAGGAAGTCCTCGGTCATATCTCGAGCTTCTTGGCGGGTAATGGAAGCCATGCGGCTTGTGGTTGCAGTATCCTTGGCGGTTTTCTCAGCGGTGCTAATGTCCTGCACAATCTTATCGACCTTGTCCGGCGACAGTTGTTCTTCCTCCTCAGAGCTGCGTCCAGATGTTTTCAGCTTGTGCGTCAACTCCTTATCGAAGTCGGTCTTGCTCACTTCGGTGGAGTCCATTTTGCCCATCTTCATCTTGATGACCTGCTCGGGCACAGCCGCAGTCTTGATAATGACATTGTCGGCGGGCAGCTGCATCAGAATCTCCGATTCGTGATGCGCCTTCTTGTCTTCTATAAGGCTCTTACGTTTGATTTCCGTTATCTCACGTGTGATTTCCTTCTTTTGGGTCGAGGCGGGTATGGAGCGTTCCATTGAGAGGCGCTTCACGATCTTCTCGCGGCGTTCAGCAACAGTTCGTTTGGCCGGCTCTTCGTCAGACTCGGACTCTTCGATTTCTTTCTCCTCGGCCGAGTACTTGACTTCTTCGCGCTCGTTGATTTGCTGGATTCGCTTACCTAAAAGAAGAAGAGTTTAAAATTATCTCGATAACTCGTTGTAAAATATGTAGAGCCTTACTTTCTCTGCGCACCAGCTCCTCTACGGATTCTGAGTTTTTCATCAGATCCGCCTCATCGAACTCGCGCGAATGCGATAGTCTTCCACTCTTGCACTTCTTCATAATGTCATCTCGTCCGATATTCTTAAGAGCCGTCTCGAGTGCCAAGATATCGTAATTTGGTTTGTCCTTATACAGTCGAATCATGCTCTGCGCCTGTCGCGCAATACTGTCCGTATTGTGGTTGATAATCTCATCGATTTCATCCGCAGTGATGCCGATCTCTGGCGCCAACTGTATCCAGTCCTTGCCCAGCAAATTGGAGAGATCAACGATGCGAATATCTCCGATATAATGATCGTTCTGATGCTTGCTCAAGCTGAACATCGAGGTGCGATAGGCCGATGAAATGCGCTCCGAGAATGCTGTGGTCGAATCGGGTATAACCGTTTCGGGCAGTACAATATTAAGTATGCAGATCGGTTGCTGCGGTGGCTCGCCCTTGGCCACTTTGGGCTCCTTCATGAACAGAGTGCGGCCGACAATGTCCGCATGCTGATCCTTCACACGCACCGTGAACGGCAAGCGATTCTCTCGGAAGGCCTTGAACTGCAACTGCAGCTGGTCTCCCGACTTGGTGACGGGAACCAGATTGCCAGCCATTTCAATGTACTGTGGCTTGCCCTCGAGCACCTCTACATCGCGGCTCTTCGCCACCTCAGTGTAGAGTTCGTGCTTCTCGAGTGTCTTGTCCTCACGATCGTCGGTCATACAGAAGACACGCAGTCGCGCCTCGAAGGGTTCAATCTTCTTGGCGAACACTACAAATCTGGCTATGAACGGCACATGAATGACTTCCCTGTGGGCGAGTTGGTCAATAGAGTCGGATTTACTAGCACCTCTAATTGGGGGGACTTACTTGTAGAGTTCGGTTGCCATTTTCGTAGCATCGGAGATGTTTCGGCAATCCATGAGCCAGAAACGAGCTGAGACTGTGGTCGTAAACGAGACGCAATCGTTGACGAACGTCAACGGTGTGGAGCCGGTCACGTCTTCCCATTGAGCACGGGATGGGCCGCCTGGTGGGGTTGATTTTGGTAACAATATGTTCAATTTTCGGGAATACAGCAGTGGGTAAGGGGGAACGCATAGACTACATAGTATTAAAATTCTTTGAAAACTCTACTTTTGTCTCATTAGCAGATATTAATTGTATAATTCCAAAATTGTTCAACTAATTCGAAAACGGAAACTCAACTCAAAAGTTATCAAATCGAGAATTACGATTGTGTGTTAATTACAAAGCAATTGTATGGTAAGAGTAGTTTTGAAAAGTATTGAAAAGTTAATTATTTGAAAAAGTATTATATGTATTTAGCGTTAAGTATTAGGAATATTGTATTGAGTAGTAAATTGGTTCTGGTAGTCCGTGTGTGTGTGTGTGTGTTTGTGTGTAAGGCAAATGTATTCATGTGATGCAGTGACTGGGGTGAGGTCTAAGCCCCCTGTAGGTATTGTTTATGTATAGTGTTCTGGGTATTGTTGTGTGGGCATGTGAATGACTTTGGCATCAAGCAAATATATTATGTATTTATTTAGTAGTTAAGTACGAAGGCTGTAGCATTTACAGAGGTACAGGTACTAAGGTACTTGTCACGCTTACTTCGAAGCCAGTTGAAACAACATGCGTAATATTTGGAAAGTATAAAATTAGTAGGCTTTAATGGTAATTAAGTGAGCGTGTCACGTGTTTCTTGTAAATGTGTACAAAACGTCAAGAACACAGGAAACTGAACTACAACGGAATTCAAAATATTCGGAAAGAAGGTTTACATAACATAAATCAATTGTCAACTTGTTATTCCACAATAAACAAAATATATTCTTTGTTTATATTATAGAGCTTGCCATGGGGTTAGCTTTTTGAGGTAAACAGTTTCTCAATAACTTTGGCATTCTTTCTTTATCATAACTTTTATTGCTTTACTCATGATCTTTTTTCATTTTCTTTCTGGTTTTCGGTTTCAGAAAAGTTCTCTTTGGTGCCACAAACAGTAGAAATTCGAAATTGATTTTGTCTTTGAGTTTTTGGAAAACAATTTATCACACATATTGCATGTTGTATATATTCTGCTTTATGTTGTATTTGAAAGAAATGAAAAGTAAGAAACAAAACTCGGAGCGCTCCAACATAACGAACAGAAGAACATCTAACAAAACTAGTACTAATTAGCTTAAGTGCATTGACATTCCAAATGAAGAATTTCAAGAGTTTCAAATCAAAGCAAAGTTGTATCCAGTAATGTATGAGAAGATATAATTGGAAATGATGATTGAAGAAAGAGAAAGTTAATTATGGTAAGTCTGGCACATTAGGTGGTGGCCTGGTTGGTTTTAATACGGTTTAAATGGCCCAAAGAGCAACTTTAGCATTTGGTTAGTTAAATTCTTAGTTAAGACCTACAAACGCTTGAACGAAATTGTGCAATTGATATAAGTATAGAAAAACCGCGTGCAGTCAGAAATTCTTTAGTTATTTGTAGTTGTTTGGTTAGAGAGAACACAGCAAAGATGTTTGTAGGACAAGCTTAAAGTTCTTAAAAGTGAATTGGAAAGTTAGCTTACTTCAAAAAAATAAGCTGGAAGCACAACATTATGGCCTTGGCATAGGAGACTATGCTTTGGAGGAGGGTCGGTAAGCCCCACAGAAAGTGTACCTGAGTTTCTTGATTTTCTTTAAGTTTTTCTATTGGTTTTTTTTTTTTTTTTTGTACAGAAAACCCAAAGACGCAGCGCAACCCGAATTTGAGCAAAAGGGATTTGTAAAAGATGTTGAAGGTTGAAATTAGGAAAAATAATTAACGCAAAACATAAGGCAATCAAATAAGAATATCGTAAAGCAAATAGTAGATAAAAATATATATTTTTGAGAAATATTTGCAATAATTTTTCTTGAACAAGAAATTTGTTTCAAATGAAATATGCAGAATTTTCAAATATTGTTTTTGGTTCGACAAAAATTTTCATTTTGTATCTTGATATTTGTTTCATTTTCAATATTAATATGTTGTTATTGTTATTATTGATTTTTTTTTTGTTTTGGCATAGAACGAAACAACTAAATATGAACAAATAACTTTTGTTTAGTTTGTAAACAGTTTCAATTTGAAACTTCATACATGTTTGTGAATTTCTGAATTTATTTTGTTTTATTTTGACATTTTTCATTTTTTAGTTACCTTTTAGAGACCTTTTCCGAAACACACCTTCAATGGATTGAGAAAACAGAATGGAATGCGTGCACATATGCAATGACGCATTAGTACGAAATTATAGAACAATTAAATACGATTTCAATTAAGAATTGAATTGAAGTATGTATTATTTTTTTTTTTTTTTGTTTTGGTTTTAGTTTTAGTTTTGTTTGGTTTTGTTCGAAACTCAAAATCATCAAAATATTGAAAAGGAAAAGCAAAGAAAATAATCGGAAAACTTTATAAGAACTCAAAAACGAATATTTACTGGAGAAAACACTGTTGGCACAATGATGACACTGAGCATGACATTCAATTCGGTTGGAGAGTATGTGTGAGGGTTCTGTATTCTGTATCTGTAACTGTAGCTGTAACCGTGTTTTGTATTTGTGTGGGTGTAGCTGGAGTATGAGCGTATCTGTACTGTGTGTCTTGATGCGGGGTGAATGACTTTTACTATGCTATTGCTGTTGCTTTAAACATTACTATTATTGGTACTTTTACTGTTACGACTCTCTTATTGTATGTATTGGTAGTTATGGTAGCAGTAGTAGTTGTAGTAGTAGTAGTAGGTAGTTCAAAAACGAGGCTAATTTAAATGAATCAACTTGAGTAATAGGGTAATACGAGTAAATGCTGCAGAAACACAATATAGAAAAACCCGAACAACTTATACTTATACGCATCAACTACACAGACACAAGCACATTGTTTCTATCAAATGGGACCTCGATAAGAATTATATTTGCAAATCATTTGGAAATCGAAATATTTTCAACATGTTCTTTGGATAATTTTGGCAATTTTCACTGTACAACAATATGTAAGTAGGTATATAGATATATGACATGTATATATATATATAGTACATGATACTTGTATATAAAACATAATCGGGAACAACCAAAAACCAAAAAATCATCAACGAAAAGCCCAACGGAAATATTGGAAATACTTGAAGGCGAATCGAAACGGAATGAAAATCATATGTTCGAAGCACTTAGGACGAAATGAAATGAATCAAATGAAAGCCTGCGAGTTAGAGAAGGGCTTGAGGAGGTTACTCATAAACATCAACTAACAGAACGTAATGTTAAGTAGAGATACTCATAATTGTTATATGTAGGTATAACTGCTTGGAGCACATTTCACAACAACACAAAAATGAAGACATATCGGCGATATGGTAACAATTCTAACTTACCTGTGATGGAGCACAGCAGTCGCAGCGTTGGCGTGTTGCCCGAGTACTGATTGATCATGCCCTGGCTGTGCGCCTTCGGGGCGGGCATGCTCAGGGTGATGGCCTTGTGGAATTTGCGGCGCCGTGGCTCGACCGTTACGATCGGCGAGACGGCGACACCGCGACCCAGGAGCTTAGCCGTTAGGTCTGGATCGACTGGTTGGGCCTAGAAATGTAACGAATTTTTCGGCACTGTAGACAAAAATCGATTTTCGGCCACTCTTACATTAAGGAGGACATGAGACAAACTAAGTAAACTGAACAGAATGCAAAAATAAAAAATATATATATAATACATATAGCATATGCATACAAAATATGCGCTAGTCATCAGAAAATATATTACAAACATATTGTTATTATGCATGTATGCATACATATATGTACATATATAGAGATAGATCTAATGAGAAATGAAAAGAGGAAATAAAAATGAAATGAGTCTTGGGCTAAATGGTGAACATTTTTCTTTTGTTTCGCATTTGTACAAGGCTTATTTAGTTCGAGGTTTTAGTTATGTTCTCTATGGTTCTATTGAGCAATCACATGTTTTAATAGTTTAATACAGCATTATCTACAAACAATAACAATGTTCAAGCCCATTTATGTCCCAATAAATTTAGTCATCAAAAAAAACTTTGACTACAACTTAACAGCTAGAGAAACGATAGGTAAATTATACACAAAATGAAAACTTAGTTATTTATATATCATCAGAATTTATATATACAAAACGCAAATAATGTGCTTAAATTTGAAATTAAACTCATGAGTCATGGGGCCATTTGTAAAATCGTTTTTTGCTTACGGCATGGCTAAAAAATGTTACGACTTCTTTAGGCACTTCGAACCGAACCCAATTGTAACGGTCTAAGCATCTTTACAATCTTTACAATTCATATACATTTATACTGTTAATTCCTTTCATGTATCGAAAAAGCAATTGAATTAAAAATAATTAATCAAATGAAAATTAATGAAAACATTTTCATTGGCATAAAGTTTTTGTTGAACTAAATTTATTGGGTAGTACTTCATTTCAGAAAACTTTTATAATCTTATGCATAGTTCAGTTAATATGTATATAGTTTAAAGTATGAATATATAGTTTATAGTTATAAGCATAGGTATCTAATATAATATTAATATGTATGTATATATGCGTGTACTTTATTTGTCTTATTCAATTGGACAATGTATTATTTGCTTCAGAAAATATGCGAACTGCCTGGAGTCGCTTGATCCATGATCAAACATCATCAATAAGTTTATACGTGTTTAATTGCAAGTCAATAGAGTATAGCTCGAATAGCTCGTATATATCGTAAAGTGGAGTTATGCTTTAATTGGTGTTTCCTTAACTGTGCAAAAAAAAGCTATGGGTTCAAGCAAAGTGCCCATTAAGAATGCAGCAGCAGAGAGACATTCAAGACAAGAAAACCACTAAACATATCTAATGCAGTATAATATTTTGATTGGAATCGTTAATAGGTTCGCCTTTAGGCCGTGCTAGATAAACGTATGTGTGTACGCAATTATAGTGTATGGTATATCGTCTACTTCGTTTGGCTACACGTATTACAGATTATATATTCGGTAAATTGGTATTTAAATGCGTATTGTTATATGTTGGAAAACTGCGTTATTTGTTTTGATACGATAAGGAAGTTGTAAATGCACGATTAATTCTTGTATATATTAGTATGTTTTTTTTTTTTGTATTGTTTTCGTAATGCTTTTGATATTGTTGTAGTTGTTGCAGTTGCTTGTTGTCTGTCGTGTTTACCAAATGAGCGAGAAGCGCTTCTTTTTGGGCACATGATTGACGCTTATCTTGCGTAGTTTCTCGGGCGCAACGCCTTTGCGTGGTTTAAAGAGGTTTACCTGTAAGCCCACTTTGATTTTCTTGGTCAGGGCGCCCTGCGGGAAGACGGCCTGCACCTGTGGCACCACAGTGCTGGACACCATGCCGCCCTCGGGTCCAATAGCGTGCACCTCCTGGCGTATACGCGAAACGACGGCAAAGTACTGAGGGAAGTCATAGGTGACGAAGCGGCACACATGATTGCCAGCCTGCTCCTCAAGCTGAGCGATTTCTATGGAGTCAAGAATAGAAAACACGATTAGATTTCCGAGCGCGTCTACTACGTCACTCGACTTACCCTCCGGCTCAAAGCATTGCTGCATGACATCATGGATTATCTCCTCGGAGTTATCAATAGTATGCTCGCGCCAGGTTTCGCCATTATCTGAGCGCAGTATGATAATCTCGCGCTCCTTGCCTCGCAGTGAAGCGAAATGCGGCACTTCCATCACAACGGGCCCAATGAACTTGGTCGAGCAGGGTCCCAGCTCCAGCACGCGGCTGGCCAGGGCCTCGCCCTCCATCAACTGCGGCGGATGCATGGTGCGCTGTGGCTTCACATAGCGACAGGTCACCCGCGTCGGCTGGCAGGTGGAGCGCGATGGAATGATCATGCGCACGCCGCTGTGACGACAGCCACGCATGGCACCGCCGCGTGCGTCCACCAAGAACGAGACCAAGAAGCTCTTCCAGCTGAGCTTGCGGCTGCAGACAGAGAGTTATCAGATTAGCAGCTTTAGCCATATATATACTACTACTACTCACCCCACATGCGGTGGGTCGTCGTTGTCAAGGCCATTGGCAATGTACACGCCATCGACTGTGGCCTTGGGCGAGGATCCATAGACCTGAGCCTTGTGCGGACTGATGATCTCCTCGCCAATGGTGGGCGGCACACCGCTGGCATATTCGCCGCTCTGGGTCATGCGATTGGAGTCCATGCGCTCGTCCCTAGTCACATCAATGGGCAGCGAGTCGTCGCCTAGGGATTTCATTTCATCAACGGTCAGATAGCGATACGGTTGGTCGGATAGCATATTGTCTTCGCCTAGATTTATGGATTTCAATTGTTTGCGTAGCATTTCGGTTGCATTCCAGCGCATTTCAATAAAGCACAAGACAGTCCAATAGGCCAATATAGCGGAGTTTTAGTTGTTGTTGTTGTTGTTGTGATTATAGTGTTGTTGTAGTTTCGGTTGTTGGTATTGCAGAAGATGAGAGCGCAGTGCATTGAAAATAGAAGAATGCAAATGAGTTTTTTAGTTGAAAAATTTCGTAGGTTGTACATGCATCACTTAGAATACATTTTATATGGTATAAATTTAATACGAATATCATAGATAGATGACATATATATATATATATATATATATATATATAAAGCTAGCATGAATATTAAATAGGAGCATAGTATGTCTTAATACATAGATTAAATGTGGTACAATATAGAGTATTATTTTTCATGCCGTGGTACAAACAAATACAAAGGAAGGACACACCGATAAAAATAATCGAAGACCCTTATAATAAATATGATGTTATATGTATCCCGAAAGCCTGTCTGTTGCATGTAGGGTGTGTATGTATTTACAAGACCAGAGTGTCAGAAGCTGGTTTGTTTGTGGCCTTAAACCCTTAAACGTGTATCTCAACTTAAAAGTATCTCGAGTATCCACAAAATAAAGCATACAAACAATACCAAACCAGAAAAAAAAATTATCTTCGGCATACCGAAGGTTGTATACTCTTGCAGAAAAATGCATTAAAAATTGTATGTTTTTTTTATGCAGTATTTTTCTATATACTGATCCGATTTTACGGAATTGGAAAAATTAAAGTGATAAACATGTTAGCTATTATTAAAAAAAAAAACTAATGCTTGAACCGATTGTACCTATGGCAGCTTTACCATATGTTATATTAGTCAATTTTTTTTATACAATTTGGAGCGAATATTAGAGGCACTATTAAAATAAGAAGTCACGAGTTTAGTTAGGATATCTTGAAAATTATGAAATATAGACTGAAAACTACTATGCGATACTACTGTGGGCAAAAAATAATAAATTATATATCACCCTGAATTGGCTTATTTCGACTTTTTTCTACGCCAAGTACAGACAGACAGACGGACATGGCTAGATTGCCTATATAAGGGATCGCATATGTTTTTTTCACATTAAAAAAATATGATCTACTCCCTGCAAGGGTATAAAAACACTGCAGCCCCGGTGTTATATGGCACCGTGTGTTTACAACAACGTCAAGAGATAGTTTATACATTGATGCGAGTAACCACATAAAGTGCTAGAATTTATCAGTCTAATTTCGAGTCCGAATTGTAAGCCAATCTCACAGCCAATGGATGCACTTGATAGCAGCTCGCGCTTCAGCATAGTAGTACGATTAGTTTTACAATGGGCCTTGCAACTCGACCCTTGGTACTTGGTACTTGGCACTTACTGGACACATAGAGATAGTCGCCCTGGAAATACGGCAGATAGACGTGCGTATCTGGCCGGGGCTGGTGGATGTCGCGCTCGGCGTCAATGCCAAACTCGTAGCATGCGTCCAATTCCCAATTTGTGTCACCTGACGGCACACACACACATACATATATATATATATATATAGATTTAAGATTTAACTTAAGACTAGGCATAGCTTAGTACTTGTATTATATAAAATATCATCTGAGTGCTGGCTGACTAGTATAGGAGTAGTAGTAGTAGTATGACTGTGTGAACGGTTTAGCTTTGTGTAGAAGGCATACATAAATCTCTATATATACATACCGCCTTCCTCTTCGGAATCGGACATGAAGGATTCGTGCATGGCCTCGGGTGCCACCACGCGATACTTCTCCTCGGCCTGAGCCGGAGCAGCGGCTGCTTCGTCCTCCTTGGTGATCGATTTCAGCGAATCGAGCACACTGATGTAGCCCAGCTTGCGGGCAATGTGCAGCGGCGTCTGTCCGTTCACGGTCTGGGCATTGGCATTGGCCTTGTGCTCCAGCAGCAGGTTGACAATATGGCAATGGCCCTGCTGGGCGGTCTGATGCAGTGGCGTGTAGCCCGCCTTGGTGGCCATGTCAATGTTGGCGCCGTTCTGCAGCAGGAAGCGCACCATGTTGGCCTGGCCGAAATGCGATGCGACATGCAGTGGCGTGTAGCCCGCCTTGGTGGCCATGTCGATGTTGGCGCCGTTGCGCTGCAGTATTTCGGCCACGTTCACATTGTCCTCCTGGGCGCACAGATGCATGGGGGTAAGTCCATTCTTGGCCGGATGATTGACAGCAGCTTTGTGCTCAATCAACAGATTGGAGATCTCAGCATGACCCTCCTGGCTGCTCAGATGCAGTGGCGTGAAGCCGGCCTTGCTCTCGGCATTGGCCTGGGCGCCGTACTCCAGCAGCGTGGTGGCAATGTCCATTTGGTTCTTGCGCGCCGCAATGTGCAGCGGCGTATGGCCGTTCTTGGCCGTGGCATGCGGACTGGCGCCCTTCTCCAGCAGCAGCAGTGCCACTTGCTGGTTATTGTAGTGGCAGGCCACATGCAGCGGAGTCACGCCGTTCTTGCCCTGCGCATCCACATCGGCCTCCTTTTGGAGCAACAGTTGAGCGACCTTAATATGCCCGTACTTGGCGGTCAGA
Organism: Zaprionus bogoriensis; assembly: GCA_035046045.1. Taxonomy (NCBI): domain Eukaryota; kingdom Metazoa; phylum Arthropoda; class Insecta; order Diptera; family Drosophilidae; genus Zaprionus; species Zaprionus bogoriensis. The sequence continues at coordinate 1,230,009 of JAWNOI010000145.1, forward strand.
TGGAGTGGCGTAAAGCCCTTCTTGGTAGCCGCGTCCAATGCGGCGCCATTCTCAATCAGCACAGCGGCCACCTGCAGAATGCATTTTAATTAATTAGCATTAAACTTAATTGCAAATATTGCACCACAGCTTTCCGTTAGGAGCTTTGCACGATCTGGCAACGCTGCAAACAAATAAAAACTGAACTTATGTCGCTGCCCAACACTAGTTTGGCAATCAAAAAAATAAAATAACGAAAGAAATACCAAAATAATACCAGAAATGAGAATACATTTATTTACGATCGACACAAAGCACAACAAAAGAAACAACAATACTCGTAATGTAACAAAATAGAACTAAATACGAAATAACAAAAACTTAACAACCAATTTCAAATGAAAAACTCTTGATGGCGTATCCAGAACAATTGCATCAGGTACACGGTGTCAATATGATCCGTGATCTTTTTGGCTATCAAATCTTTTACCTCATCCTGTCCCTCCTTGGCAGCTATATGCAGTGCAGTGTACATATCCTTCGTGGTGGCATCAACCTGTGCGCCATGCTGCAGCAGCAGCATAACAATATCGACATTGCCCAAACGCGAGGCAATGTGCAGCGGCGTCTGCTGCTCCCGGGCGCGGGCATCGACCTGGGCGCCATTGCGCAGCAGTATGCGTATGATGTCCGTCTGCAATGAGTCAACAGTTGAGTGAGTACCTTTGCTTACAAACGTCACAGCAGTTCAAATAAGTATCGATGCATAATCGATATTTAGCTAGACCAATCGATAGACAAGCAATGGCAGCTCTAACTCCAATTTGAAGTAAAATGGCGGACAACTCACCTGATTGGCGCGAGCAGCCAAATGCAATGGTGTCTCGCCGCGCACAGTGGGCACATCTGGACTGGCGTCGTGTTGCAGCAAATAGATGACAATGTTCATGCAGCCCATAAAGGCAGCCACATGCAGCGGAGTCAATCCGCTCTCAGTTGTGGCGCTAATACTGGCGCCATGACGCAGCAGCAGCTCCACGACCTTCAAGCGGTTCTTCTTGCAGGCGATGTGCAGGGGCGTGAACCCGTTGAGAGCACGCGCATTCGCGTCCGCGTTGCGATCCAGCAGCAGCTTAGCCACACGCACATGTCCGCAATGGGCGGCCACATGCAATGCGGTCAGATAATCCACGGTGACCTCGTCGACAGGAGCGCGATGGTAAAGCAGTATGCGTGCGGCATCCACATGCTCGCCCTGCGCTGCCATGTGCAATGGAGCCAGACCGTTCTTGGTCTTGGCGCTAATGGGTGCACCACGCTCGAGCAGCATATCGACAACCTGCTCGTGGCCAGAGCGTGCCGCACAGTGCAGCGGGGTGAGGCCATCGCGCGTCTTGGCCTCGATGTTGCCGCCCTTCTCCAGCAGCAGCGAGACCATGTTCGTCTTGCCCCACTTGGCCGCCACATGCAGTGGACTGATGTTGTGCTTGGCCGAGTAGTTGACGTCGGCGCCCTTCTGGATCAGCAGATTGGCGATGTTCTGGTTGCCATAGTGCGAGGCAATGTGCAGGGGCGTGAAACCCGACTTCGAGGTCACATCCGGATTGTGGTCATTCTGTGGAGCAGGAGCAGGTTATCATTAGCAATCAATCTTCACCTCTTCAAGCGTATGTACTCACATCCAGTAGCAGCGTGGCCGCCTTTACATCATCCTTCTTTGCAGCTATGTGCAGCGCGGGCAGACGCACCTTGCCGCGCGTATCGCTCTCGAGCAGCACGGCCACAACCTTGTCGTGTCCCTGCTGCATGGCCACGGCCAGCGGCGTGAAGCCATCCTCGGTGGCCAGGCTCTGGTTGGCCCCGTTGGACAAGAGTAGACGCACCACAGCGTCGTGGTTCTCCTGGGCGGCCATGTAGAGCGGCGTGAAGCCATTCTGCGACTGCACATTGACCGATGCATTGTGCTCGAGCAGCAGCTTCACCACCTCCTCCTGCCCGGCTAGCGAGGCAATGTGCAGTGCCGTGTTGCCCTTCTTGGTGGCACTATCCACAATGGCGCCGCGGCGCAGCAGCTCGGAGACAACGTGTATGTGGCCATCCTTGGAGGCCAAGTGCAGTGCATTCAGGCCATTCTACAGAGGGTAAGAATGCATTAAGAGATTGAAATCCATTTTAAATATATAATGGGGCTTATTAGCTACTCACTGCATTGCTGGTGTTGATGTCAATGTTGTTCTTCAGATGCTCCAGCACGCGCTCCAGATTGCCGGCGCGTGCAGCACGCAGAAAGGAAGTATTGCCATCGCCCTGCAAAGAAATGGATTAGGCCTGATTAGTTACAACTAAGAACAATGGAATGAACTAAGACGGGTAAGAATGCTTTAAATTTTTTAGACAATACTATATACATAGAACATAGGGACTCTAGGACTTTTATAATATTTAATTAGGCCAGAGAATATAACTAATTTAACAATGATAAAGCTAGTTGTGTACCTACTACTGTGGGCAAAAAGTAAGGTGAATATTTTTGTAAAGTCAAAATTCTTTATTTATTCCCCTAAATCAATTTCATCCCCTTCAAAGTAATACCCTTCCGATAAAATACACTTATGCCAACGTTTTTTCAAATCCTCGAAACAGGCCAAATAGTCCCTTTCCGGTAAAGCCATGAGCGCCCTCGTCTTTTTCTTTTATCTCTTCAATCGACTCGAAACGCGTTCCCCGGAGTGGTCTCTTGAGTTTTGGGAATAGTCAGAAGTCACACGGAGCTAAATCAGGAGAATACGGTGGTTGCGGAACGATATGCGTCGAATTCTTGGCGAAATGGTCAAAAAGAACGAGTGCAGTGTGCGACGTTTTCGGTACCAAACGAGATTTGACTTTTCGTAGGCCCAAACGGTCTTTCAAAATGGTTTTCACAGATTCTTCTGATATTCCGATCATATCAGTGAGGTCTCTAATAGTCAACCGATAATTTTTGAGCACTAATTCCTTCACTTCATTGACGTTGTTGGTCATCTATTGACGTCGATGGTCATCCGGAGCGCTCCAAGTCATCAACACGTTCCCGACCCCCTTTAAAGTCTTTGTAACACTTATAAACATTTTTCTGGGACATAGTAGAATCACCAAAGGCCATCCCCAAACTTCCTCAACGTTTCCGCTGCCGAAATTTCATTCCGCAACAAAATATAGTTTAGCGTAAATATAGTACTCATACTGACATTGACATGAAATTCCCGCCAAATGTCATCAACAATCCTGCCGAATCGAGAAAAAAAGAACTAGTTCGCCATCTTAAGCCTGCGAATTTTAAATTGAAAATTCACCTTACTTTCTGCCCACAGTAGTATTGGAGAGTTTCTTAAATAGATTGAACTAAAGCTGGTAGATAATGCTCCCAACATACTATACAATATCCAAAAGTCTTAGCCTTCGCCTTAGCCTTTATATAACATTGAAATAGGTCATAAGCTGCTCGCATGTTGGTTGTACCTATCCGAGCTATGGAGCTTATCCCCCGTTGAGGGACACGGGTGAGAGTTGCGTGCCAGCTGCGTATTCATCAAGAGGGCTTTGCTAGGGGTTTTATTGATCGTTTCTACGTACATACGTATGTAAAGTACCGTAACGAGCGTTGCGCAACCTAAGACACACCTGGTCACCTGCTCAGCTGCAGCTGCTAATGGCAGCCAGGCGCTGGCTCAAGTTCAACTCAAGCAACGGTCAAGGCGAGGGGTCAACGTCGTCAGTCAGCGTCGCGATGGTGCGCAGGTGTAATTCGGCTTTGTAGCTGCAGTGCCATATACACCACCAGCACCACCACCAGAACCACCCACAATTTGTTTATGTTTTCCTGTTGCTGTACGCCCCCCCCCCCCGCCCCACTCGCCCACGCTTCGTTGAGCAGCAATTTCGATATCGAAACTGACGTCATGCCTTGGCGCTGGAAAGTGCAGCTGGAACTGTCGGCGGCGCTGAGTTCCACGCTGGAAGCGACAAGTTTCGCACTCGAAATGACCGCAGACAGAGCTGGGACCACTGAGCCGAGCAGAATCCAACTGCGTCGCACACTCTTCAGCTGAAAGCTGTTGCAGTGCGGAGGTAGAGGCAGAGACAGAGGCGCAATGGCGAAGGCGAAGGCTCGACTGCGCCGCGCCCCCTCTGCAAACACGGAAGTGAGTTCGGGCTGGGCCAACAAAAAACTCATTTCGTATGCCTGTACGAATTCTATAGGAAGTCTCCACTTCCTTGTTTGCTCGTGTGGAGTGGGTAAAGTTCAAAGGTCCTCGCCAGGCATTGTATAACGAGCTCAACTTGTGTAAATTGAGTGCTCGAGCGAGAGCAGCTCAAGTCGCCTTGAAGTGGTTTCCCTTTGAACTTGTCGCGTCCAAGTGCCAACATATTTGGCCCCACCACTCGTGTCTCAAGTGGTAAATCATCTATGAATATAAATATGAGAGCTGCTCCGATTTCTGCTCCACGAAGTGCAGCACCAATATGAGTCATACTATGGATTTTCTCCATCTTCTGGCTGGCAAATGTCGCATGTCATCATTAAATTTAACCTAAATCGAGCTCACCTTGCACGGACACACGCACCGCAGCACCACACCCAAGTTTTACCTGGCTGCGTGCTGGGCTAATAAGGCTCTGCGGGACTCTACCCTCCATCCCCAACACCCTATTCATATGCAGTACAATGGCTACTTGGTATTTTTAGCTGCCTGTGCCATTAGAGATCATAAGTGCACGCAATGCTAACAGCAAAAAAAAAAACGATAAATCAAAGTGGGTGCGTCTCGATAGTTGAGTAGAGATCGATAAACGCCTATGCAGCTAACATTTTAATTGCCTTCGCCTGCATTTTTACGCAATTTTCAGCTCAGACGCTGAAAAATCGATAATGTGCAAAATGGACGCCAACATGGCCGACACAGTCGTGCCGAAAAGTCTGTGCACACAAAAGTCTGTGACAAAATTCGATTGCTTAACTAAGGTTGCATTACCTGAGCTCCTCCATTTTCGGTAACCATTTTGTTTTGTGGGCTTACAAAATCTCAGCCGAAACGTTTGAAACGGGCAAACGTAATACCCTGTAGACTACACGGCACGGGTATTATGTCTAGTATACTATATATAGCGAAATTGTGTAAGCGCAGCTCGTCGCGTATGCCGTCACTGATTAGTCATATTTTTTCACTTGGCTAATTAATTGCGTTTGCTTGCGAGGAAAATTCAACTACACGAGTACACGAGATTTTCCTTTTGAATTTTAAATGCACTCTTATCGATTTTTCCTTAGATTTTATGTAAGCTTTATGTACACGAGTGCATGTGTGTGTGTGTGTGTTGCTGTATGCGCGAGGGTGTGTAGATTTCTATGTGTGCGGTGTGTCAGTGTACGTTTATGTGTGACTGTGACTGTAACTGCGATTGTGACTGTGTGTGTTTGTGTGTGTGTGTGTGTGTGTCTGATTGGATTCCTGTCCAACACAGTCGCTTCTGAGAGGGGAGCACTTGCTTTTCTGCTGCCGTTTTCTTCAATGTTCAACTCCAGACTGGACGCACAGCGAAAAGTCCTCGCCGTCGTCGTGGTTGAAAACTGTCGGCATCAGCCAGGATTTTCGAAGGACCTGCGCACTGGCGCCTTCCAATTGGAAACGCCGCCCGTGCAGACACCCGGCCCGCTGCAGCCGACTGCGTCTGCGCCACCACCGCAGGGTGGTTTCCAGCTGGCGGAAGTGAGAGCTGCCTGTTTGGCACGTGCCTTTTGTTTTGTTGACATTCGCAGCGCTGGAAGCGCAGTAAGTGAGGAAGTGTGGAACGGACACGTGCAGCATGCAACGTGCACAGCAGCAGTGGCAGGCGTTGCAACGCCTTTTCTGATTGGGAAAGGAAGTTCGAGCATAATGCAAACTCCATGTAGTTAGGAATGGCAAAAAAATTGTTTTAGTAACTGAATAATTGATTAATTGTGTATCTATCAAAAAAGGTGTTCATTCTACTCCATAAAGTTTTAAAAATTGATTGATAAAAACATATGATTAATTTGTAGGACGCTGAATTATTATAATTATAATATTATATAATATAATTTATTTTATAGTATTATAATTATAATATAATATTATATAATAAAATAATATAATTATTATTATAGTAAACAATTAATTTGAAGAACAATTATCAATTATAATAAATGCTTTGTCGATTAATACATGAAGCTTAAGTATCAATCAGAACCGAAGCTTATTCTTAGAGTAAAATAATTGGGTATCAATCAAAAAAGAGTTTTATTTTACTCAACACTGTTGTTATAATTGGGTATCATTCAAAATATTGATAAAATCATACGGTTGATTTGATGAACGCTTAATTGTTAACGAGTAATCGATTAGTCAATTAAAACATTAGAATTGGAGCTTCGCCTACTAAACATAGCTATAATACTCGAAGTATGTTTTCTTACAAAGGAGGATTATTTTTTTTTTTTTTTTTACATACAACTTTAAAAAGTTGTAATAGTCGTTAACTGCATTAAACGATTAATTTAAAAGACGATTATTAGTTGCCATTGCATTTTAACAAGTAACAACTTCAACCTGCTCCGCATAATTGTAATAATCCATTAAAAAAATTAATTTGTATTATTCAACTAATCGATAACTAATTATTTAAAGTGGTCAAGCCGCTGCTTGTGCTGTACTGCATAGTTGCATGGCAACCTACTTAATTAGCCTATCGGCCATATCCTGACGCACCCAAGACTCTATGAAGTATGTAATTTCAGTCGATTTCAGTTTCTACGCTGTTTACACTGCACTAAACTACAGAGCACACAGAACATAACACTAATTAGCAGCGCAAATAGAATCATTACTGAACTCAGCACATATGCAGGTCCTGCCCTCACTCTCAGGGACTGCGGCTTTGTTGACCAAGCGTAAACAAGGCCAAAATAAACGACAGTGCGAATCCACAGTTGGTTGTCCCCGGGTGGTGGCTGAGAGAAACAGAGAGAGCGAGAACCTGAGGTGGAAGAGAGCTGCTTCCAGTCGAGGCAGTCGCTCAGCTCGACTGGACTTTTGTTTACTTCCCGTTAGGTTTCGAGTTCGAAATGCCAACCCCAGTGTCGCCTCAAGAACCACCACCTACCTCCCTTCTCCATGTACGAATCGAATGCGTAAGCACAGTCACAGTCACAGTCACAGTCACACCACAGTCACAGTCAAAAGTATCGCAGTCACGTTTTGCGCCAAAGTAGAAGTGGGGGTAAGACGCGACACAATTTCCGCTAGTGCCATCAATTTTCCCCTCTGCTTTGTTGTTGTTATGCTTCGCAAATTAGGCGATAAAGGAAAGCCACCCTACTGCGGATTGTTCCTATTGTTGTTATTGTTGTTGTTGGGCGATAAAACTCACCCCAGGCGATTGCATAAAATTGCATTCCCGATTGCATCGTGACCAGGGCAAATTGTAGAGTGCTCGGACGTGAATCACGTTGCACACACAACACACACTTAGTTACATATGTGTGTGTATTTTGTAGCATGTGGCAGGCGCAAGGTGCGACGCACAGTGGGAATTTAATTAATGAGTTTCTTAGAAAATAGGGGGATTAGTGGAGGGTGTTTAGGGTGTCACTGCCTGCACTTTGGCCTTTATCGCTTGGCCAAACATTGGTTTGCTTGTTTTGGCCAGCAAAGGGTTCGGATTCGTGTACGGTTGGGGGCTGGAGTTCGGTTACACTTTAAAGCCCCTCGCCAGGTTTCGGGGGTTGCGACAGGCTCGTCAGGCCTGAAACTCAAGTAAATTGCATGTTTGCATGTCAGCTGGCAGTATAGCATATACAGTATACCCTCCTCTTCCATAGAAATCGATGAATTTATAACGTTAGCACGTTGTTTGCATTGTACTTGGCAGTGTCTGCAGCTTAATCACTTGCATTTATCAGTTTTTTGGTAATTGAAAGAAATGTAAGGACCTCAGTCTATTTTATAACACTAAATACATTTAAATCTAGGAAATTACTTCAATGATTTTATAGGTAGTAGCTCTAATGGGTAGAATTATAATTATAAACCTGATTATATTTTTTTAAGATTGTAAAAAATTTTTTTATATGGTACTGAAGTAGCGGCTCCCATAGTTGATCAAGTTCTTAAAGCTGTAATGTGGTTGAAATCTAAAACGGTGCTTTCTATGCATTTTTTCCCTAAAGACACTCAAGCTTGAAGCTATTTAAAAAGTTTCTTCTATATAAATAAACTGCTTCCAAAAGAAGTACTGCCACAGTGTATACAGAGTTCGTAGAACTTCAGTTTATTTTTCGTTTATGGTTATTAATTATGGTGTTGGCGACGATGAGGCTATCGCCTGACAAGGCAAACGAAATTACCACAGCCACAAAAATACCAAAACCAACAACAACGATACAATATCGATATACCCAGAGGCAATGTCTTAAGTAAATCGCCCTGTCAGACGCATTGGCCCAAAGCTAATTGTGCACAAACTCCCAACGACCTCCAGAAACGCATCATAAATACTGGGTACACGACACGCTAGCTAAAGGGCGCCAAACCATTAGATGGGGAGCTTCCCCCAGTGGGGTGGGTGTAAGGTCGGTGACGTCGTGTGGGCGTCAGCCAAGTTTCCCTGATAGTTCAGTGCACCTCACACACACAGTACAAAAAAAAAAAAAAAAAAAAAAAAAACAAAACAATATGATGAATATTTCAATATCTTTTGTGCGCTGTGACAGCGTGATATTTTTGGGTCAACTGCAGCGATTGAAGAGAGTCAAGTCAAGTCGAGTGACGTCCTCTCGAGAATCTCGGTAGATTACATAAAACTAGGTCCCCCACACAGCGGGGTCGACTTACGCCCAGACTCTGCAGCGAGGGGAAGCGTTTCTTCAGTGTCTCCATGCCGGCGCGTTGCTCAACCGAAAGCCCGAAAACATTCGCAGACGGCAGACGGGCTAATAAACTATATACGTATTGTATATAGAAGATAGATGTACTATGCTATACTATACTATACGATATAGCGCCCGACGCGTCGTAGCGGACCGAGAACAACAGACAGCGAGCGATTTGAGTCGTTTTCTAAATTAATTTCGACCGCGCCGCGGGCCCAGCACCAACGACAGAGGCAGAGACAGACATAGACCCGGCCGAAAGAGTGGGAAAAGCAAAGAGAAATTCGCCAGTCGTAGTTTATTTTTAAACAATGCGAATAAAACAAGCAGAGAGCGCTGCAGTCGAGTGCACCAGACTGTTAGATACCATGCCAATGAGGCTACAAAATAATTGAGCTATGCTTCTTTTAGCTACCATATAAATTCTCAAAAGCTGAGCCTAATAATCAAGTTAAAATTCTTGATTTTTAAAGTTACTAGGCGTGGCGCTCCAAACTTAAAATATTCGTATACCCTGCAGTGTTCTTTATGCCAAATTTGATATCTGTAGCTCTGTTAATAGCAGAGTTCTGTGTGTTCATATAGAGACCATAGAGACATAGGCTTACACACAGTTAATATGCCACTTTTAGGCATTTTCCCTGTTTGAATGGCATAAAAACACAACATTTGAAAAAGCTTTCGAGGGGGGAGGCAAATCGGGTAGCGCTGTGGAGGTACAAAGAGAGTGTATCGACTGGGGGTTTTGCGGTTTGACTGGGCGTGAGACTGAGATGAGGTCGAGTGAGTTTGGCAGGCAGAGTGGTGTGAGGGGGTGGTCCTAGCGGGATGGTGTCTAATTTAAAGCTTTTTAATAAACAGTAAACGATGCCTGGGAGACGCAGCGTCGCCTCGTTGCCAGTAGCGAGTCGTACTACTTCAGAGTTGTTAATGGCCAAACAAGGACAAGGCGATGACTCATCTGGCATTCAGCACTGTGCCCGCTCAAGGATTACGATTGCGTCATTTGCTGTAGATACATTTTAAGTGGGCTGGGGGGTGGGGAGGGGTCGTGTGTTGCAGAGAGATCAGCTCTCGCCAGGGCCATGATGTCAGCTCATGATGTCAGCGATGAGACTCACCGCACTCTGATGTCCTGTGGGGCAGTGCTCGTGCTTGTCGTGCTTATCGTGCTTGTCGTGCTTATCGTGATGCTGCTTGTTGCTGCCGGGCGTGGCACCATTGGCATGCTGGAACGCCAGCTCGTGCTGATGCTGAAAGTAGTCGTAGTGGCCCACATGCTCGCCCGGTGGCGACGACACCGCCGATGGTGGACTCTGATGGGCATGCGACTTGCCCGGCGGATGTTGCGACTTCTTGTGCTGCTGCTCGGGATGATGATGCGTCTGGGATTGGGCTTGCTGATGGCCCTGCGGATGGCTGCCATGATGATGCTGATGATGATGATGATTGTGCGCCGTCGGCGGCGATGGCATGTTGTGGCCACTGTGCGGCAGATGCGACGAGTGCTGCACGCCCACCTGGTGGCCATGGTGATGCGGTACATGACCTTGCGATGCCTCCAGCAGCGTCGGCTGTATGTGAGTCACGAATTGAGCCATGGCTGCAGCTTGCACTTGTTTGATTGGCGCTTAGATAACCCCGACACTTGATAAATTTTCACTTTTCACAAACACTCACGCACAAACGCACACACACACATATGCACACACAGTGCTGTTGGACGCGACTTGGAGGACAACGACGGGGATTAGTTGGTCTGTGCGCGCGGACAACCTTTACGCAGGAGCAATGTCAAATGACTGGCCTAGCAGCCTGGCAGCCAGCAGCAGCTATCCCAGTTTTGCCTTAGATGCGACGGGACGGGACTTTCACCTCGTCCTCGTCCTCGTCCCCGGCCGGGCCGGGCTTGGCGGGCTGGCAGCTTCGTGGCCGCTTCGGCTGCACGTCGTGTGCGCTTTTTCCGGGGTGTGAGCTGTTGAGTTGCCACTGGCACTGCCACCACGCCCTCCTCCTACTCCTTCTTCGCTGCGAAAACGGAAGCTTTAACCGGATCGAGTTTTATGTGTTGCTGCTGATAAGAGCAGAGATGCTGGCGGAACTGAACTCGATGAGCTTTTTATTGCTTCATTTATTTATTCTTTTTACTTGTTTTTGGTAAAGTTTTTATTGCTTTATTTGTTTGGGTTTTATTTTGTTATGTATTTATTTTTACTAATATGTTTATTTATTTTATTTTATATATTATTTATTTTTATTATGATTTTATAATTTTATTTGCATATTTATTTGTTTATATTTTTTATTCATACATTTTAAAATACATCTATAAGAAAAATCAATAATAAATTAATACTTTTACTTATTTATTTATTCATTTCTTTATTTATTTACTTTAAAATGCCTGTTTATTAATTTACTTATTTACTTTTCTATGCCAGCAGCAGCAGCAGCGCATAAATAACTTTCGGCGAGACACTGGAAGGGCATTTAATGTGAACAATTTGTTTATTTTTAACAACAACGTAAACAGCGTTTGATCTATTTTTGCCAGCGCCCAAAAGTCGGCAGCAGCATTTCAAACAACGCATACATGCAAGCACACACCAATACGTGCGTCATAATTGGGTGCGCTTGGCGCTAAGCTTTCGCATTCACGGCGAGCTTTTGCTGCTTTGTCGCTGCGCTGTGAAGGCCTTGGGATCATAGGGGGGTGTGTCTCGGCTATGGCTGCAACTGCTACTGTGTCAAGGTATACGATATTAGGCATGCCAACTGCAACGAAAGTTTATTGACTCCACCAAGGCAAGCTTCGGGAGAGCGCAAGAGAGCGAGAGAGCGCAACGTTGATTGTGTTGCTCAGGCAGACAAATTCTAGCAGAAAAACAGCTGCTTTTAACTAGCGAAAAATATAAAACGCTGAAAATTATATAAAGCCTAGAGCCTGCTGAAGTTCTGAAAGTAAACAGGGCTCCAAGCAAAGTCAGCTGCCACCAGCAGCTATGTATATACATATAAGAAGATAACAAAAAAATATATATACTTGACTATATATCGCTATCACTTAACTATATATGGCTATCGCTATCACTTAACTATATATCGCTATCACTTTATATCGCTAACACCATTTCTTGTTTGTCCACCACTTTCTAGCAGCTGCAACTGGAACAATCATCATCTTCGGCTGCCACACACCTACTGACGCGAGCTGCGTAGTGCTTAGCTTAAATAGCAACTAAGAGAGAGAGAGGGAGGGAGCTCTAGGCTCTCGATCATACGAGTGCCGCCTTTGTGTGCACCAGACTTTTAATGTGTTGGTGCCTTTCGCAATGTCAACGACTGCGGCAGGAGAGTAAAACACCATGAGGAGAGGTTTGCATGTGTTGGTAAGCTCGTTAAGCCGATTGCATTAGTAAAGAGACTTCGGCGACCATCACGAAGTACTCTAAGCACAGACGAAGTAGTACGAGGCGCATCTGAGCAGGAGAGGGAGAGTATGTGGGAGTAATTTATGTGCCTTCGATCTCCAAGAGCGCATGCGCTCATAAAGCCGGCAGTATTGTAAGATGAACTTCGGGCATTTCAGAGACTGTTGCCAGAGGAACCTTCACTTTTCTTATGTAAGTGTAGGCGGACTATAAAAAGGAAAAAAAAGCCACTCTCTCTGCTGTTGTTGTTGCTGCAGAGTTACTTGTTGCTCTTAAGCGCAACAGCCATTGCATTATGAAGAGAGAGACACATAAATTGCACTTGTCAAGAGCGCAGCAAACTCTATACTGCCACAGTTATTGTTGTTTTTCTGCGCTCAGAGCGCAGCTAAATCACTGCTGCTGTTATTGTTGTGATATTTTGCAGAGAGAAGCGCATGGGTGTTATTGCTGCTGCTGTTGTTGCTTAATGCCGAGAGCGCAGCAGAGTTACTACTACTGCTGCAGTTGCATATGTAGAGACATGCTCTCAGACCAACAGTTGTTGGTTTACTGCTCTCAGAGCGCAGCAGAATCACTACTGTTGTTATTGTTGTGATATTTTGCAGAGAGAAGCGCATGGGTGTCATTGCTGCTGCTGTTGTTGTTGTTTAATGCCGAGGGCGCAGCGGAGTTACTACTACAGCTGTAGTTGCATATGTACAGACATGCTCTCTGAGAGTATCACTTACTACGGTAACAGTTGTTGGTTTCTTGCTCTCGCAGCGCAGCAGAATCCGCACTGTTGTTGTTATTGCTATGCTTTTTTTTGCAGAGAGCAGAAGAGCATTAAAGCAACAATTTGCGCTCTGAGCGCAGCAGAGTCTAATGTTCACATTCGCCTGGCATCTGCCGCGTCGTGCTGCTTGCGCTGACGAGAGCCACTTTTCAATTCTCTTTGGAACGTCAACGAGTGCGCTACGCGACCTAATTTGCAGTCAATATATAATTAAATATTTATTAAATACACACAACTTTGCAGTAGTTAAATAATTAAACAACGTTATGGCTTTCCTTAACAAGGTATGCAAATTGAGTTGAACTTTCAATCGAGTGACGTCGACAGTGGGCCAATCTGCAGCTGTGGATCGTGATCTGGCAGACATTTTGAAAACACTTGAACGCCGTCATAGACAGCACGCTCTCTCGCTCCGTCTGCTTTCTTATCTACACGGCGATTGTACTTTGCCCCCTGCGTGGACTGTGGACCCGCTTTGGGGGCCATTATTGAAAAATGTATTCAAGTTGTTGTTGTTGTTATTGTTGTTTGTTTGCAGCTCGCTGCGCCAGCTCTGCGTCAGCTGGTGGTCAGCCGCTCGTATGCCGCCGTCTCACACGTCTCGCCCACGGGCCCCTCGTTCGCCTTGACCGAGGAGCAGCAACAGTTCCAGGAGCTGGCTCGCAAGTTCACACGCGAGGAGATCATCCCGGTGGCGGCGCAGTACGACAAGACCGGCGAGTACCCATGGCCCATCATCAAGAAGGCCTGGGAGCTGGGCCTGATGAACAACCACATACCCGCTGAGCTGGGCGGCTTGGATCTGGATGTGTTTACCACCTGCCTGACGGCCGAGGAGCTGGCCTATGGCTGCACGGGCATCATGACGGCACTGGAGGCCAGTGGACTGGGCGTAAGTACAAGAGTTCACTATATTCTCAAATTTCGTTAGCTTATTTGCCAATTCTGTTGCACAGCAAACACCTGTGATCCTGTCCGGCAACAAGGAGCAGAAGAAGAAGTATCTGGGCCGTCTGCTCGAGGAGCCCTTGGTGGCGGCCTACGGTGTCACGGAGCCCGGTGCCGGCTCCGATGTGTCCGGCATTAAGACACGCGCCGAGAAGAAAGGCGACGAGTACGTGATCAATGGCCAGAAGATGTGGATCACCAACGGCGGCGTGGCCAACTGGTACTTTGTGCTTGCTCGCACCAATCCCGATCCGAAATGCCCGCCCAGCAAGGCCTTCACCGGCTTCATTGTTGAGCGCGATACGCCCGGCCTGACGCCTGGCCGCAAGGAGATCAACATGGGACAACGCGCTTCGGATACGCGTGGCATCACCTTCGAGGATGTGCGCGTGCCCAAGGAGAATGTGCTGATCGGCGAAGGTGCCGGCTTCAAAATCGCCATGGGCACCTTTGACAAGACACGCCCCCCCGTCGCAGCCGGCGCAGTGGGTCTGGCCCAGCGTTGTCTGGACGAATCGCTGAAGTATGCGCTGGAGCGTAAGACCTTCGGCGTGCCCATTGCCCACCATCAGGCTGTACAGTTCATGCTGGCCGACATGGCCATTGGCGTGGAGACGTCGCGTCTGGCATGGCGTCTGTCCGCCTGGGAGATCGATCAGGGTCGCCGCAACAGCTACTACGCCTCCATTGCCAAGTGCCATGCCGCCGATGTGGCCAACAAGATCGCCTCCGATGCGGTGCAGATCTTTGGCGGCAACGGTTTCAACAGCGAGTATCCCGTAGAGAAGCTCATGCGTGATGCCAAGATCTATCAGATCTACGAGGGCACCTCACAGATACAGCGCCTGATCATCTCCAGAAACATGTACGAGGAGGCCAAGGGCGGCGCCCTCAGATAGGAAAATCGAACTCAGTCAATCTCTGCGCCTGCTCATACACAAACGATCAATAAAATACGTTAAGTTACTTAAATGCGTGGATTCGTGGATTATTCGCAGACGTCATGCCGGTGCAGAGTCCAACAATTTTGGAATATGTAAATCTGAGCAGATAGACGAGTACATTGTGATTAGAGTAGCAGCCGCTTAACCCACGCAGTGCCAGTTGTGATTAGATACGAGGGCTATCAGTAGATTGCCCTCTCCGGACTTAAGATACATTCATACATACGCGCAATTCGCTTTACTGTTAGTTTCTTTAGTCATAAAACAAAACGTGGAACCAAATAACAGACATAATTTCACACTGTGCTCCACTGCAGATCGGCTTCGTCTACGTAGAGTCTACAGAGCGCTCGGCAGCTCTTGCGCTTGGACGTCAACACTCGCGCATTGTCGCCCCACTTGAGCTGCCAAATGCTCTGCAGCATGTCCAAGGCGCCGGGTGTGCTCAACGCCTGCTCATCAATGCTTAGCTCCATGCGTCTGGGCAGCTGCAGCTGTGCCTCCAACTTCTGCAGTCGTACATCGTCCAGCAGGCGCACACAGTTCGTGGCCAAGAGCGTGCGCAATTGCGGCAGCTCGTCGAGCAGGTAACCCAGCGTCGATCCACTCAGTCGCTCATTGTCACTGATGTCCAGATACTCCAGCTGCTTGGCCTTGGCCAGCTGCTGTGTGAGCTTGTACAGATGCGCATCGCTCAGCCCGCAGCCAGCGAGCTCAAGGCGCACAAATCGCTCGCTTGTGCCACTCTCGAGCAGCGCAACGAGCTGCTCGCCCAGCGCCAAGCCGCTCTGCTCGTCCAGGGGCCAGCGCATGTAGCTCAGATTCAGCTGCTCCAAGCGGCAACTATTCAGCTGCTCCGCAAGGCGTCGCACGCTCTGCTGCGTCAGCCGATTAAAGCTAATGTCGAAGCTGACGAGCTGCGTGTAGGCTAGATCGAAATCCTGCAGTTCCGTCAGCTCACACTGTGCCAGCTGCAATGTGGTCAGCGCGCGTCCCGCTGCACTGCCGCAGAACTTGTGCAGCGTTCGCAGACTGCCATCGCCCAGCGGATTCTGACTAAGCTGCAGCTCCTCCAGGTACTCCAGCTTCTCCATGGCCTGCTCACAGAGCAGCGCCTGCAGTCCCTGTTGGCCTATGGCATTGCAGCGCAGGCGCAGCGTCTTCAGCTGCAGCAGCGTGGGCAGAGCCTTGGCCAGCTGCTGGCAGCCCTCGTTGCCAATGAAGTTGCAGTTGAGGTCGAGCACGCTGAGACGCGCCTGATGCAGCAGCGCCTTGAAGATGGGCTCCGTTTGCGTGGCACGCAGCCAGAGATTCGCCAGCTCCAGGCTTTGCGTGTTCTGCGAGCGCTCCAGCAGCAGCTTGATCTTGCCATCGACAGCTGCAGGAAATAGCAAAAGAAAATGTAAAAACAAATGAAGAAAAC
The DNA here is from genome assembly GCA_035046045.1 of Zaprionus bogoriensis. Classification (NCBI taxonomy): domain Eukaryota; kingdom Metazoa; phylum Arthropoda; class Insecta; order Diptera; family Drosophilidae; genus Zaprionus; species Zaprionus bogoriensis. The sequence continues at coordinate 1,246,441 of JAWNOI010000145.1, forward strand.
TACAGTCGAGTACGTCGGGCCTCTGCTGCTGTAAGGGAAACTTCTCGTGCCTATAACTTCTGTGTTTATATTGTCCGATCGGATTTAAATTTATAGGGTTAGTCGATATTATTATTATCTACAATTAATTAAATTAAAAATATTATAATAATAATAATAATACCTAAAAATTCGGAAACTTTTCGACTTTTCCTATAATTCGATTTACCGTTTTACAAAATCGATTTTTGGGGGCGGTGGGCATGGCATCCAAAATTTGAAAATCCGCATTCTGCGTTATGTTACCAGGCACCTTACTACCAAATTTGGTGCTTCTAGCTATTCTACTGTTCTTTTAAACTATAAAAATGTATTTTCTGAAGGCGGTGGGCGTGGCATTCAAAAGTCTAAGATCCAACTTCTGCATAATGTTGCAAGACACCCTCCTACCAAATTTGGTACATTAATCTCTTTTCGTTATTATTTGCAAAAAATCCAAAAACGAATTTATCGATTTGCGGAGGCGGTGGGCGTGGCACACCAAGTTTGAAATAAACTCGATCTGCGTATGCAATACACGCACACTCCCACCAAGTCTGGTGTCTCTGGCTTTTTTAATAGCTGAGATCTGTGCGTTCATACAGACGGACATGACCAAATCGACGCGGCTATTGATGCTCATCAAGAATATATATACTTTGTATGGTCTGCCACGCCTCCTTCTGCCTGTTACATACATTTTCACAAAGTTAATATACCATTTTGTAACCATTTTCAATGGGTAAATGGTATAATAAATTAAATTAATTAATGCCTATGAAGTTCATACCTTTTTGCAGCTGATGGCACATCTCCTCGTAGCGCTGCGAGAGCGGTGATATTTTCCAGTCCAAAATGGTGGAGAGTAACATGTTCTGCTCGAGCGCCACGCTGACTGCATCCGTCTCCTCGTAGGCAAATCCATCGCAGGTCTTGAGACGCAGCAAAGGCGTGAGTCCGGTGAGCCTGTAAAGCGCTTAGGATTAGGGATTTATTTCTACCATTTCGAGCTGTCAGGAGTTCACCCACTTGTTGTAACGCCGTCCCGCCTCCTCGGCCAGCCAGCGCATGTTGATGTCCTGCAGCTTCTTGCGCTCGATGGGCACCAGCAGCAGCTCGTCCTGCACCTTGACCTTGAAGGACACTGTGGTGGCCAGCACTTGTGTGGCCTGCAGCTTGATGGGCGACGTGCGCTTCGACGGCGACGTGATGAGCAGCTGTATACCCGTGCTCGTCGTGGAGTCCGGCTCGGCGTGCGTGCGTGCGTGCAGGCTGATCAGCGATGCTGCGCCTGCATCCAGCGAATCCTCATTGCTGCCCGTCGACGGACTCTCGCTGCGAAAGCGACAGAATCCGCTGTCCAGCAGCGAGCTCTGCTGTTTGGACTTGGAAGCGGAGCCTGCGCCAGAGCCTGTGCCGCTGTGATTGCTGTTCATGCTGGAGCAGCGCGAGAGCGAGAGCTTGCGCATTTGCTGCTGACGCTGCTTGGCGTTCGAGTTGGCTGCCTCGATCAAGACCTGATGGGCGTCCAGCTCGGGCAGCTCCGTCTCCCAGGACAGCGCGGAATCGTGTAGATTCTCCTTGGCAGCGGCGGAGCGACTGCCGATGCTGCCGGAGTTGTAGCGCTTGCGCTTACGCTCCGGTCCCACATCGTCGATTAGCCAGTGATCCGCGTCCACTTCGTTGGTGTCCAGCAAAGCGGCACGCTTCTGCTTGAAGTTGCTGCTGGTGCTAGTGCTACTGCTGCAGCTGCTGCTGGGTTCATCGTACTGCGCGGGTGCTCGATTGGGACGCTTCAGCTGCTCCATCACATTGCGGTACTCCTTACTGGCGCTGCGGCTGGAGCCGCTGGAACGATTCAGCGCCGGCAGCGAGCGTCTTTGTCGTGGTGTCAGATCAGCAGACTGCTCCTGCTCGTCATCGTCCTCGTCTGAGGATGAACTTGCGCGCACGGCTGCATTGGCATTGGTCAGCGGCCGCGTGTGCCGCTGGCTGCAGATGCCCACCTTGGAGAGCGTGTGCAGCAGCCTTTCGCGCAGCTGCGCGTACTGCGCCTGCTCGCCGTCAATCAGATGCTTGGACTGCCGCCACTTGTCCAGTGCCTGGATGCAGGTCTCGTTGTAGTCGGTGCGCACAGTGGCATCGGCGCCACGCTCCAGCAGCAGCTCGACCACGTCCAGAAAGCCATTGGCGCAGGCGTCGTAGAGCGGCGTGATGCCATCGCAGCTGGTGCCGCCTTTGTCGTTGATTGCCACTGCCGCGCCTTTGTCCAGCAGCAGCTCGACAATGTCGCGAAAGCCATGATTGCTGGCCTCGTGCAGGGGCAACCATCCCGCATGATCGCGCACATTCACCGTATGCCCCTGCTCGATGAGGCGCCGTGCCAGCTCCAGGTTGCCCGCAATGCACGCCTGATGCAGCTGCGTTTCGCCCTTGTTGTTGCGCTTGATCGTCAGCGTGCGATTGCCGCGTGTAATGCGCTGCGGCCGCGGCTTGTCTGTCTCATCCAGATCACTAGCATCGGAATCGGTGAGTGCGTCCAGATCGACATCGTCGCCCCAGTCCGGTGTGTTCTGCTGCAGCGGTGCTGCCACATCGCTGTCGGCGTCCTCATCCTCATCCTGCTTGGCCGCCTCCGCAGCCAAGTTTAGGCCCTTGGCCTGGGCCTCCGTCTCCAAATTCTCCAGCAGCACTTGCATCTTATGCTTCTGCTGCAGCTTGTACAGACGCACAAAGGCAATCTTCTCCAGCTTCTCGCGTGTGCCTTCATCCGCTTTGGCTGCCTGGCGCAATGCCTTCTGGTACACATCGTGCACCGTCCAGAAGGGCTGTGCCTGCTGCTCACAGATCTCGGCGATGCTGCAGAGCGTCGTGAATGCCTCCGCAGGCACATCCTGATTGAGTTCGTACTCCTTCCACAGATACTCCAAGGCCTTGTCGTACTGCCTATTGTCCTTGTACGTCTGATACAGGCTCACATAGATGGGCACCAGGCTCTTGCCGCGCTCCTCGTTCAGCTCGGCGCACTCCAGCATCTTCTGGTAGTAGACGAGCGCCTTCTCGTAGTTCAACAGATGACAGCAGCCGTCGCCCAATCGCTCGTACAGCTCCTTCAGCTTGCCATAGTCCACAGACGATGTGACGACGAGCTCGTCCAGCGTCTGACAGATCTTGACCACGACACGCAGCGAGCGCTCGATGCTGGCGCGATCGTTCTCGTCGGGCGTGTGCTTCTTGTAGGCCTTCGTCAGGATCTGCTTGACGCTGGCAAAGTCGCCGGCATTGATCAGTATATCCGCCTTGGTGATCAGCGTCTCGCAGATCTTCTTCACCTTCTGGGGCAGTCGCTTGGCCGCCTCCAGTGCCATGTTGCAGTAGCGCAGCGCCGACGCCGCATCGTTCTTCTTGCCATTGTACAGCAGACTCAGCGAAATGTAACACAAGTGGGTCAACTCGAACAGGTCGTGCGTTTTGCTGATCTTAATGGCTTTATCCATGTACTCGATGGACGCCTCGAACTCGCCCATGTGCTCTTTCACAACGCCGATGTTGAGATAGCAGCGCGCTTGCATGTCGAGCTGCTCCAGTTTCGACGTCTGACCCGAAAGCCTACAAAGCAAAGATTATGATGACTATGGCTTTAACCGGGCTAACACACACACACTCTTTGATCAGCAGCAGACTGCGTAGGAAACTCTTCTCGGCCAGCCTCAGCTGCGCCATGGCCTCGGAGGCGCTGCTATCGGACAGGCTCTGTCCGTGCAGCAGATGCACACGTCCCAAGGTGGCATAGGCGCGCTGCTGCTCCACCTTGTTCTGCAGCCGCTTGGAGATCTCTGTAAAGGGACATGTCAGCTGGGGGGTTGGGGGAGGGAATCTCATGCTGTGCCATACTCACTGAGATACTCATTGATGTGATCCTTGGCCAAATCGTAGTCCAGCAGCAGCGTATACATCTCGCCCAGCATGCGCTTGGCCTTCGCCGTCTCCAGCTGCTTGCCCATGCTGGCGTATATCGTCGCCTCCTGCTTGTACTCATTGGCGGCCTCGCTGTACTTGCCAAGCTGATTGTAGTGGTCGCCCAACTGGTTGCAGCACAGCGCCAGTTGCTCGCGATTGCCGTCGCTGCGCGCCTTCTCCTTGCGCTTAATGTAACGCTTCTCGTCCATGGCGAGACACAAAGTAATAAATATATATATATATAAACAAAAACACAATCGCACACAACAACTCAACACATATTTCGCAACTTTTTTTTGTTTTCGGCGCGAACTACTGCAGGCGTTGCCACACAGTCGCACACATCGATAGTGCTATCGATTGCTTTGAACGAGTTGCCAGCACTGCACTGTGTTATCGCTGCAGTGCGATTTTCATATACACATCGCTACGTTCGCCGGTTGATAGACGGAAAATTTTTCGGTATATAGCACACATTTGAGGTAATTTCATTGCGCAAATAGCGTTGTTATTTTTTTTTATATATATATATGTGGTGTACTTGTTATGCTAATAGTTTAGCATTATTATTGTCGCGTGTGCGTGTGCCACGCGCATGCATGTGCAGTGCAGTAAAACAACTAATGTCAAGAAAAAAAATCGATACGGGCAAAAAAAAAAAAATGGTGGGGGCTGCGAGAGAGCGACATGACGTGACTAAAAGTACTTTTTCCACGCATTCTATTAGCAGATATAAACAGGCTATTACTCGGCAAGCACAAATAAATATATGCCGAAGCCAATAAGTATTCGGGCATAGCAATAAGCAGGTAATAACTAGTAAATGTAAGTGGAACAAACTGATTTGTCATTTGGTCGCATTTGCTTAGAGCGAAGAGCAGGAGCAGGGGAGGAGAAGGAGCAGCAGCAGCAGCAGTTGTAGTAGCATCAGTAGCGGGAGCGGGGGTAGTAGGCATTGTAAACACTGATTTGCATTGATTGGTAATTTATCGTGTGTATGTGTGTGTGTGTGCGCGTGTGTTTGTGTTCCTCTCGCTTTTGCAGCAATTGCGTGGCAATGGCAAACAATAACTATGCCGGGTTCAACTACGGCGGCACCCAGTACAATACGGGCCAAGTCACCTATCCGGCCGTAACGAATGCAACATATGCAAATGCGGCCGCCTATCAGAATGCCGCTGTGGCTGCTGGCCAGGGCGGCGCTGGAGCTGCCGGTGCCGGCGGTGGGGGCGGGTATGCAGCGGCCGGCGCTGGTGGTGCTGGCGGCTATGGCGGCTATGGTGACTACAGAAGCGCCATGCAATCGTATGACGCAACCAAGACATTCTACCAGCAAGCGCCGGCCAGCTACAACACGGCCTCAGCAGCGGCAGCAGCTGCAGCAGTCAGCAAGACCCACTACTCGGCACCGCCCGTCAAGAATCCCAATTCGGCACCCAAAGGCATGGGCAAAATGGACAAATCGAATGGTGCACCAAAGCCGCCACCCAATGTGCCGGCGGGCAACAGCTACAGCGGCTATGACACGGCGCTCTACAATGCGGCCAGCATGTATGTGGCACAGCAGCATCCGGGACCGCAGCAGAAGCCCAGCGGTCCCAACAACAGTTGGTATCAGCGCAAAATGGGACCCACCATACCAGGTGCTGCGACCTTGCGCGGCCTGCGACCCAAGGCGCCGCCACGGCCACAGCAGCTGCACTATTGCGAGGTGTGCAAGATCTCGTGTGCCGGCCCGCAAACCTATCGCGAGCATCTCGAGGGTCAGAAGCACAAGAAGCGCGAGGCATCGCTCAAGATGCAAGCGAGCGCCACGAACAGCGCCCAGAATCGCGGCAACAACTACCACTGCGAGCTGTGCGATGTCACCTGCACCGGGACGGATGCGTATGCGGCTCATGTGCGCGGTGCCAAGCATCAGAAGGTGGTCAAGCTGCACCAGAAACTCGGCAAACCCATACCATCCGAGGAGCCCAAGAAAATGGGTAAAATCAATTTTGTGCCCGCTGCCGGACCCAATGCAGCCGGCGCCGCCGCCGGCACAGGCACAGGCACAGCAACCAAGTCTGAACAGGGCGATGGTGGTGAGGCCGGCTCGGGCTCTGGCACAGCGGCCGGTGCTGGCGGTGCTTCGACTGGTGATTTAGATGACAATCTGGACGACTCGCTGGGCGAGAACACGGACAACATTAAGCCCGTGGGCGGCGAGTACATTGAGGAGGTCAAGGACGACGAGGGCAAGATACTCAGCTTCAATTGCAAGCTATGCGACTGCAAGTTCAACGATCCCAATGCCAAAGAGATGCACATGAAGGGCCGTCGCCATCGGCTGCAGTACAAGCGCAAGGTGCAGCCGGATCTGGTGGTGGACTTCAAGCCCACACCGCGACAGCGTCGGCTGGCCGAGGCTCGAGCCCAGCGCGCACTAATGTCCTCCCATCGCGGCGACGACCATGAGGCGGGCAACTACTGGGAGGAGCAGCGCAATCGTCAGTATAACGAGGAGTATGACTACAACAACTGGATGTCCCGCAGCTTTGGAGGTGAGTGCAGCTTGAAGTTTCCATTTATGTAGTCACTATAATTAATGCGAACTTTTGCCTTTGCAGGCGCTCAGCGCTTTGGACGCATGGGCAGTGGCCCACCACCACATTTTGGCATGATGCCAGGCGGCGGCAATGTGCGTCGTCCGGAGAGCACGGACGATCGTCATGCCATAGCGCGACACGCCGAGATCTATCCCAAGGAGGAGGAACTGCAGACTATACAGCGCATTGTGTCGCACACGGAGCGTGCACTCAAACTGGTTTCGGATGCACTGGCGGAGCTGCCAAGTCCTCCGGCCGCCAGTGGCGATGCTGGGCCGGCCGTCAAAAAGGAGAAGCCCGACAAGCCGTCGGAGAAGGATGGACGCGACAACCAGATATTCTCATTCCACAAGGATGCTGACAACGGTGGAAATGTGGTGCGCATCCTCAAGGGTGTCATGCGTGTCGGTTACCTGGCCAAGGGCCTGCTGCTGCACGGCGACACGGCCGTCGAGCTGGTCGTGCTCTGCGCGGAGAAGCCAACGTCGAGTCTGCTGCAGCGTGTGGCCAATGTGCTGCCCGACAAGCTCAAGGAGGTGGCAGGTAAGTTGCATAAGCAGAGCTCCAGAGCTCGAACTGCTCGTAGACATGCTTCTCAAGCCGTTGCACATACTGCACATCCTGCATATCCTGTGGTCCATGCTGAGCACAGCAACTTTTTCCAGAGAAATGGCCTAAAACTGTAGCAGCAGCAAAATCTTATTTCCTCTAGTCGAGAAGTAAAGTGTCTCCATGGATATGTCTTAGGCTTCCCACACACACACATTTCAATCAAACCACATTTGCCCTTTTGCAACCAAACCGAATGAAAAATAACGCGTAAAAGAGCTGCAAGACTAGCGAGCTACGCCTGCTCTACAAATGGAAACAGTGAGTTATATATGTACTAATGTGGGCAAAAAGTAAGGTGAATATTTTTTATTTTCCTAAATCAATTTCATCCCCTTCAAAGTAATCCCCTCCCGATAAAATACACACAATGCGTCGAATTCTTGGCGAAATGCTCACGAGTGCAGTGTGCGACGTTTTCGGTACCAAACAAGATTTGACTTTTCGCAGGCCCAAACGGTCTTTCAAAATGGTTTTCACAGATCCTTCTGATATTACGATCATATCAGTGAGGTCTCTAATAGTCAACCGACGATTTTTGAGCACTAATTCCTTCACTTCATTGACGTTGTTGGTCATCTATTGACGTCGATGGTCGTCCGGAGCGCTCCAAGTCATCAACACGTTCCCGACCCCCTTTGAAGTCTTTGTAACACTTATAAACATTTTTCTGGGACATGGTAGAATCACCAAAGGCCATCCCTAAACTTCCTCAACGTTTCCGCAGCCGAAATTTCATTCCGCAAGCAAAATATGATGGCACTTCTCTGCTCAATTAAATCAGACATTGTAAAAATCGCCAAAAGCACTCTTGATCGTTTGGTAAACAAAAGCGTAAATATAGTACTCATACTGACATTGACACGAAATTCCCGCCAAATGTCATCAACAGTCCCGCCAACTTGAGAAAAAAGGAACTAGTTAGCCATCTCAAGCCCGTGAATTTTAAATTGACAATTCACCTTACTTTTTGCTCACAGTAGTATGTATATATAATCCAAACTAATAGCTCCAGCTCATTGTTGCCATTATGCTGAGCAGTATCGTTGGTATTTTGGCTCTTTTACCTGGCATGAAATCAGCATCATTTAAACCATAACTTGACTATCAGCGCTGTTCCAAAATGCAGACTCTATTGGGAACAGAGCGTGATGGGAAAAACTAATAAAAATAAGCGCAATCCTCCCCTGCAATTCTCACAACATTCATTCAACGATCAAGTGTAAACATAATACTATATAGTAATGGTATATATACAAGTTTGAATTATCGACAGTGATGTGAAGAATCGTCACACTAGCTGTGATTCCAAGACATATCCATATCGAATAGAGAAACGTGACAAATTGCCATATCAAAAGCAGCAAATCCAAAAGTCTATAAACCAAATCCCATGGCCAAGTTCACGCTGTGAATTTCGCCGAGAGAATAAAAAAAAAAAAAAAAAAAAAAACCATGCAAAATGCAATTAGCATTTCGGAACGACAAAAATGTTGCTGGAGAAAAAGCAACCGCAAATGCCCCAAAAAAAATATATATATATATATTTATAAATATATATAATCATAATGCACATAATGCGATATATATCTGCCTGTACATATATCAATTTAGTCGCTTGCGATGCGCAATTTGTGTGGAAAAAGTGAAATAATTACATAATTCATTCTAATGCAATGCTCCACTGCGGTTGAGCCCTGCGTCCTCCTCTCGTGCCTGCTGTTGTTGTTGCCCCGTCGCCGTGGTGGATTTGGATTTGAATTTGTGAATTTCAAGCATCGAACAGAGCAACGAACAACGAACAACAGCAGCTGCAACAACCACAACAACAAATGAAAGAGTTAAAAAAAAAAAAAAAAAATACAAAAAAAAAACAATAAAAACGTATTTGCCGTTTTCAGCTTCTCTCTCTGCAGGATAAGATTTGAGCCCTTAGCCTTGAGATGCTATCACTCACAGAGTGCTCCTCACACATTCAGGTGTCTGTTGTGTTAGCCGTCTATAGCTTTCCCAGTCAGTGGTGCTGCTACTCCTACTCCTACTGCTACTACTACTACTACTACTACTGCTGGTGGTGGAACCCAACGGATATCTCTCAATGACTCGTAATGGTAACACAAGCAGTAATCCCTACCGGAAGAGTTCATATGTGTGTGGAACAATGAATGAATCAATCAATCAAGCAATCAATCAATCAATCAAACAATCAAGCTCGTTCTAACCAAATCGATCGATAAGAAACAATTGATATGAAACTGCCAAAGGAATATATTTATACAAAGTTTTGGGGGTACGAGCGCTACGCGCGTCCCCCTGCTCTCGTTGTAGCTCTAGTCTCTTTCACACTGTCATTCTCTCTTTCTCTCTCTCTCTCTCTGTTTCTGCTGCCCATATTCCACTGCCAAGGCGAAGAAACTTTGTGTAAATAAAGTCCTTTGACGCGTTATGCTATAATGCTATATATAACTATATATAGAGCAAGCTCAGAGCAGCCGACAAGTAGCAATGCGATTGATCCACACAGACAGACGCACAGAGCTAATGGTACACACACACACACACATGGAATATATATATAAATTATATATATATATATGTTCACGAACTTTGCGCCTTATCAACCAAAATCCTTCTCGACGAGGAGACCATCCGAGCGGCCGTTGTTTTGTGTGTATCAAGCTTGATTGTGTACTTTATCATAAATACTATATAATATAATACGAAAAATTGCGACCGAAATTTGAGCAGAATGCTGGCCAGGATCTTACGCAATCCCTGCAAAGAAACTAAAAATTTCGGTCAATGTTTTTTTCCGGTTGAATGTAAAAACTAACCATAAGCAAAGCAAACGATGGTATCAATGGTAGCCGCGCACTCGAAGTGGAATTGCAATTCCATTTCTCTATATACTATATATACATATACATATCTACTATATCTATATCTGATATTTTCGATATTCGAGTTGTTTGCAATTCCGTTTACGAGGCCGTGGTACCGCTGGCTACCCGGTCAGATCCCAGCACGCAAGTCATACCACACGATTTTGAGCTAATGATTATGATTATGATTCTGATCATATGACTATACGAATACTATATTTATATATAGAACCGAATATGTATGTTTGCTGGGAAACTGTGTGGAGCGTACGAAGAAACAAACATTCACATAATGCTTTTGATTCAGAACCGATTTGCATCTTCATGTCATAAACATATGCATCTATATGCATGTATATATGGATATGCCACAGATCCGGTATATGCATATAGATCTGTATCTTTTGGGCGCACACTTGGAATTATATCTATCTCTCCTCTACTACTTGCAATGTTTGTCTCTTTTCTAACCGATTTAAGCGCGTAGTTCAATTTGTTAAACTGCTTAACCTTTGCGTGATTTGCCCCACTCCCCAGACTGCTGATCCTCGTCTACGTTCGCTCTCCGTTCCAGGTGACATACAGGTCAACTATCGCGTCGAGGTCAATGCCGAGGAAGCTGCTGTCATCGTGCTCGATGAGGTTGTCGCCGTGAAAATCACCCTGACATCGCCGCTGCTGCGTGAAGCCGTTGAGAATGCCATCAAGGTGGAGGATGCAGCTGCAGGTGGCACAGCGGCAGATGAAGCCGACGCAGACTTTCTGCCACGCGAACCTTGTCTGAGGGTATGATCTATACTGATATATGATGAATCCCAAACTGAACTCTTGCTTCCCGTTTGCAGGCACTGGCCGATCTGCGTCACGCCAAATGGTTCCAGGCACGCGCCACTGGACTGCAGTCGTGCGTCATGGTCATACGCATCTTACGTGATCTTTGCCAGCGCGTCTCATCGTGGCAATCGCTGCCGCAATGGTCATTGGAGTTGCTGGTGGAGAAGGTTATCTCCTCGGCTGGTTTTCCCATTTCCCCCGGCGACTGTTTGCGTCGCATTATGGAGGCTTTATCCTCGGGCTTTCTGATCAATGGACCCGGTCTGCTGGATCCCTGCGAGAAGGATCCCACAGATGCTCTGCAGCAGCTAACGAAGCAAGAGCGTGAAGATCTCACTGTGTCGTCACAGTTGTTCCTGCGTTACATTGCTTTCCGACAGATGTACAAGGTCTTGGGCATGGATCAGCTGCCGGCCATGAAGTATCCCATTCGTCCATGGCGCATCAATCGCAAGAGGCGTCGATCCTCCGGCAAGGCTGGCGTCTCTGGCACCGAAACGGATCCGGCCGACATCGAGGAGACCGGCTCCGACGAGAAGGTGCCCAAGAAGGAGGTGGTGGCTACACCGGCTACCGCTGGCGCTGCCTCTGTCTCCGTTGCCGCCACCACCGCCGCCGCTGGCGCTCCCACGATCTGAGCTGAATGAAGGCCAAGCAATCAAGATTAGGAATTACCGTACATAGTCGTCAGCAAATATTGAATAATATAATACCTTTTTCTCCATTTAATTGCGTAGCGCATTACGCTCGATAACTCTACGCTATATACCATTCAGAACTAATTAAAAGCTGGGCATAGTATTTCCCCCCGTGTCCAATAAATAATTACAGCAATTAGTTGCCGCCCCCAACCAAACTAACAATATTCAAGGAAATTTCAATCGATTCAAATAATTGCATTTCTTTAGAATATGCAGAGAAACTAATAATGCAAATTGTATTCGATTAGAGGAGTGAAGGAGGGCGTTGATGCTCTACACACACATAAGTATGTAATCAGGCGCGCCTCCAACACATACACACACACACACGTTTCAAACATTATAATATGAGAAGAAATTTTAATAAAATACCATATACAATATTTATTAATTAGAGAAATTTTCGCCATTTCGAGTGGGGTTTGTGCTGCATAACTACGGCTTCAAACGGGGCTTTGCGTTTGGCCGCGGCACCCTGTATGCAAATATCGTCTGTTTCGTCGTTGAGTTCCTGCTGGGGTTTTCTTCGCACAGACTTGGACTCTGTTAAGTCTCTGTTAGGCTCATCCACAAAAGCTGCCCACTTGCTGGGCCTTTTGGAACTTTCAGCTGCCGGCAGCTGCTGCTCAATTGCATGCTCCTGCTGTAGTTGTCGCTCCTGCTGCTGTTGCCGCCTCTCTCCATGTTGCAAGTTCAACTGTTGCACCTTGGCGCGACATTCGGCGCCAGTACCGCGATGGAATTCACGCTGCACCACTTGCTTTACGCGGCAAACTTTGCACTCCCACTTGTTGCTTTTCTTGACAATGTCCACCTGTGAATTTATGCGCAATTATATGGATAATATGTTGCCAGTCGTTTGGTTTGACGCACCTGATATAAATTGCATTCAAGGCACTGCAACACGCGAATTTGTTGAGACATTTTTGAATAAACACGGGAATAAGTGCAGCATTGTCATGTTAGACTCTCTGCTCTGTTAACTGGCAGAAAGATATCTGGCAGCGCTATAAGTATTTGTCGCTAACTGGCAGCACCAAACGAGACGGGGTCTGTTAAATATTTGTATAACTGGGCAGCACTGCTCACGATAGCAGCTGTTATTGAGGCGCCAACTCAAACACAGCAGACATTATTTTTTTTTTGTTTTATTTACTTTTAATTTGCACTGCGGTTAAACATAGCTTCTTATTATTCTTCAGCGCCAACTCAAACATAACAGACATTATTTATTTTTTAATTAATTATTATTTACACTGCGGTTAAAAACAACTACTAATTATTCTTCAGCACCAACTCAAATACAACAGACAGTATTTATATTTTTATTTAATTATTATTTACACTGCGGTTAGGCACAGCTTCTAATTATTCTTCAGCGCCAACTCAAACATAACATCGCTGTTAACAGCAGTCTTGTAGTCTGTTAAGCCTACATCCGATCTGGCAGCACTGTCCGCTATTGTTTTTCACTATCAGCTGTGATTTTTCGCGTCGCGGCAACACTCGATCACAACAGACGACAACGTCCACTGGGCAAACTCCAAGATGCGTTTGGTAAATGACAAACAGAAAGGCCCGCATTGTTATCAAAGGAAATGATATATGAAAAACTTATCTGTATCTATAAATTTGCAGTATTGCCTGAGCGGTGACTTGGCGAAACCATGCTACATCATCACGTTCAAGGGTCTCCGCATAATGCTCGACTGCGGCCTGACGGAGCAGACGGTGCTGAATTTCCTGCCGCTGCCCTTCGTGCAGAGCCACAAGCTCTCGAACTTGCCCAACTTTGTGCCGAGCAGCGATCATGACCCCCAAATGGATGGCGAGCTCAAGGAGTGCTGCGGCCGTGTATTCGTGGACTCCGTGCCTGAGTTCAATCTGCCGATGGACAAAATGTTGGACTTCAGTGAGATCGATGTGATTCTCATCTCGAACTATCTGAACATGCTGGCGCTGCCGTACATCACGGAGAACACTGGCTTCAAGGGCAAAGTCTATGCGACGGAGCCAACGCTGCAGATTGGTCGCTTCTTTCTGGAGGAGCTGGTGGACTACATCGAAGTGTCGCCCAAGGCGTGCACGGCGCGGCTGTGGAAGGAGAAACTGCACCTGCTGCCCAGTCCGCTGAGCGAGGCATTCCGTGCCAAGAAGTGGCGCACCATCTTCAGCCTGAAGGATGTCCAGGGTAGCCTCTCCAAGGTGACCATCATGGGCTACGACGAGAAGCTGGACATACTGGGCGCCTTCATTGCCACGCCCGTCAGCTCGGGCTACTGTTTGGGTTCCAGCAATTGGGTGCTGAGCACGGCGCATGAGAAGATCTGCTATGTGAGCGGCTCCTCCACGCTGACCACGCATCCGCGTCCCATCAATCAGTCGGCGCTCAAGCATGCCGACGTGCTCATCATGACGGGCCTGACGCAGGCGCCCACAGTCAATCCGGACACGAAGCTGGGCGAGCTGTGCATGAACGTTGCGCTGACCATACGCAACAATGGCTCCGCTCTGATCCCCTGCTATCCGTCGGGCGTTGTCTACGATCTGTTCGAGTGTCTCACACAGAATCTGGAGAACGCGGGCCTCAACAATGTGCCCATGTTCTTCATTTCGCCGGTGGCCGACAGCTCTTTGGCCTACTCCAACATTCTGGCCGAGTGGCTGAGCTCGGCCAAGCAGAATAAGGTGTATCTGCCGGATGATCCCTTCCCGCATGCCTTCTACCTGCGCAACTCCAAGCTGAAGCACTACAATCATGTCTTCTCCGAGGGCTTCAGCAAGGACTTTCGGCAGGTGAGTGCAGCCGCAAGGTTAATCTACCAACTTGGCCTAATCATAGCTTCATCTTGCCTAGCCCTGTGTCGTCTTCTGCGGCCATCCGAGCCTGCGCTTCGGCGACGCCGTGCACTTCATCGAGATGTGGGGCAATAATCCGAACAACTCGATCATATTCACGGAACCGGACTTCCCCTACCTGCAAGTATTGGCACCCTTCCAGCCGCTGGCCATGAAGGCCTTCTACTGCCCCATCGATACCTCGCTGAACTATCAGCAGGCCAACAAGCTGATCAAGGAGCTCAAGCCGAATGTATTAGTCATCCCGGAGGCGTACACCAAGCCGCATCCCTCGGCGCCGAATCTGTTCATCGAGCAGCCCGATAAGAAGATCATCACGTTCAAGTGCGGCGAGATCATCCGCTTGCCGCTGAAGCGCAAGCTCGATCGCATTTACATTGCCTCGGAGCTGGCGCAGAAGATACAGGCGCGCGAGGTGACGGCCGGGGTGTCACTGTCCACGCTGACCGGTGTGCTGCAGGTCAAGGACAAGGTCCATTGCATACAGCCGTGCGCTGATAGCATTAAGGATGAGCCTGGCTCCAGCAGTGGCAGCCTGGGCGTCGCCCCCACCAAGGAGGATGTGCTGAAGAACGTCAAGTACGAGTACGGCACCATCGATGTGGACATCCTGATGAAGCGTCTGGCCCAGGACGGCTTCTCCAACATCAAGATGGATCACACCGGCGGCAATCTCACACTGCAGCTGGTCAACGAGGACACCACCATCAAGTTCGAGGACAACGAGACGCACATCATCTGCGGCGGCAAGCCGACGACGCGCCTCAAACTGCGCGACACGCTGCTCAAGTGCCTGCAGAGCTTCTAAGAATCTACACGAGAAATATACAAATTCTACCAACTTTATTGACTAGAAATAAACGTTGCCTTCGGCGTGCCGAAAGCTGCATACCCTTACAGTTAATTGCATATGTTTCAATCGATTGTTCTTGTCTTTATATAGCAACCAGGCTATATAGATATTTATCCAGCTAAAGTGAAGGCAAGCTTACATACAGACAGGCAAGATTACGGACAGGCAGGCAAGCTAACGATCAGACAGGCAAGCTTACGTACAGAAAGGCAAGCTTACGGACAGGCAGGCAAGCTAACGGACAGACATGCAAGCCTACGGACATACAGGCAAGCTTACGGACAGACAGACAAGCTTACGGACCGACAGCCAAACTTACGGACAGAAAAACAGGCGTAAGGACACACAAACGAGCCTTAAGATAGATAAGACAGGCGTAGGAACACACTACTGACAGACAACAGGGCGTGCGGACATATAGACAGGCGTACGGAATGATAGGCAGACGTATGGACTGGCATAAGGAGACATAAACAGGTGAAACGACACATAAACAGGCATACGGACAGACAGGCAGCCGCAAGGAACAGACAAGCATACGGACATACAAGCAGTCGAATGGGCAGACAGACAGGCCTACGGTCAGACGCGTAAGGACAGACAGACAGGCGTACGGACAGATAGACATACGGATAGAGAGACTAGCGTATATCCCTAGGACAGACAGACTAACGGACAACAAAGACGGCAGGCGTGATATATTGAAGGACAGACAGACTTATTTACAAACGGACAGACAGGCATACAGGTCAGACGGACATAGCTGGAATGAATCGACACTCCATGATCAATAGTCTATGAGATATACCTTTAGGATTAAAGATGCTTGCTTCTGATCGTAAGGATCATACCCTCCCCAAGGTTATAGCTATACAATTATACAAACTTTATTGACTACAAAAACAAAACCAGTTGTAACCTATTGCTTGGCAGTCAAGATGCTGTCACAACGCGTGCAGATCTCCTGCTGCTCCGGCACAATGCTGTAGCGCCGGCAGCGAGGACACAGCGGCGCCTCGAGGTTATCCGAACTTACCACTGCCGCCTCCGCTGTCGCATCCACAGTGCTCTGCAAGCAGACGCTGCCCACTTGGAGTATCTCACATAACTCCGAGCTGCTGGAGGCTGCATCCAGCTGTGCATGCAGTGCAGACAGCAGCTGCAGCTGCTGCTGGGAAGAGCAGACGATGCGCACGGCCAGGTGCCAACTATTGACGTCGCCCGCCTGCTGATTGATGAGCCGCTTGATCTCCAGAGCTGCACTAACCACCTGATGAGCTTGAGGATTGCTCCAGCTCGCTTGTGCCTGCACCGTGTGCTCGTGGAAGGCAGCACCCGTAGCGTCATAGTGGCTCCAACTCTCCTCAATCAGAAAGGGCGCAATGGGCCACAAGGCCTTGCACAGCTGCTCATAGCAATGGCTAAGCGTGTGGCGTATGTGCTGCAGCTGCTGATCATTCCCGCAGTACAAGCGATCCTTGATGAGGTGCACATAGATGCCGGACACCTGATTCGCAATGAAGTTCTGTATGCTGGCCACGACGCGATTGTACTCATAGGCCTGGTAGAGCTTCTCGGTCTGAGGAGCAGACATTGGCATTGTACTGGAAGCTTAGCAGAGCCTCGTGGCACTTACCTCCTCCTGGAAGCCCAGCAGACTGTGCAGCAGGTACTTGTTCAGGTAGCTGTCATCTGCCTTGGTTACGAGCCCCTGCTGCTGCTGCTGCTGTTCCTTCTGCCCTACGACTCCATTCAGATAGCGCAGCGTGCCGCGCACCTTGCTCAGGCTCTCGGCTGCCTGCTGGAGCAGCTTGTCGCTCACCGTGATGGACATGTGCTGTGTGCCGTGGGAGGCGACCCACCAGCGCAGCGCATCGGTGCCGTACTTCTTGGTTATCTGCTTGGGCGAGATGACATTGCCCAGCGACTTGGACATCTTGTGGCCCTGCTCGTCCACCGTAAAGCCGTGCACGAAGAGCGCTCTGCATGGCAAGGAGAAGGAGATTAATCTCTACAATTTCCGCTAAACCACCACTCACTTGTAGGGCGCACAGCCGCGCGCTGCGATGCTGGTGAGCAGCGAGGATTGAAACCAGCCCGTAAACTGATCGTAGCCCTCCAGATAGAGATCGGCAATCTGTTCAGGCTGTTGTAGCACCGCCGACCAGGTGCTGCCCGAGTCGAACCATATATCGAATATATCGCTGCCCCGCACCAAATCCTCGGCCTTGCAGCCAAGCTGTGCGAGCAGCTCAGCCGGTAGCAGCTGCTCCAGCGGCTTGGACCACCAGAAGTCCATGGATCCCTCGCTGCGCAGCAGTGCGCACAGTCGCTCGATCAGTGCGCCTGTGAGCACCACCTGGCCGGTATCCTTGCGGTAGAGCACCGGTATGGGCACACCCCAGGCACGCTGGCGCGATATACACCAGTAGGGACGTTTGTGCAGCTGCGTCAGCAGCGCCTTCTTGCTGGCCTCGGCGTTGATGCGCGGATAAATCTCCACCTGCTCCAATGCGGCAGCTGCCGGCGCCTTCAGCTTGTCCGTGTTGATAAACCACTGCTCGCTGGCGCGTATGATGACGGGTTGCTTGGTGCGCCAGTCGATGGGATACGCATGCTTCAGCTGCGAGGCATGCACCACCTGCTCGGCCAGATGTTGCAGCACCAGCGCATTGCCCTGTCCCAGCACCGAGTGACCACGCAGAAACTCTGGCGCATCACGTGTATAAATGCCGGCCTCGTCGACGCAGCACTTGACGGGCAGCTTGTTAGCCAGGCTAACCAGGAAGTCGTCGGGTCCATGCGCCGGCGCCGTGTGCACCAGTCCAGTGCCCTTGCTGTCCTGCACATGGCTGGCCGGTAGTAACGGCAGCTCTGTCTGTGCTTCGTCAATGGGATGGCGATAGGTGCAGTCGCTCAAGGCGCTGCCCTTCAGTCGCTCCACCAGCTCGCACTGCAGCTGCGTGCTTGCCTCGAAGTCCGTCAACAGCGCTGCGGCCAATAGGTACAGCTCCTGCGGATCACGATTGGATAGCCTGACCAGCACGTACTCCAACGAGCTGTTGTAGCAGATAGCCTGATTGCTTGGCAGCGTCCAGGGTGTTGTGGTCCAGACGAGTGCATAGATGCGTTTGCCCGCTGCAGCAGCCACTGCTGGCAGTCCGTTCATGGCGAAGCGCAGATAAACCGAGGGGCTGATGAAGTTCGCATCGTACTCCAGCTCCGCCTCGGCCAGTGCTGTGCTATGGAGCAGGTAGAAAGGATTAGGTTTATAGCTAGAAGCAAAGCTCGCCGCTCACCTGGAGGAGGGTGACCAGTAGACGGGCTTGAGATCGCGATAGACCAGTCCACGCTCGTAGAGACTGTGGAACATGTGCAGCTGATTCGCTATGAACTCCGGCTTGAACGTCAAGTAGATGTCCTCCTGCTGCCAGTTGGCCAGCACGCCCCAACTGCGAAACTCCTGCTGCTGCGAGGCAACGGCCTGCAGCGCAAAGGCACGTGCTGCAAAAAAATAAAAAATTAAATTAAAATAAAAACAAGTGAAGAAAGCTACGCTAAGTGCACTCGACAGTAAGATACCATTTACCCATGGCTGTTCAAAATATTCATAATATTAATTACTTTTATTCGGCGAACTATTAACAACGCATCGCATTTTTTCGAAGTCAAATACACATGCATTGACGACTGTGCCAGCTCAGTCGACGTCGGGCCTCTGCTGCTGTAAAGGAAACTTCTCATGCCTATAACTTCTGATTCCGATCGGACAATAAATTTATAGGGTTAGTCGATATTATTATTATCTACAATAATACCTTAAAAAAAATTCGGAAACTTTTCGACTTTTCCTATAATTCGATTTTCCGTTTTACAAAATCGATTTTTGGGGGCGGTGGGCATGGCATCCAAAAGTTGAAAATCCGCATTCTGCCTTATGTTACCAGGCACTTTACTACCAAATTTGGTGCTTCTAGCTATTCTAGTGTTCTTTGAAACTATAAAAATGTGTTTTCTGGAGGCGGTGGGCGTGGCATCCAAAAGTCTAAGATCCAACTTCTACATAATGTTGCAAGACACCCTGCTACCAAATTTGGTGCGTTTATCTGTTTTCGTTATTGAATTATTTGCAATAAATCGAAAAACGAATTTATCGATTTTCGGAGGCGGTGGGCGTGGCACAGCAAGTTTAAAATAATGGTATGGTCTGCCACGCCTCCTTCTGCCTGTTACATACATTTTCACAAAGTTAATATACCATGGTATAATATGAATATAAATATAAATGGTATAATAAATTAAATTAAATTAAATTAATTTATTATACAGCTTCACTCACATTTCCGGCGTATCTCGAGCGGCTGCTGCTGCTCGCCAGCCGCCGCGCTGGTGGCCTTCAGCTCGATGGGCAGCCCGTGGCAGTCCCAGCCGGGTATGTAGTTCACCTGCTGACCATGTGCGACGCGCTGCCGCAGCGTGATGTCCTTGAGTATCTTGTTGACGGCGTGCCCCATGTGCAGCTGCCCGTTGGCATAGGGCGGACCATCGTGCAGCACGAAGGCAGGCTGCCGCTTATGCTGCTGTTGATAGCCATACGCAGCGGAGATCTTGTGCTGTCGGCAAGAGAAGAAAGAACAGTGCATGGTGTATTTATTAATATTATAATTAATTAATATTAATTATACTCTCAATGCACTTGGAGCACAGTGGCGCTTACGTCGAGCGTGTATCGCTCCTGTTCCTCGCGCTTGGCCGCACTCAGGCGATTAGGGAACTTCGTCCTGGGCAGGTTGATGGTGTCTGTGTATTTGCGTGCATCCTTCTTGGCCGGTTTCACAGAGTATAGGCGTGTGCTCAGGCGAACGCCGAAAACACGCAACATTTTGGCAGGTTAACCACAAGCAAATGCAGCCGGCTGGAATGGTAACAGCTGTTCGAACAGCTGATCGACCAGATGTCAGCGAGTGAGTGAGTGAGCGATAGGTCGATTGCTTGGCGCGCAAATTTGAAAGACTGTCAAGAGCTTTCGGAGGGAAGGAGTCAAAATATAATTAGTAATATAATACTAAAATTATAATTGTAAAAATACAATTTTACTAGTTATAATTAGTTTTAATTTAATATTTATTTATATTTTTTAAATATTTATA
Organism: Zaprionus bogoriensis; assembly: GCA_035046045.1. Lineage (NCBI taxonomy): Eukaryota > Metazoa > Arthropoda > Insecta > Diptera > Drosophilidae > Zaprionus > Zaprionus bogoriensis. Next base: position 1,266,895 of record JAWNOI010000145.1, read on the forward strand.
ACAATACCACCGTAGCAATTATAGTTAGATTACAAATTTATTTTAAAATCAACATCCTTAAATTTACTTTTTAAAATAAATTATAAATTTTAAATTAATATAGAAATTTCCCCTGCATAATTTTTTCTCTATTTCATAATATTTAAAAAAAAAAAATAGCATTATAGTTAGTCTCTTTTAATCTCTTTTAAATTCAACATCTTTAAATTTACTTCTTCATATAAATTAAAAAATTCAAATTAAATAGGATTTTCCCCTGTAGTATTTTTTCTATATTTAATAATAAAAAAAACGATCATTTTATGTAATATTAGTAACGTTGGCTTGTGAATTAAAGTTCAAAACTAAAAAATAATACAACTAAGAATTATTAAAAAAATAGTTTCATTATTTATTTTATGATAAATGTTATCAGATCACATAAAATATTACTTTGGATTATCCCCATTATATTTATTTTCATAATGCATGAACTCGGATCACACATATTTACTTCCATGGTAAATGATATCGCATCATATCGAATCCTATTTCTCATTTTTGAATCATCCTTGTCTTCACATAATTATCTTTCCATTGGTATTATTGGTATTATAACATCGTATCACAGAGAATCCTACTTGTTATCCTTTGGCTCATCTTTAAATTTTTCATCTTTCTTCTCATCTTTCTTTGCCTCCGGTTGATCGGCTTTCTTTTCGGGTTGTTTATCGTCCTTGGCCTTTGCCTCTGCTTTTGCTGGCTCCTTACCGCCTGCTTCTGCCTCCTTTTCGTCTTTTCCCTCGGCCTTGGCCTCATCTTTCTTGCCCTCATCCTTGCCGCCCTCGGCTGCTTTGGGATCCTTGGGTTTCGCTTCCTGTGGACCTCCATCCGCTGACATGCTGGCCGCCAATTGATTCGCCTTGGCCAGCACCTCATCCACATCGCCGACCATGTAGAACGCGATCTCTGGTATGTCATCGTATTCGCCATTGAGCAGACGCTTGAAGCCATCCACGGACTTCTCGACGGGCACCAGCTTGCCGGGATGGCCAGTGAAGACCTCGGCCACTTGGAAGGGCTGCGAGAGGAAGCGCTGCACCTTGCGGGCACGTGCCACCGTCAGCTTATCCTCCTCGGAGAGCTCGTCCATGCCCAAGATGGCAATGATGTCCTGCAGGGATTTGTACGCCTGCAGCGTCATCTGCACGGCACGCGCCACATTGTAGTGCTCCTCGCCCACGATGTCGGGATCGAGAATGCGCGAGGAGGAGTCCAGTGGATCTACAGCCGGATAAATGCCCAGTTCCGCAATCTGACGCGACAGCACAGTGGTTGCATCCAGATGCGAGAACGTAGCCGCCGGAGCGGGATCGGTTAGATCATCGGCGGGCACATAGACCGCCTGCACGGATGTGATGGATCCGTTGCGGGTGCTGGTGATGCGCTCCTGCATGGTGCCCATGTCGGTGCCCAGCGTAGGCTGATAGCCCACGGCGGAGGGTATTCGGCCCAGCAGCGCGGACACCTCCGAGCCCGCCTGGGTGAAGCGAAAGATGTTGTCTATGAAGAGCAGCACATCCTGCCCGTCAATGTCCCGGAAATACTCGGCGATGGTCAGGCCGGTGAGCACGACGCGACTGCGTGCGCCTGGCGGCTCATTCATTTGGCCATAGACGAGCGACACCTTCGAGGTGTCGTCCTCCAGCGAAATGACATTGCTCTCGATCATCTCGTGGTACAGATCGTTGCCCTCACGCGTGCGCTCGCCGGCGCCGACGAAGACGGAGTAACCACCATGCGACTTGGCAATGTTATTGATGAGCTCCATGATGAGCACCGTTTTGCCCACGCCGGCGCCGCCGAATAGGCCAATCTTGCCGCCCTTGACGTAGGGTGCCAGCAGATCGATCACCTTGATGCCGGTCACCAGCATCTCCGGCTTCACACTCAGATCGGCCAGCTCCGGCGCGTCGTTGTGTATGAAGGAGTAGAACTCGCTCTCGATGGCGCCACGCTCATCGATGGCATCGCCCACCACATTGATGATGCGCCCCAGCACCGCTTTGCCCACGGGCACGCGTATGGGGAAGCCGGTGTCGAGCACCTTCTGGCCGCGCTTCAGACCGTCCGTGGAGTCCATGGCCACGCTGCGCACCACATTGTTGCCCAGATGATGGAAGACCTGCAATGGACATAGAGTGGCTAGAGCTGTTGCTACCTGACTGCGTCTTTTACCTCCAGGACGAGACGTCCGATTTGCGCTTCCTGCACCTCCATGGCGTTGAGCACCTCGGGCACCTCCTCCGGAAAGTAGACATCGACCACGGGCCCGATGACGGCATGTATGAAGCCCTCACGTCGTTTGCCCAGCACTGCAGCCAGCGCATTGCCCTGCCCGCCCCCCTTGTTACCCTCCTTGGCCTCCTCGCACTTCTCCTCATCCTTGGAGAGCACCAGCGCTCTGTGCACATGTCGTGCCTGCATTGGGTACGGCACAGTGGGCAGCTGGCCCAGCTTTAGGCCAAGCCTCGAGCACGCTGCAAAAAGAAAATTAAAAAAGAAAAATAAAAGAAATTAAATTAATTTCTAAAATACTTTTACTCACCCGTGGCCAATCTTGCCCATGGCATTAGCATTTTCGAAAACTTTGCTGCTTTAGTTGGACAATCACAAAATAGATTTTATTTTTCTTCTTTTTTGATGATTTTTCAGCGGACCTCAAAACGTTTGCAATGAAATTCGCTGGTTTAATGATTGTGCCATTAATTTCTTAATAACTCAAAGCCTGCTTGGATGCCGTTTCAAAATGTTCAATTTGAATCTATCGATAGTATTTAATTAATCGATATATTTAATTGAACAACAACTGTCAAGCCAAATTCTGTAAAGTGCTAACTGACTGTTAAAATTGCTTGTGCAACTGTTAACGATCTAAATAATGTTCAGCTTATCGATAGGCTTATTGGGCAAGCAGTTTCGCTAATAATCAAAATAAATTATTTTATTCGTTAAAAAGTCTATACGCTGTTCATAGAAAATAATTCGGTTACGTTAAACGTTAAGTTTTCATATACAAATTAATTTATTCAACAATTGCCAGAGTAAATAATATGCAGCTTATCAATAGAACTATTGAGCAAGGCTGTTTATCGAACTCACTGCTGTTAACTACTATATTAATCTTAAATCTTAAATTAGTTTCTGCAGATATAAATAATATTCATAATTTTGATAAAGAAAGTAAATTTCATTGCTTATCGAATTTAATTCTGTTAAATGTTAACATGGCTGTTAAGTCAACATGTAAATTTAGTTTCTAAAGCAGTTATCGATCTAAATAATATGCATTAATTCGATATTGAGATGGAAAGTTGTCTATTAGGTGTTTATAAATAAACATTTGAAATTAAATTAATGCAAAAAATATTGATGCCAAAAAAGTGGCTTAAGAAGCTATTGATCTAAAAAAATGAACTATAAGAAAATCAATTTTCTTGCCTATCGAACTAAATTCAGTTAACATGACTGTTAAGTATTTGAAATTGGTGCCTGTTATCGATCTAAAACTGAACTCCATGGTGGACACTCAGGAATAACTGTGCAGTTGCCATGCCAACAAGGAACCACAGCAAACGCCAAGTACAACGCCTGCCAGATGGACGTGCTCTCCCATTACAGCTCTCCGGTGATCGAATTTCCAGCCACACAGCCCATAGAGCGACAGCATGCGCTGGTGGACAACTGCACCGGCACAGATCCGCCGCCTGCGAGTGTGGACAGAGGCAGCAACACGCAGGAGCAGCGCCACGCAGCAACACAAACGGAGCAGAGCTGCGCTGCAGGCAGCGTGCACTACGACGAGCGCGCGTTGGCCAAGTGGTTGCGCCAGATTTGTCCACTCGTGGAGAAGGAGTTGAGTCAGCCAACGCCTGCCATGAAACCGCTGCAGCAGCAGCAGCAGCAGGAGGCCAATGAGGGTGCACTGCAGGAGCAGCTGCAGGTGCACACGTACCAGAGCCTGTCCATGGGCAGCATGGAGAACTCGCAGTGCCTGGCCAGCTGGCTGTGCGTGCACACGAACAATGCGCCCGTGCTGGTGGCCACCGCTGTGGCGCCCCACGACGACTGGTGCGAGCATGTGGATCAGCAGCTGCGACTCTACGTGCCCGAGCGCATGCCGCGGAGCAACTTTGTGGTCTACACCGAGGCCAAGACGCTGCCGCTCAAGTGCTGCCTGCGCAGCCTGTGCACGAATGGATACGACAAGAATGTCTTCGCCGGCGCCAGCATGGATGGTGAGCTCTTCGTCTGGCGCTACGAGCCAGCGCGTGGCGCCGCCAGTGACTCCAGTGTGGACATCAAGCAGCTGCATAGCGTGAGCTCGCCGCAAGGCGCTGCAGTCGCGCTGGATTGGGTGACCGAGGAGCGTCTGCTTGCCTGCTATCCCAATGGCACAGTGCTGCAGTGGCTCGTGACCAAGCAGACGATGACCATGGACTGGGAGTAAGTTGTGCGCAGCACTCGCAGCTCTACCTCTACCTACCCATTTCCTTTTCAGATATGCCCTGCCTTCCACAGTGTCCGTGGAGCTGACCACCATGGTGGCACTGGGCCTGGACGACTTCGTTGTGGGCACCAACGACGGCGGCGTCTATCGCTGCTGGAGCATGGGTCGTCCGGCTGCCAGTGACCGATCATCGAAGCGACAACTGCAGCTGCTGGCGCTACGACCGCATCGCTTCATGGTGTCCACGCTGCAGCGCAGCGAAATGGCAGGCCATCAGATGGTCATCAGCTGCGATCTGAGTGGACAGGCCTACTACCACGACATGCGGCACGAGGATGAGGTATTATTCGAGACAAACTCCTCTATGAGTCTTCATTATATTCTCGTTTAAACTCTTGCCAGGACACGGCTCAGCTGATTGTGCAGATACCGCTGCCGTTCAAGAACGCCATTGCCTGCAGCCGGGATGCCAGCATAATCTACTGTCCGGCTAATGATGGCGCCCTGGAGTACTACAGGATCAGCGATGGTGCGCATGCGCATGTCAAGGGTGCGCTGCGCGGTCGCGGCAATCTCATACGCATCAGCGACAATGGGTAAAAAAGAAAACTGGAAAGATACTTTGAGTTCGGCATACCGAACGTTGTATACCCTTGCAGATAGTATTATATTATTCCTACAGTTCTTATATACATAAACAGGAATTTTTTTGTAGAGGCTTTAATCTGTAGAAGCTTTTCAGAATTATATATCTCGAGCTGCCATGCATGTTGTATTAAATTGCTTAAAAAAAATTTTTTTGGTTCGATTGCGCCTATAGAAACTATAGTATATAGTCATCAGTATTTTTAAAAATTAGAATTTCCTATTTTAAAAAGTTGGAAGCTTGATTTAAGTCTAATTCTTGCCTAAGGTTACATGCAAAATTATTTACGTTTTCATGCAAAAGCTCATATTATGAGCGTTTATTCCTGGGTTATAGTGGATCGATTTTGATCAAATTTTGAGGTAATGTTAGAAGCATTATTAAGATTAGATGTGGCGAGTTTGGTTAAAATATCTTGAAAACTAACAAAAATAGGCCGATATTTTCTAGGGCAGCTATACGATATATCGGTCTGATACGGCTCGTTCCGACTTATTTATAGCATGCAAAGAAAAGAAACATGTGTAGCAAGTTTGAGCAAGATAGCTGCAAAACTGACTTATTAATCTGCGTTTCAATAGACAAACGGACAAACGGACAGACAAACATGGCTGGTACGCCTTGGTGTTGGTCAAAATGTATGAAATAAATACTCTATAGGATAGAGATGTTGCCTACTCTACATTTTATACCCTTTAGAAGGTTATAAAAAGGTAAATTCTCTAATCCCTCATCTACGCTCTACTTGCAGTTGCTGGCTGATCACCGGACTCTATGGCAGCGAGCTGCAGATCTTTTATGTGGAGCACAGTGCACTATAGCGAATAAAAGCCGCGCACAGTTCGTCAAACGATTTACTATTGTTCACACGTCGCATAAGTATAAATTTCATCGATTTCAAAAACACGCTCAAGAATTGTCTTGCTGGGTAGATTTTTGCGTTTCAGCTGCAGTTATGGGGCTTCTGGCCAATGATCTTGTGCCTTTTGGCGCCTCCCATGTGCTGCTTGATGAACTCCTTACAGGGGTCCCGAAGCCTGCCACATATATCCGTTCTGCAAAAGCCGCCGACATGCTCGGCTATCTCAGCCGCAAAATCGTCGTCGTTCTCGCAGGGATCTATGCAGACCTTCTTCGGGACGAATGCACACTTGCCGGCGGTGCTGTTGCACCGCTTGCACAGCAGCCGCACCGTCTGTGGCGGTGCACAGTGCAGCTGGAATGGCAACTTCGCCCGCACAGAGTGTCGTTGCGTTCCGCTTTTGGAGCCAATGGCGAGATAAGCTACAATATTTGAACTAGTAATAATTGAATTAATTTATGCGCTGCTCGCACCCACCTGAAAATAATCTAGCCCAAGAAGCCAACATCTCGGTTTGTAATTGAACTATTTTCTACGAACTACAGGAATTTAATTTTTTGTTTTTTTTTTTTTATAAAATATCAATTGATTGCGAGCTCAATCAAAGTCTACTTGACTGTTCCCTGCCGTCGATTAAAATGTGACTGAGCGAGCAGCAATTCCAAGTTGTTAGCCAATTCCCACTGCTAACTGGGTTAAGCACAACAATTTTAAGAAAAATCATTTCTTTTTCAAGGGGGACACAATTTAATATAATAACTTCATTTGTATAGCTGCGCTTAGGTTTATTTAGGTTTTCTCTTTTTTATCATCTTTAAATGTGGCTATTTACACGAGTTTACATTAAAATTTCACAGATCACTAACAAAACACAATATCTTGATATTTATGCATGTAGAATATATAATATATCATAATCATATTTATGTAAATCAGAATTTATTAAACGATCGCAAAATGCAAAACTCCAACGTTCTCCTCTCCAGTAAAATATTTCATTCATACGTGCGTAGTTATTGCCAGTGCCGTCAGCATAAAAAATACTCAACTAAAAAATCGCTCGATTTCAACGTGATGTACATAGGGCGTATAAAAAATAGAGTACACGTTTAATTAAAGTATATATATATATGTATAGAATGGTAGTAGAAAATATATAGAATCGCATACGCTTACAACGACATAATCATGAAATTAGATGGATAGCTTGCAATAGTCTTAAATAAATTATACAATTAACGCTAACGTTAACGAGATACATACACACACACACACATATAGCATTCACATATACTCGCATATGTATGGCGCATATATATATATATATATGTATATATATATAAAATAAAGTAGAACTGCACACAATTTTGCTAAATCTCCGAGCGCACATTCGCTAACTGCTACTACTCCTAGACGATGTGAATTGAATATTGTTGTTGGCTCCGCGAAAGTACAGGTAATAATGATAACTGTATAGGCCTGTTTCCTGCCTATCCGCTGATTGGCTAATAAATTCTCTTAGTTGAAGAGCACAGTGTTAGGATCTTCGTTATCCATTTGCTTGACATGCCGCAGTACATCCTTTTTCGTAATGACGCCCAGTAAACGACTGCAATTAAATATATATATATATATATAGTAATTATTATACATAGTCTCCAGTGCGCTTATATGCACCCTCCACATACCCATTGTGTGTGACCAGCGTCTGACGCAGGCCCAGCTTGCGGAACATGTCGACAACCGTTTCCATTGGCGTCTGATCCGTCACCGTGATGGGCGCCATGTCGAGTATCTTCTTTAGTTTCAATGGCGGCGGTCCTAGGTTCTGCGTGGGTGTTGTGGACGTGAATAATACTATGGAATTGCTATTGATGCCCTCGATAAGACGCTTTGCGTTGCCTGCAAAAACAAATAAAAAATAAATTAAAACCCACTATGCTTATGCAGAGCAGAGAGAGCAACGAACCTATGGCCAAGTTAAGATCCCTGCGCAGCACAAAGCCAACTAGATATTGATTCTCCCTGGACACAACAACCGGATAGCCATTGTGTTCGGTCTCCTTCAGCAGATTCTCCACATCGTCCACCGTCATGGAGTCTTGTGTGATGACATTAAGCGTCTCATTGCGCTTGGGTTGCATTACGTCTGCGGCCAGCGTCGTATGCGCAAACTCCTCTTTGCTGTCCAGGAACGGGTAACCGTTGAGTGCGATGTGCGCATCGTATATACCTTGCCGGCCCAGTGCATCACCCACCCATTTGGAGGCCATGGCAGCCGCCATCAGGGGCACAATGTACCGCACGCCGCCCGTCAGCTCGAACATGATGACCACCAGCGAGACAGTCATGCGCGTCACGCCGCCCAAGACGGCGGCAGCTCCGACAACTGCATACAGGCCCGGCGTAATCAGATTGCTGTCCGCGCACTCGCCGGTGAAGAACCAGAAGTTGGGATAACTATACGCAAACTGCTCCACGCCGATGCCAACGATGCGTCCCATAATTGCGCCCAGCAGCAGCGACGGTATAAACAGACCCGACGGCACCTTAATGCCAAATGTGAAGATGGTCAGTGCCAGTTTCAGGATGAAGGTAAGCACGAGCAGCCAAATCGAGTTGTAGACGCCGGGACCGGGCTCGGTGACCTCAATGTAGCTGGTGCCGGTGCTGACATTCATGCGCTTGTAGTCACTGTAAGCAAGCAGAGGAGTCCAGTTTCAATTAAAGTCCCATTTCAAGAGTTGCAGTACACACCATAAGGGATTGGTAATGTCGCCAGGGGAGCACTTGCTAACCAGCAGAAAGATTAACTCGTTCATGTTCATGCGCGTGAAGGGATTCGGATAGCAGATGATGGCCGTGACTAGCGTGACGAAGAGCACCTCGCTGACGGGGTACTGGCCCAGCTTGCTGAACTTACGGTAGCGGCACCACCACAAATTCGCCTTGATGAAGAACGTGCCGATGACGCCCTGAAAGCGAAAGAGAAATTAGTGTGCATATGTTTTGCAGCTGGACTGCTACTCACGCCCATGATGCCGAGAAAGACAAAGGGAATCAGCTCAAAGAAAATCCAGGGCTTGTTGTATTCCACAAAGAAGAGCACTGAGTGCTCATTGCCGAACGGCGTGAGTGAGCGCAACACGAAGGCCGCAATCAGCGCACAGAAGAACGAGCGCCAGAGCGTCTTCAGTGGAAAGTAGTAAGAGACCTCCTCCAGCGAGAACAGCACACCGCCAATGGGCGCTCCGAAGGCCACGGAGACACCGGCGGCGGAAGCTGCCGAGAGTATCTCACGCTTTTTGGCCTCATTCCTGCCGTACTTGGGGAACAGATGCGAGAATATGTTGCCAATGCAGCTGGCAATGTGCACCATGGGTCCCTCCTTGCCCAGCGTCAGACCAGCCGACACGGAGAGCATCAGGCCCACCGACTTGATGAGCAGCGTCCATTTGCCCAGATAGCCGCGTATGATGAAGCCCGACAAGATGGTCTTGATCTCCGGTATACCAGAGCCGCAGGCATAGGGTGCAAACATGCGCACCAACGAGGCGCTCAGCGATGCGAACAGCAGGGCCCAAAGGATGTACCAAATATACGCAATAATGTACGGGCCCGTACCGTTCCGGCTGAGGCCAAAGATCTCTGGCCAGGTCTTCCACTATATAGAATTGCATATATATTTTAGGTTAACTCAATCCAATGCTATGCAGTGCGCTTCAACTCACCGTGGAGCAGTTGCCCTCCTCGAAGACCGACTGCTTGGCCGGATAGCAGCATTGCTCGCGATTGAACCAGAAGGCCGGCGGACAAATACCGTGCTTCAGATCCGACATCCAGCTGGCGCCTATATCCACCATGCCGGCCACACAGCCCGCCGCAATGCCGACGAGCAGCACGCACAGCCAACCGGAACCGGCATCAATGGAGCCCTGTAGCAAGCGATATATAGTCATTTCGAGTCAAATTCAATTAAATTCGATTAAATTCATATTTGTGCGACGACGCATACCTTAATCAAATCCCAAAGCGAATCCTGACGCTTTTTAACGATATACCGATGCCGCATGCGATCACGCGCTATATCACGCTGCCAGTCGATGGTGTGGAAATCCTCATACTGCCCAATGCCGGGTATATCATCCTGCACATCCGAGGAGCCATAGAACGAGAGTGCTCCTAAAATGGTGGACATGAACGCAAAATAGAGAGTGCTTTGATACATATTGCTTATTGTTCAGGTACATTTCGAAAATGACAACTTGATTGTGAGGCTCTTGATTCCATGAAGCTGTAAATAGTTGCATATTCAATTAGTTGCAGTAGCTGCAGGTATAGCAAATAGTGGGGGGAACTACGGGAACTAGGCGAGAATTTGATACTACTATTTTAATTCTATTAATATTATTTTTAGTGAAAAATTATTTCTAGCAAAAGCTTAAGATAGAAAGGACTGTAGGAATGTATAGAAAAAATACAGCAGCGGGCATATTGGAATAGAAGGAATAAATAATGACATTATCTGTATATATCCTAACCGAGAAATAAAGTAGTGCTAGCAATATAAGAATGGTGAGTAAGCATTGAAAGCTATATATAACTATATATATATATAGATTGCTCTCTGGAGACTTATAGCCATATATGCTAGCGTGAGTTTGGGCTTAGTTAATAGAAGCTAATAGAAGGTACATTGTAGTAAAAATCTAGAACTAATGGAAAATTCAATTAATTGCCCTCTAACTGTAGTATCCTATTTACATATACCCCCGGCGAGAGCTTGAGATAAACAACAACAACAAGCGAAGCCACACAACAACGATTGCTGTCAGTCGTCGTAGTAGTTATTTTTATTCCACAGCTCTGAGAGCACACGAACCCAGCGACCGAGCAGTGGGAATTATGCATATGTCTGTCGCACAATTATATCCACATATATGAAATGAAATCGAGCCGTTGCTCTGCTCTCCCGCATAAGCCCATATATTCAAAAAAAAAAAAAAAAAATTATATATATATAAATATATATAAAGCAATAAAAGTAAGTACAGCTTGCGCCACGCAGTCACAATTGGCATGTTGTCGCGGCAGACCACGAGATCGTTGTTGAGATTAACAAATTGAAGAAAATCGGAGCCGAAGCTTTCTGCCATGGTCAGGCCACTTACCGTCCATGGGATCGCCGAAGGCGCTGTGGGTTGGCACATGCTGATGCTGATGATGGTGCATGGTTCGCTGATGCGGATGCGGATGATGCTGATGATGTGACGGCGCGTAGTCCCGCTCCGTGTCCGACTCGGTGGCGGTCTCGCGATGATAGCCACCAGGACCGCCGATTAGTTCGCCGGGACTGGAGCGCGGTGTTATGTCGATCATGTCCTCGTCGTCTGTGGCCGCTGTGAGTGATGTGGTGGCTGCGCCATAGGAAAGCTTCGAGTGCGGCGCCAGCGGGTGATCGCCGTCGCCGTCGCCGATGGTGTGACCGTTTGACTGCAAAATAAAAGCCAGTTATATCGAACGAAAGTGTGAGTATTGCGCGGATTATTGGAAAGCATTAAAAAATAAAATAATTTATGAAATATAATTAAATTAAATATATATATTCAAATACGTATTAGCCTTTATTTTAATTGTTATATTTATAATTTCATATTTTATTTATATGTACGATTTAATTACCATAATTACGCGGGTTATATATTTTATATATATCGAAAATTAGCAAGTATGATATATTTATGAACAATATTTAAATTAAATATATTTATAAATACGTTATAGTCTTTACTTTAATTGTTAAATTTATTATTTTATATTTTATTGATATACACAATTTTATTGTAATTATTAGCATAAATTCTTTAAAGGGAAATCTGCGATTACTCACAAGTTTTCTGGCAATGCATTTAAAATCACGCAAAATTATTATTTATTATTTATTTCTAATCAAATTCGTTATTATTTGATTTTTTATCACAATTGTATCAGTATAATATTAAATAGAAAATTGCGAATAATCACAGCTTTTGTTTAATTGAATTTCAATTTTTGCCGAGGTTTATTAAAGGTATATATATTAAGTTATTATTATTAAATCTTCAATTACTATTATTACTTTGTAATTTACTTTAATAAGTTTTAATTCATTATTTTTAAATCTTCAATTATGATTATATCTTTACAATACACTTCAATAATATCTTAATTCAGGCTTAACATTTTTATTTTAACTATAATTACGTTTTTAATTATCTTTGTAGCGTTTTCGCTTTTGTTGACGTTTATTATGATTAAAATTAAGTATTTAGCTATTGTTTTTATTATTATTTATTTTATTTACTATTATTATTATTTGTATTTTTAACTGAATTTTTAATTTATCTTTAATTGAAAAATTGCCAGCGCTTAAGCAGGTTTCGCCATAGGCTAAGCGTAAACAAAGCCTGGGGTGAACTCTTTCCGTGCTCTTTATTTACGCACCGAATTTGATAAGATACGGTGGAATTTTCGGGTACCTTTGCTTAGAGAGGGGCGACTTGAAACTTTGCTCAGCTGTTCACTTGGCTGCGCGTCATACACCCACGTAGACACTTTTCACGCGACTATTTCCGCCCCCCATTTGGGCAGTCGCGCAATGTAATAGTATAGTGTATCACATAACTAACTGCTGCTCCATTGATATATGTCTAGTATATATAGTGTATATAGATAGAACGTCGTCGTACATACCTTTTTCATGACTGTCTGATATGCCGTAATGTAGCTGTTGCCCTCCGCTGCAGCCTCTCTGCTACCCTTCAGGGGGAACTTGTCCATTTGTCGGATCGCAATTCGCACTTGTTTAGTTCTTTAATTGTTGCTGCAGCTGCTGGCTAGGGTGGCAGGCCTCTCTGGGAAGGGTATGCGTGTGATTACTTGCCGAATTTATGCTCTGCGCTTTTGCGTTGCAATATTGCACTCGCTTTTTTTTCTTTCTTTTCTTTTACATAGTATTGCGATTGTGTTGGTGCATTACACGGACGTCACACACACACACACACACATACACATACACAAACAGTTGTTGGGACCTGGACAAACAAACACTTTCTTCACATTTCACTTGCGTTTGCAGTGCGCACAGTTTGTTAACAACACTTATTATTGCATAATTTCGTTAACTTTTGGCAATGCAGCAACAAAAACATTTAAATAAATTAATCTTACTGCTTTTAATTGCAATTAATTCTGTTTTATTGCAAAAAATCACGGTCACTAGCGCGTGTGACCAGACGCTGCGAACAAATAAATACTGAAGAGTTGTGTGTAAAGAATATCGCAAGTGCGATAGTTTTTCTCATGTACTAAAAACACTTGATAAATATCGAGCAAGAGTATTTACATAAAACTCACTATTATGTGCTTTTAATTATAGCAAATTGCTAAGCAAAAATACTAGTTTTTTGTTTACATTAATAATTAGTTTTTTTTAATTTAATAAATAATTAAAATTTTAATTTACTCTTTTTAATGAAACGGCATTGTCTTAATTGCAATCAGTTTATTTGAATCCTGTCACATTTTTAAAATGCGTCAATTTTAACGCCTGCACCTTCTCATACAGTCGTCGCGTGAGCAATAACGGTTGCCGTTGCCACCACAGCCCAGATAGTTCATCCGATTACAGCTGCGACTACGTCCGTCGTAGTAATACATTTCCCTCATGGAGAAGTTATCACAATGCCTAAAGTTCCTATGTCCACTATCCCGATTGCCATTGCAAGAGAAGCTCACTGCAGGAGGCAGAAAATAAAGTAGTTTAATCATACTGCAAAACTGCTACATTTGTTTTTTCTTTTTTTTTTTTCAAAAACCCACAAGGACGTCCAATGCATATGCTCTGTGCCTGAGTGTGGGCCACATAAAGTGCCAGGCAGGCCAAGATCAAAATGAATTTCATATTGCTTTTTTACTCGTTAAGCTGTTCAGCTGACACTGTTTACTCACCTGCTAAGCTGCATTTATATAGTGCAATCACAAAAGAAATCTTGCCTTTTAATTGAAAACAAAAGGCTCCGTGACAAAAGCGAAATGTAGACCTACCTCTTTTGTGGCACGTGCATATTTATAGCTCTTTTTTATTATTTGCCCTATTTTAGCTCTAATATTATTTGTATAATTTAAAAGTTTTATTACAAGAACTAACAGAACTGGACTCTAGTCAGACAGTTTTCTATTTATATTTAATATTATACATTTTTTGTAATTTTATGAATTAAAATATATTTTAACTTAGGCGCTTATTATGATTGCACGACATAGTCTAATATTATTTGAAAAAAATAAAAATAAAACTATTATAAATTTTTTGTAATTTTATGAATTTAAATATATTTTAGCTTAGGCGATTATTATGATTGATATAGTCTAATATTATTTGAAAAAAAAACTATTTTAGCAAAACCCTCAGTATGCAATAATTAATCGAAAGGCACCAACACATATAGACATTTGCCTGTCAGCTTCATTTTTTAATAATACATGTTAATAAATAAATAAAAAAAATAAACAAAACTTAAATTTTTGAGTATTCTAATAGTATTTAATTATTTAATATGTAACCATTTTAAATTAATCCATCAATATTTATATGCGATTATTCTGATTAATCGATATTCCGATTTTCAGCTTAGAAATGTGCTAGAATACCCCTAATGACTTTTTCTAGCGCCTATTTACTGTGGTATTTTTTGGCCACATTTTCGAACTAGTATTTTGGCGCATTCAGCAAACGGTCGGCGGTGCAGTCTCAGTTTCCAGCATTGTTTAAACAAACAAATACTAAAATAGCATTCGGCGGACGTAAACAAAGCGAAGGCCGCGAAGCGCAAGTGCAGTCGGCGTTGGCAGCGCGAGGAACACAACTACAACATGGCTGGCTTCGTCGCGGTGCACACAGGTTTGCCTCGCCTTTGAGCTCTGAGATCTGCTGCACGCTCTGCGGCTCACACACACACACATGCATACTCACTCACTCACTCTTTACCCTCCTGCTGCAGGCGCTGGCAACTGCATAGACGAGTCCAAGTACCAGCGTGTCATCAAGGAGGCGTGCATGCGGGCCACAGAGATTCTGCGCAACGGCGGCAGCGCCGTCGACGCCTGCGAGGCGGCAATAATGCGCCTGGAGAACTGCGGCAACACGAACGCCGGCTTCGGCTCGAATCTCTGCCTGGACGGCACGGTGCAGTGCGACGCGGCCATCATGAACGGCACCACGCTGAACTTTGGCGCCTGCACGAACGTGAGCCGCGTGAAGAATCCCATACAGCTGGCGCGGCGCATCTGCGACGGGCAGGCGGATCAGCAGCCACTGGAGCGCATACCGCCCATGGTGCTGGCGGCCAGCGGAGCGGAACAGTATGCCGAGCAGGTGGGCTGCGCCATGGTCGAGCCCAGTGTGCTGATCTCGTCGAAAGCGAAATTCCATTATAATCACTATAAGAGCAAATACGACATGGTCGTTGGCAAGCAGGCGGAGCAGGAGCAGGAGGAGGAGGAGACGGAACAGGAGCAGCAGCAGCTAGTACCCGAGCCGGGCAACGAGGTGGAACTGCCGTCCATTGCACTGGACACAGTGGGCGCTGTCTGTGTCGATGGTGCCGGCAACACTGCAGCCGGCTGCAGTTCCGGTGGCATACTGCTCAAGGTGCCGGGCCGTGTCGGTCAGGCGGCCACCTATGGTGCCGGCTGCTGGGCCACCGACACCGACGAACTGGCCATTGCCACGTGCACCACCGGCAATGGTGAGTACCTGATGAAAACTCTGCTCGCCCGCGAGATCTGCAACGGTGCCTTCAGCAGCGACTGCGCCGTCACCAGCCTGCATCGCACGTTCAAGCAGAAGTTCCTGGATTCACCGCTGCTGCCGCAGCACCAGGATCTCTATGCCGGCGCCCTGACGCTGCTCTATTACCCCAAGCAGAGCTGCGGCGAGGTGATGTGGAGTCACACCACGCAATCGTTCTGCGTCGGCTACATGGCCACCACGCAGAAGGTGCCAAAGGTTGGTGCGAGCTGCGAGCTGCTGCAGCCTGCAGCCTGCAGCCATCCATCATCATCATCAACAGCGAGTCATACATATTTTCTCTCTGTGTATTTGCAGTTCGTGCACTCGCCGCTGCCCACGTACAGTGTGCCTGGGCGATCGTGCGTCGTCAATGGCCACAATTTCCATTTGCGCATTTAGTTTCTGGCCAGCAGGCAAGCCCAGCCGCAGCTACAGCCTCTGCCTCTGCCTCCGCCTCCGCAGCTGCCACGGTCCCTGCCTCGCTGCAGCAGACGTGGGCCGTCGCCTCCTGCTCCTCATCATTCAGTGTCGGCTTTGTAGTTTTCTGCAATTCATTTGATTTAATGTTTAATTGCCGCGACAATCGCTGTCAGTGCGGCAGGCGCTCATAGCCCAACTGACAACAGCAACAACAACTACAACACTAACAGCAGCAGCAGCAACAACAACAACAGCAACAACAACAGTTGCAGCCAGCGCAGCAGCAACATTTAAAACAGCTGCAGCCACAGCAACAACATTGAAGACAGCTGCAACAACAGCAACTACACAGCAGCAGCAGCAGCAACCCAACGACAACAGCAACAACTACCACAACAACAACAACAACAACACCAACAACAACAACAGTTCTGTCTCTCGATAAAATATTAAGAATCATTAAATGAAAACTTTTTATTGTATAGAGTACTATGTGCATGTAGCCATATCTGTCTATGTATCCATATCTATATGCCAGTCTATATGTCTGTCTGTCTGTCTGCCGGTCTGCCTGTCTATCTGTATGTCTCTGTGTGTGTGTGTGCAATTTCGTGTACGCCCAACTAGCAATAAAATAAGTTTATTTTCTCGTTATAATTTCGCTGGCAACGCATCTGCCAACGTTATAAATCAGCGCGGCGTGAATATCGTATTCTACTATAACATATTTAGACACGGTGACGTATGGACAGTTGTTGTAGCTGTACATACGTATATGTACCATAGATGTATGTACGTCTGTCTGTCTGGCTGTGCTTAACCCACAAAACGATTTAGTGGCAAAGCGAGCGACGCTCGCATCGATTGTTGTAGCGTATTTCATTGTATTGGCAAAATATTGTAATATATGTGTAACTATATAGCATATATATCATATGCGTATATTATGTAGTTTATAATAAAAACTGTAACTAATGTAATATATAGTACGTATCTGTAGCTATATATTATTTGTGTATAGCATTTGCAATTATTTATATAACATATATGCACATTATATAATTGCAATTATACTTTATATATGAGATATATAAATGTAGCTATGTAATATATGTGTAACTATATAGCATATAGAGATATTATATAAATGTAGCTATATTTCATATGCGTATCTTATATATAGTTTATAATAAAAACTGTAACTAATGTAATATATAGTACGTATCTATATATTATTTGTCTATAGCATTTGATTTTAGTTATATGTATATCATATTTGCAAATTATATAATTTTAAAAAAATTATTCCTCTTTGATATATATATAAATGTAGCTAAATAAAATTTGTAATAGTTCATATATGTAATATATATAATATATTATGTTCATATATATAATATATAACTGTAACTATATAATCTATTAAATATACCGTTCTGTAGCAATGTGTATATCATATAATTATTTTAATATATCATATATGTAAATTATATTATTGTAATTATACTTCATATATGAGTTATATAAATGTAGCTATATTTTTTATAATACTATAAATAGATATATAAAATATATAAATACTGTAAAAATGTAGCTACATATTTTATAATAATTCATTGATGTGTATTATATAACTGTAATTATATAATAATATATTATAGCATATATCATATATGTAATTAGACATCAAATATGAGATATATAAATGCAGCGATATATTATATAATATTTCAGATATCATATATATAAATGTAGATATATGTATATTTTATATTTCATATATGATATACATATAAAAATGTAGTTATATATATTATATTACTCCATATAAGAAGAATAAAAATCTACCCGAATATTTTATAATATTTCATTGATGTATATTATATAACTGTAATTATCTAATATAATATATATACGTTTCTGTAGCAATGTGTATATAATAATTATATTTATATATAACATATGTAAATAATATAATTGTAATTACACTTCATACATGATATATATAAATGTAGCTTTATATTATATAATATTTCAGATATGATATATATATAAAAATGTAGCTATCTTTTTTTTATAATATTTCATGTATGATATGCATATAAAAATTTAGCTATATATTATATAATGTTTCATATATGATAAATATATAAAAGTGGGTATATATTATATAATATTTTATTGATGCATATAGATAACTGTAACTGTATAATGTATTTACTATATATCTGTAGCTATATATAATATGTGTATATTGTATAATGAAATGTATATATCATATATGCAAATTATATAGTTGTTATTATATCTTATATATGATATACTATATAGATCAAAAACTGTAGCTATATTTTATTTGTGTTTATTTTAGTTGTATGTACGAATATTACAAAGTTGTAGTCATACATCATAATTTAATATACATATATTTATATATATATATATATATATTATTTAATTGTAGCCAAGTGCATTATAAATTGTAAAGTGTGTAGTTTACCAAAATTTCGGAACTGCTCTGTAAGATCATCCATCTAAGCCTACTGCGAAGTTGCTGGAGACGCGGTGGTTGGGTCACTCGTTGCGGTAGAAGCATCACTGGATGCAGTTGGGGCATCACTGGATGCAGTTGGGGCATCACTGGATGCAGTTGGGGCATCACTGGATGCAGTTGGGGCATCACTGGAAGCAGTTGGGGCATCACTGGATGCAGTAGAGGCAACAGTCGGTGCAACTGTGCCATCACTTGCTGGAGTGGAATCCGTTACCTGACTTGAGGCAGCAGTCGACTGGTCTGTGGTGGTGGTGCTGGTGGTGCTTGATGCCACAGTGGTGGGTGCCTCTTCCAAGCAGCTGGCCGGCACTGTAGCCTGGCATGCACCGTTGGCCGTATTGAAGTACGGCGTGGGCGAGGAGCACGATCCCGCGAAGGTCGTGTCGAAGATGGTGGTGGTCGTCGTGCGGCGCTGGCAGTACACGTAGCTGCGGCACGTCGCGTCCGCGTAGGCGTAGAAGTATCTGGTCGACTTTGAGGCGGCGGCCTGTGTGCAGATGCTTTGGATGTCGCTCGGACTGGGCGTCGTGGGTGGCGATAGTGTGGGCGGCGTGTACACCGCATTCGAGCAGCTCGAGTTCCAGTTGGCCTAGCAAAAAAGTATGATGAGAGCAGGAACCTCTCATGCCTGGCAGCTGCAACTTACGAAGTCGGCCACGCACTGCGGCACACAGGGTGTATCGAAGGGCTCCACTGCATCCGTTACGCAGATCTCATCGTCGCCGCACTCAAAGATCAGCAGGGTGGACAACTGGCCGTTGACGCAGCGTGCGCCTTGGGTGCTGCTGACGCAGGTGTACTTATCGGTGGCCGAGCAGGTCTGGCAGGCGCCAGAGCCGGTGCCGCAGACGCTAGTGATGTCGCTGCTCAGCTGATCCTTGGGCTCGCAGATGTTGTCGCTGTTGGTGCACACCTCGTCCGCGTCGCAGTAGTAGGGGCCGAGGCGACGGGTACCTGAAGAAGGTATGATGTTGTGGTTAATCCCCGAGAGCTCTAGCCTGTCCAGCAGCATCTCGCCAGGCCCAACTCTGCACTACTTACCCAAGCAGATGTAGTACGTGCTCTCGGACTCGCAGAGTGCGCTATTCGCGGTCTGGCACACATTGCACTGGCTCTCCTGTGCCTGCACCATGGCTAATCCCAGCGCCACGAGGATCACAATTACACTGGACTTGTGCATTTCGACTCTTTGGATTTGACTGTGTCTCATTAACTGATCTCGTCTCTGTTGCCAACAAATCTTATATAGTCTAAAATAATAACCTTCAGTCCGTTTATGGCACTCGCCATAATAACGATGTTTACTCCGCCATAAAGCAATATCGAAGCGTTCTTCTGCAGCGCCCGAGCATAGGAAGAATTATAAAGTTATTTTGACTTGCCTCAACTCGAATCGCTTTCTCAAGAATTCTCAGTTATCTCCGCTATCTTTACTGTCCAAAGCCAATGTAATGAAAGGGAAGGCCATTCTTATTTTATTTTTTATATTTTGCATGTTGTGCTGCGAATCATAAAGACATGATCAACATTAGCTCGAGCTGAGTTCCTCATTGCCAAAGGGATGTTTTCATAGAGCCCAAAACTATTTTATACTGCTGATAAAATCTGCCAAAAATTTTTAAAATTTTCCTTATGAGAATAATAAAGATAATGAAGTGAATACCTTTTTATAGCATAGAAAACTTCCCCTAGATCAAAGTACATATGTATATTTCCTAGTGAGAATCCCTCAGATAATAAACTAAATACTTTTTTATTATATAGAAAACTTCCCCGAAATCAAAGTACATATGTATATTTCCTAGTGAGAATCCCTAAGATAATGAACTAAATATTATACTATTTTATTATATAGAAAACTTCCTCTAGATCAAAGTACATATGTTTATTAACTCGAACAGGGTATAGTCGTATTGTCAATAATTAAATTCCAAAAGTGTAAGCCTCTCTCAGCATGTTAGAGAGAACTCTCAATTTCAGTTCTTTAAAGATTTTCAAATTAGCAGCAACTGTTCGCGCCATGCAATTGAATTCGTATCGAAACTTTGCCAGCGATCAATTGCTCTTGTCACCTTTCAAATTACAATCGATAGCGAAATTATCGAAAAGTATAAGCCTCAGCGAACAACAGCAACAACAACAATCATCGAGCAAGTGTGCGGTGTACTAAAACATCGATAGCAGGCGCAAAACATCGCACGCGACGCGACGTTCGACAATCGATATTGTGCGTGTGTGTGTGCCATCGCTAGCACAGGTGCATCGTATTCGCCAACCGAAACGGCAAAACGTGCGAAAAGTTACACAGTTTTGGCCATTGGTAACGCCAATTCCCATTGATAGCAATTACACCGCACGCCAGCCGAGTGCCACGGTGCTGCCCAGCAGCAAGAGTTTAGCCAGACAGAGAGAACAACAGACCAGCAGAGTCTACCCACACCGCACGCTCAGCTGTGTTAGGCAAGAGAGGGGGGAGTCGTCTCGCCGTTGCATATCCGTCGCGTGTACACTTTCAGCAGTGAATTTCTTTCGCGGTTTCGTGGGTGCGCCAAGGAGAAGCGTGTTGAGACTGCGCCAGGAACGATGGTTAAAGCTAAAAAGGGCAAGAAAGAGATACTGACCGCTGCCGACGGTGCTTCATCTGCGGACGAAATGTGAGTACTCCACGTTGTTGTTGTGGTGCTGGTGGTGGCGCTGCCACGACAGCGTGTTTGTTGGCACACTTTCTATCATTTTGTGCTTGCAGGGAAACCAATGCTGTCATTGACTCGGACGACAAACTGAGCAGTAACAACAAGAAGAATCAGCAGCAGAAGGGCAAGAAGAAGAGCAAGCAAAATGCCGTAGCCGCGGATTCGGACGATGGCAGCGATGCTGGGCAGATCGAGACCATCAGCAAGGGCGTCAAGAAGCTCAATGTCAAGGGCAAGGGCAAGGACAAGTCGAAGAAGAATGCCAACGACAATGTCGATTCCGATGAGGAGGCACCCAGTCGGGCCAAGCCGGCCAAGAAATCGGCATTTAATTTGCTCGTCGATGACGATGACGACGATGCGGATGAGGCGCCGGCACAGCAGAGTGCCTCCGAGGACGAGGAACTTGTGCTGGTAAAGTCACAGAAGAAGAACGAGAAGAAGGGCAAAAAGAATAAGCGCAAGGGCAAGGATGATGACGATGAGGATCTGGACAAAATGCTGGCCGAACTGCAGGCTGAGTACGCTGGAGAGGCGCCGGCGCCGACAGCAGCCAATGTTGTATCTCCCGACCAGCTTGCCGACGAGCTCTCCAAGAAGTCCAAGAAGAACAAGAAACCGGAGCCGCAGGCGACTGTAGAAGAAGCCGAAGATGGCGACGATAACGATGAGGATGCCGGCGGCACTGTCAAGTCGGCGGCCCAAAAGAAGAAGGAGAAGAAGGAACGCCAGAAGCGCGAGGCTGCGTTGGCCAAGCAACGCGCAGCGCTGGAACCCAAGCAGAAGCCAGCGCCGCCACCAGCAGCAGCTGCAGCAGCAGCCGAGCCTGAACCGGAGCCTGCCTCGGAGGAGGCAGCACGACCCGATGGCGATGCGGCTGAAGCTGAAGCCGAAGATGGCGGCGGCAAGGCGGGCAAGAATAAGAAGAAGGGCAAGAAAGACAAGAAGGCCGAGGCTGAGGAGGAGAAGAAGGACACCAAGAAGAAGGGTATGTCGGCGGCGATTGTGGCCGCCATGCAGGAGCAGCTCAAGAAGCGCAAGGAGGAGGAGGAACGCCAGCAAAAGCTCGAGGAGGAACGCATTCGCCTGGAGGATGAGCGCGAAGAGGCGCGTCTGGAGGCATTGCGCATCGAGGCAGAGCGTAAGGAGAAGAAGAAGCAAAAGGAGGCGGAGCGCAAGGCGCGTCTCAAGGCCGAGGGCAAGCTGTTGACCAAGAAGCAAAAGGAGGATCGCGCACGTGCCCAAGCGCTGCTGGAGTCACTGAAGGCGCAGGGTCTCGAACTGCCCGATCCCAACGACAGGCGTGCGCCCAGACCAGGTTATATTGAATCCCAGTTGTTGTCCATTGACAATACACTCACACTTGAAATCCCTTACAGGCACTCGCATCAGGCCCAACAAAAAGAAGGGTCCCAAGGAGGAGCCCACCGAGGAGGAAGCCAAGGCGGCCAAGGAGGCAGCCGAGGCAGCTGCAGCAGCGGCAGCCGCCGATCAGACGCCCAAGGAGGAGGTGGTTAAGGAGAGCTGGGATGCCACAGACAGCGAGGCTGAGCCCGAGGAGGAGTCCTCACAGGCCACAACCAATACGACCACTAACAATGGCAAGAACGAGGCCGCCGAGGAGGCCGAGACCGATGAGGATGAGGACGACAGTGATGAGGAGAGCGATGACGACTCTGAGGAGGAGAGCGATGAGTCCGAGAAGGAAGACACGGCATTGGCCAATGATCCAGAGTCGCGGCGCCTGCGTGCCGAGGCGCGCATCCTTAAGCGTCAGGCGGAGGCCGAGAAGAAGCGCACCACGGATGAGCTGCGTGCCGGTGTTGTCTGTGTGCTCGGCCATGTGGACACGGGTAAGACGAAGATTCTGGACAAGCTGCGACGCACACATGTGCAGGACTCGGAGGCGGGTGGCATTACGCAACAGATTGGCGCCACCAATGTGCCCATCGATGCCATCAAGGAGCAAACGAAGTACGTGAAGAACGCCGTCGGCTTCGAGCATCGTCTTCCCGGCCTGCTGATCATCGATACACCTGGCCACGAATCGTTCAGTAACCTGCGCAATCGCGGCTCCTCTCTCTGTGATATTGCCATTCTGGTTGTGGACATTATGCACGGCCTCGAGCCGCAGACCATCGAGTCCATTCAGCTGCTGAAGAAGAAGAAGTGCCCCTTCATTGTGGCACTCAATAAGATTGATCGTCTGTACGACTGGCAGGTGCTGGCCCGCCGCGATGTACGCGACGTTATCAAGGAGCAGCAGAGCAACACACAACTGGAGTTCCAACAGCGCACAAAGGACGTCATTCTGCAGTTCGCGGAGCAGGGACTGAACGCTGCCCTCTTCTACGAGAACACCGATCCCAAGACTTACATTTCCCTGGTGCCCACGAGTGCCATCACCGGCGAGGGCATGGGCAATTTGCTCTTCATGATCACCGACTTCTGTCAGAATATGCTGGCCAAGCGCCTCATGTACTCCGAGGAGCTGCAGGCCACCGTGCTGGAGGTGAAGGCCATACCCGGCCTGGGCACCACCATCGATGCCATTCTCATCAATGGAAAGCTGCGCGAGGGACAGACCATGATCTTAGCCGGCACAGATGGTCCCATAACCACACAGATTCGTTCGCTCCTCATGCCGCAGCCCATGAAGGAGTTGCGCGTGAAGAACGCCTATGTGGAGTACAAGGAGGTGAAGGCGGCGCAGGGTGTCAAGATCGCCGCCAAGGATCTGGAGAAGGCCATTGCGGGCATCAATCTGCTGATTGCGCACAAGCCCGACGAAGTCGAAATATGCAAGTGAGTGAGGGAATATTGAATACATAGACAATAGCTGGAAATGTTCAGCTAATCGATTTACCTTTCCAGAGATGAGGTTGCTCGCGAACTGAAGAGCGCGCTGAGCCACATTAAGCTGGCCCAAACGGGCGTCTATGTACAAGCCTCAACGCTGGGCTCGCTGGAGGCACTGCTCGAGTTCCTGCGCACTTCAAAGATTCCGGTAAGCTGAAGAGACTCTTAAAAAGCCTAGATTATCTTATAAACCCCAATATGAACAATAAGCAAAAAGTATAGGCAAACATAGACGACTCGAAGATACCGTTTATGCTTTGGGTTTTGCACATTTATACTATAATTTTAGCTTTTAATGAATTATCGTGTTTGTCATACACATAGTCCGCACCTAAGTACTAACGTCTCTAACTCCTGTCTTTATGCTGCGATCAAATTGAAATTGGCAGCAAAGCTTTAGATTATAATAAGCTATGCACGTGTAAAATAAGAATATTATAACTTTAAAGCTTTGCTTAACATTTCACAATGAAATATACAAAGCTGATTTTTGGTGTGGCTGAGCATGCCACTTAAAGTTTGAAATAAAACTAAACAACGTATAGCAGAAAGCCATCTACATGCCAAATTTAGTAGCGCTAGCTCTTGCCATAGCTGAGCTCTCTCAGCTATTTAAACTGATCAGGCAGGTATATATATGTATATATGGTGTGCCATGTCTGCTTTTATCTATTGCATTTTTAGTGGCCAAATGGTATAAGACTCTGAAGTAATTAAGAACTGCCTATTTGCCTCGGCCGATCAACTTTTTATGGCCTCAGATCAAAGCTCTGCCATGCAAGTTTGCGCAAATTTCGCGTGCTTCGATCTCGCTGCAAATTGAATTTGGCGAAATATGACGAAAAGTTGTAAATTGTCGCACACACACAAAGTATTTTTGGAAAATTATGAGTGCATGAGGCGCGGCGTCGTCTGCATTGCCAGAAGATGGCAATGTCTGCCATCTCTGAGGCAAGCCTCAGCCGCAGTGCCACCCAGTTGCCACCTGCGTTTCCGTCTCCTTCTGGCGTCCTCGCAGCCAGTGCGGCAGACAGACAGCAGCGCGGCTACGTCGCGAACGGCGTAAACATAAAATGTATTTATAAAGATGCGGTGCAAATAGTTGCAACAACATCGGAGACATAGCAGCAACAACAACAGCAACAGCAACAGCAGCAACAGTAACAAATAACAACTGCAATCCCGGCCACATCGAATGATTCATGCCAGAAGCAGCCATGCGGCGGGCGCGTAGCCAACAACACGCACTGCTCGTCCATCCATCCGACGTCTGTCTGCCCCCCAATCGAGAAAAAGTTTGAACACCCGACTAAAAATACCCCGCGCTCTATATATATAGCAGGCATAACTATGCATGCATGCATGTACGTATGTATGTCTGTCTGTCTGTTTGTTTGTGTGGATATATTCCAAGCATACGATATATGTACCTGAACGGATATGGCAACTCACATTGCAAATTGCAAATCATTTCGCATACGTCTCTATATTGTCTATATCTGTATCGCTGCCCGCATTTCGCATTTATTTAACTTATTAGTATCGCTCGCTTTCATGAATGAATTTTTTCAGCAGTGTCATTCGAAGCCGATTCTTGAAATAATATTTATGCCTATATACGCAAAGGTATGCACAGACTGTGTCGGTCTTTCTGTCTGCATACCTCTATGCGTCTCATAGTTCCAAAGACAGCGCTGTAATTTGATAATTGAAGAATGTCGAGTTAATGAACGCTCAACCATATGGTATAGTCGCCTTAAGCATGCCACAAGATTTTGCATTTCTGGCAAGTTTTTTTTTCGCTAATTAATACTTTCGATTCGTTGAAATTGAATTTCGATTTAGCGAACTTCTATTTTCATTTGTTTTTAGTTGTTTTCCTAAAATTGTTTTTCTAAATCTATTAAAGGTTTTCAATGTGTTTTTATCTTTTGCATTTATAATAAATATTTTTCAAATAAAAACAATCGAAAAAATAATAAATAATAATAATCATCTAATTGGTGCTATTTGTGGGATTAAAAAATATTAAAAATTTAATAATTTTAGTTTGACATACTAATGTTATATATTTAACTAATTTTTTTAATTAAAAATTTCATTAGAAGTAAGTGCTAATTTACTATAAAATGGTTTAAGAGACCAGTACTTGCTTTCAGTCATCTAATGAAGAATTTACATTATTAGAAATTCATTTAATAAAGTAATTTACAGGAATTCTAAATTCTAAAAAATTAATTTTGGTAATTTTGCTTTTGATAAACAATAAAATTTATAGTAATATATATATATATATATAATATAAATATTTTACCCATTTTCCGATTTCTGTCAAATATTAACTAATATTTTTTTTAATTGTAAAAAATTGTTTAAAGATTCGAGAAAATTTGGCTAATTTATTTGCAGAAAATCTATTTATTTTCTTCATACAACTATATATATATATAAATATATATACGCTTTAAGCACTCTAACAAATTTGCATTTCCAATAGGTATTTGCTAATAGCTTGCTTTCAATTAAATGGATTTTTAATTAGTACTTGATACTTGAGTAATTTATCTGCAGGTAGAGCAAGTTGATTACTTCCAAGTCGAGTGCTCTCGTTTGTGCATTAACTAACTAACACTGCAAGCTCATTAATAGCAGCCCACATTTACTAGGGTTTCCCACAGTGTCATCATCCATACATCTATATGGCAGCCTCAACACTTTCCCATGCCAAGGGTTCCAAATCCGACTACGACTACGACGCCAACGCAAGCGACAACTATGCAAATCAGCTAATACTTACATAACTCTGCTCGGAGGCGTGTGTATAGTAGTTTAGAAGGGGAGAGGGAGGAGGGTTCTTTTGTGAACTGAATTTAGAGGGGGGAAATCATTGGAGCTAATAGAATCACGCATCAAATGAAATTTGATACAGGCAAATGGCCCAAAATGGTTATAGCAAACTAGCAGATAGTTAGAGCTGCTGCTTATTGCTTATAATAGAGTGAGAAATCATTTCGAATCTATTATAAAATCTAAGTTCAGGGTGTCTACTAGTCGTGGTATACGGATTTTCATTGACTTGTTTTAGTAGCCACGTTTTAGATGCGAAATTTGTCGCCGTCATGTTTTTCCGTTTGCCTCAAAAATCAATTATGGCAAGTTGACAGTCAGTCGGATAGCCCGACAGATGGACAGGCGGACAGACGGACAGACGGACGCTGCTTGATTGCCATTCATTCATGACTTGAGTGGAGAATGTGGGCAGCCACCGGCCGGCTACGTAACAAGTTCCGCCTGCGTTTAAGCCAAATTTAGTAACTAACTAGCACCAACGCATGGCATGTAGTCGCTGGCAGTTAGTTTACTACACGTAAATAAGCTCTGAGAATAGTAGAGGGTATTTCGATTTTTGCTTGCATTATGTAACTATAATGTAACTACTTGTGGGGTTTTCTAATCTATTCTTTAGTGTTTCTTTATTAATTTGAGTTTTATTAATTTATGTATATTTATAAAAAGAAATATTTTATGAGGGAGATAGAGGCATAGATTATATATAGAAACATTTATCGTTAGCTGTTTGGCTGTACTTACTATCTTCACTGTTTTCTTCTGACAGGAGACTTATGAGGTGATATTAATATATCCCAAATATATTTTAGCTTATATCAATTTTGTCGTAGTTTATGTAACTGCAGTTATCACCTCATCTTTTAGCCTTTTTCAACTGTTACCCTTTTAGATTTATTAGACTGTGATTTGAAAATTGTAAGAACACCACTAGCAATTATTTTTAAATGTTTTAGGTGTAGGGTTTTTCGATTTTAGCTTGGATTTACCTAATCTATATCTATATCTATATCTATATCTATATCTATATCTATATATCTATATATCTATATATCTATATATCTATATATCTATATATCTATATATCTATATATCTATATATCTATATATCTATATATCTATATATCTATATATCTATATCTTTATCTATATCTATATCTATATCTATATCTATATCTATATTATCTTTTTTCATTGTACCGCATTGTACTATATATCTTGAGGGCCGAGTAACTTTTGGCCAACACCGACTAATATTTTAACAAAACTCTTTGTAGAGGATGTCTAGATTTTTATATCGATTATGTTATATCTATATAATATTTATAATCTATATAATTTTTATCTTCTGCAGTGCATTCCATTTCAAATTTATTCTATTTATTTTCGAACAATTAGTATAATTATTTGTTATGTTATTTTATAAAAGCTAAATCACAGGGTAACTCAGAGTCAACCATGTCCTCGCAGCTTGTCTTTAATATTATATCACACAGATAACTGTGAGCGTTTGTATTTCGCTGAATTCGAGTAATTATTCGATGCACCCACGCCGTGAAATACGAACTGGGATTCCGATACGTATATATATATATATATATATATATAGTATGGTATATAGATGCTTGTATATGTGTGTGTGCTATATTGGCTCGGAGCAAACTGACCGGAAATTGTCATTTAAGTTGTTGCTGTTGCCTGCCAAAATTAATTTCAGACACGTCGCCAAATCGCGTTAACCCATAGATCGAACGAATCGGCTCTTCAAACGGACAGGACAGAGTGACAGCTAGCTGTGGGGGAGTGCGACAGACAGAGAGAGAGAGAGAGAGAGAGAGAGAGGGATAGAGAGAGAGAAAGGGTGGGAGTAAAGCTGTGAGTTATTACGAATAAATTGGCATGTGGAGCATATTCAATTGATTGACTATAGTCACCATAATAAAGTCGGGCTCTCGGACGCTCTCGCTCGCTCTCTTACTGCTCTTCTGCTTCAGCTCATTTTATTCAGCACGCGTCGCGTTTAATTAATTCACAATACGAAAAACAACAACAGCGACAGCAGGGAGCTCTGTTAAGTGTCTCCAAAAAAGAGCAGCAGACAGACAGACATACAGAGAGACAGACAGAGGGACAGACAGACAGAGCGACAGACAATAAATTGTATGGAAAACAAATCAATTACAAATACATATGCATGTCTTTCGCTCCCGCTGTCTCCCTCTCTCTGTCTCTCCCCCTCTCTCTCCCTCTTTCGTACTACTTGAAAAATTATTGTTGTTATTGTTAATGCTGTTGTTTCATTCATTTGGCTTGTTTGTACAGACTCCGCTGCTGCCTCGCTCTACCCTTCTCTGTCTCTCTCTCTCTCTCCGTCTCGCTCTGTCTCCCTTCAGGCAATTGCTCTCGTGCAGTAATTCATTTTATTGATCAAATAAACATTTGCTACACATTTCGATAAATTAAACACCACGCGGCAGGGCGTAACGCCAGCAGCAGCAACAGAGGAGGCAGAGGCAGTAGCAGCAGCAGCAACAGCAACAGCAGCAGCAGCGGATCAATGCCGCGCTTTCTATTCATAAAAACTAATTGCACTTGTTGCTCCTCTGCCTTCGGCCCCTGCTCTGGCTGTCTCTGCCCATTGTGTGCCCTCTCGATTGGGGGCCATGTGTTCGCCGGACGCGTGCGTCACACGCTGAAGATTAACATTTCGCACTTATAAAATCCCGATACGCATAATATTTGTATAAATAAGCATAACTCATTAGCAGCGCCGCTCGGCGAGCGCTCATTGGGAAAATCGACAGAGCAAATGCAATCGAATCAAAAGTAGTGTAGAGAGTTTGGAGTCCAAATTTGGGCGTGTATCGGCATCTGAGATTTTATTTTATAGCCAGTTCAAATTTGTTGAGAAACTGATATAATAATATATTAAATACAAATATGTGATAATCACTTACACATAATTAAAATATGTTTAGAGTCTGATATACTTATAAATCATATATGATATAATAAATAGATTACTAAGTAAGTGATTTTTTTCTAGATTATTTCAGAGTCTTTTAAAATTTAATTGGTTTTTTAAATAAGTAAAATACTACTTAGAATGCAACAAAAAATATTCATATAGCTGTAAGGAACTTTATTTGCATATATTTTTGCTAGCTTTTTCACTTTGTATAAACGTTATCTCTAGTTTACGCAGTATACTTAAAATATTGCATAGATATGTTTGTAATTTGTGCAATAATTTAATTTATAAATTTATTGCTTAGTTTTGAGTAGGGTATTTGCAAGTCAGGTATGCATGCAGCTGCTTAAAATCTTATCTAAATAGTTATGGGAGTATGGTAGCATTTTAAAGCAGTTTTTAAAAATTTTTCAAAAGCTTTCTCTTCACTTTACGCAGTGTACCTAGAAATGTGCACAGTGCTGTATGATTCCCATTGATTTGCAAGCTCTGCGCCCATTTGCAATTAACCCTAGAGTGCCGCTATCGAATTTGGACACTTGGTTTCTTATTACGCCACGTTGTTATTGTTACTGTTGTTGTTGCTGCTGCTTGCGGAAAAGCAAACAAAAGGCAAGACGAGAGCTTCTGCTGTTGCTGCACACACACACTCACACACACACACACCGTTATGCAATTGGCCTGCAATCTCTGCTTAAATTCCGTTGGCCTGAACGCTGTTGTTGCCGGTTGTTGTTGCCAACTGCAAACTGGCAAGCGCGGCTTCATTAACATTTGCTTCTCGTTGTCGTTAGCGGCCAAATATAGCGTAGTCGTCGTCGTCGTTGTTGTAGTTGTCGCCGCCATCAACCTGCTGCCATTCATAAAAAGTTGGCATCGGCGGCTTATACAACTCTTTACGGACTTGCAGGTATTCCTACCTCTTGGCTTTGCTATTTGTGTTTGTCTGATTGTTGTTGCGGTTGCTGTTGCTGTTGGCTTGCTATGGGTGCCCACACACACACACACATACAACACCCGCAACAACGCGGCGCGTTTCATTCATGCAAACAATTCCATTTTTTCCAACAGTTACTTTTTTCCTTCTTCTCTTTTTTCTTCTTTTATGAATGAAAAATTGCACAAAAAAAATACGTAACAGGCGGGCGACTCGACGCGGAGTCTGTTTGTCTGTCCGTGACGTTTTTCCTTCATGAATGAAAAATTGTGCAGAAAAAACCCGAAGCGATTCAAAGCAAGCGCAAAGAAATTGAGTTAATCACAGCGCTAACTGAATACCCTACCATGTGCAGGCTGATCTTTGGGCCTTTGCATAGCGTAGTTATTTTGGCGAAAGTCGATTTTTCCAACTTTTTTAAATTATATATCAAAATCTTACTGTCCATAATACTTTGAGTTTAGTCAAAATTGGCTTACTAGAACTTATAAATCGAAAAATTTGTTCCCAATACTGCAAATACAGTTTTTGCGAGTAGGTGTTCGAATTTCAGTGAAGTCGCATAGCTTTTTTATTTTTTTTTTATGCTTAATTCCAAAAATAAAATATAATAAGACTAGATATAATTAACTAGACTCATTACAGTTCCTTCTTCACATACCAATTTTAATGAAATCGGAGAACTATAAATCCTAAGCAACTTTTTTTTTAAAAAATTGCTAAATTTAAATAAAAGTGGAATTAATTAAAGTAAAAGTGGAATAATAAAGGTATATTTAGAAGTCTTAATCTTTGTTAATTATGTGATATAGTTGTCTCAGAGACAATAGGCAATCTTTTGCGGTTCTTATATTATACCAATTTCAAAGCAATCGGATAAGCTGCCATAGCTATAATCGGTAGAAAATTGAGATTTTTAAAAATATATTTATATAAATTGTAAAATCTTAAAATTTAATAACTCAGTTGCATATATATAGTAGCGTATCGCTTGAATTTTTTTTACCAACATCATTATCAAACGCTACGTTTTAGTCTTTATAGCATTGTGCCTGCAGTGTGGCTGTTCTGTTCGCCTACGCTGTTACAGTGCTGGCCAAAAAGTTGGTAATGCCTGCACTGGTGAGGGTATGCGCTTGAGTTTGTCTGGCTTAATGCAGGTATTTGGGCTGTAAATGTAATTATGCAGCAATCCGCTCTCAACTAGGCATTGTTGTTGCTGCTGTTGTTGTTGTTACTTTGGCCATAATTGTATGCCGCAATGTTGCCACTTGCGCTGCGGGCGTCGACGTCATTGAATGGCAGTTAGATAGGCAGCCAGCAGCTGGGGGTACACACACGCACACACTACAGTAGGCTGATGTGTGGATGCGTAGGTAATGTAATGCACCTATGCATTTTAATTGAAAGTCAACACACACACACACACACACTCGCACAGTGGGCTTTCGCAAGCGTAGAGACGCCGAGTCGGTCATGCTCAGCGTTGCCAACGATTTGTAATCGAGACGCAGTTGCATGCAAATATGCGAATGTTATGGCAACGCGCGATGGGGTAACACGCCCACAACGCTCTGCGAAATCCATAGAATGAAGTCAACAAGAAGAAGCAGCAGCACCAGCAGCAGCAGTAGTAGTCGTAGAGCAATGCGAGTAATTGGCCTGCTCGCACTTCCCAGAGTAATTGCAGTCGGTGTGGCCTGCTTTGCTGCGCAATTTGTTGGCCGCAGCGCGACATTAAAACCTTTCTAAACGCAAAACAGATGGCGCAGTCCCAGTCAGTGTTGCCATTTTAGCCATTTTGTAGCTAGATCTAGCCGTTTTCTAAAATGTATTGCAAATTTTTTGTTTTAGCAATTTTTAAAAAATTTTATTTTATTTTAGTTATGGTTACTTAAAGTAACATCGGAACTTGAATTTATGCATATCTTTTGAGTCTTTAACAAATTATATTTTATTATAGTTATGGTTAAAGTATTTATGCAGAGCTCAGTTTACAGCTGTAAAATTTCTTATTCATTATTAAATGGTAAAAAAAGAAATACTATTTGTGGTATTGAAAGGAACTCGGAAAAGGAAACTTTTCTATTTTTGGCTTAAAATAAAAGATCTATTATTGCTGTATCTCTTTTTAAAATTTCTAGATATGTGCAGAAAAATTATCTCATTAATTGCTCAATTGTTTCCAAGCACAATTTTTAGTGCTTTAAAATTTATTTTTATTCGCTTACTATAAAAAATACAATTTTTGGCATTAAATCGGTTACGGTTCCAATTTAATTATTTTTTAAATTTGGCTTAACAAAAAGTAAAATATATAAATATAGCTCTGTTTTAAATATTTGCACTTTCAGAATTATTTAAAATGTAATTTCATTTGAATTTTTTAAGTTAATGTAGGGCAAGAATAATATAATTCTCTTCTTATAGTATATTATTTTTGAAACAATATACCAAAAACTAGCAATTTCTGAAATACTGACAGCACTGCACTACCCCCTGACCCCTTGGCAGAGTATGTGCCACTTTTTCCGTAGAGGCGAAAACAAAACGAGAACAACAACAACAACAGCGTGACGTGTTGTTCCCGCCTGCTGCTGCTGCTTCGCCTTCAGCGAGGGTTTCATTCATGAATTGCTGCGCTCCACGAGCAGATGGAAAGTTGCTTTACGCCAGCCAAATCAACCCCCTCTCGCTTGCTCCCTCTCTCTCTCTCTCTCTCTCTGTCCCACTCTTGCTCGGTCTGCTGCCCGCCTGCTCTAGTATTTCGCTACTCTATGGAACGTTCGTCGTATTGCTGAATTTAATGAATGAATTTAATTTTGTGCGCTTTTTCTCATGTTTTGCGGTACACAAACACACAAACCACACACACACGGCAACAGCATTGAAAGAAAGAAAGGAAGGAAGTGCGCAAAGAAGCAGACAATGCCAACGTTTTCATTAATGCGACGTAGTTGCTGCCAAGAACAAAAAAATAACAGCAGCAGCCGCAATATCAAACAAGACGCATTAGCCAAAAGGGTTGTGCAGAAGCTTAAATACTCTACAATGGGATTTTACAAGCCATTCGGATTTTAAGGGAAAATAATTGTGATTAAAATGTGATGGCTAAAACAAAAACGTTAGCTAAAAGAGTTGTACAGAAGATTGAATACCCTGCAAGTATATATAATATAGTGCTATATGATACTGATTTCAATCTCAGTCTAGTTAATTTCTAAGAACATTGAAAAAATGCTTATATAGAACTAAACACCATACGATTAACTTGAAAGCTATGCTATGCTAAATTTATTTTTTTTAAAGTGTAGAAACTTGCTGAAGACTCCAAGTGAATTGAAAAAGCGGATATATTTAATCCCACGACAGATCAAAATTGAGAAATATTTAAATCAAGATAACTACTGCCAAGAGCTACTAAAATAATTTAGCCAAGCCTTGCCAAGTCAGAAAGAGAGTTGAAAAGAGTGATTTTTATCTGGTAGCTTTATAATGACATATTTAAATTAAAACATATACTCGTATAATGGAACACTTGATAAATCGAGTCCCTTGACTCGTTCTCCAAGAGCTACTGCTCGTTATTGACTGTTACTAAAATTGGAAATGCACTTAAGCTCTATAATAAATTTTAAAAAGCAAATTTAAGTTTGCTAGAACTAAAAAATTGTATATATGGTATAATACAATTGACAAATCAAATCACCCCTTAGGGAAAGGGTATTAAACAGAACGAGTCAGTCTAGCGAGTACATGAGTAAATGAATGAATGAGTAAATGTTCATACGAATAAATGAAAACAAAACAAAATAAAAAGAACCAACAACAACGGAAGTAATTCTTCCTGCATCATACACACACACACACACACACAATGGCAGTTTGAAGAGCTTATTGCTTAATTTTCATTCATAAACACGTTGCGAGCGCATTTGTAATGAAATCAACAGCGCGGCCCGAAAAGGAAGTTGGCCCGAAACGTAGAAGATAATAGAGATATATAGTAGTAGTATATGTAGATGTGCTGCATACAAGAACGGAAGTCGAGCGGAACGTGCAGACCTCAAAGGCATTTCGACGAGGTGTTGCCATAGGCCGCTCTCCCCACGATATTGATAGGCACGCACCGGCACCGACGCGTCAGATAGAACGTTGCTGGGATTATCTCTGTAATGGACTTTAAGTTCGTTTTCAACTCTTAATTGACTTCCGCGAGCAGGTCGAAGCAGGCATGGCTATGGCAACGCCCTCAATTCGCGCTGACCTCGTGCGTGGCGCAGTCTTGACGTCAGAGCGAAAAGGTGTGACCTTTCAACTTCGTTGTCGTCGTCGTCGTCGTTGTCGTATTTTCTAATTAGCTTTGCATTTTTTCCCCCTGTTCGACTCGCTTTCCCTCACTCTGCCACCCACAACAATTTGGGAACTTTCGCTGCGTCAGCAGCATTTGAAATTCGATTATGCCTGAAGTGAGAGAAGCGCGTTTCAATTCGATTCGATTCGATTGTTTTCGCTTTTCGGTTGCCATGTGGCGAATTTGTCGCATTTCGCTATCACTTCCGTTCGCCATTTTCAGCATGCAATCGTGCCCCACTGCTGTTGTGATTGTTGGAACCACCTCCCTCCCCCCACGCACACACTCACTCACTCTACACCCTACAATTACAGCCATTATCTTTCTCTACGCTGTCGCACGGCCTGCAATTGCACACTGGCAACAATAAACTTCCGATTTGATATAATAAGTCGGCGATTATCAGCGGAACTGCTTAAAACTGAAAATACTATAATGAGAACCCAGCTGCAGTTTTAATATATTATAATATTCGATATACTTGGTTATTTCCGGTTCGAAATAAAATATCGGACAATCGATAAAGTGAAAAAATAGTTTTGAGTACTAAGTTTAGTTTTACTAACTGCTATAACTGCTTAAAAGTGAAAATACTAGTATGAGAACCCAGCTGCAGTTTTAATGTATTATAATATTCGATATATTTGGTTACTTCCGGTTCGAAATAAAAAATCGGACAATCGATAAAGTGAAAAAATTGTTTTGAGAATTAAGTTTAGTATTAATAGCTACTTTTATTATTATTAGGTGGCACTACAACCCATTTCGGGTTTTGGCCGACCTCAGCGTCTCCCTCCAGGCGCCTCTGCTCCTCGCGCGCCTCCTCCAGTTGGAAATACCCAGTAGACTAAGGTCCTTCTCCACTTGGTCCTTCCAACGGAGATTTGGTCGTCCCCTTCGTCGTCGCCCATAGTCGACCCTCGCTTCGAATACCTTCTGAGCTGGAGCTTCTTCATCCATACGCACAACGTGGCCGAGCCAGCGCAGACGTTGTATCGTGATGCGCCGGACCACGTCCACGTCGTCGTACAACTCGTACAGCTCGTGGTTCATCCGAATGCGAAAGTCGTCCCCAATCCGAACGGGACCGAAGATCTTGCGAAGAATTTTTCTCTCGAACACCCCAAGCGCTGCTGCATCCGTCTGTGAAATTACCCATGCTTCTGCGCCATATAAGAGCACGGGCAGGATGAGTGTCTTGTAGAGTGTTAGTTTTGTTCGGCGAGAGAGGTCTCTATTGCACATTTGCCTACTCAGACCAAAGTAGCACCTATTGGCAAGTGTGATTCTTCGCTTGATCTCCAGGCTGACGTCATTTTTGGTGTTAATGGCGGTGCCAAGGTACGTGAACTCCTTGACCACTTCGAAGTTATAGCTGTCGGCTACCACATGGGAGTCTAGGCGCCGCGTCTCCCTGCTTGTCGACAGCATATACTTCGTCTTGCCCTCGTTTACCGCCAAACCCACTTTTGCTGACTCCTTTTCGATAGCGGAGAATGCAGCAGTGACATCACGCTTGCTACGGCCAATGATGTCAATGTCATCGGCGTAAGCAAGGAGCTGGACACCTTTATAAAAAATAGTGCCAGATCGATGAACACCGGCTTTCCGCAGAACCCCTTCCATCACGAAGTTGAAGAGGTTGCACGACAGAGGGTCGCCTTGTCTGAAACCTCGAACGGTATTAAAAGGTTCGGAGAGGTTCGCTCCTACCTTGACAGAGCTGATGGTGCTGCTCAATGTCATCCTGCAAAGACGTATCAGCTTTGCAGGAATACCGAACTCAGACATGGTGGCATATAGGCTTCCCCTCGTCGGGCTATCGAATGCAGCTTTGTAATCGACAAAAAGATGGTGTGTGTCAATTCCATTTTCGTGGGTTTTTTCCAGGATTTGGCGCAATGTGAAGATCTGGTCTATGGTGGATTTACCAGGTCTGAAGCCGCACTGATAAGGTCCGATCAGTGTGTTGGCATACGGCTTCAGTCGTTCACATATAACGCTCGACAGGACCTTGTATGAGATGGTGATCAGGCTGATTCCCCGGTAGTTGGCACATATCGTCGGGTCGCCTTTCTTCAGTACAGGACAAAGGACGCTGAGATTCCAATCGTTGGGCATGCTTTCTTCTAGCCATATTTTGCACAAGAGCTGATGCATGCACCTTATCAGCTCTTCGCCGCCGGCCTTAAACAACTCTGCAGGCAGTCCATCAGCACCGGCTGCTTTGTTGTTTTTGAGTCGCGTAATCGCAACTCGGACCTCGTCATGGCTAGGTAGTGGTATATCCACATTGTCGTTGATTGGTGGTATCGGGCTGTTTCCTCCATCGGCGGGATTGGTGCCGTCATCGCCTGCTAGCAGCTTGGAGAAATGCGCCCTCCATAACCTCAGCGTGCACTGCGTATCTGTAACCAGATTTCCATTATCGTCTCGACAGTTAGATGCTCCGGTCTTGAAACCTTGTGTCAGACGGTTGACTTGTTGGTAAAATTTTCGAGCATCATTCCTGTCTTGCAACACCTCAAGTTCCTCGCACTCTCGCTTTTCTTGCTCCCGCTTTTTCCGTCTGAAAAGTCGCCTCTCTTCCTTCCTTTTCTCCCTGTAACGTTCACACGTGGCTCGCGTTGCGCCAGACTGCAGCTTTTTTCTGTAGGCGGCGTTTTTTGCCGCAGCTGCGACGCGACACTCCTCGTCATACCATTGGTTCCGTGTGGGAGGGCGCTTGAACCCAATGGCTGTTTCAGCAGCAGCTCGCATGGAGTGGGATATGTGCGCCCAGAGTCCGCCAGCGTCAACAGGGTGAGGGGAAGGTTGGAGGAGCAGTTCCGAGAGGTGAGTGGAGTAGGCCATTGCTGTCCGTTGTGATCGCAGCTTAGTGACGTCAAGCTTTCGTTGCGTGATGGGGCGTATGTTTTTCGCACGGCATAGCCGCATGCGTATCTTGGCTGCGACAAGATAGTGGTCCGAGTCTATATTGACTCCACGAAACGTACGCACGTCCATCACGCTTGAGGCATGCCTTCCGTCTATCACAACGTGATCAATCTGGTTGCGCGTTTTTTGATCAGGGGACAGCCATGTGGCCTTGTGGATGTCGAGGTGTTGAAATCTGGTACTACTCACTACCATGTTTCGCGCCGCGGCGAAGTCAATCAGCCTGAAACCATTGTTCGAGGTGGTCTCATGGAGGCTGAATTGGCCGACGGTGCGGTCAAAGATGCGTTCGCGCCCAACCTTTGCGTTGAAGTCCCCGAGGATGATCTTCACGTCGTGGTTTGGGCAGCGGTCGTACGTGTCCTCGAGTCTCGCGTAGAACGCATCCTTAACAGCATCGTCCTTCTCCTCCGTCGGGGCGTGCGCACAAATTATGCTAAGATTGAAAAATCTAGCTTTGACGCGGATTGTAGCCAGCCGTTCACTCACTGGAGTGAAATTGGAGACGTGGTGGCGAAGTCTCCGGCTTACTACAAATCCGCATCCAAATTCGCGCCTCTCCGCATGGCAGCTGTAGTAGATATCACAATTTGCTCGCTTGGAGCAACCTTGTCCTGTCCATCTCATTTCCTGGATGGCGGTAATGTCAGCCTTTAATTTTTCGAGGGCATCCGCCAGTTGGATAGAGGCACCTTCCCAATTAAGAGTTCGGACATTCCAGGTGCATATCCTTAAATCGTAGTCCTTTTTCGTTTTGCGGTGGTCGTCATCATAAGGGGGGATCCTTTCCGAGGCTTTCGCTTTGGTTTTCCTTGGGTTTTCTTTTTCCGAGGCGGGTTCCAAACCCTGCGCTCAACCATTTAAAGTCCTGGTGACCCGCTGCACACATTAGCTCACTATCTAGCGGATGCTAAGATAGTTACCCAGGAGGTGCCACGAGGAGGCTGTGTGTCAACTTGCAATCATTCGTAGACAGAGATCGCACTGGCGGTCGCCAAGTTGACCGCGATCAGAAACTTTACTCTGTACGAATGAAGCCGAACCATCCCCATATTAATAGCTACTATAAGTGCTTAAAAGTGAAAATACTAGTATGAGAACCCAGCTGCAGTTTTAATATATTATAATATTCGATATACTTGGTTATTTCCGGTTCGAAATAAAATATCGGACAATTGAAAAAGTGAAAAAATAGTTTTGAGTACTAAGTTTAGTATTAATAGCTGCTATAAGTGCTTAAAACTGAAAATACTATAATAAGAACCCAGCTGCAGTTGCAATATATAGCTCTACAGTATTTAAATATTAAAGTATTTGATATATTTCGTTATTTCCGGTTCGAAAAAAGAAATCGGACAATCGAAAAAGTGAAAAAATATTGTTTTGAGAACAACATTTAGTATTAATAGCTGCTATAACAGTATTTATTTTTTTATTATATACTATATTTTTCATATTCTTCTTATTCATATACTCTTCGATTTAATTTAATAGTATTTTGTAGTTATTTTTATTCTTTCAACTCGATGTAATGCTAGATATATATCCAACGATTATTATAGTGGCTTTTTAAAAGCGAAAAAACTATGCGGAGAAGTTTTAGTATTAATATATAGACTCAGCTACAGTAATATATATGCTATATTAACTTTTATCATCGCTGTAATAAGAACCAAATTTGAGTTATCAATTATAGTAATAAGTTATGCATCTTCTCATAATACCATATAATATAATTCCGTTCTATCTTTCTCTTACAGTACTCGGCCATTCGCATTGGTCCCGTTGTCAAGCGTGATGTGATGAAGGCGTCGACCATGCTGGAGCATGAGGCACAGTGAGTAATCGTTGAGTTTAGTCGAGAGAAAGTCCAAGAATTTAATCAGTTAGTCGAAGTAGCAGTCACAGTGGTGCAGTGGCAAGCAAACAGCAGCTGCAGCTGGTCTCGTCGGCTCAGCTCAGCTCACATATCATTATTATTACATTGTAGGCCTTCGTCATGCACTCTTAAGAAGCTGGTCATTTCGCAACGATTCAATTTTATTGCAGCTTAAGTTTATTAACACGACTCTCCCAGCCGCCTCCATGCATCCCAGAACAAAAGACTGGGCGGCGCTTTGAAGTGTGTGTAGTGTTTGTGTGTGTGTGTGTGTAGTGTTTGTGTGTGTGATAAAGCCGACACGAGCTGTGGCTCTGGCTGTGGCTCTGTCTCTGGGTTAAGTGATTCATTTAGCGGCAATCAGAAAATGCACTTCCCAGCCAGAGCCTGGCTCGGCGATCCTCATGATTTATTATACGATATGTGCATGCAGTAGTAGTAGTATATATGGCGGGGCACCCTTTGGTTTCGTCTTGACGGCGGCTTTATCTCATTAGAGTCTGTTTTGCCGTTAAGTGCTGGAAATGAAATCCAAATAGCCAGAGCGCTCTCCAGCGCTCTCTTCCTGCCGTCCGCTTAGCTCACTCCCCCTAGACCCTAATGACAAGTTTCCAATTGCAGCGGCAACTATTTTCGTGCTCTGCTTGGCAGCAACAAAGCGACGTTGATACAGATACAGATACGGCTGCTGATACAGATACAGATACAGATGCAGATGCAGATAGATAGAGATACATTTACAATTCGTTCGGCCCACACAATTCGAGTACGAGTGCTGCGCTCAAATTACTGCGTCACATGCGAAAAACTACAGCAACAATAATAATAACAACAACAAAATAGAAATGTGCGGCTTTCAGATACATTTGTATCTGCATATCTACGCCCATGTAATAGACGTGGCGTTTCCGCTGCCGAACATTTCCGGCCCTTGCGCATGCGCAGCCATTTGAGTAATATATGATTGCTTTTAAAGCCGCCCATTCCGCCCATTCCCCACCCCCCACAGGCCTCCGCTGCTCGTACTGTGGAGTGCGCCGTCAAGTGCCGCGTCCGCGTATGCGTATCTTACAGATACTCGCCACTCGCCTCGCTATAAACTCAATATTACATTTTTACTATGTGTTGCCGTTTATTTATTGATGATTCTTACGCGCGCAGAATTTTAATACCCTTCACCCAGTGGCAATGCCTTAAGTAGGGTATATTCGCTGTCATATATTTCTAAATGCACTTCTATATTTTAGTCATATATTTAAAAAATTGTTTAATTTTTTAAAACAATTTTGGGTATTTAAAAATCAAATTTCTGCTTCTATTAAAAGTTTTTAATTGTTTTAAATTATAAAATCGCTAGATTCACCTTTAAATTGGTCACTTAACGCGAAAGTTAGGCTCAAAGCTAACTGTTAAAAAAGTGAAGAAATGCCCCTTGTAACTCCAGGGTATGCAAATGCGTAGCATAAGCTGTTCTTTCCACATAATTCACAATACATGGAAAAAAAAACTCCATAAAAATTAGCTTTTTACGCTGCAGGTGATCATGAGAGTGTTTTAATAGCCTCCTTGACTCAAGATGACGGCGACGCTGTCCTTGTCCGTCCACATTTATCTCGCCATATGCGCAATAAAACCTTTGACTGTTTTGATGTGTATCTTAACACTGCAGAGGGTAGCATAAAACTCAGCCACCCAATGAGACAGGCATGAAGCATGAATATGCCATTTAATAATTTATTTACAGTCTGTATTTATATTGACAAGATCGATCGTATGAACACTTTTCGATGATTCCAGTTGAGAATTGACCACTTAAGCTTCGATTTGATTGCCAAAACTTTCGAGTATCGCATTATTCGTGGGTCCTTCCTGTCGCCATTTCGACGCGCGACTGTCGACGATCAAACGATCGCACGTAGCGATTTAATGCCATCTGCTTCCTGTGCCCCAGCGATCATCGAGCTTAACGCACAAAGAATTGGAGAAAATGACATCGTTGTCTGCAGCTCAATTATCAACGCGCTTCCTGGTTTTCGGTTAGCTTGCCCCAAGTGGCGGTGGCAAGATCATTAGCTCCAAGAACATTGATAATAATGATTACACTCTTATCATTATTAGTAGTAGTAGTAGTGTTCTTAATATTGTTTGGCTACTTCAATTTGTTTGGCTTTTAATTGTCTTAGCCGTAATTACTAATCCAATCTCTCTAATTGTATCTTCTACGAACTGAACAGATATGCAACGATCTTGGCATTCGATGTGAAAGTGGAGCGCGAGGCGCAGGAAATGGCCGATTCGTTGGGTGTTAAAATATTCCAGGCGGACATTATCTATCATCTGTTCGACAAGTTTACCGCCTACCGCGAGGAGCTGAAGGCCAAGAAGCGCGAGGAATTCCGCTCCATTGCTGTCTTCCCCTGCAAGCTGAAGGTGAGTTGAGAAACAGATAAAATTAAATATGGCATAGAAGTACGAATAAAATATATATAGCATATAAAGCAACTGTACTTAGTAGTTGCTTTCGTAGAGCATTCAAGCTTCGTCGCGATCAGTGCGCATCTATCTACGATCGAAACGTAATTACCCCAAAAGCTACAGGTGTAAAACGCAATCAAGTCGCTTGTGGTTGCTGCAAATGCTGCAACTTCAGTGACTCCAGCTGTGCCGCTTGTCCCTCGAGCTGGGCTAATGATGCATGCAGCTCGGCCCGGCCCGGGCCGGACCGTCGAGCGATTAAAGCTCGTTGTCCGTGGCCAAGACGGACAGACAGAGATGCTGCACGTCCACACTTCCTGCTCAAATAATGTTAAAATAGCGTATTTGATTTATAGCTAATCATTAGGTTAGACTCGGGAGTCGAGCTGGCTATTCTAGGCATCGTAGTCGCAGTCTCCCACTGTGCCGTTAATTGGACACATAGTACTCAGCTGTTGCTTGCCGCTGGGACTAACCTCGCTGGCGTTGTTTAGTTAAGTTATTAACTTGCCCCATCTGCCTGCACTGCCGCCCCCTGGCTACCTTTTTATACCAGATACCTAGTGAAAGGGTATATTAGTTTTTTGCAAGTGTATGCAACTGGTAGAAAAAGGCGTCGTAAATTATGCAAAATAATAAATAAGATCTCAGAGATCTCAGCTAAACCAAAAGCTAAAGATATCAAATTTGGCATGAAGATATAATATATAGCTGCATAGCCTACGCCGATAAAATATAGTGTAACAGGTGCAGCGTCTACGAAATACGCTATTTTATATTTTAGTAAAGTTAAATATTAAGAAACGTTTTTTTGCTTCTTATTGAAAGTGCTTAGAAGCTACCATAATGTACTGCAAGTTTTTAATACTTACAAGATTTTGTAGCGTGCAAATTGGCTGCACGGTATCTAACAGTCGAGTGCTATGAACTGTAGTTTGCTTTCTAGTTTCTAGTTAGCTGCGCTCGTTTCGCTGTCTTCGTCCGTTAGAGCTTAAATTAGTCCAAAGACTCATTATAAGATCTTAAGTAGAGATGCCAGTGGAGGGAAGACAATGTAGATTCACATATATAATCACAATCAGGGTCTGTTTATCTCGAGCATTATTAGTTAAAAGTGTTACGGAACCCCTGATCAGGGCAGGGCACTTAACTTCAGCAGAAGCTGATTAGCTGCTCCCATCGTACATCTATCTAGCATATTATAACCGTGCGTTATTTAAAAAGTCGTTAAGATACCTTACCTTACCTTGGCTTAGGCCTGGGAAACTATCATTACCATCAACAGCTTTAATATCGAAGATCTCTGATACAATTTCTTTTCTCTCTCTCTCTCCCTCTTTCTTTTGCACAGATACTGCCACAATTCATATTCAACAGCCGAGATCCGATCGTCATGGGCATAATGGTGGAGAACGGCATAGTCAAAGTGGGCACGCCGATCTGTGTGCCGAGCAAAGAGGTAAGTGGAGAAGCGGGGGAACGCTAGCAAATATTTAACTATTTTGCGAGAGTGCCACAAAAGGTTCATTCAATGGCGATGCATTGTACAAGTAGTAGATCCATCGCAGGGTCGTCTTCCTCCCTGCAGCGATTTCCTCTCTCTAACTATTGCGACTGCGACTGCGACTTTGCGCACAATGAACATCCTTGTCTTTGGGCCTGGGCCTGGGCATGGGCATGGGCTCTTCAAAAGCGTGTCAAGTATCTAGATACAACGCGCGTGTGTATGTGTGTGTGCGTGTGTGTGTGTGTCTGCAAGGCAAGGGCCCATCTTTATAAACTGCGTCATTCTGGCGCTGGATATGTTTGGTTTGTATCCAACGCGGGCCTCTCGAGGCTTTCGCTTTGGCTGTGTTGACACAGGTGCGTGTTGTGTCTGCTCCTCCTTCAGTCACTCGCTCGGTTTATTGTTTATTTGCTCTCAAAATGCTCTCGTGCTGCAATTGCCGGGCAAAACATATACATAAATATACGTTTACATTTACTACGCGCGCCTGCGTTCTTCATTCTGCAAACTTCTGAAACTATCATGAGATCGCAGAAGAATAACTCGAGAATCTCTGAAGAAGTTGATGGGGCTCGGCTACATTTTGAGCGAGCTTTGAAATTATATTAATAGAAATAATAATAATAATAAAAATAAAATAAAATATAATCTCGTAATA
This sequence comes from Zaprionus bogoriensis, assembly GCA_035046045.1. NCBI lineage: Eukaryota > Metazoa > Arthropoda > Insecta > Diptera > Drosophilidae > Zaprionus > Zaprionus bogoriensis. Next base: position 1,311,815 of record JAWNOI010000145.1, read on the forward strand.
GATTTTTCAATTTATAAAAAAAAATAATTGAGATTTTGAGCTTATACCAGGCAGAACATTTTAATATGCATATATCCCTATGCATATAAAAATGAGAATGACTCAACTTCATGTTGAGCTGCACATAAAATTAAAATAATAAATTTCCATTTCATCGATCGCTCGTAAAAAAAAAAATAAAAATAAAAAACAAACAATCAAAAGTTGCTCGAGAGTTTGTCTCAAGTAAAGGATGTCGAGACGCAATTATTGTCCTTCCGTTTCGCAACAATTTATGCGAAGACATGTCCTGTTTCCCGTCATCAGGCACAGCCAGAGACAACAATAACTGTTTCCTTTTGCCACAAACTGAAGACCAGCAACAACAACAACGACAACTTGACTGGCTACCACTGCGTCAAGAATCTTCTGCAAAGGGTTTCGCCCCGTTTCGTTCTCTGCGCTTGACTTTTGCCAGGGCGATCGCGCTCGGACGGTCCCCCGGCAGCCCGGCAGGGGCAATCTCTTGCTCTCTCGTTTGCTGGTCTCTGGCTGCCTGGCGGACCGGCTGACTGCCTGCCTGGCGGACTGGCTGGCTGGCTGGCTGGTTGGCTGCTTGGATTCATTGGCAATTATAACTTCCTCAATTATCCAGCGGAGCGCAGCTAAGCTGTGCGCTTCCCGTCATTCATCGTCATTCTTTTTAACATTTTCCTCCTTTTTTTGCAGCTCTCTTGAAAGTATATTAATACAGATTTTGTGCACTGTCTGTTGGCCACACGAAATACCCTGCACATGTTGAGACTTAGTGCAGATTTTTAGCGCCTTTGGGCAGCAGATACTCTGGCATATTTGTTTGTTATTGTTTGGCAAATGTTTAAGCTAGTTTCTGCTTGCATATCGCACACAAAATACCCTGCACGTGCAGAGATATTTTTTAATCTTTTAAGAGCGCAGATTTTTACGCATTTGTAGCTTTTCTATTTCTCTCGATTGAATTTATCGTTTCATCAAGTTGTACTTTTAAGCCTGCAGGGCTTAAGAAATACCCTGCACATTTGAAGAATTTTTAAACAGAAACAGAACTTACTTTTACGATATTTGTATATTTTATGTTATTCTAGAATTTATTGGTAGTTTCGCCAAGTTTTACTTCAAAGTCTGCAGAGCTGGGAAAATATTCTGCTCATATAGAAAAATTACGTAGAATTGCCACACTCTTGGGCTAAAGATACTCTCCCGTGTCCGTATCTCTTGTTTGCACTAGAAATCTACTTGCAGCTGAAATACCCGGCATGTATAAAATGAAACATATAGATAGAATCCAGGGATAGATTTTTAACACTCTGTATCTTTTTCCACTTCCTTTGCATTCAGTCATAGTTCGATCTGTATTATCCTATCTACATTGGTAGCTCATCATTCTGATCGCTGTAGCCGAACCTGCTGTGTCTCTGCCAGAACATATGAGCCCCCAATCAACTCTACTTTAGATGTGCACGTTGTTTCTGCCGAAGAATGCCCAGTGTAGAGTTTTGTCGTTGTTGCTCTCGTTGTTGTTGTTGTTGTTGTTGCTTTGTCGCCAATGTTGTCGGTTGTTCTTGTTGTTTTTGTTTTTTTTTTTTTTTTTCTTTTCCTTCGACTCGCGATTTCCGTTGACTTCGATGGACTCGCACAAGGGGTCCAACTTCCTTTAAAGCGACTGCTGCTGCTGCTGCTGCTGCTGTTGCCTTCGACTGGGGCCTTCTGCGCGTGCGTGTCAGTCGATCAGTTTGCCAGCCTGCCTGCCTGCCAGATGGCCGCAGACCAGAGAGCGAGATCCCCCCGGTCCCCGCCATTGATTGCCTATATTAATTATATAATTAAATCTGTAATGACAGAGAGCGAGCGAGAGAGAGGGGCCTAACCACTTGCCAGCTCGATGCTTGGGCCCTTTGTTTCAGCGCCGCGTAATTGTTTGCTGCGTGCACGAGAAAACTTCCGTTCTCATGAGCAATACGACCAACTGTGCCCCCAAAAACCACTTCCACTTCCCGTTCGAGGCGAGGTCTGCTGTCTTTGGTTTTTCGTTGTTTCGCCTCTGCTCGATCGCTCGCCTGGTCATTTGCCCCGGGGCAACCCTTAACCCCGGGTCAATTGAGGTTCCAGCGCCGGGCTGCAAAGTGTCGAAGTGTGCAGAGTAATTCGATAAGGACAACAGTTGCTTGCGGCTAATGAGGGTAAACATCTTGCTTAACCCGCCGGTTCACGGGGTGACTGGAGGTTCAAGCTTCGAACCGAACCGGCGAACCCGAGGATTGATTACACATTGCACAAAGTTTTTAATTAAGCAAATTCTCCACCCTTTCGCAAGTGTGCGGTTAATGCAACTTTGATTTTAGTTTCCTTGCATTATATATAGAAATTTGAGCTTTTTACTGATTGGAAATTGTGCAGCCAAATCGATAGTTTCTCATTTAAAAGTCACGCGCTGGAGCTATACAAAATTGTGTCTTATATAAAATATATAAGTATATAAATGTCTTATATAAAAAATAGAAAAAAATATATAAGTATATATAAGTATATAAATATAAAAAATAGAAAAAAAATATAAATGCCGATCTTCAAAGCACATACTTTAAGCAAATCATTCTACTTTTTGATGATAGAGTCTGCTCGCTGAAGTACTCTAAACTTGACTGTACAGAAAGAACTAACTCCCATCTTTACCTATCGGAGAACTATCTATCAGTATAGAGGATTATATATATTTCAATATACATTCCACACTGTACTGTCTTTCAATATGGATTCTGTTCGCTGTAGCACTCTAAACGTACACTAAAGCTCTAATGGCGATCCTCACAGCTGGGCAAGCTTTCATCAGGTCTGCGGGCCAATTAAATTGAATTGTCTGTCTGTCGGGGCACTCGGTCAGGGTATTAAAACTTCGACACCCCGCAAATATCAGTTCTGTTTTGTTTCGCATTTGCTTCATGGACTGCATTTAAAAGCCGAACGGAAGTTGGAGGCGTTGCTCAGTGCCAAATCCGACAATCACTTGGCATATGGCATATGCTTTAGCATATACGCGTCTGTGTGTGAGTGCACACACACTTGGCATACACGCAGTCTTGTTGACTTCTTGAAGACGGTTATTAAAGCACGCAAAAAGCCGCGGCAGCCCGTAGAAAGCGAAATGCAGTTTCGTAAAGCCCGACGAACTAAAGCAGTTTTTCACGCTCGCATCGCTCGCTCGTTGCCTCAAGTCTTTGAAAGTATGTAAAAATGGTATGTTAGGTTTGTGCAGCTTTTTGTTTGTCCGTCTGTCCGTTTGCCTCTTTGAGCATACAAAACTCAGTTATGACAAGAGCTAGAAGAACCAAATTTGGCATGCAGCTAGCTGTATACCTTACGCCACTTTTGCTTATTTTAAAATTGTATTGTCAGGCCCACAGCACCGCAAAAAATTTTTTTGAATTTAAATAATTAGCAAAGTTTAATAGCTTTAATATTTTTGTTTGGCATGCTGATTGCTAACTATTATGTTGACCTACGCTGCAAATTTCAATCCCTTCGGACAATCAATAAATAAATTATGAAATAAATAACTAATTTTAACTAGTTAATTAATTTTAACTATATTAAAATGTGTTGATCAACTGAAATGTCTATACGCCTATGTAATCGCAATGGTATGCATGGTATTTATTAGTCGAGCACGCTCGCTTGGTTCGTTGTCTACTTGTTTTACATTTATTTTCGTTGTTTTGGACTACTGTCCGGACCGGGCCGGGCCGGGCCACTTGTTACTCGACAGCAACAGAGTGAAAGATCGAGTCGGCGATCGATCGATATCTTTAATAATTTCATTCATGCCTCGAGTTGTGTTTTCTGGCCGCGATAGTATGCGCACAAGTGTCGGGTGTGCGCGTTGTCGGCCGCCGCCGGAAATGAAAGCTTACTCAACGTGCTGCTGGTTTTTAATAATTAAATGCCAGCGGGCCTTTCAGCTTAGGCTACTCCCATAGCAGCAGCGGCAGCAGCAGCAGCAGTTGAAGTAGTAGCAGTTTCTCCCCTTTCGCGCCTCGTTGCCGCCCGCTTCGCATCTTTCTCCTGTACCCCTTTGTTCCATTCGCTTTTCAAGAAAGGGCGTCCCCCTGTCGAGAGAGCGCAGATCGCAATGCGCATTCACGTTTCAGGGCAAGAGACTTTGATGCGGTTCCCCGATTTATTAAGACCACATGGGCGTACGACGACTTCCGTTGTCGCCCAAGAGCGGCGGGGCTTTCCCCGCCCCGTTGAAGGCGATTGTGTATGCTATTTATAAAGCTGGGATTCGAAACTAGCAAAAAGAAATGCGGAATAACAGAAAAATTGCAGAGCTGAATTACTATAGATCTTAACTGAAGTGAGGCTTAACAAACGTTTAATAATAGAAAATTGAAGAAGTATTTAAAATTAGTATAGTTTTATTTTGAAAAAAGTGCTTTGCAATCAAAATTATATAATTAAACTTTTCTACAACAATACCACAGGCATTTCTAAAGCTTTAAAAAAATTCAGTTATTATTCAGAATTATTAAGAGTTTTTTATAGTACACTCGAAATTATAATTTCACTAAATATTAGGCAAAATTAGCATAATCATTTGTAATGCTTTAACAAATTGCACAATTATTCAGAATTATTTTTATTAGGAAAAAACTATTTTCAAACGAAATTATAATTTATTTATTATACAGAATGAGCACCGACAATTCCGATGTTTTAAAAAAGTTGCGTGATTAGAAATTTAAATTTATTATTATAATTATATTTAAAATTTCGATTAAAACTAGCAGACAGCATTCATTTTTTTGGCATTAGTCTGCACTTTTATTATGCTTATTTATTTTATTTTATAGTCAACTTTAAAATTTCTAGAAATTAACAAACAGCCGGAAAAACTATTCGGAATTTGAAAAATTCGCATTTTTAAATGAAACGGCAATTAAATATTTTTTATAATGACAGAATTGTGCTATATAACATTAACTAATCGAAATTGTGTATTTAAATATTGCATAAACATTTAGAATAGAATAAAAAGAGCATTAAAAGAAAAGCTGAGCAAGCAAAATTATAGAAAAAAGAAAAGGGTATTGCGTTTCGGCATGAGCAGCAACCTTTTTTTCGCTGCTCTTTGAAACATTATCAATGGGGAAACTACGTCGTATTTTCTGCGGAACTGTTAAGAACCCAAAGCGGGGACAGCGATACGTGTGCGACAAAGGAGTACTTTGAGTATTACGACAACAATGGAAGTGACACCGACAACAACAGCAGCAGCAGCCGCAGCAGCAGGGGAATAACTATAAGGCGATAGAAACAGCGTTAAGAGTCGGAACAAGTAATTATAGGGAAGCGAGGGGAGTGCAAAGCAGTTGCAGCTGAAGCGCTGCGGAAGCGGATTGCCGCAGCAGATGCGGGCTGCAATTTGATGCAGGGCAGGGCAGGGCAAAGCAGGGCAGAACGGAAGCAGCGCAACGGCAGAGCGGATGTGAATGCTTCCGCACGTAGACGAAGAAGGCATGAATGAGGCGAGTGTATGAATGAGTGAATGAATGAATGAATGAAAGATAGACAGAAGCATGAGGTAACCGCTCCAAATTCAAGTAAGCACTTAAACAGCAGAGCGTTACAGCAAGTCGGAAGTGGCAATAAAAGAGAGAGAGAGAGAGGGAGAGGGAAGAGCAGAGCAGAAGCCAGGAGCTGAGGCCCTGGGCAGGTGTGCCTAGTGTGTAGCAGGAAACAGCAGTAAATTTCATGAATGAAATGCGCGTAATTCACAGCAAAAGAAATTAAATACACAAAAAAAAAAAAAAAATTATTAATTTAAAATTAAAATTTTTAAAATAATTATAAAAACAATAAGCGCAATAAATATTTAAAGCGTGTAATGTAAAATGGAGCAAACAGACCATAAAAGCAACCAAGAATGACTGAAGCTATAAAAAATGTTTTCAAATCGCTTACACCAATACACACATATATGAATATATATATATATATATATATAGTCAACCATATGTGCGATGGATCTATATGGCATAATAAAGTGCTCGAAAATGGATTTGGGAATTTTCACTTAAGCTAAACATTTTGCACGTAACTGTAAGTGGAGCTGTAGCCGCTGCGTTGTATCTGCATGTGTGCCATGTATCTGTAGCTGTAGCTGTATCTGTATCTCGCGTCGTTTCATTCATAAAAATGCTTATTTCCTGTTGTTTGGCTAGGCGACCGCCTAGAGCGCTTCATGTTTCGAGTATAGTTTGCACAGTCATAAAAAAACACACACACACACGCACACACACTCATAAAAACAAACACACTGAAAGTCATTGAGGCTAGCGATAAGATAATAAAATCCGCTTAGATACGCGCTTTTTGCGCTCGCTCTGCCTGCAGCCCCTGCCGCTGCTGCTCCTCCTTCGCCTGTCTGTGGCTGTGTATCTATATATGTCTGCAGTGTGTGTGTGTGTGTGTGTTTTACTATGAAAATTAATAGCAACAACAAAAGAAATTAGCGTAATTAGCAAATTACTCGCCACACACACACACAGGCACAGCTTTTGGCTGCTCTTTGTTTCGCTTCGTATCGTTTGGCATTGTCGTCATATAGTCAGATCGGTCAGTCGGTCGGTCGGTCGGTCGGCCGACGTCGTCGTCGTCGCATTTCAGTTTCTTGGCCGGATATGCTGAATTTGCAGAAAAGGCGGAAAATGGCATAAATACTTATTTTGTTGGAGTGTGTGCTTCGCTTACACACGCGCTCCCAAAATAAATACACTTAATTGACGTTGCTTAATCGCAGCAGGGGGGCAGCGCAAGAAATACTATATACTATATATATACTAAATATATATAAAGGGCTGACAGTTTGTCTGCTGTGGCCAATTAGTTGTGGCGCTCTAAAAAGCTTGTGGTCAAAACTAAAACTGGCACTTGGCTCGCGGGTCATTGTACTTATGCCCAACACCAGAGCCACAGCAGTATCTCCGCTTATCTCTTAACTGAAACGAAAAACTCTGTTAAGTGTGAGTTATGGGCTTAACCTTGCACTAGAAACGCTTGCACAGCTGCGCTCACCTTGGACGCCTTTTGCATTTGGCCAAGCAGATGGCCAATTGGGTCGACTACAATATTTGGCTTATCAGACATTTGTGCAATTGCTGGCTTTGAGTCTCGAATTAGCCTTATTTTCATGCATTATTATGGTTTTGCACTCCAGCTGATAAATGTACGCGAGTATCTTTAAGTGTTTCCGATTTTGATAAAACAAAAAAAAAATAAAAAATAAAAAAAAAATAAGAAAATAAGAAAAAAAAATAAAGCCCTCAGTTGAATGATTTCTGCAACGCTGTGCGCCTTCATATTCTCCGCTCGTTATCAATGGCAGGCGCGCTGAGATCTTGCGGCCACCGTTGGCACTTTGCAGTCGCGCGTTGCACCCACCTGAGTTTGAGATACTTCAGTGTGGTGTGATGCCCACAGACTTCCTGTGAGTGAAAGAAAGCTCTTTGTGCCGGCCTCCTACGAGCTCTGCCGGTTGTCGCTTGTTGCTTGTTGGTTGTTGGTTGTTGCTTGTCGGTTTGGCGGTTGGCGGCACTGCAGACGACGTGGGCGTCGCTGCATTCACAGCGGATGCTAATGAGCATGACTAGACAGTTGGCCGATAGCTGGATACTTGGTTAGTTCGCTCTTGGCAACGGCAACGTGCTGCTGTGTCCGCAGCAAAGGTGTTGTTGTTGTTGTTGTTGTCGTTGTTCTTGTCCGTTGACAGCCCCCACCTAGTGCCGAGGCGTTTGCAGATGAGCTGCAACTGCAGCTGCAGCTGACTTTTTCGTCTTACCTGCACTGCTGTCTAATCTAAGCAAATGCCAGGCATTTTTTTTTTTTGCTTTCTTAGTTTCAAGTTCAATTACGCGCGAGTGTAGAAATACCAGAGGAAGTTCTAGTTTTTTTTTCTTTTTAATTTTATATATTAATTATTCGCTTTGAGCAGCACACACTTCTTCTCGCTTATGGCTATATCATGTTCTAGACTCTGCTTTAGTAGCTTTAAATGTATGGTAACTAATAAAATGCCATGTCTTCTGTTTTATCAGCCTGTCAAAAAATTAATTTCTCTCTCGAAGACGACTCTACAGCATGCTATAGTCTGTAACTCTGTTTTTTTTTTAGTTAAGCTAAGAAATACCAGAAAGTAGACTTATTTACTTTTATTAAAATAAAGTGTAATTTCGACATATTTTAAAAATTCCATAATAAATTATACATTCCATTTATTTTTATTTTTTCTCAATTTTCGTTCTTGAATATATTGTGCTATAGTCATTTTAAAGCAGTATATAATATAATTATAGCAAATATAACATCATAATTCAGTTTCTGCCAAATTTGGTTAGGCGTGCATATACTTTCCAAAAATTACGCTGTATTTTTCTCTAGGCATACATACTATGTCGGAATTACTCTCTACGTTCAGCTCAGTTTTATTAGTAGCAAATTAAATTTCGAGCTGGTATAGTAATACCTTAGAAAGTTCAAGATGCTGTTAATTTTCTTAAATAAAATGCAATATACTATTTTCTAATTTTTATAACTTTAATTATTTGATGATATGAAAATCTTTATGGATTCTGATTAGTTTTTTCAAGCTACGTATTAATAGCTTAGATACAGCAACGTATGCGCATTATTCTAGATGACTTCAACTAACCAACTCTCCACTCTCTTTTCAGTTACTTTAGCTTAAAGTTTCTAATTAATATTTATATTCTGGAATCTGCTTAGTTTCTTAAAAAAAAACTCGATCTATTCGCAATCATTTCTCTATTATTCTACTATAGCTTTAACTACGATTTGCTGTAGAGCTTACAGCACCAGTTCCAGATGCATAGAAAGTTCTATATGCTTCGTTTCTGCCAGCATTCAGTTTCTCCCCAGACTCGATGATGACTATATCGTTCTATGCTTTAGCCTGGCAGGCCAATGCTTATGTCGAGCTGCGGGCGAGTGTGGGCAATGGGCAAACACTCGAATCAGCGTCAAGTGGGGGGCAGGGTACGCCGTAGATCTCCGCCCAAAGTCAGCATATGACGTAGGCAGCTTTATTGTTGTTGTTGCTGTTGCTACTGGTGCTTCTTGTCGAATGTTTGTTTATGCGAGCCTCGGATTCATTTGAAATGCATAGAAAGACGAACTGTAAACAGAGGCCATGTCCAAAGACCGGCAGCAGAAGATTGAATAATTGAAGAGCCGCAGAGCTGGAGAATCTCAAGAACTTGTTGTTGTTGTTGTTGTTGTCATGCTACTGTTTGCAGCTGCGCGACGGCCTATAGCAAACTGATGACGTTGCCAAAGTGCCGAAGTGATTAAAGCTAAAACTAAGCTTCACAGATGTTGTATCTGCAGCTATATATCTCGCTATATATATATTTTATATATATAGAGAATATTGCTCGCGGCTTTGTTGTGACGGATGTGGCAAATTTTGGCACTCTGATTTGTCACGCAGCACAAGAGAGACAGAGAGAGAGAGAGAGAGAGAGAGAAAGGGAGAGGTATATACGTGTGTATATGTTTGTATCTATGTGTGTCTCTGTCGAAATGCCGTAATTCTCTCAGCCGGCAGCTAATTTAGTGTTTCCTGCTGACAACTGCAGTTCGAGCTTCAAAGACAAAAGCACAACACACGACAGATAAAGCAGCCAGCAAAAAGAGAGAGTGAGAAAGAGTGCGAAAGAGAGAGAGAGAGAATGATAAAAAAAAAACTAAAAACTGATTAATCTTTCAGCTCCAATAATAAGCCCCCAGAAAGTAACAATAACCTAATTGCTATCTGTTGCTGTATCAAACGTTTCGAGTACATCTCGTAAATAGTTCAATAAATTGTGAATTTGTGCAAACATTGTCGGCGGCGCTGGCAGCGCCTCGTGCGCGTCGCGTCGCGTTCTCGGTCTTCTTGTTGTTGTTGTTGTTGTTGTTCTTGTATGAAAATAGACGACATCCGGTCTGTACAAAAAATATAAATCATATTTTTAGATAAACGTTGATACACACACACACACGGCCAGACATTTTTGGGCAGGGGGAACTACGCTGCGAACGATGAATGAATTTTAGAATTAGTAGAAATTATCGAAAAGCTGCTGAAACTGCATAATCACAATGAAAAATTATTGATTTTCTGCATGAATTTGTAATCAAATGGATTTTTAGTTTTATTTAGCGTAAAGTTTTATTTATACTACTTGTTTATTAGTTGTAATTTTAGCAGCATTTTTTTTGTTGTTTTAAAAACTAGTCGCATCTATCGCATGTTTTCAGAAATTTAGTAGATAGATCAGGTTTTATACTACCTGAAATTCAATATTTTCCACAAGCTAAAAAATTATAATTTAAACTCTAAATAAAAATTATAATTTCAACTCTAAATACAAATTATAATTTAAACTATAAATAAAAATCAAATATACAGAAAAAAATTATATTTTCCCAAATAATGCTAAATTCCAGTTTTTTGCTGCTTTTTCCATTAATAAAGTAAAAGTTATTTTTAAAAAAAAATATATCAAAATGCTATAGAAGCTGAAAAAGCAGAAAAAATTACATTAACTTTAATTTCACTTTTCCTAGCGAAGATAAATGCTATTTTTCGGGTTTTATTCATTTCTCCAGCACATGAGGCTTCGTTCTAGTTCTGCTTATCATTCATGCTGCCCCTCCTACGCTCTGTATATCGCTTAACACCTCGACGCTCTTCCGATTTCGAAAGAAAAACTGTGTGGAAATGGCAATAAATTAACACATTTAATGAAAATTCAACGAGAGCAGCAACTGAAAACGGAGCGTATGAGTAATCAGCGACAGGAAATGGTGACAAATGCGCCGCTCTCTCGCTCTGTCTCTCTTTCACTTCATCCCCCCCTCTCGCTCCGTTTCTGTCTGGCTATGTATGTAAATGTGTTGTAGCTATTTGCACCGATAGCAACAAGCCAAAAACGAAAAAAAAATTTCAATAATTTATTTGGTTTGAATGAAATACGAATGAAGCGAACGGCGACGCGGCCGCCATTGGGGCGCCCACAGGAAACGTTGACGCTGACGCCGATGCCGATGCCGAAGCCGACGCTGGCAGCGGACGGCGCGCAGTCTATGCCGGCGTTGGGTTGGCAACAGTTTCCTGTGTTTAATTTGTTGTTGTTGTCGTTGCTGTTGAGTGCAAACGAGTTACGACAACAAACATATTACAATTTGGTTCAATGACTTTGCCCAGCGCGATAGAGCGCCGCGCCGCGCCGCGCCTCGCCGCGACTGCGACTGCGACTGGCTGCTCGGGGGCGTTATCTAACCCGCTGTAAACACCCATTTAGCCAAAACACCCACAACCAGCGCGTTTATCAGCTAAGGAAGTGCTGCCCCAGCGGCTTGCGCCAGATGCGCTGATAAGCGCACTGAGCTCCAGTCCCACTGCCCCCTGCCCCCATTCAATTATTATGTTTTTATCTATTTCACTATTTTTTTTTTTTTATACTCTTTGCAGTTCGTGGACATCGGCATTGTGACCTCCATCGAATCGAATCACAAGCAGATTGAGTTCGCACGCAAAGGTCAGGAGATTTGCATCAAGATCGAACCGATTCCCGGCGAATCACCCAAAATGTTTGGCCGCCACTTCGAGGCGGACGACATGCTCGTGAGCAAGGTAAGTGAGATAGATATAAAGAGAGGTATATGAATATGGCTATGTCACATATACCATACACATATCGATAAGCCACAGCGAACAGGCAAAATTTTCAATTTTTACAAATTACCTTCTAGTATTCTTCCGTTTTAGCTAGTTATACTCTTGCTGAGAGTATGTTGATGTGGCTAAAGGCATTATTATATTATATAGATCGAGTTTTGCCAAAAAAAAAAAAAACGTATTTTTCTTTTTTAGTCCCGGGACTTATTGATCCACGTGTTATCTGCACCAATCTAACAATCTGCGTCTGTCCGTCTGTCTATAGCAAGGCAAATTATTTGTAGAACCTTAGTTTAAAGCTTTTTTGTTGAAACTTATAACAGAAACTATATAGTAGAACTTGCATACAACTTATTGGCATATTTTTGTTATTTATTTAAATATTGCCAACAAATTCAACACATCTAACTAATAGTATATACTCTACATGCTGTTCAAATTTAATCAAAATAATGCTACAATTATTCCCATAGGAACTATCGGTGAAAAGTGTCAATTTTTATATGAAAACTAAAAGTCTTTTTTAGCAATATCATAGCCTAATTGGCCATACATCTGTGTAAGTGTGATTGCTAGATCATTCCCGAATTTTAATGATATTGCAAATACTATATCCTATTAATATTATATATAATGCTATAATTAGCTTCCATCAAGTAGAAACGTATAGGAAATATTAAAAATATAAAATATAATATATAAAATATAAACTATAGAATATAAAATAAAAAATTTATAATATATAATAAAAAAACATAAAATACAAAATATTAAAAATATAATATATAAAATATAAACTATAAACTATAGAATATAGAAAATAAAAAAAAAATTTATAATATATAAAAAACATAAAATACAAAATATTAAAAATATAAAATATAAACTATAAAATAAAGAATATAAAATATAAAATATAAAATTTATAATATATAATAAAAAACATAAAATACAAAATATTACAAATATAAAATATAATATATAAAATATAAACTATAAACTATAGAAAATAAAAAAAAAAATTTATAATATATAATAAAAAACATAAAATACAAAATATTAAAAATATAAACTATAAAATAAAGAATATAAAATATAAAACTTATAATACATAATAAAAAACATAAAATACAAAATATTAAAAATATAAAATATAAATTATAAAATGCGAAATATAAAATATATAAGCAAGATTCTTCAGCAAGTATCTACAAGGGTATTTCAGCTTTCGGTGTGCGTTCCATTCAATTCATTCAGGTCTATAGTTCTGCGCGTTTTATGGCCGAACAATAATTGGCCAATTCAAATTGAGAATCTCTCGATAAGGCAAGGTGTTGGCGCGTAGGGCAATCAAAGCTGTTGTTATTGCCGGCCATTTCCGGCCATTGGCTGTGCGAGTGGCACCTGCAGTGTAGAGTCGCTGGTATCGCTGGTGCCGAGTAGCGTGTACCAGGTACACCCCGGGTACTCCCCGGGTACGCGCGACCGGGACCCACCGCAGCGCTATCAGCAGTTGCGCCTCGCACTTGGAGCGAAGCACTTAAACTTTGGCAATGCGCCATTGCCATAGTCATTTCCTTGGCAGTAGTAGTAGTAGTGGTAGTAGTACGTACCTATACACATCCCCCCGCTGGCCACGCCCTTGGCTTATCAAATTACATGGCCAAGTGGTGTGGGCTTGACTTATGTAAGTGGCGTTAAGAGGTCTCTGCAACTTCCGCCGTCGCGCAATCATTTGATTAACAATGATAATTACTTAAGAATGCTTACGTCAGGAGCGAAGGTCAATGGGTGACGGGGGGAGAGTAGGAGATTGGGGGCGGTGCTGGCAACTCGAATCGATAATGAACTTAATTTTCGCGCTATTTTAGTGCTGCTTATCAATGCGGCAGCTGTGACGTCAGCAACAGCAGCAGCAGCAGCAGCGCAGCTCGTTGATGAGTTGCATGAGTGGCAGCAGGAGTTGGCGGCGTGGCGGTGTGGTGCTTCGCTTGAAAGGTTGCCACAATTGGATTGGGTGGCTCGGGTGGTTGGGTAATTGCTCATTGAGCTTCACTTTGCTGCGAGTTTGATTCAATTAATTTGCCGTAAAAATTGTTTACCCTGCCTGCCTGCCTGCCTGCCGAGTTGGGTAATAAAATTCTGGCCGCAAGCACATCAAGCCAAGGACGAGGTGTGCGGGTGTGTGTGTGTGTGTGTGTGCGTGCTGCGTCCTCGCTTCATTCAGTCATATCTATTTGCAGCCGACGTGGCTATTTTTAGCCTCAATGCCTTTGCCCCTGCCATCAAAGGGTATTATGTCATGGCTGAGCTGATCGAGGCGCGGTCTGGCCACCACCCTCAGCTCCAAGCTCCGAGCTCCGAGCCGACTCGACTCGGGGTTGGGCCCGTGCTGCACTGACGTCACGTTTCACCTTCCACGGCAATGCACTTGCCTCCGTCGTTCATTGACTTCTGACGTCGTCGCCCAGCAATAACCCAGTTTTTCGGTTGTGCTGCGTTCCATTGCGTTGTTTTGGCTACGCTCTCTCTCTCTCTCTCACTCACTCACTCACTCTCTCTCTCTCTCTCTCTTTCTCACTCACTCGCGACTACTCACTTGACCCAGTTGCATGCGCTGCGAGCGGGTTGGGTTCGGCTTGGGTTCAGCCACAGTGCAGCGGCTTTGACTTTTATCACAGATTCTGACGCATTTGGCGACCCGCTTTTTAGCTTTCACAAATGGCGTTTAAATTGGATAAGACTTTGCAAATACCAGAAATCACTTGGGGATAGAGTGAAGCAGGCAGCGACTCTAATGTAGAAGGACGGCTGTGGCTGTAGCTGCAGCTCGGCACAAGCTTTTATTCATTGTGGCAGGTCAGTGTGTGTGTGGAGGAGCGCGCTGCAAAAAAAAAACAAAAAACAAAGTAAGGCAAGATTAAGTAGGAACTCTTCTCGCTCATTCAAATTCACTCGAAAACATAGAGAAATATGGGCTATAACAAAATAAGAGCAGACTTCCGGTTTCGATTAAAATTGTCAAAATGGCGGCTGCAAAATGGCGACGTTGCTGTAGCTTTAAAGTAAAATAAATGAGATGAATTTTATTCATAATATTTTAAACTATTAAAAATTAAATTGAAGCTTGAGTATGCCCCACTGTAGTTTTTTTCTTTTATTATTTTTTAAATTGCGTCAAAATCTCGAGGAATTAAATATAATTGGAATTCTTTAAAAAATAAAAAAATAGTTAAAATTGTTGCGGAATTTTCTTAATTAAACTTTGTTTGGGAAAAATTTATTTACTTAGTTTCTCGTGCAAATTTTAGCTTTTATTTAAAAAATAGATTTTTATAAAAATACTAAAAAAAACTAAAAATACTCGTTTGTGTTGATTGATTATATTTATAAAAATATAATTATAATTTTGCATTTTTGTTCATTTAACTTTATTTAAAAAATATTAAATGCCTGTAAAAAGCAGCCTTAGTATTAATCTTACAACGTGTTTATTAACCTAATAATTTTAATAGTTAAAAAATTTAATTTCCTTTAATAAGAGAAATAAATTTTTGAAATTTAAGCAGAACCATCCCTAAGCTGAGTTTATTTTGCTTTGTTAAGTAGTATACCTAGCTATATGCTAGACGAGTTAAATAGTACGATTATCTATTATCTACATGCGTTTTATAGTTAACTTATCTATAATCTATACAAGGCTTTTCCTTAACAGAGTCTGAGTTTGCAACCACTGGAAACAGTCGATAAAATCGGCAGCCTTTTAGTATGCACAGCCACAAGCCATTATTGTCGGCTGCATTATCTGGGATGGCATTTAAAGACACGTCTATAGCCAAGGTAATATGTATGCAGCCCTCAAATCGAAAGCATTGTGCGATAAGAGCATTAATATGCATCGGGCGAGAATGCGTATTTTTATGGGATTGCAAACTGAACGAGGGCCGAACGAATAAAGCGGATGCAGAGATTAGAGTAGCGTTAAGACACAGAACTAGCAATATATTTATATACATATATATATAGAAAATTAATTTAATTTAATTGCGTATTCCTTCTCGTATCTTTGCAGATCTCACGCCAGAGCATCGACGCCTGCAAGGACTACTTCCGCGACGATCTGATCAAGGCCGATTGGGCGCTGATGGTGGAGTTGAAGAAGCTCTTCGAGATTCTCTAGACATTTGCCAAAACCAAGAACAACACGTACAACAACAACAACAACAGCGAGCGGAGCAAGATGATTTTACCAATAATACAGATTTACTACGTACTTGCAACGCAACAACTCCTAAACTCAACAGACTGCTTGAGCTCGAGGCCCGGCCGACAACTCACCCGAATCCGAATGCGTCACTTTTGTAGCTTAGTTTATGGTTTACAGTCGTCGTCGTCGATGTGTTTAAAGGTTTTAACTCAAATTTGTAAATGCTTTTGCAACACAACAAGAACAACAACAACAACAACAACAGCTTTTGTCTGCGCTTTTTTGTTACGCCTGAGAGAAAAAAAATCTACAAAAAAAAAACATACATATAAAAATAAAAGTTGTACAACAGAAAAAGAGCAGTGTTTTTTTTTTTTTTTAGTTTTTGGTTTTTGTGAATGTAGCTGCAGTAACTGTGTCAGCAATGACGTCACACAGCGCAGAGATGGGCGTGTAACCTTCGTGCAGGCTATTGACCCAGCAGCAACATGCGCACTGCAACAGCGACAGCAGCAGCAGCTCCTGTTCATTCATGCCGGCCAAGGATGTGCCTGTGGATGTGCCTGCTGCGGCTGCTGCTGCTGCTTGTGAATGGGAGCGGCCGCCGCCGCCTGGCAACGGCGACGCCTGCAGAAAACTGGGTCAGCCGGGGCTCGGGTTCGTTCAACCTGCAGGAAGGACGATTGTTTCGCACATAGAGTTATAAGTAGCTGCAACACAAGCACACACACACACACACACACACACACTACATGCACTACACACTCACTCGCCTGCCAAGGATTATGCGCTGCAAGTGCGTCAATTAACGCAGGCTTGCGGCGTACTTGAACTGAATGACGACGATGCTTGCAGCATGCGATTAGACTCGCATGAGTTTCACATACTCATACTCATGGCATACTCATAATCAAGCTGCACAATCGGATTACAGACTTGTAGGCCTGAAAAGCAGGCAGCATATTTTCAAGTGTGCAAGCCGAAAATTCCTGCTAAAATACTAATTTAGAATTCCAGGAAAAATAGTCAGAGCAATAGAAGGGAAAACTCAAAGCTTTGCTCACAAATTAAAGAACCATTTTCAATTTCCAGGAAAAATATTCAGAGCAATATAAAGAACTCACAGTTTTGATCAGAGATGAAAAAAAAATTTGTAATATAAATATTTAAGCGTATACTATAAATTAAAGCTAGTCGCACTGATTTTACACTAATAAATAAATAAATCAAACCTTAAAAAAAAATAAATTAATAGGCGAATGAGACACGTTTTAAATAAAATAAATAAAAAAAAATAGTATATTAAAAGTAAACCTACAATAATTAGTTAAAAAAAATAAAAATAACCAAGTGGAAATAAAATAAATAAAACTTTCAGTGAGAAGCTCAGCTTAGTATATAATCAAAACGGTAGTATAGCCTGCATTCGCGCTCACTATATACACTTTGTATGTATATATATGCGCTCGACTATAAAATACCTAGTATACAGAAACTAAGAAAAAAACTAGGCAAGTTGACTTAAAGTCCGACGCGTTCTTCACAAAGCAAGTAACAGGCAAACATAAATAGAAGACTACTGCGCTGCAGCAAGAGTTCGCCCTAATACAAATAAAAGAGAAAGAAATAATCAAAACAGAAAATTCACACCACGACCGAAGACACAGAAAAATATTGTACCAGGCGAACAGAAATATCAGCAGCAGTTCAGAGAGTGTCAATAATGAGAGCGAAGAAGCTGGAGAGCAAATGCAGGGATGCTCAAGGCATATCGATGTTCGATGAACATCGCTGTTGCTATGCGACAAATATCGTAAGAGCGATGTTAGGCTTTCGATTACAATATCGGTGTCAACAACGATGTTTTGCGAGTATCGATCATCTTTAAAATAGAATCTAACGCATATACTAAAAACATAGCACTACATGTCAGTTATAATTATAATTTTCTAGCAATATCAAGCAGATAATTGAGTATATCATTAATTATATTGTGGTTTCGATAAATATCGAATTATACGAATAAGAAAAATATAGTGAAGCTTAGAGATACAAAAAGAGTATTGTACAGTGTAAACTGCTCTAACGGACAGACGTACAATGGTAAATCTGATAAATCAGATTAAACGAAAAGTAGCCGATTTCAATTATTATTTCAATTATTTCGCGGCACCAGCGTTTGTCTAAAAAATTTTCCAAACTGTAGATTTTGGTATACTAAGATTTAAAAAAGTTAGGACGAACCTCTATAGAGCCCAGCCCAGCATACCTTTTCTGTGCTTATAAAAAATCTAAAAAAAATATATGTAATATATATAATACATATATACATATCCAATTCATGCCAGCAAACTGCTTATGTATTGCTCTATCTCCTTGCTGCCTCTCGAAAAGTTCAGGGCTGCCCACAAATCGTGCAGATTGCGAGGATTACAGAGCGACGCTGACGCTGACGCTGCACTCCCTGCTGGGTGATGGACGGCAGACGGCATGATTTCAAGGCGTACTCGATGACGACACGAACCTAAGCTGCCCCATTGAAAAACTCGGCTAGAGAGTGCCAGAGAGAGAGAGAGAGAGAGAGAGACAGAGCGAGAGGACAGTCACAGAGAGTGACACATCAGGCGAGAGCGAGCGCGAGCGCGGGGAAGTTTCATTCACAAGGCTCGCCGAATGGCATCCACAGTGGCTGCTGTCGTTGTTGTTGTTGGGGGCTGCGTCATGTGGAACGTGGAACTAGGGCAACAGGCGGCGCAGCGCTGCGGCTGTGGGCGGTGGGCGGTGTGGATGGTGGGTGGCAGTTTCATTGAGGAAAACGAGAGGCGAACGAAGAGAGCAACGCGGCGAAGGCAAAGGATTCCGCCGTGGCCACTTGAGCGAGGCAGCTTAACAGCTTAGGCTGCATGTGTGTGCGTGTGTGTGAGCGTCATGAATGAAAGGAGAAATAAAAGTCAATGCGAGGTGCTTGTGAAAAGTGGCCAAGAAGTTGAGCAGCAAAATGAGACTAAAAATTAAAATAAATAAAAAAATATAAATAAAAAAAATACTGAAAATAATACTTCCATTCCAAATCAGCGTCATTAGCAGCGGCAGCAGCTTCCGCTTCCAAAATGCCAACTGCACGTGCTTTTGCTCTTAATTTGTTTATTTGTTTTTGTATCTGCTGTAGTTGCTCTCGCTGTTGTTGTTGTTGTTGTTGTTCTTGCTGTTGCCATGATTTCATGTTTATACATTTCACCTCGACGTTGTTGATTATCTAGGACACTTGTGACGTCAGGCGGCGCACAATTTATTGTACATTTGTGCACAGGCCACAGCCACCCCCCCCCCTCCCCTCCCTATTCCACCACCGCCTACCCTGCACCTCTTTCACCAACACCCCCCAGCAGCAGCCAAAAGCAAAGTCAAAGCCACTCAGCCTCAGAAATCGGATGGCCAATTTCGATATGTAAACGAATTACATATATATATATACATATACATATACTCGTACATCTCTTATTCTTCACTGAGTACTGAGCACTTTTCATTGAATGAATGCGCATCGCAATGAATCGCATTCGCGCTGTACCGATTTGATTTATGGTCTGGAACTGATTGAGAAAGAGAAAGTGGCATATATGATATATGGGGCTAGAGGCGGGAAATCGCCAGAACTTATTATATATGGTATTTAATTTTTGAAATTCTTCTATATACTAATAATACATGGTATATAGAAATATTTAAAAATTAAATAACAATAATAATAATAATACATATAGAAATATTAAAAAATTAAATTCTAGGTAT